>CM060427.1:129636721-130946721 GCA_030545235.1 Helianthus tuberosus | reverse complement strand
GCTCTGCACGGTTAAAAACAACATTGTTTAAGTCACATGATTAACGGAAATATATCACACAAGTGTTGTACGTTTAACAATTATTACCTTCAAGCATTTACTTTTCTATCCTGCAAGCACAGGGCAACCCACAGCTGTGCCACATTTGGCAACCACATGATGAATGAAAGCGCTCCAAGACATCTAGCTTCCTAATTGCCTCTCCCCTCAACAAGTCAAGGGCTGTATGGGATACTTTACCAAGTAGGTGTTGAAACAACGGGTGTTTGTGGTGGGTCATTCTTTTTTCGATGCTATCTCGAAAAGTCTTCCTTATTTCACCGAACTGTGTCTCAACTATATCATGGACACAACCAACTATACGGTCGAGCGAGCTCCTATCTTCAACGTATCTCTTTAAGTTGGCGTGTTGGCTCTCAACTCTGTTTGTGGTACGATTACCAAAGTTGCGCCTCTTATCAGTCCACGCAAAGACGAACATCTCCTTATAGTCTTTTAGCCAGTTATCGTACACGTATTTGAAGACTCCTAAAACGTAAAAATAATTTAATAAATTTGCATAGGTGAGTCGTATGTTATTATAAAAACTTACTAGAACGTTTGCACTCCACAAGTCGTTGTCGCATGTTGCGCAAGTGGTACTCGTAGATGAGTATGGATGGAGACTCAATCAATGTCCCCCAGAATGACAAAAATTTCTTCCAGTCTTCGTCTGTGAAGGCACCCTTGCAGTTCTTCATAACATTCTGTTGTATGTGCCACCTGCAAAGAAGCCTAGAGGCGTTTGGAAATACTTTAGCACACGCGCCCATAAAGGCTAGGTCTCTATCGGTTAAAATCACACGTGGCTCCATGCATTCATCCAACATTGACTTGACCCTCTGAAGCACCCACACAAAGTTATCACCCCGTTCTTTACTAACAACGTCATGCGCGATAATAAACGATTTGTTGGTAGGCGTCATACCAACAATCTGGATAAAGGGCATATTGTATATGTTTGTCTTGTACGTCGCATCGATCAGCATGACGTGGGGGAATTAATATCTAATTAATATCTTTCGATTATGCATGCCAACTTTTCCGTTATACCCATTACGTTTTCTATGTATGAGTTGGGTCATATATAATACGTTATAATTGTACGGTATAAATTTGATTTACTTTATATTTTGATCTAATTGCAATGCTTATGTGTGTTACATCGAGTTTAATCGGATACGTCGAAACACATGTTTCCATATGGTTAACGCATTACATAACGTTTGGACTAATCCATTGGATGTTTGTGATGTACCCGCGCCATAACGCACGAGGGTCTTATTGCTAGTTAGTTACAATAATATAATACTAATAATATAATATTATAGTTTGGTAGGAGTTGCAATGGTTGCCGGAGTGTGGTCGGAGGTGAAGAGTTGGCCTGAGAACATGACGGTGTTAACGGAACTCAATTACTCTTGAGGATTCAAATAGAAACTTCCATTAAAGGCATTGTGATCGCCTTCAAATGTTGAATAACCCACTGTGAAGTTTTGCCTGCTTGTTGCTATGTCACATGGAGTATTTATTTTGTCCGTATGTCACATGGAGTCCTATATTAAATTCATCTACATGGTCCTTATGAAAAATAATGTAAACTTCCATTAACGGCATTTTGATCGTCTTCAAATGTTGAATAAATAACCCACTGTGAAGATTTTTCAGCTTGTTGCTATGTCACACATAGTCTTTTTCTGCAGAGCACATGGAGTCTTTAGTTTGTCCTTATGTCACATGGAGTCCTTTTTTAATTCAACTACATGGTCCTTATGAAAAATAATGTGCCGAATTTTAACGTTTCTGAGCAATAAGATGATTAAAACAAAAAAACATTAAAATGTATAGGATTGCAACCTTTCAATGGTAATTTTTATCTCTTATCCGTTACTTTTTTTTTTCACTTAACAATCATCAAACTGATTTATAAATGTATTGTCTATCTTGCAAAATTTTGGGAACCGCACAAGCGCTGAATATTACATTTGGCTTCAGTGAGTACAGTCCCTTCACCTGTGTCCTTTTGACATCTCTCGGCCCTTTTTTCACTTACAATTTTCTCAAATTACTTTGTAAGCTCAATCTTCTATCTTGGTCTCTCTTGTTTGTGAACATATTTTTTTTGTATTTGCTTATTAATGTTTTACATAACAGAATGTTAATAAGGGGAATCTTGGATCTCATTCGGTTCATATTTGTTTACATAAGAGAATGTCAATAATGGGAATCTTGGATCTCATACCAGGGGCGGATTTATGCCCAAGCCAGGGCGAGCCTCGGCAACCCCTCAACTTTGCCCTTGAAGTGTAAAATAAATTTTGTTTTTCCTCGTTTTATGTCCAATTACCCAATGGTAATGGTAAATCATTTTAATTAGAAGTTTTTGGTAGCTGATTCAATCATTCTTAAGGCTATAGGGTGTGGTCATGACCCTCATGACCACCATGACCCTCCATGTTAGTGCCATGTAACCCACCTCTAATCCACCATCCAAAACCACTACCCTAAGGGTGTGGTCATGAGCTAAACCACTAGCCCCTTATTTATTTTAATTTATCTTTGACTAAATAAAAAAAGGAAATGATTTGTTGAAAAATGGAAAGGAGGACCATGGTTGCCATGGTTTAATCCATGCAAACCATGGTGGATCAATCAAGGGGGTGGTGTAGCCTTCCATTCATGTTTCTAGGTGGCAAATCATGTCCCAATAATGACCCCCACACCCTATAGCCTAATTGAAAGATTTTTTTGGTAAGTTTTTCCTAATTAAAAGATTTTAATTTTGATTTGACTGTTTGATTCCAACCTAATTGTCAATTTTTTTTAAATGAAATAGTTTTTTTAAATAACTGTTAAGTAAAATCATCATATACTCATACTCTGAAGCGTAATGTTTTTACATGTTTAGCAATTTTTACATTTTTAAGCAATGTTTGTTATTTTTTAATATGAAGCTAATCTTTTCTGAATTCTTTTGTTTATTATCAAGATACTTAAAATTGTACATTCTTTTCTGAATTCTTTTGTTTATTATCATGATACTTAAAATATACATTTTTTATTTTGTTTTTTAGAGGTTGTATTTGATGTACATTGAGTTCTTTTACTTGTAAATTAATAAAAGGTTATGGCCATTCCAACTACAACTTGATATGTGTGTATATATATTGAGTTTTTATTATTATTAAGTTTTTATTAATATTATTAATTGTAGAGTAATAATTTTTACACTACTATAAATTTAGCTGGGGAATTATCATTACAAAATAACGTTACTTTAAAACTACAAGTAATAAAAATTACTCTAGTTATTTGAATCATTCCAACGATAAAAACTCTTTATATTTGATCTTAACATTATATATATATATATATATATATATATATATATATATATATATATATATATATATATATATATGATTAGGTTCAAGAGTGAACACCCCCCCTCAGTTGTGAACTGTGTGAACTCATCTTGGCCCTTGATTTCTATGATCTTGAGAATTAGATGAGTGACATGATGGTAATTATATGGTTAATTTTTCCCTTTAATTAAATACAAAAATGGTATATGTGTAATTTTTCATCTTAAATTGATTGCTTAAATCATGTTCTCTCTCATAAATTAAATAGGAAAGTAATTTTATAAAAAAATATATTTAAATCATTATCTTAATAATAGAAATTAGTTACATATTTCTCATTTTAATTCCTTATCCATAATATCTTTGCTATTTTAAATTCATTATCCTTGCTCTGTTTAAATGCGATGTACACATGTGTATTCTGATTTTGCCCTGTTTTTTATGCGAAGTACACATGTGTATATCGTCTGTTTTTGTGATATCTCAGAATTGTTTTTGTATTGAATGTTTGATGTACATATATGTACGATGCTGAGTACACATACGTACTGTTCTATTTATATTCAAGTACACATGTGTATACCGTTGAAATTTAAATGTTACGTGTATCTTAAAAATCAAAATTTGAATTCTGGTGATGAAATCTGAAAAATAAAATTGAAATAAAAGATATTGTCGATAATGAATTTAAAATAGGAAAGATATTATGGATAAGGAATTAAAATAGGAAATATGTAACTGATTTCAATTATTAAGATAATGATTCAAATCTAATTTTTTATAAAATTACAATCCTACCCTTAACAACTAAAAAGGAAATCAAGGGTTCAGATGAGTTCACACAGTTCACTCTTAGGAGGTTGTTCACTCTAGAACCACCTCTTATTGTGAGAACCGCGAGAACCAATGTGAACACACCAAAAATGCCTAAAAATAGCTAAAAATCACACAAATTTTTTTTTTTGAATTTTTTATAAAAAAAATCGCTACTTTTCGAAGCAAAAAAAAAAAAAATTTTTTTTTAAATTTTTTTTTTTGCTTCGAAAAGTAGCGATTTTAACCTAAAAAATATTAAAAAAATCAAAAAAAAATTTTTAGATTTTTTTTTAGATTTTTTTAGGTTTTTTGGGGGTTTAGTTTTTAGCATTTTAGCTTGGGGGGGGGGGGGGGGTGGGGGAGGGGGGTTTAGGTTTTTTTTGGGGGGTGGGGGTGGGGTTAGGTTTTTTTTTAGGTTTTTTTTAGCATTTAGCTTGGGGGGGGGGGGGGGGGGGGGTTAGGTTTTTTTTTTTGGGGGGGGGGGGGGGTTTAGGTTTTTTGGGGGGTGGGAGGGTGGGGGTTAGGTTTTTTTAGGGTTTTTTTAGCTATTTTAGGTTGTGTTCACATTGGTTCTCAAGGTTCTCACAATAAGGGTGGATCTCGCATGAGGCCCTCCCTATATATATATATATATATATATATATATAGGGGAAGGTTTGAATAAAAACTAATAGTTAATGCGAAAAGTGGAAAACTAATTAAAAAAGGCTAAAAAAATACCAAATTAATTTTTCATACCAATTTTCGCTATTTTAGGTATATAAAAATGTTTTTTTGTAAAACCACTACACATGTGTATTATTACACATATGTACTACAATTTTTTTTAAAAAGTTTTTTAATATATAAAAAACTATCGATTTTTAATAAAAAAATTGTAAAAAAAATTTGGTATGTTTTTTAGGCTTTTTTTAGTTAGTTTTCGAGTTTTCGCGGTAAAAGTGGTTTTCATTTGAAGCATCCCCTATATATATATATATTAGGGGTTGGTTAAAATTGGAACCACCTTTAGATGCGAGAACCGTAAGAACCATTATCTACCCTAGATCTTTCATGTATGAGTGGTTGAGATTGAATTGTTTAAATTTGATTTGTCTTTTATTGATTTAAGTTAATAAAAAGAATAAATAGTACAAGAATGGTATTTTGAAAATTTAAACTATTATGTCAACTTGTCAAACTAACAATAAAACATCATAGACTACATGACTTTTCATGTCAACATTAATTAAGTTTATTTATTTAAAAAAATGAATTAGTCATAACACATGTTTTTATACAAAAAAATTACACTACATATATAAAAAGAAGACGTCTTCAATCTCTCATCTTAATCTTCAATTTTTGTTTGTTATCCTCTTCATTTGAACGTAAAATCCCCAACACATACAAAAATGAAAGAAAAAACACAGCGTTTACATTCGAAAAACGTTTAAAGGAGCTCGAGCCGACGATCAGGGGCGTAAAAAAAACATTTGTTACAATCGACACCGTGCGCGAAGTTTTTTTATATTCGATACCGTGCGCGGAATTTTTTTACATTCGACAACGTAAGAGAAACAATTTTTCAAACGTATGTAAAAACTAAACATTTACGCGTGCCGTTTTTACATACGTTTAAAAAACAGATTTATGCGTGACGTTTAGATGAGCTTGGACCGACGATCAGGGCGTAAAAAAGCATTTTTTTTCATTCAACACTGTGCTCAAAAAGTTATTTTACATTTGACAACTTACGTAAAAAAAAATTTCAAACGTACGCAAAAAACTATTTTACGCCTTCCGTTTTTACATACGTTTGAAAATTAGATTTACGCATGACGTTTAGAGGAGCTCGGATCGGCAATCAGGGGCGTAAAAAAACTTTTTTACACATGTTGTCAAAACATTTTTTCATTTTTTTTACTTAGTGGTGTTCTCATACTCAGTTCGTGTAAATGTTTACGCACGTTGTCAAACTTTTATTATGCACGTTATTAAAACTTGTTTTACGCACGTTGTCAAAACTTTTTTACGCATGTTGTCAAAACTTTTTTTATGCATGTTGTAGAATATTTTTTTTTTAAAGTTGTAGTGCAAAGTCATCAAAAGTTTACGAATAAAATAGAAATTCTCAATAAACATATAAGACAAATAGAGCAAAAAGGAATAGATATCATTTTGGATATTTTTGTATTTTCTAAATTATGTAATACTTTTGGTGTTTAAATTTAAAATCTAAGATATTTTTTCTCAACTTTAAATACAAAAATATAAAATAGATGAAAGGAGAGAGATATTGTTATGTGAGACATATAAATGATAATGTGATGTGTTTTAGAGATAAGAGAGAGGTGATGTGAAATTGAGAGAAAAAGACGCGAAACAGTTATAATTGTACGGTATAAATTTGATCTACTTTATATTTTGATCTAATCGCAATGCTTATATGTGTTACATTGAGTTCAATCGGATATGTCGAAACACGCGTTTCCATATGTTAACGCATCACATAACGTTTGGACTAATCCATTGAATCTTTGTGATGTACCCGCGCCATAACGCATCACATAACGTTTGGATTCAAATAGAAACTTCCATTAAAGGCACTGTGATCGCCTTCAAATGTTGAATAACCCACTGTGAAGTTTTGCCTGCTTGTTGCTATGTCACATGGAGTATTTATTTTGTCCGTATGTCACATGGAGTCCTATTTTAAATTCATCTACATGGTCCTTATGAAAAATAATGTAAACTTCCATTAACGGCATTTTGATCGTCTTCAAATGTTGAATAAATAACCCACTGTGAAGATTTTTCAGCTTGTTGCTATGTCACACATAGTCTTTTTCTGCATAGCACATGGAGTCTTTAGTTTGTCCTTATGTCACATGGAGTCCTTTTTTTAATTCAACTACATGGTCCTTATGAAAAATAATGTGCCGAATTTTAACGTTTCTGAGCAATAAGATGATTAAAACAAAAAACATTAAAATGTATAGGATTGCAACCTTTCAATGGTAATTTTTATCTCTTATCTATTACTTTTTTTTTTAACTTAACAATCATCAAACTGATTTATAAAAGTATTGTCTATCTTGCAAAATTTTGGGAACCGCACAAGCGCTGAATATTACATTTGGCTTCAGTGAGTACAGTCCCATCACCTGTGTCCTTTTGACATGTCTCGACCCTTTTTTCACTTACAATTTTCTCAAATTACTTTGTAAGCTCAATCTTCTGTCTTGGTCTCTCTTGTTTGTGAACATATTTTTTTTGTATTTGTTTATTAATGTTTTACATAACAGAATGTCAATAATGGGAATCTTGGATCTCATTCGGTTCATATTTGTTTACATAAGAGAATGTCAATAATGGGAATCTTGGATCTCATACCAGGGGCGGATTTATGCCCAAGCCAGGGCGAGCCTCGGCAACCCCTCAACTTTGCCCTTGAAGTGCAAAATAAATTTTGTTTTTCCTCGTTTTATGTCCAATTACCCAATGGTAATGGTAAATCATTTTAATTAGAAGTTTTTGGTAGCTGATTCAATCATTCTTAATTGAAAGATTTTTTTGGTAAGTTTTTCCTAATTAAAAGATTTTAATTTTGATTTGACTGTTTGATTCCAACCTAATTGTCAATTTTTTTTTAAATTAAATAGGTTTTTTAAATAACTGTTGAATAAAATCATCATATACTCATATTCTGAAGCGTAATGTTTTTACATGTTTAGCAATTTTTACATTTTTAAGCAATGTTTGTTATTTTTTAATATGAAGCTATTTTTTTTCTGAATTCTTTTGTTTATTATCAAGATACTTAAAATTGTACATTCATTTCTGAATTCTTTTGTTTATTATCATGATACTTAAAATATACATTTTTTATTTTGTTTTTTAGAGATTGTATTTGATGTACATTGAGTTCTTTTACTTGTAAATTAATAAAAGGTTATGGCCATTCCAACTACAACTTGATATGTGTGTATATATATTGAGTTTTTATTATTATTAAGTTATTATTATTATTATTAATTGTAGAGTAATAATTTTTACACTACTATAAATTTAGCTGGGGAATTATCATTACATAATAACGTTACTTTAAAACTACAAAGTAATAAAAATTACTCTAGTTATTTGAATCATTCCAACGATAAAAACTCTTTATATTTGATCTTAACAATATATATATATATATATATATATATATATGATTAGGATCAAGAGTGAACACCTGCCTCAGTTGTGAACTGTATGAACTCATCTTGGCCCTTGATTTCTATGATCTTGAGATTTAGATAAGTGACATGATGGTAATTATATGGTTAATTTTTCCCTTTAATTAAATACAAAAAGGGTATATGTGTAATTTTCATCTTAAATTGATTGCATAAATCATGTTTTCTCTCATAAATTAAATAGGAAAGTAATTTTATAAAAAAATATATTTAAATCATTATCTTAATAATAGAAATCAGTTACATATTTCTCATTTTAATTCCTTATCCATAATATCTTTGCTATTTTCCATTCATTATCCTTGCTCTGTTTAAATGCGATGTACACATGTGTATTATGATTTTGCCCTGTTTTTAATGCGATGTACACATGTGTATATCGTCTGTTTTTGTGATATCTCAGAAATTTTTTTTGTATTGAATGTTTGATGTACATATATGTACGATGCTGAGTACACATACATACTGTTCTATTTATATTCAAGTACACATGTGTATATTGTTGAAATATGAAGGTTACGTGGATCTTAAAAATCAAAATTTGAATTCTGGTGATAAAATCTAAAAAATAAAATTGAAATAAAAGATATTGTCGATAATGAATTTAAAATAGGAAAGATATTATGGATAAGGAATTAAAATAGGAAATATGTAACTGATTTCAATTATTAAGATAATGATTCAAATCTAATTTTTTATAAAATTACAACCCTACCCTTAACAACTAAAAAGGAAATCAAGGGTCCAGATGAGTTCACATAGTTCACTCTTAGGAGGTTGTTCACTCTAGAACCCTACCACATATATATATATATATATATATATAGGGAAAGGTTAAAATGAGAACCACCTCGAGTTGTAAGAACCACGAGAACCACCCCCGCGGGGCGCCGCCGGCGACGAAATTTTTTTTACACCTAGATCCGTATATTTTATCGGGGGGTTTAAATTTTCGGTTCAAACGGCGCGCCCGAGGGGGTAGTTTTTTACGCCCAAAGTTTGGTAAAAAAAAAAAGAAAAATTAAAAAAATTAAAAAAACCCAAACTTTTTCAAACTTTGGGCGTAAAAAACTACCCCCTCGGGCGCGCCGTTTGAACCGAAAATTTAAACCCCCCGATAAAATATACGGATCTAGGTGTAAAAAAAATTTCGTCGCCGACGGCCCCCCGCGGGGGTGGTTCTCGTGGTTCTTACAACTCGAGGTGGTTCTCATTTTAACCTTCCCCTATATATATATATATATATATATATAGGGGAAGGTTTGAATAAAAACTAATAGTTAATGCGAAAACTGGAAAACTAATTAAAAAGGCTAAAAAAATACCAAACTAATTTTTCATACCAATTTTCGCTATTTTAGGTATATAAAAATGTTTTTTTTGTAAAACCACTACACATGTGTATTATTACACATATGTACTACAATTTTTTTTTAAGTTTTTTTTTTATATAAAAACTATCGATTTTTAATAAAAAAATTGTAAAAAAAATTTGGTATGTTTTTTAGGCTTTTTTTAGTTAGTTTTCGAGTTTTCGCGATAAAAGTGGTTTTCATTTGAAACACGCGTTTCCATATGGTTAACGCATCACATAACGTTTGGACTAATCCATTGAATCTTTGTGATGTACCCGCGCCATAACGCATCACATAACGTTTGGATTCAAATAGAAACTTCAATTAAAGGCACTGTGATCGCCTTCAAATGTTGAATAACCCACTGTGAAGTTTTGCCTGCTTGTTGCTATGTCACATGGAGTATTTATTTTGTCCGTATGTCACATGGAGTCCTGTTTTAAATTCATCTACATGGTCCTTATGAAAAATAATGTAAACTTCTATTAACGGCTCTGTGATCGTCTTCAAATGTTGAATAAATAACCCACTGTGAAGATTTTTCAGCTTGTTGCTATGTCACAGTCTTTTTTTTCATAGCACGTGGAGTTTTTAGTGTCGGCCCTTAGAATTCGTGTACCCTGTTCGAACTTCAAAAAACGTGCCCTTAGGCCTTAACGAAATTGGGTATTGGGCTCAATAAAGATGTAAGTGGGCGTATGTTGGTGTTTGTATAGGTATACCCTATTAAAAAAGAAATTTTTACGTATACATATCGGGTTTTTTCTAAAAATAGTGTGCCCTCCGAAATATCAGGCCCTGGCCGGTGGTCCTCCCCGCTCACCCCAGGGCCGTTTGTCCATATGTCACATGGAGTCCTTTTTTAATTCAACTACATGTTCCTTATGGAAAACAATGTGCCGAATTTTAACGTTTCTGAGCAATAAGAGGATTAAAACAGAAAACATTAAAATGTATAGGATTGCTTTAGACCTTTCAATGGTAATTTTTATCTCTTATCTGTTACTTTTTTTTGTTTTTAACTTTAGAATAGACCTTTCAATGGTAATTTTTATCTCTTTCTGTTACTTTTTTTTTACTTAACAATCATCAAACTGATTTATAAAGGCTCCCCTTATTCCCACACCCCCTATATCTTATTTTCACATCTCCTAGTGTATACGGGCCGTATACATTTATACGACCCGTATAGAATGTTTTTGAACAGGAAAATGCGCAGAGAATGTTTTATTGAATTTATTATATACGGCCTGTATATAGTTATACGAGCCGTATACATCGGTATACGATTTGTAAAACGTATACGGATCAATGGATTTATTTTGGAAGGTTAGTGATGTTACCACATGTATACGGGCCGTATAAGTGTATACGAGCCGTATATAATGGTGTTTTTTTTTCAAGTATCATGTTTTTTCCGGTAAAAACACAATCATTCTAGGGTTTCTAAACTCTTCATCAACTTTAAAAATGTCGATAAACGTTGATCGGAACACGCCGCTTAAATCGGAGCACAGGTAGAGTAACGTTACCGATCAGTCCGTTGATGGAAACCTTAGCGATCGCAGAGATCTTCGTGTTGGTTATTTATCGATTCCGAATAACTAGCAGAAGAACCCGACACAAAAAAGTTCTCCACAGTTTGTTATTCAGATCTCTATTCGGTCATCTTTCCAAACTACAACACACGATAACTTTAAACTTTATATTGTGTGATTTGACCAGGAAATGATTGGAGGTGATTGCTACTTTTAATAAGTTGTCATAGTTGTCAAATTCGATTTCAACAAATCTTTTCTTTTTTCCTTCAATTTCTAGAACATTCTCTGTAACATGAAGACGTGTCGGGTTCTTCTACTAGTGGTATTTTAATGAAGTATTGAAGATTGAATGTGCAAACCGCAACCGTTTTTTACTACTGAAACGGTGGCTATGCGAAATACCAACCGCAATCTTTTGTGACTATGGGAAACACAAGTTTTCTTTTTGAGCTTGATGGATATCTGTTATCTCAGTTGAGGCGTGCATTGTTTAAATCTGAATATAACTAGATGTTACGTGTAACTTCATTAAACCAAGAACAAAGCCTATTTCGAAACACATGTGTTCGTATCAGCGTTGTTTATCACCCTGTGTGAGCATTGGAAACCCGACAAACAGTCTTGACAACTCTGACAGCTTATCTATCTGTGTGTGTCACATCCATCCTGTTATAGCAATCGAGCTGGGAAGATTACAATTGTTTTGAGTTTTGTCAGATAATACTTCATTTGTCGAGAAACCATACGGTCAAGAAACTAACACTTTTTGGACCTCCCCTGTCTTGAAACTTGAGCGCAGGAATCAATTCAAAACCCTCACCCTCCCCTGTCTCTCTCTCTCTCTTTCTCAAAATCAACCAGAAAACCAAAGGAAAAAGGGCAGATAATGCCTGATGGTTCTTCGTTGAGGAAACCAAACGTAGACGGAGATGATAGGTCTGGTAACCGGAAGAGAAAAAACCCCAGCGACAACGTCGACGATTATTCTGAAGCCGACGAGAGTGACGATTGTGAGATCAGGAAGCTCAACTTGAACGGACGATATGTCTCTTCTATCATGCGACGGACCCAATTCTTGCTCAACTCTTGTATTCTCTCAAGGTGGGCATGGTTTGTTCGGGAGTAAATCACCACCCAAAGATCAACAACTTGTGAGTGGGAATATGGTTTGTGCTGTGCTGTAGAAACCGGTGGTGAATTTGCGTACACAAGTGAAGGTTCAGTGCACGAGTTTTCTTTTGTGACTATGGGAAACACAAGTTTTCTTTTTGAGCGTGATGGATGTCCGTTATCTCAGTTGAGCTTGAATTTGCGTACACATGGACATGAATGATTTACACCAAGTTATGTAAAGATCTCTACACAAACTCTTCTACATCTTTTAACCAATTGTCCATCATTTAAGACCTTGAAAGATTTGTTGAAATCGAAGAAAAGAGTAACTAGCAGAAGACGTGTCAGGTTCTTCTGCTAGTTTGTATTTCCCATAGCCACTGTTTCCGTATACAAAACACGATAAGTTTACTTCTTGTTCCAAATGCAGCAGTAGGATCCGTATTTAAAGGTCTCTCTAAAATGCTTGGAAAATTGCATCAACTCTCCTATGAATGACAACTTGAGGGGTCTAGTTAACTTTTAGTTGAGTCTCTTGTTAAGTGAGACATTTCATATAGAACAAGTTCACAGCAGAATGAAATATTCTAACCCTTACCTGGAAACCGGTGTATGTGCTTGTGCTGTAGTTAAACAGACTCTTTCATTCAAAGTTAAAGAATGCATACACAAATAGTTCTTGTGGACGAAGCAAAGAGACCGTTGTGTATCTGAATCAAGTTATTCGAATGTAAGTGGATCGAGTGATACGCTTATCTATTCTGGTCAAGGTGGGCATGGTTTGGTCGGGAAGTAAATCACCACCCAAAGATCAACAACTTGTGAGTGGTAATATGGCTATAAAGAATAGTATGGATAAGAAATCATCCACTGGTCAAATCACACACTATAAAGTGTAAACTTATCGTGTGTTGTAGTTTGGAAAGATGACCGAACGAGGGTTTATTCTTTTAATCTATTAGAGCGATCCTTGTTTTGAGAAGCTGATTCTGATTTAAACAATGCACGACATGTCTGTTAGTGGTTTCTGTAACCAATTGACGTCTGATGTCCAAGTTTGATCACATTTGACTTTGTTCTTCGTTTTTTGGATCGTTCTAAAAGATTAAAGAGAATAAACCATTTTTTACCCTAAGAATACGGGCCGTATACTATTATACGGGCCGTATAGACCATGTGAAAAAAATTACCAGATCATTTTTTACCATGTTAATACGGGCCGTATACTATTATACGGCCGTATACAGCAGGTGAAAAAAGTAAACCGATCGTATACAATGTATACGATAGCTTGTATACGGGCCGTATACAATCTATACGGCCCGTATACTATGGTTAAAAATTGGTAAAAAATGGTTTATTCTCGTTAATCTATTAGAACGATCCTTGTTTTGAGAACCCTGATTCTGGTTGGTGTAAAAGCTCACATTTTACTACGTTGACCATGTTTTTTGACAAATCCTCTGCTTCCTGAATCTGAATCTGAAAGTTAACTGAACCAACTGAAATCCACAAATTCAAACATGAACGGACGATATGTATTTTCTATCATGCGACGGACCCAATTCCATCCATATATCATGCAAGTTAAATCCACAGTCATTTTTTACCCATAGTATACGATGTAGGATCGGTTTGCGACCCGAACGAGTCGTTCAGAAGAGATTTTATCAGTTTCAGATGCGGAAAATAAGAAACTGACTTTGAAACAGCTTGCTTATCACTTTAAACACTAATTGTATTAATCTGACGTTGTTTACAATCAAATCTCACACTGGCAGCACTTCGGTATGGAATACAAGAACTGTTGTATCATTGATTTAGAAGACGTTTACAACCTGACAACACTTCGGCAGCACTTCGTTGCTCTGGCCGGAAAGTTTCTGAAAGTTACAAATGATGACAGTTTGAAGGATATATATAGGACAAGACCCTGTCCGTTTGAAGGTGACATACACCCTTCAAACGGTCACCTCTCAAACGGTTACAACCTCAAACGGACAACTCATTCAAAATGTTACAACTTCAAACGGTCACCTAATTTTACATCAAACAAACCATCCTTTTTGTCTTCATGTGATGATGTTTCAATGATGATGTCATGTATGTGATGTCATCATCAATGATGATGACATAATTCTTGTTCCGAACCGCAACGAACCCGAGACTCGATATAAGACGAAGTTGACAGATGAATGCACCAACATACGATCCGTATAAGTGTATGGACCAGACACATGTCACATAGTCTGCCTTAGATCGGTCATTCCAATCTCTTTCACTCAAAGTTAATATTCACTGTGGTGGATGCAAGCATAAAGTTAGAAAAATACTCAAGAAGATTGAAGGGTACACAACTGAAGGTTCAGTGCACGAAAAGTTTCTTACGAACGATATGTATCTTCTATCATACGACGGACCCAATTCTTGCTCAAGTCTTGTGGGCCCGTATCGGAGATCTGAACCAACCGAAGCTGATGAAGCCGAAGCTGTTATTTCTGTTGTTCGGTTCTTCCGAGATCTGAACCAACCGAAATCCACAATTCTTGCAAGTTAAATCCACAATCAATGTATACAGGTGCAAGAGAATGGCGAGTTATTTCAGTTATTTCTGTTGATCCACAAATTCCATCAAATTGTGTCTAATGCAAGGATCTTTGTGTAATAGAACCGACCGAAGAGGATGATTACTGCGCCAGTGTCCAATACACGAGCTCACCTTTGTTATGGATGATTACTGGGAAGATTACAATTGTTTTGAGTTTTGTCAGATAATACTTCATTTGTCGAGAAACCATACTGTCAAGAAACTAACATCTTTTAATACTTCATTTGTCAGATAATACTTCATTTGTCGAGAAACCATACTGTCAAGAAACTAACATCTTTTAATACTTCATTTGTCAGATAATACTTCATTTGTCGAGAAACCATACTGTCAAGAAACTAACATCTTTTAATGCTTCATTTTTCAGATAATACTTCATTTGCCGAGAAACCATACTGTCAAGAAACTAACATCTTTTAATACTTCATTTTTCAGATAATACTTCATTTGTCGAGAAACCATACTGTCAAGAAACTAACATCTTTTAATACTTCATTTGCAACCGTAAGGATAATGCAAATTTGTACGTAAAGATCTGTACACAAACTCTTCTACATCTTTTAACCAATTGCCCATCACTTAAGACCTTGAAAGATTTGTTGAAATCAAAGATTTGTGTATCTGAATCAGGTTCTCTGCCTTAGATCGGTCATTCCTTGTGATACATGAACGTTGTATTCTTGTCTTTCAACGTATACAGAATCAGGTTCTCAAGATAAGGATCGTTCTAATAGATTAAAGAGAATAAACCCTCGTTTCTTAATCTTCATCTTCAAGAACAATGATGAACAGGTGATGTTTTTTTCGCAGAACCGTTGGTATATGTCGACCACAACGAGAACAGTGCAGCGACAGTTGAGTCTCCTCCTTCGAGGTGGATTAATATGAATAAGATACCTTCGAGATACTTCGTGTTAGTTTGATTTGAATTTTGAAAGTGACAAATTGATGTATCTGGTGGGGGTGATATAGTAATTTTCAATAATGTAGGAAGGATTGTAGTAGTAGAACATTGGAATCAGGTTCTCAAACAAACCAACAAAATCCTGATAGTGAAAAACATCAGCAACCATTTTTTTCTTTTCCTTCAATTTCGAGAACATTCTCCTTGTGTATGTGCTTGTGCTGTAGAAACCGGTGATGAATTTCTGTACACAACTGAACGTTAATTGATATTGTTTTAGACAACAACAGATAATGAACGGATTGTTGGTGGATAACGCAAACAAGTTCTCCACAATTTGTTATTCAGATCTCTATCTATTCGGTCATCTTTCCAAACTGCAATACACGATAAGTTTAAACTTTATAGTGTGTGATTTGACCAGGAAATGATTGGAGGTGAAGGTTCAGTGCACGAAAAGTTTCTTACGAAATGTACGTGACAAAACAAGTTTGTTGGGAATTAAACGCATGTACGTGACAAAACAAGGATCGTTCTAATAGATTAAAGAGAATAAACCAAGTACAAATCATCTGCTTTCTGAATCTGAATGTTAACTTTGAGTCATAAACCCTTAAATCCCAACGAGTGATACGCTTATCTATTCTGGTCAAGGTGGCCATAAGCGTTATGGATTCTCAGCGTTATTCGAATGTAAGTGGATCGAGTGATACGCTTATCTATTCTGGTCAATGTGGCATGGTTTGTTCGTGAACAAAAGATATAGAAGATGTGTCGGGTTCTTCTGCTAGTTATTCGGAATGTTTCGAATCATCACAGAAGATGTGTCAGGTTTGTATTTCCCATAGCCACTGTTTCCGCATACAAAACGGATGCGGTTTGCATATTCAATCTTCATTGCTGCATTAAAATTACAACACACGATAAGTTTACACTTTATAGTGTGTGATTTGACCACGGTGCAGACACGTGGGAAGAAAGTCATTGGAGATGTGTCATGTCTAATTCTCGAAGAATCTCGTAACGTATTATGGTGAGATTTTTCAACTTTGCACAGTGGGAGAAAAGACCAGCACCCCTGTCAGTATTGTCCTTTAAATTCGCATAAACATATATTCGTTTCATAACCTCCTCCTATAAATCAACCACAACTCACCCGAGATGAAACCGAACCTATTATTTCTGTTAACTTTGACTCATAAACCCTTGAATCCCAACGCTTCTTTAAAAAAAATTGTTTCTTTCCTTTTCATGAGGTAAAACCGGTTTCAACATCAAGGGTTGTTTTTCACCATGTGTGAGCATTGGAAGCCCGACAAACAGTCTTGCAATTACGTCTTTTCAATGAAGACCGCATTGTTAATTTTAATGATGATTCAAAACATTCCGAATAACTAGCAAAAGAACCCGACACGTCTTCTATGATGATTCGAATTTGGTTTCTTCGGTACAGGCTGATGAAACCGAAGCTGTTATTTCGGTTGTTCAGTACTTTCGAGACGATTCAAATGAGTCCTATGAAGCAAGTGTCCTATGAAGTAAGTGGTTGTAATGACGGGACCCTTGATTTCAACGCTTCTCCTTACAACTCTCATCAAATGCCTCACCCTTCCTTTTATTCTGTAAATATTAAATAAAGAATAACACCATGCCCGTAATCCCGTGTTGATAGCTTTCGTTTTATTACAGTCATACGACACGTTTTTTTGTTCTTCAATCTTTGTAACTTGTTAATGTTTTATTTTTTTCTACTTTTAGAAAGGTTTGAGCACCTCACGACTGTAAAATGTCTCGTGTGATTGACACCTTAAATCCCTTAAATACTTTGAGAAAAATCTAATTTTCAAATAATACGGGCCGTATAACAGTATACGGCACGTATACACGTTCGTATACATTGTATACGACCAGGCAAATTATTTACACATGGTGTATACGGGCCGTATACTGTTATACGGCCCGTATGGAATTAAAAAAACTGAACTGACTTTGTTAGTTTTTAAATTCTATACGGGCCGTATAATTGTATACGGCCCGTATACACCATATACGAATAAGTTTTTACCATGTGTTAATATAAGGATCCTTTATAAAAGTATTGTCTATCTTGCAAAATTTTGGGAACCGCACAAGCGCTGAATCTTACATTTGGCTTCAGTGAGTACAGTCACTTCACATGTGTCCTTTTGACATCTCTCGACGCTTTTTTTCACTTACTGTTTTCTCAAATTACTTTGTACGCTCAATCTTCTATCTTGGTCTCTTTTGTTTGTGAACGTATTTTTTTTGTATTTGTTTATTAATGTTTTACATAACAGAATGTCAATAATGGGAATCTTGGATCTCATTCGGTTCATATTTGTTTACATAAAAGAATGTCAATAATGTGAATTTGGATCTCATATCAGGGGCGGATCTATGCCCAAGCCAGGGTGTGCCTCGGCTACCCCTCAACTTTGCCCCTGAAGTGCTAAAGAAATTTTGTTTTTCCTTGTTTTATGTCCAATTACCCAATGGTAATGGTCAATCTTTTTATTTAGAAGTTTTTGGTAGCTGATTCAATCATTCTTAATTGAAAGATTTTTTTAGGTAAGTTTTTCCTAATTAAAAGATTTTAATTTTGATTTAACTGTTTGATTCCATCCTAATTGTCAATTTTTTTTTTATAAATTAAAGCGTTTTTTAAATAACTGTTAAATAAAATCATCATATTCTCATACTCTGAAGCGTAATGTTTTTACATGTTTAGCAATTTTTACATTTTTAAGCAATGTTTGTTATTTTTTAATATGAAGATAATCCAAATCTTTTCTGAATTCTTTTGTTTTTTTATCAAGATACTTAAAATTGTACATTCTTTTCTGAATTCTTTTGTTTATTATCATGATACTTAAAAATATACATTTTCTATTTTGTTTTTAGAGATTGTATTTGATGTACATTGAGTTCTTTTACTTGTAAATTAACTAGTGGGAGGCCCGCACGTTGCAGCGGAGTCGATAGTACGAGGGCGTGAACATATCATAAACTTACCCGCAACACTTATTACTTTCTGCTATACCCATAAGGTAGATTACCGTATTGGTATATTTCTAAAATAATAAAACTTACAAAAAAACAAAAGATTTGTCATTCAAACAAATACACCACATTTAAAACATGATGTACAAGTTAATACGGTTACACCAAGGGATATAGCAAACTTTGAAAAAACTTGGTGGGACTTTGAGGAAAGGTGCTTGTTAATCGCTCGGGTTACCGAGTTGACCATAGGCAGCCATTTGATCGCCCGGGTTACCGAGTTCACCATGTAGCCATGAAGTACAAAATGGCTAGTTGGTTCAACTTTGATGAAGTGGTCAACCTTGTTTCCAACTCGCTAGCTTTGTGAATGGTAACTACTTCACCTAAAGTTCAGCAGATACAAAAATTATGAAAGTACGCAAAATAATTAAATAAACAAGTTCCAATTCAAGCTTGAGCTCAACCCGAGCTCGTTCAAGCTCAGCTTGATTCGAGCTTTTGGTGTGACTCGGTCTTTAGTAGCTCACGCAGGGCTTGGCTCATTTACACCCTAGTTGCAAGTTTCTTGACGTGTACTTTTAATTCACAGCCTCCTAAATTATTTTAGAGGATAAATAACACTCCTAAATTACTTTTATTTAATAAAGCATATTTAACACACACTTACCTGCTGCATTAATTAAAAATAACATGTGAGCCTCAAATAAACCATCATATACTTGATCAAAATTGTTAAAAAAAATCCCAAGGACATATCAATATTTACTACTAACTTTGTAGTTCATGCAGGATTTTTTTTTTTTTTTTTGCCTAAAATCTTTAACTAAAGATCCCTTGTTCCCTAGATAAAAACTTTGTGGACTACAAAACTGATATAAACACAACCAAAAACTTTAGCCTATACTATAGGTGGAAACTACATGCCCAAGTTTCTGTTGGTAACAATTTAAGAATGTTTCTACTAATTAAGTTAATAAATCTGACCACACTACGATACCCTTTTACTTAAAAAAAAAAAAAAAACCCATCTCCGAATGGTAGAATGAAAGCAAGCTGTAAGTTAAGTTTGTTCCACAACCCCACAAGGCAAGTCGAGTGATCTGGAACAATTCAGAAAATACCATGACTTAAAAAAAAAGGCTCACATCAAGACTAAATTCGGATATATAATACAGGTTATATAGAAAACTTAAGGGAAACTACCTTAATTTAGTTATTTAAATAGTTTTTTTTTTCCAAAATTGACACGAAATTTTAGCCTTCACAAAGAATTTAGCCTACACTTTTGTTGAATGGTTAAGA
Source organism: Helianthus tuberosus (assembly GCA_030545235.1). Taxonomy (NCBI): domain Eukaryota; kingdom Viridiplantae; phylum Streptophyta; class Magnoliopsida; order Asterales; family Asteraceae; genus Helianthus; species Helianthus tuberosus. The sequence continues at coordinate 130,926,431 of CM060427.1, read as the reverse complement.
CAGTTAAGCCTGCGCTTTTGGTAAAATCGCCGGCTAGCGGCGGAGGAGCCATAAAATTATTCCTGTGGTGTTAATATTTTCGTTAAACTTATAACAGCATGGCGTCAATATTTTCAGGTCGGGTAGGGTTGAATCATATATTAAAAGCCAATATTATTAAAATACAACTTGGGGTTAGTGTAGCGTCCATCACATCGGAGTATTTACGGCTCGAAAACAAAAAGAGCTTTTTTCGAACCATTTGGAGCCGAACCAAATTCATAGTTAAGCGGAAAGTTTTGACCCAAACTCATTTTGCTTATATCCCGCATTGACCCGAACCCGTTTGAACCCGTCACCAGAACCCGCTTCACATAGCCAGTTTTTCAGCCTTAAGCATGCTAATGAGGTTTAAACACTACTAAACTATCTCAAAGATAATAGAAGTAACCATAACCTGAATGCATCATGCACAGAAGTAACATTAAACAACGTACCCATTTTGACCCAAAACTGTTCTGACCCGTTACATTATGTGAACATATGTCTAATCTAAATGCAATATGTAAGAATCAAGACCTAGCAGAAGCAAAATCACAAATCAAATCAATGGAAACATATATCTAATAGAGTAAAAAAGTAGAACACCTTTAGGAGGAAGATAATGAATGAGTGATGCCGATGAAAACAGGAATACGAGAATTAGATTTCTTCGCAGCGCAATGTACTACCCCTGCTGCCCCATTCCACGGTTTAGTGTACTGGTGATCAAGGAAGACGTTGCGTCAGCCACTGGCATAAGGGGATGTTGTTAGACCATTGAAGATGTCCTTGTCAATGTAGCTGACCCGATGTTGCCTTCCAAATCTTCAACAGTATTGTTTTTAGCCTACAACTAAAAAAGTATTAAAATTACACATGCCTTACCAACAACAACAACCTATATTATTAATTAGATTAAATAATAATGAGCATAAAGAGAGTTCAATACATATGTCGTTACCGCTATCAAGACGATTGCACATGCCAAGTGGAGTGGTGAAATAATCCTATAAGAACTACAGGTTCTACAATATCACCAAAAGATTAACTTTGTAGACTTTAACCGCATGGTTCTAAGTTGGGCTAGTCTTGATGGGTTCGGGTTGGTTCGGGTCGGGTCGAGTACGGGTCAAAGTCTACTCATTAAACAGTTAATGGGTCATGGGTAAGGGTTGGTCCAAGTTTGACCGAGTTTCATGCATGTGTACATTGGATGTTGAAGGTGCACGTTGGTAACTACAAGACCGAAATAGGGCTTGGCTGGTCTTGATTCTCATTTGCATTTCTAGAAACCCCCTGCAAATAACCAATTACATATTTGAGATTTGAGGATCAAACATATTAATTAGAAATGGAATTTAACTAATTTTTTTTACTTAAAAACAGAGTGCATAGTTGGAAACAAAATAAATCAAAGGCTTTGTCGCGACTTAGTCTCGAAATCTAGCCATAAATAAATCAAAGGCCTTGTCTCGACTTAGTTCCTCAAAGCAGCTCAAAAACTACAAAATGACGTCACATTTCATCAAAAACCTGGAGCGCAAAGCCACCACTAAACTTCGGATCTTTAACAATTAGAACAAATCAATGAATTTATCGAATGTAAACCATAAATGTATTTCATCAAACATATGAGGTACAAAGTGACTTCTAAACTAACTTTTTTTGTAGATTAAAACAAACAAATGAATTTTATCCTATGTAAATTATTATTGTATTTTTTCATATAACACGTGAAGCACAAAGCAACTACCAAACTACAAATCATTAACATCAGAAGAAACCAGTAACAACAAGATTCTCATTAAATAAAAAAGCGTGAAAACCTAAAAAACAAAACCTTACGAAAATATACCCGGAATATCGTCTTGAAGAACCAGATGGTGCGAGCAAGGGTTTCGGTTTCAATGAACGAATGGGTTTTGGTTTCTTTGGAGGTTCGAGATTCCGAATATCTCAAGAATATGACCAAAACTGTGTTTACACACCAAGAATACAATCATGAACAAAACTTACATAAAAAGGGCAAAATTAACAAGTTGAAGCGATGTAATTGATGAAATTTACCTAAGAAGCGACGGAATCTGCATCATAGAACAAACCCTAGAAAAATTGAATCAGTAAGCTATAAGACAAAGTAATTACCTCATAGAAGGATTGAAGAAGGGATTGCGTAAGGAGCGATGTCACGATAGATGATTCGAGAACCAATAAGGAACTGCTCCCACCATTAAATCGACATTCAATTTCAAGTGACTGATATGCGATGATGAAGAGAGGCAGAGAGTCTTGTATATGTGTGTGGGAAACACAAACGATTTGGGTTGGAATAAGCGAAGGTGGAGAGACAACAACATTTTGAAAGCAAGACTGAAATTCGTGCATTGAAGAATGACGATTGATCCTGAACAACGTAATAAGCATTAAAACCTAATTAAAGGGGGGCAAATTCGAAAGCAGGGGACGGAAGTGGGGGAAATTAGGTTTGGAGATCATATGGCGTCTTAAAATTGTGTTGTGAAATTACATAATTGTAACACCTCGAAAATTCACGTCCTATAATGTGTTGACACGTGTCATGTGTTTGAACGTGTGAAAGAATGTTATAAAAGGATTAAAGTTGACGATCATGGAAAGTATGTGAAAATACGAGTTCTAAATGTCAACAGTGAATAAATATATTATATATTAACCCTACATGATGCTCATACCTTCAAACGAATAAATCATGGACCATACGAAGCTAAATATGAAGGAAAGTGAGAGATTACAAACTATAGGGGTTAAATGTGTCAACATGTTTAAGTTATACCTCTGAGTGACCTTTTGACAAACCCGAAGCTTTGTAACGGTTAATTATGCTCACTAGAATGCACGGTATAAATTTCGTAAAGTTTCGTTATCGTATGAGAAAGTTATGATCAAATTCGTGTGCGAAGGGTTAAAGCGTCAACGTTGAAAGTTAGGACTTTTCGGGTAACAATAAAGTTAACTGGGGACTTAACAAAGTGGGTATATGTTTTAAAGCCCTTATAAATCAATTTGGAGGGTTCAAGATGCAAGAAACAAAGGTCTAAACAAAGTTTGAAGAGCCAAGGATCAAAACGCAATAAATCAGAAATTCTGATTTGATCAGACAAGGCCTCGCGCCACGCGAAGCCCCAGGGGTGGGTCTACGCGTGCCGCGAGGGACTACCAGCTCCGAAAACTTTGGGTTTTGCCTGCTAAGTGCTTTCTGCTCGACCTTTAACCGATTTTCCACATCTTTCTTGACCCCTAAACAACCCCTAAACATCTAGGGACACTTGTGGATGAGTTATGGTCAGTAGTAGACTTGTGTGTCAACATTTTGTGGTGATTAAATCACTATATAAGGCCATGAAGTTGTAAACATTCTTCACACCTTCATTCTTGCATTCCTGATCACTTCTGGAGCTCAAGACTTCTCTCAAGTGATCTCTGGTCATTCATAGGACTCTTGTAAGTTTGCTTAACCATTCTTAGTTAAGTTTTTACTTAGTTTTAGCTTAAAAGTCAAACCGTCGTAATTAACGGTTGACTTAACGATTAATCACTAATGGTTCAGTGATTAGTCGAATTGAAAGTAGTTATAAGTTGGTAATTATGTGGGTAATAAACTCTTAAAAGGGTCCCCCTGATTCCCACTCTAACTAGGTCAAATGTCGGGTCAAACTTACTAATAAAAAGTCAACAGGGTACTTAAATTCTAATTTATGCATGATTAGCAATGTAGAACACATACAACCTGTTTGATCATTAATATAACTTGGTAATTAGTGTAAGAACATGTCTAAACATGTTCAACCTGACAATTTCCTGTTTAGACCCGGTTCGGAACCGAAAGTCGCAAAGCTTTGACTTTTGCTTTGACTTCAGTTCTGACCCGTTTTGGTATGTTTTAGAAATACCTTAGAGCTTCATTTGGACCAGGTTACATGCTAGTATAACCCTCTGTGATTATACACCATGGTTCATTAGTTAACCAATTAATACGCATGATTCCGTTAATTGCTCATATGTTGACCATTATGCCCTTTTCACCTTAAAACGTGATTTGTGAAAATGTAAAAGTGTAGAAACCTTAGTTACTGATATATAAACTTGTGTGCAAAGTTTGACATCAGTTTGAAGTGTAGATTGAGAGTTAGGCTCATTAGCGTAATTAAGAAGCTTTATGTTAATTAAACGGCATAATTAGCGTATAGCCTAGTTAAGCCTACTTTTTGATATCAAACTTATTACCCACTGATGTAATATATTATTTTGGGATTTTTGAAGATTTTTAATTAATTTTAGGCTGAGCATAACTAATAGTCGTAGGCTTAATCCGGTAATTGTCGGTTTTGCCCTTACGGGCCATAAAATGAGTTTTACATATCTAATCGACTCCAAACCTTTTGCTACTGATCTTAAATGATAAATAAACTATTTTAAGCATTCTGGAATAATAAAAATATCAGTTTTCTATATAGAACCCGGAAACGGCTTCTAATCGCCTTATTAAGCGTTTTTAGCGCATAGTATGTACTAAGACTATTTTTAAACATACAAGGGTGATACCTACTGATATTTAGGGTAAATTATAATATTTTAACAGTAAGCAAAGGTTGTTAAACTCAGACTTCAGTTTTGAGCTTTTCGGCTTATGTGAAATTACCAAAATGCCCCTACGGTGCATAGTTTGGTGATAATTGATAAATTTCACATATATACTTTACCCTACTGTTATAAATTAGCAAACTAAGTATTTTTGCTGATTATATCAGGCCTGTAACTCAGGTAAATACTTAAACTCTTTTATAACCTTATAAATGACCAAACTACCCCTACGAGGCATAATTTGTGTTTAAATTCGTTCCGGGCATAATAAAAGACATCTTACTGATGTCACAACATATTTGAAGCATATTAACTTAGGAAACCTGTATATGGCTCTCATGAATACCCGTTACGCTTATTACGCGTTCGGTTCGGTTTATGTAACGAGTTTACATAAATTAGCCGAAACGGGTCAAACCTTATCGGTTTTATCTCAAAATCCAGAGTGTGTATGAAATACCCATATTAAGAAAGTCTCTGAACTTATCGGGTCTAAATCACATTCTATCCGGTCTTCGCTTAATCGTGCGTACGAACCGTATCATTGAAACTAACCGGTCTAAGCTTAAGCTTAACTAAAGACCCGTTAGGATTCTAATAGGTTATTATAAACCTTCGTTCCAGATTAGGAGAACCAGTAAAAGCTACTTGCAATTGCTTATTGTGAATTATACTTTGCTCAGGTAAATACTTTTAACTTATTTTCCCTTATAAGGGCTTGGGTTACGGTATATAAAATACCGCTTGGTCGGGCATTAAATCTTCCATCGTTTGGTGGTTAATTGAATAATTTAATCGGCCCGTTTAAACAGTTTTGTTTACTTAAAAGCCTTTGGGGGGTTAATGACCATGTCCCGGATATCCTTGGCATCATTTTACGAAATGGCCACGACCTAAGCGCGGAGTGTAGGCGTACACTCGTTAGTGCATAAATAGTTGATGTGGTGTGTCTGTTGATCTTTAACCCGGTACGTCCGGGCTACTGAACGCATAAGGAACATGTAATTCGTTCACAAGATTATATATTTAAATAATTATCCCAGGTTATAAAATGTTTATGCCACGTGCATCCAAATCAATTTTCGATCATTTTCTAAAATGAGTCAGTTGATTGTATTTACCAGTGTAAACTGACGTATTTTTTCCCAAAAAGATTAAATGCAGGTACTAAGCGTAATTGGCTGGGATTTTCTCCTTAGCATCAATAGAAGTCTCGCAAGCTTAAGATGCCTAAAGTCTGTTGAACTATTGTTTCCATTTTATTTTCGATCCGTCTGTGGATAAACAATCGACTGTTGTGATACACGATATTACAATATTATATTCGGTTGAATTATATCTTTCATTTGCTTCCGCTGTGCATATTAAATATTGTGTTGTTTGACTATTACGTTGCCAACCATGACGTCACGATACCCCCACCGGGCCCACCGGTGACACGTGGAAATCGGGGTGTGACAGGTTGGTATCAGAGCCAACATTGAGTGAATTAAACACTAGCCTTTTGTGTTTAATCTCAGTTACACAATTGCACATTCCAAATTTTCGAGTTTAGACAAAGAACATAGGAACAATCCAAATTTGTTTCAACTTATTTTCTTTTGCCTTATTTTATATATTGTTGGTTTTATCTCATGCTATATTGTCAGGATTAATAAAATGCTGCCAAGATTCTTTAGAAGAAGAGGACGAGGCAAGGGGCCAATCACCGCCCCCAGTGATGATGAAGCTGGACCTTCGCATATGCGAGCTCCTTCTACTACCGAGAGTGACGATCCTCGACAGAACCGGAGGAACCTCTTTGAGCCGGCTAGACGGTCGGTTTCGCACAGTTCAACGCCCCCCGTTCACAACTCTTATGGGCCACATTCGGAAAATGAGCCCAATAACCCTCAACCTTCCTACATACCTTTACAGCGATCTTTATCGCACCACTCCTTTGGTGACCCTACACCTGTTTTTAGGGGCCGGTTTAACCCGACAAATTTTATACAAGAACCAGTGGGTTTTAACCCATTGGGACCGGAGGACCACTTCTCAGGAGACAACGCTATGGATATGGACGAGGACACGGATCCCGTCGAGCCAGCAACCGGAACTCCGAACCATCCCATAGAGATATCGGATGGATCTTCTTTCCACGGGTCACCCTACGGTGGTCCAGACAACTTTCAGGCGAGGTTTACTCATCAGGAGTGGTACTTCACACCCTCGCACCATTCATCAGCTCACCAACAGCAGCAGCAGGATCCCTCTGTGGATTCCTGATTTGTGGCAGTCACGCCACCGCCTCCACCGCCACCAATTCAACCGGCACCTCCACAACCGCCAAGGCGTAGGAGAACCGGAGCGCGGATGTCCGCGCGAGGAGGAGATTTTCATTTCAGCTCTCCTCGACAATCAAGTGGCAGTCACTATCCGCCACTTCCGGAAGATCCACAAATGGGTGGACCTTCACACCCAGTTGCACCGCAACCACCACCTATGGGTTTTGATAACCTGATTCCAGCATACACGGGTTCTATGGCGTACAACCCGTTTGAACAACCAGCTCACACCAACTACGGATACGCTGAAGCCGACCCGTACTTGGTAGCGTCTAATTACAACGCCTTTAACCCAGAAGGACCCTATGGAGCTCCTTGGGGAGCAGGGTACCCAACTCATGGGTACCAGATACCTGCCAGGCCTATAATCCGGATGCAATCGCAGCCGCCACGATTTTCTCCCCCAGAACGGGAGGAAATTCTTCAGAGACTGGATCAGGTTGAGCGAGACTTTCACCGCGACCGCAGGGAGAGACAAAGCTTCTTCCAAGGATTGACAAGCTTGATCAAAGGGAAGAGCAAGAAGGACCACTAAATCCTTCCAATTGTTGTTGAGCCCCGGCGTGGGCCAGTCTTGCTGTATTAGCCCCTGCGTGGGTATGTATGTTTGTTTGTTTTGACCCCTGCGTGGGTCTATCTTTCTATTAACCCCTACGAGGGTATAATGTTTGTGTAAGTCCCTGCGTGGACTATTATGATGTTTTTTGTTAAGCCCCCGCGTGGGTAAGTCCTTGTTTAAACCCCTGCGTGGGTGAGTTTGTTTATTTAAAAGTCCCATTTAGGGCGACGTGTAACCTTTTAATAAATTAATGGAATGTATGTTTATAAATTTCATTTTGCTATTATATGCATAAATATTATATATGAAATAAATAAATCAAAACCAATCCTTTTGATAATAATCTGCCTATTAAATATTGAATAAGAATCTTAAGAGTGAAACCTAGCCGGAGTGTCCTTATAAAGACCTGGCCAAGATGGTAAGACCTGTTTAAAAGATTCGTATCCCTGTTAACATCTGAAAATATGTTAACACTCCTGGCAGACGTGATTCGTTAAAATCACACACGTCATTCTTATATAAAAGGATTCTTTAAAAAGGATTCCTAACCCAACTTAATGATCTCTGAATCATGGGTAAAATCATCAATTAAGATGATCATTTTTGACCATACGTGGTAATATAGTGCCTACGGGCCTTGCTCATTTCTACATGAGCCAAAAGACAGTGGTAGTGATGACTCCTTGTCCGAAAAAGGTAATGAACTATGTTCAAACCTCAATGCTTTGATTCTCTGAAATCATAGCTTATAATTTATAAATGTCCTTGTGACTAGGCCTATTGTGCCAGTATACCTTCATGTTTTGATTCTCTGAAATCATAGCTTATAAATTAAAATGTCCATGTGAGTAGGCCTTTTGTGCCACAAATAAAACTGTTATTGTTTTATAATTAGGATAAATTATAATTGAAATCCTAATTAAATGTGATTAATAAATTAACCAAATATGGTCTCCGTTACCATGGTTAATGAATTGCCATAAAAGACAATTCCATAATAAACTCCCAAATAAACTATTGTCCTTGTTTTCTGCAACAGTTCAATTAAAATGGCTAACTCTGACGAAATTAATAGCCATCCAGTGGAGAATATTGATAACGCCCGGATTAATTTAACGGGTGCTGAATTGAAAGCGTTGGTAGACGACACAGTTACAAAAGCCTTAGAACGGCAGTACGAAGAGTATAGTGGGACTCGTAGTAGGACCCTATCTACGCAGCCATCAAAGCCACCGTCCAAGAAGGACGAACCGAAAAAAGATGATGATCGACTCTCCTCGAACCACCACAGTGCTCCATCTCAGCAGGTCATATTAAATCAAGGACCCCGTGACAAGGGTTGCTCTTATAAATACTTTGTTTCATGCAAGCCCAGGGATTTTACTGGGGAAAAGGGAGCCATTGACTGCATGACTTGGTTAGACGAGATGGACACGGTTGTGGATATCAGCGGATGCGCTGAGAGGGATGTAGTCAAGTTTGTGTCGCAATCTTTTAAAGGCGAGGCTTTAGCCTGGTGGAGATCACTGATTCAAGCCACCGGGAAAATCCCATTGTACAACATGTCATGGGATCAATTTGTTGCCCTCATCAGGGAAAATTACTGCCCCCAGCATGAGGTTGAGAAGATAGAGGCTGATTTTCTATCATTGGTTATGACAAACCTTGACTGTCAAGCTTACCTCACAAGCTTCAATACGATGTCCCGGTTGGTTCCGTATCTGGTAACCCCGGAACCAAAAAGAATAGCTCGTTTTATCGGTGGTTTAGCCCCGGAAATTAAGGCAAGCGTGAAGGCTTCTCGGCCAGCTAGTCCCTCACTTTGGATGCGGTCAGGCAAAGATCGCTGAGGAATAAGGATGCTGAGAAGAGAAAACGTGAAGATGATAATTCACGGAGGTCGAGCAAGAAGCACCGTGGAAACGGTGACAACAAGAGGGGGTCTGAGTCAAGGAAAGATGGGCACCAGTCTGGTGAGAAGCCCAAATGCAAGATTTGCAAGAAACAGCACTTTGGAAAGTGCAGACTAGAATCGAACTCACAAAGAACTTTTGCTTGCGGGATATGCAAGTCCAAGGATCACAAGACCTTGGATTGCAAAAAGCTGAAAGATGCAACTTGCTACAGCTGTAATGAGAAAAGGCACATTAAAACCAACTGCCCTAAATACGCCAAGAAGCCTGAAGAGGCCAAGAAGACAAATGCTAGAGTCTTCAGAATGGACGCAAACGATGCGGTTCTAGACGACAACGTCATTACAGGTACTTTCCTTGTAAATGATGTCTATGCAAGAGTACTTTTTGATTCAGGCGCTGATAAGTCTTTCGTAGATAATAAGTTTTGTGAATTGTTGAAATTACCTGTCAAAACCTTAAGTGTGAATTATAAGGTGGAGTTAGCAGATGGCACACTAGAAACCGTCTCAACTGTGTTAGATGGATGTGTTATATCCATTAAGAACCATTCTTTTCCTCTGTCTCTACTTCGCTTTAAGTTGGCCGGTTTTGACATAGTTTTGGGTATGGACTGGTTATCTCATAACCAGGCCCAAATTGTCTGCAACAAGAAACAAGTGGTAATAAAGACTCCGTCTGGTGAATCACTTACCATTCCGGGAGATACCCAATATGGACTGCCTGAGCAAGTGACTATGCTCAAGGCTTCAAAGTGTTTAAAGAAGGGTTGTGTCATCTACATGGCACAAGTGATTATTGGTGAGCCTAAACCGAAGATTGAAGACATCCCCGTCATTTCTGAATACCCAGAAGTTTTTCCGGAAGAACTACCTGGTTTGCCACCAGATAGGCAAGTGGAATTCAGAATTGACATCATCCCGGGAGCAGCACCTGTTGCTAGAGCACCTTATAGATTGGCGCCAACGGAGATGAAGGAATTAAGGATGCAACTGGATGAATTGCTAGCTAAAGGTTTCATTAAACCTAGTTCGTCTCCATGGGGAGCACCAGTCTTGTTTGTCAAGAAGAAGGATGGATCGATGCGTCTGTGCATCGATTATCGTGAGCTTAATAAAGTCACGATAAAGAATAGGTATCCTTTGCCCAGAATCGACGATTTGTTCGATCAATTGCAAGGGGCAAGTTATTTCTCGAAGATTGACTTGAGGTCAGGCTACCATCAACTGAAGGTTAGAGATGAAGACGTGCACAAAACAGCATTTAGGACTCGTTATGGTCATTACGAGTTCCTAGTGATGCCTTTTGGGCTCACTAATGCACCTGCCGCGTTCATGGATCTCATGAATCGTGTTTGCAAGCCTTACTTAGATAAATTCGTCATTGTTTTCATCGACGACATTCTTATCTATTCGAAGAACCATGCTGACCATGAGAAACACCTTCGCTGTTAGTCTTCATTCCTCTTTGTTTTTGATTTCAATGATGACGATTCAAGAAAGTTTTGTCTCTTCCGATGATGACGATTCAATGATGACGATTCAAGAAACTTTTGTCTCTTCCGAGTTTGAAAACTTTGTACGGCGATTGAACATTGAGGTAACGATTATGTAACACCCTAGATTTTTACCCTTAAATTTAGACAAAATATAGTTTAAGTACATGACTTTCATTAACGAAGTTCATAAGTAACTAAGACCTTAGTCAACTAATGACTAAGTTAAAACGTTTCAAAAATTGTTTAACATGTGTTTACAACCCATACACAAAGACTACAAGGATCTAAAACATTGCGGAAGCTTCAAAACGGAGTGTTCGGTTCTTCATTTAATCGCTTGATCGCCACCCGTAAGATCTACCAAATTTACCTATGATCAAAACCATTAAAACATTAGTTTTGACGTTGTTATATAATATGACTCCAAGTTTAACAACACATTTGAAATAACAAACATATAAAAGCTTTTCTGGGTTCACCGTAAATTACGGTATCACCGTAATTTACGGTGAGACCTGGGATTTTCTGGTCACCGTAAACCAGGGGATCTATACCGTAAAACATCTCACCTCTACCGTAAATACCGTAATTTACGGTAGTACCTGGAACTTCATGTTTGGTTTTGTATGATCAATATACCAAGGTTCCCAACTCTCGGTTTTCAGTTTCTATATGACACCGATACATTAAAACCTCATATTTCTCATATATTATATATTAACCAAACATCAAAGAACAATCCATCATATTACGGAGCCTTAATCATGTTTTACTCGATTATTTGACCCGTTTGGCTCGTCTAAAGAATACTCCTCTTTGACGACTACTAACGAGTACAATCCGAATTTAATAAATCGATCAATATAACGACTTCAACGCTTGATTTAGAACACTCTTATTCAAGATTCAATTATACATTAAAATCATCAAATCTAATAAATGTAACGGGTCAAGTTACATACCTTAGCGCACGCCCTTCAACCGTGAGTCCCCACCGGCTTGTCCACTTGACGTTCCGGTATCTTGTCCTATAGAGTTCAATTCAATACATGTTTAGAACTCTCTTTAGAACTCACTTCGCATAATATTCCGAAACATCATAATTATGCGTTAAAGCTTTAAATTTCTATTTTTAAGCCTTCTTTGAGGAATTTTCACAAACACTAAGAGGGCATAATTTCTACATCATTCATATTCATGTTTATAGCTTGCTAATTAGTTAACTTAACTTCAATAAGCCATCATATAGCATTCAATCATCATATTTTTCTGAAATTACTTTCTAAGATCGAATTACACTAGAATAATCCTTATTAACCCTAGTGTTCATCATCATCATGTAATACCCACAACCCACCTTCAAGGTGTTCATGGAACTTCCTGAATTTGGTCATGATTTCACAAATAGTTAGCTAGGTTTTACTTCTAAACACCTAATCAACTTTAATCTAACCAAATAACACACATGCAAGATTTTCCAAAATCATGAGAATTTCAAGTTGAGAGATTTCATCAAATTTTACATACCTTACAATCCTCTTGTGATGAGGATCGTGATTCCAAGCTCAATTTTCGATTTTGACCTGGACTAATCCTTCAATTTGCAAGATTAAGGAAGTTTTAGGTTTTGGAGAAGTGGGGATCGCCCCCTGCTCTACTGATCGACCAGATATCCCCTTTGTGGGGTGTTTGGTTTGTTTTATTTAGTTTAATTGACTCAAGTTTCAGTTTTTTTACAACTTAAGCCCCTCAAACTTGTTCAACATATTGTTTGTTAACCTTTAACCACTCTATAAGCTATTTCTAGACTAGTTAACTAACTAGGTTAAAAATTCCTAGTTAGTAAACTCCCATTTATTTAAGCTTTATAATTCTGATATAATGTTTTATATTTTCGGGATGTTACAAGTCCACCCCCCTTAAAAAGGGTTTCGTCCCCGAAACCAAAGTACGTACCAAATAATGTAGGGTGGAGACGTCGCATCTCCTCTTCGGACTCCCACGTAGTGTCCGAACCTTTCCTATGTTCCCATTTGACTTTGACTTGATCAATTTTTCTATTTCGTAAGTGTTTGACTTTTCGATCTAAAATCTCCAACGGTCTCACAGCGTAATTCAGACTATTATCCACTTCGATATCATCGTAATGGATATAGGTCGTTTCGTCTGCTAGGCACTTTCTTAATTGCGACACGTGGAACGTGCCATGGATTCCACTTAACTCCTCCGGCAATTCAAGGCGGTAAGCTACCATACCAACTCTCCCGATAATTTTAAATGGTCCAATAAACCTTGGGCTTAGCTTCCCCCTTTTTCTGAATCTAATAACACCTTTCCATGGGGAGACTTTTAGCATGACCATGTCACCAACTTGGAATTCAATCGGCCTTTTCCTTTTATCAACATACGCCTTTTGCCTGTCTTGAGCCGCTTTCAAGTGTGCCCGAACTTTATCGATCTTTTCATTCGTGGCTCGTACTATATCTTGGTGGGCGAGTTCACGTGGACCCACTTCACCCCAACATACCGGGGTTCGACACCTCCTACCGTAAAGCATTTCGTATGGTGCCATTTTAATACTAGATTGGTAACTGTTGTTATACGAAAACTCGACTAACGGTAGGTGAACATCCCAACTGCCTCCAAAATCGATTATACACGCCCGTAGCATGTCCCCCAATGTTTGTATCGTTCTTTCACTTTGTCCATCCGTTTGAGGATGGTACGCAGTGCTAATGAACAATTTGGTTCCCATTTGTTCTTGGAAATCTCGCAAGAAATTGGAAGTAAACCGGGTATCCCTATCAGACACAATGGACACCGGCACCCCATGTCGTGCTATTATTTCATTCGTATAAACTTCTGACATCTTCTCTGACGTATAAGTCTCACGAATCGGAATGAAGTGAGCACTTTTCGTCAATCTATCCACCACTACCCATATGGCATCAAAACCACGATTCTTCTTAGGCAACTTGGTTAACAGGTCCATTGTAATATGTTCCCATTTCCAAACCGGAATTTCTAACGGTTGGAGTTTGCCGTATGGTTTCTGATGCTCCGCCTTCACTTGTAAACATGTCAAGCATTTTTCCACGTACTTCGCCACATCTCTCTTCATTCCGGGCCACCAATAATTTTGTTTCAAGTCATTGTACATCTTGGTCGCACCCGGATGAATTGAATAACGGGATTTATGAGCTTCATTAAGTAGAAGCGCCTTCACTCCACAGGTATGTGGGACCCATATCCTTCCGGATCGAGTCTTTAACCCGTGATTCCCATCCGTCAAATCTTTCAACTGACCAATTATTCTTTCTTTCTTCCAATTCTCTTCTTTTACTGCTTCTAATTGCGCCTCTCGAATACGTTCAAGTATACCCGAGGTTACCACGAGTTGCATCGATCTTACTCGTATCGGGACATAATCCGTTTTTCTGCTCAAAGCATCCGCCACCGCATTAGCCTTTCCTGGGTGATAACGTATTTCGCAATCGTAGTCTTTCACCGTTTCCAGCCATCGCCTTTGTCGCATATTTAACTCCTTCTGGTCGAAGAAGTATTTCAAACTTTTGTGGTCGGTGAATATGGTGCACTTTACCCCATACAAGTAGTGCCTCCATATTTTTAATGCAAACACTACCGCCGCCAACTCGAGATCGTGTGTAGGATATTTCTTCTCGTGTATCTTCAATTGCCTCGAGGCATAGGCTATTACCTTGCCCCGTTGCATCAACATGCAACCGAGTCCCGATAGTGAAGCATCAGAATATACCTCCATATCTTCGACTCCATCCGGCAATGTCAATACCGGAGCTTGAGTTAACTTTTCTTTTAGCGTTTGAAACGCTTTCTCTTGATCAGCGCCCCAAATAAACTTCTCTTTCTTCCGTGTTAGCTTTGTTAGCGGTGACGCAATTTTGGAGAAATCTTGGATGAATCTCCTATAGTACCCCGCAAGCCCCAAAAAGCTTCTAATTTCAGAAGGGTTCTTTGGGGAATTCCATTTTGACACGGCCTCTATCTTTGACGGATCCACCAATACTCCGTCGGCACTTATAACATGGCCAAGAAATTGTACCTCTCGTAACCAAAAGGCACATTTAGAGAATTTTGCATATAACTTTTCTCGCCTAAGTGTCTCTAACACTTCTTGTAAGTGGTGCGCGTGTTCAGCTTCACTTTTCGAGTACACGAAGATATCATCGATAAACACGATGACCGACTTATCCAACATTGGCTTGCAAACCCGGTTCATGAGGTCTATGAAAGCAGCGGGTGCATTTGTTTGCCCAAATGACATCACGAGGAATTCGTAATGTCCGTATCTCGTGCAGAAAGCCGTCTTCGGCACGTCTTCTTCTTTGACCTTTAGTTGGTGATACCCCGATCTAAGGTCAATTTTGGAAAACCAATTCGCACCTTGTAGTTGGTCGAATAAATCATCTATCCTCGGGAGCGGGTATCGGTTCTTTACCGTGAGTTTGTTTAACTCCCGGTAATCAATACACATACGCATGCTCCCGTCTTTCTTCCTCACGAACAATACCGGTGCGCCCCAAGGAGACACACTCGGCCTTATAAATCCCTTGTCAAGCAGGTCTTGGATTTGGGACATCAACTCTTGTAGTTCCGACGGTGCAAGTCGGTACGGGGCTTTTGCTACGGGTTTCGCGCCCGGAATCAATTCGATTCCGAACTCTACTTCCCGTTCAGGCGGTATCCCCGGTAAATCTTCCGGAAAAACATCTTCATAATCTCGTACCACCGGTACATCTCCAATCTTTCGTGATTCTTTCTCGGGCTCATTAGCGTATATTATGAATGCCTTGCATCCCCGCTTCATTAGCTTGCGAGCTTTCAACATCGAGCATACTATGGGGTTGCCTCCTTTTTCGCCATAAATGGTGACATGTTTCCCGCTCGGAGATGTTAGTTTTATCTCTTTACGGAAGCACACGACCTTTGCATGGTGTCGAGATAGCCAATCCATCCCAACGACTACTTGAAATTCCCCCATCGACATAGGGATTAAATTTATCGAATATTCTTCATCGTCGATGCTCAGTTTACAATTTTCACATACATCACAAACGATAAAGCTTTTGTTATTACCTATCTCTACTTCTAAAGGCACAGGTAATTTTGTTAGAATAAATGAAGGATGTCGAATAAGTCCATATGAAACAAAGGATTTATTCGCACCCGTATCAAATAACACATGTGCAGGAATTGAATTTACAGCAAATATACCTGAGACCACGTCAGGTTCAACCTTTGCTTCTGCGGCAGTTAGTTGGAAAGATCTTGCCTTTGCTTTCGGGGCTTCACCTTTCGATTCTTGCCCATCCTTCTTTCCAACCAATTCCGGGCATTCCGACTTCTTGTGACCCGTTCGATAACAGCTGTAACAAACCGTCACTTTCTCCGGGCATGATATAGCCATATGTCCCGTTTTCTTGCATATGGGACAAGGCTTATCCTTGTAACGACATTCGCCCTTATGACCTTTCCCGCAGATTCTACAACTTGGCGACCCGCTTTTCGTATCAGATTTCTTTGTGCTTTCATTTGTTCGTGCCTTCTTAGTAGGGCTTGGATTCACATCTTGTGCCCTTCGTTCACCCTGTTCTATGCTCTTTTTCAATTCGATCTCCCTTTCCCGAGCAGCATTGACAATCTCGGTAAGGGTCTCATATTTTGAAGGGGTTATGAACTCTCTATACTCCGCACTTAGCATGTTATGGTAGTAATAGACTTTTTGTTCTTCGTTTGTCACCAAATCATCACAGAACTTTATCTTGTCCATAAACATTCCCGTGATCTTGTCTATGGATTCACCCTTGTGTCTGAGTTGCATAAACTCTTCCTTGATTCTATTTATGACCGCTTTGGGACTATGGTGTTTAAGAAACGGCGTCTTAAACTCCTCCCATGTCATGGCCTTAGCCGCTTCACTTCCAATCTCCTTCTTTTTGTTATCCCACCAGTCTTTCGCTTGACTTCTTAATTGACCCGTACCATAAGCTACGTAGTCATCTTCATCACAATGAGATCTCTCGAATACTCCTTCGATATCACTTAGCCATCGTTGGCACACAATTGGGTCAACCTCTCCATTATATAATGGTGGTTTACATACCATGAATTCCTTGTATGAACAAGGCTTTCGTCCACCATGCTTTTCCTTTGCTGAATTGGAATCATCTTCCAATTTCTTGATTCTTTCTTCTATTATTGATAAGACTGTATTTTGAATCTTATCAATAAAGCCCGACAAACTGTTTTCGATTGCTTTACCAACCTCTTCAGCAATCACTTCCTTCATTTGTTCGGTGACTCTTGGCACCACATTATCATTACCTCCTTCAGCCATCTCTATTTCTGAAATGTTTACATAGATTGTTAAACATTTCATTTATAATACATGCTTTACTTGTTTTGATTTAATCAAGTTCATAACTTGATTCAATCATTCTTGTTTCAATTCAATCAAGTTCGTAACTTGATTTAATCATTCTTGTTTCAATTCAATCAAGTTCGTAACTTGATTTAATCATTCTTGTTTCAATTCAATCAAGTTCGTAACTTGATTTAATCATTCTTGTTTCAATTCAATCAAATCCGTGACTTGATTTAATAATTCTTGTTTCATGCATTTCTTGTTTTTGAGTGAGCTTACACACTCTTTTCATGCATATTTGTTCATTTTTCATTTTATACATAGTACATAATTTATTAACAAAATAAGTTAATTCTTACCGGACGATCGATCAAGCTTGAACCGAACACTTATTGACAACCTTGAGCTCTGATTACCAACTTGTAACACCCTAGATTTTTACCCTTAAATTTAGACAAAATATAGTTTAAGTACATGACTTTCATTAACGAAGTTCATAAGTAACTAAGACCTTAGTCAACTAATGACTAAGTTAAAACGTTTCAAAAATTGTTTAACATGTGTTTACAACCCATACACAAAGACTACAAGGATCTAAAACATTGCGGAAGCTTCAAAACGGAGTGTTCGGTTCTTCATTTAATCGCTTGATCGCCACCCGTAAGATCTACCAAATTTACCTATGATCAAAACCATTAAAACATTAGTTTTGACGTTGTTATATAATATGACTCCAAGTTTAACAACACATTTGAAATAACAAACATATAAAAGCTTTTCTGGGTTCACCGTAAATTACGGTATCACCGTAATTTACGGTGAGACCTGGGATTTTCTGGTCACCGTAAACCAGGGGATCTATACCGTAAAACATCTCACCTCTACCGTAAATACCGTAATTTACGGTAGTACCTGGAACTTCATGTTTGGTTTTGTATGATCAATATACCAAGGTTCCCAACTCTCGGTTTTCAGTTTCTATATGACACCGATACATTAAAACCTCATATTTCTCATATATTATATATTAACCAAACATCAAAGAACAATCCATCATATTACGGAGCCTTAATCATGTTTTACTCGATTATTTGACCCGTTTGGCTCGTCTAAAGAATACTCCTCTTTGACGACTACTAACGAGTACAATCCGAATTTAATAAATCGATCAATATAACGACTTCAACGCTTGATTTAGAACACTCTTATTCAAGATTCAATTATACATTAAAATCATCAAATCTAATAAATGTAACGGGTCAAGTTACATACCTTAGCGCACGCCCTTCAACCGTGAGTCCCCACCGGCTTGTCCACTTGACGTTCCGGTATCTTGTCCTATAGAGTTCAATTCAATACATGTTTAGAACTCTCTTTAGAACTCACTTCGCATAATATTCCGAAACATCATAATTATGCGTTAAAGCTTTAAATTTCTATTTTTAAGCCTTCTTTGAGGAATTTTCACAAACACTAAGAGGGCATAATTTCTACATCATTCATATTCATGTTTATAGCTTGCTAATTAGTTAACTTAACTTCAATAAGCCATCATATAGCATTCAATCATCATATTTTTCTGAAATTACTTTCTAAGATCGAATTACACTAGAATAATCCTTATTAACCCTAGTGTTCATCATCATCATGTAATACCCACAACCCACCTTCAAGGTGTTCATGGAACTTCCTGAATTTGGTCATGATTTCACAAATAGTTAGCTAGGTTTTACTTCTAAACACCTAATCAACTTTAATCTAACCAAATAACACACATGCAACATCATAATTCAGATTTTCCAAAATCATGAGAATTTCAAGTTGAGAGATTTCATCAAATTTTACATACCTTACAATCCTCTTGTGATGAGGATCATGATTCTAAGCTCAATTTTCGATTTTGACCTGGACTAATCCTTCAATTTGCAAGATTAAGGAAGTTTTAGGTTTTGGAGAAGTGGGGATCGCCCCCTGCTCTACTGATCGACCAGATATCCCCTTTGTGGGGTGTTTGGTTTGTTTTATTTAGTTTAATTGACTCAAGTTTCAGTTTTTTTACAACTTAAGCCCCTCAAACTTGTTCAACATATTGTTTGTTAACCTTTAACCACTCTATAAGCTATTTCTAGACTAGTTAACTAACTAGGTTAAAAATTCCTAGTTAGTAAACTCCCATTTATTTAAGCTTTATAATTCTGATATAATGTTTTATATTTTCGGGATGTTACAGATTATCTGCTTGATTCTCATTCTATGATCATGATCGAATTTTAGGCTGTTAATCTATGGAATACTATTCCGTGATTGTTTTTGAAACAATCTGAATTCATCTTCTGTTTCAGAGGCCGATTTCGCATTCACTGCTCTATGATATTAGGTACGACCTCTTATTTCACGTAGGTTTTTGAAATTTGAAACGATTATCTCTGTTATTCTCATTCTATGATCATCATCAGTTTTTAGATACAATTAATGTATTTAATACTATTTCGTGATTATTTCGAAAACAATCTGAACTCATCTTCTGTTTTAGAGGAAGATTTAACATCCACACACAGAAGAGGATAAGAAGATGCAAGTAGGGTTTCAAGAGGGACCGGAGTGTATAAGTGGCCATGATGAATTCGGGTATTAGATAATATTATAATCTAGTTACATATCTATTGTGAGCAGCTCTGATATGTACATGATAAGGTTTGCCATATTTCTCTGCAGTTTCTAACAGCTACACACTCCGTATATAGTAGTAGATACCGCCGTTTATGGTCCTCGTAGATAAGGTTTGAACTATAAAGAACTTTTGGTATTGGTTGGTAATTTCGATTTGTAGGTGCAAGCAGATAAGGTGTGGATAGAAGTCATCGCGTTTAGTTGCTTGTCATGGGAGCTGCATATCATAACCTATACTCAAAGTATGAAAAATACACAGCTATTCGATGTTCTAAAATTCATAACATTCCACTCTGCAATGTAACTCATCTTGTGGTTTCTTTCCTTTCATTGTATCTCATTATATGGCATTAATGAACCGAATTCGTTATGATTGCAGGTATAAAGTAACTGAAAACAAAAGGATGACAAAAACCGCTGACACTATTGCTACTTCTAAACCCAGTATTTATAACAAAGTTACTAAGGAAAGCAGTGTGGTTCCTCTGGAAACTAAACCGTTTCTTTGTGCGTCCGCGTGTCCATCAGTCTTTATCTCAAATGCTTCTTGAGGACAGCAATGAAGTTGAAATTGATGAATCAAATCTAACAGCTGGTGGTTGGTCCAGCCTGTCGGCATTTTCTGAAAGAGAGGATGATATTGACTATTGAGGAATCTAGAAGGTCATGTCTGAGCTTCCGTGAACACAACAAAAGGTAAAGTCTGTTAATTTCTTCTCCTACGAGTTCGTACTTCCTTTTATAAGTCATAATATTGATTTAGTTTATCGTGAGTTTCATTGAGATAGGGCATGATAATTGATTGTTTATAGTGAGTTTTGATATTGTCGTTTCTATTAGTTTGTTAGTTTTGGTTACTAATCATCGATGTATAACATGTTTACCGAACACGTTATTGTTAATTATGAGCCTGTCTGGAATTTTGGATTGTTAATTGAGTGTATGAAGTTTGTTTGTATTTATCTGAAGATTTGTTAATGAATTATGGCATGTTTAGGAGATAATTGAGTGTATGAAGTTTGTTTGTATTTATCTGAAAATTTGTTAATGAATTAGGGCATGTTTAGAGAAAGACAAGGTGACTGAGAAGTTAGATATCAACGAGAGCTCAGAGAAAGATAAGATGCCTGAGAAGTTGGATGTTAATGAGAGCATAGAGAAAGATAACACGACTGAGAATTTGGATGATGAAAACAATGATAAGGTCGATGGTTTGCAGTCATTGGACACAAAACTGGATCGTGGCACTATTTCCACAAGCACGGAGGGAGTTCAGGTAGTTGAGAAGGTTTCCTTGGAAGCTTCTGTTACAGTCACTGATTGATTTGGATATCAATAAAAAGTTTTTTAGTATCAATAAAAAGTTTCAATTTTTAGATATCAATACATTTGATTCAGTTGGGATCTGCAGTTCGCGCTTAGAGGCTTTTGCGGTCAATTAACGAAACCTGCGAATTATGGATGTTGAGAATGAAAAATGTTGGCAAAAATCTAAGGTATGCTCATTAAAGTTGTAATTTTAGCTTCATTTTCTGCTTAACTATCCAATTCCAGCTTCTTTGCTCGATCTTCCACCAGGATTCGAAGAACATTTGTAGGTAATCCTTTTCGTGCCGTTATTCTTTCACTCGTATTTCCGATTTACGCAATTGCTTTTGCTTGATTCTGTCATTTCAAAATAGTTTATTTATCAATTTCATTATTCATTTCAGATGAACCAATCAGTGGATCATAATTCAACCGATAATCGTAAGTTCAACTTATTTGATTCTTAGCTGTAATAATTATGACACTGCTTATCTAAACTGATAACGTCACACACATATACAGTAGTTTACAGATTATTGACTTTAGCTTTATATTGTAACATTTGAAATAAATTTCTAATAAATCTTCTGGCATTAGTTAGGTTGACTTAACACTAGAATACACAGTTCTGAAAAATAACTATTTGTTTTATTAGACTGACTAAACAACTTAATGTACATTTTTTTTCCAAAGACTTTATCGTTCCTTTTTAATGAGGTGATATCTTTCTTTCTGGCTTACCAGAGAATGGAAGCAAAGGTGTCGAAGTTTTTGTCGGTGGTTTGGCCCGTCTCTTACTGAAGACAAGGTTCATAAGGTTAGTCGTCCCTTTGTTTATGGTCCTGTTCTCATCACAATGTCTGTACTACAAAAGTAATATTCATTATATGGTATAGTGTTGAACTACGCTAACTTTGATTTTGTTTTAATAGGTTTTTTTCAATTTGTGAAGAAATCATGGACATGCGCTTGATTAAGGATCAAACTGGAAGCCTAAAGGTGATTTTTTTGTATACCTTTACTGTCTAAGCTTTGGTGATGTGATCAAATATTTCTTAAATTCTATTGCGGTGGTGATCCGGATAGTTTTGGCGTGATAGACTTGGAGAAACGGTTGGAGCTCGATAGCGTTGCTGAACTCCATCCAACAAAAACGGCATACACGCGAACTCAATGGTACGCACGTGAAATGAAATCAAGATATGTGATAAATGAACGCATAAGATGAATAGCTTTAAAGTTAATAGCTTCTGTGGTTTACTTGAATGAACTCTAGCTTTGTATAACAAGTAGTCCTAATACTTATGTTTATTTTAAAATAAAATACATTTTAGTATTTTTTTTTTCTTCTAAAAATTACATAACCACCCTTTTCTCAACGATTAGGTAAACAAAACTCGACTTTTTAGTTAAACATTTAACACATTCAAGTGACTGCAATTTTTTTAATCTGAACAGCTTGGGCAATAAGGTAGAAGATCACCCGTGTTGACCCATTATTAATTAAATGAGTCGTGCCATCATTATTAGGAACCATCCATTACTCAGAAGGACGAAGATGCAATTTCAATTTCAAATAAAAATGAGACAGTTGGTCTCACTTAGGTATGTGTAGTTTCTTTTTAAGTCTTAACAGTCTCGAAAAATACAAGAACAAAAACGCTATTTTCTTATAAGTGTTGTACTGTCATCCTAGATGCTCAACGAGAGAGTTAAGAAGAAGAGGGTTCGTCGAAAACAAAGCAGGAGAATCGAATAAACAAGGCAGGGTTAGATTTCTTTAAGATTGATGATAAATAGATTCATGTACTTAAATTAACTCCTGACTTTTGTTTATTTTCATTTTATAGTAATTCTCTTTGTAGGTGTATTTTGCAGCCCATTCGTTGAACTTTGGTAGACGTTTCCATGACGTTCAAACTACAAGCATCACAGGTATGAACTCCACAACTCGAATCAATGTTTATGTTTTCTTCATTCAATATTTGAGATGGGCCATCATATGTGATTACTCTCATGCAATTAAATCAAGGTAACCCATTTTGTTTTGTGGTATATAATGTTAGCATCTGAGATTGCACACCACCTGTTTAGTATATGAAGTACTTTTTCAAAGGATTTGAAGCCCTATCAACGATCATGTATTAGATTAATAAATAAATGAGCAGGTTTGAAAAGAGATATAAAAGCTTTGTTTTTATTAATTAGAGATCCAAAAATGAGTGGGTCAGTTTGGTTTTGTTGCATCAGTTGCAAAGGTTTTACAAGCAAACAATGTTGCCATTTCTTTGGCCTTCAATGCTTATTATCCTTCTTTTCTTTTAATAAGTAACGGATGTGATATGCTTACAAAGAATTGTACTATTGAACTAAATATATCTAATTAATCCTTCCTTTCTTTTAATAAATAACGGACGTTGATATCCTTCCTTTCTTTTAATAAATAACGGAACTCCATCAGGCCCGAGTCGTCCGATCGAACGGGAATCACCCCATTCTGACCAGTCAACTGTTCTTGACGGTTGTTCGTGTTTAACCCGAAATCGGTTGTCTCCTTGATAGATATCAGATCTTGAACCGATACTTCACTAAGAATGAGTGGAAGATCATAACGAGGCCCGATTCTATCGGTATTGAGTGTAAAAGAGTTGAAAGAAATAGAATAAACCATCTGTCACTCCCTTTTAACTCAGAAACGTTTAGATTCAGGTGAAAACATAGTTTAGTCTTGTGGAAATCGTTCAGATCTAAGTTGTTCTTGGTGGAATGATGCCAAAACTTGAAGTTCATAAGAACTCCATGATGACATCACCCTAGAACACCTCAAATCCACTGATTTCACGGTTAAAAGTGAAGATTGTTCGGTGAAAAAGATGAAGAATCAAGTGTAGATCATAGAAGTACAAAGATTTAGGAAGAAACCTACAAAAATCGAGAGAAATCGAGAGAAAAGTGTGCTTGAGCGTCTGGTTCGGGTGAGGAGTTGTGACATCAAATGATGTGACAGGTAGGGGTATTTATAGGGTTTCCAAAAGAGGAAAGTGTCCAAGTGTCGAGTGGGTCACCGATCGGATGGCAGCCCGATCGAATGGCGACCCGATCGGTTGGTCACTCGATCGAGTGGCTCCAGTGAGTTGGATTTTCGTGTTTCGTTTCACGTGCTGAGCGTTGCGATTCGAGTGAGCGATGCGATAGTATTAACCATTAATCCTAACCACTATATCTAACATACAATCACTATAAATAACTTGTGTTTAGCGTTTGCGATTAGATTGCGATTCGATTGAGTTGCGATATTGATTGCGATTGATCACCACAAAACATAATTAAACATGCACAAGTAACACATAATTAACACACACACGTAAAACAATATCCAGAACCTGTAATTCACTGTGATTCGTATTGCGATTTGATGTCGATTCGATTAGCGTTAGGTCGATTAGTGTCTAGTTAACTTTATCGCATTGTTACTTCCTATTGTTCACAGTCGTAAAGAGATTATCGGCGATAAACATACATCGATTACTGCGATTACGTGCGATCATTAACGTTTACTCCACATAATGCAACTAAGTCAAATAAATAAAAGATGTTGATTACAAGTTAGGTCGCACGATCGTCGTTGAGCAAGGAGTGGCAGATCGCAATTAGCAATCTCCTCTTCCTTTGACTTTGACCTTGACTTTGACTTTGACTTCTGGGAACCCGGGGTGTTACAGCCTCCCCTAGTTGAGGAAATTTCATCCTGAAATTTAAGAAGTAGGCGTAACAAACAGTTGCGGGTACTTCGCCTTCATGACACTTTCAAGTTCCCAGGTGAACTCGGCGCCTCGTTTGCCTTCTCAGCGAACCTTCACAATGGGAATGCGTGAGCGTCAGAGTACCTTGGTTTCTCGGCCCGTGATCTCGACAGGTTTTTCCACGAAGTGTAATGTTTCGTCCACTTGTAGATCCTCTAGAGGGAAATGTAACTCCTGGTCGGCCAAACACTTTCTGAGGTTCGAAACGTGGAAAGTCGGATGGACATTACTCAATTCCTCCGGTAGTTTGAATTTGTAGGCCACTTTGCCAATCCTTTCCAGAATCTTAAAGGGTCCCACATATCGAGGCGCGAGCTTTCCTTTCTTGCCAAATCTGATCACCCCCTTCCAAGGTGCAACTTTTAGGAGTACGTGATCGCCAACGTCAAATTCAAGGGCTTGCGGCGTCTATCGGCATAACTTTTCTGACGGCTCCGAGCTTTCAGTAGATTGTCTCGAATTTGGAGGATTTTGTCAGTCGTTTCTTGCAATAGCTCGGGACCGGTAATTTGCGCGTCTCCGATCTCATGCCATACAATAGGCGATCGACATTTTCTTCCGTATAATGCCTCAAAAGGTGCCATTTGAATACTAGAATGATAACTGTTATTGTACGAGAATTCAACTAAAGGTAAGTGCGCATCCCAATTACCACCGAAATCTATGACACACGAGCGAAGCGTGTCTTCAAGGGTACGAATCGTTCTTTCAGTCTGACCGTCGGTTTGGGGATGGAAAGCGGTACTTAGATTAAGAGTAGTACCGAGAGCAGATTGAAACGTTTCCCAAAGACGCGAGGTAAACCGACCATCGCGGTCAGAGATGATGTCACGAGGCGTCCCATGTCAACAGATGATTTCTTCGGTGTAGATTCGGGCTAATCGTTCCACCTTATAGTCTTCTAGTATCGGCCGAAAGTGAGCGAATTTAGTCAAACAGTCAACGACAACCCAGATGCTGTCGTGACTTGATGGCGTGCGTGGTAGTTTTGTTATAAAGTCCATAGCTATACTTTCCCACTTCCACATAGGGATCTCGGGTTGGACAAGTAAGCTCGAGGGTCTTTGCTATTCAGCCTTGACTTTAGAGCAAGTTAGGCACTTCGAGACGTAGATGGCGATATCCCTCTTCATTCCCGGCCACCGGTACTTGTAGCGCATGTCCTGGTACATCTTGTCTGCACCAGGATGAATGGAGTATCGTGACTTGTGGGCTTTATCTAACAAGATTTGTCACAAGTTGGTACGCTTGGGAATCCAAATTCGCTCCAAATAAGGGAATATATCATTCGATTTATTCACGAGTTGAGCACCATCATGCGTAATCCGTTCCTTTTTCAAGGTACGTTCGGTAAAACAAGCATGTTGGGCGTCGCGAATAAGGGTTTTGAGATGGTACTGGGCTTGAGTATTGCGAGCGCTATGCAAATAGCTTCGTCGACTAAGAGCGTCGGCAACGACGTTTGCTTTGCCTGGGTGGTAAGGAATCTCACAGTCGTAATCGTTGAGTAGTTCTACCCACCGGCGTTGGCGCATATTCAGTTCTTTCTGGCTAAAGATGTGTTGTAGGCTCCTATGGTCGGTGAAGACCGTACACTTTGTACCATAAAGGTAGTGTCGCCAATTCTTTAGGGCAAAAACAACTGCGCCAAGCTCGAGGTCGTGTGTGGCGTAGTTCTTCTCATGGATCTTGAGCTGACGAGACGCGTACGCGATAACCTTGTCTCATTGCATGAGAACACAACTCAGACCGAGGTTAGAGGCATCGCAATAGACAACGAAGTCGTTGTCTCCGTCGGGCAAAGAGAGAATGGGAGCGTTGCAAAGCTTAAGCTTGAGAGTTTGAAAGGCTTCCTCTTGTTCAGTTCCCCAAACAAAAGGTTTATCCTAGTGCGTAAGGGAAGTAAGTGGTACAGCGATTTTCGAAAAGTCGGCGATGAATCGACGGTAGAAACCCGCCAATCCAAGGAATGAACGAACTTCGGACGGGTTCTTAGGTGTGAGCCAACTCTTAACAGCTTCGATCTTCGCAGGATCGACATGAATTCCTTGACTATTGACGATGTGACCCAAGAACTCAAGCCGGAATTCACACTTGGAGAACTTGGCATAGAGACGGTTTCCCTGGAGTAACTCAAGAACCAAACTGAGATGTTGCGCGTGTTCGGCTTTCTACTTGGAATAGATCAGGATATCATCGATTAACACGATGACGAAACGGTCAAGATTGGGTTTACACATGTGATTCATTAGATCCATGAAAACAGAGGGGCATTAGTAAGACCAAAAGGCATAACAACAAATTCGAAATGACCATAACGGGTTCGGAATGCGGTTTTAGGTATATCCTCCTCCTGAATTCGTAGCTGCTGGTAGCCTGAACGTAGAACGATCTTGGAAAAGCATGTAGCACCTTGTAATTGATCAAATAAGTCGTCGATTCGGGGCAAGGGGTATCGATTCTTGATAGTCAGCTTATTCAACTCCCTGGAGTCGATGCACATCCGGAACGATCCGTCCTTCTTTTTGACGAAAAGGACAGGTGCGCCCCAAGGAGAGGTGCTTGGGCGAATGAAGCCTTTATCAAGTAGTTCCTGGAGCTGACTCGAGAGTTCCCGCATTTCTGACGGGGCGAGATAATAAGGAGCTCTAGCAACAGGGTTTGCTCCAGGAATGAGGTCGATTCGGAAATCAATATCACGAGTGGGAGGTAATCCTGGAAGATCTTCGGGAAATACATTAGGAAATTCGCGAACAACGGGGACTTCTTCCAACGTCTTCCCTTTCTTTTTCTCTGCTACTACGATGTGTGCCAAGAAAGCTTGGTACTCCTTGCAGATGTACTTGCTAGCTTGGACACACGACATGAGTTGTAATTTCTTCGAAGCGACTTCACCATAAACACACAATTGATCACCATTAGCGAGTGAGAAGCGAATCATCTTATCAAAACAAACAATTTTAGCATGGTTTTCCCGAAGGAAATCCATACCTACTATGATATCAAAGCTACCGAATTGCATAGGTATGAGGTTAATCGGGAAAATGTGACCGTTGAGATCGAGACTACAGTCACGTAAAACAGAACTGACGGTGACGGTTCTTCCAGTAGCAACTTCTACGTCGAAGGTCGTTGGGAGGTTAGCGCGCTTACGATTTAGGAGCTTTTCGAATTCAGAAGACACAAAACAGTTATCGGCTCCAGTATCAAATAAACACGAAGCATAAATACTATTTACAAGAAATGTACCATTGACCACGTTGTTGTCCGCCTGAGCCTGACGGGCTTTGATGTTGAAGACTCGCCCGCGGGCTGCTTGTTGAGCTGGCTGCTGCTGCTGTTGTTGCTACTGCTGTGGTGCTGGCTGCTGCTGCTGCTGCTACTGTGGCTCTTGCTTAACCACTCTATTGGGGCAGACATTTACAAAGTGGTTGGGATCACCACACGCAAAGCAGGCTCTTGCGTGAGCAGCGGGAGCAGGAGCTGCTTGCTGTCCTTGTGGAGCTGGTAGAGCAGGAGCTTGAGCTTGGACTGGAGCTTGAGTCTGGCGAGCACGGTAGTTGGTAGTGAAATGGCCGTACATGTTGCAATGTGCACAGTATCGGCATGCAATACTAGTCGGGTGATGATAGGTGCAAGTAGGGCAAAGCGGGTGTGGACCAGTGTATACACGCTTGGCAAGTGGTGCATTGGCCACAGGCACCGCTACTTGACGCTGCTGAGTTTGCGGTTGGGCAGGTATTGCTTGGAAAGGTGCGGCAGCGACTGTACAGTTCTTGTTGCTGGAGTTGCTGTTCTTTCTATTACGACGTGACAGCTTTGACGATTGCGGTGCGGTGGTTGCTTCAGTGGTGGCAGTTGTGGTGACTTGATGAGACTTTTGGCAGCTTTATCGAAATAACCAGACCTAACTCGTTTATCATTGATCTCAGCGACGAGCAGGTAGGTTTCCTAATAGTTGTCGTCTTTGCAGCTTGCACAAAGTCTGCAACACAATCCGGAAGAGCGCGGATGTATTTCTTGATTGCAATCTCGGGAGTTGTCACTTGACCTGGACAGATAAGACTGAGCTGCTTAAAGCGAGCAGTTAAACCAGCGTTATCTCTGCCATCCTGCTTGAGGTGCCAGAATTCATCCTCGAGCTTTTGGAGTTCATGGGGAGGGCAAAACTCTTTCATCATGAGGTTCTTCAACTCATCCCAAGACAATCCGAAAGCTGCATCGTTCCCTCGCTTGTTTCTCTCAGCCGTCCACCAATCAAGAGCGCGGGATTGGAAGATGCCGGTAGCATTGATTGTGCGGAGGTCTTCTGGACAGCCACTCTGGCGCAAGGTGACTTCGATATAGTCGAACCATTGGAACATAGCCGTAGGCCCTTCTGTCCCAGTGAATTCTTTTGGACCGCAGGCTTTGAACTGCTTGAACCTAAAAGCCACTTTGGGAGTTTCTGTCCTGGATTCTTCCGAGGATTTGCTAGCATTTTCGTTTATCTCGCTAAAAATCTGTGGGATCACGTTGACAACTTGACTTGCGACGAGTGAAGCGAGTCGCTTGTCAGCTTGCTTGCGTCTAGCAGCGCGAGAGAGGTGTGATCCAGATGACGACATTGTCTGTAGCAGACGTGGTTACAGGACTCAAACACGATTTCGATTACGTCTAGCATAGTCTATTATCTCCCTAACACTACTTATATACGTATAAAGCTCAGAAACACGTAAACACAAAATCAAGTAGGCACATAACACACAGAGGCACGTAAGCACATAAACACATAGTCCACATAAGAACAGAAGCACACGATCCACATAACCTATATTTTGCACGTATTCACCTGCTTATATTGCACAGAATCTCCCATCCTTAACAGTAGTATGTAACGATATAGTATAGCGGGTAATGATTGCAGGTAACACGAGCGATTTGTCAGCGTGTTGAGATAGATATGCAGTGCGAGTCGTGTGTGTCGATCCAAGCGAATAGCGAAAAGTGAGTAAAACATCACATAAACGCATAAAACTTTACATAAAAGCAATTAATCACAGAATCGATGTCACACCCCAACCGATGGCGGAAACATCGGGGCATGGCACTGAGCGAAACAGATTGTCCAGAAGTTTCCATAACAATTATCAACACTATTTAATTAAATAATACGTCACATACCGTATCTCAAACAACAAAGTAATTATTACAGACAAAAAAATCCAGGCAAATATTCTGTTCCGACAACTCAGATTTATACATAGATAGTTTGTTTATTGGTTTCTAGGACCTCTTTTCCTAGCTTCGATTTCATCACAGCACACAGAGCGTCCTAGAACTTTCCTAGCCTCAAGTTCATAGCATGCTAAGCATGTAAACTTCCTAAGCACCTGTCACATACGTTAAAAATAAAGTCAATACATAAAATGTAAAGGTGAGCATACAAGTTTGATAATAGTATATAGAGTTCGAATTCGTTTACGCATAACCAGCACGTACACATAGTGAAATGAAACACGTTAGTTATCGACATAGATCCATCGATAAAAATGACTGCGGGTTGACTGCCCGAGGCAGTTCGCAATACATGATTACCACCGTAATCCATGCAAGTAATTATCCTTAACAACCCCCGTGTGATCGGGTGCTGAGTCCAAACAATAGTACTATCGTTGCTAAGGCAGGTAGACAACATTCCATGTGTAAACATAACAAACAAGCATTCATGAGCCACGTATAACATGCATTAACGGTTAGCGTTCAAATAGTATTGAGTAGTGTGATTGTTGTAGTTTGAATATTCGTAACGTATGTAACACCCAAAAGTGCGTTAAGCAAAAAGGGATCGAGTATACTCACAGCGATTAATGGATTGAAGGGAGCGCTTAGCGAGTAAAGTTAGCCTAAATAGATTCGATAGCACAACGATAAGTGATGTGTAAAACGTTACAAAGTGTGCAAGGGTCGGATGGTGGTTCGATCGGATGGTAATCCGATCGGACAGCAATCCGTGCGGATGGCAATCCGTTCGGGTGGTCATCCGGTCGGACGGTAGTCCGTTTGGATGGCGATTCGAGTGGATTGTTTCTTCCTATAAGAAGAATGTGTTTGTGTATGATGGCATGTCTTTTGAAGTTTTCGTTGTAGTATTTTGAAAACCCAAAAGTATCTCTATCCATCAAGTCGGTCGATCGGATGACTGGTCGTGCGGATGACAATCCGTTCGGATGGTCATCCGGTCGGACGGTGATCCGGTCGGACGACGACTTAGTGGTGAGGTTGCCTACTGAAAGTAAGTTCAAAACAGAAGCATCATTCGATCGGATGGCAATCCGATCGGATGGAAACTTTGTTATTGAACATGTTGAAAATTGTTTAAGTCTTTAAAGCCTTAGTATCTCATGATCCGAAGAGTAATCCATTCAGATGGTCGTCCGATCGGATTACATTTCGTTCAATACTCAAACTTTAGATAAGATTGTTTTAAAAGTGGGACCCAAGTGTGATCCGTTCGGACGGTAATCCGTTCGGATGACCTATCCGATCGGACAGCAATCCAGTCGGACGTCAATCCGTTCCGATTGTCCCGTTCATCCTACACTTGGTCGTTTTGATGGTTTGTCATTATGTTGAGACACTTTGACAACGTGTTAACCAACAGAACTCCCATTTCGACCCAGATGACCAACCCGACCAGGAATCACCCTAGTTCGGTCAGTTACCGGCTCTAGATGGTTGTTTTGTTTAACCCGAAATCGGTAGTCTCGTGGGTAGGATCTGGATCTTGAGCTAGTACAACACTATGATAGAGTAGAAGACTAGATCAGAACCTGATTCTATCGGTTTTGAGTGTTTTGAGTGCAAAAGAGTTGAAAGAAAGTTGTAAATCATCTTTCAATGCTCTTTCACCACACTTGTGTCGAGATCTTTACAAGATCTTTGTGGAAATCGGTTAGATCTAAGTTGTTCTTGGTGGATTGAGGCTAAAACATGAAGTTCTTGAAGAACACATGATGACGTCACCCTAGAACACTCGAAATCTAGTGATTTCACGGTTAAAAGTTAAGATTTAAAAGATAGAAAGGTGTAGGAGTGCGTGTAGATCAAGAAAGTACAAGATTTAGGACGAGATCTTACCGGAATCGAGAGAAATCGGAGAAAAGGTGAGGAAAGCGTGCTGTTCGGACGTCACTTGCCAAAAGTAGTAAGTGTGGAGAGTGACAGGGGTATTTATAGGATTCCAAAAGAGGAAAGGGTTATCCGATCGGATGACACTCCGCTCGGATGACTGATCCGGTTGGATGACATTCCGGTCGGATAACACCTGCTTTGTGACTTAGTGGCTATCCGGTCGGATGACTATCCGGCCGGATGGCTATCCGGCCGGATGGCTATCCGGCCGGATGGCGCTTGGTTCAAGTGTTCGACGCGACGATTTTCGTTAAATCGATTTCGATTGCGAGCGGTTCGATTCGATGGGGTTTCCTAATCAAATTACTTTTAGTCCCAACTACTTCATATCTCGCATAATCTCTTCTCCACTAATTACCATAGTTCGATTGAGTTTCGAGTTCGATTGTATTCGATTGCATTCGAGTTTCGATTGAGTTCGCTTGATTACCACAATACAACATAAATAAACATGCACAAGTAACACATAAGGTACACACACACGTATAGCAATAACTAAAATACGTAGCTCGATTTGCGATTTGTTGTCGATTCGATTAGCATAGCTTGATTATCAGTTGGTTAACTTTATCGCATTGTTACTGCCTGTAGTTCACAGTCGTAAGTCGCTTGAATAATACGTCGATGGTTTGCAATTAACAACACTTACTCCACATAATACAAATAAAACAAAGAAATTCCTACAAGTCAAATCCGTATAATCGGTCGTTGACTTTGACCTTGACTTTGACTTTGACTTGTGAAAACACGGGGTGTTACAGCCTCCCCTTGTTTAGGGAATTTCGTCCCGAAATTAAGCTGGAAGCTGTACATCACCGTGAATCACGTTTGAGAGTTTTTCTATTCGGGCCGGTTTTGACTCCGAAACGATTGTGAACCGAACGTGTGACGTGCGGAATCCGTACATGAATGTGAATGAACACATGAGAACGTAATATAATCGGTGATTCTATTGATTGATATGAAATCGTACAAAGCACTTGAATCACGATGTCACTTTCTCTCTCTAGTTTCTTCTCTAAACAACTACGGGTACTTTGCCTTCATGTCGCTTTCGAGTTCCCAAGTGAACTCTGCGCCTCGTTTGCCTTCCTTTCGGACTTTCACAATAGGAATGCGAGAGCGTCTGAGTTGCTTGGTTTGGCGATCCATGATTTCAACAGGCTTTTCCACGAAGTGTAATGTTTCGTTCACTTGCAGATCATCGAGAGGAACGTGTAAATTGTGGTTGGCTAGGCACTTTCGGAGGTTTGACACGTGGAAAGTCGGGTGGACATTACTAAGTTCCCCCGGTAGTTCGAGTCTGTAGGCGACTTTTCCGATCCTTTCCAGAATCTTAAAAGGTCCAACATATCGAGGCGCGATTTTTCCCTTTTTGCCGAATCGGACTACACCCTTCCAAGGTGATACCTTTAGGAGTACGTAGTCACCAACGTCAAATTCAAGGGCTTGTGCTTCTTATCGGCGTAACTTTTCTGTCAATCCCGAGCTTTCACCAGGTTGTCTCGAATTTGGAAAATTTTGTCTGTCGTTTCTTGTAATAGCTCAGGACCGGTTAATTGCGAATGACCGATGTCGTGCCACACAATGGGCGATCGACATCTCCTTCCGTATAATGCCTCGAATGGTTCCATTTGAATACTAGAATGATAGCTGTTGTTATATGAGAATTCGACTAACGGCAGGTATTTATCCCAATTACCACCGAAGTCTAAGACACACGAACGGAGCATGTCTTCAAGAGTACGAATCGTTCTTTCAGTCTGACCGTCGGTTTGAGGGTGGAAAGCGGTACTTAGATTAAGCGATGTACCGAGTGCCGTTTGAAACGTTTCCCATAGTCGCGAAGTAAACCGAGCATCACGATCAGAGATGATGTCACGAGGCGTCCCATGATTACAAATGATCTCGTTGGTGTAGATACGGGCTAATCGTTCTACCTTGTAGTCTTCCCGTATTGGCAGAAAGTGAGCTGATTTAGTCAAACGGTCGACCACAACCCAAAAGTTGTCGTGACCTGATGACGTGTGCGGTAGCTTGGTTATAAAGTCCATGGCTATACTTTCCCACTTCCACATGGGAATTGGTGGTTGTTCGAGTAAGCTAGAGGGTCTTTGATGTTCAGCCTTGACTCTAGCACAAGTTAGGCATTTTCCGACATAGAGAGCGATATCCCTTTTCATACCCGGCCACCAGTACTTATAACGAAGGTCCTGGTACATTTTGTCGGCACCGGGATGAATAGAATACCGGGATTTGTGGGCTTCGTCCATTAAGATTTGTCGCAAGTCGGTTCGTTTGGGAATCCAAATTCGGTCCAGAAAGTGGAATATCCCATTCGATTTGCTCACAAGCTGAGCTCCATCGTGGTAGATTCTTTCCTTCTTCAGTGTGCGTTCATTAAAACACGCGTGTTTAGCATCGCGGATGAGGGTTTCGAGATCGTGTTGGGCTTGAACATTACGCGTGCTAAGCAGGTAGCTCCGTCTGCTAAGTGCGTCGGCAACAACATTTGCCTTTCCTGGGTGATAACGGATCTCACAGTCATAATCGTTGAGAAGTTCTACCCATCGGCGTTGACGCATATTAAGTTCCTTCTGATTAAAGATATGTTGCAGGCTCCTATGATCGGTGAAGATCGTACACTTGGTACCATACAGGTAGTGTCGCCAAATCTTTAATGCAAAAACAACTGCGCCTAGCTCGAGATCATGGGTTGTATAGTTCTTCTCGTGGACTTTGAGCTGGCGAGATGCGTAAGCTATGACCTTGTCCCGTTGCATGAGAACACAACCAAGACCAAGGTTGGAAGCATCACAAAAGACAATGAAATCATTGTTTCCGTCAGGCAACGTGAGAACATGAGCATTGCAAAGCATGTGCTTGAGGGTTCGAAAGGCAGACTCTTGTTTAGTTCCCCAAACAAAAGGCTTGTCTTTATGCGTGAGAGTGGTAAGCGGCACAGCGATCCTTGAGAATCCTTCGATAAATCTTCGATAATAGCCCGCTAGTCCAAGAAAAGAGCGAACTTCAGACGGGTTTTTTGGCGTAACCCAGCTCTTGACAGCTTCAATCTTCGCAGGATCGACGTGAATGCCCTGACTATTAACAATGTGACCCAGAAACTGAACTTCCTCCAGCCAAAATTCACACTTTGAGAACTTGGCATAGAGTTGGTTCCCCTGGAGTAACTCGAGAACCAAACGTAGATGTTACGCGTG
Source organism: Helianthus tuberosus (assembly GCA_030545235.1). Classification (NCBI taxonomy): domain Eukaryota; kingdom Viridiplantae; phylum Streptophyta; class Magnoliopsida; order Asterales; family Asteraceae; genus Helianthus; species Helianthus tuberosus. The sequence goes on along the minus strand of CM060427.1, from coordinate 130,890,912 downwards.
TTCGGTCTTCGATTTGGAATAGATCAAGACATCGTCGATGAATACGATGACAAACCGGTCGAGATATGGTTTACACACGCGATTCATAAGGTCCATGAAAACCGCTGGCGCGTTGGTTAAACCAAAAGGCATTACAACGAATTCGTAATGGCCGTAACGAGTACGAAAAGAGGTTTTGGGTATATCCTCCTCTTGTATGCGCAGTTGGTGATATCCTGAACGTAGGTCGATCTTTGAGAAACACGTAGCGCCTTGCAGTTGATCAAACAAATCATCGATACAAGGTAGGGGATAGCGATTCTTGATAGTTAACTTATTCAATTCCCGATAGTCGATGCACATCCTGAACGACCCATCCTTCTTTTTGACGAAAAGGACTGGCGTGCCCCAAGGAGAGGTGCTCGGGCGAATGAAGCCTTTCTCAAGTAATTCCTGGAGTTGGGTTGAGAGTTCGCGCATTTCCGACGGTGCAAGTCGATATGGAGCTTTGGCAATAGGGTTGGCTCCAGGAATGAGGTCGATACGAAAGTCGATATCACGACTTGGCGGTAGCCTGGGAAGATCCTCTGGAAAAACATTAGGAAATTCTCGAACCACAGGAACGCCTTTCACTTCCTTCTTTTCTTTCTTTTCCTTCTCCGCTACTACGATGTTAGCCAAGAAAGCTCTGTATTCCTTGCGGAGATACTTGCTAGCTTGGACACATGACATGAGCTTGAGACCCTTCGAAGTAGTATCCCCGTATACACATAATAAGTCACCATTCACGAGCGAAAATCGAATCATCTTGTCGAAGCACACAACTTCAGCATGGTTTTCACGAAGAAAGTCCACGCCTACTATGACGTCAAAACTTCCGAGTTGCATCGGAATAAGGTCGATTGGGAATATGTGATTGTTGAGCTCAAGAGTACAATCACAAAGAACAGAATTAACGGCGACGGTTCTTCCAGTAGCGACTTCAACATTGAACGTCGAGGAGAGTTTGGAACGTTTACGACTAAGGAGTTTCTCGAATTCGAACGACACAAAGCAATTATCCCCTCCAGTATCAAATAAACAGGAAGCATAAATACCATTCACAAGGAACGTACCATTGACCACGTTGTTGTCGGCCTGGGCTTGACGCACGTTGAGGTTGAAAGTTCTGGCGCGTGCGGCCTGTTGCTGTTGTTGTTGCTGCTGAGGCTGCTGTTGTTGGGGCTCTTGTTTCAAGACCCTGTTTGGGCTCATGTTGGCGAAATGGTTCGGGTCGCCACATGCGAAGCAGGATCTGGCTTTGATCGCGGGTGCCGGAGGAGCCTGTTGACCCTGTGGGGCAGTGAGTAGAGCTTGATGAGCAGGAGCTTGTCGAATACGGCAGTTGGCAGTAAAATGGACGTACACGTTGCAATGAACACAGAAACGGCAAGCAATGGCTGTGGGGTGGTGGTAGGTGCAAGTAGGGCAGAGCGGGTATGGCCCAGTGTATGCACGCTTCGCAGGTGGTGCATTAGCCACAGGCGCCGCTACTTGACGCTGTTGGGCTGGTACAGCTTGAATCGGTGCAGCAGTGATCGCACAGTTCTTGTTGCTGGAGCTGTTCTTTCTCTTGTTCTTTCTCTTGTTGCTTGATGAGGTGGGTTCAGCAGTTGGTGCGGTGGCGGTAGCTTGATGCAGATGCTTCGGAGTTTTATCCCAGACACCAGCCTTGACCCTCTTGTCGTTGATTTCGGCGGCCAGTAGGTAAGTTTCTTCGATCGTCTTAGTCTTAGCCGCTTGCACGAAATCTGCGACGCAGTCGGGCAAAGCTCGGATGTACTTTTTGATGGTGATCTCTGGAGTCTTGACTTGATCGAGACAGATGATGCTGAGTTGTTTGAAACGAGCAGTGAGAGCAGCATTGTCGCCTTCATGCTGGTGTATGTGCCAAAATTCATCTTCAAGCTTTTGACGTTCGTGAGGAGGGCAGAATTCCTCTAGCATAACTTCCTTGAGCTCGTCCCACGACAGACCGTAGGTTGCATCGTTCCCTCGCTTGTTCCTCTCGGCCGTCCACCAGTCTAATGCACGGGACTGGAAAACGCCGGTAGCATTCAGAGTACGGAGGTCATCAGGGCAACCACTCTGTCGCAGAGTAACCTCAATGGAATCAAACCAGTGGAATAGAGCAGTAGGACCTCCTTCGCCAGTGAATTCCTTTGGCCCACACGACTTGAATTGCTTGAAACTGAAGGGCCTTGCGGCAGCTTTAGGAGCTTCAGTCCTCGATTCCTCAAACGATTTGCTTGCATTCTCGTAAACATCACTCACGGCCTTTGCCACACTTTTCGCGATAATGGCGGCAAGGCGTTTGTCCCTCTTTTCTTGACTAGAGAGTGCATGACGGGATCCAGACGACATTGTCTGCAACAGACATTGTCACAGGACTCAACACATGGTATTCGAATCTCTCCTCACACGTCTACTAATTTCTAAAGCTTATGAATACGCAATGTAACATGTATCACATAAAACACATAAACACATAATCACAGATCCACATAGGTACACAAGCACATAAGCACATAGAACACAGAATCACAGTAGCAAGGAGACACATACGCATTTAATCACTAGAGGCAGTTAGAAAAACAGAAACCTATCATTCAAAATATGCGGTTGTTCGAAACATCATAGTATAAGCGTATATTGTAGCATAAAGTCGTCCATGATTCGATGATTTGGCAGCGTATCGAGATAGAGATGCCGTGCAAGTCGTGTGTGTCGATCGAGATGAAAGCAAAAATCGAGTAAATCTCCAAAACGTAAACACATAAACAGGTAAACACATTCACAAGCGCATAAAATTTGACGAAATATCGGAGTCAGCAGTTATGGCATAAAATTCGAGATGTAGATTGTCTGCGGCTAGTAGACTTCAACTACCCAAAGCGGTTCGACTATTCACAAGGATCCTGTTTTGCACAATTAGCCTTCAGGACTATGCCTCTGCCTCGATTCTTGGGCGTTTGGCACACATCCCGTTGGTCATATGGTGACTTCAGGTCGTTGGAGTCCGTCGAGACTTTGGTGAGAGTTTGTAAAATGGACGGAACAAGTAGTCAAGGTTAGGGTTTCACCCCTGGCTTAACAATCATGTCCCTGCTTTTATAAAATTGAGGAGATTATTCATCAAAATATGGATTTCACTCCTGATTTGGCATAATTCTCCCCGTTTGTAGGTAAAATGCTAGTCGATTGAGCAACTTTAGTCAAGAGTTTGCGGTTTTCACACCTATTCTTGGCTAAATTGCTCATTCATAGTTGAAAACTCGAGTGCAGTGATAGTGTAGCGTGCGCGAGAAATACGAGGAAATAGTAATAATACTCATGCAAAATCTCTAATGAACATGCATAAGTCGGTCTGTTGGTTCTTAACTATAAACTAGGTATCTAAGACATCGACCCGGACTAGGTCGTGTCCTGCCTAATTCCCTATAGTTATGGCTCTGATACCAATCTGTCACACCCCAACCGATGGCGGAAACATCGGGGCATGGCACTGAGCGAAACGGATTGTCCAAAAGTTTCCATAACAATTATCAACACTATTCAATTAAATAATACGTCCCATACCGTATCTTAAACAGCAAAGTAATTATTACAGACAAAAAAATCCAGGCAAATATTCTGTTCCGACAACTCAGATTTATACATAGATAGTTTGTTTATTGGTTTCTAGGACCTCTTTTCCTAGCTTCGATTTCATCACAGCACACAGAGCGTCCTAGACCTTTCCTAGCCTCAAGTTCACAGCATGCTAAGCATGTAAACTTCCTAAGCACCTGTCACATACGTTAAAAATAAAGTCAATACATAAAATGTAAAGGTGAGCATACAAGTTTGATAATAGTATATAGAGTTCGAATTCGTTTACGCATAACCAGCACGTACACATAGTGAAATGAAGCACGTTAGTTATCGACATAGATCCATCGATACCAATGACTGCGGGTTGACTGCCCGAGGAAGTTCGCAATACATGATTACCACCGTAATCCATGCAAGTAATTATCCTTAACAACCCCCGTGTGATCGGGTGCTGAGTCCAAACTATAGTGCTATCGTTGCTAAGGCAGGTAGACAGCATTCCATGTGTAAACATAACAAACAAGCATTCATGAGCCACGTATAACATGCATTAATGGTTATCGTTCAAATAGTATTGAGTAGTGTGATTGTTGTAGTTTGAATATTCGTAACGTATGTAACACCTAAAAGTGCGTAAAGCAAAAAGGGATCGAGTATACTCACATCGATTAATGGATTGAAGGGAGCGCTTAGCGAGTAAAGTTAGCCTGAATAGATTCGATAGCACAACGATAAGTGATGCGTAAAACGTTACAAAGTGTGCAAGGGTCGGATGGTGGTTTGATCGGATGGTAATCCGATCGGACAGTAATCCGTTCGGAAGGTCATCCGGTCGGACGGTAGTCCGTTTGGATGGCGATTCGAGTGGATTGTTTCTTCCTATAAGAAGAATGTGTTTGTGTATGATGGCTTGTCTTTTGAAGTTTTCGTTGTAGTATTTTGAAAACACAAAAGTATCTCTATCCATCAAGTTATGTCGATCGGATGACTGGTCGTGCGGATGACAATCCGTTCGGATGGTCATCCGGTCGGACGGTGATCCGGTCGGACGACGACTTAGTGGTGAGGTTGCCTACTGAAAGTAAGTTCAAAACAGAAGCATCATTCGATCAGATGGCAATCCGATCGGATGGCAACTTTGTTATTGAACATGTTGAAAATTGTTTAAGTCTTTAAAGCCTTAGTATCTCATGATCCGAAGAGTAATCCATTCAGATGGTCGTCCGATCGGATTACATTTCGTTCAATACTCAAACTTTAGATAAGATTGTTTTAAAAGTGGGACCCAAGTGTGACCCGTTCGGATGGTAATCCGTTCGGATGACCTATCCGATCGGACAGCAATCCGGTCGGACGTCAATCCGTTCCGATTGTCCCGTTCATCCTACACTTGGTCGTTTTGATGGTTTGTCGTTATGTCGAGACACTTTGACAACGTGTTAACCAACAGAACTCCCATTTCGACCCAGATGACCAACCCGACCAGGAATCACCCTAGTTCGGTCAGTTACCGGCTCTAGATGGTTGTTTTGTTTAACCTGAAATCGGTAGTCTCGTGGGTAGGATCTGGATCTTGAGCTAGTACAACACTATGATAGAGTAGAAGACTAGATCAGAACCTGATTCTATCGGTTTTGAGTGTTTTGAGTGCAAAAGAGTTGAAAGAAAGTTGAAAATCATCTTTCAATGCTCTTTCACCACACTTGTGTCGAGATCTTTACAAGATCTTTGTGGAAATCGGTTAGATCTAAGTTGTTCTTGGTGGATTGATGCCAAAACATGAAGTTCTTGAAGAACACATGATGACGTCACCCTAGAACACTCGAAATCTAGTGATTTCACGGTTAAAAGTTAAGATTTAAAAGATAGAAAGGTGTAGGAGTGCGTGTAGATCAAGAAAGTACAAGATTTAGGACGAGATCTTACCGGAATCGAGAGAAATCGGAGAAAAGGTGAGGAAAGCGTGCTGTTCGGACGTCACTTGCCAAAAGTAGTAAGTGTGGAGAGTGATAGGGGTATTTATAGGATTCCAAAAGAGGAAAGGTTTATCCGATCGGATGACACTCCTCTCGGATGACTGATCCAGTCGGATGACATTCCGGTCGGATAACACCTGCTTTGTGACTTAGTGGCTATCCGGTCGGATGACTATCCGGTCGGATGGCTATCCGGCCGGATGGCTATCCGGCCGGATGGCGCTTGGTTCAAGTGTTCGACGCGACGATTTTCGTTAAATCGATTTCGATTGCGAGCGGTTCGATTCGATGGGGTTTGCTAATCAAATTACTTTTAGTCCCAACTACTTCATATCTCGCATAATCTCTTCTCCACTAATTACCATAGTTCGATTGAGTTTCGAGTTCGATTGTATTCGATTGCATTCGAGTTTCGATTGAGTTCGCTTGATTACCACAATACAACATAAATAAACATGCACAAGTAACACATAAGGTACACACACACGTATAGCAATAACTAAAATACGTAGCTCGATTTGCGATTCGTTGTCGATTCGATTAGCATAGCTTGATTATCTGTTGGTTAACTTTATCGCATTGTTACTGCCTGTAGTTCACAGTCGTAAGTCGCTTGAATAATACGTCGATGGTTTGCAATTAACAACACTTACTCCACATAATACAAATAAAACAAATAAATTCCTACAAGTCAAATCCGTATAATCGGTCGTTGACTTTGACCTTGACTTTAACTTTGACTTGTGAAAACAAGGGGTGTTACAATCGAAACACATAAAATCGAGTTGAATGTCTTTGGTATGCTAGACTTTGACTACCCAAAGTGAATTGACTATTCACAAGGACTCTTAAGTGTACACCAGGGCCTTCCAGACTGTGCTCTTGCCTCAATCCGGGAAATCGACATGAATCCTTTCAGTCATAGTGCGATTTCAAGTCGTTGGAGTCCGTCGAAACTTTGGTGAGAGTTTTGCGAAATAAAGGTAAAAGCGGAATAAGTCACCAAGATTCGGGTTTCACCCCTAACTTAACGACTATATCCCTGTTTGTATGGTGAGGGTTTTTGCGTCGAAGTATGGATTTCACTCCTGATTCAACGCAAATTCTCGTGTGTAATAGTAAAAATTCATGTCGAGTGAGCGATCAAATCGAGAGTTTGCGGTTTTCACACCTATTCCCGATCGAATTACTCGATTGTGTTGAAAGTTGTGCGTGCGATAGACTTAGAAAGACTAAATCAGCTTTGACAATCTTAGGAAAGATTGTCAAGAGTTTGGAGATTGAACTGGAATACTTTGTACGAAGTGTAAAACTCGGGCAATGTGACCTACTTCATACAAGATGTTTCACTCGAGCGAAGTAACTCACCATGTGCGAGTTGTCCCGATTCGTACTGGTATCCCTAGTATTGCATAAGCGATACAGTCCACACAGGTAGAGGTCGCGTTGGGTACTTAGACTATAGTCTAAGTCGATTATAAGACAACAACCCGGACTAGGTCATGTCTTTCCTAGTTCCCTATAGTTATGGCTCTGATACCAATCTGTCACACCCCAACCGATGGCGGAATCATCGGGGCGCGGCACTGAGCGAAACAGATTGTTCATGAGAAATCCATAACAACTATTATTTCAGAATATTTAGCATTACGTCCCGTACCGTAACATATTAAGCAAACAAGTTATTACAGACCAAATATCTCAAAAACAAGTAATTGTTCCGACAACTCAGATTTCATGTTATTGTTAGTTTCTAGACTCTTTCCTAGCCTCAATTTCATCACACGGCAAACCAAGCATCCTAGTATCTTAAGCACCTGTAACATACGTTAAAATAAAGTCAATACACATAGATCCTATCAATACCAATAACTGCGGGTTGACTGCGTAAGGCAGTTCGCAACACATATTCACCATTGCGAACATGTGAGTAATGGTCCGTAACAACCCCTGAGTGAACAGGTGCTGAGTCCAAACTATAGTACTATCGTTGCTAAGGCAGGTAGACAGCAATCTATGTGTAAACATAACAAACAGGCATTCATCGAGTCACGTATAACATACTGTAATGGTTAGCGTTAAAGTGTTTGTGTTGTGTGTTCGATGTGATTTGAATATATGTAACGTATGTAACACCCAAAAGTGCGTAAAGCAAAAAGGGATCGAGTATACTCACAGCGATGATGGATTGAAGGGAGCGCTAGGGTGAGATTAGCCTGAACAGAACGATAGCATAAGCGAAGAGCGGTGCGTAAAACGGTGCAATTAAAACAAGGTGACGGGTGGTCATCCGGCCGGATGGCAATCCGAACGGATGGCCATTCGATCGGATGTCAATCCATTCGGATGGTCATCCGTTCGGACAATCCGATCGAATGGCCATCCGTTCGGATGGCCATTCGATCGGATTGACACTTCGTTGGGGGTAGATGTGTTTATGTATGATGGCTTGTCCTTTGAAGTTTTCGTTGTAGCATTTTACGAAACAAGAAAGGTTTCTACCATCCAAGTCACCCGTGCGGATTGCCGTTCGATCGGATGGCTATCCGATCGGATGGCAGTTCGCATGGTAACTTGTTCGTTTGAAAAATTGTTAAGTTTGAAAGTTTGTGGTTTGATCGAGATGGTACGACATCAGTTTAAACAATAGGAACTCCATCAGGCCCGAGTCGTCCGATCGAACGGGAATTACCCCATTCTGACCAGTCAACTATTCTTGACGGTTGTTCGTGTTTAACCCGAAATCGGTTGTCTCCTTGATAGATATCAGATCTTGAACCGATACTTCATTAAGAATGAGTGGAAGATCAGAACGAGGCCCGATTCTATCGGTATTGAGTGTAAAAGAGTTGAAAGAAATAGAATAAACCATCTTTCACTCCCTTTTAACTCAGAAACGTTTAGATTCAGGTGAAAACATAGTTTAGTCTTATGGAAATCGTTCAGATCTAAGTTGTTCTTGGTGGAATGATGCCAAAACTTGAAGTTCATAAGAACTCCATGATGACATCACCCTAGAACACCTCAAATCCACTGATTTCACGGTTAAAAGTGAAGATTGTTCGGTGAAAAAGATGAAGAATCAAGTGTAGATCATAGAAGTACAAAGATTTAGGAAGAAACTTACAAGAATCGAGAGAAATCGAGAGAAAAGTGTGCTTGAGCGTCTGGTTCGGGTGAGGAGTTGTGGCATCAAATGATGTGACAGGTGGGGGTATTTATAGGGTTTCCAAAAGAGGAAAGTGTCCAAGTGTCGAGTGGGTCACCGATCGCATGGCATACCGATCGGATGGCGACCCGATCGGTTGGCCATCCAATCGAGTGGTCACTCGATCGAGTGGCTCCGGTGAGTTGGATTTTCGTGTTTCGTTTCGCGTGCTGAGCGTTGCGATGCGATTCGAGTGAGCGATGCGATGCGATAGTATTAACCATTAATCCTAACCACTATATCTAACATACAATCACTATAAATAACTTGTGCTTAGCATTTGTGATTAGATTACGATTCGATTGAGTTTCGATATTGATTGCGATTGATCACCACAAAACATAACTAAACATGCACAAGTAACACATAATTAACACACACACGTAAAACAATATCCAGAACCTGTAATTCACTGCGATTCGTATTGCGATTTGATGTCAATTCGATTAGCGTTAGGTCGATTAGTGTTTAGTTAACTTTATCGCATTGTTACTTCCTATTGTTCACAGTCGTAAAGCGATTATCGGCGATAAACATACATCGATTACTGCGATTAAGTGCGATCATTAACGTTTACTCCACATAATACAACTAAGTCAAATAAATAAAAGAAGTTGATTACAAGTCAGGTCGCGCGATCGTCGTTTAGCAAGGAGTGGCAGATCACAATTAGCAATACTTTGACCTTGACCTTGACTTTGACTTTGACTTCTGGGAACACGGGGTGTTACATGGAAGCCCCTTGTATCTATCCTTAAACTCTTGTTCAGTGGCTGAATTGTCAATCAGCTCAATTTTGCCGGTTTTCAAGTGGAAGCATAAGACATAGAAGTGGTCACCTTGAAGTACCGGAATAAACACCAAGTCAACCGAATCAAGTTTTTTTTACCTCATATTTTAGTATGATGTCTTCAAAATTTGAGGCAAATACATTTAGACGTTTGTTGTCTGTGTATTTCTCCTCGTTGTACATGATATCCGGCTGTATGTTATGTAATTAGAATCAAAGTTAAGTAATGTATTAAAAGGTATTTAAACATGCGAAATTAGTACATGCAAAATAATGTGTGAAAATTTTCACATGCGAATTGTATGTATACCTTATGCGAAATTACAATAGTATGCGAAATGTTGTTTTTGTTTTCATAGTAAAACTATCTAATATTCTATATGCGATTTAAATATAATTAGTATGTGAAATCATTGATTATTCATTTTCTGTTTTAATTTCAAATGCCAATATGTTTAGAAAATCATACCATCATTGTGCTAAACAAGTAGAGTCTGTATGGTGATGCTAAACAAGTAGAGTCTGTATGGTGATGATTTTCTATCCTTCTTCTTCTCTTCAAGGTTTAGAACATCCACTAATGCATCTATTCCGTTTGATGCTACATACTGAGCCCTGTAGAAGCTTTCAAAGATACCTTTGACCGTGTGAACCCCAGTTTTTGATCAGTAAAGTTCATCCCTGCCAGGAAAAAATTAAATAATTAATATTTTGAGTGTATATATTTAGATGTTTGTTAGTTGATATAACCATTTTACTTACTCTATGTTTGCAAATGTATATCGGATCACACTCAATTCTTGATTCAAGAGTGCTTCGTGCATGTTTACCACTTTGTTGCAGAAAGGGGAGCAAAATGCTTCTCCAAGCTCTGCACATCTTTTCTCAGCTCGAATTTTGGATGCTTCTATTGTCTTATAAAGGAGTTCATTTAACCCGTTTGGTAGAACTTGTTTTAGAACTTGATTTGGTTTTGAGTTTTTTCTCCCCCTCCCTGCTTTTTTTTTTCCTTTTTTTCTTCCATGCTGGGTCCCAGGCTCAAAAGCAATTCAACTGATTGTAATCCTCAGCCGCCACCTGAGGGCATTCAACTTCTGGTTCCTTCTGAACTTCGATACCTGAATCGGTTTGTTGAGGGTCCTTCAGTGTAGTTTCTCCTAAAGAAACCGCTTCCATTTCTGGCTCCTTTTCTTGAACTTTTTCTTGAATTTGTTGTGTAGATTCAGCTAAGTTCACTGTTTCTTCCATACCAGTTTCATTTTCACCACTTTTCTACAGGCCAGAGTAAGTTAAGAAATATAATATTTTGTTCTTTTTAATTTTTTTCTAATATAAAGTGTTTTTTACCTTTGACAGGTGGTTTGTAAGCGTATACACCCGTTTCGACAGTTTGAATGTTTGCAATAAGGGTGTCTGTCACTCCTCCATCATCTTTATTTGTCAATCCTTCATCATCTAGCTGCAGTACCCCTACAGATACAAATTATTGAATATTAATACATCAGAATCAAAATCGCATAGTATACATGACATTGCATGCGAAATCAGATGTGAAGTGTATGCATGAAATCATGTGTGTGTTTTTTTAAGGTATCGCATGTTTATAGGAAATGGTGATTTTTTTACATAAATTTGCATGTGTTAATTTGAAATCACATGTTTTACCTTCTGATGCCATTTGTACCAAAACATTGGATATTACTTGTTGAGCTTCTTCATTCTGTCTACTTTCTTCGTTGGTAGTAACTTTATGATGAACTTCAGAAGCTGCATTTTCAGGCTGTTGATGAACATCAGAGGGTGCATTTTCATGCTCTTGAACCGAATCAGGCGGCACACAAATGGGATTATTCCGAAGCGTCTCATCCCACTGCTTACAGGCCTCCATAATCTCCGGATCCCAAAAACACTTAGTTTTTGCTTCTGAAACTAAGTTGTTCATCCTTTGAACATCTTGAACCATTTTAATGTATTTTTTGACATTGGCTTTCATTTTTTTCAACAGGTTCTGTAATATTTTTCGAGTTAAGATACTATCAATCCAGATATTAAATATAAATGGATTAAGTGAAATTAATATTTTTTGTGCTTACCTTTTTGTTGACGTTTGAAGCCTCCCGTTCTCGTTGTTGAGCTGAATCGTAGAATACCGATGGTGAAAGTGGAGCAGGAGTGTTGCCATAGTCCATGATTTTCTATGTCTGTGTCCCAACTCCCATCACAAGGCTCAACTGAGACATTTCATGGAGTTCAAAACTGAAATCCATCATATCATCAATGTTCTCGTTATCGTTAGGGTCTTCTTCGGGTTCTACGTTTTCTACTGCTCGTGCAGTCCTTCTTCTGTAGCTTATTGTGGTGTCAACGGGTGGTGGTAGTGTATACTCCTCCGTTGAACGACCCTCTTCTTTTTCATTTTTACTCTCACTCTCATTTGATGTCCACACAGGTCCGTTATCCGAAATATGCTCCTCGACTTTATCAATCTCCGTAGATGTGATATAACGAATAACCGGTATTTCCACGACTTTCTCAAACAGCTTAAGCCTCTTGTTGTACTCATGCGTGTACAGAAGCTGTATAAATATAAAAAGAAGTTGATATTTAGTTAAAATGTGTATTTATTTTATATTTAAAGTCATCAACATACTCTATTTCTACAAAATCGCATGCTATGAAGACAAAAACCTTATGAAATCACATGTATTCTTTATGCATTTACCAAAACCATTAATCTGATAAAATCGCATGAATTATTTATGATTTCGCATGTATCAGGTAATCATCACTAAATCTATCTAACCTTATAAATCGCATGCTCAATCAAAATTATTTTTAAAATCGCATGTGTCCGTTAATTATATAACAAAACAAACTAGTATTGTAAATATGTTATCAAATGTAGTAAGGCATACCGTAAGAAAGGCAACAGGTCCCACGAACTGTATTTTAAAGTTCTTCCAGCCCGCTCGTGTACGACGCAAGGTGTCCAGTAGATAAGAGCACCAATCTAGGTTCTGTATCTCCTCAACAACCTCTACACCAAATAAACATCTATCATTTGCAGTTGTGGCCTTTGTACTCTCCACAAAAAATGTCATCCAGTACACCAGGAAATTTAATCTAAACATGCTTCCCCCATTTCTTTGATTATCCATTGCAGTTGCAATTAAGCCATGGGTAATTCTCGCGTTTTTTCCCCATTGGCTGATGAATGTATCCATGACAGTATTTCCCGGTTCTTTACTCTTTTCAATTTTCTCCACCTTTTTAAGTTTTCTTTTATCCACTATTATTTCAACTGGCTTTGGCCCCTTTGGTATTCCAAATACCTCGTAAACAGTGTCCGAAGTAATTTCAACTGGATTTGTTCACTCAGTTCGCAAATACACTAGTGTTCACTCTAGAACCCTACCCTATATATATATATATATATATATATATATATATATATAGGGGAATGCCAAAATGAGAACCACCTCGAGTTGTAAGAACCGTGAGAACTACACCATAGGGGGCGCGGTGGACCAAATTTTTTTTTCATAAACGTAGATGCATGTATTATAACAACATTTGTAAAAAAAAAATTCAAAAAAAAATGTCGTGTGTGTAGTTTTGAGCGCCACAAGTTTGTGTTTACGGGTACCGTAAATCTGGCCGGAAAATTTACGGTACCCGTAAACACAAACTTGTGGTGCTCAAAACTACACACACGACATTTTGTTTTTGAATTTTTTTTTACAAATGTGCTTATAATACATGCATCTACGTTTCTGAAAATAAAAAATTTGGTCCACCTCGCCCCGGATCAAAAAGTTCTCGCGGTTCTTACAACTCGAGGTGGTTCTCATTTTAGCGGATACTTATATATATATATAGCTACCCTTCGGCTAAAAAGTTCTAGTTCCGCCACTGATTGGTGTTGTACCGAGTACCGACATTATGAGAATACTGTAACAACCAAAACGATACTAATCGAATTTCTCACACATAATCGACTGAAATGATACAGACCGAATCACCGCCATGTCGTGCGAAAAAGTCGCCAAAATCTAATTCTTTTAAGTTGAAAGAGCTAAGCTTGGGATGGTTTGCAACTCTCGGCCGATCCGTTTTGAGGTTACTGAAAGTTTTGAATGATGTAGGTGGAGAGATTCCTTGTCTGTACACAAGTCAAGTTGGCAATCTGGGGTTATACCCTCCGGTGATATAGTAGAGTCCCGGTGAGGACTTCATTGCTCATGAGCCAGATGTTCTCACAAAGTAAAAAGGTAAAGTACGTTGTTTGTTGTTATGATACCTTCTCAGCTCCAAAATGTATGTTGAGTTAAACCCGACCCGAACCATTGGTCTCAGCCAACTAGTTTATTTGTTTGGTTGTGTGCTATATATGTTTATGACTCCATGATTGTTAGTGTCACTTGTTTGCATGGTGTTAATTTAAAGTCAAAACAATAGGCACAAGTTAGCAATTAGGACTAAAGACTTAACTGGTCAACTCGTCTCGTTTTGACCCAAATCTCACCTTCACAGCTGAAAGTACTTAAAAAGAATATATCCTATGTGGCATGAATAGTTATATATTGATATGTATCAACCTTCACTGTAAAGATTCGTTAGCAATGGTCACCAACAACAAGGCCTTGGTTTCATCCTTAAGTTATATCCACATAATTTTCAACTTGTTGATTTAAAGTTTGGAATAATTCGTATGATTTGTATGTATGGTTGCAGGTTCAGAACATGGAATGTTGTTTTTTTTTTTTTTTTCATCTCAAGTCAATATTAATTAGAAAGGAATACACATTCTAAGTGTAGCAGATGTTATTTATGGTGTTAGAAGTCCATTTAACAATATAGGGAAACAATTTCTAACATTCAATTGAAAATAGAAACCCATTTTAGTGTACAAAGCCCTTTGAAGAATTATGTTTTTTTTTTTTTTGTGATCTTATCTTTTATATCTCAGTTTTTTCTATTTGCTATATCTCAAGCGGCAAACGACCGGTTGATTAAAGATTACTTCGCTGAAGCGCCTACTTACCCAAACTCCGAAGTTTTTAGGCGTCGTTTCCGGATGAGTAAATGTTTATTTTTACGCATCGTTGAAGACTTGGAAAACACGTATGATTATTTTAAACAAAAAGCTGATGCGAAAAAGACACTTGGATTCACCGGTATTCAAAAGTGTACTTTAGCTCTACGGGTCTTTGGGTACGGAAACACGACGGACATCAACGATGAATATTTAAAAATGGCTGAGAAAACAACGCGAGATACCTTGGAGCATTTTTGTAAACGTACATTACTATTTTTTTATTTTTTATTTTTTATTTACATGCATTCATATTTTTTTAACTTTGGTTAACGTTATATTTTTTAAAAGGTGTTATAGAGTTTTACGGTCCCCGTTATCTGAGAAGACCCCTTGGTCCAACCTTCAAAAAAAATTACGAGTTCCATGCTGAGCTCTATGGTTTACCGGGCATGAACGGAAGCTTGGATTGTCAACATTGGCAGTGGTATAATTGTCCGACCGCATGGGGAGGTCAACACACACGAGGTGATCAGGACGGACCAACTGTTATTCTTCAAGCGGTTGCCTCACAGGACCTCTGGGTACAGACAACTTACTTTGGTGTTGCAGGGTCATGCAATGATTTAAAAGTTTTCGAGCAGTCTCCATTGTTAGAAGACTACATATCTGGTCGAGCTGCCAAAGCATCTTTTTATGCAAATGAGAACTACTACCCGCATGGATACTATTTATGCGATGGAATTTATCCGAAGTATTCAATTGTCATGAAGACGTTCAGGGACCCGTACAATGAAAAAAGAGCTCAGTTTAAATAGGTTCAAGAGTCTTCGCCGAAGGATATTGAGAGATGCTTTGGGGTTCTTCAACAACGGTGGCATTATTTGAGAAACCCATGTCGTGCATGGAGCAAAGAAAAAATGAGAGATGCTACGTACGCTTGTATAATAATGCATTATATGATTTTGGAAGACGAAGGAAAAGTAATATGCCAGAACTATGTACCGGAAAACGTTCAAGAGTATCCACAAGCAAAATTAGAAGAAAGAGTGAAGAATGCACATGAATTGTGGTATGAAGCGGCACATAGTGAGTTAGCGCTTGATTTGGTCGAACACGCGTGGTCGGTTCGTCATATTCAAAACGAGGGTGAGCAAGAGTCAGGTGAGACGAAGAAGACGAAGATGATGGAAATGGCGAAAGCGAAAATGAGAATTAAAAAAATATTATTATTAGTTTTAAAAATATTATGTGTATTTGTTTTATTATTTATGTAATTTTTATTTAATTAATAGAATATTATTTGTTTTAAAAATAAAAAAAAATAAAAAATTGGGTAATTATGGAAGTGACACGTGGCGGACAACGCCCAAGGGTAGGACATTATCCTACTACGCCCATTTCTTCACAATGCCCCTTTGCTGACAAGGATGCCACGTGGCGGACAACGCCCAAGGGTGGGGCATTATTCATCCAAACCACTACATATGGTCTAATAACTCATTCTATTTGCTTTTATTTTAGATGTGGCACAACCCGAGAGAGGCTATGCGTAATGATATAGATATTTTGTTGAAGAGGTTGATGCTGAAATTTTTTCGTGAGTTAGGTATTTCATTAGTTTAGCTTTATATATAGATTTTGAAATTGTATGTAGTTTATTTATAAAATTTAATGTAGTTCTTTATACATTTAGCAATGAATTGTAATTTAACTGATTTATTTCCGAATTGAATGTCTATTGGGTTGATTTGAAAAGGTTCGAATTGGTGTATACATATTAGCTTTATTAGGACAGGTTTGGAATGAACACGGAACTACAAAATTAATTTTTTTCCAGCTATCATTTATAAGACACGGTTCTTATATTAATTTTAATATATTTTGAAAATGTATTTTGGATCAAAAGATGGGGGTTCCAAGCGTGTCTTAAAGTTGGATCAAAAGAAATCCCATCTTAAAGCCCATTTTAAAACCCCGTCTAAAAAATATCCCATTTTAAGACGTGGTATTTTAAGACAGAGTTAGAAACCCTGTCTTAAAGTCTAAATCACCCTGTGTAAAGCTCTATTTTGTAGTAGTGTCAAATAATGGAAATGAGTTTACAGATTGAATGAATCAAGAATATAATGGGAAAACCATGGTACATGGAAGAAACAATTAATTAAAATTTACAATTTTATTGTTTATCTTCTGAAAGAATGTTGTCAAAGTATCATTTATCGAAAAACAGTCATGAAATTAAAAAAAAAAAAAAAAGTGAAACAACTTTTAGATTCATTCCTATGATTAACTATTTGCTCAAGTATATATTCTATATAGTTACTATAATAGGGGAGGGTTCAAATGAAAATCCATAATTATTGCGAAAACTCGAAAACTAACTAAAAAAACCTAATAAACATGTCATTTTTTTTTACAAATTTTCCCTACTTTTTATATATAAAAACTTTTTTTCAAAAAAAAAAACTTGTACTGCACATGTGCATTATATGTGTACTACACATGTGAATTATTGCACATGTGCACTACAAATTTTATTTTTATTTTTATTTTTATTTTTTGAAAAAAGTTTTTTTATATATAAAAAGTAGCAAAAATTTTAAAAAAATTTGTAAAAAAAATTGGTATGTTTTTAAGGCTTTTTTAATTAGTTTTTCAAGTTTTCGCAATAAAAGGGGTTTTCGCTTGAACTCTCCCCTACTATAATAATATATTTTATTTAATTACTTTAATACAATATTGATACCGGTATTGATTCTACCGTAACCGTTACTTATATTCGTTTTTATGGTTTTTGATGGATCTAAGACACGTGTCTACATTCTTTTAACATATTATGACTACTAGCGGTAAGTCCTGTGTGCAAACACGGTTGGCTTTTAAAAAAACATGCATAACACATTTTAATAGAAAGTAAAAAAAAAAATTATTTTTAGGTATGTTTCCCTTTTTTGTTACTGTACCGAGTGACATTCTGAATCAAACTAGAACCGATATCGACCAAATTAACACTTGTCAATATCACTTTGTGCATTTGAGGATTTTATTTTTATTTTTTTGGGTTTGTTTTAGCGATTGAGAGTGATTACAATGTAAAGAACTGAGAGTGATTATAATGTAAAGAACAGAACCATTTCCCGTCGCGAAGCGCGGACAAATCACACTTGTTGTATATTATAAAAGCAACACTTCCACCAAATGTTTGTTGTTTAGAAAATACAAAATAGTTGTATACTAAGGGGACCCGGGGTGGGGAACTATTTCCCCGTGATCTTTGTTTTGCACGTGTGATGGAAACAAACAAACCACCGCCACCAACAAACTTTAATGCGTGAATGTTAATTTCCGTGATATTTTTGACGCGTGGTAAATGGAACCATGTGAGAGGGTGTGAGTGTTTATTGTTGGGTGTTTTGAGTGATGGACATTTCCACTAAAAAAGATTGTGAGTGATGGAATAATGGTTGATGACATGGCGGAAATTGATCGGATGTTTTGAGTGATAAATGGGTGGTGAGTGATAACCACCCCTACCCCCTAACTGGAATCGAATAAGCCCATGTGTTTTAATTTGTTTTTATATTGATGCCAAGAATTTACATATTATATTTAATGATTTAACTAGCCTGATTGTGTTTTTAAATTAGTTAGTTAAAAGTTATACATTTATATAATTTGGTTTAAATAATACTTCATTAATTTGTATAATTTAAAATTACAATGATAATTTGTGTTGAAATCTTTTAGTATTAAATTTGAATAACAAAATTTAATGGGGTTTTATAAACAGTAAATGCATGTGTCAACACCATAACAAACCTATATCGATCAAACCGTCACGACCCTGCTGCAACACGCAACCTACCGTAACACTAAGCTTTTTTACCGTTGTTATTTACCTTGATTTTTTACCTTCTCTTATTATTATTATTATTGGTGTTGTACCGAGTGCCGACGTTATGAGAATACCGTAACCAAACAAAACGATACTAATCGAATTTCCTACGTATAACGGACCGAAATGATACATACCGAATCACCGCCATGTCGTGCGAAAAAATCGCAGCCCGCCACGAAGCATGGGTTACCTGACACCTACTTTTCACTATAAAAAGCATGGAAAGGATACAAATCTCTTTCAACTCAATCCACTACTCGATCTCTTTTGATCGAACATAAGAATCATGGATTCTTTAACACAATCCAAAATTCCTGTACTTAACATAGAAGGCTTGAAACCAGGTACAGAATCTTGGATCATGGCATGCCATAAAGTGAGACATACACTTGAAGAGTATGGTTGCTTTATGGTTGTCTCTGATGATCTTTCTCAAGATTTCCAGAAGGAAGTTTATGCAAACATAAAAACCTTATTTGACCTCCCCTTAGAAACCAAAACGAAGAATGCTTCAGCTAAGCCTTTCCATGGTTATATGGGTGCAGCTCATACTCGTCCACTCTACGAAAGCATGGGGATCGAGCAACCTACGAGTCTGGAT
Source organism: Helianthus tuberosus (assembly GCA_030545235.1). Lineage (NCBI taxonomy): Eukaryota > Viridiplantae > Streptophyta > Magnoliopsida > Asterales > Asteraceae > Helianthus > Helianthus tuberosus. The sequence continues at coordinate 130,871,789 of CM060427.1, read as the reverse complement.
GAGGTCGTAAGCCTTGCAAACCTCATGTGGCCTTCAGGAAATGATCAGTTCTGGTAACTATTTACTTCTTCATATATAATAGTTGGGAATATATATATATATATATATGTATCTTAGTTAATAATCTTTCATTCTGGAATTTCGCTTTGAATTAGTTACCAAACTAAGCATTATAGTTACTAAACTACAATTTTACACCCTGAGGTTTACAGACGTAATCGTTTTACTCCTATTTTTAAAATCAATCAATGTTACACCCCGTGAAAGCATAACTATTCTTTTTATTTATTTATCAATGACTAATGTGAAATAACTAGTGGAATCCCATGCGCTACGCGGCGAGAATCTGGTCGTTGTTCGTTTGGTTCATTTCGGATGTAGTAACTAGAATAGAAAACCCAAAGTAAATTACAAAAGGTTAAACGACTTCGCTTTATATAAAAAAAACCCTAATTTATGAGATAACTTTGATGGTATGTATGTTTGTGTTTCGATTGATCACTCGTACACTACTATTTACAACTCAAGTTTTAGTAAATTGTATCAGAACATAATTCAAAATAAATACGTTACAGCAATGTAATAAGAATTTTATAAAATCGCATATTTTTAAAGTTACAAGAGAAAAACACATATTTGCTCAAAACTTATTAGAATAATAAAATAACATAAAAAGTTAAGAAAAAAAAAACAATTAGTCTCAAGCACCTATAATTAACACATGTCTCAAACACAATTAGCATTCGTATTTTACATATGATTTCATAGATAAAATATCATTTAGTCTCAAAGTATACAAATGAAATCCAGAAAAAGATTTCAAATTCAAGTTAAGATTTTATTGTTGTTTTTTCACGTATCTTGTACATTTTCACCAATCCGGCATTCCAGATCAAATAATCGGTTGACCCTCATCATGAAAGCAAAGAAACGTATAGTTCAAATGCACATCCCTGTATGTTGTAAACCTATAGAATTCTTACTTTGTTAGTATGTAATCGACCCTTCTTTTTCTTCAGTAAAACTATTCATTCCTATGCAAATTTAGTGGCGAAACTGGAAAACCAAGTGCGGAAGATGGTGTTCGAAAGCTATGGACTCCAGAAATACTATGAATCCTTCAATGAATCGGTGACATATGTTCTTAAACCAAATAAATACAGACCACCGAAATCAAATGAGGGCAATGTGGCTGCCAAGATGCATACGGACAAGAACTTATTATCGATACTCAGCCAAAACCAAATGAATGGACTGGAAGTTCAAATCAAGGATGACGAGTGGATAGCTGTTGAGTTCCCTCCATCATCCTTTTTCCTCATGGCAACTGATATTTTCATGGTAAGATCAACAAGTATTGTATACTTTACTCATGGTCATTGCAAATTACGACAAACAACTTGTGTGGTCACTAAAGTGAGAGCACCCTCAATGGGTGGATTTTGGGCGTTTTCAGCCCCAAAACGCCACCTCATCATGTTTCTATATTATGAAGGTTGTTTTTAATTTGATACCATTTTAGAGGGTAGTTTTCTTGCCAAGAACTAGAAAACACGGATGGTCATGGGGGTCATGTACTTTTTTGGTATAAAATATATAGAGATATGAGTAGTTGAAATAGGTGGTGATGATGTCATAATATTATAGGTTTCCTTTTAGGTGGGTTTTGGGTGTTTTTAAATAATGTGTGTACTTTATGTGCTAACTAATTAGACACGTTTTGAAACGTTTTTAGTTGTTCTTATTGTGGATGCTCTTAGACACAAATCTGGTTTGACAAATATTGTTTGAAATTTCAAATTGCTTTAGAAAAACAAAACACAGTATGATAAGCTTCGAGATTGTTTCTAATAGCAACTTTCTGATCAGATTTTGTGGGTTGATTTTACTATCACCTGGTGTGCTCTCCGTTGGTGAGCATAACCGGTTTTTAGGGACTTCTTCAATTCTAATGGTCATAAATAAACATTCTGTTTGTCATGACTCATGAGTGTACCTCTTTTACCACGTAGGCATAACATAATTGTGCATGGATCAATTCGGGTTTAATTTTGACGAAGTGGATATTCCACTAACTTTTGTGGGTCGGGTTTTGAGTCATATATACCTCTTCAGGTTTCCCACAACACATAAATGAGTGTTAACAATTACTAGTTACTTTATATATGTATTAAGGCTTCCATTGACATAACTATTTGATTGCATACGCAAAATTTTGTTTTCTTGACTTGAAATCTCTAAAAATAACACTTAATTAACGCTCTTTTTGCGAAAATTAAAAGAAATAACACTTAATTAACGCTCCCAGTGGCTTAACTATTGGATTTACTGACACTTCACTCGCTATCACAAAAGATTATTATATAACTTGTGACCGTGTAATTAGGCATGGAGCAATGGCAGGATAAAATCTGTTCGTCATCGAGTGGTCATGAACGGGCAGGAAGACAGGTACTCCATAGCTTTATTTTCATTCAAGAAAGGGATTGTAGAAATACCTGAAGAACTAGTTGATGAAGACCACCCACCAAGATTCAAGCCTTTCGACAATTATAAGTTTCTTGAGTACTTTTATGCCAAAAAATCGCCTTACAACGATGAACGTGTCATAGAAGTATTTTGTGGAAACTAAAAAGCTCCCTCCTAAGAATGCCATAGAATTTCTTGAGTGTTCTCGTTTAATAAGTTTCTATGCGATCGGTCATGTGATCTTAGTTTTGTAAGACTTTAATCTTTTGATCGGTTGTAAAACATTTAAAGACACTTTAAATAAAAGGTGGCATCAGAGGTTTATTTCTTGTACATTAAGGAACCAGCTATACACCATGGAAAGTAAAATGCTGATAGTATTGAACGAATAACATAAATGATATATATGGTGGTGAATAATGTTTTTCTTTGTATTGGATAAACTACGAAGATTAAATGGCTAAACTAGAACCTTGAGCTCGTAATAGTATTGCTTTATACATTCTTCAAGGTGTTGTCACTTGAAACTGTTCTAATGTTGTTTCGTTTTGAACACTTGCAAAAATAACTTTCTCAACATAAACACAATAATGAATATGTGAGAAAAATGTCACCCGTCTTGTTGAGTAAATCAGTCTTGATAGTTCATTAGGAAAAATAATCTTTCAACGGTAGCTGATGAAACAGTTAAAGACTAAAGCCAACTTAAACAAACGATAAACCAACCTAAACGTTTGGTACGGAACCAACCCGGGCGAGGAATACTTATTACCGGTGGACGAATACCCTTCGTCTCCTTACTTCGGACGTTGTAATCAAGACGCGAGGTCGAACGGTCGTGATACGATCGTAGTGTGGCATCTCCAAAGTCCAACCTAAACGATTGGGATGGGATGTATTTGGGCTTTATGTGTTTAATTAGGACTAAGTAATGTTTTAATTTTAGGCTTGTAGAATATTTTTATTTAGATGTGTATAATATTAAAATTTTGTGTGCGTATAATATTATAATTAGGTTTGTGTAACAGTTTAATTAGGTTTATGTAATTTTTTTATATATTTTATGTAATTTTTTTATTAAAGAGTTAAATGCCAAAAATCGTTCCGGAGTTTTGGACACTTTTACAACTTTTATCTAAAATGAAAACTTTTTGTAACCAGACCAATGAGGTTTCATTTTTGTTTCCATTTCAATCCAAATCACTAACTCTAGGTAATTTGTCATAATCGTCCATGAGTTAACGATATATTTTAACCGAGTTAGTGATTTGGATGGAATGGTAACAAAAATGAAACCTCATGGGTGCAGTTACAAAAAGTTCTCATTTTGGATGAAAGTGGCAAAATCGTCCAAATCTTAGCGATGATTTTGACATTTAACTCTTTATTAAAAAAACATAAGAATTCTTTTCTTTTTCTTAAAAAAACAAAATTTGTTTTTCTTTTTTAGTTAACTTTCATTTTGCTCCCTGTGATTTGATCATTTTAATGGTTTTGCCCCAATAGTTTAAAAATAGTCATTTTCCTCCCTGATTTTTCTAACTTATCATCATTTTGATCCCCGCCTCTAACTGCATCAAAAAAATCCATTAACTAGAAGGGTATTATGGTAATTTTATATATAAAAGCAAGGGCATGTAAGTCTTTTCACCTAAATAAAACTATAACTTGTTTATTTACTTGTATATAAGTAATTCTTTTCTGGTCCCCCATCTTTCCAACCACTCTTTCTACCGGCCACTACCATCCACAACCATCCACCACCACCACTACCACCTTCAACTACCACCTGCCGACCACGACTACCGCAACTTTTAACTAAACATTTTAATTGAGTTAGAGCCAGGGAGTAAACGACCGAAATACCCCTACTTTTAATTGAACGTTTTAACTGAGTTAGAGCCAAGGAGCAAACTGGCGACAAACTCGAAATATCAGGGAGGAAAATGACTATTTTTAAACTATTGGAGCAAAATCGTTAAAATGACCAAACCACAAGGAGTAAAACAAAAGTTAACTCTTTCTTTTATTAACCAAAAACCCCCACCGGATTAGTCCGCTACCGGACCAATCCACCTCCACACTAGTCCACCTCACCTCACCACCTCCATCGCTGCCCCCGAACGCCTCATCGTCCGGATTTCAAACCAAAGCATCAGATGGCGTGTTGGAGATGCTCTTATTAATAACCTCAATTCAATGTTAGCCTTATTTATTTATTTCTTATCTTGTGTTTGGGGCTAGAGGTGTGAATTTCTAACACGATCCAAAAACACGACTTGAACCAAACATGAATTTCTGTGCCAGTAGCCTTTGACATGCCACTTCATTCTATATGGCTGGTATAACCTTATATGGCTCGTATACAAGACGAAAGACTACGTGGATTTAGCGTTTCTATAAATTTGTAATTCTACCTTTTAATCGAATTTTGTTATCATTCGTATAAAATGACAATTATTATCGTATTTAACTCTTTCTGAATTCTTGCAAGTCTCAAGTCTTCTACTATCCATCAAAACGTATAAATTAATTGTATCTAAGTGTTTCTAAATTCTTCCAAGTCTCAAGTCTCCTACTATCCCTTTAAAACATTTAAATAATAATCTTATCCAAAACCTAAAAAAATTATACCACTTGTATATGGCTCGTATAACATTATAAGGCCCGTATAAAACATAAAAAACAGTGCTCCTATACACTATATACGAGCGAATAAACAATAATTAAAAATTGTGTACGCCTGTATAGAGTTATACAGTCCGTATACATCTTTTTTGGTAATATCATATACGATCACATACCATACGCCCTCATTTTTCACTAAAATTCTCTCGGTTTCTCTCGGAAGTTATTGGATCGTTCTTCAGCCCTTTACGGTTTTCGTTGTCGTTCTTCCTTTACGGTACGTTTTTTAGTCTCGTTCGTAGAATTGAATTTGTGATTCCGAAAATTGGTAGTTTGCGTATCGTATAGCATATCGTGTAGCGTAGATTAGCGTAACGACCCTTGATAGTTGGATAGAATTTGAAAAAAAAACTACTATTCATGTGTATACGGCCGAGTATACATAGTATACGATCGTTTACAGTTTGAATATTCAAACCCATAATTGAAACCCCAAACCGAAGAAATCCAACACGAAAAGAGTTAAAAATATTTCTTCCTCGTCGCGTGGCGCGGCAGAGCCACATTCTACGGATGGCCACGTGGCGCCACATGGCAACCCTATGTGGTTGACTCATGACACTTATGCCCTAGCTTACGTCTTCGGGTGACGCGACCAAGCTCTTTTGGTTCGTCGCGTGGCGTGACGACCACTAGATTCCATTTGGATAAACATGGCTTCCTCGTGTGACGTGACGTGGAAACAATGTCTCGTCATGTGGCACGGTGATGTCAAAAATCAGGTATAAATAGGGAGGGTCTTTGGCAGTCTCATTTATGGATCTAATGAATCGGGTGTGCAGGCCTATGCTTGACAAGTATGTAATCGTTTTTATTGATGATATACTAGTGTACTCCCGAAGTGAAGCAGAGCATGCTTCACACTTACGTGATGTATTGGAAACGCTCCGCAAGGAAAAGTTATATGCAAAGTTCTCGAAGTGTGCCTTTTGGATTAGAGAAGTACAATTTTTAGGCCACGTAATTAATGCAGACGGTGTCCGTGTGGACCCGTCCAAAATAGATGCAGTAATGAATTGGGTACCCCCGAAGAATCCAAGCGAAATAAGAAGTTTTCTGGGCTTGGTTGGGTATTACAGAAGATTTATCCAGTATTTCTCCAAGATAGCCTCGCCCATGATGAAGCTAACAAAGAAGAGTGAAAAGTTCTTATGGGGCGAAGAACAAGAAAAAGCGTTTCAGACATTGAAGGAAAAGCTCTCGAATTCTCCTGTGTTGACATTACCGGATGGAACGGACGACTTGGTAGTATTAACTGACGTTTCCCACCAAGGTTTAGGATGTGTATTAATGCAAAGGGGTAAAGTGGTTGCTTATGCTTCAAGACAACTCAAGCAGCATGAAAACAATTACCCAACTCATGATCTAGAGTTGGCAGCGGTCGTATTCGCCTTGAAGATATGGAGACACTACCTATATGGGGTGAAATGTACAATTTACTCGGATCATAAAAGCCTCAAATACTTTTTCGAACAGAAAGATCTAAATATGAGGCAACGAAGATGGTTGGAACTCATCAAGGATTACGATTGCGATATTCACTATCACCCCGGGAAGGCTAATGTAGTGGCAGATGCTCTAAGCCGAAAAGAGTACCCGCCTCCGATTCGGGAAAAATCGATGAGGATGGTAGTCACTTCTAAACTCCTTGAAGAAATACGAGAAGCTCAAATTAAATCCTTGAATACCGATGACTCAAAGAAGGAAAGAATGAAAGGATTTATTCATGACTTGAAAGAAAATGTGGATGGTATGAAAACAAGGTATGACCGAATCTGGATACCTCGAGAATGTGATGTAAAAGAATTACTTTTGAATGAGGCTCACAAGTCTCGATACTCGGTTCATCCGGGAGCTACAAAGATGTATCGAGACTTGAGGATGAATTATTGGTGGCTGGGGATGAAAAGAGACATTGTCAAGTATGTTGCTAAATGTTTGACGTGTTCTCAAGTAAAAGCTGAACAACAAAAGCCGTATGGAAAGTTGCAACCGTTGGAGATACCGGTTTGGAAGTGGGACCATATAACGATGGATTTGGTGACTAAACTTCCCAAGACTAGGAAAGGTGTAGGTCCACCCGGAGGATCGAGTAACCTCTATTCCATGTTTTCCGACAAACCCGAGAGTGCGGAATCCTAACGGGTAAGTTAAACCAAGTTCGAACACGTAAATGATAAACACGAGACTCAACGATTAACACTCCATTTCATTAATACTTGAAACTGTTACAATACAATGTTTACAAAATAATCTCTGTAAACTCTCTCTGGTTCTCTCGTGTGTGTGTTCTGTGTTCTTTTCTGAGTTCACTGAATATATATAGTCACAGACACGACGAAACTGAACAGGTCAACGAAACTTAAATTGTTGTCGACGAAACACTTCAAAGTCGACGAAACAGATGTTGTCGATGAAACACAAAGTCTTCAAAGTCGACGAAACAGATGTTGAGTTTCGTCGAAAACATGTGCAAATCAAAAGGTTTCGGCCCCAAGGTATGTTTCGGCCCATGTGAATTGTGATTGGTCCAATCATAGGTTTCGGCCCACATTAGTTTCAGCCCATGTGATTTTGGCCCAACATGCATAATATACGTACACATGTTTCTGAAAATATGCAGATTGTAAGATTAGCCAACTTATGACATCATCATGATGATGTCATGATGATGTGGCAGCGGGAACCGGCTCGCGGCGCTTCGTGCTTCGCGTGTCGAACTCTGGAGCGCACGACGGAGGAATGTCGTGACGTCGGGCTTGAGCCGAACCTAACCAGGTCAAACCGAACTGAGTCGAACCGAACCGAGTTGAACCGAACCGAGTCGCGACCACTTAATATGTATCAACAAACTCCCCCTTGGACGCTACTCGTGAGGTTCATCTTCGATGTCTTTCATGTCGGAGGATCTTCAAAGTCTTCACGCGTTGTAAGTAGAAAGTGTATTAACAAACTCCCGCTTTCATTTAGGAAGTGTATCAATAAACTCCCCCTTTGATTATGCTCATGAATCTTTTGATCTTCAATACTTTAGAACCTTGTGGTGTTGATGATTGATCAGCGATAACTCAATCATCTTTATCATTTGAGTGCCTCCATGTCGTGTCTTCATTCCGAAGCTTGTCATCGAACACGTTCTCTTCGCCTTTAGCATCTTCACATGCAAGAAATCTAAACGCGTAATGAGAACAACTGCTTGGAATATAGTTAACATTAAACAAATGACACACATGTGACCAATTCTTATTCAACTATCGTCCGACAGTTTAGTTTGAAAAGTTAACAGATTTTTCAATTTTGATTATTAACTTTCAAAACTTGCAAACTCTGACCGTTTATGAAGATTCAGTCGTTTTGGTTTTCATCAGATTTCAGGCAACGAAGACTTGAGTTCCAACATCGGCAAACTTTGTGACTACCTCTGCTGGAGTTGTTACTACCCCATAATTACTCAATTCAGTCAGCAGGTGATAGAATCGACTTGTCATATCTCCCAAAGATTCACTTTCCATACATGTGAAACCATCAAACTCCTTTTTGAGTAAATCATGTCGCAATTGGCGTGACTTTTCATTTCCTAGACACCTTGTCTTCAATGCATCCCACAATCGCTTTGACGTCTTGAAGCTGACGAACTGATGATATATTTCCTTGCTCATCGCCTGAGTCAGAATAGCATATGCTTTCTTTTCTAGATCATATGCCTTTTTCTTGTCTTCAGTAAGATCTGCAAATGTAGCGGCAGTTAAAGCGGCAACCTCAAGAGCTTGATCGAAATCTGTAGTAAAACGTAACCACAATTCCGTGTTTTGCCCATTGACATACGTATGGAATCTATCTACCCATCCAGGATATTCGTTTATGTGCATCAGTTTCGGTGGGCGATTTAGACTTCCGGTCTCGCTTTCGGTTAGGAGTATACTTTGAATACTTGGAGTTTGATTTGAAACAAACGCCCATTGACCTGTCGACATTGGATTCGCTTGCGAAGATGCGGGTGCGGGAGATTCGGCCCATGATGGTGACAAACGCGTGTTTGTATACTTACTTTCCGTATTAGATGCGGGTGCGGGAGATTCGGTCCATGATGGCGACAAACCCGTACTTCTATACTTGCTCTCCGCGTTTGACGGACTACCCCACCAATTTGGATTCATTTTAGATGAATAAAATTGAAAACCTGATCAAACACCTAAAAACAAACTGTTAAATAAGTTTTGCAAAGGTTCTGTTAAAATTTCACAAGTTTCTCGACGAAACCTGAAGTTGTATGGCGAAACTCTAAATAATTTGTTTTTGTTTTTGAAATTCTGAATAATAAACAATTGTGACGAAACCTTCTGATGATTGATGTTTGTTGACTAGAAATTGAAAAGTAAGCTTCAAAGAAAAGATATTTCTAAAAACAAATCCTCTGACACAAACCCAAATTTTCAAACCATCACCTTACTTTTACATACTCCCATACGTTCCTTTTACCAACTTTCAAGACTCACCATACTTTGTATGTCACAATTTTCAAACAATATTATTTTAATCACAAACACAATAATTTTAATCCAACAAGATCCAATCACAGAAATATGTCAAGAACAACTCAAGAACACTTTGAATAAATTAAGAACACAATGGGTTTTCCGGTAAAATTATGAGTTTTCCGGTGAACCGAAAAATTTCTGAATCACGATTTTGCAATAAAGTTCAATGAAAACCCAATCCTAACATATATGCATGAGTTTTAAACAAGGTTTTGTATGAACTAACAACAAAATATCAAGATTTTCAAGAATTTTCAAGCTATTTTCCCAGAAAATATATGATTTTTTTTTAAAGCTCAAAATCAAGAAAAACACAAGAAAATCAACTTGGTTTTAACAAGGAATCGAGCCAATGCTCTGATACCAATTGTAGGTCCAGCCGGAGGATCGAGTAACCTCTATTCCCTGTTTTCCGACAAAAACGAGAGTGCGGAATCCTAACGGGTAAGTTAAACCAAGTTCGAACACGTAAATGATAAACACGAGACTCAACGATTAACACTCCATTGCATTAATACTTGAAACTGTTACAATACAATGTTTACAAAATAATCTCTGTAAACTCTCTCTGGTTCTCTCGTGTGTGTGTTATGTGTTCTTTTCTGAGTTCACTGAATATATATAGTCACAGACACGACGAAACTGAACAGGTCGACGAAACTTAAATTGTTGTCGACGAAACACTTCAAAGTCGACGAAACAGATGTTGTCGACGAAACACAAAGTCTTCAAAGTCGACGAAACAGATGTTGAGTTTCGTCGAAAACATGTGCAAATCAAAAGGTTTCGGCCCCAAGGTATGTTTCGGCCCATGTGAATTGTGATTGGTCCAATCATAGGTTTCGGCCCACATTAGTTTCAGCCCATGTGATTTTGGCCCAACATGCATAATATACGTACACATGTTTCTGAAAATATGCAGATTGTAAGATTAGCCAACTTATGACATCATCATGATGATGTCATGATGATGTGGCAGCGGGAACCGGCTCGCGGCGCTTCATGCTTCGCGTGTCGAACTCTGGAGCGCACGACGGAGGAATGTCGTGACGTCGGCCTTGAGCCGAACCTAACCGGGTCAAACCGAACTGAGTCGAACCGAACCGAGTTGAACCGAACCGAGTCGCGACCACTTAATATGTATCAACAAAAGGGCACGATGCTATTTGGGTAGTCATTGATCGACTAACCAAAGTGCACATTTCTTACCCATTCGGGAAACCTATAATTCAGAAAAGATGGCGGAAGTTTATATGAATGAGTTTATATCTCGACATGAGGTTCCGGTGTCCATAGTATCCGACCGGGATACCTGTTTCACGTCTCGTTATTGGAGGAAGTTTCACGAAGAATTGGGGACCCAGTTACACACAAGCACCGCCTACCATCCTCAAACCGATGGTCAGTCAGAAAGAACCATCCAAACATTAGTTGACATGCTAAGGACGTGTGTTTTGGATTTTGGGGGAAACTGGGATGATCATCTACCCTTGGTAGAATTTTCATATAACAATAGTTATCATAACAGTATAAAGATGGCCCCCCTACGAAATGCTCTATGGAAGGAAATGTAGAACCCCGGTTTGTTGGGGTGAAGTGGGTCAGCGCGAACCCGCGTCAAAGGATGTAGTAGCCGAAATGAATGAAAATATTGACATGGTTAGGTCAAGGATTAAGGCGGAACAAGACAGACAAAAGTCTTATGCGGATCGACGAAGGCGACCAATTGAGTTTCAAGTGGGTGATTACGTATTTCTAAAAGTATCTCCATGGAAAGGGATAATTTGTTTTCGTAAACGCGGGAAGTTAGGTCCTCGATACATCGCACCGTTCAAAATACTCGCTCGAGTCGGGTCGGTAGCATACCAGTTAGAATTACCATCCGCATTGGATGGGATTCATAACACTTTTCATGTGTCGCAATTGCGGAAATGCCTCGCGGACGAAACGACATATGTGCCCTTGGATGATATTGAAGTAGACGAGAAGTTAAATTATGTAGAAAGGCCCGTGGCAATAAAAGATTCTAAAGTAAAGCAACTCTGCAACAAGTCCATTCGACAAGTGTTGGTCCAATGGCAACACCGATGGGGATCAGATCTTACGTGGGAAGATGACATGCGGAAGCACTACCCGGAGTTATTTGGTATGTATTCTGGTTTCGGGGACGAAACCTTCTTTAAGGGGGTAGACTTGTAACACCCCAAATTTTGTATGACATATTATAATGTTTTAATCACAATGTTTTGACGAAAAGAAATGGTAAACATAGATTTTTACCATTATTAAAGTTTTATAAATTTTAGTAAATCTAAAATTCTTATGTTTGCATGAAGTTTTACTAAGTTAGTATGTAGAAAAGGGAAAAGTGACTTGTTATGAAAGGATGAGGGGTTAAAATGAAAAATATGTAATTAAAACACTTAACAAAAAATGCCCAGTGCTTCATATGTGTGTGTGTGTGTGTGTGTGCGATCGTGAGTTGAAGCCAGGAGAAGCTTTCCCCTCAAAACCCTAACATCATAAAATCTATCAAGTTAAGAAGGAAATTGAAGGCTAAGTGAATGCATGAACTAGGAATGTTGATCCCTTAAGTGTTCTTGACATCAAGTAAGTCTAATTTCATGATTTGGTAATGTTTGATTAAGTGGGTTATGTGAAATTTGTGATTTTTATGGAATCAAACATGAATGCAAGATGATATGAACATGTAGGAGTTGAAATTATGCTTGAAATTTCTCTATGATGATGAATTAGGGTAAAACCCACTTGTATTCCAAAAGATGATTAAGAATTTGTGAAATTCTTCATGTTATTTAGATTAGTGTGGATGATATTATGATGAATAGGTGATTTAGAACAATATGTATATGCTTAGGGTGACAAATTATGAGGTTGGGAATGCTTGTGTTAAATGGAAGAATTATGGAGAAACATGCTTTAAGTACTTGTACTTTATGCTTCATAGTTAGTATGCACACCATGTGCTTGATGAAATGCCTTAGAATGAATTAGTTAAAATTTGACATGAATTCTTGATTTAATGGTGATGCAAATGAAAGTGGATATATGTGTAATTATGTCAAGTCATGATGAATAAATCAAAAATGCATATGTGAAGAAATGTTTATGAAAGCTAAAAGCATGAAGTTATAATGTATAGGCACGAAGAAGATAGAAGGCATGAGTCACGTGAAGTCGCAAGCATCGCAAGATCATGGTAAGTTCATATGAACTTAATTCTCCTTTCATGTAGATTTACGAATGATAGTTTGGTACTACAAATCTTTATGTAGAATTGTATGATCGTTCATGGTAAAATTGTGATATGTTGTATGTTGGGAAATGGATAAGAAATACAATAGTAACGAATGTATAATGACCACTTCAAGTGGGTCAAAAATGTTTAGAAGGTAAGATGTGGTAATGGTTAAGAATTGACTAGTTGATAACGGGTCAAAAGAATGAAATTATAACAAAACGAATGGTAAGTGTCGATCCATTATGGACGGGTTGGAAAGCTTATATGTTTGAATGTATCCGAAAGAAAGGCAGAAAAGCTTAAAGAAAGCTTATGCTAGAATGCAAAGGATTAATAAAAAATAAAGATGTTGGCAAAAAGATGAATGTTGTTAACGGGTCAAATAATTATAGGTAAATGAAATATTTTATGGATTTCTTATGTATGTCGAACTAATGAATGTTTGGTGTTGTGAATGATAGGTAAATCTCATGCTTGATGACGGCGAGCTCGGACCGAACACACTACATCGCCTTTATACGCTTCTGGTTTTTTGAAAATGGCTCAAAACACTTTCTTATTGTAAATGTTAAACTTATGTTTAGGATGTTTCGTAAGTAAGTTAGGATTTTAAACTTTATTTTGCTGGCTTGGACATAACACTTTTGATGAAAACATGTATGGTTACGACTTATATGTCTTTTGAAAAGCGTTGTAGTTTTTGGTTGAATGGAAATTGTCAAAAGCAGGGAATTGCTTGAATTACGAATGAGTCATGTCAAAATTTTGTTAAAATTTGTGTGTTATTTTTAATCTATTTGAATGTTGAAAAAAGTGGGCGTTTCAGAAGAAGTTATTTGTCGTTATGGTATTCCATTTGACAACATCTCAGACCGCGATGTTGGTTTCACTTCCCGCCTTTGGCAAACGTTTCTGTAACACCTCGAAAATTCACGTCCTATAATGTATTGACACGTGTAATAAGTTTGAACGTGTGAAAGAATACTCTAGAGGGACTAAAGTTGACAAACATGGAAAGTATGTGAATATACCGCTTCAAAATGTCAACAATGAATAAATATACTTTGCAATAACCCTACATGATCACACCATGTTGCAAGGGTTATAGAGTATTCTTTCCATGTTTGTCAAATGTTTATACTCTAGAGGGACTAAAGTTGACACATTTAACCCTCTTGTTGCAACCATTGATCACACCATTCCTTCTGCATTTCTGGAACTTTTGGGAGCTTAAGAGCAGACCCAAGTCTTTCCTAATCGTGCATAGGACTTCAGTAAGTATGCTTAACCTTCCTTCGTTGAGATTTTACTTAGTTTTAGCTTAAAAGTCAAACCGTCGTAATTTACGGTTGACTTAGCGATTAATCATTAATGGTCCAGTGATTTGTCAAATTGAAAGTAGTTATAAGTTGGTAATTATGTGGGCATTAAACCCTTAAAAGGGCACCCTCTGATTCCCACTCTAACTAGACCATTTGTCGGGTCAAAGTTGACTAGAAAAAGTCAACAGAATGCTAATTTTCAATTTAACATGTAATTAGCAATGTAGAAGGCATGTAACCTATTTTATCACTCATATAACTTGGTAATAGGTATAATAACAGGTCTAAGCTTGTTTGATCCGACAATTTTCTGTTTAGACCCGGTTCGGAACCGAAAGTCGCAAAACTTTGACTTTTGCTTTGACTTCAGTTCTGACCCGATTTTGTAACACCCGTCTATTTTTACTTGAATTTAATAATAATTTTTTGCCATTTTTATACAAAAGATACCAAATTAACATAAGTTTCATAAGTCAAGTTCATATGTAGCATAAAGCTTAGTCAACTAACGACTAAGTTGGAACATTCAAAAGTTGTTTAACAAATTGTTTACAACCCATAAACAAAGTCTACTTAAGATCAAAACATTGCGGAAGCTTGTAAATAGTGTTCGGTTCTTCAAAAGCTTGCTCGATCATCTTCCGGTTAGTTTCCAACATCACCTAGGATCAAAACCACATCAAATGTTAGTTTTGATAAAGTTAAAATGAATGTAATCAAGTTCCAAGAGTCAACAATCAAGAAAAATTAAAATTTCCGGAAGAGGGGGGCGCCGCGTGATGCCAAGGCCCCTCGCGTCACGCCAGGCCCTCTTTTTCACAGAATGTTCATTGTTTGATGCTGCAGATTCCCAGCTCAAAGTTTAATCCAGTTCTAACTTAAAATGGCCATAACTTATGATTCGTAAGTCCGTTTTTAGTGATTCTTTTTCCTATACGTCTGTAATTTCATTACCAACATGCCTATTATAATAGACGTGCCAAAACTTCAACTTACGGACAGAAAGATTATATATCGTTATGCATTTATTCGACCCATTTCTACTTGACACAATTTACTACCATTTAGCTAGTAAACTTATGATATTTTATACCCAACATCCCGGGCTTATCATCACTCGCATTTCTTTACCAATCTCATGGTTTAATGCTCTTGTGATTTGTCATCTTCATTTTGACTCTCTAAAACACTAGAACAACCATTTACACAATTAATCGACCCGTTTGGCTCATCTTATGGAATTTCCCTAATATGATGACTACCAAACGATTCTACGTCACTCTTAGACCAGTAATACAAATAACGATCATAGTCGCTACAATCAACACCATATTTATCCTAAATTAAGACTTCGCAAAATTTAACAACAATTCGTTTAATGTAACGGGTCAAGTTACATACCTTTAGTGCACGCCCTTCAAACGCAAGTCACCACCGGCTTGTCCGCTTGAAGCTCCGGTATCCTTTCCTATTGAGTTCAACCAAAACATGTTTAGAACTCTTTTAAATTCACAATTCGCATATTTTGCCTAAACATCACAATCATGCGGTTTGACTTAAATTTTCTGATTTAAGCCCTCTTTGAGGCATTTATGCGAACACTTTAAGGGCAGAAATTTACACTATATATTATCAAGTTCTCAACTTAACATATAGCCTTAATTCTTCATCAATCAACTATTTTACATGAACTTTATCTTCTAAATTTCTGAAATCACTTCATACATGTCAAACATTACTAGAACAACCACTATCATCCTAGTGTTTACCTTTATCTCACAAAACCCATGAATCACCTTCATTGTGTTTATGAAATTTTCAGAATTTTATCATGATTTCACATATTGTTGTCTAGGTTTTGCTCTTAGACACTTTATCTTTTCTAATCTACCCAAGTAACAAACATGCAACATAATTTTTCACATTTCCCAATTTCATGAGAATTTCCTATAGAGAATTAACATCAGATTTTACATACCTTGTAACCCCCTTGTGATGAGGATCGCTAATCTATGTTCAGATTTCGATTTTGGGCTGAATTGAACCTTCAATTGATCAATTTTTGTGAGAGTTAGGGTTTGGTGAAGAACCCTTGTCACCCTCCTGCTTGTTGTACGACCATAACCACTCAAAGTGTGTTTGGTGTGTTTTAATTTTTGTTTTTATGAAATTAAGTTTCAAGTTTAGCAACATACGCCCCTCATCTTTCGTTTCTATTTAATGTTTGGTTGTTTTTAACCCTATCATAAGTTACTTCTAGATTTGTAGTTAACTAGGTTAAAAATTCCTAGTTAGTGAATTCTTGTTTATCTATACTTTATAATTCTAATATAAAGTTTTACATTTTCGGGGTGTTACAAGTCCACCCCCCTTAAAAGGGTTTCGTCCCCGAAACTGAAGTACGTACCAAATAATGTAGGGTGGAGACGTCGCATCTCCTCTTCGGACTCCCACGTAGTGTCCAAACCTTTCCTATGCTCCCATTTGACCCTGACTTGATTAATCACTTTGTTCCTCAAACTCTTTTCTTTACGATCTAAAATCGCAATTGGTTTTACTACATAGTTGAGGCTGTTATCCACCTCGATATGATCGTAGTGGATACGAGCAGTTTCGTCTGCCAAACATTTTGGAGATGTGACACGTGGAATGTGCTATGAGTCCCACTCAACTCCTCGGGTAATTCGAGACGATAAGCTACTTTACCAACCCGTTCGGTGATCCTGAATGGCCCAATAAATCTTGGGCTCAACTTTCCTCTTTTTCTGAATCGCATTATTCCCTTCCACGGCGATACTTTAAGCATAACTTTGTCACCAACCTGGAATTCGATTGGCCTGTTCCTTTTGTTAGCATACGCCTTTTGTCTATCTTGGGCCGCTTTCAAGTGTGCCCGAACCACATCAATCTTTTCATTAGTGGCTCGTACTACATCTTGGTGGGCGAGTTCACGTGGACCCACTTCACCCCAACATACCGGGGTTCGGCACTTTCTACCATAGAGCATTTCGTACGGTGCCATCTTAATACTAGCATGGTAGCTGTTATTATACGAAAACTCGACTAACGGTAGGTAAACATCCCAACTTCCTCCAAAGTCGATTATACACGCCCGTAGCATGTCCTCCAATGTTTGTATTGTTCCTTCACTCTGTCCATCTGTTTGAGGATGGTACGTAGTGCTAATGAACAATTTGGTTCCCATTTGCTCTTGGAAATCTCGCCAGAAATTTGAAGTGAACCGGGTATCCCTATCGGACACGATGGATACCGGTACCCCATGACGTGCTATTATCTCATTAGTGTAAACTTCTGACATCTTTTCTGACGTATAAGTCTCACGAATCGGAATGAAGTGAGCACTTTTCGTCAGTCTATCCACCACTACCCATATGGCATCGAAACCATGATTTGTCTTAGGCAATTTGGTTAATAGGTCCATTGTAATATGTTCCCATTTCCAAACCGGGATTTCTAATGGTTGGAGTTTGCCGTATGGTTTTTGGTGCTCCGCCTTGACTTGTAGACATGTCAAGCATTTTTCCACGTACTTCGCCACATCTCTCTTTATTCCAGGCCACCAATAGTTTTGCTTCAGATCATTGTACATCTTGGTCGCACCCGGATGAATTGAATATCGGGATTTATGAGCTTCGTCAAGTAGAAGCGTCTTCACCCCACAAGTATTTGGAACCCATATCCTTCCGGATCGAGTCTTCAGCCCGTGATTCCCATCCGAAAAATCTTTCAACTGACCGATTATTCTTTCTTTCTTCCAATTCTCTTCTTTCACTGCTTCTAATTGCGCCTCTCGAATACGTTCAAGTATACCCGAGGTCACCACAAGCTGCATCGATCTTACTCGTATTGGGACATAGTCCGCTTTTCTGCTCAGAGCATCTGCCACCACATTTGCCTTTCCGGGGTGATAGTGTATTTCACAGTCGAAATCTTTCATCGTTTCTAGCCATCGCCTTTGTCGCATATTTAACTCCTTCTGATCGAAAAAGTATTTTAAGCTCTTGTGATCGGTGAATATGGTGCACTTTACCCCATATAAGTAGTGCCTCCATATTTTTAAGGCAAATACCACCGCAACCAACTCGAGATCGTGCGTGGGATATTTTTTCTCGTGTATCTTTAATTGCCTCGAGGCATAAGCTATAACTTTGCCCCGTTACATCAAAACACATCCGAGCCCTGATAGTGAAGCATCCGAATAAACCACCATGTCTTCGACTCCGTCCGGCAATGTCAATACCTGAGCTTGAGTTAACTTCTCTTTTAGCGTTTGAAACACTCTTTCTTGTTCTACACCCCAAATAAACTTTTCTTCCTTCCGGGTTAGTTTTGTTAGCGGTGACGCAATCTTGGAGAAATCTTGAATGAACCTCCTATAGTATCCCGCCAGCCCCAAAAAGCTCCTAATTTCTGAAGGGTTCTTCGGGGGATTCCATTTTGATACGGCCTCGATCTTTGACGGATCCACCAATACTCCGTCGGCACTTATGATGTGGCCAAGAAATTGTACCTCTCGTAACCAAAAGGCACACTTTGAGAATTTCGCATACAGCCTTTCTCGTCTAAGTGTCTCTAACACTTCTTGTAAGTGGCGTGCGTGTTCAGCTTCGCTTTTAGAATACACCAAAATATCATCGATAAACACGATGACCGACTTATCCAACATTGGCTTGCAAACCCGGTTCATGAGGTCCATGAAAGCCGTGGGTGCATTTGTTAGCCCAAATGACATCACGAGGAATTCGTAATGTCCGTATCTCGTGCGGAAAGCCGTCTTCAGCACATCTTCCTCCTTAACCTTTAATTGGTGATACCCCGATCTAAGGTCAATTTTCGAAAACCAGTTTGCACCTTGTAGTTGGTCGAATAAATCATCTATCCTCGGAAGCGGGTATCGGTTCTTTACCGTGAGTTTGTTTAACTCCCGGTAATCGATGCACATCCGCATGCTTCCGTCTTTCTTTTTCACGAACAGTACTGGTGCGCCCCAAGGAGACACACTCGGCCTTATAAATCCTTTGTCAAGCAGGTCTTGAATTTGGGACATCAACTCTTGTAATTCCGACGGCGCGAGTCGGTACGGTGACTTAGCTACGGGTTTTGCGCCCGGAATCAATTCGATCCCGAACTCTACTTCCCGTTCCGGCGGTATCCCCGGTAAATCCTCCGGAAACACATCTTCATAGTCTCGTACTACCGGTACATCTCCAATCTTCCGTGATTCTTTCTCAGGCTCATTTGCGTATATCATGAATGCCTTGCATCCTCGTTTCATAAGCTTGTGAGCTTTCAACATTGAGCATACTATGGGGCTACCTCCTTTTTCGCCATAGATAGTGACGTGTTTCCCGCTCGGAGATGTTAGTTTTATCTCTTTACGAAAACACACGACCTTTGCATGGTGCTGAGATAGCCAATCCATCCTAACGACTACTTGAAATTCCCCCATTGACATCGGGATTAGGTCTATCAAGTATTCCTCATCGTCGATGCTTAATTTGCAGCCTCGACAAACATCACAAACTATAAAACTTTTGTTGTCCCCTATTTCAACTTCTAAGGGCACAGATAATTTCGTCAATACAAATGAAGGATGTCGAATAAATCCATGCGAAATGAAGGATTTATTCGCACCCGTATAAAACAATACACGTGCTGGAATTGAGTTAATTGTGAATATACCTGAGACCACATCGGGTTCTGTTTTTTCTTCAGCCATAGTAAGTTGGAAGGACCTAGCCTTCGCTTTGGGAGCTTCTGTTGGAGACTCTTTTGTGTCTCTCTTTCCCACCAACTTGGGGCATTCAGACTTCTTGTGACCGGGTTGATAACACTTGTAACAAACGGAAACTTTTCCGGGACATAGCGATGCAGTGTGCCCCGTCTTCCCACATACCGAACACGGTTTGTCTTTGAAGCGACACTCACCCTTGTGCCCCTTTCCACATACTTTACAACTTGGCGACCCGCCTTTAGCCTCCACCTTCTTCCCTGTTTCAGCAGTTCTAGCTTTCTTTGTAGGGCTTGGATTCACATCCTGTGCCCTTCGTTCACCCCTTTCAATCTGTTTCTTTAACTCGATTTCCCGCTCCCGGGCGGTGTTGATAATCTCCGTGAGGGTTTCGTACTTTGACGGAGTCATGAACTCACGGTACTCGGCACTCAGCATGTTGTAATAGTAGTATATCTTTTGCTCTTCAGTGGTGACTAACTCGTCACAGAATCTCAGCTTATCCATGAAGATGCCCGTGATCTTATCAATTGATTCTCCCTTTTGTCTTAACTGGATAAATTCTTCTTTGATCCTGTTAATAACCGCTTTGGGACTATGGTGTTTAAGGAATGGTATCTTAAACTCGTCCCAAGTCATAACCCTCGCCGCTTCGGCTCCCATTTCCTTCTTTTTATTGTCCCACCAATCCTTAGCTTGGCCTCTTAATTGACCCGTTCCGTAAGCAACAAAGTCGCCTACTTCACAATGGGTTCGTTCAAACACCCCTTCAACATCACTTATCCATCTTTGGTAAATTATCGGGTGAACCTCCCCGTTATAGATTGGCGGTTTACACGCCATGAATTCCTTGTACGAACACCCTTTGCGTTCTCCCGACTTTTCTTTTATAAGGTTGACATTATCTTCCAACCTTTTGACTCGCTCTTCAACAAGCGACAACACCGTGCTTTGAATCTTGTCTATAAACCCGGATAGACTACCTTCAATTGCCATCCCTACTTCTTCGGCAATTATCTCTTTCATTTGTTCGGTACTTGTTTGCACCGGATTATCATCATTTCCATCAGACATCTTGAAACTGAAATGTTTACATTTAAACGTTAAACATTTCATTCATAACATTGCTTCATTTGTTTCGGTTTAGCCAAGTTCTTAACTTGCTTTAACCGTTCATACTTAATGCACTTTCCGGGTTTGAGTGTGTTAACACGCTCTTCCCATGCATATCAATTCCTTTCTCATTCTTACATAAGACATATTTTGTTAACATAATAGGTTAATTCTTACTGGACGATTGATCAAGCTTGAACCGAACACTTTGTTGACAACCTTAAGCTCTGATTACCAACTTGTAACACCCGTCTAATTTTACTTGAATTTAATAATAATTTTTTCCATTTTTATACAAAAGATACCAAATTAACATAAGTTTCATAAGTCAAGTTCATATGTAGCATAAACCTTAGTCAACTAACGACTAAGTTGGAACATTCAAAAGTTGTTTAACAAATTGTTTACAACCCATAAACAAAGTCTACTTAAGATCAAAACATTGCAGAAGCTTGTAAATAGTGTTCGGTTCTTCAAAAGCTTGCTCGATCATCTTCCGGTTAGTTTCCAACATCACCTAGGATCAAAACCACATCAAATGTTAGTTTTGATAAAGTTAAAATGAATGTAATCAAGTTCCAAGAGTCAACAACCAAGAAAAATTAAAATTTCCGGAAGAGGGGGGCGCCGCATGACGCCAAGGCCCCTCGCGTCACGCCAGGCCCTCTTTTTCACAGAATGTTCATTGTTTGATGATGCAGATTCCCAGCTCAAAGTTTAATCCGGTTCTAACTTAAAATGGCCATAACTTATGATTCGTAAGTCCGTTTTTAGTGATTCTTTTTCCTATACGTCTGTAATTTCATTACCAACATGCCTATTATAATAGACGTGCCAAAACTTCAACTTACGGACAGAAAGATTATATATCGTTATGCATTTATTCGACCCATTTCTACTTGACACAATTTACTACCATTTAGCTAGTAAACTTATGATATTTTATACCCAACATCCCGGGCTTATCATCACTCGCATTTCTTTACCAATCTCATGGTTTAATGCTCTTGTGATTTGTCATCTTCATTTTGACTCTCTAAAACACTAGAACAACCATTTACACAATTAATCGACCCGTTTGGCTCATCTTATGGAATTTCCCTAATATGATGAGTACCAAACGATTCTACGTCACTCTTAGACCAGTAATACAAATAACGATCATAGTCGCTACAATCAACACCATATTTATCCTAAATTAAGACTTCGCAAAATTTAACAACAATTCGTTTAATGTAACGGGTCAAGTTACATACCTTTAGTGCACGCCCTTCAAACGCAAGTCACCACCGGCTTGTCCGCTTGAAGCTCCGGTATCCTTTCCTATTGAGTTCAACCAAAACATGTTTAGAACTCTTTTAAATTCACAATTCGCATATTTTGCCTAAACATCACAATCATGCGGTTTGACTTAAATTTTCTGATTTAAGCCCTCTTTGAGGCATTTATGCGAACACTTTAAGGGCAGAAATTTACACTATATATTATCAAGTTCTCAACTTAATATATAGCCTTAATTCTTCATCAATCAACTATTTTACATGAACTTTATCTTCTAAATTTCTGAAATCACTTCATACATGTCAAACATTACTAGAACAACCACTATCATCCTAGTGTTTACCATTATCTCACAAAACCCATGAATCACCTTCATTGTATTTATGAAATTTTCAGAATTTTATCATGATTTCACATATTGTTGTCTAGGTTTTGCTCCTAGACACTTTATCTTTTCTAATCTACCCAAGTAACAAACATGCAACATAATTTTTCAGATTTCCCAATTTCATGAGAATTTCCAATAGAGAATTAACATCAGATTTTACATACCATGTAACCCCCTTGTGATGAGGATCACTAATCTATGTTCAGATTTCGATTTTGGGCTGAATTGAACCTTCAATTGATCAATTTTTGTGAGAGTTAGGGTTTGGTGAAGAACCCTTGTCGCCCTCCTGCTTGTTGTACGACCATACACACTCAAAGTGTGTTTGGTGTGTTTTAATTTTTGTTTTTATGAAATTAAGTTTCAAGTTTAGCAACATAGGCCCCTCATCTTTCGTTTCTATTTAATGTTTGGTTGTTTTTAACCCTATCATAAGTTACTTCTAGATTTGTAGTTAACTAGGTTAAAAATTCCTAGTTAGTGAATTCTTGTTTATCTATACTTTATAATTCTAATATAAAGTTTTTCATTTTCGGGGTGTTACAAGTCCACCCCCCTTAAAAGGGTTTCGTCCCCGAAACTGAAGTACGTACCAAATAATGTAGGGTGGAGACGTCGCATCTCCTCTTCGGACTCCCACGTAGTGTCCGAACCTTTCCTATGCTCCCATTTGACCCTGACTTGATTAATCACTTTGTTCCTCAAACTCTTTTCTTTACGATCTAAAATCGCAATTGGTTTTACTGCATAGTTGAGGCTGTTATCCACCTTGATATCATCGTAGTGGATACGAGCAATTTCGTCTGCCAAACATTTTCGGAGATGTGACACGTGGAATGTGCTATGAAATTACCAAAATGCCCCTACGGTGCATATTTTGGTTATAATTGATAAATTTCACATATATGCAATACCCTACTAATATAACTTAGTAAATTAAGTATTTTTGCTGATTATATCAGACCTGTAACTCAGGTTAATACTTAAACTCTTTTATAACCTGGTAAATGACCAAAAATACCCCTACGGGGCATGGTTTGCATTTAAATTCGTTTCGGGCATAATAAAAGATAACTTACTGATGTCACAACATATTTAAGGCATATTAACTTAGGAAACCTGTATATGACTCTTATGGATACCCGTTACGCCTCTTGCGCGTTCGGTTCGGCTTATGTAACTAGTTTGCATAAAATAGCCGAAACGGGTCAAACCTTATCGGTTTTATCCCAAAATCCAGAATGTGTTAGATTACCCATATAAGACAAGTCTTTAAACTTGTCGGGTCTAAATCACATTCTATTCCGGTCTTCGCTTAATCGTGCGTTTGAACCGTATCTTCCTTTTGAAAACTAACCGGTCTAAGTCAAGAGTTAATTAAAGACCCGTTAGGATTTTAATAGGTTATTCAAAACCTTTATTCCAGATTAGGAGCCCAGTAAAAGCTATATGTACTTGCTGAATTAATATACGGCTGGGATTGAATTTATATTTAGCTCAGGTAAATACTTTTAACTTATTTTCCCTATATGGGCTTGGGGTACGGTATATAAAATACCGCTTGGTCGGGCATTAAATCTTCCATCATTTGGTGGTTAATTGATATTGATCGGCCCGTTTAAATTGTTTTGTTTTCTTAAAGCCTTTGGGAGGTTAATGACCATGTCCCGGATATCCTTGGCATCATTTTACGAAATGACCACGACCTAAGCGCGGGGTGTAGGCGTACACCCGTCAGTGCCAAAATAAATAATGTGGTGTGTCTATTGATCTTTAACCCGGCACGATCCGGGCTACCGAACGCATAAGGAACATGTAATTCTTTTACGAGATTATATATTTAAATAATTATCCCAAGTTATAAAATGTTTAGGCCATGTGCATTCAAATCAATTTTTTAACCATTTTCTTAACCATTTTCAAAATGAGTCGGTTGAATGTATTTACCAGTGTAAACTGACGTATTTTCCAAAAAGGCTAAATGCAGGTACTATACGTAATAGGCTGGCTACTCCAGGCATCAATAATCAAGTCTCGCAAGCTTTAGATGTTAAAGTCTGTTGAACAGTGTTATCTTTCTATTTTAGATCCGCCTGTGGATCCATCTTACATTCCGTTGTAATATTTGATATTACTTTATATTGGTTTGTAATATATTTATCTTTTGCTTCCGCTGTGCATTTAAACATTGTGTTGTTTGACTATGATGATATCAACTACGTCAAGATACTCCCCACCGGGCACACCGGCAAAATGTGGAAATATCGGGGTGTGACAGTTTCAAACCACGATAGGTACTCAATTCAATCTTAGTACGGCTTTCCATTCCAAATCGGATAGTAAAACTGAACGTACTATCCAAACTCTTGAGGACATGCTTTGATCATGCGTCACTGATTTTGGTGGCAATTGGGATGTACACTTACTATTGGTTGAGTTCTCATACAACAACAGTTATCACTCTTGTATTCAAATGGCACCCTTCGAAGCACTTTATGGCCGCAAATGTCGTTCGCCTATTTGTTGGCACAATATCGGGGAAGCACAAATTACTGGTCCTGAACTCATACAAGAGACGACGGATAAAATATTTCAAATCCGCGAAAATTTTCTTTAAGCTAGAAGTCGTCAAAAAAGTTACGCCGATAAACGTCGCAAGCCCTTGGAATTCAACGTCGGCAATCTCGTACTCCTCGAGGTATCCCCTTGGAAAGGAGTCATCCATTTTTGTAAGAAAGACAAACTTGTTCATCGTTTTGTAGGTCCTTTCAAGATTCCCGAGAGAATTAGCAAGGTGGCCTATCGACTCGACTTGCCTGAAGAGCTCCACAATTTTCATTCGACATTCCATGTCTCCAATCTCATGAAGTGCATAGCCGATGAAGGACTTCAAATTCCACTCGATGACATACGCATCAACGAGTCCATGCACTTCATCCATAAACCGGTGGAAATCATGGACCGGAAAGTTAAAAAACTCCGACGTAGTCGTACTCCTATCGTCAAAGTGCGTTGAGAAGGAAAACATGGTGCGCAATTCACTTGGGAACGTCAAGACGAAATGAAGACCAAGTACCCACACCTTTTTTCTCGAGTCTTCCACTTGAATAAATTTAGGATGAAATTTCATTAAAAATCATTCCGTATTTTTTGTACTTTCTTTTTTAGTAACTTTTAATGGTATTTCGTTTCAATCCTTGTAATCTTGAGACTTTGATCATTATGGAAATTTACATCTTATTCATACTTATTTGTTCATATTTGCACGATACCTAATAAATCATGAAATTCACATTCTATATGTCACAGCCCCCGACCACACCCTGTACGGGAGCCGTGAACAGTCAAGTGGTATCGGTTGTTTATTTGAAAATATTGCAGCAGAAAACTTCATCAGGAACGTGAGTTAGGAAAAATATAAGAGTTTAGAAACACCGGAATTTTATTTATAACCAATGGGAATAAAACTCATGTTTTACAAAGGTAGTCTTTAATAGGGGATAAACCCGAATACAAACTTTCTAAAATCTAACCGATAAAATAAGTCACTTCTTTAAGCCTTTCGGTGTCGTATCACAACTGTTATTTCAATCTATTGTAATAACCTGAAATGCATTTAAAAACATTTTATCATCAGGAAATACTGGTGAGTTCATTCAGTTCTTGTAAAAGACACAATATTATAATTTACAGCATTAAGAGTTTTTACATTTGCTTATATCTTACAATTACCCAACAATATTTGTCACTCGGCAAGACCTGTGATTGCGGTCATATCATTGTTGATCATTCTCTCAACTAGTGAAGCTTATCAAGTAGTGTATACAAAATCCCACATATCGGCAGTAATTTAAGAATACAAAGACTTAATCACTGTAAATACAACTAGAAAACATTTAGGGTTTTGAAAGCATTTTGATAAAATAGAATGACTCACAATGTTGTGAGAAAAAGAGAATGACTCACCTTGTAGGTCTATAGTCAATCATTCTTGGATTAACAAACGCATAGCAACACATGATAAGCAAAATCACAGTTTTTCAATATAACAGTTCTACGATCAAACCCTAATCTCAACAATGCTACTCAACAAATCAACAAATCAGCAGTTCTAATATATCAATAGCATCTCTAATGTCTGACAAACAATTACACATTCATTCATAAACAATTACACATTCAATCAGGCATGATCAACTAAACACAGATAAATTGTTTGGATATCTAGGGTTTTGCATGAAATCAAGAGAACAAAGATATCAACGTATAGCACAAAACACTTACCTAAGATTCAATCTAGTGTTTGTTCTTGATGGATTGAAAGATCAAAATTGTGTGTGAGGTTTATGTTGCCAGAAATGATTACAGAAAACACAACTGCCGTATAGTGAGATTATGGGGAGTTTAGGGTTGCAGTAGTTTATTAGAGTTTCTAAATTAATCTTAACACACCCTTAACTATATAACTTTTACACAAAAGCACATAGCATCTTGCAGTTTACAGTTACAACATATAATTCACGTATTTGTCATGCAACGTATAAGTTTCGTATAAACCGTCCGTTTATATTAATTATTCATGTTAGTCACTGATGTTTGAGAATTAACTTGTGTGTGTTCAGGTGATTCCCCGAATTACCAAAGTAGACTCATTTAACTAACCCTAATTAAATGTAGTGCTATGAATATATGTCTAAACTAACTGTAGTTAGGTTAAAGTATCAACCTAAAATTACGGATTGTCATACTACTTTTACACCATACACACTTATTTGCATGAACAAGGAACACCCTTCCTTACTAGTTGCTACATTCCTAGAAAGCACGTAGACCTGTCTTGAATAAAGACAGTGAGGTGGGACACAATAGGTTGGTACGTGACTACTTCGCACATGATGTCGTTTCTAGTGAATATATGTTATGATAATGCTTTCAAATGAGCAAACAGTTATTCGATCAGAGGATTTACCACTTTACAAAATATCATCATCGCACTTCCTCAATTGTCTTATGGACCACACCTAAGTCATTTGATGAATACTTGAGGATGTATGAGAAGACCGGTAGGTGTAGATGGTCGGTGCATTTTAGGTACACTTTCTTTAATATTAGTTGTCATAAATGCATAAAATTTATCGTAAAATGTATAATTTTTAATCGTGTAGGTATTGTTTTGGTCAAAAATCAAGCAACGACAATGTAACCAAACTTTCTGTTGTGAGGTATGATGCTTGAATTGATGAACAACAATAAGGATCACTATGAAGTGTAATGAACAAGTGACACGAAGATTTATACGAGGAAAAAACCCTTGATCAATGAATGATCTCCGGCATAAAAAACCTCGGGTGATGGAAACTACCGATCACCAACTCACATTAAACAAGAAATGTATTACAACTTCGGATGATAGCGAGCTAAGTACAAGGATCACTATAGTGTATCGTGTAGAAATGTATGAAAAATGCTAAGTGTTTTGCCGAGAGCTGGTGAGTGCAGTTGTACGAGTGTGTGTAGCCAAAAAAATAGCCAAGTCTTTTCTAACTAGCTCGCTACCCCCTTTAAAAATAGAAAATATCTACTCTAACTAACATTCCGCAAATGGTGCAAGTCCTCCACGACTCCACAACGTCCATTTCTGGCCAAGCACGTGCGGAATAGACTTAGAATATTCTCCAGGAATATCGCCAAGACCAAGTCCAAGTTGATACACCTGCAAAACAATTACGAATTCAAAGTAGACAATCGTTAGTACAGGGACCCTTATAGTGATCCATGATCCTGATCCTGCAACACTTCTCAGGATCACTACTTCAGACAGAATTGAGGATCACTAAACCCAACAGTAAATAAGGATCACTGATCATTTAGAAATCTACCCCTAACAATTGCCCCCAAAATATAAGGAGTAATTATGTAAATAAATGAGTTATATTTTGTTCTTATCCGTAACGAATTAATCAGATAACTAGCCGTTGGAGTCGGACTAGCCGTTACGAACATGACGTCAGTGAGATGACTATCCTGCAGAATCATCATTATAAATAGGAGTTAGAGATAGGGATCATTTCACATTTAAGTTCAAGAAAACTCCCTTTATATTCTCATCCGACGATCAAGCAGGTAACTCTTTTCCTTTTCTTCCTTCTCTTACTCTGCTTTTCTTTCTTTACCA
The DNA here is from genome assembly GCA_030545235.1 of Helianthus tuberosus. NCBI lineage: Eukaryota > Viridiplantae > Streptophyta > Magnoliopsida > Asterales > Asteraceae > Helianthus > Helianthus tuberosus. The sequence continues at coordinate 130,842,801 of CM060427.1, read as the reverse complement.
TCATCTCGTCAAAAATGATGCTCCGAAACTCACCGGGCAAGGATCACAAGAAGAACAGCCCCTTAAAGAGCCAATGGATCATCAAAGATTCCGCAAAAGAGCGTTGTTGTTTCACCGATCCACAAACTGATAGAATTCGCTATTGTTTCCCGGCGAAGACCATTTTCAAACCCTTTGATCCCACTGCTTTGAGTGACTATATCTCTGAAACTTGGATTGCCTTTCCTGTTACCCCATTCACCATAGGATACACCTATCCTTTTCCAGCCTTTACCCAATCCTTTTTCTCCCTTACCGGCATCTCCTACATCCAGGCTATGCCGATGATCTGGAGGGTCTTATATACCCTTGAAAGGATCATCGAGCAGGAAGGGATTGACCTAGGAATGTCGGAGTTGGCTGAGATGTATGATCTCACAACGTTTCGATCCCACCGATATTTGTTTAAACGAAAGCCTGGTGAAGAACACCCCATTTTCAAAGCCACCAAGAACGATACAAACTGGAAGCGACGCTTTTTCTTTGTCAGGAGAGACTCTATCCCAAACGGAAAGGATCTACGCAGGGAGTGGTCCACCCATGGTAGGATAGGAGGATCCGTAGAAGGATCACTAAGTAAGCTCATTTCCGATAATGATTACTAATATGCTCTTGTTTCTTTTGTACAGCTATCACATTCTCGCATATTATCTCTTCAGCTGCCACCAAGGGGAGACTTGCTGCTTTTAGAAAACTTGATCCTGCCACGAGATCATTCAAAACAAACACCCAGGATTCTCAAGAGGTATCCTCAGGCTCTGTCACCATGTCAAGTAAGTATCCTGTTCTTTTTATATTCAAATGTTTAAATAAATAGTTATATATGAATAGAATAAGGACACTTATCTGTTTTGGGTGTGTAGGTGCTGGAAAGTCATCAAGATCTGCTTCCAAATTTAGTGTCACTGAGCTTGACACCGTACGATCCTCCAAGAAGAAGCTTCCTGCCAGCCCAACTGCTTCGATCCCCAAGGCACCCGTTAATGGAAGGGGTGGCAAGAAAAGAAAAGCCTCTGAAGCTGAGGATCTGCAAGGTCTGCCCCTGATCCGCCACCAGTTCCTTGAATACTTCAACGATGTAAGGATCATTGTCCCTGCTTTAGGTATCCAGCTTATTTGAGGATCACCTGTTCTTGAACTGTTCTTTATCTTCTTTGCAGAAATTTGCTGAGATTGAAGACTATGTTGGGCATGTCGAGGAGCAGGACAAGAAGATTGCTGACCTCCAACAAGTCGCATTGCTCAAGGATCTTAAGATTGCTGACCTCCAAAAGGATCTCAAAGATGCCAAAGCTCAGACAGCTACAATCCTGATTAATTTTGATTATGAGAAGAGCGAGATCACGGAGGATGCTAAGGTCTCCGCTGCCATAGCCATGTACAAGACCAAGCTACAAATGGCCCAAGAAGCACAGGATCCTGCCTTTGACAGGAGCAACTGGGATGTGGAAGGCTGGAAGGCTAGGCTGGCTGAATTGGAGGATGAGGATGAGGCTGATGAGGTTCTGGCAATTGAGGCTAGTGGTAGTGGCAAAGATCATGCAAAGGATACTGGAGCTGGAGGGGATGATGATGCAGCGAAGGTGTAGGCTGCTTGAATGGGCGATGAAGGACATTTCTACACGTAGCCGGAGCCCATTTTTTAGTTTGGTTATGGTTTTTTGTTTTGATGATGTTTTGATAAAAAATGGTTGGTCTGTACTTGAACAATAGTAATTAGGGTTGAGGATCATGGATGATCCTTTGAACAATAGGTAGGATTACAAATGGTGGAGGGATCCTCTGTTTGGGGGATGAAGCCATTGTGATCCTGCCGTCTTTAATTTCCTGCACTTGTTAGACCTATGAACAATAGACACCCTTTGCCAACCCATGTGGACGGGCCATGTTTTGCTGGTAGAAACGTGGGTTGGCAATTTTGACAACCTTAAAAGGGTTTAAGCTTTTGTGAATAAAATGACTTTAACTTTTTGGCTATATCCTGTGTTGATATCCTTATGGTTATTTTATTTTTCAATCTATTGTGATGTTCATGTTGTTTAAACTTATCAAGTAAGGAAAAATTTAAAAAATATCCCTTAAGAGTTAAGGATATGATCAAGGATCGCATAAAAAATAGTTTAAGGATCATAAGTTCAGTTGTCAAAGGATAAGTGTCACTTAAATACATAATGAATAAAATCAAAACAGTTAAGGATCATACCTGAGAATCCAAGTTAGGATCCTATCCTTTAACACTTAAAATTAGGATAACCTAAGATACAAACCTTAGTTGAAAGTAAGGATCGAGAATCCTTGGTCATTTATCTTCACAAACCTGAAATAAGATATTGCTTGGGACTGAGCCAATATAAGATGAATGTTAGTAACTGGGGACAAGCCCAACAATTCTGGGGACAAGCCCAATATACTGGGGACAAGCCCAAAGGATAACTGGGGACAAGCCCAAAGGATAACTGGGGACAAGCCCAAAGGATCGTATGTAAACTGGAGTATGGCCCTCACTGGCGACTATCCAAACTTAGTGACATGAAAATGCCAAAACCTTAGCTAACGTGAAAACGTTAGAAACCTTAGGAACGGATGTATGGTACGTCTACCATTATACGTAGGATCCTAAATATAGCCAGTACAATGAAATTGTCAGCCCCTAAAGCGGGTACTGGTCCCATTGCCATGAACTATACCAGGATCATCGTGCGCTACTGGCGAAACTGGGGACAGGCCCAAACTGGGGACTAGCCCAAAGAACTGGGGTCAAGCCCAAATAACTGGGGTCAAGCCCAAAGGATAACATGATACTTCTGTGGATACTCAATCCTTAGTTAAGGATACTTGAACCTTCAAAACTCAGAATCAAGTAAAAGGAGGATAAAGGACGCAGGATCCTTATCCTTGTAAGAGAATAAAAAGAATGAAATAGTTTGAGATTGGAATGTTACCAGAAAGAGGATCATCTGTCAGTGAGGATCCTTCAAGGATATTTGTCTTCCATTGTTAGCAATCGATATGCCCCCTTTCCTGCTTCAGCTTCAATCAAATAGGGGCCTTCCCACTTTGGTGCTAGCTTTCCATCAGCAGGATTGGTGGTGTTTTGAAATGCTTTCCTTAATACCATATCCCCAACTTGGAATTTCCTGAGTCTGACATTTTTTTTGTAAGCTCCAGCCATCCTTTGTTGATAACTGGCCATTCTTATCCTTGCTAAATCCCTGATTTCTTCTATAGTATCCAAGTCTTGAATCAAGTTTTCAGCATTTTCTTCAGGATCACGAATGCTTGTTCTTGCAGTTGGAACCACCATCTCTGTAGGGATCACTGATTCTGCCCCAAATACCAAAGAAAATGGAGTTTGGCCTGTAGCATTCTTGGGAGTTGTCCTATCGGCCCAAAGCACATAAGGTAGTTCTTCTGCCCATTTTCCTTTCTTAGATCCAAGCTTCTTTTTCAAATTGTTGATGATGATCTTGTTGGATGACTCTGCCTAACCATTAGCTTGTGGATGGACTGGTGTTGATGTTACCATCTTAATCCCCCAACTGTCACAAAAGTTAGTGGTTCTATTCCCAATAAATTGGGATCCATTATCACAAATAATCTCAGAAGGGATACCAAATCTAGTAATAATGTTTCTTTTAATAAAGGATATAACTTCCTTTTCTCTGACTTGAGCAAAGGCTTCAGCCTCTATCCACTTAGAGAAGTAATCAGTCATGGCAAGCATGAATACTTTTCCACCAGGTGCCTTAGGAAGCTTTCCAACTATATCCACTCCCCATCTCATGAATGGCCAAGAAGAGGATATAGGATGCAAGAGCTCTGCTGGTTGGTGAAGGATATTACTATGCCTCTGACAAGGATCACACTTCTTGGCATACTCCACAGCATCCTTCTTCATAGTGGGCCAATAGTATCCTGTCCTCAGGATCCTTGAGAATAATGCCCTGCCCCTAGTGTGGTTTCCACAATCTCCTTCATGGAAATCCTTTAGGACTTCTTGAATTTCAGGATCCTCAATGCATCTTAAATATGGTCCTGCAAGAGATCGTTTATACAACATATTATTTAATATTGTAAATTGAGATACCTTAATTTTGAAAGCCCTTGGGTTTTCTCCTGTACGGATTTCTCCATGTTGTATGTATCTCATGATTGGGAGTATCCATGATCCTGAATGAGATTGGGTATCATCACTAGGGATGATTGCAGAATCTTCTCCTATCTCCATAGCTACATGATCCTTGATAGCAGGGGTCAGGATATGGATAATAGGGATCTTGATATCCTCAGGAATCTTCAAAGATGATCCTAGATTGGCTAATGCATCAGCTTCTGCATTCCTTCCCTTGGTACCTGTGTCAAACTAAAGGATACAAAAGAGAGTGCCAATTCTTTGACTATCTCCAAATATTGATTAGCTTTTCACCTTTAATAGTATAGGATCCATTAAAGTGATTAGTGATCAACAAAGAATCTACATGTACCTCAAGGTACCTGATCCTCATGTGCTTTGCAATTTGCAAACCAGCTATCAAGGCTTCATATTCAGCCTCATTGTTGGTAGTTTGAAATTCACAAGCTATGGAGTGGGGTATTATGTCCCCCTGTGGCGATTTTAGTAGTATTCCAAGCACTGTTCCATTTACATTGGAGGATCCATCAGTGAACAGTATCCAAGGATCCTTGGTTTCTTCAAGCTGTTGGACTTCTAGTTCAGCCTCCTTTTGCAAATCACTACTAAAATCTGCCACAAAGTCAGCTAAGGCTTGGGATTTGATGGCAGTCCTTGGTTCATATCTTATATCATATGCACTCAACTTCACTGCCCACTTAGCCATCCTTCCTGACATTTCTGGTTTCCTGAGAACATTCTTAATTGGGAAATTAGTTTTAACAATAATGGCATGAGTCTTAAAATAATGTCTTAATTTAGTAGATGCCATAATTAATGCCAGGATAAGTTTTTCTAAATGTGAATACCTGGATTCAGCATCAAGTAAGCTCTTACTTACATAATAAACAGGATGTTGTGTACCTTGGTGATCCTTAACAAGGACCGCACTTACTGCGTTTGAGGATACCGCCAAGTATAAGGATAACACATCTCCCTTTTCTGGTTTCATCAAGGCTGGGGCTGAGGATAGGTAATCCTTAAGAGCTTTAAGGGCACTTTCATGCTTTTGAGTCCATTCAAATTTCTTGTTCTTCCTCAAGATGTCATAGAACTCCTTGCACTTTTCTGAGGATTTGGATATGAATCTGTTCAAGGCTGCGATCCTGCCAGTCAACCTTTGCACATCCTTAGCATTGGCAGGAGATTTGATATTCACAATAGCCTTAATTTGCTCTGGACTTGCTTCAATGCCCCTCTTTGTCTCCATATATCCTAAGAATTTACCTGCCTTTACACCAAAATGACACTTAGAAGGATTAAGTTTCATATTATATTTATCAAGGATATTGAACGCTTCCTCCAAGTGTTTAAGATGATCCTCAGCTTTCTTGGACTTAACCACCATGTCATCAATATAGACTTCCATAGTGCGTCCAATTTGCTCCTTGAACATCATATTGACTAGCCTTTGATAAGTAGCACCTGCATTCCTGCTCGAAGTAGTTTATCTACCTCTTCCTGGATAATAACATTTCTTTCAGGTGCAAACTTCCTCCTCTTTTGATGAATCGGCTTGAATGACCTATCAATGCCAAGTTTGTGAGTAATTATATCTTTAGATATACCTGTCATATCTTCATGTTTCCAGGCAAAGGTGGTTTTCCTTCTTTTGAGAAAGGATACTAGCTCCCGTTCAATATCGCTAAGGATCCCTGACCCTATGAAGATCTTGGATTCAGGATCATCAGGATCCATGAGGATTTCTTTCAAATCCTGTTCTCTTGCCTCCAAGACATCTCTTGAAGGATACTTTAATTGCTATTGCTCCCTTGGTCTTGAGGCTGGTTTCATTGATGAGGTATAGCAATTCTTAGCCTCCTGTTGATCACTCTCAATTTTCACCACTCCCCATGGACTTGGAAGCTTTACACACTGATGATAGGTGGATGGGACTACCTTCATATCATGTATCCATGGCCTGCCAATGATAACATTACAACACGATAAGCAATCAATAACACAAAACTTTTGATAAGAATGCAATCCTTCAATATAGATTGGGAGTTTGATGTCCCCCAATGTATTCTTTGTTTCTCCACTGAATCCCACAAGTACTGAGGATCTTGGGATAATATCAGACTCTGGGATATTCATTTTCTTAAGAACATCCAGCTGAATGATGTTCACAGAGCTTCCTCCATCTATAAGGATCCTGCGAACAAAGTGGTTAGAAATAAACAATGTAATTACAAGACCGTCATGATGAGGATCCTGGATGTCAACACGATCATCCTCATCAAAAGTAATGACTTTATCCTGGGTGACAACGGAGGTCCGGACGGGTCTATCTCCATTATCCATCTTGGTTTCCTTAGCGTGTCTTTTTGCTGCTGAGAAGGATGTACCACAGATGTCTGATCCACCGGATATGAAATTTATGACTTGTGCATCTGCTGGAGGAGCAGGAGCCCTTTCCGGGATCCTTTCAGGATCCTGGGTCCTTGACTTCTTTCGTCCCAATAGTTCCTTTAAATGCCCCTTTCTCAACAAGTAACCAATTTTCTTTCTAAGTGCAATACACTCTTCAGTGAGATGCCCAAAATCCTCATAATATGCACACCACTTGGATTTATGCTTTGTAGCAGCTGGTTTATCACTTTTCCTTGGCCACCTAGCTTTCTCACCTAGATTCTGCATTGCACGGATTAGTTCATTGTTATCAACAGAAAAACAATATTCAGAAATAGGAGGATAATCCTCGTCATCCTCTTCTTGTTCCACTGCGTGCACATTCTGGTTATCAGATCTGTTGTAGGACTTGGATTTGTTGTTCCTGAAGTAGGATCCTTGTTTATCCTGTTTTAAGGATCCTGTCAATCTGTCCTGGATCCTTTTGTCATCCTCTAGGCGGATGAACCTAAGGGCCCTTGTCCTTACTTCATCAAGATTCCTGCAAGGTGTCATAACAAGATCATCATAGAATAATGAATCCCTAAGCAATCCCATTTTAAAGGCTTCTACAGCCGTAGCAATATCCAAATTGGGAATATCTAAGGATTCTTTACTAAACTTAGTGATATAATCTCTAAGTGATTCATTTTGACCTTGTGTTACCCTATATAAATCACTAGTTAATCGTTCAAACTTTCTACTACAAGAGAATTGACTATTGAACAAGTTAACTAAATTAGCAAACAAAGTAATAGAGTAAGGGGGAAGACTTAGCAGCCATTTAAGAGCAGATCCTGTAAGTGTGGATCCAAATCCCTTGCATAGACATGCTTCTTTCAACCTTTCAGGAATTGGATTAATCTCCATCCTCTCCCTGTACTGAGCTACATGCTCTTCTGGATCCGTTGAACCATCATATAACTTCATTGATGGTATCTGGAATCTTTTAGGTATCTCAGCATCACATAAAGGTGGTGCAAAACGAGATATCCTATGGCTACCATCCGCAATCTCAGGAATGGGTTTAACCACTCCTGGTACACTGGGTATCATATCCTTAAGCTTCTGTAGCTCCCTAGCCATGGCCTGATTGATACCTGTATCCTGCATAAAGCCATGGTTAGTGTTATATAAATTATTAAAAGTGTTACCTCCCATAGGATTCGAGTTTGGAATTGTGAATCCATCTTGTCGAGACTCTGGCATGATTGAAGGACCAGAGGAGGCAACGGTCTGCATTGGTATGAAGTCTCCTAGATGAACGTCCGAGTTCTGAGGCTGCATACTTCTCAAGGATCCTTGATTTTGAAGGAGGTTGGATCCTTGGAATTGAGATGATCCTTGAACCTGAAAGGATCCTGGAACCAGGGAGGATCCTTGAACAAGGGAGAATCCTGGGACCAGAGAGGATCCTGGGACCAAAGAGGATCCTGGGACCTGGGAGGATCCTTGGATCTGGGAGGATCCTTGGACTTGGGAGGATCCTTGTACTTGGGAGGATCCTTGTACTCGGGAGGATCCTTGGACCTGGGAGGATCCTTGGACCTGGGAGGATCCTTGTACTGCATGCATTCCCACATATCCTCCTGACGTGAAGTATCCCTGATGCTGAGAGGAGGATCCTGATGGCTGAGAAGAGGATTCCTGCGGCTGGAAGTAAGAGCCAAATGCCTGACTCATTGTTGCTGTTCCATAACGCCTTCCTGGTAGTTCACCCAAGTATTGCACGTCCGGAACTGCTGAGTGTTGGGAGTTTATGACCGGAGTGTCGAAGTTCAGCGACCTTGGCATCAGAGGGGAGTGATCCTCCACTGATTTCTTCTGTTTCTTGATTTGATCGATCTCCCAGAGGATCCTTTCGCTGGTTTTATCCTGCTCTTGTACATGATTCCTCATCTGCAAAATCAGGGCATAAAGATCATTAGTAGTAGGATTAGTTGAAACAGAAGAAGTAGGTGGTTTTTGGAAAATAGGAGTTGGTTTCTTCGCAGCATTCTCAGCATTCTTCTGGGATCCAGAAGGTGGTGGAGGCAAAGGAGGAACGCCTTGTGAAGAACTGAATGAGGGCATCAAACTTGAAGTATTCTTCACTGAGGAAGCCATCTGTTTGGTTGTAGCAAACCGAAATGACCACGAAAATACAAATCTTTCTAGGAATGAAGCACCAATTGCCCTACGGTGGGCGCCAAACTGTTTTGGTCAAAAATCAAGCAACGACAATGTAATCAAACTTTCTGTTGTGAGGTATGATGCTTGAATTGATGAACAACAATAAGGATCACTATGAAGTGTAATGAACAAGTGACACGAAGATTTATACGAGGAAAAAGCCCTTGATCAATGAATGATCTCCGGCATAAAAAACCTCGGGTGATGGAAACTACCGATCACCAACTCAAATTAAACAAGAAATGTATTACAACTTCGGATGATAGCGAGCTAAGTACAAGGATCACTATAGTGTATCTTGTAGAAATGTATGAAAAATGCTAAGTGTTTTGCCGAGAGCTGGTGAGTGCAGTTGTACGAGTGTGTGTAGCCAAAAAAATAGCCAAGTCTTTTCTAACTAGCTCGCTACCCCCTTTAAAAATAGAAAATATCTACTCTAACTAACATTCCGCAAATGGTGCAAGTCCTCCACGACTCCACAACGTCCATTTCTGGCCAAGCACGTGCGGAATAGACTTAGAATATTCTCCAGGAATATCGCCAAGACCAAGTCCAAGTTGATACTCCTGCAAAACAATTGCGAATTCAAAGTAGACAATCGTTAGTACAGGGATCCTTATAGTGATCCATGATCCTGATCCTGCAACACTTCTGAGGATCACTACTTCAGACATAATTGAGGATCACTAAACCCAACAGTAAATAAGGATCACTGATCATTTAGAAATCCACCCCTAACAGGTATTTGATAGGTTACAAAAAAATGAGGTAAAATATATCGGGATTTAGAGTAAATTGCCAAAATCGTCCATGAGGTTTGTGCATATTTGTCATTTTAATGCAAAACAATTTTTTTTTACAATATAGTCCTTCACTTTTGGGATTTTTTGCCATTTTCATCCAAGGATCTAATTTGCTTTATTTTTTCTATCAAACAATTGGATGAAAATGGCAAAAAATCCTAAATCTCTGGGACGATTCTGGCAAAAAAGTCAGACGTTTGGATGAAAATGGTAAAAAATCCCAAAAGTGAAGGACTATATTGTACAAAAAAATGTTTTGGATGAAAATGGCAAACACGTCCAAACCTCAGAGACGATTTTGGCAATTTACTCCAGGATTTATAATAATATGAATTAAATGTGACAAAGCTTACAATTTAGAAAATAAAGTTTATAAACATTAAAGTTGTTAATGACTAAATGGTATCAAATGGTTTTGGAAGAAAAAAGAAAATTCATATACTTCATATTGCAATTTATATATGTTTCTTTTGGTTACAGGCATAAGAAAAAAAATGAGCTAAATATAAATTGGCTTTTGGGCTCACACTTCCGCCCAACAAGGTGCATATTTGAGAAAGTAAATGGTTAATTTTGTTGGGCCCTGCGACTGGCCTGTTCACGTTTGGGCTACAGTTATTTGTTTTTTGAAGTGGACCGAGGTTAAATGGATCTAGAAAAATAAATTGGTTTTTTTTTAAACTTGTTTTCGTTCATTTATGCGTGTAAACAAATTGGGTAATGTTAGTTGGTTAATTTTTATTTATTTTTTATGAAGAATCCATATTCGATCTCTTTATTCATAGTGTAAACAAATTGGGTAATGTTAGTTGGTTAATTTTTATTTATTTTTTATGAAGAATCCATATTCGATCTTTTTATTCATATTCGATATCTTTATTCTTTATGGGTGGAGATACAATAGGAAGTTTATTTGGCTAGAAAGGCTAGGAAGTGATCTTGACCATCCATTTAGTTAATCAAGGGCTAAGATTAAATCAGGGAAATTGAAAGGAATAAAAGAGGCGCGTGAGTTTGTTTAGGGGCATTCTAGTCAATCCAAGCCAATAGTTTCTCTCTCCTACAATTCCCCCCCCCATTTTTTAAACGTTAATAACTCTTTCATACAACATTATTTTTTTATAAAAATTGCACCAAAAAAACGAGCGATTTTTTTATCTTTAAAACGAGTATACTATTGCTATATTTTCAAAAAAAAAAAAAATTTAAAACCCCGTTGCGTAAAACGCAATAGAAAAACCCCAAGTATCGTAAAACGCAATGAAAAAAAAAACCTAAAAAATGACATTTTTTCTAAAACGCAATGCACAAAAAACACAAAGAAATGACTTATTTGTAAAACGCAATGGCCATAATACACAAAGAAATGTCTTATTTCTAAAACGCAATAGCCTAAAAAATCAAAAGAAAATGTACTTTCTAAAACGCAATGGACTAAAAACACATAAAAATGCGTTTTACCTAAAACGCAATACACCAAAAACACAAACAAATGTCTTATTTCTAAAACGCAATGGCCAGAAAACACTTAAAATGTCTGTTTTCTAAAACGCAATGGACTGAAAACACATAAAAAATGTTTTACCTAAAACGCAATGCACCAAAAACACAAAGAAATGTCTTATTTGTAAAACGCAATGGCCAGAAAACACTTAAAAATGACTCATTCTAAAACGCAATTGCCTAAAAAACAAAAGAAAGTGTTCTCTGTAAAACGCAATGGACTGAAAACACCTAAAAAAATGTTTTACCTAAAACGCAATGCACCAAAAACAGTTCAAGAATGTGTTTTTCTAAAACGCAATGGCCTAAAAACACCAAAGAAAGTGTTCTCTCTAAAACCCATTGAACCATTACAATAGTTTTGTCTGTGCTGTGAATTGTCTGTGCTATGAACTGTCTGAACCAATGCAGTTTCCAGAGGCAATTTACAAAAAATTAATTTTTCTGATGCATTTTTATTACAGCAATTTAATCGAAAAAGAAAATTTCCGAGCTGACCTGGACCCCAGCTAGGGGCTCTAATTTGCTTTATTTAATCGAAAAAAAAAATTCCGAGCTCAACCCCGCCAGGGGCTGCCGCCCCTGGGACCCCGCTACCAGGGGTGCTGCCCCCGGACCCCCGCCAAGATCGTAAAACGCAATGACTAAATCAAAAACCCAGATCGTAAAAATGAAATTAAAGAATTTCTTACATGGATCGAAGTGATTTCTTCAACAATTGACGAATTTTGAATGATTGAAACACTTATCAGCGCTCGAATCGAACGGATCGAGTGATTATCTTCAAAATCACCGGAAAAAACGAGATTTTGTATGAAATTAAACTGGGTTTTCTTCAAAAAAGCTGAAGAACACGTTGATCGAGTGTTTGAATCATTGATTGGTGATGAAAATCGCACTATAATGTAGTGATTATTGAGATAGAAAGTGAAGAAATGGTTGAAGATGGTGGGTTTTGAAAATGGTGGGTTTTGAAGTTACTGGGTTTTGAAAAGGAAGAAGAAAGGGTTGGATTGACTAAAATACCCTTTTTCTTTATTTTAAATGTTTCCACACGTTCTAATCCTATTGCTTCCTACACTTCGTAGCCAAGATAAACTTCCTATTTAATCTTTTCCCTATTCTTTATTACTCTTTTCTCATATTTGTTTTTCAACCAACTAAAGTTTGTTTGCTAACTGCAAACGTTTTTCTAAACCAATCCAAAGTTCATTTTTAAATTAAGTTTTGCTATATTTAGTCTAAATAATCAAACGAAATGTTCAATAATAACCAGATGCTTCTGATGGATACGATACCTTACTTACCCTTACCGGTTAAAAGTATCTAAGAACTAATGTTTATTCTTATTTTTATTAGCCTTTCGACATTAATCACTCAGGTTTGCATTTACAGGTTTTGTAAGGTCGTTATCAAAATTTATGGGCGAAAATAATTATTAAAATAGACCCTGGTCGACGTGCAACAACTGAGGCAACGACATTTAGAGGTACACGGTTTCCCATCATGGTCAATACCCTTGATTGTATGCATTGGTTGTGAAGAAATTGCCCAACTGCGTGGCGCAGACAATTTATACGAGGTGATCATGACTCTCCAACAATGATGCTCAAGGCGGTTTAAAGTAGCACAAGGAGCTACTAGAAAGGACGTTGAACGAGTGTTTGATATGCTCCAACAACGATGGCATATAGTTTAAAACCCGGCACGAGCATGCAGTGGCGGATCTAAAAAAAACCTAAAGGGGCAACGTTTCTATAAAAAGGGGCAGCGAAATCGGAAAAACGTCAATTTTTTTCAAAATTTACACTAATTTTACACTACCGCCGGAGCGTCAAGGGGCAACGGGGGTTGCCCCTTGTTCTATGCTAGGTCCGCCCCTGTGAGCATGGATACTCAAGAAAATATGGTATGTCATGTACGCTTGCATTATACTACGTAACATGATTGTTGAGGACGAGGCCAGTCGATTTGTGAATTCAACGAAACTGAGATGGAAGCGCCTATTGGATTAGAAGAAGTTAGTGACGAACAAAAACGTGAAAATAGTTGGCATGTACGCAACCACGAAACATATAAAAATCTTCGGTCGGATTTGGTTGAACATCTCAACATCTCATCACATTTCACACCAACAATGAACACTAGTTTTTTCTTATGAATAATTGTATACTTTTTAATTATCAATATTTTTATTTATTAATGTAATTTCAATTATTAATGTTATTTTTATTAGTATTGTTGTTAAAACATATGAATACCTAAAACAAAAAAATGATAGGTCAGTGGAAAATGGAATTACTGTTAGGGGAGGATTTTCCAATCCTAAGGATCACGGATCCTCAAGCACTGCCAGGATCACGGATCCTCAATTCTGTTTGAATTAAGTAATGGATCAGGATTCAGGATCCTTGTCGTTATCCTTGTACTAACGTTTGCCTTCATTACGTTTAAGTTTGTTTTGTAGGAGTATACACCTCGGACTTGGTCTTGCCGATATTCTTGGGGAATATGCCCTCAATATTCCGCACGTGCATGGCTTTGTGAACGTTATGGAGATCGTGGGAAGCTTGCACATTTAGCGGATAGTTAGTTGTTTTAGTTATTTCTAAATTTAAAAGGGGATAACAAGCTTGAATTAGAACACTTGGCAATTTTAGCAAACACACACACTCGAAACAACTCTTAATAGCTCTCAACAGTTCATTTGGCGATTTCATACACATTACACTATAGTGATCCTTGTAACAAGCTTGTTACCATCCCGAGTTGTAACAATCATTTGTTTAATTGTAGTTGGTGATCGGTAGTTTCCATCACCCGGGGTTTTTTTATGCCGGAGATCAACTCTTGATCAAGGGCTTTTTCCTCGTATAAATCCTTGTGTCATTTGTTCATTTCATTTGCAAGATATTCATACATTTGTTCAAGAATCATTCCTCACAACAAAGATTTGGTTGCATTATCCTAGCCTGATTTTTGACCAAAACAGTTTGGCGCCCACCGTGGGGCAATTGATGCTTCATTTCTGAAAAATTTTGCTCATTGTGTTCATTTTGGTTCATCATCTTCAACCACATGGCTTTTTCAGCGAAGAACACTTCAAGTTCAATGCCGGCAGTCACTTCTTCACAGGGTGTTCCACCTTTGCCTCCACCACCTTTTGGATCCCAGAAGAATGCTGAAAATGCTGCAAAGAGACCAAGCCCCATTTTCCCAAAACCACCAACTTCTGCTGTTTCTTCTAACCCTACTACTAGTGATCTTTTTACTTTGATTTTGCAGATGAGGGATCACATACAAGAGCAGGACAAGACTAACGAAAGGATCCTCCGGGAGATTGGTGACATCAAGAAACAGAAGAGATCAGGGGAGGATCACTCTCCTCTGATACCAAGGTCACTGGATTTCGACACTCCAGCTATAACTGCCCAGCAATCTGCAGCTCCGGATATCCAGTACCAGAGTGAACCATTGGGAAGGCGTTATGGAACAACAACCATGAGTCAGGCGTTAGGGTCTCACTTCTAGCCTTCAGGATCCTATTTTCAGCCTTCGGGATCCTCTTTCCAGCATCAGGGATCCTTTGTCAGCTCAGGAGGATATATGGGGACGCACACGATTCAAGGATCCTCTCAGGTTCAAGGATCCTCTCATGTTCAAGGATCCTCTCAGGTTCAAGGATCCTCTCAGGTTCAAGGATCCTCTCAGGTACAAGGATCCTCTCAGGTTTAAGGATCCTCTCAGGTTCAAGGATCCTCTCAGGTACAAGGATCCTCTCAGGTTCAAGGATCCTCTCAAGTTCAAGGATCCTCCTTCCAGTTTCAAGGATCCAACATCTTTCAGGATCAAGGATTCTTAAGAAGTGTACAACCCTCAAGCACAGATGTTCATCAAGGAGACTTCATTCCAATGCAGACCATTGCTTCTTCTGGTCCTTCAGTCATACCAGAATCCCGTCAGTATGGATTCACATCTGGAATTCCAAACTTGAATCCTCTGGGAGGTAACACTTTTAATAATTCTTATAACACTAACCATGGCTCTATGCAGGATACATGTATCAATCAAGCTATGGCTAGGGAATTACAGAAACTGAAGGATATGATATCCAGCGTTCCAGGGGTGGTCAAGCCCATTCCTGAAATCGCAGATGGCAGCCATAGGATATCTCGTTTTGCACCACCTATTTGTGATGCTGAGATACCCAAAAGGTTCCAGATACCAACTATGAAGCTGTATGATGGTTCGACGGATCCAGAGGAGCATGTAGCTCAATACAGAGAAAGGATGGAGATCAATTCAATACCCGAGAGGTTAAAGGAAGCATGTCTATGCAAGGGTTTTGGATCCACACTCACAGGATCAGCTCTTAAATGGCTGCTAAGTCTTCCCCTTACTCTATTACTTCATGTGCTAATCTAGTTAACCTGTTTAATAGCCAATTCTCATGTAGTAGAAAATTTGAACGATTAACTAGTGATCTATATAGGGTAACACAAGGTCAAAATGAATCACTTAGAGATTATATCACTAAGTTTAGTAAAGAATCCTTAGATATTCCCAATCTGGATATAGCTACGGCTGTGGAAGCCTTTAAAATGGGTTTGCTTAGGGATTCATTATTCAATGATGATCTTGTCATGACCCCATGCAGGAATCTTGATGAAGTGAGAACCAGGGCTCTTAGATTCATCCGATTAGAGGATGATAAAAGGATCCAGGAAAGACTGGCAGGATCCTCGAAGCAGGAAAAGCAAGGATCCTACTTCAGGAACAACAAGTCCAAGCCTTACAACAAGTCTGATAACCAGAACGTGCATGCAGTAGAACAGGAAGAGGATGATGTGGATTATCCTCCCATTTCTGAATACTGTTTTTCTGTTGATAACAATGAACTGATCCTTGCAATGCAGAATCTAGGTGAAAAGGCTAGGTGGCCAAGAAAAAAGTGATAAACCAGCCACAACAAAAGACAAATCCAAATGGTGTGCATATCACGAGGATTTCGGGCATCTCACTGAAGAGTGTATTGCACTGAGAAAAGAGATTGGTTATTTGTTAAGCAAGGGGCACTTGAAAGAACTTTTGGGAAGAAAAAAGTCTAGGATCCAGGATCCTGAGAAGGTCCCAGAAAGAGCTCCTGCTCCTCTAGCAGATGCACAAGTTATAAACTTCATATCCGGTGGATCAGATATTTGTGGTACTTCCTTTTCAGCAGCCAAAAGACATGCCAAGGATACCAAGATGGATAATGGAGATAGACCCATCCAGACCTCTACTGTCACACAGGAGAAAGTTATAACTTTTGATGAGGATGATCGTGTTGATGTTCAGGATCCTCATCATAATGGTCTTTTTATTACTTTGTTTATTTCTAACCATTTTGTTCGCAGGATCCTAATCGATGGAGGAAGCTCGGTGAACATCATTCAGCTTGATGTCCTCAAGAAAATGAACATCCCTGAATCAGACATTGTCCCAAGATCCCCAGTTCTTGTGGGATTCAGTGGAGAAACCAAGAATACATTGGGGGACATTAAACTTCCCATCTACATTGAAGGACTTCATTCTTATCAAAAAAAATTTGTTATAGATTGCTTATCTTATTGCAATGTTATCCTTGGCAGGCCATGGATACATGACATGGAGGCAGTTGCATCTACATATCATCAATCTGTGAAGCTTCCTAGTCCATGGGGGGTGATAAAGATTGAGAGTGACCAACAAGAAGCAAAAACTTGCTACACCTCATCAATGAAGCCAACTTCAAGACCAAGGGAGCAATAGCAACTAAAGTATCCTCCAAGAGACGTCTTGGAGGCAAGAGAACATGATGTGAAAGAAATCCTTATGGATCCTCATGATCCTGAATCGAAAGTCTTCATAGGATCAGGGATCCTCAGCAACGTCGAACAGGATCTAGTATCCTTCCTTAAAAGAAGAAAAACTACCTTTACTTGGAAGCATGAAGACATGACAGGTATCTCTAAAGATATAATTACCCATAAAATTGGTATTGATAGGTCATTCAAGCCTATACATCAGAAGAGGAGGAAATTTGCACTTGAAAGGAATGTCATTATCCAGGAGGAGGTAGACAAATTACTCCAAGCAGGTATATTTAGAGAGGTTAAGTATCCAAGATGGTTAGCCAATGTGGTTGTTGTTCATAAGAAAAACGGAAGATGGAGGGTATGCGTCGATTTTACTGATTTAAACAAGGCATGTCACAAGGATCCTTTCCCATTACCCCTCATTGACTCCATGGTGGATGCTACCGCGGGTCATGAGTTGTTGACTTTTATGGATGCTTCATCTGGATTTCAACAAATTCAGATGGAACCATCTGATCAAGAGGATACAACCTTTATGACCCCAACTCGTGTCTATTGTTATATTGCTATGCCATTTGGACTAAGGAATGCAGGTGCTACTTGTTAGGGGTGGATTTTCCAATCCTAAGGATCACGGATCCTCAAATGCTGCCAGGATCATGGATCCTCAATTCTGTTTGAATTAAGGATCCTTAGTAGGTGTTGCAGGATCATGATTCAGGATCCTTATTGTTATCCTTATACTGACGATTGTCTTCATTGTACGTAAGCTTGTTTTGCAGGAGCAAAGGCATGGACCAAGTCTCACCGAAATTCCTGGAGCATATTCCCTCAATATTCCGCACGTGCTTGGTTCTTGTGGACATTATGGAGATCGTGGGGAGCTTGCACAATTTGCGGATAGTTAGTTAGTTTAGTTATTTCTAATTTAAAATGGGGATAACAAGCTTGAGTTAGAACACTTGGCTAATTTTAGCAAACACACACACTCTCGTAACAGCTCTCAATCGGCTCTCAAACACTACTTGGCGATTTCATACATTTTTGCACATTGCACACTAGTGATCCTTGTAACAAGCTTGTTATCATCCCGAGTTGTAATCTTCTTTTGATTAATCTTAGTTGGTGATCGGTAGTTTCCATCACCCGAGGTTTTTTATGCCGGAGATCAACTCTTGATCAAGGGCTTTTTCCTCGTATAAATCATTGTGTCATTTGTTCATTACATTTATGAGTTATCCTTCATATTGTTCGTTGATTCAAGCATCATTCCTCACAACAAAGATTTGGTTACATTATCTTAGCCTGATTTTTGACCAAAACTGTTTGGCGCCCACCATGGGGTAATTGGTGCTTCATTCCTAAGAAATTCTTGTTTTTGTGATCATTTCGGTTCATTACAACCAAGCAGATGGCTTCTTCAGCAAAGAGCACTTCAAGTTCAATGCCGGCAATGAGTTCTTCACAGGGCGTTCCTCCTTTGCCTCCACCACCTTCTGGATCCCAGAAGAATGCTGAAAATGCTGCAAAGAGACAAAGCCCCATTTTTCCAAAACCACCAACTTCTTCTGTTTCTTCTAATCCTACTACTAATGATCTTTTTACTTTGATTTTGCAGATGAGGGATCACATACAAGAGCAGGACAAAACCAACGAAAGGATCTTGCGGGAGATCGGTGACATCAAGAAACAGAAGATATCAGGGGAGGATCACTCTCCTCTGAAACCAAGGTCACTGGATTTCGACACTCCAGCTATAACTGCCCAACAATCTGCAGCCTTAGACATTTAGTACCAAACTGAACCACTGGGAAGATGTTATGGAGCAACAACTATGAGTCAGGCTTTTGGGTCTCACTTCCAGCCTCAAGCATCCTGTTCTCAGCCTTCGGGATCCTCTTTTCAGCATCAGGGATCCTTCGTCAGCTCAGGAGGATATTTGGGAATGCACACAGTCCAAGGATCCTCTCAGGTTCAAGGATCCTCCATGGTTCAAGGATCCTCTCAGGTTCAAGGATCCTCATTTCAGGTTCAAGGATCCTCTCAGCCTCAGTGATCCTTTCAGGTTCAAGGATCCTCTCAGCCTCAGGGATCCTTTCAGGTTCAAGGATCCTCTCAACATCAAGGATCCAACATCTTTCAGGATCAAGGATTCTTGAGAAGAATACAACCCCCAAGCACAGATGTTCATCAAGGAGACTTCATTCCAATGCAGACCATTGCCTCTCCTGGTCCTTCAATCATACCAGAATCCCGTCAATATGGATTCACATATGCAATTCCTAACTTGAATCCCCTGGGAGGTAACACTTTCAATAATTCTTATAACACTAACCATGGCTCTATGCAGGATACAGGTATCAATCAAGTTATGTCTAGGGAATTACAGAAGCTGAAGGATATGATATCCAGCGTTCCAGGAGTAGTTAAGCCCATCCCTGAAATTGCAGATGGGAGCCATAGGATATCTCGTTTTGCACCAACTATTTGTGATGCTGAGATACCCAAAAGGTTCCATATACCAACTATGAAGCTGTATGATGGTTCAACAAATCCAGAAGAACATGTCGCTCAATATAGAGAGAGGATGGAGATCAACCCCATCCCAGAGAGGTTAAAAGAAGCAAGTCTATGCAAGGGTTTCGGATCCACACTCACAGGATCAGCTCTTAAATGGCTGCTAAGTCTTCCCCCTTACTCTATTACTTCATTTGCTAATCTAGTTAATATGTTTAATAGTCAGTTCTCATGTAGCAGAAAATTTGAACGTTTAACTAGTCATCTATATAGGGTACCACAGGGTCAAAATGAATCACTTAGAGATTACATCACTAAGTTTAGTAAAGAATCCTTAGATATCCCTAATCTGGATATAGCCATGGCTGTGGAAGCCTTTAAAATGGGTTTGCTTAGGGATTCATTATTCTATGATGATCTTGTTATGACCCCATGCAGGAATTTTGATGAAGTGAGAACCAGGGCCCTTAGGTTCATTCGATTAGAGGATGATAAAAGGATCCAGGAGAGATTGGCAGGATCCTCAAAACAGGAAAAGCAAGGATCCTACTTTAAGAATAACAAGTTCAAGTCCTACAACAAGTCTTATAACCAGAATGTGCATGCAGTAGAACAAGAAGAGGATGATGAGGATTATCCTCCAATTTCTGAATACTGTTTTTCTGTTGATAACAATGAACTAATTCTTGCAATGCAGAATCTAGGTGAGAAAGCAAGATGGCCAAGGAAAAGTGATAAACCGGCTGCTACAAAGGACAAGTCCAAATGGTGTGCATATCATGAGGATTTCGGGCATCTCACTGAAGAGTGTATTGCACTTAGAAAAGAAATTGGTTACTTGTTAAGCAAGGGGCACTTGAAAGAGCTTTTGGGAAGAAAAAAGTCAAGGATCCAGGATCCTGAAAAGGTTCCAGAAAGAGCTCCAGCCCCTCCAGCAGATGCACAAGTTATAAACTTCATTTTGGGTGGATCAGACATTTGTGGTACTTCCTTTTCAGCAGCCAAGAGACATGCTAAGGAAACCAAGATGGATAACGGGGATAGACCCATTCGAACCTCTACTGTTACAAAGGAGAAAGTTATAACCTTTGATGAGGATGATCGTGTTGATGTTCAGGATCCTCATCATGATGGTCTTGTTATTACTCTGTTTATTTCTAACCACTTTGTTCGCAGGATCCTGATAGACGGAGGAAGCTCAGTAAACATCATTCAGCTTGATGTTCTCAAGAAGATGAACATCCCTGAATCAGACATTGTCCCAAGATCCTCAGTTCTTGTGGGATTCAGTGGAGAAACCAAGAACACATTCGGGGACATCAAACTCCCCATCTATATCGAAGGACTCCATTCTTATAAAAAATTTTGTGTTATAGATTGCTTACCCTGTTGTAATGTTATCCTTGGCAGGCCATGGATACATGACATGAAGGCAGTCCCATCTACCTATCATCAATGCGTGAAGCTTCCTAGTCCATGGGGGGGTGGTGAAAATTGAGAGTGATCAACAAGAAGCTAAGAATTGCTACACGTCGTCAATGAAGCCAGCCTCAAGACCAAGGGAGCAATAGCAATTAAAGCATCCTCCAAGAGATGTATTGGTGGCAAGAGAGCAGGATGTGAAAGAAATCCTTATGGATCCCCATGATCCTGAATCCATAGTCTTCATAGGATCAGGGATCCTCAGCAACATTGAACAGGATCTAGTATCCTTCCTTAAAAGGAGAAAAACTACCTTTGCCTGGAAGCATGAGGACATGACAAGTATATCTAAAGATATAATAACTCATAAACTTGGCATTGACAGGTCATTCAAGCCAATTCATCAAAAAAGGAGGAAGTTTGCACCTGAAAGGAATGCTATTATCCAGGAAGAAGTAGATAAACTACTCCGGGCAGGTATGATAAGAGAGGTTAAGTATCCAAGGTGGTTAGCCAATGTGGTTGTTGTTCAAAAGAAAAATAGAAAGTGGAGGGTATGTGTCGATTTTACTGATTTAAACAAGGCATGTCCCAAGGATCCTTTCCCATTACCCCACATTGACTCCATGGTGGATGCTACCGCAGGTCATGAGTTGTTGACTTTTATGGATGCTTCATCTGGATTTCAAAAGATTCAGATGGAACCATCTGATCAAGAGGATACAGCCTTTATGACCACAACTGGTATATATTGTTATATTGCTATGCCATTTGGACTAAGGAATGCAGGTGCTACTTATCAAAGGCTAGTCAATATGATGTTCAAGGAACAAACTGGACACACTATGGAAGTCTATATAGATGACATGGTGGTTAAGTCCAAGAAAGCTGAGAATCACCTTAGAGACTTGGAGGAAGGATTCAATATCCTTGATAAATTTAATATGAAACTAAATCCTTCCAAGTGTCACTTTGGTGTTAAAGTCGGTAAATTCCTAGGCTATATGGTGACAAAAAGAGGCATTGAAGCAAGTCCAGAGCAAATTAAAGCTATTGTGAATATCAAATCTCCTGCCAATGCCAAGGATGTGCAAAGATTGACAGGCAGGATCGCAGCCTTGAACAGGTTCATATCAAAATCCTCAGAAAAATGCAAGGAATTCTAAGACATTTTGAGGAAGAACAAGAAATTTGAATGGACTGAAAAGCGTGAAAAATGCTCTCAAAGCCCTTAAGGATTACCTATCCTCAGCTCCTGCCTTAATGAAACCAGAAAAAGGGGATATATTATCCTTATATCTGGCGGTATCCTCTAAAGCAGTAAGTGAAATCCTTGATAAGGATCACCAAGGTACACAACATCATGTCTATTATGTTACTAAGAGTTTGCTTGATGCTGAATCCAGGTATTCACATTTAGAGAAACTTATCCTTGCTTTAATTATGGCATCTACTAAATTAAGACATTATTTTGAAACTCATGCCATTATTGTTAAGACTAATTTTCCAATTAAGAATGTTCTCAGGAAACCTGAAATGTCAGGAAGGATGGCTAAGTGGGCAGTGAAGCTTAGTGCTTATGATATAAGATATGAACCATGGACTGCCATCAAATCCCAAGCCTTAGCTGACTTTGTGGCAGATTTTAGTAGTGACTTGCAAAAGGAAGCCGAGTTAGAAGTCCAACAGCTAGAAGAAACTAAGGATCCTTGGATATTCTTCACTGATGGAGCCTCCAATGTCAAAGGAACAGGACTTGGAATACTACTAAAATCGCCACAGGGGGACATAATACCCCACTCCATAGCTTGTGAGTTTCAAACTACTAATAATGAGGCTGAATATGAAGCCTTAATAGCTGGTTTGCAAATTGCCAAGCATATGAGGATCAGGTATCTTGAGGTACATGTAGATTCATTGTTAATTACTAATCACCTCAATGGATCCTATGCTGTTAAAGGTGAAAAGCTAATCAAATATTTAGAGATAGTCAAAGAATTAGCACTCTTTTTTGCTTCCTTCAGTTTGACACAGGTACCAAGGGAAGAGAATGCAGTAGGATCATCCTTGAAGATTCCAGAGGATATCAGGATCCCTATTATACACATCCTAACCCCTGCCATTGAGGATCATATAGCCATGGAGATAGAAGAGGATTCTGCAATCATTCCTAGTGATGATACACTATCTCATTCAGGATCATGGTCCCTTCCAATCATGAGATATATCCAACATGGAGAGATTCCTACAGGAGAAAACCCCAGGGCTTTCAAAATTAAGGTATCTCAGTTTACAATATTGAATAATATGTTATATAAACGATCTCTTGCAGGACCATATCTAAGATGCATTGAGGATCCTGAAATTCAAGAAGTCCTAAAGGATTTTCATGAAGGAGATTGTGGAAACCACACTAGGGGCAGGGAATTATTCTCAAGGATCCTGAGGACAGGATACTATTGGCCTACTATGAAGAAGGATGCTGTGGAATACGCCAAGAAGTGTGATCCTTGTCAGAGACATAGTAATATCCTTCATCAACCAGCAGAGCTTTTGCATCATATATCCTCTTCTTGGCCATTTATGAGATGGGGAATGGATATAGTTGGTAAGCTTCCTAAGGCACCTGGTGGAAAAGTATTCATGCTTGCTATGACTGATTACTTCTCCAAGTGGATAGAGGCTGAAGCCTTTGCTCAAGTCAGAGAAAAGGAAGTGATATCCTTTATTAAAAGAAATATTATTACTAGATTTGGTATTACTTCTGAAATTGTTTGTGATAATGGTTCCCAATTTATTGGGAGTAGAACTACTAACTTTTGTGACAACTGATGATAACATCAAAACCAGTTCACCCACAAGCTAATGGTCAAGCAGAATCATCCAACAAGATCATCAACAACAACTTTGTCACACCCCGATATTTCCACGTATTACCGGTGGGCCCGGTGGGAAGTATCGTGACGTAATTGATATCATCATAGTCAAACAACACAAATTTAAATGCACAGCGGAAGCAAAAGATAGATTCATTTCAACTTTAATAAATTGTAATATTAAGTATCACAAATAGTTGAAACGGATCCACAGGCGGATCAAAATAAAAAGGAAACATTGTTCAACAGTTTTATGACATCCAAGCTTGCGAGACTTGTTGTGGACGCTAGGAGAAAGCCAGCCTATTTCGAGTAGTACATGCACTTAACCTTTTTCGGAAAATACGTCAGTTTACACTGGTAAATACAATTAACTGACTCATTTTGAAAAGTTCAATAAAATTGATTTGAATGCACGTGGCACAAAACTTTTTATAACTTGGGATAATTATTTATATATATATAATCTTGTAAAAGGATTACATGTTTCGTATACGTTCAGTAGCCCGGGTTGAATACCGGGTTAAAGATTAATTGACACACCACATGATATAGTCCCGCGGCGGGTTATTCCCGAAACCGGCGGTTATACCTTATTATTTATAAATACACTAACGTGTGTACGCCTACACCCGTGTGTTATGGTCGTGGCCATTTCTTTGAATGATGCCAAGGATATCCGGGACATGGTCATTAACCCCCCAAAGGCTTTAAGCAAACAAACATTTTCAAACGGGACATTTCAATGATTTAACTTTCATAACATTAAAAATTCAATGCCCGACCAAGCGGTATTTTATATACCGTACCCCAAGCCCGTATAAGGGAAAATAAGTTAAAAGTATTTACCTGAGCTAAATATAAATTCAATCCCAGCCGTATATCAAATCAGCAAGTACAGATAGCTTTTACTGGGCTCCTAAATCTGGAACGAAGGTTTTTAATAACCTATTAGAATCCTAACGGGTCTTTAATTAAGCTTAGACTTAGACCGGTTAGTTTTAAAGGAAGATACGGTTCAAACGCATGATAAGGCGAAGACCGGTTTAGAATGTGGTTTTGACCCAACAAGCTTGTATGCTTGTTTAATATGGGTAACTTAAACACATTCTGGATTTTGAGATGAAAACGATATGGGTTGACCCGTTTCGGCTAATATATGCAGACTAGTTACATAAGCCGATCCGAACGCGAAAAGTGCGTAACGGCCAACCAAATGAGCCATATACAGGTTTCCTAAGTTAATATGCCTTAAATATGTTGTGACATCAGTAAGATATCTTCTATTATGCCCCATATGAATTTAAACTCAAATTATGCCACGTAAGGGCATTTTGGTCATTTAAAAGGTTATAAAAGAGTTTAAATATAATCCTAAGTTTCGGGTCTGATGTAAACAGTAAACATACTTAATTTACTAAGTTATATCAATAGGGTATAACCTATATGTGAAATTTATCATTTCTAACCATACTATGCACCGAAGGGGCATTTTGGTAATTTCACTTAAGCCTAAAAGGTCAAAACTGGAAACCTGAGTTTAAAAACTTTTACTTACTATTAAAATATAATAATTTTCTTAAAATATCAGTAGGTATCAAACCTTACATGTTTAAAATAGTTCTAATACCTACCATGCGTTAAAAATGCTTAAAAGGCGAGTTTGGGCTATTTCCGGGTTTTTAAAGGAAAGCTGATATTTTTATATTTCCAGAAGGCTTAAGATATTCTATTTATCATTTAGATTTAGTAGCAAAAGGTTTGGGGTCAAAAGAATTTGTAAAACTCATTTTATAGCCCAAAAGGGCAAAACCGGCAATTACCGAATCAAGCTTAGAACTCTAAGTTATGCTCAGCCTAAAAATAAATAAAAATCTCCAAAAATCCCAAAATATTATTTTATATCAGTGGGTAAAAATTTTGGTATCAAAAATTGAGTTTAGATAGGCTATAAGCTAATTATGCCTTTTAATTACTAAAAACTTCTAATCACGCTAATGAGCATAACTCTTAATCTAGACCTCAAACTGATGTCAAATTTTAGGGACAAGCCTGATAATCAGTAACTAAGGTTTCTATTCTTTTACCTCTTCAGAAATCATGTTTTAAGGTCATATGGGCGTAATAGTCAACATTTAGGCATTTATCAGAAATATGCATATGAATCGGATAACTAATGAACCAAGTTGTATAATCATAGAGGGTTATACTGATATGAAACCTAGTCCAAATAAAGCTCTAAGGCATTTCTATAATATGCTACATTGGGTCAGAACTGAAAGTCAAAGCGAAAGTCAACTATGCGACTTTTGGTTCCGAACCGAGCCTAAACTGAAAATTGTCGGGTTGAACATGTTTAGACATGTTCTTACATTAATTACTAAGTTATATTAATGAAAAAACAGGTTGCACGGATCCTACACTGCTAATTATGCATTAATTTGAAAATATGCTTTATGTTGACTTTTTAAAGTTAACTTTGACCCGACAATTGACATAGTTAGAGTGGAAATCAGAGAGTACCCTTTTAAGGGTTTATTACCCACATAATTACCAACTCATAGGTATTTTTAATTCGAGATTTGACTGAACAATTATTGATTAATCTCGAAGTCAAACCTTAATTACGACGGTTTGACTTTTAGCTAATTAACTAAGCTAAACTGAATTAAAAAGGGTTAAGGACACTTACAAAGGTCCTAAGTATGATTTGAAACTTAAGGGAACTTGCTTGCTGACTAGAGGAGCTCCAGATATCAGCTTGAAGTGAGTTGCAAATGAGAGACCAAATGTTGCAACAAGAGGTTTTCTTATATCGCAACTTTGATGCATCAAGATCACTCCAAATCAGTCTACAATTGTTGTAAGATGTTTCCAGGTGTCCCTATGATGCTAAAAACCCGTTATAGGGCCTCGGATTTTCGAATACCACTCATATAAGGCGGTGTAACAGGCTGAACAGGCAGCTGTCCAATTTCTGCTGCCAACGACGGTCTTACGGACCGTAAGCGTCTCCTATGGACCGTAAGCTCTTGGCCTTGCGGTCCGTAACCGACCTTTAATTGTGTCGCCCAGTTGCAGTGCTTGCGGACCGTAAGCCTAAGGCCATACGGTCCGTATCCGACGACCAGAAGACAAAAATTTGTAAACTTTTAAGCTTTGACGATGCAATCTTTTATAACTCGAATCTTGTGTCTTTTTGCAACAGAATGGGACCATTTGACCAGACTTTGCATGGCCTTGCCATGCACTTACACATTTTGGCTTCTTTTGAGAAAGTTTGCATGTAGAATTTGTCGTACGGAACATAGGATCCATTTCTTGTGCCAATTTGAATTATACATTATCAAAATAATTCTGAATTGAATGTATCAGATGTTTATAATATATATTTGGGTCTTGGGATTTATAACGAGGTCGTTCAGAGGTATCAATTAACATGTCGACACTTTTAAATCCTGCCATCCATCTTTAACTTGATCCAAGTTCATGACGTGTTTGCTTTACGTGACACGTGTCTTAATTTTATTGGGCATGAATTTACGAGGTGTTACATCCTCACCCCCTTAAAAGAAATATGGACCTCGAGATTTATTGAAATAAATGAGGGTACTTTTCTTTCATTGAGGATTCTACCTCCCATGTATACTCGGAACCTCTGCGGGCATCCCATTTAACCTTGACAATTGGTACATGCTTCCTCCGAAGCTTCTTAACCCGTCGATCCTCAATCGACAAAGGGTTTTCCACAAATTTCAAGCTCTCATCTATATGCACATCTGTATGTGGTATGACTAGCGATTCATCTGCTAGACATTTCTTCAGATTGTAGATGTGGAATACATTGTGAATACCATTGAGCTCTTCAGGCAAATTCAACTTATAAGCCACTGACCCAACACATTCGATAATCTCGAATGGTCCTATATATCTTGGGCTTAACTTACCTTTCTTACCAAATCGCATCACCCCCTTCCAGGGTGACACTTTAAGCAAAACTTTATCGCCAACCTCGAACTTTAGAGGTTTTCGCCTTTTATCAGCATAACTTTTCTGCCTATCCCTGGCAGCTTTCAGGCGGTCACGAATCTGGACAATCTTGTCCGTCGTTTCAAAGACTATATCAGGTCCTGATAACTGAGCTTCTCCTACTTCTTCCCAATAAATAGGCATTCTGCACTTTCTACCATATAATGCCTCAAAAAGGCGCAGCCTTAATGCTCGTATGATAGCTATTGCTATAGGAGAACTCGATCAATGGCAGGTGGTTATCCCAACTACCACCTAAATCAATTACACATGCACGAAGCATGTCTTCCAAAGTTTGGATGGTACGCTCACTCTGCCCATCCGTCTGAGGATGGTAAGCTGTACTAAAATTCAAGCGCGTGCCCAAAGACTGTTGGAAACTTTTCCAAAAATGTGATGTGTATCTGGTATCTCTATCAGAGATAATTGACACTGGAACGCCATGCAGAGATACAATCTTATCTACGTACAATTGGGCTAACATGTCGGAGCTATAAGTCTCCTTAATGGGTAGGAAATGTGCTAACTTAGTCAGTCTATCTACTATTACCCATATAGTATCATTTCCTTTCTTTGTTTTTGGTAACTTGGTGATAAAATCCATTGTCACCATCTCCCATTTCCACATGGGAAGTTCAGGCTGTTGTAGCAAACCTGACGGCTTTTGATGTTCAGCTTTGGCCTGCGCACATGTCAAACATTTAACTACATAAGCAGCTATAGACTTCTTCAAGCCTATCCACCAATAGTTTGCCTTTAGATCCTGATACATCTTATCAGCTCCCAGATGAACGGAATATTTGGAACTGTGGGCTTCCTGGAGGATAACATCCCGAAGTCCTCCATAAACTGGAACCCAAATTCGTCCATTTAACCTCAGAATTCCGTCCTTGCAATAGGATAACTGTCTTCAGTTACTCCTAGCTTTTCATCAGGGTAGTTAGCTGCCAACACAACTTCCTTCTGTGCAGCTAACAACCGTTCGTTCAAACTATTCTTCATCTCAATGCTCTTAGCATTGATTCTTATAGGTTTCACTCTTTCCTTCCTACTTAAGGCATCGGCAACCACATTTGCCTTGCCAGGATGGTATGTTATCTCACAATCATAATCATTCAAAGTTTCCATCCACCATCGCTGCCTCATGTTTAAGTCCTTCTGATTGAACAAATGTTGAAGGCTCTTGTGATCAGAATAGATCACACATTTGGTTCCTTACAAATAATGTCTCCAAAGTTTTAGTGCAAATACAACGGCACCCAACTCCAAGTCATGGGTGGTGTAATTCTTCTCGTGCACCTTTAACTGTCGTGAAGCATAGGCAATGACTTTGCCTTTCTGCATAAGCACACATCCCATACCGGTGTGTGATGCATCACAATAAACTACAAATTCATCAATCCCATCAGGCAATGTCAATACCGGAGCGTTGCTCAACTTCTGCTTCAAAATATCGAAAGATTCTTGCTGCTTAGGCCCCCAATCAAACTTGTTATTCTTGCGGGTGAGTAGAGTCAGGGGTGCTGCAATTCTTGAGAAGTTTTCAATAAATCGCCTATAGTATCCTGCTAACCCTAGAAAGCTACGAATCTCTGTAGGCATCTTTGGCTCTTGCCAATTCATTACAGCTTCAACTTTAGCGGGATCTACTTGGATACCACGCTCACTAACAACATGTCCAAGGAATTAGACTTCACGAAGCCAGAATTCACACTTCAAAAATTTGGCATAGAGCTTTTCTTGTTGAAGTAGCTTAAGAATGCAACGAAGATGCTTCTCATGGTCTGCTTGGCTTTTCGAGTAAATGAGAATGTCGTCGATGAAAACGATGATAAATTTATCCAAGTAAGGCTTGCAGACGCGATTCATGAGATCCATGAATGCGGCAGGTGCATTAGTGAGCCCAAAAGGCATCACTAGGAACTCGTAATGACCATAACGAGTCCTAAATGCAGTCTTGTGTACATCTTCATCTTTAACTTTCAATTGATGATAGCCTGACCTCAAATCGATCTTAGAAAAGTAGCTTGCCCCTTGCAATTGATCGAACAGATCATCGATCCTGGGGAAAGGATACCTATTCTTGATAGTGACCTTATTAAGCTCATGGTAATCGATGCACAGTCGCATCGATCCATCCTTCTTCTTGACAAATAGGATTGGCGCTCCCCAAGGAGACGAACTGGGTCTAATGAAACCTTTGGCTAGCAATTCATCTAGTTGTGTTCTCAATTCCTTCATTTCTGTTGGTGCCAACCTATAAGGCGCTCTCGTAACAGGTGCTGCTCCAGGGATGATGTCAATTCTGAATTCTACTTGCCTATCTGGGGGTAAACCAGGTAGTTCTTCAGGAAAAACTTCAGGATATTCAGAAATGACGGGGATATCCTTAATCTTAGGCTTCAGCTCATCAATAGTCACTTGTGCCATGTAGATGACGCAACCCTTCTTCAAACATCTAGATGCCTTGAGCATAGACACTTGCTCAGGCAGTCCATACTGGGTATCTCCCTGAATGGAAATTGGCTCACCAGACGGAGTCTTGATCACCACTTGCTTCTTATTGCACACTATCTGGGCTTGGTTACGAGATAACCAATCCATGCCTATAACTATGTCAAAACCGGCTAACTTCAAAGGAAGTAGGGACAATGGAAAAGAATGGTTCCTAATGGATATGAAACGTCCATCTAACACGGTTGACGCGGTTTCTAGGGTACCATCAGCTAATTCCACCTCATATTTCACACTTAGCGTTTTAACAGGTAAATTCAGCAATTTGCAAAACTTATTAACTACAAATGACTTATCAGCTCCTGAATCAAAAAGTACTCTTGCATAGACATCATTTATGAGAAAGGTACCTGTGATCACATTGTCGTCCTGAACAGCTTCCTTTGCATCCATTCGGAAGACCCTTGCATTGGTCTTCTTCCCATCCTCAGTCTTCTTTGCAAGTTTTGGGCAGTTGAATCTGATATGCCCTTTTTCATTGCAGCTATAGCATGTAGCATCCTTGATTTTCTTATAGTCTAAGGTCTTGTTCTCAGAAGACTTGCAAATCCCACATGCCCTTGGCTGTGACTGGGATTTCGACTCATATCTTCACTTCCCGAAATGTTGTTTCTTGCAGATTTTACATTTGGGCTTATCTCCCGATTGATGACCATCTTTCTTGGATCCAGAACCCTTCTTGTGGTCATTGTTTCCCTTATGTCTCTTATCTGATCGCCGTGAGTTATCATCCTCACACTTCCTTTTCTCAGCATCAGTGTTTCTTAGCGATCTTAGCCTGACCGCGTCCAAGGTAAGAGACAGAGATAGATCAGCTGCTGATCTAAAAGTAGCAGGTCTGGACGCCTTAACACTGGCTTTGATTTCTGGGGCTAAACCCCCAATGAAGCGAGCAATCCTTTTGGGTTCCGGGGTTACGAGATACGGAACCAGCCTAGACAGGGTATTGAAACTTGTGAGGTAAGCTTGACAATCTAAATTCTTCATCACCAACGATAAGAAATCTGATTCAATTCTTTCAACCTCATGATGCGGGCAATAATTCTCCTTAATGAGAGCAACGAACTGATCCCATGACAAGTTGTAGAGTGGGATCTTTCCAGCAGCTTGAATGAGAGACTTCCACCATGCTAGTGCCTCTCCCTTGAACGATTGGGATACAGATTTCACTACATCCCTTTCAGCACAACCGCTGATGTCAACAACTGTGTCCATCTCATCCAACCAGGTCATACAATCAATTGCCCCTTTTTCCCCAGTGAAATCCCGGGGTTTGCAGGAAACAAAGTACTTATAGGTACAGGACTTGGTACTTGGTTTATCATCCTTTTAGATGGAACACTGTGTTGATTAGATGAATGTCGATCATCATCTTTCTTTGGCTCATATTTCTTAGAGGGTGGCTTGCTATGAGCCTCCGAATGAGTCTTAGGCTTGGAGTGCGGTGTGGATAGGGTCCTACTTCGAGTCCCGCTAGATTTATTATACTGTCATTCTATAGCTTTTGTAACAGCATTATCTACTAATGCTTGCAGCTCCGCACCAGTCACATGTATCTTCATATTTTCATGGTTTTCCACCGGATGAATGTTTACTTCTTCCGAACTAGCCATGTAGCTTTAATTGCTACATAAAATCAAATAAGGGCCAGGTTTATATAGAAGCTTATACAGTTTTATTGTTTTTGACAATTTATTAACCGTGGTTTTTAATAGCCATTTTAGTTAATTTGTCAAATATATAATTATCCAGGATCTTTATCATGATCCTAAATTATAAATTAGTAATAGCACAAAAAGCCTAGTCACGTAGACAAGTTTTGTTTATAAACCAAGATTTTACAGAATCGAGGTATTAAGGTTTGAATCAAAGTTCGCTACCTTTTCTTGACAGGGAGTTGTAGGTGTAAGGCCCTATAATGGTGTAGGTTTACGCCTATCTTTATCAAACACAAATATAGGCTATTGGGCTTAGCCTTGTAGTGGGTTAGATAGTAATGAAATAAGCCATGTGGGCTAATTAGTGATTTGGGCTTGTTTGGTTAGTAATATTGAACATGTGGGCCTGGCCCAGTCTGTAACTAGGTCACCCTATGTAACTATAAATAGGGTGAACCTAGTTCATTATTAGGTTAGACATTTTTGAGAGCTTCTGTAGTATTTTTCGATTTCTTTGTTTTGGTGTACCAGACGGTTCCTAGAAACCGTGTGGCCTTTGTTATTCAATTGATTGCGTTCTTGTTCTTAACACTTTTCTCAGTATTCCGCGCTTTGATTAGTGTTTGATATCCGATTGTGTAGTGATTTTGGACTTACAATTGGTATCAGAGCCTAAGTAGTCTTGCGAAGGCTCGGTTTTAATCGGATATTATTTGAAGATCGAAGAACGAAGAAACCGTTTGCAGATTCGAAGAACACACTTGAAGATACGAAGAACAATCAAAATTATTATATTTGATCTGTTTTGGGGAAACAGTGAAAGTGTTTGCAATTATTTCGGAGATTATTGGTGGAAAGTTTTCATAAATTATGAATTTTAATCTTTCTCCTTTGTTTTCGGGATTTGACTATATTTTTTTCAAATTTCAAATTGTGCGACTGTGGGAATTATTTTAAAGTGGGCAGAAAGTGACATCATCAAATTTCATCTTCACGTGGGCTCCTTGTGCGACTACGGGATTTTGTGCAAATTTCGGTCTCTTGTGCGATCAACTTCATCTTGTGCGATTGAAAATTCAAGTGGGTGGAATTTTTTGGGTTCTTGTGCGACTACAACAACAAACAGCAGCCATCATTATCACTTTCAATTCAGGATATTGTGTGATTGTGTTTGGCTTGTGCGATCAATTATATTGTGCGTTTCATTCAAACTTGTGCGATCCAATCATCTTCATCTTCTCCGTAGTTCAGCATCATCATCATCATCACTGATCACCGTTTCGACAAGTAACAACTCCGACCATCAACATCATTCTTACAACGATCGTCGTCACCTTCCCCGTTCCAAACCTGCAACCTCTGGTCGCCTAAGTTTATCATCTCTGTCCGACCTTCACCTGCAACTCCGTCATAGTTCTTAACTCCGATCATCTTCTCCGACGTGCTACACCGTACAACCTCTCATCCGTTCATCGAAAGTTCGAGTTTGGGTTTCGGTTATCGCACTACAATCAACGATCACCACAGCTACCATCATTCCTCCACACCGTTCATCTTCATTACCACCTGCAACTAACTCCGTTCACCGTCACCGGCGACGTTCGACTGTCACCATCATCACCACTACACCCTCGTTCAACCTACATATTCACTGTTAACCACCGTCACCTTCATCCTCCATTACCTTCACGACACCATCGCCTCCATATTACAACTGTTCGTCTGACGTTCTTCTCGGACACACTCAGGTTATCATCTTCGTCAACTACCGTGTTCCACCATTTGGTACTCATCGGAGCATCATCTTTGAACAACAGAAATTGAAGTTGTTGTTGTTGCTTGTTGTTGATTGATATCAACGAAGAAGAAGACAACCGAAATATCTTCTTGGCGGCTAAGGGTATAATAGGGTTTTGGTGCGGGGCGTTTAAAACGACGAAGAAGAAACAGAATTTCAGTTTCTTTTGTTTATATTAATCATAATAACAATAATATCTTTTATTACTTTATATAAAAGTTAAATAATTCTAAAAAAAGGGTGTTTTTATAAACAATAATAAAAAAAACAGGGGGTTTTGTTATTGGTGATAAGTTTTGACAGGTTTGGAGGTGCGATAACGGAAGCTGGTTTGTACGTGTTGCAAAGGGTTTGAATTAAGTGAGTACACGAGTTCTCGCTTCGACTTGTGCTGTGCGATTTGAGCAAGTGTGTGGCCACGGTTTTAACACTCCGGTTCGGCAAAACGCACATTTTTGGGGGATCACATTTTTGGGGGATCACATCTTTGGGGAATCACATTTTCGGGGGATCATACTTTCGGGGGATCACAGTTAAAATTCTTAAAAATGTCTTCTAAGAGAGAAGTGCTTGAGCAGGAATTTCAAGGATTCAGATACTCATATGGTGAATCTATAGAAGCACTTACAGGCCGGTTTGCTGAACTGCTCTCTGAAATGGAGAAGGCTGAGATTGAGGTGTCTAATCGCACGAGCAACACAAAGCTTCTAGATGTTCTAAAAAGGATTCCAGATCAGGCAAATTGTAGTTGGTTTAGAAATGTTAATGAGATAATTGTGACAACCGACTGCTATTGTTACAAAATGAAGCCGGATGAGCTGATCTCACTCATCAAGTCATATAACAATGCTGACAAGCAGTCTACTCAAGATATTCAAATGAATGACTACACTCCTTCTGAGGCTGAGGTATGTGTAGATGATGTTTGTTGTACTGAAAAATGTAGAAAGAAAGTAAAAGGTTTTAAAGAACAGGCTCAATCGCTTTCTATGCAACTTCAACTTACCAAATCCAGTAGCTACGAGGTTAAAAAGAAACTGGATGGGTATAAAGAAATGGTAGAGGCCCAAAAACGTGACATTCGACAGTTGCATAGTGATCTAAGCGAAGCAAAATGTCGATATCTCCACTTCAAGGAGCTATCTGAAAAATTAACTGTTGAATTAAACAACTTAAAATCGACTTTCGAAAATACTGAATTTAATTTCAAAAAATTTGATGTTTCAAGTGAAAAGGTCGAGAAAATGATAAATCAACAGTTAAAGTATAGCAAAAAGGAAATGAGGAATAAGGGGTTGGGTTTTGTGGCTATACCCCCACCCTACAACCATAACTATTCCTCAATTCCTATGACTGAAGAGGAGATAGACAATTTGCCTAATATGGAATACGGAAAACCAGAAGATAGGAAGGTTGAGTCTGTTAATCAAAAGAAAGTTAAAATCACAAGGCCTGATAAAACCGAAATTATTCTAGAAAAACAGGCGTTTAATAAAACTTTTGTGAAACCTGCTGAAGATTCAAAGCAAACCGAGACTCTAAATTTTGAGAATAATGTGAACATTGACAAACATTTTCAAGTATTAGATAATACTGTGTCAAGTTTTTCTCAAAATTCATCTGAAGTGCAACCTCAAACAAAAGAGTCTGAATTAACAGAGCCTAGAGTTAATGTAGACAACATCAAGTTTGCCATGTTAAGAGGTTTGACTGAGTTTGTGAAAGAATTCAATAGGAGCAAACAAATTCAATCTGCTTCGTCATGTGACACATCTTGCGACACTTCTGAGACATCCACTTCTGAGAAATCAGAAATGGGAGAATCACCTAGTGTCAACAGTGCATCAACTGAGGAAGCAGAGGCATCTCAAACTGAATCATCAGCTTCATCTGATTCAACCAGTGACTCCTATGAAAAGACTGACTGTGATAATTCAGAGTCAGTTGCTTCAGTGGAATCAACAAATGAATCATCTGAAACGGTTGATTCAAATTCGATCAAAGAAGAATCAGAATCGACTTCAGGAGCTTCTGTTGAGTCTAATGGTAAAACGACTACAGAAGTCCCTGCTGCTCTTTCGAATGACAATGATTCTGAAACTACTAAACAAACGGTGTCACTCGAGAATGAAAATGTTACTATGGCTTCGCCTGACACCGTTTGTGAACAAGTGAACGTTACTGATGCTTCTACTTCATGTGCAGTTGAGGTAATAGTAGAGGATTGGGTTGAGGGGGATGATGTTGTTTGTCAAAAAGCTGACGATGTTTGTTTAAAAACATCAAATTTATCTGCTGATGCTCCTCCTTATGTGAAAAAGGCTGTTTCTGAGGCAGTTTTGAGAGGCCCTTCAAATAAATATGTGCCTCCAAAGCCAACAGTTAGAAGTGAAAATGTTAAATCCAATGAATGTGCTAACTGTTGTAAACAGGGACATAAGAAGCAGGGGAGAAAGTCTGAGCAGGCTGCAAACAAATCATCCAACAAATTTTACAACTCATACTCAGCATCATTTGGATGGAATGGATCGGGATATGCTCCTTACGTGAAAAAGCAAACCTGCTACAACTGTGGCATACCCGGTCACATTGCTAGGAATTGCACACATCGTCCCTACGTGCCATACTATACACAACATCAGAAGGTTACACCAAGGGGCAGATCTTATTCTAAGCCGATGAAGGTTGAAAAGCCTAAGGCAATGATGAATAAGAGTCCCAAGGTTAAACCATCTGATGGGGACTGGAATGCTGCAAAAACTAAACGAAAACAAGCTTTGAAACCAAAACAAGTTTTGAAAAACAAAAAGGTTGAAAAGCAAACTGTTTTGCCCAAGGCTCCTAAGAAATTAGAGAAGCCTAAACAAGTTTGGAAGACAAAATATAAAGCAGCAACATCACCAGTCCTTGAATCAAAAGGGACCATGTGTTTTAGAGAAGTGTCTTATGTTGATGCTTCAGGAATACCCAGGACCACGATGGCCTGGGTACCAATGTCTTACTAATCTCCTTACTTTTCAGGGACAACCAAGGAGGAGCTGTTGACAATCATTGGATGTTGATAGCGATTGTTCCAGATACATAACGGGTAACATCTCACTGTTGCAAAAAGGTATATTCTTTTACAGTTGATATGTTTCGTTTGAGGAGATAAAAGAAGTAAGTAAGACAGGATCAACAAAAAGGTACAAAATCTGAATTTCATGTTCGAATTTTGATATTGATTAGTCTAATGATGGAACGGTTAAACAAAAACAACAAAAATATTTTCATTTTCTTTTGTGTTTCTCGTTGTACATACGTTTTCGTTGTCAGGTAAATTTGCGCATAAGATTTATGCACAAATTTAGGGGGATATCTTGGGATATCTGTAAATAAAAAAAAATCAAAAATACAAAAACATTTGAAAAACAGAAAAATCAAAAATATTTTGTTGCATAAATGGGAGATGAAATAACTTCACTATGTGGATTAAGGCTGACTCATGTATGACCAATATTGAAATGGTCTGACTCCAGAGTGATATGCTGGTAGGCTTTATCCTGATGGCTGGACTCTTTGATTGGTATTGCTTAGAACACTAAATCTATTCTATGACCTCTGGAAAGATCGTTCACTTGGAATTAGAGCATAGCTATTTGAATGCGTGTGTGATGTCCCGATACACACAATTTCGTTCTAGTTCTGAAATCTTTTCTAAACAACTCGTGTACCTCCTCTGCTGCATCCAGATATATGCTGACCTGGAGGTGCTAGGCAACGTCAGCTTCTGCTGCATCCAGATACATGCTGACCTAGCTGTACGTTGTCGCGCTGTGGATCAAATACACCCGAAAGAGGCCCTCTAGTGCCCAAAAGAAACCCAAAAATAAAAACCTATATCAAACTGAGAAAATCTCATTTGATTTGTATATTATATCAATCTCTGCTGATCCACTCTGTTCTTTTCTCAACCCAGTCCAGTCAAGGTTTCAGAACTATAGAATGGGCTTGTGAAATATGTGGTAGGGAAACTACTCGTATGATAGCATGTTCAAATTAAAAATTCCGGGATTTGATTGTGATTGAATTGAGTGTTCATATCAATTTAAATGAAAACATGATAAATTAGTTGCAGACCGTCATTTGAAAAAGGCCTAGGGAGACAAGTTTAAGTGGACAAATATACTGGCAATCGCTCAGATCACCCAAAGTAAATTAGTGTTGATAAGTGCAGTCTAGCCTGAAACACTGTGATTTGATCCCATTACAACTGTAATTGTATAATTAATTTCTTTGTTTATTTGTGTTTTAGTTTATATTGTTAGTTTTTATAAAATCAAAAATCGAAAAATAGAGTGCTTATTTGTTTAATTAAAAATTTTAACCGTTCTTGAAGATTTGACTGATCATCATAAATTGAATGAAATTTGAATTGTGAAATCCGGGTACATATACTTGGATGTATCGAGTGTTCATGTGGTATTTCCCTCTGTTGATTAGAAATGTTTGCTTATGAATTTCTGAGTATGTGCAGAATTTAAAATTCAGATAAAGAAACAGGGGTTGTTGAAGGTTGATATGCTGTTGGTTGCTGACAAAGCTTAAAGCATCACAACAAGAAGATGTGCCTGAGTCAGAAGAACCAAATACAAGTCATCATCTGACAGTGATAGTGCATTTGAAGAAGTACCTGTGAACCTGCTTGAAATTGAAGACATTGACAAAGAAAAGAGTCGTTGAGAATCCTCCACTTGCATTCTTTTCAACAAGATTTTCAAGCAAAGCTGATCACGAGTAAGAAGAACAAAAGTGCCCAAGTTTGAAGATGAAAAGATGAAGTATCTTCCCACAGATTCATGATGAAGACAACAGTTTGATAAAGACAGCATAAACCTAGGGGGATATTGTAAGGCCCTATAATGGTGTAGGTTTACGCCTATCTTTATCAAACACAAATATAAGCTATTGGGCTTAGCATTGTAGTGGGTTAGATAGTAATGAAATAAGCCATGTGGGCTAATTAGTGATTTGGGCTTGTTTGGTTAGTAATATTGAACATGTGGGCCTGGCCCAGTCTGTAACTAGGTCACCCTATGTAACTATAAATAGGGTGAACCTAGTTCATTATTAGGTTAGACATTTTTGAGAGCTTCTTTAGTATTTTTCGATTTCTTTGTTTTGGTGTACCAGACGGTTCCTAGAAACCGTGTGCACTTTGTTATTCAATTGATTGCGTTCTTGTTCTTAACACTTTTCTCAGTATTCCGCGCTTTGATTAGTGTTTGATATCCGATTGTGTAGTGATTCTGGACTTACAGTAGGCTACCACTGTCTTTAGTCTCAGAGGACGTTAATTATAGCTCGTGGGCACTTCATCCTTAAGGGATGATTATATAAATAAGGGAATTTTGAATAACCCAGTTTAAGAATGACTTATGTGATTTTATCGAATCACATTTGTCAAGCATGTTAATATGCTTTCAGATGTTAAGGTTTTGAATCTTTTGAATAGGTTTTACCATCTTGGCCATGTCCGCAACGACATTTAGGCTAGGTTTTACCTTTAAGATTCTTTTTAATATTTAACGCAGAACAACCCTAAATTAAGAGGTTAATATGGATCTGAATCTAATTGTGGAACTACCATCTTGGCCCTGTCTTAAGGTGACAGATGGCTAGGTCTTGTCCTTTTTAGATTTTGCCATTTTATTATAATGGTAGATCTTATAGTGGGAGTGTTATTTTATTTATTTCACATTTTATGTTTATGCACATAATTAATAAAATGAAAATTTAAATTAACCATTCCATAAAAATTTAACAAGTACAATTTTGCCCTAAACGGGACTTCTACTAAAATAACATGCCCACGTAGGGGTCAACAGAAAAACATGCCCTCGCAGGGGCAGAATACAAAAAGACATACCCTCGCAGGGGTTAAACAAAAAGGCATGCCCACGCAGGGGCTGGATTAAAAACAAGAAAATACAACCAACAATTTAAAGGATTCAATGGTCCTTTTTGCTTTTTTCCTTTTATTAAACTTGCCAATCCCTTGAAGAAACCTTGTCATTCCTTGCGATCTCTGTGAACTTCTTGCTCAACCTGGTCCAGTCTTTGAAGAATTTCCTCCCGTTCTGCCGGGGAAAACCGTGGTATCTGCGGCTGCGGCTGATGTGGAGGTCGAAGAGGCGGTTGATGTTGATATCCATAAGCTGGGTATCCAACTCCCCAAGGAGTTCCGTAAGGCCCTTCGGGGTTAAGAGAATTGTAGTTCCACGCCGCCAGGTATGGGTCGATCTCAGCATAATTGAAGCTAGTGTGAGCCGTCTGCTCAAAAGGATTATACGTTACTGGGCCAGCGTACGTGGGAATTGGGTTGTCAAAGCCCATTGGTGGTGGCATGACAGGTGCAGAGTTCACTTCCGGGTTGGGGTTTGAAGGTCCCCCCATCTGCTGGTCTTCTCGGAGCGGCGGGTAGTGGCTGCCACTCGATGGTTGAGGGGTGCTGATATGCACTCCTCCTCGCACGGACATCCGTGCGTTCGATCTCCTTAGCCTTGGTGGCTCAGGAGGCTGCTGCTGAGGTGGTGGTGGTGGCGGGGTAACTGCCACGAAACGTGAATCCCCGGAAGGATCCTGCTGCTGCTGATGAGGTATTGAATGGTAAGAGGGTGTGAAATACCACTCATACTGGTTGAACCTTGCTTGGTAACTGTCAGGACCACGGTAGGGTGATCCATGAAAAGATGACCCATCAGAAATTTCTATGGGATGTGTGGGGGTACCGGTCGGTGGTTTGGTAGGGTCAGTATCCTCATCCATGGCGTGATCTCCAGAAAAGTGATCTTCGGGTCCCAATGGGTTGAGACCCACTGGTTCTTCGAGTTAATTTGCCGGGTTGAACCGGCTTCGGAAGATATGTGACGGATTATCAAAGGAGTGACTAGAGTTGGACCTCAGGAGAGGGATAAATGAAGGTTGTGGGTTTTCGGGCTCATTTTCTGACTGGGGTCCGAAGGAGTGAAGATAAGACGGGGACGAGCTTAACGAGACGGACCTCCTCGCTGGCTGCAGATGTGCCCTCCAGTCCCCCTGGGGACTGGTACGCATGTTGACGGGTGAGGTTCGTCTTTGAGACGGCCCGGCCTCGTGGTCGTGGCCTGCTACAGGTGCCTTTCCCTTTCTCCTAAAGAATCTTGGCGGCATATTCAAACCTGTCAACATAAACAAAGATAGCAACAAAATATAAAAGACAAAAATAAAACAAAATCAGGATTTGTCCTATGTTCTTTGTCTAGACTCGAAAATTTGAGGAATGTGCAACTGTGTAACTGAGATTAAACACAAAAGGCTAGTGTTTAATTCACTCAGTGTTGGCTCTGATACCAACCTGTCACACCCTGATATTTCCACGTATTACCGGTGGGCCCGATGGGGAGTATCGTGACGTAATTGAATCTTCATAGTCAAACAACACAAATTTAAATGCACAGCGGAAGCAAAAGATAGATTCATTTCAACTTTAATAAATTGTAATATTAAGTATCACAAATAGTTGAAACGGATCCACAGGCGGATCAAAATAAAAAGGAAACATTGTTCAACAGTTTTATGACATCCAAGCTTGCGAGACTTATTGTGGACGCTAGGAGAAAGCCAGCCTATTTCGAGTAGTACCTGCACTTTACCTTTTTGGGAAAATACGTCAGTTTACACTGGTAAATACAATTAACTAACTCATTTTGAAAAGTTTAATAAAATTGATTTGAATGCACGTGGCACAAAACTTTTTATAACTTTGGATAATTATTTATATATATATAATCTTGTAAAAGGATTACATGTTTCTTATACGTTCAGTAGCCCGGGTTGAATACCGGGTTAAAGATTAATTGACACACCACATGATATAGTCCCGCGGCGGGTTATTCCCGAAACCGGCGGTTATACCTTATTATTTATAAATACACTAACGTGTGTACGCCTACACCCGTGTGTTAAGGTCGTGGCCATTTCGTTGAATGATGCCAAGGATATCCGGGACATGGTCATTAACCCCCCAAAGGCTTTAAGCAAACAAACATTTTCAAACGGGACATTTCAATGATTTAACTTTCATAACATTAAAAATTCAATGCCCGACAAGCGGTATTTTATATACCGTACCCCAAGCCCGTATAAGGGAAAATAAGTTAAAAGTATTTACCTGAGCTAAATATAAATTCAATCTAAGCCGTATATCAAATCAGCAAGTACAGATAGCTTTTACTGGGCTCCTAAATCTAGAACGAAGGTTTTTAATAACCTATTAGAATCCTAACGGGTCTTTAATTAAGCTTAGACTTAGACCGGTTAGTTTTAAAGGAAGATACGGTTCAAACGCATGATAAGGCGAAGACCGGTTTAGAATGTGGTTTTGACCCGACAAGCTTGTATGCTTGTTTAATATGGGTAACTTAAACACATTCTGGATTTTGAGATGAAAACGATATGGTTTGACCCGTTTCGGCTAATATATGCAGACTAGTTACATAAGCCGATCCGAACGCGAAAAGTGCGTAACGGGCAACCAAATGAGCCATATACAGGTTTCCTAAGTTAATATGCCTTAAATATGTTGTGACATCAGTAAGATATCTTCTATTATGCCCCATATGAATTTAAACTCAACTTATACCCCGTAAGGGCATTTTGGTCATTTAAAAGGTTATAAAAGAGTTTAAATATAATCCTAAGTTTCGGGTCTGATGTAAACAGTAAACATACTTAATTTACTAAGTTATATCAGTAGGGTATAACCTATATGTGAAATTTATCATTTCTAACCATACTATGCACCGAAGGGGCATTTTGGTAATTTCACTTAAGCCTAAAAGGTCAAAACTGGAAAACTGAGTTTAAAAACTTTTACTTAATGTTAAAATATAATAGTTTTCTTAAAATATCAGTAGGTATCAAACCTTACATGTTTAAAATAGTTCTAATACCTACCATGCGTTAAAAATGCTTAAAAGGAGAGTTTGGGCTATTTCCGGGTTTTTAAAGGAAAGCTGATATTTTTATATTTCCAGAAGGCTTAAAATATTCTATTTATCATTTAGATTCAGTAGCAAAAGGTTTGGGTCAAAAGAATTTGTAAAACTCATTTTATAGCCCAAAAGGGCAAAACCGGCAATTACCGAATCAAGCTTAGAACTCTAAGTTATGCTCAGCCTAAAAATAAATAAAAATCTCCAAAAATCCCAAAATATTATTTTATATCAG
This sequence comes from Helianthus tuberosus, assembly GCA_030545235.1. Taxonomy (NCBI): domain Eukaryota; kingdom Viridiplantae; phylum Streptophyta; class Magnoliopsida; order Asterales; family Asteraceae; genus Helianthus; species Helianthus tuberosus. Next base: position 130,799,822 of record CM060427.1, on the reverse strand, counting down.
TGGGTAAAAAGTTTGGTATCAAAAATTGAGTTTAGATAGGCTATAAGCTAATTATGCCTTTTAATTACTAAAAACGTTCTAATCACGCTAATGAGCATAACTCTTAATCTAGACCTCAAACTGATGTCAAATTTTAGGGACAAGTCTGATAATCAGTAACTAAGGTTTCTATTCTTTTACTCTTAATCTAGATAAGCTTGAAGTGAGTTGCAAATGAAAGACCAAATGTTGCAACAAGAGGTTCTCTTATATAGCAACTTTGATGCATCAAGATCACTCCAAATCAGTCTACAATTGTTGTAAGATGTTCCCAGGTGTCCCTATGATGCTAAAAACCAGTTATAGGGCCCCTGATTTTCGAATACCACTCATATAAGGCGGTGTAACAGGCTGAACAGGCAGCTGTCCAATTTCTGCTGCCAGCGACGGTCTTACGGACCGTAAGCCTTAAGCCTTGCGGACCGTAGGCGTCTCTTACGGACCGTAAGCTCTTGGCCTTGCGGTCCGTAACCGACCTTTAATTGTGTCGCCCAGTTGCAGTGCTTGCGGATCGTAAGCCTAAGGCCATACGGTTCGTATCCGACGACCAGAAGACAAAAATTTGTAAACTTTTAAGCTTTGACCATGCAATCTTTTATAACTCGAATCTTGGGTCTTTTTGCAACAGAGTGGGACCATTTGACCAGACTTTGCATGGCCTTGCCATGCACTTACACATTTTGGCTTCTTTTGAGAAAGTTTGCATGTAGAATTTGTCGTATGGAACATAGTATCCATTTCTTGTGCCAATTTGAATTATACATTATCAAAATAATTCGGACTTGAATGTATCAGATGTTTATAATATATATTTGGGTCTTGGGATTTATAACGAGGTCGTTCAGAGGTATCAATTAACATGTCGACACTTTTAAATCCTGCCATCCATCTTTAACTTGATCCGAGTTCATGACGTGTTTGCTTTACGTGACACGTGTCTTAATTTTATTGGGCATGAATTTACGAGGTGTTACAAACTTGAAGAAAAAGCTTGGATCCAAGAAAGGAAAATGGGCAGAAGAACTACCTTATGTACTATGGGCTGATAGGACAAATCTCAAGAATGCTACTGGCCAAACTCCATTTTCTTTGGTATTTGGGGCAGAATCAGTGATCCCTACAGAAATGGTGGTTCCTACTGCAAAAACAAGCGTCCGTGATCCTGAAGGAAATGCTGAAAACTTGATTCAAGACTTGGATACTATAGAAGAACTCAGGGATTTGGCAAGGATAAGGATAGCTAGTTATCAACAGAGGATGGCTGGAGCCTACAACAAAAATGTCAGGTTCAGGAAATTCCAAGTTGGTGATATGGTATTAAGGAAAGCATTTCAGAATACCTCAAATCCTGCTAATGGAAAGTTGGCACCAAAGTGGGAAGGCCCCTACCTGGTTGAAGCTGAGGCAGGAAAGGGGACATATAGATTGCTAACAATGGAAGGTCATTTGCTACCAAGAGCTTGGAATTCTGTCCACTTGAAGAAATACTTCATGTAATAAGGATCCATGATCCTTAGCTATTTTGAAAACAAGTATCCTTGAAGGATCCTTAGAAGATAGGTGATCCTCATCCTGGTAATAATCTAATTTCAATCTATTTCATTCTTTAATTATCCAATATACAAGGATAAGGATCCTGGATCCTTTATCCTTCTTTCACTTGATTCTGAGTTTTGCAGAAGGTTTAGGTATCCTTAACAAAGGATTGAGTATCCACAGAGGTATCCAGTTATTTGGGCTTGTCCCCAGTTATTTAGGCTTGACCCCAGTTATTTGGGCCTATCCCCAGTATCGCCAGTAGCGCACGATGATCCTGGTACAGTTCATGGCAATGGGACCAGTACTCGCTTTAGGGGCTGACAATTTCATTGTACTGGCTGTATACGGGATCCTACGTATAATGGTAGACGTACCATACACCCGTTCCTAAGGTTTCTAACGTTTTCACGTTAGCTAAGGTTTCGGCATTTTCATGTCACTCAAGTTTGGATAGTCGCCAGTGAGGGCCATACTCCAGTTTACACAAGATCCTTTGGGCTTGTCCCCAGTTATCCTTTGGGCTTGTCCCTAGTTATCCTTTGGGCTTGTCCCCAGTATATTGGGCTTGTCCCCAGAATTGTTGGGCTTGTCCCCAGTTACTAACTCTTCTCTTATATTGGCTTAGTCCCAAGTTAAGTTATGTTTCAGGTTTTTGAAGTTAAACAGCTAAGGATCCTTGATCCTTTCCTTTTACTAAGGTTTGTCTTTTGGTTATCATGATTATAAATGTTAAGTGGTTAGGATCCTAACTTGGATTCTCAGGTATGATCCTTAATCACTTTGATTTTATTCATTATTTATCTAAGTGACCCTTATCCTTTGACAACAGAACTAATGATCCTTAAGTTGCATAACTTTTCTGAATTTGTCGACTATAGGATATTTGATCCTTGTTCATATCCTAAAACTTTTAAACATGATTTATTAAACCTTTATTCTTTACTTACAAATTCAAAGAAAGTGAATAACAACAGTAGAAAAATAAAGAATTCACAAGGATAACAACACGGGAAATAGCCAAAGAGTTAAAGTTTTATTTATTCACAAAAGTTAAACCCTTTTAAGGTTGTCAAAATTGTCAACCCAAGTTTCTACCAGCAATACGTGGCCCGTCCACTTGGGTTGGCAAAGGGTGTCCATTGTTAACAGGTCTTATAAGTCTAGGAAATAAAAGATGGCAGGATAACAAGTGGTTTCATCCCCCAAACAGAGGATCCCTCTACCACCTATTATCCTACCTATTGTCTAAGGATCCATGATCCACAACCCTAGAAACTATTGTTCAAAGTACAACCCTACATTGTTTCAAAACATCTTAACCAAAAAACTTTCAAATCCTAAAAAAATGGGCTCCGGCCGCGTCTAGAAATGTCCATCATCGCCCATTTCTGCAGCTCACACCTTGGCTGCATCATCACCACCAGCTTGATCCTTCCCGCTGCCGCTTGCCTCAATCGCCAGGACCTCAGTAGCCTCCTTCTCATCCTCTAGCTCAACCAGCTTTGCCTTCTAGCCCTCCTTGTCCCAAGTGGTCCTGTCGATATCAGGGTCAGTAAAGCAGCAACGTTCCTTCGGAGAATCTTTGATGATCCCTTGGCTTTTCAAAGGACTATCTTTCTGGTGATCCTTGGCAGGAGATGATCGTAACTTCATCGTGATTCAAGGGTTTCAAAGAAGAACAGAGTAAAAAGAAGAACAAAGTAAGAAGGAGAAGAGAGAAAGGGGAGAGAAGTACCTGCTTGATCTTCGAATGAGGATTTAAAGGGTGTAACGCACGAATTTAAGTGCTTCCTAACCCTTATCTCTAACTTGAATTTATAATGATGATTCTGTAGGGATGTCGTTTCAATGACGTAGGATCTGCAACGGATAGTTAGATCCTAACGGCTATATATCCGTTAGTTTGTTGCAGATAAGATCAAGAAAATATAACTCGCTAATTTACATTTTACTCCTTATATTTTGGGGGCAATTGTTAGGGGAGGATTTTCCAATCCTAAGGATCACGAATGCTGCCAGGATCGTGGATCCTCAATTCTGTTTGAATTAAGGATCCTCAGTAGGTGTTGCAGGATCAGGATTCAGGATCCTTATTGTTATCCTTATACTGACGATTGTCTTCATTGTACGTAAGCTTGTTTGGCAGGAGCAAAGGCATGGACCAAGTCTCACCGAAATTCCTGGAGCATATTCCCTCAATATTCCGCACGTGCTTGGTTCTTGTGGACATTATGGAGATCGTGGGGAGCTTGCACAATTTGCGGATAGTTAGTTAGTTTAGTTATTTCTAATTTAAAATGGGGATAACAAGCTTGAGTTAGAACACTTGGCTAATTTTAGCAAACACACACACTCTCGTAACAGCTCTTAATCGGCTCTCAAACACTACTTGGCGATTTCATACATTTTTGCACATTGCACACTAGTGATCCTTGTAACAAGCTTGTTATCATCCCGAGTTGTAATCTTCTTTTGATTAATCTTAGTTGGTGATCGGTAGTTTCCATCACCCGAGGTTTTTTATGCCAAAGATCAACTCTTGATCAAGGGCTTTTTCCTCGTATAAATCATTGTGTCATTTGTTCATTACATTTCTGAGTTATCCTTCATATTGTTCGTTGATTCAAGCATCATTCCTCACAACAAAGATTTGGTTACATTATCTTAGCCTAATTTTTGACCAAAACACTACTTATCAAAGGCTAGTCAATATGATGTTTAAGGAACAAATAGGACACACTATGGAAGTCTACATAGACGACATGGTGGTTAAGTCCAAAAGAGATGAGGATCAGCTTAGAGACCTGGAAGAAGCATTCAATATCCTTGACAAATTCAATATGAAGTTGAATCCTTCAAAGTGTCACTTTGGTGTTAAAGCAGGCAAGTTCCTAGGATACATGGTAACAAAAAGAGGCATTGAAGCAAGTCCATAGCAAATTAAGGCTATTGTGAATATCAAATCTCCTGCCAATGCCAAGGATGTGCAAAGGTTGACAGGGAGGATCGCAGCCTTGAATAGGTTCATATCAAAATCATCAGAAAAGTGTAAGGAATTCTATGACATTTTGAGAAAGAACAAAAAATTTGAGTGGAATGAAAAGCATGAAAATGCTCTCAAAGCCCTTAAGAATTACCTATCCTCAGCTCTTGCCTTGATGAAACCAGAAAAAGGGGATATATTGTCCTTATATCTTGTGGTATCCTCTAAAGCAGTAAGTGCGGTCCTTGTTAAGGATCACGAAGGTACACAACATCCTGTTTATTATGTAAGTAAGAGTTTGCTTGATGTTGAATCCAGGTATTCACATATAGAAAAACTTATTCTTGCTTTGATTATGGCATCTACTAAACTAAGACATTATTTTGAAACTCATGCCATTATTGTTAAGACTAATTTTCCAATTAAGAATGTTCTCAGGAAACCTGAAATGTCAGGAAGGATGGCTAAGTGGGCAGTGAAGCTTAGTGCTTATGATATAAGATATGAACCAAGGACTGCCATCAAATCCCAAGCCTTAGCTGACTTTGTGGCAGATTTTAGTAGTGACTTGCAAAGAGAAGCTGAGTTAGAAGTTCAGTAGCTTGAAGAGACTAAGGATCCTTGGATACTTTTCACTGATGGAGCTTCTAATGTCAAAGGAACAGGACTTGGAATACTACTAAAATCGCCACAGGGGGACATAATACCCCACTCCATAGCTTGTGAGTTTCAAACTACTAATAATGAGGCTGAATATGAAGCCTTGATAGCTGGTTTGAAAATTGCCAAGCATATGAGGATCAGGTATCTTGAGGTACATGTAGATTCATTGTTAATTACTAATCACTTTAATGGATCCTGTGCTGTTAAAGGTGAAAAGCTAATCAAATACCTAGAGATAGTCAAGGAATTGGCACTCTCTTTTGTTTCTTTTAGTTTGACACAGGTACCTAGGGAGGAAAATGCAGAAGCTGATGCATTGGCCAACCTAGGATCATCCTTGAAAATTCCAGAGGATATCAAGATCCCTATCATCCATGTTTTGGCTCCTACTATTGAGGATCACATAACTATGGAGATAGAACAAGATTCTGCAATGGTTCCTAGTGATGGTGCACAGTCTCGTTCAGGATCATGGACCCATCCAATCATGAGATATATACAACATGGAGAGATTCCTACAGTAGAAAACCCCAGGGCTTTCAAAATCAAGGTATCTCAATTTACAATATTGAATAACATGTTATATAAACGATCTCTTGCAGGTCCATATCTAAGATGCATCGAGGATCCTGAAATCCAAGAAGTCCTAAAGGATTTTCATGAAGGAGATTGTGGAAACCACACTGGGGGCATGGCATTGTTCTCAAGGATCCTTAGGACAGGATACTATTGGCCGACAATGAAGCAGGATGCTGTGGATTATGCCAAGAAGTGTGATCCTTGTCAGAGACATAGTAATATCCTTCATCAACCAGCAGAGCTCTTGCACCCTATATCCTCTTCTTGGCCATTCATGAGATGGGGAATGGATATAGTTGGTAAACTTCCCAAAGCAGCAGGAGGAAAGGTGTTCATGCTTGCCATGCCTGATTACTTCTCTAAATGGATAGAGGCTGAAGCCTTTGCTCAAGTAAGAGAAAAGGAAGTGATATCCTTTATTAAAAGAAACATTATTACTAGATTTGGTATCCCTTCTGAAATTGTTTGTGATAATGGATCCCAATTTATTGGGAGTAGAACTACTAACTTTTGTGACAGCTGGGGGATTAAGATGATAACATCAACACCAGTCCACCCACAAGCTAATGGTCAAGCAGAATCATCCAACAAGATCATCATCAACAACTTGAAGAAGAAGCTTGGATCCAAGAAAGGAAAATGGGCAGAAGAACTACCTTATGTGCTATGGGCTGATAGGACAACCCCCAAGAATGCTACTGGCCAAACTCCATTTTCTTTGGTATTTGGAGCAGAATCAGTGATCCCTACAGAGATGGTGGTTCCTACTGCAAGAACAAGCATCCGTGACCCTGAAGGAAATGCTGAAAACTTGGTTCAAGACTTGGATACTATAGAAGAACTCAGGGATTTGGCAAGAATAAGGATGGCTAGCTATCAACAAAGGATGGCTGGAGCCTACAATAAAAATGTCAGGATCAGGAAATTCCAAGTTGGTGATATGGTATTGAGGAAAGCATTTCAGAATACCACAAATCCTGCTGATGGAAAGTTGGCACCAAAGTGGGAAGGCCCCTACCTGATTGAAACTGAGGCAGGAAAGGGGGCATATCGATTGCTAATAATGGAAGATGATTTGCTACCAAGAGCTTGGAATGCTGTCCACCTGAAGAAATATTTCATGTAGTAAGGATCCAGGATCCTCAACCATTTTCATGATCGATATCCTCGAAGGATCCTTACAGGACAGAGGATCCTCATTTTGGTAATGATCTAATCTCAAACTATTTCATTCTTTAATTATCCTATATATAAGGAGAAGGATCCTGGATCCTTTATCCTCCTTTCACTTGATTCTGAGTTTTACAGAAGGTTCATGTATCCTTAACGAAGGATTGAGTATCCACAGAAGTCTCCAGTTATTTGGGCTTGACCCCAGTTATTTGGGCTTGATCCCAGTTATTCGGGCTTAACCCCAGTTATTCGGGCTTGACCCCAGTTATTTGGGTCTGTCCCCAGTATCGCCAGTAGCGCACGATGATCCTGGTACAGTTCATGGCAATGGGACCAGTACTCGCTATACGGGCTGACAATTTCATTGTACTGGCTGTATCCGGGATCCTACGTATAATGGTAGACGTACCATACATCCGTTCCTAAGGTTTCTAATGTTTTCACGTTAGCTAAGGTTTTGACATTATCATGCCACTAAGTTTGGATAGTCGCCAGTGAGGGCCATACTCCAGTTTACACAAGATCCTTTGGGCTTGTCCCCAGTTTTTTGGGCTTGTCCCCAGTTTTTTTAGGCTTGTCCCCAGTTTTTTGGGCTTGTCCCCAGTATATTGGGCTTGTCCCCAGAATTGTTGGGCTTGTCCCCAGTTGCTAACTCTTCTCTTATATTGGCTTAGTCCCAAGTTATGTTCCATTTCAGGTTTTTGAAGTTAAACAGCTAAGGATCCTTGATCCTTACCTTTTGCTAAGGTTTGTCTTTTGGTTATCCTGATTATAAATGTTAAAGGTTTAGGATCCTAACTTGGATTCTCAGGTATGATCCTTGATCATTTTGATTTTATTCTTTATGTTTCTAAGTGACCCTTATTCTTTGACAACAGGACTTATGATCCTTAAGTTACACTACTTTTTTGAATTGATCGATTATAGGATATTTGATCCTTGATCATATCCTAAATTTTTTGACATAATCTGTTAAACTTTTATTCTTAACTTAATGAATTCAAACAAAGTGTATAATAGCAACTGAAAGGTAAAGTGTTCACAAATGTAACAACACATCATAAGCCAAAAGATTAAAGTTTTATTTATCAATAGTTAAGCCCTTAAAAGGTTGTCAAAATTGCCAACCCAAATTTCTACCAGCAAAACGTGGCCCGTCCACTTGTGTTGGCAAAGGGTGTCCATATTTAACAAAGGTCTAAGTGCAGGTAACAAAAGGCGGAAGGATAACAAGTGGTTTCATCCCCCAAACAGAGGATCCATCCACCACCCATTATCCTACCTATTGTCCAAGGATCCATGATCATCAAGCCTAAAAACTATTGTCTAAGTTATTACAGACCAACTATTATTCGAGAAAAACATCAACAACCAAAAACCACTACCAAATCACAAAAAATGGGCTCCGGCCGCGTCTAGATAAATCCATCATCGCCCATTTCTGCAGCTCAAACCTTCACTGCGTCACCATCGCCTCCTGCTCCAGCATCACCCGCCTGATCCTTATCTCCGCTACCACCTGCCTCAATTGCCAAGACCTCTGTAGCCTGTTCCTCATCATCCAGCTCAGCCAGCTTAGCCTTCCAGCCCTCCTGGTCCCACTTGGTCCTGTCAAAGTTAGGATCCTCAGCCTCCTGGGCCATCTAGAGTTTGATCTTGTACATAGTGATGGCAGTAGAGACTTTAGCATTCTCCATCACCTCAGCTTTCTCATGATCAACTTTAATCTGGGCCATGACCACCTGCTTCTTTGCCAGATTGAGATCTTTCTCGAGGGAGGAGATGGTTTGGTCCTTGGCCAGGAAGATCTTCTGAAACTCCGAATGCTTCTGCTCAGCCTCTTCAACGTATGCATCGAAGAGCATCTCGATCTCGGCGAATTTCTGCAAAAAGAAAAGGTAGGGTTCAGGATCCATTATCCTCAAGTGGGCAGGATAATCAGTCAGAATCAGTGATCCTTACATCAGCAAAGTATTCCTGAAATTGGTGGCGGATGTGGGGCAGGCCTTCAAGATTGTCAGCTTCAGTGGCCTTCCTCTTCTTTCCTCCCTTGGAGGTGACAGGCCTGGGGATTAGAGCGCTTGGGCTAGCAGCAGACTTCTTTTTTCCGGACCGGGGAGCCACAGTGCTAAGATCACTAACACTGAAGCGGGAGGCTGACTTCGAAGATTTTCCAGCGCCTACCAATCCAAAACGACAGACAAGTATTCTTGTTCTATTTTCATTTAAACATTTAATTATATACAAACTTGGATACTTACTTGACATTGTGACTGGGTCGGAGGATACCTCTTGAGAATCCTTGGTGTTTGCTTGGAATGATCTTACTGCAGGATCAAGATTCCAGAAAGCAGCAATCCTCTCTTTTGTTGCAGGTGATGGAATGATATGAGAAACAGAGATAGCTGTACAAAAGATACAAAAAGGGTTCAGTTATCCTCAACAGAAACAGGGTTATCCTATGATCCTTCTATAAGGATCCTCTATCCTACCATGGGCGGCCCACTCTCTTGGGAGATCCATCCCATCCGGGATAGAATCCCTCCTAACGAAGAAGAAACGCTTCTTCCAGTTGGTGTCATTCTTGGTGGTCTTGAGGATTGGGTGTGCATCACCGGGTTTATGTTTGAATAAGAAGCGGTGTGAACCATGGCTCACAAGGTTATATAATTCAGCCAGTTTTGACATCCCTAACTCTATACCTTCCCGTTCAATGATTCTCTCTAGGGTATATAAAACCCTCCACATCATTTGCATTGCCTGAACATAGCACATGCCGGTGAGAGAGAAGAAGGATTCAGTGAAGGCAGGGAAAGGACAGGAGTATCCTATCAGGAATGGAATGGCCAGAAAAGCAACCCAGGTTTCAGAAACAAAATCACTTTTGGTGGTAGGGTCAAAGGGCTTGAAGACGGTGTTCACCGGAAAACAATGGCGAATCCGGTCGATCTCCGGATCAGTGAAACTGCAGAGTTCCTTCGGAGTGTTTTTGATAATCCCTTGGCTTTTCAAAGGATTATCTTTCTGGTGATCCTTGGCAGGGGATGATCGTAACTTCATTCTGGTCTAAAGAATTTGAAGAAGAATAGAGTAAGAAGATGAAGAGAAAAGGAGAAGAAAGATACCTGATTGATCTTTGAATGAGGATTTAAAGGAAGTAACGCACGGATTTAAATGCCTATCGATCCTTATCTCTAACCTATTTATAATGATGATTCTGCAGGATTGTCACTTCAATGACGTAAGACCAGCAACGGCTAGTTCGATCCAAACGGCTATATATCCGTTAGTCAGTTGGAGATAAGATCAAAAATACAACTCGTTAAATTACGTTTTACTCCTTATATTTTGGGGGCAATTGTTAGGGGAGGATTTTCCAATCCTAAGGATCACGGATCCTTAAGCACTGCCAGGATCACGGATCCTCAACTCTATTTGAATTAAGGATCCTCAGATGACATTGCAGGATCAGGATTCAGGATCCTTGTTGTTATCCTTGTACTAACGTTTACCTTCATTACGTTTAAGTTTGTTTTGTAGGAGTATACATGATGTGCACGAAGTGGTTAATTAAAAACAACTAAAATTACCCTAAATCTAGACACTCTAAGCTTTAAATTTATAAACTTAGACTTGATCTAAAACTAAACCACACAACCGGCAAGTGTACCGATCAATGTAGTATAGCTACAGTAAGTCCGAGTATCGAACCCATGAGACTCTAATGATTACGCTAAGACTCTATTTAGACTAGGACTGACACGACTTAACTAATTGTTTATTGATTGGGGGGTTTCTAAAAAATCCTAAGTAATGCAAATAACGATTAAACTAGATTAGCTAGATTAACTAAACACGATCTCGAACGAAGACTTTGACCAGTGGTGATGAAGACTACCTAGGCTAGACGCAAGCTTAACTCAGAATGGATTTCTATTCGAAGCAATGTGGTATGGAACCGGGATCTTTGGATACTAAACCTATTAAGACACCACTAAGCCCCTCGACCCTTCTCAAGGCGATTCTTGTGGCACTACCTAGGCTGTTACGATTACCGGTTGTTAGATTTCCTTACAGTCCTCTAACTTCTTGAAAGTGCCCTAATATGACAATCTACCTCACAGCGTGAAAGTCTAAGGCAACTATGGGTTTCAACTTGGTTTAATAGACAAGAGAATGGGTAGGGAACTAGACCGATTTCTCATAAAATCTAAATCTAGATATATTCCAAACCAAGACCTATTAACAACCTCGAGCCTCACAGCGACAAGATTAGTAGAACACTTGATTTTATAAGATTACCGAATATTACTTCTAAGGTTACTTACTCGATTTTCGCCTTAAAGGATTAGAGATTTATTACGTGATATAGACACTCACCTAAATCTAAAACCCTAGCACAACCTTATTATGTGATATAGACCATCACCAAGGATCATACGAAGCAATAAATAGCGATCTAACAATATCAAGCATGCATATACACCAAATCAAAATTCCATAATCGTTTACAATTCAAGAAAACCCATAAACCACATTATTAACGATTAAAAATCCAAACTTTTATTAAACCATTGTCATAACCTAGGTAGTATGAAGTTTTTAGCCAAGAATCATGGTTTCAAAAATAATAAAACAGGGTTTATAATCTGAATTCATAGACATAGAACAAAGAAAAATAGAAAATAAGAAGAATCGGTAACGAAACCCGGTAATTCCTTGATCTCCAAGCTTCTTGTTCCACTCCAATGAATCTTGACCCTTATCCTTTGCCAAAGAATCCTTCAAATCGTCCAGCCACTGATACGTTCGTGTGTCTGACTCCTTCTGTCGTGAATATTGATGTCCGAATTAATGTGCACCTCCCTTATTCTGTCGCATATGTATGTATATATGGTAATTAGGGTAGATTAATGAGCCCACAATTTTTTTACTAAAATTGCTGGGCTTAGTCCCTGTCACGGCCCAAATACAAGTTGTTATGGGCCATTTTCTGAGCGTATATATCCTGACTAATATCCTGCTTTTGATTGTTTACTTGTGACCAGGATACCGGATCAGGATATTGGTAACATCCTGGTGCGATATCCTGGTATTAGCTGAATTAATCACGTGCAGGTTAGAAGCTGTGGGTTACTAACGGTCAGATGGACTTCTTCTCCTTAGGACTCGGGCAAATCTGTTATATGAGAGACGTTGAACCCGAAAGACCAGGTCTACAACGTTCAAGTGGGGAATATCCGCCGGATCCCGGTTTAATAGGGTAGTTTGTTGCATTTCTTTTACTATAAATAGATGTGGTGGATCAGATTAAGGCACGCAACTTTACACACACACTCTTTCGCACACTTTTGCTCTCTAGCTTCTAGCAGTCACTACACACAAACACTTGTACTCAAATTACATTGTAACACCTAGTTGATCCGCATCACATCCTGCACTGTATCCTGATATTTGAAGCAATAGAAGAACAAGGCAGCTGCGATTGTCAGCTCCCGAGGTTTTGTGCCGGCGATCTAGATTCATCAAGGGCTTTCCTCGTACATCACGTGTCAACCTTTACTTTTTTGCTCATTGTTTGATCATAGATACAGCTCTATATCCTGAGCCGTATCCTGAAACTGTTTTTGCAATTAACTTGATTAACATATTTTTCACGCATATCTCTAGCACACTACCTCACTTAACTAATTTGATCACTAAATTGCTTCGGTAATTTTTGACCAAAACAATTTGGCGCCAACCGTGGGGCAAGTGGTGCTATTTTTGCTAAAAACTTTAGTAAAATCATTACTCGGTTTTCTATTGTCAAAACTTTTTGCTACATTGTTTTCAATGGCCTCGAGATCAAACATGAGCTCTTCCACCATGTCTGCTACAACCTCTGCAACAATTGGTTCGGTGCTTCCACCTCCTCCTCCACGAATGCAAACTTCTTCACACGGAACTGAAAGTCATGTGGCTCGGGATGTTATCCCCACTCCCAGTACTCAGGGATCTGCTCCTGTTTTGGCTTCTAATGATGAAATTCTGAATTTGTTTGGTAGTGTACAGGAACAGATGAGGCAGCAGCAGGAAACTAATCGGATGCTGATGAGAGAGATACAACTCTTGAAATCCGGCCCAAGTAGACCTGCTGAAGAAACTGTCACTCCTTTGCAGCCTAGAGCTTTGAACTTCAGTTCTGCAGTTTACACTGAGGATAACCGGGGGAATATCATGCCAAGCCATTCTCAAAATCATACTCCTGAGATACCCTCCTCGGTCAGGATGTCAACTGTGAGGAGCTCAGGATATGCTTCAGGATATGGCCAGAATCCTCAGACCGGTAACATGTCAAATAATAATACTCTTTCTACTAACAATAATGGGTCTTTGCAGGATGCAGGGATGACGTCAACATTTACTAGGGAGCTTCAGAAATTGAAGGACATGATATCCAGTGTACCTGGAGTGGTCCAGCCAATTCCGGAAGTATCCCAAGACAGCCATAGGATATCCCGCTTTGCATATCCCATCTGTGATGCTGAAATCCCAAAGATATTTCAAACCCCCAACATGAAGCTGTATGATGGGACTACGGATCCTGAAGAGCATATTGCCCAGTATAGAGAAAGAATGGAGATTAACCCTATCCCTACGGAGCTCAAGGAAGCATGCTTGTGCAAGGGTTTCGGATCTACCCTGACAGGATCAGCCTTAAAATGGCTGTTAAACGTTCCTCCTCACTCAATTACTTCGTTTGCTCATTTGGTTAATTTATTTAATAGTCAGTTTTCTTGCAGCCGAAGTTTTGAGAAACTAACCAGTGATCTTTACAGGATAACTCAAGGACCTTAGGAATCCTTGAGGGATTATGTGAACAAGTTTAGTCGGGAATCCTTGGATATCCCACATCTTGTTGTTGCGACAGCTGTGCAGGCTTGTAAGATGGGGTTGCAAAAGGATTCTCAGTTTTATCAGGATCTTTTAATGAATCCCTGCAGGAATCTTGATGAAGCTAGCAATAGGGCCTTGAGATATATTCGCTTGGAAGATGACAAAAAGATGCAAGAGAGAATGAATTCTACCTCAACCTATGAATCAACCAACAGGAAATCAGAATCCTCGTATAAACCATATCGCTCTAAGCCATATGGCATAAATGACAACAAGAAAGTGAATGATGTTGAAGACGAGGATCCTAAAGAATATCCTGAATTATCTCAATACTGCTTTTCTGTTAACATACCTTAGTTAATGTATGCTATGCAGGGTTTAGGAGACAAAGCCAGGTGGCCTCGAAAGAATCAACAAAAAGCTGATTGGAAGGATAAATCCAAATGGTGTGCCTTCCATGAAGATTTCGGACATGTGACTGAGGATTGCATTGCTCTAAGGAAAGAAATAAGCTACCTATTGAGCAAGGGATATCTGAAGGATTTGCTGGGAAGAAAGAAGAATAAAGGGCAGGATCCCGAGAAGGATCCTGAACGAGCAGCATCACCCCCAGCAGATGCCAAAATAATTAACTTTATTTCAGGAGGATCCAACATTTGTGGGACTTCGTATTCTACGGCCAAGAGACATGCAAAGGAGGCTAAGACTGAAAGGGGAGACAAACCAGCCAGGATGACCACCCTTACAACTGATAAAGTGATCACTTTCGACAGTGATGACAGGGATACTGTGCAGGATCCTCACCATGATGCTCTCGTAATAACATTATATGTTGCTAACCATTTTGTACGCAGGATATTAGTGGACAATGGTAGCTCTGTCAACATAATTCAGCTGGAAACGTTGAAGAGGATGAATGTATCTCCGATGGACATTACTTCGAAGTCCACTGTGCTCGTTGGTTTCAGTGGAGAAGCTAGGAATACTGTAGGGGAGATAAAGTTGCCAGTATATGTCGAAGGGGTAAACTCGATACAACGCTTCTGTGTGATGGATTCCCTATCCTGCTATAACATCATACTAGGCAGGCCATGGATCCACGACATGAAGGCTGTGCCATCAACTTATCACCAGTGCATCAAGATCCCTACCCCTTGGGGGGTCGCCAAAGTTGATAGTGATCAGCAGGAGGCGAAGGAATGCTACTCATCTCAATGAAATCCTCAACCAAGCCTAATGCAGCATATGTCACACCCCTTTCTGCGGCGGAAGCACGAGGTGTGATCATGAAAGGTTCTCATTGCATACGAAGAGTAAACATGCTACATGCTCGTAAAATAACATCAAATACCATAATTTGAAAACATAAGTTTAGCGTTTACATCGCTAGACAGCATAAAACATTGTCTTAAAAGTTTACAACTTTATTTAAAGTTAAACACAAGCGACATCCACGAGCATAAGCGAGACCGCGCGCACATCCATCCTAGTTACCTGAAATACATGTGAGTTTTTGGGAAAAACGTCAACATAATGTTGATGTGAATTCATGCAGTTTTTGTATTTCACGTTTGTATACTTTGTATGAAAACATAGTTTGTGTATAAATCAAGTTTTCATATATAATTCAAGTTTCATGTGCACCCCACGTACTCATGTATATTTCAAGTCTTCTTGAGTACCCCACGTACTCAAGTATAATTCAAGCTCTTCTTGAGTACCCCACGTACTTCAAGTATAATTCCAGTTTTCTTGAGTACCCCACGTACTTCAAGTATTAATCAAGTTTTAGTATGGTATGAATTATATGTAATTAAAGTATTCCTGTAAGTATCAGGATTGTTAATGGGTTGCAAAGCCATTAACATGTGACACGACATAGGAAGTCACCAAACCTTAGGCATTTAATTGGTATATTCTGAGACACAAAAGCACTACTCGATTCTCGCCCTCACCGAGAGTCTGGCTGCCCGGCACCCGTTAGATCTAACCTTTTGTTCTGTGGTCTAGGTATATTGTTGATTAATGGTGCTTCTGTACCCTATTCGTGACACGATTTCTCGCATCATTTCTCATAATGCCTCATACTTGGTTCTCGTTCTCACCAAGTGCGCTTCTCATATTCTTATATTTCGTCACACTTGGTTCTCGTTCTCACCAAGTGTACTTCCTGTATTCTTATATTTCGTCACATTTGGTTCTCGTTCTCACCAAGTGTGCTTCTTGTATTTATATCATACCAATTATAAATATTGTACATTTGTACATGTATTTCACCCCCGAAGTTATAAAAACTGAAAACAGTTAAAGAGAAAAGGGGGAGCATGAACTCACAACTTTGCGTTCCTGTGCGTCGTAAACTTCACCGGATTTGCTTAATTAACGTCGTAACCTATACGCGTTTTCTTAACGTTAGTCACTAGACTTGTGTCGCACAAGTACAGTCACTCTCTTTTGTGTATATATTCTTGTGTTAAAAATATTTTATATTTTTAACTAAGTATCTTACTTATATTATTTTCTCTAAAATTAATATAAGTATCTCGTGTTTTGCACTTTGCACCCGAATTATGTATCTTGTATGTTGTATGTGTATTTTTATGTTTATACTCCTCATGAGTATTTAGTGTATTTTTTTTAAGTCTTAATACACTAGCACATATAACACATACTATATACACTTAGCACAAAAGTTGGTGATAAAATAATATATATTTTTTTCTCAAAAATATACATACTTATATCCATTTTTATTCTTGAAGAAATCCTCATTTCTTATCACCAGAAATTAGGGAAACCTTGGTAATACTTTTAAATACATTTTTAGGGAATAAGTTTCTCAAAAACTTATATTTTTCTAAGTGTCAAAATTTATAAAAATTTTGACAGAGTTTCCCCTAAAAATGGAGGTTTCCCATGTTTTCAAAACATGTGTTTATTTTCTTTTAAATCGTTATCAATCATCAACAACAATTATCAACCATAATCATCAACAATAATCACTAATTTCTCCATTTCATGAACTTGAATATTTACAAAAATGTGTAGCAACTTACTAGCACATTTAGTAAGTCTTTCCATCTCTAAAAATAAAATCATTATCTCGAAAACAATATTTTTAAAGAATATGAAGTTTTACAACTTCTCGTCGGTATTCACGAAAATATTTCTTGGTTAAATCCTTTCGTTACACAAAGTGTCTACACACTTTTTGGTTCTAAAAAATGTCTTTATTTTGAGAAAGATCCGGCTTTTTAAACATGATTTCATCATACACTTGGTTATTCAAAAATACCACTTGTAGATCCGTAGATCTACTAGTTTAGAACTTCATTTCATAAGGAAAATCGTTTTTTTACACAAGTTCATGTTTGTGAGTGAAAGGGTTCGTCATCTAGTTATTTTTACACTAAACATAGTGCTAGCTCATGTTCCATGAACCTGACCTAGCGTGGTTAGATGACGATCCGTTCCCCTACTAGCATCCAACAATAATAAATAACCATAACCAAACAAGTTTTATGAGTTTTACACTTTTAGTTAGTCTTTAACCACCAAGTTTATCATTCTTACAAGACTTTTAATTTTGTTTTCGCATGTTCATGATTTTTATCCGTCAAATCTCTTATTAACCACTTTAGACAAGATCAATAGGGTGTTTAGAGTCACTTACTACTAGCTCGTGGCTAGGGAAGAAACTAGACGAAAAACGGGTGGTTAATAGCGTTGTGGTGAGGTCCTTGGCAATCCGTAAGCACCGGGTCTCCTCGTATGTGATCCTTCACCTTTGTAAGTGAGTGGGATTGCAAGATTGAAATTGGAAAATGTGTGGATATGGGTGTGTGTGATTGGCCGAGAGTTAGCCAAAGGAGAAAGAAAGTAAAATTTTTGTTAAGTGTTTTGAATTGAAATGATGGTGATCTCTTGGTCACATTTATCATCCATAATTTCTAATTGCCCAATGTATAACATGTATGGAAGATATTAGACAACCTTTAATTAAATAGTCAACATTGTAAGAGTGTGCCCCCCACATGGGGACCGATCGGTTATAAAGGGATGGGGGTTTGGTTGGATTTTAACTTGAAGGTTAAGTGCTAGTGGAATTAGTTAGGTGACTAAATTAATTAGAGTGTTGTAATTTATAACGGGTGTTAGGGTATTCGGGGACACTAACTAGCTCAGTAAAATATAAACAATGTCATTGACAATATATTTTTTTGTGCTCCGGGTAAAGTCCGGTTGTTCGGTTAGACACCGGTTCGTTAAAGTGCTAATTTACACCTTTTAGTGTCTAATAAGTACCTTTTTGTAACACTTTCGATTCCCGACACTTAGGGAAACATTCTGACTGAAAAAATTATATTTTCTGCATAATATTCGCGTGCTAAAAGCTGAATTATTGCTGAATTATACAAAATTCTGCACTTAAAGTGCGTTTCGGGTGGTTTTTAGTGCTTATTTTTGCTTTCGTATAGTATATATATTAAACCCTTGTATGCACTCTAGGGTTTTAATGTATTCTTGTCATTGGACCTACACCTAGGCCTCAATTCTAATGTCTGACTGCTTTCTGCAGTTCTGTTGACACATTGTGTCCTACCGGTGAGTTTACTCATATTTCTGACGCAACGCTCTCGTTTATGCATAAAGCAATATTTTGTAGTATACAACGTGCATGAATTCACTTGTTTAGTATGTGTTCAGACATTGCTGACAATTAACCACATAATTGCAGTCATTAAATAATGATTAGAGTGTACGGAAATTACCGGTTTGGTGCCAGTTGTCACAGTCTCCCCCCTGTTAAAAGAATTTCGTCCCGAAATTCAGGCTGAACTAACTCTCGCTGGAGTCTTCTTGAATAGGTGGGGATACTTTTCCTTGAACTGGTACTCGGGTCCGTGCTTAGAGTTCCAACGTACTTTGACAAGTTTAACAGTGCTCCTCTTGGTCTTGTTGGCTTTCCAGTCGGTAACCTCAACGGGTTGTTCTGTAAATCGGAGGGCGTCATCAATATGTACTTCATCCATCAGGATGATCACGGTACCAATTCTTTTCAATATTCTGAATGGTCCGATGTATCGTGGATTCAGCTTTCCACGCTTTCCAAATCTGACTACGCCCTTCCAAGGTGAGACTTTTAACAACACTTTGTCTCCCACCTTGAATTCTACTGATTTTCTTTTAGGATCAGCGTAGCTCTTTTGCCGATCTCGAGCCGCCTTAATGCGCTCTCGGATCTGCGCAATCTTGTCGGTTGTCTCTTGTACAAGTTCAGGACCAACCATACGTTTATCTCTGGCATCTGCCAAACATAAGGGCGATCGGCATTTGTGGCCATACAGAGCTTCGAATGGCGCGGCTTTTATGCTCGTATGATAACTGTTATTGTAGGAAAACTCAACTAAAGGTAGATGAGTATCCCAGCTGCCGCCTAGATCCATGACACACGCGCGAAGCATATCTTCTAACGTTTGTATAGTCCGTTCGCTCTGGCCGTCTGTTTGCGGATGGAATGTCGTGCTTAGATCTAACTGAGATCCAAAGGCTTCCTGAAATGATTGCCAGATTCTTGACACAAAGCGTCCATCTCTGTCTGAAATGATTGAGATTGGCACTCCATGTCGTGCCACAATTTCTCTTAAGTATATCTCAGCAAGCTTTCCAGTGCTGTCTTTTTCTCGGATCGGTAGGAAGTGCGCAGACTTTGTTAACCGATCAACTATTACCCATATCATATCGTGCCCTCTCGGGGTCCTGGGTAATTTCGTTATGAAGTCCATCGAGATTTGTTCCCATGTCCACACGAGAATCTCTGGTTGTTGTAGTAGGCCGGACGGTTTCTGATATTCGGCCTTTACCTTAGCACAGGTTAGGCATTTTCCAACATAGACAGCAACGTCGCTTTTAAGTCTCGGCCACCAGTAATATTCCTTCAAGTCTTGATACACTTTTTCCGACCCTGGGTGGATCGAGTATCTCGATTTATGCACTTCATCAAGGATGACTTCTCGTATGCCCCCATAGAGTGGAACCCAAATACGCTTCTTGAAGTATAAGGCCCCCTCTTCGTTTGGCACCATGTATTTTAGCATACCCCGTAGGTATTCAGCTTTATGATTCTCTCCTTTAAGAGCTTCTTGTTGTGCATCACGAATGCGTGCAGTGAGGTTCGTTCGAATGGTCATTTCCAACGCTCGAACCCTTAGGGTCTTAACCCTTTCTTTTCGGCTCAACGCGTCCGCTACAACGTTTGCCTTTCCAGGATGGCACTTGATCTCACAGTCGTAATCATTTAGCAGCTCGACCCATCGCCGCTGGCGCATATTCAATTCCTTCTGATCAAATATGTGTTGTAAGCTTTTGTGATCTGTGAAAATTGTACATCGAGTACCATATAAATAGTGTCGCCAGATCTTCAAGGCGAATACCACCGCACCTAGTTCCAAGTCGTGAGTGGTATAGTTTCTTTCATGTACCTTCAGCTGTCTTGAAGCGTAAGCAATGACTTTTTGGCGCTGCATAAGCACGCATCCCAAGCCTTGTCGTGAAGCGTCGCAGTATACCACGAAGTCTTCAGTGCCTTCGAGTAATGATAGTATTGGTGCATCGCATAGCTTGTTCTTAAGTAACTGGAAGGCTTCTTCTTGTTTGTGACCCCAGTCATATTTCTTGTCTTTCTGTGTAAGGGTCGTTAGCGGTTGAGCTATTTTTGAGAAATTCTCGATGAATCGCCGATAATAGCCCGCTAAGCCCAAAAATTGTCGAACTTCAGTTGGGGTCTTAGGGGCTTCCCAATTCTTTATTGCTTCTATCTTGGACGGGTCTACATGAATGTCCTTCTCATTCACAACGTGACCAAGAAATTGTACTTCGCGAATCCAGAATTCGCATTTCGAGAACTTTGCATAAAGTTTCTCTTTCTTCAGTAGTTCCAGAATAGTTCTGAGATGTTACTCATGTTCTTCTTTCATTTGCGAATAGATCAGGATATCATCGATAAATACAATCACGAATTTATCGAGATATGGTTTGCATACGCGGTTCATCAGATCCATAAAGACCGCTGGCGCGTTCGTCAATCCAAATGGCATCACAAGAAATTCGTAGTGCCCATAGCGTGTTCTGAATGCAGTCTTTGGTACGCTTTCCTCTTGGATTCTCAGCTGATGGTATCCAGATCGAAGATCGATCTTGGAATAGTAGCTTGATCCTTGCAATTGATCAAATAAGTCATCAATCCTTGGTAGCGGGTACCGATTCTTGATAGTGAGCTTGTTCAGTTCCCTGTAATTGATACACATCCGCAGTGATCCATCCTTCTTCTTCACGAATAATACTGGAGCTCCCCAGGGTGAGAAGCTTGGTCTTATAAATCCTTTATCCAACAACTCTTGGAGTTGTGTAGATAATTCTTGCATTTCGGATGGTGCAAGTCGATAGGGAGCCTTGGCTACAGGAGCGGCTCCTGGAACCAAGTCTATATGAAATTCGACTTGTCGTTGTGGAGGTAGTCCTGGCAGATCTTCGGGAAAAACATCAGGGAATTCCTTCACCACAGGAATATCTTCGAGTTTTGGCTCCACAGCCTTCTTGTCTATAACGTGTGCTAGGAAAGCGACACATCCTTTCCTCAGGCACTTCTGTGCCTTCATGCAACTGATGATTCAAAGAGGCGCGTCTCGTTTTTCTCCATGCACGATGAGAGTTTCATCATTCGCCAGAGGGATACGAATGATTTTCTCATAACATACAACTTCAGCTTTGTTCTTGGACAACCAGTCCATCCCGACTACTACATCGAAGCTACCCAGTTGAATAGGTAAGAGGTCGATGCTAAATCTTCGTTCACCAAGTTCTAGTGTACAGCCCCTAACAACTTCGCTTGATTCAACAAGTTTTCCATTGGCTAGTTCTATGGAGTAAGGAATTTCTAATCTACTAGATTCTATTCCAAGCATGCGTTTAAATTCCATAGACATGAAGCTATAATCGGCGCCAGTGTGAAATAATATGGATGCAAAGTGATTGTTAATGAGAAACGTACCGGTGACCACGTTAGGGTCCTCGCGTGCGTTCTTTGCTCCAATCACAAATGCTCGAGCCTGAGCATTGTTTCCCTCTGGGCAGTCCTTCATGAAATGATCATTGCTTCCACACTTGAAGCATCCTTGGTTCTGCCCTTTCCCGTTACCATTCTTGTTTCCAGCACCATTTCCATTCCGGTTCTTTCCTTTTCCCCAACAGTCCTCTATTTGATGACCCAGCTTACCACATTTGTCGCACCTTGGAATGCGACAAGCTCCTTCATGATGATACTTACATTTTTGGCATCTAGGCATGGAGCGTTGGTATGCTTTGATTATATGGGTTTTCGCCTCCTGAGACGGGTTGGCGTCGCGCTTCTTGCTGAAACCCTTGTTGTTGCGAGTTGCTTGGTTCAGGTTCGAATGTTTTCTCTTCTTGTCACCGGACGACTCAGCATGTGTCTCGGTCTTCTCTGTTGGGTTCAGTGATAACTTCTTCATACGAACACAATCTTCAGTAAGGCTGACAACCAGAGTTACGGCCTCAGTGATTGTTTGTGGTTTGGCCGACGTCACCATGCCACGAAACTCTGGGGCCAGTCCCCAAATGTAGCGTTCAACGCGCTTGAATTCGGGAGACACCATGTAGGGTAGCACTCTTGACAGATCGTGGAACCTTCGAGTATAACCATTAATGTCAGCACCTACCATGGTCAAGTGCCAGAACTCTGTTTCCAGCCTTTGGAGTTCAGCGTGAGAGCAATACTTCTCTCTCATTCTTTCCTTCAGGTCCTCCCAAGTTAAGCCATAAGCGGCATCATCACCCAAAGTTTGGGCTTGCAGGTTCCACCAAGTCAGAGCTTCATCGACAAACAACCCAGTAGCAAAGGTGACTTGTTGATCCGCGGTACACTTGCTCATGCGGATAGTAGCTTTAGTCTTCTCCGTCCAGCGCACAAATGCTACTTCACCTCCTGTGCCGTCATAGTTCATCGGCTTGCAGTTGAGGAACTGCTTGAAAGTGCAGCCTGGAATTGATTCAACCAATTCATATGTGAGCAATCGAAGAAATAATGAAACAAGGACCGTTCATAAATTTCTCCATGCTTAGTACATTGTCTTAAGGTTACCTTGAGCTGCGCTGCCTCCAGATGAATCTCCGTTCCCATTACGTCTAGCGTTGCTTGGTCCTCCACTGTCTTGTGTACGGTTCGCCTCGTACTGGGCGATAGCAGCGGAGATCCTTTCTTCCAGTAGAGCGTTCAGTTCTTCAGCAGTTCTTGGCAGTGGGGGAGGAGGAGGTTGATCATCATTGCGAGCATTCACAGCTTTCCTGGGTGCCATGTTCTGACAGAACATAACACAGCAGGGTTAGACACTTGTTTGATATCGTCATACTAGACAGTAGTAGTATATATATATTCACAGGTATATACCACATAAGTGACATCAAACAATTATTACTCTAGCAGAGTACTTAGTAGGCTTGCACTGAGGGAATCTATACGTGACAAGACTTGCTGTGGTTTCTGTGCACTGAATTCCATAATTATGTATGCATCCATAATTACGTAACTCCTTGCACAGTCCGCACAGTTCGTTTCATCCTCGTATTTCTTCCTTCAGATGGGCCATCGCTTTCAGGTAAAGTCACGTATACTTGTGACATTCTACTTCTAGTACATGCTAATTATCACACCTAATTGCAAGTAGTTTCTAGTCAACGACAAGTGCTACTCAAGTGCACTCTAAGTCTCGTAGTGTCTTTTCTAGACTCATGTAGACAGTTTCAGGCAGTGGATGTCGCGGGACGTTTTATGCAATGAAAACTCTTTGAAAATTGTTTTCGTGAAAGGATCCTAGAGATTGTAGACTAGACTCGAGAAGGAATCCTGGTTCACTACAATCGCAGCTCTGATACCAACCTGTGACACCCCTTTCTGCGGCGGAAGCACGAGGTGTGATCATGAAAGGTTCTCATTGCATACGAAGAGTAAACATGCTACATGCTCGTAAAATAACATCAAATACCATAATTTGAAAACATAAGTTTAGCGTTTACATCGCTAGACAGCATAAAACATTGTCTTAAAAGTTTACAACTTTATTTAAAGTTAAACACAAGCGACATCCACGAGCATAAGCGAGACCGCGCGCACATCCATCCTAGTTACCTGAAATACATGTTAGTTTTTGGGAAAAACGTCAACATAATGTTGGTGTGAATTCATGCAGTTTTTGTATTTCACGTTTGTATACTTTGTATGAAAACATAGTTTGTGTATAAATCAAGTTTTCATATATAATTCAAGTTTCATGTGCACCCCACGTACTCATGTATATTTCAAGTCTTCTTGAGTACCCCACGTACTCAAGTATAATTCAAGCTCTTCTTGAGTACCCCACGTACTTCAAGTATAATTCCAGTTTTCTTGAGTACCCCACGTACTTCAAGTATTAATCAAGTTTTAGTATGGTATGAATTATATGTAATTAAAGTATTCCTGTAAGTATCAGGATTGTTAATGGGTTGCAAAGCCATTAACATGTGACACGACATAGGAAGTCACCAAACCTTAGGCATTTAATTGGTATATTCTGAGACACAAAAGCACTACTCGATTCTCGCCCTCACCGAGAGTGTGGCTGCCCGGCACCCGTTAGATCTAACCTTTTGTTCTGTGGTCTAGGTATATTGTTGATTAATGGTGCTTCTGTACCCTATTCGTGACACGATTTCTCGCATCATTTCTCATAACGCCTCATACTTGGTTCTCGTTCTCACCAAGTGCCCTTCTCATATTCTTATATTTCGTCACACTTGGTTCTCGTTCTCACCAAGTGTACTTCCTGTATTCTTATATTTCGTCACACTTGGTTCTCGTTCTCACCAAGTGTGCTTCTTGTATTTATATCATACCAATTATAGATATTGTACATTTGTACATGTATTTCACCCCCGAAGTTATAAAAACTGAAAACAGTTAAAGAGAAAAGGGGGAGCATGAACTCACAACTTTGCGTTCCTGTGCGTCGTAAACTTCACCGGATTTGCTTAATTAACGTCGTAACCTATACGCGTTTTTTTAACGTTAGTCACTAGACTTGTGCCGCACAAGTACAGTCACTCTCTTTTGTGTATATATTCTTGTGTTAAAAATATTTTATATTTTTAACTAAGTATCTTACTTATATTATTTTCTCTAAAATTAATATAAGTATCTCGTGTTTTGCACTTTGCACCCGAATTATGTATCTTGTATGTTGTATGTGTATTTTTATGTTTATACTCCTCATGAGTATTTAGTGTATTTTTTTTAAGTCTTAATACACTAGCACATATAACACATAATATATACACTTAGCACAAAAGTTGGTGATAAAATAATATATATTTTTCTCTCAAAAATATACATACTTATATCCATTTTTATTCTTGAATAAATCCTCATTTCTTATCACCAAAAATTAGGGAAACCTTGGTAATACTTTTAAATACATTTTTAGGGAATAAGTTTCTCAAAAACTTATATTTTTCTAAGTGTCAAAATTTATAAAATTTTTGACAGAGTTTCCCCTAAAAATGGAGGTTTCCCATGTTTTCAAAACATGTGTTTATTTTCTTTTAAATCGTTATCAATCATCAACAACAATTATCAACCATAATCATCAACAATAATCACTAATTTCTCCATTTCATGAACTTGAATATTTACAAAAATGTGTAGCAACTTACTAGCACATTTAGTAAGTCTTTCCATCTCTAAAAATAAAATCATTATCTCGAAAACTTTATTTTTAAAGAATATGAAGTTTTACAACTTCTAGTCGGTATTCACGAAAATATTTCTTGGTTAAATCCTTTCGTTACACAAGTGTCTACACACTTTTTGGTTCTCAAAAATGTCTTTATTTTGAGAAAGATCCGGCTTTTTAAACATGATTTCATCATACACTTGGTTATTCAAAAATACCACTTGTAGATCCGTAGATCTACTAGTTTAGAACTTCATTTCATAAGAAAAATCGTTTTTTACACAAGTTCATGTTTGTGAGTGAAAGGGTTCGTCATCTAGTTATTTTTACACTAAACATAGTGCTAGCTCATGTTCCATGAACCTGACCTAGCGTGGTTAGATGACGATCCGTTCCCCTACTAGCATCCAATAATAATAAATAACCATAACCAAACAAGTTTTATGAGTTTTACACTATTAGTTAGTCTTTAACCACCAAGTTTATCATTCTTACAAGACTTTTAATTTTGTTTTCGCATGTTCATGATTTTTATCCATCAAATCTCTTATTAACCACTTTAGACAAGATCAATAGGGTGTTTAGAGTCACTTACTACTAGCTCGTGGCTAGGGAAGAAACTAGACGAAAAACGGGTGGTTAATAGCGTTGTGGTGAGGTCCTTGGCAATCCGTAAGCACCGGGTCTCCTCGTATGTGATCCTTCACCTTTGTAAGTGAGTGGGATTGCAAGATTGAAATTGGAAAATGTGTGGATATGGGTGTGTGTGATCGGTCGAGAGTTAGCCAAAGGAGAAAGAAAGTAAAATTTTTGTTAAGTGTTTTGAATTGAAATGATGGTGATCTCTTGGTCACATTTATCATCCATAATTTCTAATTGCCCAATGTATAACATGTATGGAAGATATTAGACAACCTTTAATTAAATAGTCAACATTGTAAGAGTGTGCCCCCCACATGGGGACCGATCGGTTATAAAGGGATGGGGGTTTGGTTGGATTTTAACTTGAAGGTTAAGTGCAAGTGGAATTAGTTAGGTGACTAAATTAATTAGAGTGTTGTAATTTATAACGGGTGTTAGGGTATTCGAGGACCCTAACTAGCTCAGTAAAATATAAACAATGTCATTGACAATATACTTTTTTTTGTGCTCCGGGTAAAGTCCGGTTGTTCGGTTAGACACCGGTTCGTTAAAGTGCTAATTTACACCTTTTAGTGTCTAATAAGTACCTTTTTGTAACACTTTCAATTCCCGACACTTAGGGAAACATTCTGACTGAAAAAATTATATTTTCTGCATAATATTCGCGTGCTAAAAGTTGAATTATTGCTGAATTATACAAAATTCTGCACTTAAAGTGCGTTTCGGGTGCTTTTTAGTGCTTATTTTTGCTTTCGTATAGTATATATATTAAACCCTTGTATGCACTCTTGGGTTTTAATGTATTCTTGTCGTTGGACCTACACCTAGGCCTCAATTCTAATGTCTGACTGCTTTCTGCAGTTCTGTTGACACATTGTGTCCTACCGATGAGTTTACTAATATTTCTGACGCAACGCTCTCGTTTATGCATAAAGCAATATTTTGTAGTATACAACGTGCATGAATTCACTTGTTTAGTATGTGTTCAGACATTGCTGACAATTAAGCACATAATTGCAGTCATTAAATAATGATTAGAGTGTACGGAAATTACCGGTTTGGTACCAGTTGTCACAGTCTCCCCCCGTTAAAAGAATTTCGTCCCGAAATTCAGGCTGAACTAACTCTCGCTGGAGTCTTCTTGAATAGGTGGGGATACTTTTCCTTGAACTGGTACTCGGGTCCGTGCTTAGAGTTCCAACGTACTTTGACAAGTTTAACAGTGCTCCTCTTGGTCTTGTTGACTTTCCAGTCGGTAACCTCAACGGGTTGTTCTGTAAATCGGAGGGCGTCATCAATATGTACTTCATCCATCGGGATGATCACGGTACCAATTCTTTTCAATATTCTGAATGGTCCGATGTATCGTGGATTCAGCTTTCCACGCTTTCCAAATCTGACTACGCCCTTCCAAGGTGAGACTTTTAACAACACTTTGTCTCCCACCTTGAATTCTACTGATTTTCTTTTCGGATCAGCGTAGCTCTTTTACCGATCTCGAGCCGCCTTAATGCGCTCTCGGATCTGCGCAATCTTGTCGGTTGTCTCTTGTACAAGTTCAGGACCAACCATACGTTTATCTCCGGCATCTGCCAAACATAAGGGCGATCGGCATTTGTGGCCATACAGAGCTTCGAATGGCGCGGCTTTTATGCTCGTATGATAACTGTTATTGTAGGAAAACTCAACTAAAGGTAGATGAGTATCCCAGCTGCCGCCTAGATCCATGACACACGCGCGAAGCATATCTTCTAACGTTTGTATAGTCCGTTCGCTCTGGCCGTCTGTTTGCGGATGGAATGTCGTGCTTAGATCTAACTGAGATCCAAAGGCTTCCTGAAATGATTGCCAGATTCTTGACACAAAGCGTCCATCTCTGTCTGAAATGATTGAGATTGGCACTCCATGTCGTGCCACAATTTCTCTTAAGTATATCTCAGCAAGCTTTCCAGTGCTGTCTTTTTCTCGGATCGGTAGGAAGTGCGCAGACTTTGTTAACCGATCAACTATTACCCATATCATATCGTGCCCTCTCGGGGTCCTGGGTAATTTCGTTATGAAGTCCATCGAGATTTGTTCCCATGTCCACACGAGAATCTCTGGTTGTTGTAGTAGGCCGGACGGTTTCTGATATTCGGCCTTTACCTTAGCACAGGTTAGGCATTTTCCAACATAGACAGCAACGTCGCTTTTAAGTCTCGGCCACCAGTAATATTCCTTCAAGTCTTGATACATTTTGTCCGACCCTGGGTGGATCGAGTATCTCGATTTATGCACTTCATCAAGGATGACTTCTCGTATGCCCCCATAGAGTGGAACCCAAATACGCTTCTTGAAGTATAAGGCCCCCTCTTCGTTTGGCACCATGTATTTCAGCATACCCCGTAGGTATTCAGCTTTACGATTCTCTCCTTTAAGAGCTTCTTGTTGTGCATCACGAATGCGTGCAGTGAGGTTCGTTCGAATGGTCATTTCCAACGCTCGAACCCTTAGGGTCTTAACCCTTTCTTTTCGGCTCAACGCGTCCGCTACAACGTTTGCCTTTCCAGGATGGCACTTGATCTCACAGTCGTAATCATTTAGCAGCTCGACCCATCGCCGCTGGCGCATATTCAATTCCTTCTGATCAAATATGTGTTGTAAGCTTTTGTGATCTGTGAAAATTGTACATCGAGTACCATATAAATAGTGTCGCCAGATCTTCAAGGCGAATACCACCGCACCTAGTTCCAAGTCGTGAGTGGTATAGTTTCTTTCATGTACCTTCAGCTGTCTTGAAGCGTAAGCAATGACTTTTTGGCGCTGCATAAGCACGCATCCCAAGCCTTGTCGTGAAGCGTCGCAGTATACCACGAAGTCTTCAGTGCCTTCGAGTAATGATAGTATTGGTGCATCGCATAGCTTGTTCTTAAGTAACTGGAAGGCTTCTTCTTGTTTGTGACCCCAGTCATATTTCTTGTCTTTCTGTGTAAGGGTCGTTAGCGGTTGAGCTATTTTTGAGAAATTCTCGATGAATCGCCGATAATAGCCCGCTAAGCCCAAAAATTGTCGAACTTCAGTTGGGGTCTTAGGGGCTTCCCAATTCTTTATTGCTTCTATCTTGGACGGGTCTACATGAATGCCCTTCTCATTCACAACGTGACCAAGAAATTGTACTTCGCGAATCCAGAATTCGCATTTCGAGAACTTTGCATAAAGTTTCTCTTTCTTCAGTAGTTCCAGAATAGTTCTGAGATGTTACTCATGTTCTTCTTTCATTTGCGAATAGATCAGGATATCATCGATAAATACAATCACGAATTTATCGAGATATGGTTTGCATACGC
The DNA here is from genome assembly GCA_030545235.1 of Helianthus tuberosus. Classification (NCBI taxonomy): domain Eukaryota; kingdom Viridiplantae; phylum Streptophyta; class Magnoliopsida; order Asterales; family Asteraceae; genus Helianthus; species Helianthus tuberosus. Next base: position 130,770,213 of record CM060427.1, on the reverse strand, counting down.
GGTTCATCAGATCCATAAAGACCGCTGGCGCGTTCGTCAATCCAAATGGCATCACAAGAAATTCGTAGTGCCCATAGCGTGTTCTGAATGCAGTCTTTGGTACGCTTTCCTCTTGGATTCTCAGCTGATGGTATCCAGATCGAAGATCGATCTTGGAATAGTAGCTTGATCCTTGCAATTGATCAAATAAGTCATCAATCCTTGGTAGCGGGTACCGATTCTTGATAGTGAGCTTGTTCAGTTCCCTGTAATTGATTCAAAGAGGCGCGTCTCGTTTTTCTCCATGCACGATGAGAGTTTCATCATTCGCCAGAGGGATGCGAATGATTTTCTCATAACATACAACTTCAGCTTTGTTCTTGGACAACCAGTCCATCCCGACTACTACATCGAAGCTACCCAGTTGAATAGGTAAGAGGTCGATGCTAAATCTTCGTTCACCAAGTTCTAGTGTACAGCCCCTAACAACTTCGCTTGATTCAACAAGTTTTCCATTGGCTAGTTCTATGGAGTAAGGAATTTCTAATCTACTAGATTCTATTCCAAGCATGCGTTTAAATTCCATAGACATGAAGCTATAATCGGCGCCAGTGTGAAATAATATGGATGCAAAGTGATTGTTAATGAGAAACGTACCGGTGACCACGTTAGGGTCCTCGCGTGCGTTCTTTGCTCCAATCACAAATGCTCGAGCCTGAGCATTGTTTCCCTCTGGGCAGTCCTTCATGAAATGATCATTGCTTCCACACTTGAAGCATCCTTGGTTCTGCCCTTTCCCGTTACCATTCTTGTTTCCAGCACCATTTCCATTCCGGTTCTTTCCTTTTCCCCAACAGTCTTCTATTTGATGACCCAGCTTACCACATTTGTCGCACCTTGGAATGCGACAAGCTCCTTCATGATGATACTTACATTTTTGGCATCTAGGCATGGAGCGTTGGTATGCTTTGATTATATGGGTTTTCGCCTCCTGAGACGGGTTGGCGTCGCGCTTCTTGCTGAAACCCTTGTTGTTGCGAGTTGCTTGGTTCAGGTTCGAATGTTTTCTCTTCTTGTCACCGGACGACTCAGCATGTGTCTCGGTCTTCTCTGTTGGGTTCAGTGATAACTTCTTCATACGAACACAATCTTCAGTAAGGCTGACAACCAGAGTTACGGCCTCAGTGATTGTTTGTGGTTTGGCCGACGTCACCATGCCACGAAACTCTGGGGCCAGTCCCCAAATGTAGCGTTCAACGCGCTTGAATTCGGGAGACACCATGTAGGGTAGCACTCTTGACAGATCGTGGAACCTTCGAGTATAACCATTAATGTCAGCACCTACCATGGTCAAGTGCCAGAACTCTGTTTCCAGCCTTTGGAGTTCAGCGTGAGAGCAATACTTCTCTCTCATTCTTTCCTTCAGTTCCTCCCAAGTTAAGCCATAAGCGGCATCATCACCCAAAGTTTGGGCTTGCAGGTTCCACCAAGTCTGAGCTTCATCGACAAACAACCCAGTAGCAAAGGTGACTTGTTGATCCGCGGTACACTTGCTCATGCGGATAGTAGCTTCAGTCTTCTCCGTCCAGCGCACAAATGCTACTTCACCTCCTGTGCCGTCATAGTTCATCGGCTTGCAGTCGAGGAACTGCTTGAAAGTGCAGCCTGGAATTGATTCAACCAATTCATATGTGAGCAATCGAAGAAATAATGAAACAAGGACCGTTCATAAATTTCTCCATGCTTAGTACATTGTCTTAAGGTTACCTTGAGCTGCGCTGCCTCCAGATGAATCTCCGTTCCCATTACGTCTAGCGTTGCTTGGTCCTCCACTGTCTTGTGTACGGTTCGCCTCGTACTGGGCGATAGCAGCGGAGATCCTTTCTTCCAGTAGAGCGTTCAGTTCTTCAGCAGTTCTTGGCAGTGGGGGAGGAGGAGGTTGATCATCATTGCGAGCATTCACAGCTTTCCTGGGTGCCATGTTCTGACAGAACATAACACAGCAGGGTTAGACACTTGTTTGATATCGTCATACTAGTCAGTAGTAGTATATATATATTCACAGGTATATACCACATAAGTGACATCAAACAATTATTACTCTAGCAGAGTACTTAGTAGGCTTGCACTGAGGGAATCTATACGTGACAAGACTTGCTGTGGTTTCTGTGCACTGAATTCCATAATTATGTATGCATCCATAATTACGTAACTCCTTGCACAGTCCGCACAGTTCGTTTCATCCTCGTATTTCTTCCTTCAGATGGGCCATCGCTTTCAGGTAAAGTCACGTATACTTGTGACATTCTACTTCTAGTACATGCTAATTATCACACCTAATTGCAAGTAGTTTCTAGTCAACGACAAGTGCTACTCAAGTGCACTCTAAGTCTCGTAGTGTCTTTTCTAGACTCATGTAGACAGTTTCAGGCAGTGGATGTCGCGGGACGTTTTATGCAATGAAAACTCTTTGAAAATTGTTTTCGTGAAAGGATCCTAGAGATTGTAGACTAGACTCGAGAAGGAATCCTGGTTCACTACAATCGCAGCTCTGATACCAACCTGTCACACCCCTTTCTGCGGCGGAAGCACGAGGTGTGATCATGAAAGGTTCTCATTGCATACGAAGAGTAAACATGCTACATGCTCGTAAAATAACATCAAATACCATAATTTGAAAACATAAGTTTAGCGTTTACATCGCTAGACAGCATAAAACATTGTCTTAAAAGTTTACAACTTTATTTAAAGTTAAACACAAGCGACATCCACGAGCATAAGCGAGACCGCGTGCACATCCATCCTAGTTACCTGAAATACATGTGAGTTTTTGGAAAAACGTCAACATAATGTTGGTGTGAATTCATGCAGTTTTTGTATTTCACGTTTGTATACTTTGTATGAAAACATAGTTTGTGTATAAATCAAGTTTTCATATATAATTCAAGTTTCATGTGCACCCCACGTACTCATGTATATTTCAAGTCTTCTTGAGTACCCCACGTACTCAAGTATAATTCAAGCTCTTCTTGAGTACCCCACGTACTTCAAGTATAATTCCAGTTTTCTTGAGTACCCCACGTACTTCAAGTATTAATCAAGTTTTAGTATGGTATGAATTATATGTAATTAAAGTATTCCTGTAAGTATCAGGAATGTTAATGGGTTGCAAAGCCATTAACGTGTGACACGACATAGGAAGTCACCAAACCTTAGGCATTTAATTGGTATATTCTGAGATACAAAAGCACTACTCGATTCTCGCCCTCACCGAGAGTGTGGCTGCCCGGCACCCGTCAGATCTAACCTTTTGTTCTGCGGTCTTGGTATATTGTTGATTAATGGTGCTTCTGTACCCTATTCGTGACACGATTTCTCGCATCATTTCTCATAACGCCTCATACTTGGTTCTCTTTCTCACCAAGTGCCCTTCTCATATTCTTATATTTCGTCACACTTGGTTCTCGTTCTCACCAAGTGTACTTCCTGTATTCTTATATTTCGTCACACTTGGTTCTCGTTCTCACCAAGTGTGCTTCTTGTATTTATATCATACCAATTATAGATATTGTACATTTGTACATGTATTTCACCCCCGAAGTTATAAAAACTGAAAACAGTTAAAGAGAAAAGGGGGAGCATGAACTCACAACTTTGCGTTCCTGTGCGTCGTAAACTTCACCGGATTTGCTTAATTAACGTCGTAACCTATACGCGTTTTTTTAACGATAGTCACTAGACTTGTGTCGCACAAGTACAGTCACTCTCTTTTGTGTATATATTCTTGTGTTAAAAATATTTTATATTTTTAACTAAGTATCTTACTTATATTATTTTCTCTAAAATTAATATAAGTATCTCGTGTTTTGCACTTTGCACCCGAATTATGTATCTTGTATGTTGTATGTGTATTTTTATGTTTATACTCCTCATGAGTATTTAGTGTATTTTTTTTAAGTCTTAATACACTAGCACATATAACACATACTATATACACTTAGCACAAAAGTTGGTGATAAAATAATATATATTTTTCTCTCAAAAATATACATACTTATATCCATTTTTATTCTTGAATAAATCCTTATTTCTTATCACCAAAAATTAGGGAAACCTTGGTAATACTTTTAAATACATTTTTAGGGAATAAGTTTCTCAAAAACTTATATTTTTCTAAGTGTCAAAATTTATAAAAATTTTGACAGAGTTTCCCCTAAAAATGGAGGTTTCCCATGTTTTCAAAACATGTGTTTATTTTCTTTTAAATCGCTATCAATCATCAACAACAATTATCAACCATAATCATCAACAATAATCACTAATTTCTCCATTTCATGAACTTCAATATTTACAAAAATGTGTAGCAACTTACTAGCACATTTAGTAAGTCTTTCCATCTCTAAAAATAAAATCATTATCTCGAAAACTTTATTTTTAAAGAATATAAAGTTTTACAACTTCTAGTCGGTATTCACGAAAATATTTCTTGGTTAAATCCTTTCGTTACACAAGTGTCTACACACTTTTTGGTTCTCAAAAATGTCTTTATTTTGAGAAAGATCCGGCTTTTTAAACATGATTTCATCATACACTTGGTTATTCAAAAATACCACTTGTAGATCCGTAGATCTACTAGTTTAGAACTTCATTTCATAAGAAAAATCGTTGTTTACACAAGTTCATGTTTGTGAGTGAAAGGGTTCGTCATCTAGTTATTTTTACACTAAACATAGTGCTAGCTCATGTTCCATGAACCTGACCTAGCGTGGTTAGATGACGATCCGTTCCCCTACTAGCATCCAATAATAATAAATAACCATAACCAAACAAGTTTTATGAGTTTTACACTATTAGTTAGTCTTTAACCACCAAGTTTATCATTCTTACAAGACTTTTAATTTTGTTTTCGCATGTTCATGATTTTTATCCATCAAATCTCTTATTAACCACTTTAGACAAGATCAATAGGGTGTTTAGAGTCACTTACTACTAGCTCGTGGCTAGGGAAGAAACTAGACGAAAAACGGGTGGTTAATAGCGTTGTGGTGAGGTCCTTGGCAATCCGTAAGCACCGGGTCTCCTCGTATGTGATCCTTCACCTTTGTAAGTGAGTGGGATTGCAAGATTGAAATTGGAAAATGTGTGGATATGGGTGTGTGTGATCGGCCGAGAGTTAGCCAAAGGAGAAAGAAAGTAAAATTTTTGTTAAGTGTTTTGAATTGAAATGATGGTGATCTCTTGGTCACATTTATCATCCATAATTTCTAATTGCCCAATGTATAACATGTATGGAAGATATTAGACAACCTTTAATTAAATAGTCAACATTGTAAGAGTGTGCCCCCCCACATGGGGACCGATCGGTTATAAAGGGATGGGGGTTTGGTTGGATTTTAACTTGAAGGTTAAGTGCAAGTGGAATTAGTTAGGTGACTAAATTAATTAGAGTGTTGTAATTTATAACGGGTGTTAGGGTATTCGAGGACCCTAACTAGCTCAGTAAAATATAAACAATGTCATTGACAATATATTTTTTTTTGTGCTCCGGGTAAAGTCCGGTTGTTCGGTTAGACACCGGTTCGTTAAAGTGCTAATTTACACCTTTTAGTGTCTAATAAGTACCTTTTTGTAACACTTTCAATTCCCGACACTTAGGGAAACATTCTGACTGAAAAAATTATATTTTCTGCATAATATTCGCGTGCTAAAAGTTGAATTATTGCTGAATTATACAAAATTCTGCACTTAAAGTGCGTTTCGGGTGCTTTTTAGTGCTTATTTTTGCTTTCGTATAGTATATATATTAAACCCTTGTATGCACTCTTGGGTTTTAATGTATTCTTGTCGTTGGACCTACACCTAGGCCTCAATTCTAATGTCTGACTGCTTTCTGCAGTTCTGTTGACACATTGTGTCCTACCGGTGAGTTTACTAATATTTCTGACGCAACGCTCTCGTTTATGCATAAAGCAATATTTTGTAGTATACAACGTGCATGAATTCACTTGTTTAGTATGTGTTCAGACATTGCTGACAATTAAGCACATAATTGCAGTCATTAAATAATGATTAGAGTGTACGGAAATTACCGGTTTGGTGCCAGTTGTCACAGCATAGCAATTAAAGATGCGGGCCCAGGATATCATGGAGGCTTCGGAGCAGGATGTAAAGAAAGTCATCCTGGATCAGGATAATCCGGATATCTCGGTGCTCGTAGGAACCAATATCCCTCAGGATATTGAAAATCAATTGACTACTTTTTTGAAATGCAGGATGTCAACATTTGCGTGGAAGCACGAGGATATGATAGGTATATCCAAGGATATTATAACACATAAGCTTGGTATTGACAGGTCATTCAAGCCGGTCCAACAAAAGAGAAGAAAATTTGCTCCGGAGCGAAATGTGATCATCCAAGAGGAAGTGGAAAGACTATTAAGGAGCAAGATGATTAGAGAAGTGAAGTTTCCTAAATGGCTTGCGAATGTAGTCGTGGTACAAAAGAAAAATGGGAAATGGAGAGTTTGTGTAGATTACACAGACTTAAACAAAGCATGTCCCAAAGACCCGTTTCCTCTACCTCATATTGATTCAATGGTAGATGCTACCGCCGGCCATGAGATGTTAACCTTCATGGATGCCTCTTCAGGATTTCAGCAAATCCAAATGGAACCCTCTGATCAGGAGGATACTGCTTTCATGACACCCACATGTATTTATTGTTATATTGCTATGCCCTTTGGTTTGAAAAATCCAGGTGCAACATACAAGAGGTTGGTAAACATGATGTTTAAAGACAAGCTGGGGGACACCATGGAGGTATATATTGACGATATGGTGGTGAAATCTAAAAAGGCTGAGGATCACCTCCAGGATATTAAGGGAGCGTTTGATATCCTGGATCAATACAACATGAAACTGAATCCTGCTAAGTGCCATTTCAGAGTGAGGGCAGGAAAGTTTCTAGGATATATGGTGACCAAAAGAGGCATAGAGGCAAGCCCGGAGCAGATCAAAGCTATCCTGGATATAAAATCACCTTCGAATATGAAGGATGTTCAACGGTTAACAGGCCGAGTAGCAGCGTTGAACAGATTTATTTCAAGATCCTCGGAGAAGTGCAAAGAATTTTACAATATCCTCAAGAAGAATAAGAAATTCGAGTGGGGAGTGAAACATGAAGCAGCCTTGCAGGATTTGAAGCAATATCTTTCAACCGCACCCTTATTGATGAAACCTGAGGATGGCGAACCATTATCCCTGTATCTTGCAGTATCAGGGAATGCAGTAAGTGCTGTTCTTGTAAAAGATCATGAAGGTCAGCAGTATCCTGTCTATTATGTTAGTAAGAGTTTATTAGATGCTGAAACTAGATATTCTCATCTAGAAAAATTAATATTAGCCCTAGTTATGGCATCAACGAAACTTAGACATTATTTTGAGACACATAGGATTCATGTTAAAACCAATTATCCTGTTAAAAACGTGCTTAGGAAACCTGAGATGTCGGGTAGGATGGCTAAATGGTCAGTAAAATTAAGTGCTTATGACTTAGTATATGAGCCTAGAAATGCCATAAAGTCTCAGGATTTAGCTGACTTTGTGGCTGATTTCAGTAGTGACATTCAAAATGAAGTAGACTTAGAAGTACAGCAGCTAGGAGAAAACTTAGAATGCTGGACATTGTACACTGATGGTGCATCTAATGTAAGAGGTGTAGGCCTAGGTATACTACTAAAATCACCACAGGGGGACATATTACCCCAGGCTATTAGATGTGAATTTCCTGCTACTAATAATGAAGCGGAATATGAGGCTTTGATCGCAGGATTAGAATTGGCTAGAAACATGAATATTAAGAATTTGCAAGTATATGTTGATTCCTTGTTAATTACTAATCATTTTAATGGATCCTATGCAGTTAAAGGTGAGAAGTTAATCGAGTATCTCGATATTCTCAAAAAATTAGCAGGATATTTCGATGTTTTTACACTTGAGCAGGTACCAAGAGAGGAAAATGTTGAAGCTGATGCCTTGGCAAATCTGGGATCATCGGTCAGGATACCGGAAGGAACCCAAGTACCAATATTACATATCCTATATCCTGCGATGAATCCTCAGGATAAGGAAGTAATAAGTATTCAGGATCCTGATGATGAGTATCCCGAGGAGAATCCTAAGTCCTGGACAGCTCCAATCATGAGATATCTCAAAGAAGGACACATTCCAAAGAATGAGAATCCTGAGGCCTTTAGAATGAAGGTATCACGATTCACTATTATAAATAATGTTTTGTATAAGAAATCCCTTGCAGGACCATATCTGAGGTGCTTGGAGGACCCCGAAACCAGAGAAGTGCTCCAGGATATACACGAAGGGGATTGTGGTACCAATACTGGGGGCATGTCGTTATTCTCAAAAGTATTAAGGACAGGATATTATTGGCCGACGATGAGAAAAGATGCTGCAGAATATGCTCGAAGATGTGACGAGTGTCAAAGACATAGTAACATATTACATCAGCCAGCTGAACCGCTGTATCCCATCGTTTCCCCTTGGCCGTTTATGAAATGGGGCATGGATATAGTGGGAAAGCTTCCAAAGGCTCCAGGAGGAAAGGTTTTCATGTTGGCAATGACGGATTATTTCTCCAAATGGGTTGAAGCAGAAGTATTTGTTCAGGTTAGAGATGAAGAAGTGGTATCCTTCATAAAAAGGAATATCCTGACTAGGTTTGGAGTGCCAGCTGAGATAATTTGTGACAATGGATCTCAATTTATAAGTAAAAGGACTACTGACTTTTGCAAGAGTTAGGGAATCAAAATGATCACGTCTACCCCGGTACATCCTCAAGCGAATGATCAAGCAGAATCCTCGAACAAGATAATTGTCAACAACTTGAAAAAGAGACTAGGGGCTAAGAAAGGAAGATGGGAAGAAGAATTACCCTTTGTTTTGTGGGCTGATAGAACAACGGTAAAAAATGCCACTGGCCAAACTCCGTTTTCCTTGGTATTTGGAGCAGAAGCAGTAATCCCAACGGAAATGGTGATACCTATGGCAAGATCTATCCTCCGGGATCCTGAGCAGAATCCTGAAGCTTTGTGCCCAGATTTGGACACTGTAGATGAGACAAGAGACGTTGCAAGGCTAAGGATGGCAGCATATCAACAGAGGATATCTAAAGCCTATAACAAGAATATAAGGACTAGAAGATTTCAAGTTGGAGATTGGGTATTGAGAAAGGCTTTTCAGAATACTACTAATCCTGCTGATGGAAAGTTAGCTCCAAAATGGGAAGGACCCTATGAGGTTGAATCAGAATCAGGAAAAGGAGCATACCGACTCAAGAATATAGAGGGAGATATGCTACGAGATCCTGGAATTCTATACATCTAAAGCTCTATTTTAAGTAAGTATGGAATTCAAATTCTGACTCAGGGTGGTATGGATTCTGTCTCTTTTATTAAATTTTGATATTATTTACTATTTTGAACCCATTACTGACTTAAGCATCGGAGGGGTGTTAGCCAGGCTAACACCCACCTTAGCTTACGATTGTTTTGCAGTATATGCTTCGGGATGTAGCACAAGGATATACACTCGGGATACTTCGGAAGATTAGAGGATTGGCCCCCTCTCTCACGTCTAAGGGATCCTGATCCCTTCAAAGGTTTAAAGGTATTCACCTTTCTTCCGAATTGGGTTTAAACACCCCGCCTGGAGCGCAAGTTATTCGGGAATAGTTCAAGGAGGCGGGACCAGTTCATGTAAAAGTGGCTGACAATTTCGTTACTATTGGCTATATCCTGAATCCTTAAGGTATATGAGGATTGATCACCCTCTCTCACGAAAGGGTATTTTCATACTCTCTAAGGTTTAAAGGTTTTCACCTTTCTAAGTCTTGGAGTTTATACACTCCCGCCTGTAGCGCACGAAAATTTGGGATTTTCCCCAGGATACAAAGGATTTATCTCCAGTATATTTTGGGTTTTACCCCTGTAACACAAAAAATTGTCTATACAATTGGAACTAGTGTTCAAAAATTTGCTAAGTGTTTGAGGACTTCATGCACAGGGGACATTCCATCTAAAGTAAATGTATGAAGCACAAAGGATCAAAGTTGAGCTAAGTGTCTCGAACTGGGGACATCTTAGTAGGAGAAGTCACAAAAGGGGTTGGAGTTTAATACTAAGGCTACACTCAATTCCTGGTATGATCTTTCCTTTGTGAACCTTAAATGAATTGTTTAACTCTAATTAAGGATATGTCTTCGAAATGTATTCTTGGAATACGTTTCGAGGTATTTCATTGAAATATTTGATTTGAAAATGAAAACCCTGATCAAACAAGTATTAGAAAATGGACTATCTTTTAGAAGTTTTGTCTGAAGTTAATTGAATTTTTAGAAATTCTATTTGAAAAAGGTTTTCATAATATATCACTAAGTATATTGATCAGGATATTTTGCAAAATTAACTAAGTAACGCATGGCAAAAATCTAAAAGACGACAACAAATAAGTCAAGAGGTAGTTATATTATTAACAAGTCAAAAGTTGTGCTTTTGGTTTCACCTCAAACCGAGGCCCATCCGCCAAAAGCACGATTAGTTTTCAATGTACCTACATAACGGTTGAAGGTTTTATCTCAAAACGGAACCTGTCCACCTTCAACCGTAACGTCATCCAAAACAACTTATACTAACTGATGACCGAGGGCTTCATCCTGAAACTCAGGACCCATCCACCTTTGGTCATTGAAGGGGTAAGGTCCCAAAAACTTCACAATAAGTATTTGAGACCATACCAAAGACTGGCATTTTGACCTTTTAACCTTGCGCGGCCGCGCACTGGTATTACAAAAGGGAGAAAACAGTCAGCAAATCTATAGTCGCGCGCCCAAAGGAAAACATAAATCCTTGCGCCTTCTCCCAATAGCAAAGGATGAAAATCCTGAGGTTAACACTTCCGCCTAAATATCCAGACCTGGATAATTTAGACTTAGGATTTATTCAGTGGTCTCCACACAGTAAGGTGCCACACTAGATTACAGCAGTAATCTTCTAGAAAGAATATGATCGTGCACCACCCAGACGGTTATAACTGTCTGGACACGTGTCATCACCACAAACGCCCCTGAAATCACAACGAAGGCATGCAATTGGAGAGTAATCTCCACTTAATCACTTTCCACGTGGCAATTCCCCAGCCATAGATCAAACCACGATCCGTGTGCATTCACATCGGATCGAGACAACTTGACGTTAGATCAAAGAACTTGAACGGGAGAAAATGTAACCGCTACGGCGTTAGCATCTTCCGTTATCTTTTCAATAACAGGTTTTCCCTCCCAAAACTCCCGGTTATAAATACGAGAACTGTTCAGGTATGAACTCAAGTCACACTCACTTCTCAAATACTTTCTCTTCTCCATTACCAATACTTATTCTCACACCGGAGTCGGGTCAAGGAGAGTGTTGATGCACAAGAATGTCTGTTGACTGCATCTTCATCAAGTCTTAAATCAAGAAAGTCAAGATTGGAACTTAAAAGTCAAATTAGGGTTTAGTTTTGATTTAGGAAGTGTTTATAAGGGTTCCGTTTGAAACAGCCGTATGAAATGAGGGTTCCGTTTGAACTTGTCGTTTGAGATAAGGGGTTCCGTTTGAACCAGGTTAGGTTAAGTTCAAACGGAAGGGTCATGTCTATGTATAGGGGTATGTTAGTCACATTTCAAAAGGAACGGTACGGAACGGTTGTGTGTGTGAGCGAAGGTGCTGCCAAATTTTTGTTAGAAAACATTGTAAAAGCTCACGGTTGATAATAGAAAGAAAGATTAAAGGATACAAGTTGTTTTGGACGTTGTTTACTTTGATTCCGCCTTAGTAATCGATGTTGAACTACCTTAACTGACTTTCAGGGTCACGTACACGATCCAACAAGTGGTACCAGAGCTCAGGACGAGGAGTTCATACCAAATACAGCTTGAAATCATCGGATTATCTCACTTCTACCTTTCTTTTCTGATTTAAGCCAGTTGTCGCGGTTAAAATGGCTTGAAACGATCACATAGCAAACGAAATTTACTTTTAACTAATCCTTGAAATTTTGAAACCAAAATTTGACCTAAAATTGATCGAAATCATTCATATCATTTGAAAATGTACGCGAATTGCTGACATCATATCCTTTGGAGCTGACGTCATATCGTTTGAAATTGATCATATCGTTTGAAAACTAACCAATCGTTTGAACTGATCGTTTGAAATTGCCGTTTGAAATTGACACAATCGTTTGAAAATGGCCATATCGTTTGAAGTGTGACCGTCGTTTGAAACTATTGTTATTTCAAACGGAACAGCTCATTCCGTTTGAAATCAGCCCATATCGTTTGAATATCTGTCGTTTGAAACTATTGTTATTTCAAACGGAACAGTCCATTCCGTTTGAAAACAACTAGTTCGTTTGAACCATTGTTTGAACCATTCCGTTTGAACAAGTTCCTTTTGAATCTGATATTTTCCAAAACCAAAATTTTTCTAAGTGTTGTCTGATTTTACAGGTACATTCACGATGGATGATATTTTCTTGAACCCGTTTAGCGATATGTACGCATTCGCAGGAAACTCGGGAGATGATTCTTCTACAAACAACAACAATATGAACGAGAACGAGAATACTCCGAAAGAAAAGAAGAAGGAAGCTTGGGAATCGGAAAGTGCTTTCGGAACATTCAACAAACCCCCAAAGCTTACGGCTATTGAAGAATACAGTCGATGGTCCAAAAAGTTTGAAGATTGGATGATGGCATTTGCATTTCCTAGCTGGAAGAGTTTAAAGAATGGATATGAAGATGGAAACAAGAATGGTGAAAGTTTAAGATCAACTGAAGAGATTGATTCATTCGTTGCTGAACAGAAATGCGTAGCTTTATTGTTTCAGTCTGTTCGGGAAGACATCATATCTTTGATCGAGTATTCGAATGCTAAAGATCTTTGGGCAAAGCTGCAAAAGAAGTGCTTAGGAAGTACCAAAATTGTAAAAAACAAAAAGAAACTTCTCAGGAAAGAGTTTGATATGTTTGGTTGTTTGAAGAATGAATCTGTATCAAAAATGATCGAGAGGTTTGGACACTTGAAGTTGGAATTATCAAGACATGGAATCATATATCCTGATGATGAACAAGTTGACAAGCTGTTTGATTCGTTACCAGACGAGATGGATTGGAGATATTATGCTCTCATGTTGAAGAACACTATTCCACCACAAAATCTTACTCCAGACTTGTTGATCGAGAGACTAGAAAGTCACGAGTTGGAACTCAAGAAGACATTCAAAGTCAATAATTCATCTTATCAACAAAATCTGGATCTATACTATCCAAAAAGCATGATGCCAAAAGCAACTTCACCAAAAACTGAGTTTTCTGCTGAAAATGTGTCGACAGCCGGCAAAGAAAGTCAAAGTACTCAAAGCAGCGGAAGTCACAGTGGTTATCACAGTGGATCTTCATCTTCTGGAAATCATCCAGATGCAAAGAATCGTTTTCAATGTGACATCGCAATAGACTTGAAGAATGCTCAGAATTTTGATGAGGAATCGGCCAAACAGCAGATGATCTTTCTAGCATCGGTGTTGGAATCGTATGAAGGGTTAGTAGCTGGGAAGATAGGCAACACAAATCTGACGAAAGAAGATTACGATCAGATTGATCCGGAGGAAATGGAACTGATAGATATTCGTTGGGCTATGGCAAGTGCTGTTCGTCGTGCACAAAGATTCATGGAAATTACAGGCCGGAAAACAATTGGTGGTGCATCTACTAAGCTGGGGTTCGATAAGTCCAAGGTGACATGCTTCAAGTGTAAGCAGAAGGGTCACTTTAAACGAGAATGCCGAAACGCTTATGCTGATGAATCGGAGAACCCTTTCAGAGATGATTATTACAAGAAGGCGATTTATCACCAGAATAAATACGAGCCACCTAGATTGAAGCAAGTTGAAGACAACAAAGAGAAATCTAGAGCTCTTGCAGTGATTTATGATGACGAAGGATACGATTGGAGTCAAGAGGTTTTACCAGAAGAAGATGCGGTCGGTTACGCATTCATGGCAAAAAAACAATGATCCAGTTCCTTGGAAAGATACTCGACCAGAAGACAAGAAGTACAGATACAGAAAAATGATTGCTGAAAACAAAATCATTAGACTTTCTAGTGTCTATCTGGAAGTGAAAAGAGCAAACAGATGGGATCCAGACAGAGAGTGCTATCTTGATCCGTATGGTAATATTGCTGTTGATGACAAAACTCTTGATATTGAAGCAATAATCAATGAGTACAAAGAAGAGGATGAATATTGGCAACACAAATGGTGGGGAACTCCAACTTCGAAAATGATTGAAGAAGAGAAAGAGAAAGAGAGAAAGGAGAAAGAAGAGAAAGAGAAAAAAGAAAAAGAAGAAAAAGAATCCAAGAAGATTGATGCTGGTATTATAGACACTACACAAGAGTTGAATGCTGAGAACTTAGGAAAAATGGCTGACAAAGTGCTGGCTGCTAAGGCACTTGAGGTAGATTCTAACTCCGTGTCTGAGTCAAAAAGCCAGGTCAGTTCAAACGTGTCAACCAATGCATCAGGTAAGAAAGTTGAAGGAAATGCTGATTGCAAAAATTGCAACAAAGATTGCAAATTTTGTAGCACAGTCACGTATCTCTACATTAAGAAAGTTGAAGATCTGACAGCTAAGGTCAGAAATGTTGAGAATCAGATTCTTGATCGTGACAAAACAGTTAGAGCTTCAACTGAACGGATAAAAGAATTAACTAAACAATTGGAAAATGATAAAATTGATCATGATAAAGTTAAAAATGAAAATGAAAAATTGATTCTTGAAAACCGTCAGATTTCTGAAAAATTTGAAAAACTCAAAAGCACTATGAAAGATTGTGATGATCGAAATGGTAAAACTTTTAAAGAAAATGAACATTTAAAAGCAGTGCTTAGAGTCAAAGAAGAATCAATCAATCAACAACTGGATGAAATCGCTAAATTGAAACTTAAAGTTCAAGAGGCTGTTATCGAAAATGAGCGAATCCAGTTGAAGCTTAACAGTTACAGCTCCGCAAGCTTTGTTTTGCAACATATCATTCCCAAACCCATTGGGAAAGACAAAGCGGGCGAAGATGTGTATTGTGATGGAACTGGGGTAGGGTTTCATCAAGTTCCACCACCTGTTCTTGATAACTACACAAAAAAGCAATCTGGGTTGGTTGAAATTGAGGAAGAAAAAGAAGTTAAACTTCCGGAGAACATTGATGTCACTTTTACATTATCTGATGATAGTGTTCAGACAGAGATTGTTAAGAGCACAGCTGAAAGTGTTTTAATGTCTGATTCAACTGAAGATGATGGGTGTTTCTTGGACAAATATATTCAGAAATCAAAATCCAAAAACAACTTAAGTGATGAACCGGGTCTTGTGATGTACAAGATGGCTGGATCTGATAAGTTGTATTCGGATTCTGTGTTTCCAATTGAGAATGTTAATGTGAAAAAGTTGACAAATGTTTTCAAGTTAGTTGAAGTTGAGTTGTCAGAAGTGAACAGTTTGAAACAAACAAAAAGGCAAATGAATTTTGAGAAAGATAAAGCTTACTACAAAAAGCCTGTTGTTCCACCACGGGTTTATAATAACAATCGAAACAATTGGTCGGGTGGTTATAGGGATGGTAAGGTTTATCAGTAAAGAAGATTTCAAAACAAAAGATTTGCTGAAAAGAAGGTGTTTGTGAACAGTTCAAGTTTACTTGCTGATGAAGAGAATGAATTTTTTTCAAAATCAAATAAAGAGTTCTTTGATAAGAAGGTTTCACAACCTCAGTCTGAAGGCACAAGTCGAGTTGTTGATACTCGTACATGTTTTAGATGTAACAAAGTTGGTCACATTGCAAGAAATTGTACCAACTCCAAGCCTAAGACTGAAGTTGTTGACAGATGGTTCCAAAAGAAGAAAGTTGATGTGAAGGGTAAAGCACCAATCATTGTTGAGAAAAAGAATGTGAAAAATGACAACATCAAAGTGAAAAATGAACCTGTAAAGAAAGTGGTAACTAAAAATGATAAGTTTTATAAACAGGTTACGTTATCTCAACAAGTTTGGAAACCAAAAACAGAGAAGAAAATTTCAACTTCTGAAGTGAAAAAGGCTGAAGAATCAATTTCGGTTGATTATGATGCAAATTTTCCACCTTTGAAGGCTGAAAATTTCAAAATTCAAATTGCGAGAGTCAAGGTTACACCTAAGGCTGATGAGGCCTGGGTGGACACCATGTTCGAATAAGCAATTTGAATTGCCGGAGCTTCCTGGATCGCGAAGCATGAATCGGCATCTTTCTTAAAAGTTGGTTAATTTGAAGTTTGTTATGTGCAGGATCTTCCAAGAGCCATTTCAAGATGGATCATGGATAGTGGCGCATCTCGACATATGACAGGAAAAACTGCATTACTGTATGATGTGAAGAATATCAATGGTGGTTATGTGGGATTTGCAGGTCATGAAGGTGGTAGAATTGTTGGTGAAGGAACGTTATCCAATGGGATTGTGACGTTTGAGAGAGTTAACTACATCACTGAGCTGGACAACAATCTGCTTAGTATCTCGCAGATTTGTGACAATCAGTATACTACTCACTTCACTGATAAAGAATGTTTGATTTTGAAACCTGGTTTTGTTATTCCTGAAGAATGGATTATTATGCGGGCACCTAGAGTGAATGATTTATATGTGTTAGATATGTCTGTAGCAACTACAACTACTGGTCAAGCACATTGTTTTGTGTCTAGAGCAACTGAGAAAGAATCGAGATTATGGCACCGAAAGATGGGGCATATTCACCTAAGGAAGATGAATCACTTGGTGCACAATGATTTGGTATTAGGAGTTAATATCAAAGGTTTTCATCTGGAAGGGGAGTGCATTAGCTGTATCAAAGGCAAGCAGAAGAAAAAGTCACACCCTACAAAGCAAGTCAATTCAGTTTCAAGACCGCTGGAAAGACTTCACATGGATTTGTTTTGTCCTGTGAATGTCAAAAGTATTACAGGAGATTACTATTGTTTGGTCGTTACTGATGATTATTCCAGATTTTCGTGGGTTTCTTTCTTGAAGACGAAAGATGAAAATTGAGAATTTGTACCAAAGGCGTATCAAGAGAATTCGAAGTGACAATGGTACTGAATTCAAGAACAGTAAGATGGAAGAATTTTGTGATGAAAGAGGTATTTTGCATGAGTTTAGTGCTCCGTACACTCCGCAGCAGAATGGAGTTGCAGAACGCAAAAACCGGACACTAATCGAGACGGCTAGAACTATGCTCGCAGATTCAAAGTTACCAATTAATTTTTGGGCTGAAGCTGTTTCTGCCGCATGCTATACGCTCAACAGGGTTCTCACTGTCAAGAAGTTCAACAAAACATGCTTTGAGCTAATCAATAACCGCAAACCGAATTTGAAGTATCTAGAACCGTTCGGGTCACCCTGTACGGTTATAGAACCTTTTGGAAAGTTTGGTCCGAAGTGCATTGAGGGTATATTTGTTGGTTATGCAAATCCGATGCGACGTGTTTTCGTTCCAAGTAAGAAGCGGATTATTGAAGCTGCAAATGTTGAATGTCAAGGTTATACTATGCCGCCACAGAATCCTGGTGATTCATGGCGTTATCATTATGACAAACTTTGGGATTCGTTTGACATGAGAGAAGAATCAGAGGATGAAGAAGATTTCTTTGATGAGTTGGATATTTTGCGTGAATATGAATCGCAGTTAAGGTTCCCAGCTGAGTATTCGAGGAGACCACGGGAAACTTCAAATGACAATGAAGCAGGTCCAAGTAATGCTGGTGAACATGATGATGTTCAACAGAATGAAGTTGCTCAAGATAATCAGTCGGCTCAGAATGATAATCTAGAAGCTGAAAATATGCCAGTATTTGATCATGGTGACTCAGATTCAGATTCTGAGGGGGAGCAAATTCAGATTTCAGGTCAAACAAATCAAGTTGGTGAACAAGATGCAGAACAGAATGTTACTAATCTGGAGGGAAATGTAGATGTTCAAAGTGAAGTGATGCCGCGAACTTTTTCATATCATCCAGAGGAATTGATTATAGGAGAATTGCAAGCTGGCGTTCGCACTCGAAATCAGATTGATAAAGGGCTTACATGTTTTTATACAAAAGTTGCTCCTTTGCAAACTGAATTCTCATTAAGTTGTTTTATCTCGCAGATTGAACCAAGAACTTACAAAGAGGCGCTTACTGAAGATTCTTGGGTCAATGCAATGCAGGAGGAACTTAGTCAATTCGAGAAATTGGGAGTATGGAAGTTAGTTGATTTGCCGGATGGTCATAGGAAAATTAACACTAAGTGGGTGTTTAAGTGCAAGAGGGACGATAGAGGAGTTGTTGTAAGGAACAAAGCTCGACTCGTTGTTCAGAGATTTAGTCAACAGGAGGGGATTGATTTTACTGAAGTCTATGCTCCTGTAGCACGACTAGAAGCAATCAGAATTTTCCTAGCATTTGCGTCTTGGAAGAACTTCAAAGTTTATCAGTTAGATGTTAAATCGGCTTTTCTCTACGGGAAGGTTAAAGAGGAGGTTTATGTCGGTCAGCCACCGGGCTTCACCGATCCAATCCACAAAAACAAGGTCTACTTATTGGACAAAGCGCTATATGGTTTACACCAGGCCCCGAGAGCCTGGTACGAGACTTTGTCTCAACACCTACTAGCCAACAAGTTCATTCGTGGAAAAGTGGATGCCACTCTCTTCACTAAAGAGGTCGATGGTCATCTTCTGATAGTTCAGATTTATGTGGATGATATAATCTTTGGGTCGACAAATGAAAATCTATGCAAAGATTTTGAATCAGTGATGAAGCAAAAGTTTGAAATGTCATCAATGGGGGAGATGAAATTCTTTCTGGGATTACAAGTTGAACAACTTCCTGAGGGAATTTTCATTCATCAGTCAAAGTACGTTCATGATATTCTAGAGAAATTTGGGATGTCAAGTTCTACTCCAGCTGCTACCCCACTTGCAACAAATCATGGGATTCACCCAGATCTCACCGGAGACAGGGCTGATGAAACTTTTTATCGACCATGATAGGTTCTTTGATGTACTTAACAGCTTCACGTCCTGATATCATGTACCCAATGTGCCTCGCAGCAAGATTTCAGTCTAACCCGAGAGCATCGCATATGATCATTGTGAAGAGGATATTGCGCTATCTGAAAGGAACTCCTTCATTGGGGTTGTGGTATCCTAGGAAAGGCGACTTTACGCTCGAAGGGTATTCTGATTCGGATTTCGGATGCTGCAAAGTCAATTCAAAATCAACAACTGCAGGATGCCAGTTCTTTGGTCCTAGATTGGTTACCTGGCAGTGTAAGAAACAAACGTCTGTGGCATTATCTACATGTGAAGCGGAGTATGTTTCTGCTAGCAGTTGCTGCTCTCAGATCTTGTGGATACAGCAACAGATGCGCGACTACGGTTTGCAGTTTCTTAACACACCTCTTTTTGTTGATAATGAGGCCGCTATAAATATAACAAAAAATCCAGTACATCACGCTAAAACTAAACACATAGAAATTCGTCATCACTTTATTCGTGATTGCTTTGAGAAAAAGTTGATACGAATTGAGAAAATCCACACTGACGAACAGAAAGCTGATTTACATACCAAAGCTTTTGATAAAAATCGGTTTAAATATTTGTTAAAACTGAATGGTATGAAGCTTCTGTCGGTGTCGGATGGCATAATTGGCGTTGATGAGAGTACTGTTGCGGATGAAGACGAGAAACAATCTGCAATGGTTTGTCGAATTTTTACTTGTTTTGGTATTTAGGGGGAGTAGATATTTGTACATAGTTTATTTTTTAGAAAATACAAAAACCGTAAAAAAATGCAAAAATACAAAAACATGATAAAATCTGAAAAAGAGCTTGTGTATATAGGGAAAATGATAGTACATCAGCTAGACGATTACAGTATGCTAAAGATTTGTAAAGTTTAAAAGAGTTAAACAATCTCACTGATGATGTGTCGATAGGTTTTCGCACATTTAGTAGATTTATTCGGGATATAAACCTAATATTCAAATTTGTGAATTCGTGGGGAACACTACTTGGATATATAGGTAACCCCTGAAATCTCGTTTGAAAGGTCTCTTAATCTGATATACTAGGTCTTTATACTCAATGATGTCTGGGGTATTATTCCGGGACTTCTGCTGAACGGTGGTTCTGACCTAGTCCCTGGATAATACTTGCTGCAATGCTTGAAACACAGCATTAAACCCTTAGCATGCTGAAACAATAAAATTGATAAACGCTGCTGTTGTAAGCAAAAAGATCCTCTAAAGGGGACACACCGAAAAGTCGAAGCTGATATCTCTCTGCGTATACGGAAGTATCGATCTGAGATCCCTCAGCCCTCGCATACCTAAATTATATACAGATATCATTGTAAGTATACTCACCTGTAAGACTGATTATTGGGATTCTGGATACGGGAGTATATTCAAGAGGTGGGACACATGAATGATCTAAGTTCATAATTCATCTAATTCGTATCCTGAGTAAATTGAAATTTGTGTGGGAATTTAAGATGGATCAGTATATCGACAATCGAGGTGAATTGTTTAAGTCTGAGTATGAAATGCAGCTTAACGATACTTGTGATTTGTCTGAAAAGCTGATATGATTCCCTGACACACTCGCCAAAAATATGTTTGTAAATAGTTTACTTTGTTTACTTTCTGCAATTTAAGTTTTCTGTATTTCATTTTTTAGTTTAGATCACTTTTTAAAATCCAAAAAGATTTTATTTCTGCTTTATTTTTTCTGACAAACCAAAGTGGAGAGTTGATTGTTGGATTCTCAGTTGATTGAAGCAGATGCAGGAGATTCTGGACTGAAGAATGAGGAGAGCTTATCTTTGAAGAAGTTTAAATTGTTTGAAATGAGTTCAAAACAAGTTCATTAATTTGATACTTGTTATTTTCAGTAAAGATTTGAAATTGTTGTTTTAAAATCAGTTTGTTTCGTCAAATGATCAACCAAGGTCATTAATTTGGACTTGGTAGATTAATCAAGTAATCAGGGTCATTAACTTGGACCTGAATACTTGAGTGGATTTCTAAAACTGATTAAGTTTGTGGGTTATGTTTGAAAGATAGAATTGTAATGTTTGTTGGTTGAGTAACAGATTTGGACTTCATTATTTCCAATGGAAGCAAACTGTCAAAGCTTGAACCAGATATCTTAGATTCAGCATATTGAAAGGGGGAGTCTGTGAAAGGGGGAGTCTGGATCAACAGTATATGGGAGTGTGAAGATAGAGTGCTTATGATGAAAAGACAGAGTTAGAGAAAAGACTAAGACTGAAGACTCAGGATCTGAAGACTACGTCAACATCCAAGGGGGAGTCTGTTGATGCACAAGAATGTCTGTTGACTGCATCTTCATCAAGTCTTAAATCAAGAAAGTCAAGATTGGAACTTAAAAGTCAAATTAGGGTTTAGTTTTGATTTAGGAAGTGTTTATAAGGGTTCCGTTTGAAACAGCCGTATGAAATGAGGGTTCCGTTTGAACTTGTCGTTTGAGATAAGGGGTTCCGTTTGAACCAGGTTAGGTTAAGTTCAAACGGAAGGGTCATGTCTATATATAGGGGTATGTTAGTCACATTTCAAACGGAACGGTACGGAACGGTTGTGTGTGTGAGCGAAGGTGCTGCCAAATTTTTGTTAGAAAACATTGTAAAAGCTCACGGTTGATAATAGAAAGAGAGCTAACCCTTTTATGCGGATTCAAACCCTCTAGATATTTCGGTTCCGACCATTTATCTAGTGTTTCTTCATTGGCGCCCACCGTTTTCTCAGTTTTCTAGTTTCTATCTCGTTTCGATTCAGTTCATTCCATTTTTCTGTTTTTGCACATGGCAGAAAATTCGTCATCTCACCGGCAACCTGGTCCTCGACCAAACGTCGGAAACAATTTACCAGTAGAAGGGATCGTAGAAGAGGCCTCGGACGATAATGAGGTTCAATCCAATCGAGCAAATGATCCTGTTACTCCAGGAATGTTACCAGCAAACCCTGCTCAATCAATTTTACCACCAGGAGAAACTCCGATATCATGGTATGTCCGGTCCCAAGGGGCATTAAACGCAGTGTACACACAGTTGTGTGCTCAAACTGCTCCCGTAACCCAATCACGGAGGCCGGGATCTAGAGCTCATGCTTCCCAGCGAGAAGAATCAACTTATGATGATACAGGCAGTTACCAGAGACAACACCATGGTGAACCACACCTTCGTCGAAGACAATCGGTTCATGATAGGTTGGGTTCCCAGCGGGACACTCACACTGATGAATCTGATCAAACATATCGTTTGAGTGCAAACACCAGCGTATTCAACAGACTACAGCCAAACTATAACAAATGCAGGCCTCGAGCGGTTTATAACCCTGAGGCAGAGCATAATTATGACTTAGTTTACCGCCCTGCAGAAGCAGCGGAAAACTCGAAGTTCATACTGGAGATAGCTCTGGCTCCATTAGAGAGGGCCAAACTACCATCTAACGTTGGGAAATTCAATGGGTTAACTGACCCTGATGATCATCTAAGAGTATTCACCAGCGCAGGGTTGGTTGGCGGTTGGACTCTTCCGCTATGGTGTCATTTGTTTGTACAAACATTAACCAGCCCAGCGCAAATCTGGTTTGATAACCTACCAACGGGACAGATCGAGTCGTGGAAAGATCTGCGTAAAAAGTTTTTAACACACTTCAGCCAACAAAGGTGTTCCATGCGTGATACATCCGACGTCATGAACATCTGGCGCCGCGATGATGAGAATCTGGAGGATTTTATCACCAGATACAATAAAGAAGTGTTGGAGATTGGAGGTGTTAACGAACAACTAATCCGTACTCAGTTTAAGTACGCGGTTAGATGTGACGACATGGTTAAGGTATTATCTGGAACAGAGGGCCTTCCCAAGAGTTGGGAAAAGATAATGGCGGCGGCCAAGGTTTATGCGCAGACCGAGAAAAACCTTACTACAAACAGGCCACCACCACCACACAACAGGCCCGCAGACTTAAGCGCAACCGGTGAAAGAAGGTTCAAAAAATCATGGCACGAGTCATCAGGAAGTCGTTCCTCTGAAGATGCCCGCACAACAATCAACAAGCTCTCTGCACAAAGAGAGAACAAGCACGAAAATAGGGAGAGGCAGTGGACTCCCCTAACAAAGACCCCGGCGGAGGTTCTGAGTACTGAGGACTACCAATTCAAACCTCCGATTCCGATGAAAAGTAAACGTGGTCAAGACCCGGCGCAATATTGCGAATATCATAAAGACAACGGGCATACCACGAACAACTGCATATCTCTGCGCACGGAAATAGAGAAAGCCCTCAAAAATGGAGAACTTACGCATCTACTCCAGAATATGCGCAAGGAGATTAAGCAGATTACCCGGGGAGAAGAAAGCTCAAGCAAACGGGCCAAAACTTAAAGGACTCTATAGAGTTTTCCGCAGAAAAGACATGACCTATCAAATGCGGCGGAACTATCAGAGAGTAAGTTAAGTTCCATTTAATTATCAGAAAAACTTTGTAAAGCCTCTGAGCTCTATCCATGAATAATATTACAAAGTTTCTATTATTTTTGTGTTTACAAAGTGCATGCAATTTCTTTTTAGTAAGCGCAAAAACATTATGGTAGTATAAAACAAGCTCCATGCGCTGTCAGTGATCACGTCACAAACGACCATAAACTCACACATGAGCTTCATACCAACTTCATTCGCCTTACTCAAGTAAAAGCAATTGTACTCATGCAAAATATTGTAAAGTCATTTAACAAAACAAATAGAAACATACTATTTTTAGCGTACAAATATGCCCTAAGGAGCTTCAAACACAGCAGTGTTTAGAATCCTTGCGCAACAGCGCACTGACAAAACAAGGATCTACATCCTACATAAAAAATTGTTCAATACAATTTCCATCCTACTCTAAATCTTCACCCTCATCCGGAAAGATTTCTTTGAGTTGCGCCACGTGATCATCCGATTGCAGCGCCACATTTATCAACTCCATAACTGGAAGTTGCAAATTATTAAACTCTGTCTTCATGGAGGCAAGCGCGGCGGCAGTATTTACGCCAAAGGTAGCAGACTTGCTATCATCCCAGTTAACCTTCAACGCGCTATTCACATGTTGAGAACATTCCGCATAACCTTGCGCGTACCCATCTCGTCGTGCAGCAACCATCAAATTAGCAATAGTTTTATCCAGTTCTTCAGAGTTTAACACAGATTCAGCAACCTATGAAATCAAGTGAAAATAAGCATAAAAAAAAAACAAAAAAAGCGCATATATGATTTCACAACAAAAAAGAGGAAAGGAATTTACACAAGCAATTCCGCGATCTTTCAACCAGGCCATATCATTCTTTAAAGGTTCAAGCTCGCTTTCCGCTGAAACCCGCGCCATTTCTGAATTCTCCAATTTTTCTTCAACTTCAGTCAAACGGCGGGAGGTTTCAGTATTCTCGGAATGCGCAAGCTCCAGATCCTTCTTCAATTGTTCCTGGTCAGAAACCAAAGCAGTAAGTTCCTCTAATTCTTTATCTCTAACGGCAAGAGTGGCTAAAGCTTGTACCTCCCGTTGCTCACTTCGTTCCCTATGAGAACGCGCCTCCACCAACATAGCTTCCATATCAGCTTTTTCTTTCTTCAATTTTTCTACTTCCACATCTTGATTCTTCAGATTTTCAACCTCAGCCTTGAGGTTATTTATGATATTACGGAGGTTCGCCTTCTCAGCAT
Source organism: Helianthus tuberosus (assembly GCA_030545235.1). Taxonomy (NCBI): domain Eukaryota; kingdom Viridiplantae; phylum Streptophyta; class Magnoliopsida; order Asterales; family Asteraceae; genus Helianthus; species Helianthus tuberosus. Next base: position 130,745,325 of record CM060427.1, on the reverse strand, counting down.
TGTCCTTCTCACAAATTCTCCTCCAATTTTTCCGTTCCTCAAACAGGAGAGCAGTTTTAGCTTCAGCTTTTCTTTTCCAACCAGCAACAGACCATTCCTCAGTCTTACGCTCAGCTTCAAACTTGGCTCGCTCAGTCTCTAATTAACCTTCAATTGAGCCACATGTTTTTCATCTTTAGCAAACTTCTTTTGTGATGCCATAAAAGATGCTCGCTCCTTATGCATGCTATACCACTCACGCACTATACGGTGAGTGGTAGAAACATGAGAAGCAGTTTCTGCAAGATAAGATTGATAGGTCTGCTCATAAGGCTGATTTTCCTGAAATTTAATCTCACCAGGCGGAAGTATCCCCTGCAACCAATCTTGGCATACATGCCAATCCGAGAAGGTATCACCTTTTTTCACATTCCAAACGGGGACATGAGGATCAGAAGCATCTTTTTCCGAATAAATCCGGTAATAATATTCTCCCAGAGTTTCTTCTGGACGAATGGGAGATTGTTTATCAACACCAGCAGATGAGCCTGTCTCCTCAGTTGTGACCTTCTCAGTATGCTCAGGTATACCTTCAAAAGGTCTAGGGGAGAAGATTGAATTTTTTCAGCAGTTTCCTTCTTTCCCAAATCTTGAACAACAGTTTCCGGGGTTGGTGGTTTATAAGCATCATCTATCACGCCCGGTTCAACAATCTTTTCAGCCTCTGTATTAACACCAATAGGCTTCTCAGCCTCAATAGTTTTCTCTACACCTTCCCCAGCAATCTCTGAAAGCTCTAGCGGGTCTGCAACAGCAGCGCGCGGAGGAGTAGGGGGAAGTTCTTTATTAACCAAAGATGGTACTTCTATAGGAACAGGGGAAACAGGAATTTCTAGACAAATAAAAGTCTGTAAGAATTCCATCCACTTAAAGAAAATAAGGAAGAATAACACTTACCAGGAACAGAGTCCGCAACAAATGCATCAAGATTTCCCTTTCTGGTAATTTTCTTCCTTTGCACCTTTTTAGGAGGTTGACCCTCCGCTTCAGGATCAGTTTGTTTCTGTTTGCCAGCCTTCCGATGCACCAAATGTTCGGGACTGGAATCCAGATCAATAGGCTCATTCGGGTTAGAAGGGGGAATATCAGCAGAATCCTTTGGTTCAGGCTTCGGTTCCCGCATAGTCACTACAGGAGTAAGACCCTCCAAAGAGTCAGAAACCACCACATAATCACACCTGGAGACAGAAGAACGGCGCGTACCTTTCTTCTCTCCAACATTTCTCGCCTTCAAAGGTTGAATTTTAACAGTCTCACTTCTCTTCGGCGCGGAAGTGGAAGTAGTTGCGCGTTTTTTCTTTTCAGGGCCTACGCCCAAATTCAGCAATTCACCTACAAAAGCGCAAGGCAAAAAATTACTCAAAGCAAAAAGGAAAGGAAAAACAGATATAAACTCACCAGCACCAGCAGCTGGTTGAACAGATAGGTCCGCATCCCGCGGAAGAACAAAATTTCTCACGATACGATGATACCAGAGCTCCTCTTCAGGCTTCTTCTTGATAGTACCCATTCTTCCGCCTTCCCTCCTGAAGGCAACAACATATAGAGAAACAACTACATTTGAAGAGAGAGCAGGTCAAAAAAAAAAAACACAAAAGTGGGAAAGAGAAGAAGCCCTAAACTTACTATGACCATCCTCCGTGTATACGGGTTTGTCATCACGCTCCATCTTCCAATTTAAACTCATGCCGGCTCCGACAAGAACTTTCTCCGGCAATGCAATATTGGGCACATCCTTCAAATCCTGATACCAGTTTTCATCAACCGGAGTCTGAAGGGTTTCGATAGGAATATCTTCTTCCCCCCTAAGAACCATCCTCACAGAAATTACTCCAGCTTTGATAAAGAAGAATTTTTGCTTCCAATCATGAAAAGATTTTGGGGGTTGATGTAAAATCTTCTTTGCAGAAGCCCTCTGAACGAATGAATAAAATCCTTGGGTACAATGCATCTGATAAAAAACCCTAAATCGGGGAACGGTTGGCTCCACATGCATCGTCCAACATACGAATTCGAAATGTCGAACCCTAACCATACCAATAGGGTGAAGTTAGGAGATGTGCAGATTGTAAAATCCAAGAATTTCAAGGAAAAATCTGGTAACAGGCAAGCGAAAGTTACCGTCACAGAAAAAATCCCAAAAGAGGGTAATATACCCGGCCGGAGCATCTGCCGCCGTTTGCCCCTCTTCAGGATACAAAGCACCCCAGTTCTCCGGAAATTTGAGATTCTGAATCAAACCCTCAAAAGACGCCCTAGGCCACTTCAATGGTGGAAGTTCAGTCGACATATCTTCAACAAGATTCTCTTGACGTTCTCCGGTTGACATAAGAGGAAAAATGATGGAAAATTTTCTTAGAAACAAGGAATGGGGAAAATTTTTCAAACAAAGCAATGATTGCACAGAGGAGGTTACCCAAACGTTATATACCCATCATCGGTAACCATCACAGCGACTTCTTCAAGTATCACAGTGCTCCAAGCAGCAGAAAAAGTGAATGTCAGACACACACGCGTTTATACGCGCGCGTGTAAGACACGGACAGTAAGAAACACCTGACAATGACAGGTTGTCACTCAATTTACTGTACCGAGTCTCATTCAAAGTCAAAAATTTTCAAAAAATCTCCACGAAATTCAAAATCAATCTTCTTATAGAAGATTTCTTATTTCTCGCGCCCAAAAGCATTTCCCTCTCATAAGTCCAGTGCTCCACTTATTTGCATAAGTGCAACACTAGACTGGGGGGACTTGAAGGGGTAAGGTCCCAAAAACTTCACAATAAGTATTTGAGACCATACCAAAGACTGGCATTTTGACCTTTTAACCTTGCGCGGCCGCGCACTGGTATTACAAAAGGGAGAAAACAGTCAGCAAATCTATAGTCGCGCGCCCAAAGGAAAACATAAATCCTTGCGTCTTCTCCCAATAGCAAAGGATGAAAATCCTGAGGTTAACACTTCCGCCTAAATATCCAGACCTGGATAATTTAGACTTAGGATTTATTCAGTGGTCTCCACACAGTAAGGTGCCACACTAGATTACAGTAGTAATCTTCTAGAAAGAATATGATCGTGCACCACCCAGACGGTTATAACTGTCTGGACACGTGTCATCACCACAAACGCCCCTGAAATCACAACGAAGGCATGCAATTGGAGGGTAATCTCCACTTAATCACTTTCCACGTGGCAATTCCAAAGCCATAGATCAAACCACGATCCGTGTGCATTCACATCGGATCGAGACAACTTGACGTTAGATCAAAGAACTTGAACGGGAGAAAATGTAACCGCTACGGCGTTAGCATCTTCCGTTATCTTTTCAATAACAGGTTTTCCCTCCCAAAACTCCCGGTTATAAATACGAGAACTGTTCAGGTATGAACTCAAGTCACACTCACTTCTCAAATACTTTCTCTTCTCCATTACCAATACTTATTCTCACACCGGAGTCGGGTCAAGGAGAGAACCCTCTTCTCCCCTTGGCGAGGCTAACGGTGCTCTTTTTTGCAGAATCACCGGAGAAGAAGTTCAGTTGCAACTGAATCAACCGAGAGAGAGCTAACCCTTTTATGCGGATTCAAACCCTCTAGATATTTCGGTTCCGACCATTTATCTAGTGTTTCTTCAGTCATCGTATTGTTCTAATGCAGGAAATATAAATTGTTCAAAGACATGAAATTTAAATTGTTTTACAGACCACAACCATGAAATTTTAAAAAGTGGGCTCCGGCCTCAGCACATATATCCATCATTGCCCACTTCGCTGCCTAAGGGGCAGCACCTTCTTGACCAGCAACCGCTTTCCCAGCATCTGCATCGGCATCCCCCTCAGGATCCTTCTCAGCATCATCACCAGCATTGGCGACCTCCTCTGCCGCCATAGAAGGCTCTTCACTAGCATGCTTTGCGGGATCTGCAACAGGTTGGCCTCCAAGATCCTGTAATTTCGCTTCCCAAGCCTTTGCATTCCAAGAGTGGCATTCGAAGCCCAAGGCTTTGGCCTCATAAGCCATCCTTAACCTGGCTTGGAGAAGGGAAATAACAACGGATCCCTTAAGGCTATCCCGATAGGAACTCATATCCTGCTGGTATTGAAGAAGGGCAGCATCTAGCTTGGCTTGAGCATCCTCGTTAGCTTTGTGAAGGGTAGCTTGGTGCTCCTGGGTCATCGCCTTAAGTTTATCTTCATAATGTTGGGACTTGGCGGCCGCAATCGCTCCTTGATCGGCTATAGTGGTTACAGCTTTTTCAAGCTTGATCTTCAGCATCCTATTAAGCCCGCAGGCATCTTCATATAAGTGCATGAGACGTTCCAAACCCTGTAGTTAAAGACACAGGTATCGATATAAAATGTGCAGGATAATGGTTAACATACATGTACAGGATATCGGATGGGAATTCATACCTGATTAAGGAATGAAGTGGCTTCATTAAATCCATGGTTCTCGAGAGAAAAAGTCTCGGTGGTAGCTGGAGAATCTGTTCCTTTTCTCTTCCGGGCGCTGGCAGCACGAGTCCTGGAGGCCGGAGGGAGCTTGGGAATAGCAATAGCCTTTGAGCCGTTGGATTTGGAGGACATGGTGACTTGGGGGCTTGATTCCTTGTTTACCGAAAGGGGAGCGGAGTAGTTGTCTAGTTCATCGAGATCAAAGATCTCTGGAGTTTTAACTGGTGCTGTATAAAGGGAAGAAATATTTGATCCATGAGTATTTTTTTTAGTTAATACATACATTTCGTACTAACATACTTACCAGACATCTCGGAGCTGGATCTCTGGCTTGAGCTTGCAGATAATAGGGAGAAAGTTCTTTCACTCTTTGGAAGCTGGTAAATGCTTTTGATCCTCTGTTCAGACTCAGCGCTTAGAGGGGCAAGTTCCTTGAGATTTGCTGCACAAAAGATAAAGCTGTCAATTCAAGATATAACTTCAGGATACGATTGGGGATATTCCTAAAACCCTAAATCCTACCGGAAGTCAGCCACTTCACCGGAAGGTCAAAACCTCCAGCAATAGAATTCCTTTTTACAAAAAAGAACTTCTGTTTCCATTTCTCCTCATTCTTCGTGGCTTTAAGAACAAGAGGGTTTTTGGAGGTAGAGAAAAGGAGAAAACGACTGTTGCCGTGAGAACGAAGGCGATAGGCCATCGAGAGATCTTCAATGCAAAGATCAGGGGTAAAACGGGATCTGATTTGATCTAAGGTCACCAGCACTCGCCAAACCATAGGCATGGTTTGGGCATAACTGAGACCGGTAAGTTCAAAGAAGCAGGATATAAAGGTCGGAAACGGATATCGGAGTCCAATAGAAAAAGGGTAAGCCATGAACCAGACCCATTCGGTGGAAGAGAAATCCGATCGGACTTCCCTATCGAAAGCACGAATGATCGTTCCAACGGGGAAGGCTTTCACACCCCCAAAATCCACACGCGGAGTATCACCGCTTGGAGGCGTGACTGACCAGGATCAAGCCACCAATCATATTGAACAATGTAATAGTAAATGTAATCCAACCAAACAATATGAAAGGTGTTCAAATCAAAAGTATAGTTTCAATGTTTAGCGGAAGCATAAATGTAAAACCCAGCATAAGTAATAAGTTTGTAATGTCATAAAAGGTTAACATGGCATCCACAATCCATGTTCCACAACGACTGCGCCTCCCGTGCAAGCTCCATGTGTACCTAAGGTCCTGCAAGGCATGTAACAGAGAGTCAACAACTAGTTGAGCGAGTTCACAGTTGGTTGTTCAGTTATAGTAATTGTATTGCAAACCATATGTTCGTTTAGTAACCCATATATCGTATGTACTTGAATCGCAGTCTCCTAGACATGTGTGCGAAGATTAGTGGGGGTTTCCCATGTTTTCTAGACTAGGTATATTTGTATCGCAGCCCACCCGGCATGTGTGCGAAGTTTAGAGTATGGTTCGCAGCCATTCCAGGCATGTGTGCGAGGATTAAAGTATGGTTCGCAGCCATTCCAGGCATGTGTGCGAAGATTAGTTCTATTATCGCAGCCATTCCCGGCGTGTGTGCGAAGAGAAGTATATGTATCACTAGTCTAGCAGTACCTACCAATAACCTTCCTCTCCCGAGGCCTATGGTATGTAATTCCGATAATAATTTAAGCACAAGTAATCATCCAAACCCATTCCCAACCCCGGGAATCCCATGCCTTGGTAAGAGTGTGAACTCACCTTGGTTTGCTCGGTATGCTAAAGGGTTACACGTTCACAATTAATCAATCACGACCTATAGTACGCACGTGTATATAATCAGTTTTTGTTCGTAACAACTTGCACACAAATCTAATGTCACATAGCGTGTTTGGCAGTAAATCATCATGCAGTACATAAGCAGTCAGTCAAACCCATGCAATTCATTCTTGACAGGATTAACAGGCAGTTAACATACTTTATCAGGTTAACACATTTAACAGGGTTTATGCACTAACCATGTTACATGTTTACTAGAGTTACATGCATGTCCTAACAAAGTCAATAAGGTTAATGGAGTTAACATGTTTACTGTATAAACAACTAACGTAGTTAACATGCATGCCAAAGTCATATTTAATGGTAAGTAACATACGTAATAGTGTTATCAATCTTAACCGAATTAATCACAGTTGACAAGATAACCAAGTTAATAACATAACAGAGTTAACAGGCCCAACTTATTTGGGTTTACCTGTGACGTAAACACTTTGTGAATAAGACACTTGGGCCGAAATCCTTTTTTGGCGAAAACACTTGGGCCGAAATCCCTAAGTGTTTTCGTGGGGTTCATCATCCTTCAACAATAATTCGATTTATTCATAGCAGTTTATAAGTCAATTTGCAATCATTATAACATACAATTTACCAAACCATTACGTGATCAAGGTCATCAATCGATTAGCAGACCATCATTAACAAGCATACATAGCCGATCATATCATCACATGATACTGACAACCCACATGCAAACATTAACCTAGTAGTAGATCATATGATTCTTATTTTAGTTGACTGCACATGCATAACATCAATAGTCAAAAGAAAGTTTACATAAAGTGGCCGACAATTTTCAGTCATCTCAAGATGTTATTGGACCATCTATGACATGCAACATTTATTGATTTCCTAACTTGATAATTAAGCAAGAACAGAGATCACATCCAACAGCAACGAGGTTACATATATTCCAATTTACACAAACCATTCAAAACCCTAGATCGAGATCCAGATTTGCATACGGTCATGAATTCAATATATCATACGCATCACAAACAAGAGCATGTTTATAGCACCACTATATGTCTACCACATAAACAAACTAAATATGTAAATCACTAACCGCACAAAGAAGATCAAACAGACGTGATCTGGTTTCAACTGGGGAGGAGAGTTGCCGTCAGGTTTAAAAAAAAACGAGAGAAAGTGTGATAGGTGGTTAGGGTTTTCTCATTTATGGATTTCGTTCACGAGTTAAACCAATCCCTTAATTTATCGTTACTAGGCCGAAGCCCATGTGGTGTTTTCGACAGTAGCAGGTGGACGAAAACACTTAAAGTGTTTTCATCACTTGTGTTTTCGGCTGATAGTGATTTCGTGAGAGTAGATGTGTTCAGCCCATAATCCAAATTTAATTATAACACACCAATTACACAATACAAATTATTAACATATAATAAATTATATGGCACCCCCTTTAATTATATAAATATATATAAACATACTTTGCAAACAAGAACAGGGTTGAGTCGGATAGAGACCTTGAAAACTCGAGTTGTCACATTATCCCCAACTTGAAAGAAATTTCGTCCTGAAATTTAGCACGCGGTTACTGAGGAAGCTAGTTGTGTTGAATAGTTTACTGGTTTTCCCTGGGGTGTCACATCATCCCCCCGTTGATTTGGAATTTCGTCCCGAAATTCTGTAGTAGCTTCAGCCTCAGTAGTGGTTGCACTGTTTCCGAATAACTGGGGATACTTGATTTTCATTGATCTTCTCGTTCCCAGGTAAACTCTGGGCCACGACGGGAGTTCCAACGAACTTGAACAAGAGGTATTCTGGTGTACTTGAGGACCTTGACATCCCGGTCCGTGATTTCAACAGGTTCCTCGACGAATCGCAACTGTTCGTCGATAGTAAGCTCCTTCAAAGGAACTATGAGGGTCTCATCTGACAGACACTTCTTCGGATTCGACACGTGAAAGACGTTGTGAACTGCACTGAGTTCAGCTGGTAAGTTCAGTCTGTAGGCCACTTTGCCTATTTTCTCAATGATTTCGAATGGTCCGACATATCGCGGATTGAGCTTGCCTCGTTTGCCAAAACGAACCACACCCTTCCAGGGTGAAACTTTGAGTAGCCAGCGGGATCCTGTCCTCAGCATATGGGATCCCTCACGAATTCAGGAGGATGTTCAGGAATGCAGCAGATTCAAGGATCCTCCTTTGTTCCAGGATCATCCCAGGTTCAAGGATCCTCCTTTGTTCCAGGATCGTCCCAGGTTCAAGGATCCTCCTTTGTTCCAGGATCATCCAAGGTTCAAGGATCCTCCTTTGTTCCAGGTTTATCCCAAGTTCAAGGATCCTCCTTCGTTCCAGGATCGTCTCAGTTTCAGGGATCCTTCCAGATGCCAGGATCCTTGAGGAGTTTGCAAACACGAAGTTCAGATGTCCATCAGGGAGATTTTATTCCAATGCAGACCAATGCTTCGACTGGTCCCTCGATCATTCCAAAGCCTCAACAATATGGATTAACATCCAATCTTCCTAATCTGAACCCAATGGGAGGTAACACTTTTAACAATTCTTATACTACTAACCATGGTCTTATGCAGGATCCAGGAATCAATCATGCCATGGCCAGAGAATTGCAAAAGCTAAAGGATATGATATCAAGTGTTCCAGGAGTGGTCAAACCTATCCCAGAGATTGCAGATGGGAGCCACAAGATATCTCGTTTTGCACCACCAATCTGTGACGCTGAGATACCCAAGAGGTTCCATGTGCCAACAATGAAACTATATGATGGTTCGACGGATCCTGAAGAACACATAGCACAATACAGGGAGAGGATGGAGATCAATCCAATTCCAGAAAGGTTAAAAGAAGCGTGCCTGTGCAAGGGATTCGGATCCACTCTTACTGGATCAGCTCTCAAATGGCTGCTAAGTCTTCCTCCCTATTCTATTACCTCATTTGCTAATCTAGTTAACTTGTTTAATAATCAGTTTTCTTGTAGTAGAAAATTTGAACGATTAACTAGTGATCTATATAGGATAACCCAGGGTCATAATGAATCATTAAGGGATTACATTACCAAATTCAGTAAAGAATCATTAGACATTCCCAACTTAGATATAGCCACGGCTGTTGAGGCCTTTAAAATGGGATTGCTTAGGGATTCGTCGTTCTATGATGATCTTGTTATGACACCATGCAGGAACTTAGATGAGGTAAGAACACGAGCACTTAGGTTCATTCGGCTAGAGGACGATAATAGGATCCAGGAGAGGTTAGCAGGATCCTTAAAGCAGGATAAGCAAGGATCCTCATTCAGGAACAACAAGTTCAGATCCTATAACCGATCTGATAACCAGAACGTGCATTCTGTTGATCAAGAAGAGGATGATGAGGATTATCCTCCAAATTCTGAATATTGTTTTTGTGTTGATAACAATGAACTAATCCTTGCAATGCAGAACCTAGGTGATAAAGCTAGATGGCCGAGAAAAAATGATAGGCCGGCTGCAACTAAGGATAAATCAAAGTGGTGTGCATACCATGAAGACTTTGGGCATCTCACAGAAGAATGCATTATACTAAGAAAGGAAATTGGATACTTGTTGAGCAAGGGGCATCTAAAGGAACTGTTGGTAAGAAAAAAGTCAAAGACTCAGGATCCTGAAAGGATCCCTGAGAAGGCTCCAGCCCCTCCAGCAGATGCACAAGTGATAAACTTTATTTCTGGAGGATCAGACATTTGCGGCACATCCTTCTCAGCAGCTAAAAGGCATGCAAAGGAAACTAAAATGGATAATGGAGAAAGACCTGTTCGAACATCAAGTGTCTCCGAAGGAAAAGTCATAACCTTTGATGAGGATGATCGTGTTGATATCCAGGATCCTCATCACGATGGTTTAGTTATTACTCTTTTCATTTCTAACCATTTTGTCCGCAGGATCCTTATAGACGGAGGAAGCTCAGTGAACATTATCCAGCTTGATGTTCTAAAGAAGATGGTAATTCCTGAATCAGATATCATACCAAGATCCTCCGTGCTTGTGGGATTTAGTGGCGAAACTAAGAATACCCTGGGGGACATTAAACTCCCAATATACATCGAAGGCCTACACTCTTATCAAAAATTTTGTGTTATTGACTGTTTATCTTGTTGTAATGTTATCCTTGGCAGGCCCTGGATACACGATATGAAAGCAGTCCCATCTACCTACCATCAATGTGTGAAGCTCCCTAGTCCTTGGGGAATAGTGAAGATTGATAGTGATCAGCAGGAGGCTAAGAATTGCTACACTTCATCGATGAAACCAGCCTCGAAGTCAAGGGAGCAATAGCAATCAAGGTATCCTCCAAGGGATGTCTTGGAGGCAAGAGAGCAAGATGCGGTAGAAATCCTCATGGATCCCGATGATCCTGAATCCAAAATCTATATCGGATCAGGGATCCTTAGCGAAACGAAAGAAGACCTCGTATCCTTCCTCAAAAGGAGAAAGACTACCTTTGCATGGAAACACGAAGACATGACTGGTATATCCAAAGATGTAATCACTCACAAACTCGGGATTGACAGATCCTTCAAACCAATCCATCAAAGGAGAAGAAAGTTTGCACCGGAAAGGAATGCCATTATCCAGGAGGAGGTAGAGAAATTGCTCCGGGCAGGTATGATTAGGGAGGTCAAGTATCCAAGATGGTTGGCCAATGTGGTTATTGTTCAAAAGAAAAATGGAAAGTGGAGGGTATGTGTCGATTTTACCGATTTAAATAAGGCATGTCCCAAGGATCCTTTCCCATTACCCCACATTGACTCCATGGTGGATGCAACTGCGGGTCATGAACTGTTAACTTTTATGGATGCGCCATCTGGATTCCAACAAATCCAAATGGAACCATCCGACCAAGAGGATACAGCCTTCATGACTCCAACTGGTATTCTATGCCGTTCGGATTAAGAAATGCAGGTGCAACATATCAAAGGCTGGTGAATATGATGTTCAAGGATCAGATTGGACAAACTATGGAGGTTTACATAGATGATATGGTGGTGAAATCCTTAAAAGCTAAGGATCACCTAAGAGACTTGGAGGAAGCATTCGATATCCTTGACAAATATAACATGAAACTTAATCCTTCAAAATGTCACTTTGGTGTTAAAGCAGGTAAATTCTTAGGATATATGGTGACAAAGAGAGGCATTGAAGCTAGCCCGGAACAAATCAAAGCAATAGTGAACATCAAATCTCCGGCCAATGCTAAGGATGTTCAAAGGCTAACAGGCAGGATAGCAGCTTTGAACAGATTTATATCCAAATCCTCAGAGAAGTGCAAAGAATTCTATGATATCCTAAGGAAGAACAAGAAATTTGAGTGGACTGAGCAGCATGAAAATGCTTTAAGAGCCCTCAAAGATTACCTATCCTCAGCCCCAGCCTTGATGAAGCCAGAGAAAGGCGATGTGCTATCCTTGTATCTTGCAGTATCCTCAAAAGCAGTAAGTGCGGTCCTTGTTAAGGATCATGAAGGTACACAACATCCTGTCTATTATGTAAGTAAAAGTTTACTTGATGCCGAATCCAGGTATTCACACCTTGAAAAACTTATTCTTGCATTAATTATGGCATCTACTAAGTTAAGACATTATTTTGAAACTCATGTTATCATTGTTAAAACTAATTTTCCAATTAAGAATGTCCTCATGAAACCAGAGATGTCAGGAAGGATGGCTAAGTGGGCAGTGAAGCTAAGTGCATATGATATGAGATATGAGCTGTTAGGGGAGGATTTTCTAACAATTAGTGATCCTTATTCGTTATCCTAACTAGTGATCCTTACTTCTGTGACAGGTGGTGATCCTCAGAAGAGCTTCAGGATCAGGATCATGGATCACTTTAAGGATCCTCGTACTGACGATTGTTTAGTTATGTTTTGTACTATCTCGCAGGTATAACCAGCTTGACCAAGTCTTGGCGACATTCCTGGAGAATATTCCCAAACTATTCTGCACGTGCTTAGCCAAAAATGGACGTTATGGAGAACGTGGGGGCTTGGCACAAAAGTCGGATAGTTAGTTTGGTAGTTAAATTTCTATTTTAAAAGGGGTAACGAGCTAGTAGAGAAACACTTAGTCATTTTTACAGCTACATACACTCATATACTCGCACACTTGAAGCTCTCGACGAACCTTCATTCGTTTTCACTCACATTTACACATTTCACGATAGTGATCCTTGTACCTAGCTCGTTACTATCCGAAGTTGTAAACATTTATTCATTTATTTGAGCTTGGTGATCGGTAGTTTCCATCACCCGGGGTTTTTTGTGCCGGAGTTCAACTCTTGATCAAGGACTTTTTCCCCGTATAAACCCTTGTGTTGTTTGTGCAATTTTACATTAAAGTGATCCTCATTATTGTTCTACATTTCAAGCATCATACCCCGTAATCGAGAGTTTGGTTGCAATATCCTCATCTGATTTTTTGACCAAAACAATTTGGCGCCCACCGTGGGGCAATTGGTGCTTCGTCCTTAGAAAAATACGCATTTATGTGCTCATTTCGGTTCACTACAACCAAGCAAATGGCTTCCTCAGCGAAGAGTGCTTCAAACTTGATGCCCTCATTCACTTCTTCACAAGGCGTCCCTCCTTTGCCTCCACCACCTTCTGGATCCCAGAAGAATACTGAGAATGCCGTGAAGAAACCAACTCCCATTTTCTCAAAACCACCTACCTCTTCTGTTTCAACTAATCCTACTACTAATGATCTCTATGCCTTGATTTTGCAGATGAGGAATCATGCACAAGAGCAAGATAAGACCAACGAAAGGATCCTCCGGGAGATTGACGAAATTAAGAAACAGAAGAAAACGGCAGAGGATCGTTCCCCACTGATGCCCAGATCTTTGAATTTTGATACTCCGGTGATTACTTCTCAGCCATCAGTGGTTCCAGACATTCAATATGTGGGTGGACCAAAAGGAGTGCACTACGGAACAACAACAATGACCCAGGCATCAGGTTCATATTTCCAGCCAGCGGGATCCTATCCTCAGCATATGGGATCCCTCACGAGTTCAGGAGGATATTCAGGAATGCAGCAGTTTCAAGGATCCTCCTTCGTTCCAGGATCATCCCAGGTTCAAGGATCCTCCTTCGTTCCAGGATCATCCCAGGTTCAAGGATCCTCCTTCGTTCCAGGATCATCCCAGGTTCAAGGATCCTCCTTTGTTCCAGGATCATCCCAGGTTCAAGGATCCTCCTTCGTTCCAGGATCATCCCAGGTTCAAGGATCCTCCTTTGTTCCAGGATCGTCCCAGTTTCAGAGATCCTTCCAGATGCCAGGATCCTTGAGGAGTTTGCAAACAGGAAGTTCAGATGTCCATCAGGGAGATTTTATTCCAATGCAGACCAATGCCTCTACTGGTCCCTCGATCATTCCAGAGCCTCAACACTATGGATTAACATCCATTCTTCCTAACTTGAATCCAATGGGAGGTAACACTTTTAATAATTCTCATACTACTAACCATGGTCTTATGCAGGATCTAGGTATCAATCATGCCATGGCCAGAGAATTGCAAAAGCTAAAGGATATGATATCAAGTGTTCCGGGAGTGGTCAAACCTATCCCAGAGATTGCAGATGGGAGCCACAAGATATCTCGTTTTGCACCACCAATCTGTGATGCTGAGATACCCAAGAGGTTCCATGTGCCTACAATGAAGCTGTATGATGGTTCGACAGATCCTGAAGAACACATAGCACAATACAGGGAGAGGATGGAAATCAATCCAATCCCAGAAAGATTAAAGGAAGCATGCCTGTGCAAGGGATTCGGGTCTACTCTTACTGGATCAGCTCTCAAATGGCTGCTAAGTCTTCCCCCTTACTCTATTACCTCGTTTGCTAACCTAGTTAATCTATTTAATAATCAGTTTTCTTGTAGTAGAAAATTTGAGCGTTTAACTAGTGATCTGTATAGGATAACCCAGGGTCATAATGAATCATTAAGGGATTACATTACCAAATTTAGTAAAGAATCCTTAGACATTCCTAACTTAGATATAGCCACGGCTGTTGAGGCCTTCAAAATGGGATTGCTTAAGGATTCGTTATTTTATGATGATCTTGTTATGACACCATGCAGGAACCTAGATGAGGTCAGAACCCAGGCCCTTAGGTACATCCGGCTAGAGGATGACAAGAGGATCCAGGAGAGGTTAGCAGGATCCTCAAAGCAGGATAAGCAAGGATCCTCATTCAGGAACAACAAGTTCAGATCCTACAACAGATCTGATAACCAGAACGTGCATTCTATTGATCAAGAAGAGGATGATGAGGATTATCCTCCAATTTCTGAATATTGTTTTAGTGTCGATAACAATGAACGGATCCTTGCGATGCAGAGTCTAGGTGATAAATCTAGATGGCCCAGAAAAAATGATAGGCCAGCTGCAACTAAGGATAAATCAAAGTGGTGTGAATACCATGAAGATTTTGGGCACCTCACAGAAGAATGCATTGCACTAAGAAAGGAAATTGGATACTTGTTGAGCAAGGGGCATCTAAAAGAATTGTTGGGAAGAAAAAAGTCAAGGACTCAGGATCCTGAAAGGATCCCTGAGAAGGCTCCAGCCCCTCCAGCGGATGCACAAGTGATAAACTTCATTTCTGGAGGATCAGACATTTGCGGCACATCCTTCTCAGCAGCTAAAAGGCATGCAAAGGAAACTAAAATGGATAACGGAGAAAGACCTGTTCGAACATCAAGTGTCTCGGAAGGGAAAGTCATAACCTTTGATGAAGAGGATCGTGTTGATATCCAGGATCCTCATCACGATGGTTTAGTTATTACTCTTTTCATATCTAACCATTTTGTCCGCAGGATCCTTATAGACGGAGGAAGTTCAGTGAACATTATCCAGCTTGATGTCCTAAAGAAGATGGGTATTCCTGAATCAGAGATCATACCAAGATCCTCTGTGCTCGTGGGATTTAGTGGTGAAACTAAGAATACCCTGGGGGACATTAAACTCCCAATATACATTGAAGGCCTACACTCTTATCAAAAATTTTGTGTTATTGACTGTTTATCTTGTTGTAATGTTATCCTTGGCAGGCCCTGGATACACGATATGAAAGCAGTCACATCCACTTACCATCAATGTGTGAAGCTCCCTAGTCCTTGGGGAATAGTGAAGATTGATAGTGATCAGCAGGAGGCTAAGAATTGCTATACTTCATCGATGAAACCAGCCTCGAAATCCAGGGAGCAATAGCAATCAAAGTATCCTCCAAGGGATGTCTTGGAGGCGAGTGAACAGGATGTGGTAGAAATCCTTATGGATCCGGATGATCCTGAATCTATAGTTTATATCGGATCAGGGATCCTTGGCGAAATGAAAGTAGACCTCGTATCCTTCCTAAAAAGGAGAAAGACTACCTTTGCATGGAAATACGAAGACATGACTGGTATATCCAAAGATGTAATCACTCACAAACTCGGCATTGACAGATCCTTCAAACCAATCCATCAAAGGAGAAGAAAGTTTTCACCGGAAAGGAATGCCATTATCCAGGAAGAGGTAGAGAAATTGCTCCGGGCAGGTATGATTAGAGAGGTCAAGTATCCAAGATGGTTGGCCAATGTGGTTGTTGTTCAAAAGAAAAACGGAAAGTGGAGGGTATGTGTCGATTTTACCAATTTAAATAAGGCATGTCCCAAGGATCCTTTCCCTTTACCCCACATTGACTCCATGGTGGATGCAACCGCGGGTCATGAACTGTTAACTTTTATGGATGCTTCATCTGGATTTCAACAAATCCAAATGGAACCATCCGACCAAGAGGATACAGCCTTCATGACTCCAACTGGTATATACTGCTATATTGCTATGCCGTTCGGATTAAGAAATGCAGGTGCAACATATCAAAGGCTGGTGAATATGATGTTCAAGGATCAGATTGGACAAACTATGGAGGTTTATATAGATGATATGGTGGTAAAATCCTTAAAAGCTGAGGATCACCGACTTGGAGGAAGCATTCGATATCCTTGACAAATATAACATGAAACTTAATCCTTCAAAATGTCACTTTGGTGTTAAAGCAGGTAAATTCTTAGGATATATGGTGACAAAGAGAGGCATTGAAGCTAGCCCGGAACAAATCAAAGCAATAGTGAACATCAAATCTCCGGCCAATGCTAAGGATGTTCAAAGGCTAACAGGCAGGATAGCAGCCTTGAACAGATTTATATCCAAATCCTCCGAGAAGTGTAAAGAATTCTATGATATCCTAAGGAAGAATAAGAAATTTGAATGGACGGAGAAGCATGAAAATGCTTTGAGAGCCCTCAAAGATTACCTATCCTCGGCCCCGGCTTTGATGAAACCAGAAAAATGCGATGTGCTATCCTTGTATCTTGCAGTATCCTCATAAGCAGTAAGTGCAGTCCTTGTTAAGGATCATCAAGGTACACAACATCCTGTCTATTATGTAAGTAAAAGTTTACTTGATGCTGAATCCAGGTATTCACACCTTGAAAAGCTTATTCTTGCATTAATTATGGCATCCACTAAGTTAAGACATTATTTTGAAACTCATGTTATCATTGTTAAAACTAATTTTCCAATTAAGAATGTCCTCAGGAAACCAGAGATGTCAGGAAGGATGGCTAAGTGGGCAGTAAAACTAAGTGCATATGATATAAGATATGAGCCTAGGACAGCCATCAAATCCCAAGCATTAGCTGACTTTGTGGCTGATTTCAGTAGTGATTTACAAGAAGAAGCTGAGTTGGAAGTCCAGCAACTAGAAGAGACCAAGGATCCTTGGATACTCTATACTGATGGATCCTCAAATGTCAAAGGTACAGGGCTGGGAATACTACTAAAATCGCCACAGGGGGACATAATACCCCACTCTATAGCTTGTGAGTTCCAAACCACTAACAATGAGGCTGAATATGAAGCCTTAATTGCTGGTTTGCAAATTGCTAAGCATATGGGGATAAGGTATCTTGAGGTACACGTAGATTCTTTGTTAATTACAAACCACTTTAATGGATCCTATGCTGTTAAAGGTGAAAAGTTAACCAAATATTTGGAGATAGTCAAAAGTTTGGCACTCTCTTTTGTTTCCTTTAGTTTGTCACAGGTACCAAGGGAAGAAAATACAGAAGCTGATGCATTGGCTAATTTAGGATCATCCTTGAAGATCCCGGAGGATATCAAGATTCCTATTATCCATATCCTGACCCCGGCTATTGAGGATCATGTGGCTATGGAAATAGAGAATGATTCTGCAATAATACCTAGTGAGGATACTCGATCCCATTCAGGATCAGGATCATGGATCTCACCAATTATGAGATACTTACAACATGGAGAGATTCCTACAGGAGAAAACCCTAGGGCTTTCAAATCTAAGGTATCTCAATTCTCAATTATAAATGGTATGTTATATAGACGATCTCTTGCAGGACCATACTTGAGATGCATTGAGGATCCTGAAGTCCAAGAAGTTTTAAAAGACTTCCATGAAGGAGATTGTGGAAACCACACTGGGGGCAGGGCATTATTCTCAAGGATCCTGAGAACAGGATACTACTGGCCAACCATGAAGAGAGACGCTGTGGAGTATGCTAAGAGATGTGATCCTTGTCAGAGGCACAGCAATATCCTTCATCAACCAGCTGAATTATTGCATCCTATATCCTCCTCTTGGCCATTTATGAGATGGGGTATGGATATAGTTGGTAAGCTCCCTAAGGCACCTGGTGGAAAAGTATTCATGCTAGCTATGACTGATTACTTCTCCAAATGGATAGAGGCTGAAGCTTTTGCCCAAGTCAGAGAAAAGGAAGTTATATCCTTCATTAAAAGAAATATTATAACTAGATTTGGAATTCCTTCTGAGATTATATGTGATAATGGTTCCCAATTTATTGGGGGCAGAACCACTAACTTTTGTGACAGCTGGGGGATTAGGATGATAACATCAACACCAGTCCACCCACAAGCTAATGGTTAGGCAGAATCATCCAACAAGATCATCATCAACAATTTGAAGAAGAAGCTTGGATCCAAGAAAGGGAAATGGGCAGAAGAACTACCCTATGTGCTTTGGGCTGATAGGACAACCCCCAAGAATGCTACTGGTCAAACACCATTCTCTTTGGTGTTTGGGGCAGAATCAGTAATCCCAACAGAAATAGTGGTTCCAACTGCAAGAACAAGTACCCGTGATCCTGAGAAGAATGATGAGAACTTGGCTCAAGACCTGGATACTATCGAAGAAATCAGGGATATGGCTAGGATAAGGATGGCCAGTTATCAGCAAAGAATGGCTGGTGCTTACAACAAAAATGTCAGGATCAGGAGGTTTCAAGTTGGAGATATGGTATTAAGGAAAGCATTCCAAAATACTACCAATCCTGCTGATGGGAAGTTGGCTCCAAAATGGGAAGGCCCTTATTTAATTGAAGCTGAAGCAGGAAAGGGGGCATATAGATTGCTAACCATGGAAGGTGATTTGCTACCAAGAGCTTGGAATGCTGTCCACTTGAAGAAATATTTCATGTGAGCAGGATCCTAGTGGCACAGATGATCCTCACAATAGGGATATCCTTAAAGGATCCTCAAAGCATCGGTGATCCTTACTTAGGTAATATCCTAAACTTGAACTAATTCATTTCTTTATTTTCTCATATAAGGATAAGGATCATGTATCCTTTATCCATCTCTCACGTGAGTTTGAGTTTTGAAAGTTCAGGTATCCTTAGCATAACATTGGTTATCCACTGAAGCAATCCGTCCTTTGGGTTTAACCCCAGTTATTCGGGCTTGACCCCAGTTCCGCCTGTAGCGCACGATGATCCTGGTATAGTTCAAGGCATTGGGACCAGTACTCGTTTTAGGGGCTGATAATTCCATTGTACTGGCTATGCTTAGGATCCTACGTATAATGGTAGACGTACCATACATCCGTTCCTAAGGTTTCTAACGTTTTCACGTTAGCTAAGGTTTCTAACGTTTTCACGTTAGCTAAGGTTTTGGCATTTTCATGCCACTAAGTTTGGATAGTCGCCAGTTAGGGCCATACTCCAGTTTACATACGATCCTTGGGCTTGTCCCCAGTTATCCTTGGGCTTGTCCCCAGTTATCCTTGGGCTTGTCCCCAGCTATCCTTGGGCTTGTCCCCAGTTATCCTTGGGCTTGTCCCCAGTTGCTAATTCTTATCTTATATTGGCTTAGTCCCAAGTGATGCTCTATTTCAGGTTCTTGAAGATAGGCAACTAGGGATCCTTGATCCTTACTTTATTCTAAGGTTTATCTTATAGTTATCCTTATTAAGGTTAGGATCCTAACTTGGATCCTCAGGTATGATCCTTAACTATTTTTAATTCTATTCATTATTTATTTGAATAACCCTTATACTTGACAACTGAACTTGTGATTCTTAAACCATATCACTTTTTAGAACTTATCGGTTATGGGATATGTGATCCTTGATCATATCCTAAACTTTCTGGATATCTTTTCTAATTTTTCAAGGCTTGATAAGTATAAACAGAATGAACATTACAACAGTTGGAAAGAAAGATATTAAAAAGTATAACAACACGAGATAAGCGACAAAAGGATAAGTTTTTATTTATAAACAAAAGACCAACCCTTAAAAGGTTGTCAAAATTACCTACCCGAGCATCTACCAGCAAAACGTGGCCCGTCCGCTGGGGTAGGTAAAGGGTGTCCATGATAATAAGTTCAAGAGTAGTGCAGGAATATAAAGGCGACAGGATCACAATGGCTTCATCCCCCAAACAGAGGATCCCTCCACCAATTGCAATCCTGCCTAATGTCCTAAGGATCATACAAGATCCTTAATCCTAAAACCTATTGTTCAAAGTACAAACCATGAAATTGTTTTAAACATCACAACCACAAAAAACAAACTACCACCAGATTTAAAAATTGGGCTCCGGCTACGTCTAGAAATGTCCTTCATCGCCCAATCATGCAGCCTAAGCCTTCGCTGCATTGTCACCTCCAGCTCCACTTGTTTCACCACCTTCACCTTTGCCTCCAGCTTCGATTGTCAGGATCTCTTCAACCTCCTCAGCTTCTTCATCGTCCAGTTCAGCAAGCCTTGCCTTCCAACCTTCAATATCCCAGGTGCTCTTGTCAAAAGCAGGATCCTGAGCTTCCAAGGCCATTTGAAGCTTGGTCTTGTACATTGTAATGGCGGCAGAGATTTTGGCATCTTCGGTGATCTCACTCTTCTCGTAGTCAACATTAACCAGCACCTTGGCCATCTGCTGTTTGGTATCCCGGACTTCCTTCTGAAGATCAGCAATTGTGAGATCCTTCAACACCGCAACCTGCTGGAGATCAGCAATCTTCCTATCTTGATCCTCAACGTGGCCCACATAGTCCTCAATCTCAGCGAATTTCTGTAAAAAGGATAAGGTCAGGATCAAGTAATAAGCAGGATATACCAGCAGGATATACCAACAGGATATACGAGCAAGGACATTGATCCTCACCTCATTAAAGTACTCAAGGAATTGATGACGGATCAGAGGCAGACCCTGCAGATCCCCAGCTTCAGAGGCTTTTCTCTTCTGGATTGCCTTCCCTTTGAGGGGTGCCTTGGGGACCGAAGCTGTCGGACTGGTAGGAGCTTTCCTCTTGGAAGATCTGACAGTGGTGAGATCAGCAACGTTGAACTTGGAAGCGGACTTGGTAGATTTTCCAGCACCTACACAATCAAAACAAGATAAGTATCTTTTCTTAGTTCATATTTCACTATTTATTTAAATTTTAAACAAGGATACTTACTTGACATTGTGACAGAGCCTGAGGATACCTCCTGTGAATCTTGGGTTGTTGTCTTGAAAGTTCTTGTCTCAGGATCAAGTTTCTTGAAAGCGAGGAGCCTTTCCTTAGCAGCAGGGGACAGTTTGAGGTGTGAGACGGTGATAGCTGCATAAAAAGAAAGCAAAAATATAAGTTATCCTTACATAAAAAGAAAGTTCCTGGTGATCCTTCTCAGGATCCTCCATCCTACCATGGGTAGCCCATTTTTTAGGAAGATCCTTTCCATCCTGGATGGAATCTCTCTTGATAAAAAAGAAGCGTCGTTTCCAATTAGCATCATTCTTGGTGGCTTTGAAGATCGGGTGTTCCTCACCGGGTTTATGTTTGAACAAATAACGGTGAGAGCCAAAGGTGGTAAGATCATACAGTTCTCCCAGCTCTGCCATTCCTAGATCTATTCCCTCCTGATCGATGATCCTTTCAAGGGTGTACAAAACCCTCCAAATCATCGGCATGGCTTGGATATAAGAGAGATATGTATAGCCTATGGTGAAAGGAGTGACGGGGAAAGCAACCCACTTATCGGATATATGATCGCTCAAGGCATTGGGGTCAAAAGGCCTAAATTCGGTGTTCGCCGGGAAGCAGTGGCGGATCCTATCTATCTGAGCATCATTGAAGAAACAGCGTTCTTTAATGAAGTCTTCAATAATCCCCTGGCTTTTCGGAGGACTGTTCTTTGGGTGATCCTTGGCTGGTGAACTTCGGAGCAACATTTTCGAAGTGACGGAGATAAAGAAAGAAAAACAGAGTAAGAGAGGAAGAAAGAGGAGAAAGAAATACCTGGTTGATCGTCGACTGAGAATTTAAAGGGAGTTTCTTTCGAATTTGAATGCATAATGATCCTATCTATATCTCTATTTATAATTATGATTCTGCAGGATTGTCACTTCCGTGACGTCATGATCGCAACGGCTAGTTCTATTTTAAAGGCTATATATCCGTTAGTTTGTTGCGGATAAGATCAGTAAAATATAACTCACATATTTACAATTTAACTCCTTATATTTTGGGGGCAATTGTTAGGGGAGGATTTTCTAACAATTAGTGATCCTTATTCGTTATCCTAACTAGTGATCCTTACTTCTGTGACAGGTGGTGATCCTCAGAAGAGCTTCAGGATCAGGATCATGGATCACTTTAAGGATCCTCGTACTGACGATTGTTTACTTATGTTTTGTACTATCTCGCAGGTATAACCAGCTTGACCAAGTCTTGGCGACATTCCTGGAGAATATTCCCAAACTATTCTGCACGTGCTTAGCTAAAAATGGACGTTATGGAGAACGTGGGGGCTTGGCACAAAAGTCGGATAGTTAGTTTGGTAGTTAAATTTCTATTTTAAAAGGGGTAACGAGCTAGTAGAGAAACACTTAGTCATTTTTACAGCTACATACACTCATATACTCGCACACTTGAAGCTCTCGACGAACCTTTATTCGTTTTCACTCACATTTACACATTTCACGATAGTGATCCTTGTACCTAGCTCGTTACTATCCGAAGTTGTAAACATTTATTCATTTATTTGAGCTTGGTGATCGGTAGTTTCCATCACCCGGGGTTTTTTGTGCCGGAGATCAACTCTTGATCAAGGGCTTTTTCCCCGTATAAACCCTTGTGTTGTTTGTGCAATTTTACATTAAAGTGATCCTCATTATTGTTCTACATTTCAAGCATCATACCCCGTAATCGAGAGTTTGGTTGCAATATCCTCATCTGATTTTTTGACCAAAACATGAGCCTAGGACAGCCATCAAATCCCAAGCATTAGCTGACTTTGTGGCTGATTTCAGTAGTGATTTACAAGAAGAAGCTGAGTTAGAAGTCCAGCAGCTAGAAGAGACCAAGGATCCTTGGATACTCTATACTGATGGATCCTCAAATGTCAAAGGCACAGGGCTTGGAATACTACTAAAATCGCCACAGGGGGGACATAATACCCCACTCTATAGCTTGTGAGTTCCAAACCACTAACAATGAGGCTGAATATGAAGCCTTAATTGCTGGTTTACAAATTGCAAAGCATATGGGGATCAGGTATCTTGAGGTACATGTAGATTCATTGTTAATTACAAACCACTTTAATGGATCCTATGCTGTTAAAGGTGAAAAGCTAACCAAATATTTAGAGATAGTCAAAAGTTTGGCACTCTCTTTTGTTTCCTTTAGTTTGACGCAGGTACCAAGGGAAGAAAATACAGAGGCTGATGCATTGGCTAACTTAGGATCATCCTTAAAGATCCCGGAGGATATCAAGATCCCTATTATCCATATCCTGACCCCGGCTATCGAGGATCACGAGGCTATGGAGATAGGAAATGATTCTGCAATTATCCCTTGTGAGGATACTCAATCCCATTCAGGATCAGGATCAGGATCAGGATCATGGATCTCACCAATTATGAGATACTTACAACATGGAGAGATTCCTACAGGAGAAAACCCTAGGGCTTTCAAATCTAAGGTATCTCAATTCACAATTTTAAATAATATGTTGTATAGACGATCTCTTGCAGGACCATACTTGAGATGCATTGAGGATCCTGAAATCCAAGAAGTTTTAAAAGACTTCCATGAAGGAGATTGTGGAAACCACACTGGGGGCAGGGCATTATTCTCAAGGATCCTAAGGATAGGATACTACTGGCCAACCATGAAGAGAGATGCTGTGGAGTATGCTAAAAGATGTGATCCTTGTCAGAGACACAGCAATATCCTTCATCAACCAGCTGAATTATTGCATCCTATATCCTCCTCTTGGCTATTTATGAGATGGGGTATGGATATAGTTGGTAAGCTCCCTAAGGCACCTGGTGGAAAAGTATTCATGCTAGCTATGACTGATTACTTCTCCAAGTGGATAGAGGCTGAAGCTTTTGCCCAAGTCAGAGAAAAGGAAGTTATATCCTTCATTAAAAGAAATATTATAACTAGATTTGGAATTCCTTCTGAGATTATATGTGATAATGGTTCCCAATTTATTGGGAGCAGAACCACTAACTTTTGTGACAGCTGGGGGATTAAGATGATAACATCAACACCAGTCCACCCACAAGCTAATGGTCAAGCAGAATCATCCAACAAGATCATCATCAACAATTTGAAGAAGAAGCTTGGATCCAAGAAAGGGAAATGGGCAGAAGAACTACCCTATGTGCTTTGGGCTGATAGGACAAACCCTAAGAATGCTACTGGTCAAACGCCATTCTCTTTGGTATTTGGGGCAGAATCAGTGATCCCAACAGAAATGGTGGTTCCAACTGCAAGAACAAGTACCCGTGATCCTGAGGAGAATGATGAGAACTTGGCTCAAGACCTGGAAACTATTGAAGAAATCAGGGATATGGCTAGGATAAGGATGGCCAGTTATCAGCAAAGAATGGCTGGTGCTTACAACAAAAATGTCAGGATCAGGAGGTTTCAAGTTGGAGATATGGTTTTAAGGAAAGCATTTCAGAATACCACCAATCCTGCTGATGGAAAATTGGCTCCAAAATGGGAAGGCCCTTATTTGATTGAAGCTGAAGCAGGAAAGGGGGCATATAGATTGCTAACCATGGAAGGTGATTTGCTACCAAGAGCTTGGAATGCTGTCCACTTGAAGAAATATTTCATGTGAGCAGGATCCTCATGGCACAGATGATCCTCACGATAGGGATATCCTTAAAGGATCCTCAAAGTATCGGTGATCCTTACTTAGGTAATATCCTAAACTTGAACTATTTCATTTCTTTATTTTCTCGTATAAGGATAAGGATCATGTATCCTTTATCCATCTCTCACGTGAGTTTAAGTTTTGAAAGTTCAGGTATCCTTAGCATAACATTGGTTATCCGCTGAAGCAATCTGTTCCTTGGGTTTAACCCCAGTTATTTGGGCTTGACAGTTCCGCCTGTAGCGCACGATGATCCTGGTATAGTTCATGGCAGTGGGACCAGTACTCGTTTTAGGGGCTGATAATTCCATTGTACTGGCTATGCCTAGGATCCTACGTATAATGGTAGACGTACTATACATCCGTTCCTAAGGTTTCTAACGTTTTCACGTTAGCTAAGGTTTCTAACGTTTTCACGTTAGCTAAGGCTTTGGCATTTTCATGTCACTAAGTTTGGATAGTCGCCAGTTAGGGCCATACTCCAGTTTACATACGATCCTTGGGCTTGTCCCCAGTTATCCTTGGGCTTGTCCCCAGTTGCTAACTCTTTTCTTATGTTGGCTTAGTCCCAAGTTATGCTCTATTTCAGGTTCTTGAAGATAGGCAACTAGGGATCCTTGATCCTTACTTTATTCTAAGGTTTATCTTATAGTTATCCTTATTATGGTTAGGATCCTAACTTGGACCCTCAGGTATGATCCTTAACTATTTTTTATATTATTCATTATTTATTTGAATAACCCTTAAAAATTTGACAACTAGACTTGTGATCCTTAAAACACATTGCTTTTTGGGATTCTTTAACTATAGGATATCTGATCATGGATCATATCCTAAATATTTTCAATCTGACTTATTCAAAATTATTTATTCAATGAATATGCATCAAAACAAAGGAAAATCAAAGAAACACAAGGATAACAACACAAGATAAGCGACAAAAAGTTAAGATTTTATTTATTAACAAAGACTAACCCTTAAAAGGTTGTCAAAATTACCTACCCGAGCATCTACCAGCAAAACATGGCCCGTCCGCTGGGGTAGGTAAAGGGTGTCCATGATAATAAGTTCAAAAGTAGTGCAGGAATATAAAGGCGGCAGGATCACAATGGCTTCATCCCCCAAACAGAGGATCCCTCCACCAATTGCAATCCTGCCTATTGTCCAAAGGATCATACATGATCCTTAATCCTAAAACCTATTGTTCAAGTACAAACCATTAAATTGTTCAACATCACAACCACAAAAGACTTACTATCAAACTTAAAAAATGGGCTCCGGCTACGTCTAGAAATGTCCTTCATCGCCCATTCATGCAGCCTATGCCTTCGCTGCATCCTCTTCCCCTCCAGCTGCGGTATCCTTTATCAGATCCTTCCCACTGCCACTTGCCTCAATCGCCAAGACCTCAGTAGTCTCCTCCTCATCATCTTCAAGATCGGCCAACCTTGCTTTCCAGCCCTCAACATCCCAGCTGCCTTTGTCAAAGTTAGGATCTTGGGCTTCTTGGGCCATCTTCAGTTTTGTCTGATACATTGTGATGGCAGCAGAGACCTTTGCACCTTCTATGAGGTCATGCTTTTCATAGTCAAGGTCGATCAGAAGTTTAGCTGTCTTAGTCTTCTCATCTTGGAGTTCCTTCCGAAGATCAGCAAGTGCAAGATCCTTGAGCACGGCAACCTGTTGGAGGTCAGCAATCTTCTTGTCCTGCTCCTCAACATTCCCCACGTAGTCTTCAATCTCAGCAAATTTCTGCAAAGAAAAGGATAAAGCAGTTCAAGATCAGGTGATCCTCATACGAGTAGGATACCTAGGCAGAATTAAGGATCCTTACATCATTGAAGTATTCAAGAAACTGGTGGCGGATCAGTGGTAGGCCTTGAAGATCCTCAGTGTCAGAAGTTTTCCTCTTCTTGCCACCCTTTCCTTTAGTGGGTGCCTTGGGAATGGAGATGCTAGGACTGGTAGTGGCCCTCTTCTTCCTGGATCGAACAACATCAAGGTCAGCCGCGTTGAACTGGGATACAGGCTTAGCAGATTTTCCAGCGCCTACACATTCAAAGCAAGATGAGTATCCTTATCCTATTTCAATTTATTTATTTATTTTTATATTCAAACTATGCAAAAGGCAGGATACTTACTTGACATGGTAATGGAACCTGAGGATACTTCTTGTGAGTCTTGGGTGTCTGTTTTGAATGTCCTTGTTTCAGGATCAAGCTTCCAAAAAGCAGCAAGCCTATCCTTGGTTGCAGGTGATGTGATGATGTGTGAGACAGAAATAGTTGCATAACACAAGACAAAAAAGGGGTCAGTAATCCTTATACGAAAACAAGACTACCTGGTGATCCTTCTCAGGATCCTCTAGCCTACCATGGGTGGACCAGGTCTTTGGTAGATCCTTTCCGTTTGGAAGGGTATCCCTCCTGACAAAGAAGAAGCGACGTTTCCAATTTGTGTCATTCTTGGTAACTTTAAGAAGAGGGTGTTCTCCGCCGGGTTTTCGTTTGAACAAATAACGATGGGATCCAAAGGTGGTAAGATCATACAATTGTGTCAGCTCTGACATGCCTAAATCAATGCCCTCCAGCTCGATGATCCTCTCCAGGGTATACAAAACCCTCCAAATCATCGGCATGGCTTGGATGTAAGAGATGCCGGTAAGGGAAAAGAAGGATTGTGTAAATTCTAGGAAAGGATAGGTGTATCCTATGGCAAATGGAGTAACTGGAAAGGCAACCCATGTTTCTGAAACATAGTCGCTCAGGATAGTGGGATCGAAGGGTTTGAAAAAGGCATTCGCCGGAAAATACTGACGGATTTTATCTACTTGTGCGTCGTTAAAGCAACACCTCTCATTCGCTGAGTCTTTGATGATCTTTTGACTCTTCAAAGGGCTATCCTTCTTGTGATCCTTACCCGGTGAGCTTCGGAGCATCATTCTCAAAGTTATGGTGATAAAGAAAGAAAAACAGAGTAAGAGAGGGAGAAAGAGGAGAAAGAGATACCTGATTGATCTTCGACTAAGAATATAAAGGGAGTTTCTTTCGGATTTAAATGCATTTGATCCTATCTCTATCTCCTATTTATAATCATGATCGTGCAGGGTTGTCACTTCTGTGACATCATGGTTGCAATGGCTAGTTCGATATCAACGGCTATATATCCGTTAGTTAGTTGCGGATAAGATCAAGAAAACATAACTCGCTAATTTTACATATCACTCCTTATATTTTGGGGGCAATTGTTAGGGGAGGATTTTCTAAAAATTAGTGATCCTTATTCGTTATCCTAATTAATGATCCTTACTTCTGTGACAGATAGTGATCCTCAGAAGAGCTTCAGGATCAGGATCATGGATCACTTTCAGGATCCTCGTACTGACGATTGTTTACTTGTGTGTTGTATTATTTTGCAGGAAGTTCAACTTGGACCTAGTCTTGGCGACATTCCTGGAGAATATTCCTTGACTATCCCGCACGTGCGTGGCCAAAAATGGACGTTGTGGAGAACGTGGAAGCTTGGCACAAAAGTCGGATAGTTAGTTTTAGTAGTTAATTTCTATTTTAAAAGGGGTAACGAGCTAGTAGAAAAGACTTAGTCACTCTTCAGCTACACACTCTCATATACTCGCACACTTGAAGCTCTCGACGAACATACATTCATTTTCACTCACTTATACACATTTCACGATAGTGATCCTTGTACCTAGCTCGTTACTATCCGAAGTTGTAAACATTTATTCATTTATTTGAGCTTGGTGATCGGTAGTTTCCATCACCCGGGGTTTTTTGTGCCGGAGATCAACTCTTGATCAAGGGCTTTTTCCCCGTATAAATCCTTGTGTCATTTCTGCAATTTACATTGAAGTGATCCTTGTTATTGTTCTACATTATTAGCATCATACCCCATAACAAAGAGTTTGGTTGCAATATCCTCATCAGATTTTTTGACCAAAACAGTATATAACTCATGCTCCTAGCCATTTTTGCCATTTCTTTGGACAACACACACTCTCCTACACACACACTCCTACTTTCTCTCTCACTAAAACCCTAGAAGCACAAACCTTCTTCCCTCATTCTCGGATTCAAAACCGGCAACACTAGGACTACTCAGATCGAGCTTGGGATCATCATACGGAAGTTCACTCACCGACTCTTCATACCCTCACACTTAGAGAACCTAACCGGTTAGTGATTCATGCTATGTATTGTATTCGGTTGATGATGATGTGTAATATTTCGGTTGATGATGATGTGTGATGAAGATACTTGATAATGTGTTTGCTTGTTAAAGTTTTATGCATGATTAAAGTGTTTGATCGGTTTGATGAGTTCTTGTTTGCTATTGATACACGCTTGGTTCCAAATACATAAAATGAACAAATATTCTCTTTTGTGGAAAGTATGAATGTTGTATGATAAATGTCTTGCTAAGATAAGCTTGAATGATAAAAGAATGATAGTTAGAGGATTTGTTATGATCATCCGATTTATGAAGTTACGGAACAAATGTTTTGTTTGCAAGATGATCTTGATATCTAGTTTAGGTATTATGATTCTTGTCCGTAAAATGCAAGAGTTTATATAGGATGAACATATGATGAAAAGGTGTTGAATGAGGATATGAATATTTGAATATGTGTTGAATGTGTTTGAATATTGATATGAAGAATTGAAATCCTATGCTTTGATCCGTTTTTGTTAAGTTATAGACAAGAAAACATGTTTGTGATTTTTGGTTGGTTAGTACTATGGATCATGAAATCGAAATTCTATTGGTTTAGTACAAGTGCTGGCGACCAGCAGGTGTGCCAGTCGAGACCATCTGTCTCGACTCGAGACCATATGCGAGACAACTCGAAATCACGGTTGCGGCACAGGTTGCGAGTCGAGAACCCCTAGTCTCGACTCGAGACCATGCATTATCAGCACATAAACATCATGACTCGAGACCATGGTTGCGGGTCCGGTTATGACTCGAGACCAGTACATGCCTAACTCGAGACCTCCACAGTTGCGACTCGAGAACTCGTAGGTGTAACTCGAGACCGCACAGTCTCGACTCGAGACCACTTGATCATGTATGTTCTGTTTGGACCTGCATGGTTACGGGCCTAAGTAGTGGGCCGAATGTATGGACTTATGTGTATTATTATTTGGGTATGTTGTGCACTGATTTGGACTGCCATGAGAAACCCTTGTTTGCAAACTTGCTAGTATACGTGTAGAAGACATACGTGCATTTCTTGGTTTGAACCTGACATGTATGATAACCATGTTAGGGCGTGGTTGACCACTAGCATCTAGACTCGACTTTTCTGTGTATCTACCGAGCAAACCAAGGTGAGTTCACACCCCCTACAAAGCATGGGATTCCCAGGGGTTTGGGAATGGGGTTAAGGAACGTGGATTCCTCGTCCTTTCTTGGGTGGGACAGTATTGGTTCAGGAATGTAATTCCTCGTCCTCACGGACAGATAACTCGTACTAGACCAAAACTCTATCACGAAGTCCCTCCTTTTATATCGACATAATCGCCGGGCCAATGGCGAGCGGGTCATTAGTTAGGTAGCGCTATTTAGGTCTGACAAGCCTCACACCGTGCCGCAGAGGACGGGCGTGAACTAATGGATCTGGGCACGTCAATGATGATAGACATTGACAGTTCAGGGCACATAATCATGACTACAGTCAGCAGTCGATATGGTAACGAGTCTAGTGTATACATGGGGTAGCCCCCACGGCTGGATTGCCAGAGTAATCGGGAATAAACAAGTCACGATTTTCAACTATGGGGTAACCCCCACGGCAGGATGCCAGATAAAGGAAACTGTTTTCGAAACAACTTAAAACGAACACCCAACCGTGAACTCACTCAACTTGTTGTTGACTCGTTACTACATGCTTTGCAGGTCAATAGGTACTTAGCTGGAGCTTGCATGGAAGAGAGTCGTTGTGGGACATGGACAGCTGTGTGCCATGTTAAACTTTGAAACAATTAAACTTATGTTTTGGCTTTAAACGTTATGCTTCCGCTTGCAACTTAAACTATGTTTTGTTTGGACACCAATTGTATTGGTTGGTTTTTATAACTACTTATATGCTTGTTCAATATGATTGGTGGTTGGATCCTGGTCAGTCACGCCTCCAAGCGGTGGTACTCCGTAGTTGGATTTTGGGGGTGTGACACAAGGGTTTCGGATCCACACTCACAGGATCAACTCTTAAATGGCTGCTAAGTCTTCCCCCTTACTCTATTACTTCATTTGCTAATCTAGTTAACCTGTTTAATAGTCAATTCTCATGTAGTAGAAAATTTGAACGATTAACTAGTGATTTATATAGGGTAACACAAGGTCAAAATGAATCACTTAGAGATTACATCACTAAGTTTAGTAAAGAATCCTTAGATATCCCTAACCTGGATATAGCTACGGCTGTAGAAGCCTTTAAAATGGGTTTACTTAGGGATTCATTATTCTATAATGATCTCGTTATGACCCCATGCAGGAATCTTGATGAAGTAAGAACCAGGGCCCTTAGATTCATCTGACTAGAGGATGATAAAAGGATCCAGGAGAGATTGGCAGGATCCTCAAAATAGGAAAAGCAAGGATCCTACTTCAAGAATAACAAGTTCAAGTCCTACAACAAGTCTGATAACCAGAATGTGCATGCAGTAGAACAAGAAGAGGATGATGAGGATTATCCTCCAATTTCTTAATACTGTTTTTCTGTTGATAACAATGAACTAATTCTTGCAATGCAGAATCTAGGTGAGAAAGCAAGATGGACAAGGAAAAGTGATAAACCAGCCGCAACAAAAGACAAGTCCAAATGGTGTGCATATCATGAGGATTTTGGGCATCTCACTGAAGAGTGTATCGCACTTAGAAAAGAAATTGGATACTTGTTGAGCAAGGGGCACTTGAAGGAGCTTTTGGGACGAAAGAAATCAAGGATCCAGGATCCTGAAAGGATCCCGGAAAAGGCTCCTGCTCCTCCAGCAGATGCACAAGTTATAAACTTCATATCCGGAGGATCAGACATTTGTGATACTTCCTTTTCAGCAGCCAAAAGACATGCCAAGGAAACCAAGATGGATAACGGAGACAGACCCATCCGGACCTCCACTGTTACCAAGGATAAAATTATAACTTTCGATGAGGATGATCGTATAGACATTTAGGATCCTCATCATGATGGTCTTGTTATCACTCTGTTTATTTCTAACCACTTTGTTCGCAAGATCCTGATAGATGGAGGAAGCTCAGTAAACATCATTCAGCTTAATGTCCTCAAGAAAATGAACATTCCTGAATCAGACATTGTCCCAAGATCCTCAGTTCTTGTGGGATTCAGCGGAGAGACCAAGAATACATTGGGGGACATCAAACTCCCCATCTATATTGAAGGACTTCATTCTTATCAAAAATTTTGTGTCATAGATTGCTTATCCTGTTGTAATGTTATCCTTGGCAGGCCATGGATACATGACATGAAGGCAGTCCCATCTACCTATCATCAATGTGTAAAGCTTCCTAGCCCGTGGGGGTGGTGAAAATTGAGAGTGATCAACAAGAAGCTAAGAATTGTTACACGTCATCAATGAAGCCAGCCTCAAGACCAAGGGAGCAATAGCAATTAAAGCATCCTTCAAGAGATGTCTTGGAGGCAAGAGAACAGGATGTGAAAGAAATCCTTATGGATCCTCATGATCCTAAATCCACAGTCCTCATAGGGTCAGGGATCCTCAGCAACATTGAATAGGATCTAGTATCCTTCCTTAAAAGGAGAAAAACTACCTTTGCTTGCAAGCATGAGGACATGACAGGTATATCTAAAGATATAATTACTCATAAACTTGGCATTGACAGGTCATTCAAGCCAATTCATCAAAAAGGACGAAGTTTGCACCTGAAAGGAATGCTATTATCCAGGAAGAGGTAGATAAACTACTTCGGGCAGGTATGATTAGAGAGGTTAAGTATCCAAGATGGTTAGCCAATGTGGTTTTTGTTCAAAATAAAAATGGAAAGTGAAGTGTATGTGTCGATTTTACTGATTTAAACAAGGCATGTCCCAAGGATCCTTTCCCATTACCCCACATTGACTCCATGGTGGATGCTACCGCGGGTCATGAGTTGTTGACTTTTATGGATGCTTCATCTGGATTTCAACAAATTCAGATGGAACCATCTGATCAAGAGGATACAGACTTTATGACCCCAACTGGTATATATTGTTATATTGCTATGCCATTTGGACTAAGGAATGCAGGTGCTACTTATCAAAGGCTAGTCAATATGATGTTCAAGGAACAAATTGGACACACTATGGAAGTCTATATAGATGACATGGTGGTTAAGTCCAAAAAATCTGAGGATCACCGTAGAGACTTGGAGGAAGCATTCAATATCCTTGATAAATTTAATATGAAACTAAATCCTTCCAAGTGTCACTTTAGTGTTAAAGCATGTAAATTCCTAGGCTATATGGTGACAAAAAGAGGCATTGAAGCAAGTCCAGAGCAAATTAAGGCTGTTGTGAATATCAAATCTCCTACTAATGCTAAGGATGTGCAAAGATTGACAGGCAGGATCGCAGCCTTGAACATGTTCATATCCAAATCCTCAGAAAAATGCAAAGAGTTCTATTACGTCCTGAGGAAGAACAAGAAATTTGAATGGACTGAGAAGCATGAAAGTGCCCTCAAAGCTCTTAAGGAGTACCTATCCTCAGCCGCCTTGATGAAACCAGAAAAGGGGGATATATTATCCTTATACCTAGCAGTATCCTCAAAAGCAGTAAGTGCGGTCCTTGTTAAGGATCACGAAGGTACACAACATCCTGTTTATTATGTAAGTAAGAGTTTACTTGATGCTGAATCCAGGTATTCACATTTAGAGAAACTTATCCTTGCATTAATTATGGCATCTACTAAATAAAGACATTATTTTGAAACTCGTGCCTTTATTGTTAAGACTAATTTTCCAATTAAGAATGTTCTCAGGAAACCTGAAATGTCAGGAAGGATGGCTAAGTGGGCAGTGAAGCTTAGTGCTTATGATATAAGATATGAACCAAGGACTGCCATCAAATCCCAAGCCTTAGCTGACTTTGTGGCAGATTTTAGTAGTGACTTGCAAAAGGAAGCTGAGTTAGAAGTCCAATAGCTGGAAGAAACTAAGGATCCTTGGATACTTTTCACTGATGGAGCCTCTAATGTCAAAGGAATAGGACTTGGAATACTACTAAAATCTCCACAGGGGGACATAATACCCCACTCCATAGCTTGTGAGTTTCAAACTACTAACAATGAGGCTGAGTATGAAGCCTTGATAGCTGGTTTGCAAATTGCCAAGCATATGAGGATCAGGTATCTTGAGGTACATGTAGATTCATTGTTAATTACTAATCACTTTAATGGATCCTATGCTGTTAAAGGTGAAAGACTAATCAAATATTTAGAGATAGTCAAAAAATTGGCACTCTCTTTTGTTTCCTTTAGTTTGACACAGGTACCCAGAGAAGAGAATGCAGAACCTGATGCATTAGCCAATCTAGGATCATCCTTGAAGATTCCAGAGGATATCAGGATCCCTATTATCCACATCCTATCCCCTGCTATTGAGGATCATGTAGCCATGGAGATAGGAGAGGATTCTGCAATCATCCCTAGCGATGAAACACAATCTCATTCAGGATCATGGATCCTTCCAATCATGAGATACATACAACATGGAGAGATTCCTACAGGAGAAAACCCCAGGGCTTTCAAAATCAAGGTATCTCAATTCACAATATTGAATAACATGTTATATAAACGATTTCTTGCAGGACCATATTTAAGATGCATTGAGGATCCTGAAATCCAAGAAGTCCTAAAGGATTTTCATGAAGGAAATTGTGGAAACCACACTGGGGGCAGGGCATTATTCTCAAGGATCCTAAGGACAGGATACTATTAGCCTACCATGAAGAAGGATGCTGTGGAATATGCCAAGAAGTGTGATCCTTATCAGAGACATAGTAATATCCTTCATCAACCAGTAGAGCTTTTGCATCCTATATCCTCTTTTTGGCCATTTATGAGATGGGGAATGGATATAGTTGGTAAACTTCCCAAGGCACCTGGTGGAAAAGTGTTCATGCTTGCTATGACTGATTACTTCTCCAAGTGGATAGAGGCTGAAGCCTTTGCTCAAGTCAGAGAAAAAGAAGTGATATCCTTTATCAAAAGAAACATTATTACTAGATTTGGTATTCCTTCTGAAATTGTTTGTGATAATGGATCCCAATTTATTGGGAGTAGAACTACTAACTTTTGTGACAGTTGGGGGATTAAGATGATAACATCAACACCAGTCCACCCACAAGCTAATGGTCAGGCTGAATCATCCAACAAGATCATCATTAACAATTTGAAGAAGAAGCTTGGATCCAAGAAAGGAAAATGGGCAGAAGAACTACCTTATGTACTTTGGGCTGATAGGACAACTCCCAAGAATGCTACTGGCCAAACTCCATTCTCTTTGGTATTTGGAGCAGAATCAGTGATCCCTACAGAGATGGTGGTTCCTACTGCAAGAACAAGCATTCGTGATCCTGAAGAAAATGCTGAAAACTTGGTTCAAGATTTGGATACTATAGAAGAACTCAGGAGTTTAGCAAGTATAAGGATGGCTAGTTATCAACAGAGGATGGCTGGAGCTTACAATAAGAATGTCAGGATCAGGAAGTTCCAAATTGGTGATATGGTATTAAGGAAAGCATTTCAGAATACCACAAATCATGCTGATGGAAAATTGGCACCAAAGTGGGAAGGCCCCTACCTGATTGAAGCTGAAGCAGGAAAAGGGGCATATCGATTGCTAACGATGGAAGGTGATTTGCTACCAAGAACTTGGAATGTTGTCCACTTGAAGAAATACTTCATGTAATAAGGATCTATGATCCTTAGCTATTTTCATAACAAGTATCCTTGAAGGATCCTTACAGGACGGAAGATCCTCATTTTGGTAATGATCTAATCCTAAACTATTTCACTCTTTAATTATCCTATATATAAGGATAAGGATCCTGGATCCTTTATCCTCCTTTCACTTGATTCTGAGTTTTGCAGAAGGTTTAGGCATCCTTAACAAAGGATTATGTATCCACAGAAGTATCCAGTTATTTCGGCTTGAACCCAGTTTTTGGGCCTGTCCCCAGTTTCGCCAGTAGCGCATGATGATCCTGGTACAGTTCATGGCAATGGGACCAATACTCGCTTTAGGGGCTGACAATTTCATTGTACTGGCTGTATCCGGGATCCTACGTATAATGGTAGACGTACCATACATCCGTTCCTAAGGTTTCTAACTTTTTCACGTTAGCTAAGGTTTTGGCATTTTCATGTCACTAAGTTTGGATAGTCGCCAGTGAGGGCCATACTCCAGTTTACACAAGATCCTTTGGGCTTGTCCCCAGTTATCCTTTGGGCTTGTCCCCAGTTATCCTTTGGGCTTGTCCCCAGTATATTGGGCTTGTCCCCAGAATTGTTGGGCTCGTCCCCAGTTACTAACTCTTTTCTTATATTGGCTTAGTCCCAAGTTATGTTCCATTTCAGGTTTTTGAAGCTAAACAGCCAAGGATCCTTGATCCTCACCTTTTACTAAGGTTTGTCTTTTGGTTATCCTGATTATGAATGTTAAAGGGTTAGGATCCTAACTTGGATTCTCAGGTATGATCCTAAAACACTTTAATTTTATTCTTTATTTATATAAGTGACCCTTATCCTTTGATAACAGAACTAATGATCCTTAAGTTACATAACTTTTCTGAGCTTGTCGACTATAGGATATTTGATCCTTGATCATATCCTAAAGCTTTTAAACATGATTTATTAAACCTTTATCCTTTACTTACAAATTCAAACAAAGTACACAACAACAGTTGAAAAATAAAGAATTCATAAGGATAACAACACAAGAAGTAGCCAAAAAGTTGAAGTTATTTTTATTCACAAAAGTTAACCCCTTTTAAGGTTGTCAAAATTACCTACCCCAAGCATCTACCAGCAATACGTGGCCTGTCCGCTGGGGTAGGTAAAGGGTGTCCATTGTTAATAGGTCTTTGAAGTGCAGGAAATATAAGATGGCAGGATAACAAGTGGTTTCATCCCCCAAACAGAGGATCCCTCCACCACCTATTATCCTACCTATTGTCTAAGGATCCATGATCCATAACCCTAGAAACTATTGTTCAAAGTACAACCCAACATTGCTTAAAACATCACAACCAAAAAACTACCAAATCCTAAAAAATGGGCTCCGGTCGCGTCTAGAAATATCCTTCATCGCCCATTTCAGCAGCTCACACCTTGGCTGCATCACCACCAGCTTGAACCTTCCCGCTGCCACCTGCCTCGATCACCAAGACCTCGGTAGCCTCCTCTTCATCCTCCAGCTCTGCCAGCTTTGCCTTCCAACCCTCCTTGTCCCAAGTGGTCCTGTCAAAGTCAGGATCCTCAGCCTCCTGAGCCATTTGCAGCTTGATTTTGTACATGGTGATGGCAGCAGAGACTTTAGCATCTTCCAGCAGGTCGTGCTTCTCGTGATCAGCATTTATCTGGGCCATGACCACCTGCTGCTTTGCCAGAGCAAGATCCTTCTCAAGGCGAGAGATAGTTTGATCCTTGGCCAGGAAGAATTTTTTATACTCCAGATGCTTTTGCTCCGCCTCCTCGACATATGCATCAAACAGCATTTCGACCTCAGCAAATTTCTGCAAAGAAAACAAGGTAAAGTTCAGGATCACGTGATCCTCGAATGGGCAGGATAATCAAGCATAGTCAGTGATCCTTACATCAGCAAAGTATTCTTGGAACTGGTGGCGGATAAGAGGCAAGCCTTCAAGATTGTCAGCTTCGGAGGCCTTTCTTTTCTTTCCCCCCTTGGAGGTGGTAGGCTTGGGGACTGTGGTACTTGGGCTAGCAGCAGTCTTCTTCTTCCCAGACCGGGGAGCAACAGCAGTAAGATCGGTGACACTGAAGCGGGTAGCAGACCTTGAGGATTTTCCAGCACCTATTAATCCAAAACAATAGATAAGTATTCTTGTTTTATTTGCATTTCAACATTTAACCTTATGT
Organism: Helianthus tuberosus; assembly: GCA_030545235.1. NCBI lineage: Eukaryota > Viridiplantae > Streptophyta > Magnoliopsida > Asterales > Asteraceae > Helianthus > Helianthus tuberosus. Next base: position 130,707,375 of record CM060427.1, on the reverse strand, counting down.
AAACTTGGATACTTACTTGACATTGTAACAGAGCCTAAGGATACTTCTTGAGAATCCTTGGTGTTTGCTTGAAATGACCTTATTGCAGGATCAAGGTTCCGGAAAGCGGTGATCCTCTCTTTGGTTGCAGGTGATGTAATGATGTGTGAAATAGAAATAGCTGCAAAATAGAAACAAAGGGGTTAGTGATCCTCAGCAGAAACAGGGTATCCTATGATCCTTCTATAAGGATCCTCTATCCTACCATGAGTGGCCCATTTTCTAGGGAGATCCTTCCCATCAGGGATAGAATCCCTCCTGATGAAGAAAAAACGTTTCTTCCATTTAGTATCGTTTTTGGTGGTCTTGAGGATTGGGTGTTCTTCACCGGGCTTGTGTTTGAATAGAAAGCGGTGTGAACCATGGCTCACAAGGTTGTATAGTTCAGACAACTCCGACATTCCTAACTCAATATCCTCCTGCTCAATGATCCTTTCAAGGGTAAATAGAACCCTCCACATCATTGGCATAGCCTGAATATAGGATATGCCGGTAAGGGAGAAGAAAGATTGGGTAAAAGCAGGAAAGGGATAGGAGTATCCTATAGAGAATGGGGTGATTGGAAATGCAACCCAGGTTTCAGAGATAAAATCACTCAGGACGGTAGGGTCAAAGGGTTTGAAAACAGTGCTCGCCGGAAAGCAATGGCGAATCCTGTCGATCTCAGGATCGGTGAAGCAGCAACGTTCTTTCGGAGAGTCTTCAATGATCCCTTGGCTTTTTAAAGGACTGTCTTTTCGATGATCCTTAGCAGGGGATGATCTTAGCTTCATTGTGATTCGAAGATTTTGAGAAAGAAGAAGAACAGAGTAAAAAAGAGAAAGGGGAGAGAAGTACCTGCTTGATCTTCGAATGAGGATTTAAAGGATGTAACGCACGATTTTAAATGCTTCCTAACCCTTATCTCTAACTTGAATTTATAATCATGATTTTGCAGGGATGTCGCTTCAAGTGACGTAGGATCTGCAACGGATAGTTCGATCTTAACGGCTATATATCCGTTAGTTTGTTGCGGATAAGATCAAGAAAATATAACTCGCCAAAATTACACTTTACTCCTTATATTTTGGGGGCAATTGTTAGGGAAGGATTTTTACATCCTAAGGATCACGGATCCTCAAATGCTATTAGGATCATGGATCCTCAATTCTGGTTGAATTAAGGATCCTCAGTAGGTGTTGCAGGATCAGGATTTAGGATCCTTATTGTTTTCCTTATACTAACAATTGTCTACCTTGTGCGTAAACTTGTTTTGCAGGAACAAAGGCATGGACCAAGTCTCACCGAAATTCCTGGAGCATATTCCCTTAAAATTCCGCACGTGCTTGACCATTATGGATGTTATGGAGATCGTGGGGAACTTGCACGAATTACGGATAGTTAGTTAGACTGGTTATTTCTAATTTAAAATGGGGATAACAAGCTTAGGTAGAACACTTAGCTATTTTTTGGCATTCACACACTCTCGCAACAGCTCTAAAACACTACTTGGCGATTTCATACATTTTATTGCACATTGCACATTAGTGATCCTTGTAACAAGCTTGTTATCATCCCGAGTTGTAAACTTCTTTTGTTTAATCTTAGTTGGTGATCGGTAGTTTCCATCATCCGAGGTTTTTTATGCCGGAGATCAACTCTTGATCAAGGTCTTTTTCCTCGTATAAATCCTTGTGTCCTTTGTTCATTACATTTCTGAGTTATCCTTAACATTGTTCATTGATTCAAGCATCATTCCTCACAACAAAGATTTGGTTACATTATCTTAGCCTGATTTTTGACCAAAACACTTGGGGTAGGCAATTTTGACAACCTTTGAAGGGTTTAACTTTTGATAAATAAATAAAACTTTAATCTTTTGGCTATCTCGTGTTGTACATTCTGTGTCTATTTACCTTTCAGTTATTATTGCATATTCCTTTGAACTTACAAAATAATAATGAAAGTATATAAAAATTAATTTATATCAGAAAGTTTAGGATATGATCAAGGATCAAATATCCTATAATCGAAAAGTTCTAAAAGTGAGATATTTTTAGGATCATATATCCTGTTGTCAAAGTATAAGGGTAACATAGATAAATCAAGAATAAAGTTAAGGTAAATAAGGATCATACCAGAGAATCCAAGTTAGGATCCTACATCCTTAATACTTACAATTGTAACCATCCAGAGATAAAACCTGATAAAAAGTTAGGATCCAGGATCCTTAACTGTTTAGCTTTAGAAACCTGAAATATGAGATAACTTGGGACTAAGCCAATTTGTAAATGAAATAGTTAATGTCTGGGGACAAGCCCAAAAACTGGGGACAAGCCCAAAAAACTGGGGACAAGCCCAAAGACTGGGGACAAGCCCAAAAAATCTTGTGTAAACTGGAGTATGGCCCTTACTGGCGACTATCCAAACTTAGTGACATGAATATACCAAAACCTTAGCTAACGTGAAAACGTTAGAAACCTTAGGAACGGATGTATGGTACATCTACCATTATACTTAGTGTTAGGGGTCATTTTCTTTACATACGTATCCTGACCAATATCCTGCCTCTGTTTGTCTATTTGTGATCAGGATGCTGGAAGAGGATATTGCTAACATCTTGGGCGATATCCTGAGGCTTATTGAATTAACCACGTGCAGATTAAGGTTGGAGGCTTGCTAACGGTCAAGAAGACTTCTTCTCCTCAAGACTCGGACGAATTTGTTGATAAAGAGACGTTGAGCCCGAAAGACCAGGTCTACAACGTTCCAAGAAGGAATATTCGGTGGATCCCGCGAGTTTAGGGTAGTTAGTTATTTTATCTTTACTATAAATAGATGAGGTCGGATCAGCTTAGAACACAACAATTCACACTTACACTCTCGATCACTTTCACTCTTTAGCTAATTGCAAACACCACACTTGTATTTCATTTTCATTGTAACACTTAGTCGATCCATACCACATCTCGCACTGTATCCTGATTTTTGAAGCAATTGAAGAACAAGGCAGCTGCGATTGTCAGCTCCCGAGGTTTTATGCCGGCGATCTAGATTGATCAAGGGCTTTCCTCGTACATCTCGTATCGTTTACTTTATTTTCGCTCATTGTTTGATCATAGATACAGCTCAATATCCTGAGCCGTATCCTGAATACTGTTTTCCCAAATAACTTAACAAGTATATTTTCAACACACTTTCTAGCACACTACCTCACTTAACTAATTTGATCACTTAATTACTTCGGTAATTTTTGACCAAAACAATTTGGCGCCCACCGTGGGGCAAGTGGTGCTCTCTTTACTAAAAATTTTTGTCAAATCGCTAATCGGTTTTCTATTTTCAAAACTTTTTGCCACATTGTCCATAATGGCCTCAAGATCAAACATGAGTTCCTCTACTGTGTCTGCTATGACTTCTGCTACTACCGGTTCGGTGCTTCCACCACCTCCTCCAAGGATGCCAGCCTCTACACAATCTCAAGATGTTATCCCAACTCGGAGTGTCCAGGGATCTGCTCCCGTTTTAGCTTCTAATGATGAAATTTTAACCTTATTTGGAAGTGTGCAGGAACAAATGAGGCAGCAACAGGAAACAAACCAAATGCTTTTGAGGGAAATACAACTCCTGAAGGCTGGCTCGAGCAGATCTGCGGAGGACAATGTCACTCCGTTACACCCCAGAGCGTTGAACTTTAGTTCAGCTGTATATACCGAGGATAATAGGGGGAATATCATGCCCAGTCTTCCTCAGAATCATACTCCTGAAATACCCTCCTTGGTTAGGATGTCAACCATAAGGAGCTCAGGATATGCTTCAGGATATGGGCAGAATCCTCCAACTGGTAACGTGTCTAATAATAATAATACTCATGCTGCTAACAGTGGTGGATCTTTGCAGGATACAGGTGTGACATCAGCACTTACCAGGGAACTTCAGAAGTTAAAGGACATGATATCTAGTGTACCTGGGGTGGTCCAACCGATCCCGGAAGTGTCTCAAGACAGCCACAAGATATCTCGTTTCGCGTATCCTATCTGTGATGCTGAGATCCCAAAGAGATTCCAAACCCCCAACATGAAGCTTTATGATGGGACTACGGATCCTGAGGAGCATATTGCCCAGTATAGGGAAAGAATGGAGATTAACCCTATCCCTCCGGAGCTCAAGGAAGAATGCTTGTGCAAGGGATTTGGTTCTACTCTAACAGGATCAGCCTTAAAATGGCTGTTAAACGTTCCTCCTCACTCAATCACTTCATTTGCTCATTTGGTTAATTTATTTAACAGTCAATTTTCTTGTAGTCGGAGTTTTAAGAAACTAACCAGTGATCTTTACAGGATAACTCAAGGGCCTCAGGAATCCTTGAGGGATTACGTGAACAAATTTAGTCGAGAATCCTTGGATATCCCACATCTCGATGTTGCAACAGTTGTGCAAGCTTTTAAGATGGGATTACAAAAGGATTCTCAGTTTTATCAGGATCTTGTAATGAATCCCTGCAGGAATCTCGATGAAGCTCGTAACAGGGCTTTGAGATATATCCGTCTGGAAGATGACAAGAAGATGCAAGAAAGGATGAACTCATCCAACACTTATGAATCGACTAATAGGAAGTCAGAATCCTCATTTAAGTCATATCGGCCTAAGCCATATGGTAGAAATGAAAAAAAGAGAGTGAATGCTGTCGAAGATGAGGATCCTGAAGAGTATCCTGAGTTGTCTGAATATTGCTTTTCTGTTAATATTCCTGAATTGATGTATGCTATGCAGGGTCTAGGAGACAAGGCTAGATGGCCTCGAAAGAATCAACAAAAGGCTGACTGGAAAGATAAGTCAAAATGGTGTGCTTTCCACGAAGATTTCGGACATCTGACTGAGGATTGCATTGCTTTGAGGAAAGAAATAAGTTATCTTCTAAGCAAGGGATATCTGAAAGATCTCTTAGGAAAAAAGAAGAATAAGGGTCAGGATACTGACAAGGATCCTGAACGAGCAGCATCACCTCCCTCGGATGCCAAGATAATCAACTTCATTTCGGGAGGATCCGACATTTGTGGGACCTCGTATTCGGCAGCAAAGAGACATGCAAAGGAAGCTAAGGCCGAAAGGGGAGACAGACCTGTCAGGATGACTACCCTCACGACTGACAAAGTGATCACTTTTGATGCAGATGACAGGGATACTGTCCAGGATCCTCACCATGATGCTCTGGTAATAACGTTATATGTGGCTAACCATTTTATACACAGGATATTGGTTGATAATGGCAGCTCCGTCAACATAATCCAACTAGAAACTCTGAAGAGAATGAATGTATCTCCAATGGATATCACTTCAAAGTCTACCGTGCTTGTTGGATTCAGTGGAGAGGCTAGAAACACAGTGGGAGAGATAAAGTTGCCAGTATACGTTGAAGGAGTCAATTCGATACAACGTTTCTGTGTGATGGACTCTCTATCCTGCTATAAGATTATACTGGGAAGACCGTGGATTCACGATATGAAAGCCGTGCCATCAACATATCACCAATGCATCAAGATACCTACCCCTTGGGGAGTTGTTAAGGTTGAAAGTGATCAGCAGGAAGCGAAGGAATGCTACTCATCCTCAATGAAATCCTCAACTAAGCCTAGTACAGCATAGCAATTAAAGATGCGGGCCCAGGATATCGCGGAGGATTCGGAGCAGGATGTAAAGAAAATCATCCTGGATCAGGATAAGCCTGATATCTCGGTGCTCGTAGGAACCAATATCCCTCAGGATATTGAAGAACAGTTAACAAACTTTTTGAAATGCAAGATGTCAACGTTTGCATGGAAGCATGAGGATATGACAGGCATATCCAAAGACATTATCACTCACAAGCTTGGAATTGACAAATCATTCAAGCCTGTTCAACAAAAAAGAATAAAATTTGCTCCTGATCGGAATGCGATTATCCAAGAGGAAGTTGAAAGGTTGTTGAAGTCCAGGATGATCAGAGAAGTCAAGTTTCCAAGATGGCTAGCTAACGTAGTTGTGGTACAGAAGAAAAACGGGAAATGGAGAGTCTGTGTAGACTACACGGACTTGAACAAGGCTTGTCCTAAAGACCCATTTCCTCTCCCTCATATCGATGCAATGGTAGATGCTACTACTGGACATAAGATGTTAACGTTCATGGACGCATCCTCAGGATTTCAGCAGATTCAAATGGAGCCTTCGGATCAGGAGGACACTGCTTTCATGACACCAACAGGTATATATTGCTATACTGCTATGCCTTTCGGTTTGAAAAATGCAAGTGCAACATACCAGAGATTGGTAAACATGATGTTCAAGGATAAGATGGGGGACACCATGGAGGTATATATCGATGATATGGTAGTGAAATCTAAAAAGGCCGAGGATCACCTCCAGGATATCAAGGGAGCATTTGATATCCTGGATCGATACAACATGAAGCTGAATCCTGCTAAATGCCATTTCGGAGTGGGGGCAGGAAAGTTTCTTGGATATATGGTGACAAAAAGGGGGATAGAAGCAAGCCCAGAGTAGATCAAAGCTATCCTGGATATAAAATCACCCTCAAATATGAAGGATGTACAAAGATTGACAGGCCGAGTAGCAGCTTTGAATAGATTTATTTCAAGATCCTTAGAAAAATGCAAGGAATTCTATGATATCCTCAAGAAGAATAAGAAATTTGAATGGGGAGCAAAGCATGAAGCAGCCTTGCAGGATTTGAAGCGATATCTCTCAACCGCACCTCTATTGATGAAGCCTGAAAATGGTGAACCACTATCCCTATACCTTGCTGTATCAGGGAATGCTGTAAGTGCCGTTCTTATAAAAGACCATGAAGGTCAGCAATATCCTGTTTATTATATTAGTAAAAGTTTGTTAGATGCTGAAACTAGGTATTCTCATTTAGAAAAATTAATATTAGCTCTAGTCACGACATCGACAAAGCTTAGACATTATTTCGAGACACATAGGATACATGTTAAAACGAATTATCCTGTCAAAAATGTGCTTAGGAAACCAGAGATGTCAGGCAGGATGGCCAAGTGGTCAGTAAAGTTAAGTGCTTATGATTTAGTATATGAACCTAGAAATGCCATAAAGTCTCAGGCTTTAGCTTACTTTGTGGCTGATTTCAGTAGTGATATTCAGGATGAGGTAGACCTAGAAGTTCAACAGTTAGAAGAATCTTCAGGATCCTGGACATTATATACTGATGGTGCATCCAATATAAGAGGTGTAGGTTTAGGTATACTACTAAAATCGCCACAGGGGGACATATTACCCCAGGCTATTAGGTGTGAATTTCCTGCTACTAATAATGAAGCAGAGTATGAGGCTTTAATTGCAGGATTAGAGTTGGCTAAGAGCATGAGTATCAAAAATTTGCAAGTGTATGTTGACTCTTTGTTACTTACTAACCATTTTAATGGATCCTATGCAGTTAAGGGTGAGAAATTAATCGAATATCTCGATATTCTCAAAAAATTAGCAGGATATTTCGATGTTTTTATACTTGAACAGGTACCAAGGGAGGATAATGCTGAAGCGGATGCCCTAGCAAATTTGGGATCATCGATCAGGATACCTGAAGGGACGCAAATACCAATATTACATGTCTTATATCCTGCAACGAATCCTCAGGATAAAGAAGTAGCTAGTATACAGAATCCTGGAGTAGAACATCCTGAAGAGGATCCTAAATCCTGGAGGGCTCCAATCATGAGATATCTCAAAGAAGGACACATCCCTCGAAATGAAAATCCCAAGGCATTTAGGATGAAGGTATCACGATTTACTATTATAAATAATATTTTACACAAGAAATCTCTTGCAGGACCGTATTTGAGGTGCTTGGAGGATCCTGAAGCTAAAGAAGTACTTCAGGATATACATGAAGGGGATTGTGGTAACCATACTGGGGGCAGGTCGTTATTCTCAAAAGTATTAAGGACAGGATATTATTGGCCAACAATGAGAAAAGATGCCGCAGAATATGCTCGAAGATGTGACGCATGTCAAAGACATAGTAACATACTGCATCAACCTGCTGAACCATTATATCCTATTGTTTCCCCTTGGCCATTTATGAAGTGGGGTATGGATATAGTGGGAAAACTACCAAAAGCTCCGGGAGGAAAAGTATTTATGCTAGCAATGACGGATTATTTCTCTAAATGGGTTGAAGCAGAAGCATTCGTTCAAGTAAGAGACCAAGAAGTAGTATCCTTCATCAAGAGAAATATCCTGACCAGATTCGGAGTACCAGCCAAGATAATTTGCGACAATGGTTCTCAGTTCATAAGTAAGAGGACTACTGACTTTTGCAAGAGTTGGGGGATCAAAATGATCACATCTACTCCGGTACATCCTCAAGCAAATGGACAAGCAGAATCCTCTAACAAGATAATTGTCAATAACTTAAAGAAAAGGCTTGGAGCCAAAAAAGGAAGATGGGCAAAAGAATTACCCTTTGTTTTATGGGCTGATAGGACCACGGTAAAGAATGCAACAGGTCAAACCCCGTTTTCCTTGGTGTTTGGAGCAGAAGCAATGATTCCAACGGAAATGACGATACCTACTGCAAGATCTGTCTTAAGTGATCCTGAGAAGAATCCTGAAGCCTTGAGTCAGGATTTAGACACTATAGATGAAAAGAGAGATGCGGCAAGGCTAAGGATGGCAGCATATCAACAGAGAATATCCAGGGCATATAACAAGAATATTAGAACCAGAAGATTTAAGGTTGGAGATTGGGTGTTAAGAAAGGCTTTCCAAAATACTACTAATCCTGCCGATGGCAAGTTAGCTCCAAAATGGGAAGGACCATATGAAGTTGAATCAGAAGCAGGGAAAGGAGCATATAGACTCAAGAATATGGAGGGGGATATGCTACCGAGATCTTGGAATGCTATACACCTTAAGCTCTATTTCAAGTAAGTTAGAATTTAATTTCTAACTCAGGATGGTATGGATTCTACTTCTTTTAAATATGTTTGGCTTAATTTGTTCTTTGTAACCCAATACTGACTTAAGCATCGGAGGGGTGTTAGCCAAGCTAACACCCACCTTAGTTTACAATTGTTTTGCAAGATATGTTTCAGGATATAGCTCCAGGATATGTGCTCAGGATAACTCGAAATACTAGAGGATTGGCCCCCCTCTCTCACGTTTAAGGGATACTGATCCCTTCACAGGTTTAAAGGTATTCACCTTTCTTCCGAATTGGGTTTAAACACCCCGCCTGGAGCGCAAGTTATTCAGGGATAGTTCAAGGTGGCGGGACCAGTCCATGTAAAAGTGGCTGACAATTTCGTCACTATTGGCTATATCCTGAATCCTAACGGTATATGAGGATTGATCACCCTCTCTCACGAAAGGGTATTTTCATACTCTCTAAGGTTTAAAGGTTTTCACCTTTCTAAGTCTTGGAGTTTATACACTCCCGCCTGTAGCGCATGAAAAATTGGGATTTTCCTCAGGATACAAAGGATTTATCTCCAGTACGTCCTTGGGTTGTACCCTCGGGACGTGAAAAATTGCTTATGCCATGGAAACTAACATTAAGTAGATTTCTAAGATACTTGAAGACATTGTACACAGGGGACATCCCTGCCAAGATGGTGGTGTAAAGCTAAAAGAATGAAGTTTGCGACTAATGCACTAAGTACCTTGCACTGGGGACATCTTCATTGGAAGAGTTGCAAAGGGATTGAAGTTCGGTAATAGGTTTATATCCTATGTCTGGTATGATCTTTCCTTTGTAAGCCTCATTTAAGTTTTTAGTAACATTATGTTAAGTATCCTGACATATATCCTCAAAGTCCTTTTAAGGATATTTGATTAGGATGTTTGAAACTAGTATTGGCTTGGAACTTTGATCGTCATCAAAACTTGGTTTTGAAAAGATAAACTATTTTTTACTTTCTAAAGAAATTTTTATAAAGTTAAAGGAACGTCTGGAAGATCTATTTAATAAAAGGCTTCTGCAGTATGTTTCTGAGCATACTGGTCAGGATATTTTGTAAAATAACAGTATGAAATTTTTACAAAGCTAAGACTTACACTAAATAATGCAAGGTAACAGAAAGTAAGTCAAAAGATGAAATTATTCTTAAAGCGATCAATACTGGTTGATAACCGAAGGTTTCATCCTGAAACCCAGGACCCATCCGCCTTCGGTTATCAAATTGTTTAGAGACGGAAATGAAAATTGTTCATAAAGACATAAAATTTTCGAATGAAAATAAGCTCTAGGGGGTAGTGCCTTCTTGCTCCATAGCGGTTTCAGCAACATCCATTTTGGGATCCGCCTCAGCATCCTTGTCAGCATCGATTGCCTTTCCAACTGCTTTAGAAGGTTCATCGACAGTTGATTTGGAAGAGGTACCGCCAAGATTCTTCAGTTTGGTCTCCCAAGCACCAACGTCCCAAGAAGGGCATTCGAAGCCTAATGTTTTGGCTTCGTGAGCCATCTTCAACCTAGCCTGGAGAAGAGAAATGACGACGGAACTTTTGAGGCTTTCTCGGTAACTGACCATATCCCGTTCGTACTGCACATGGGCAGCTTCCAGATCGGCCTGGGCTTGAAGAGTAGCTTTGTTAAGAGCAACTTGGTGTTCCTGGGTCATAGCTTTGTATTTCTCCTCGTAATGACGAGACTTGGCGGCCGCGATCATACCTTGGTCAGAGATTGTGATTTCTGCTTCCTTTAGCTTAGATTCGAGTGTTTTGTTAAGCTTGCAGGATTCTTGATATAAGTGAACCAAACGCTGTTGGGATTGAACCCTATCAGAGGAACAGATAATGTAAAGCCAAAACTGGATCAAAGCAGTGGATCCAGAATAAGCAGACGTTTACAGTTGGTTCATGCAAATCTCTCCCCTTGAAAGTGGTTTCATATCTGCTGACCTCCTATCTGCTGATCATACTAAGTGCTGACCTACAACTACTGCTTTATATCTACTGACTAATGTCAAAGACTGATGGAAGACCAAAGCTCTGTTGACTCAATCTACTGCCTTGGGTCAAGTACTGCTGATCCGGACAAGCACTGCTGGGTTCACAGCAGTGGAAGGATGCAGCAGCAGTTTAAGTGTCTTTTATGTAATGTAATGTAATAGCAGTAGTTTAGTACATCAGTGTTTATAGATCAGTAGTTAGAGTTTGTTAGGAGGTTAGATGTCACTTTCATGGTGACGTCAGCTAAGATGCTCAGTGGTTTGCAAGTGCCTATAAATAGTTCAGTACTTTGTACTGTTCTATTAGCTCTTTTGATCATATCGTCTTCTTTGCACGAACAAACTACTGAGCTCTGGCTGAGGGGGAGTTTGCATTCTTACATCAATCATTGTAATCGTTGTTGAAACAAATTCAATCTTTCGATTCATTGTGTAAAGATGTTTGATAAAAGTATTACTCTCGTTTGATTGTATGCAAAGTTTGCTTTCATCTTATTTCCGCTGCACAACTCTTTCATTTCCATCTTAATTACAAACGAAAATACAATCAAAAAGAAACTCAGATCCAACAATTGGTATCAGAGCCTGGACAGTCAAATTTGATTTAACAATCATTTTGACGTAAATAGTTCAGCTCATAACAGTTGATACTGATCGTTTGTTCGTCCGTTGAAAAACAGAGCAAGGATTAATCACCATTAAAGTTGATTTCTCAGTGTCTGTAAAACAACAAGAATGACGTCACAATCTCAGGATGATAAAAACAACATCGGCTCACTTTTTAAACCACCTATGCTAAAAAGAAATGAGTACAACATCTGGCAGAGGAGGATGGGTCACATCCTCGCTCAACAAAGCACAGGTTGTTGGAGGTCTGTCACCTTTGGTCCTCATGTTCCTTCAGTGCCAAGCGCTGAAGATGCTAAAAAGTTCGTTCCAAAACCAGTTGAAAATTACACCGAAACCGATTTTCAAAAGATCGAACTAGATGCTAAAGCGTTTAGCATCATAGCATCAGCGCTGCCCAATGAAATATATGCTGGACTGTTACACTGTAACAGTGCCAAAGAATTGTGGGACGCACTTAAGGAACAGTTTGGAGGTACTGAAGAAGTCATAGAAAACAATAGGGAAATCCTGAACCAACAGTATGAAACATTTTGTCATGTTAGAGGTGAATCACTGACTCAACAATTTGAGCGGTTTAGTTGTCTCATCAGTGAACTGAGGCTTGTTAATACTACCTTTACAAACTCGACTCAAAACAGCAGGTTCCTCAGGTCACTGCCCGAAAAATGGGACACTATAGCCTTTGTCACCAGAAATTCACCTGAGTTCAAGGATCTGACCTTGACCCAACTCCATGGTCGACTCCTGACCTACGAAAGGGAGTTGAACCAGAAAAGGAAGTTACAAGAGTCAGGAAAAGCCGTTGATGATTACACATTCGGTAATACTTCTCTTCTGGGTCAAGAAGAATCTGGGAGCAGTGGTAAGGACCAGGGTTATGATCACTTCATTGACATAACTGCTGGTGCAAATTTTAACAACCCTGATCCTCACTCTGCAAGTTATGCATTCACTGCAAACGAAAACCAGATGTCAGATAATTTAAGCTTTGAACTAAATGATTTGCAACATTTTGATCCCACTGATTTAGAGGAAATGGACATCCTGCACCAACTGGCTTTGCTAAGTGTTAGAACTAGCAAGTTCTACAAAAGAACAGGGAGAAAATTCCCAGGTTTGCATGGGAATCTAAGGGTTGGGTTGGATAAATCGAAAATCAAGTGCTACAAGTGTAATAGGTTGGGACATTTCGCTAGGGAATGTAGGAGTCAAAATACTGGTCCCATAATTACTCATCCTAGCTCAAATCCTAGACCTCAAAACCAAAACACTGTGCACTATGCCCAATATGCCCCAGCAGCTCAAGTGAACACTGCTCACTATGCTGTTGCCCCTGTGCCAGTACATTATGTCCAAACTACTGTTCCACAAATCCAATATGTTCAAACCCCTGTTCCACAGGTACAAGTGCAACCTGTTGCACCTCAAACCACTGCTCCAGCAGCAGCACAACCAGATCAACAAAGTTTTTTCACTCAAGGGTTTGTTGACTGGAGCAGTATGCCTGAAGACCTTAATGATGAAAATTTTGCACTCTATGCTTTTAATGAACCCTCACATGATGAGTTTTGTTTGATGGCATTAGAGTCAATACAGGAGGGGATTGAAGCTGAGGAGGAACAACAGTGCTTTGAAACAGTGGAAGAGGTGACTGAAGCAGTGGTTACTGCTGTGGCTGGTGAACTACTGTTGGGAGAAAGTTCAGGTATCCTGATTGAACCAATGACAGATCCATGGTCCATAGAGGACAAAGAAGAAGAGAAAGAAGAAAAGGCTGGTGAAAAGAAGGTAAAAGCTGATGATGATGAAGATCATCAATGTGATTGTGCAATGATGGCAGCTGCCAAGGTATCTCCTCAAGTTCTTGAAAAACTGTGTTCAGACAATTGCATAATTGCTTTTGCTAACATCAAAGAGGTGAATGAAAACCTTCGGGATAAAATCTTAACTGATGAGGTCAAATTTGAAAGCTCTTTAAAAGAACTTAAAAACAAATTGACTGAAAAGGAAAAAGAAATCAGCTGTTTAAAAGAAGAGCAAAGTATAACCAAAACCCAACTTCAAACTATGGTAGAAAAATACCAAGTTTGCAAAAAGGAGTTGGAGTCTGCCCAGATTACTTGTGAAAGATGGGTGGAATCCTGCAAAGGATATGAGGTTATGCTTGAAAAACAGAGAAAAAGCAATGTGAAGTTTGGGGTTGGGTATAGAAAATATGATGATGAAAACACTGCTTTTGAAAACTCTGTTCAAACCACTGATGAAGCTACTGAGCTTATCCCCACAAACAAGAATGGCCAAGAAGTGAAAATCACTGACAAACTTGGTAACAAAATCACACTTAACAGACCAATGGGTTCCTCCACTTTCAAGGAGCTTGAAGATCATCAGTTTAAACCAAAATTGTCTGATGAGTGTGATATTCTTGAAAATTTCAAGCCAATGGACTTTACATCAATTGATGGTGCTAAAGCTCCAAAAGCTAAAGTCATACCTCTCAAAGATATCCCAGCAGTGGTTAAAACCTCTGCTGCAAAGGAATCTGAAAAGAGAAAGAAGAAAGAAAAAATTGATAACCTGTTTTGTGAATTCTGTGAGAAAAGGAATCATCTAACAAAAGACTGTTTCCACTTAAAAGCTTATGATCTAAACAAAACAAGTGTCATTGTTTCAGCAGAAAGCTGCATTGTCTGTGGGAAAACAAACCACAAAACTCAAGCATGTGTGTACCTCAAAAACTTTGATGTGAAAAAGAATGAGTACATTGCTAAAACATCCTTGAGTCCATCATCATCATCAACATCTGTCAAATTCACCAAGAAACAACCACTGTTTGTGCCAGTACAAACAGCTGTTACAAAACAGCTGAACCAAACATCTGTCAAAAGAGATGTTCAGGTTACTGATGCACCCCCTGCCAATCAGTTCAGAAAAGGCAGAAAAAACAGTCTTACCAAAGGATTCCTCAAGTTTATGAGGCCTACAAAAGGCCCTCTAAACCCAAAGTGAACAAGCATCCTTTTGGTTACCAGCAGATGATTGGTCAGGACCCACAACAGTGGTTAGAGAAACACTGTCCTAAAACAGTTCAAACCCCTGACCTAACCACTGTCCATCATCTTGCATCCATCCCAGACACTGTTGAGACCCCATCCAAAGCCTTGTTGGCTTTGGAGACCTTAATGAACTAATCTTTTTACTTCATGTGCCGGGAGCTTCTGCATGCTTTGATAGTCTTTGGTATGTAGATAGTGGAGGCTCCAGGCACATGACAGGATGTAAAGCCCTCCTCAAAGACTTTAAAATCCATGGTGGGGGTGATATATCCTTTGGGAATAATAGTAAAGGGAAGGTTCTGGGGTCTGGTACAGTGCAATCTGGAAATGTAAAATTTGAAAATGTCAATCTAATAGACAATCTAAAATTCAACCTTCTGAGTGTGTCCAAAATGAGTGACAAGGGATTTGGGTCATTCTTCACAAAAGACTGTTGTAGGATTGTTGGACCAGAAATGGTCAAAAAGATTGAAGCAATAATCAAAACTGGTCAAACTAAACTTGTTGCTCAAAGAAGTGGCAATGTTTATGTTGTTGACATGTCAAAAGAGTGTCCCAGAGCTGATGCCTGTCTGTTCTCAGCTGCCTCTAACAAAGAGACAGAACTTTGGCACAGAAGGCTGGGACACACAAATCTTAAGACAATCACAGAAATTTCAAAAAATGGTTTGGTGAGAGGCCTACCACAAAAATTGTTTTCATGTCCTGAACATTGCATTTCCTGTTTAAAAGGAAAACAGCATAAAAGTTCTTATAAGTCCATTGAAGAGTCCAAAACAACCCAGTGTTTGCAAATGCTACACATGGATTTGTTTGGCCCAGTTCAAGTCATGAGCCTTAAAAAGAAAAGATATTGTTTGGTTATTGTTGATGACTTTTCTAGGTTCACATGGACTTTCTTTTTGCACTCAAACGATGAAACTGCAGGCATTTTGCAAGACTTTGTAATACAGGTTGAAAAGCAATTTGACCTTCCAGTAAAAAGCTTCAGGAGTGACAATGGCACAGAATTCAAAAATAGGGAGTTGGATGCCTTCTGTGTGAAGAAAGGGATTGTAAGGCAGTACAGCATCCCAAGAACACCAGAACAGAATGGGGTAGTGGAAAGGAAGAACAGAACTCTGATTGAGGCTGCCAGAACCATGTTTGCAGATTCAGGTTTGCCATTAACATTCTGGGCAGAGGCAGTAAACACTGCTTGCTATGTTCAGAACAGAGTTTTAATAAACCCCAGGCACAAAAAGACTGCCTATGAAATTCTGTATAAAATTAAACCACTGATCTCATATTTCAAAGTGTTTGGCTGCCCATGTTTTATTTTGAACTTAAAAGATTCCATTTCAAAATTTGCAGCCAAAATTGATTGTGGTTATCATCTGGGATACTCAACCACTGCCAAGGCCTACAAAGTGTTCAATACACGGACCAAGGCAGTGGAGGAGACTTTGAATGTAAAGTTCAATGAGCTTTCATCAATGAAAATCCCAGCAAACCCTGCAGATCTGTTTGATCTTGAAAAATTCACCTTTGAAAATACTGCTGTCAAGACTAACAGTGCAGGTCCATCAGAGGATACAACACCAGACTATGGGTATGAAATCATCATCCCTCAAAGGTCTGCCACAAAGGGAAAAGCATCAGCTGTTCAAAACAGTTGCCAAAGCTCTACCACTGCTACCTCAACAGTTGTTGACCAAAGTAGCCCATCAACCACTGCTTCCACATCCTCAAACACTGCTGACAAAAGTCCTCAAACAGTGGATAAAAGTAAGCAGTTGTCCACCTCATTACCTCCTATACCACCACCTTTTGAAACCACTGCTGGATCATCAAAGTCCCCAGCAGTGGTTAGCTCAGATGATACACATTTGCAGCCTTCACCAACCAATGCCATCATACCATACCAAGGAGATTTAATCTTCTTGAGATCTCATCCACCTGATCAAATCATTGGCAACATAAATGAAGGGGTGCTCACAAGAAGCCAAACCCAAAACATTTGTCTTTTTGCTGGTTTTCTATCACTCCACCAGCCAGTCAAGTACCAAGAGGCACTGAAAGACAACAGCTGGGTAGAAGCCATGCAAGAGGAGCTCCAACAGTTTAAAAGACAACAAGTATGGGAGCTTGTACCACTGCCAGAAGAGGTTAGTCCCATTGGCACAAAGTGGGTCTTCAAGAACAAAACTGATGAAAGGGGTATTGTTGTCAAGAATAAAGCCAGGCTTGTGGTTCAGGGTTATAGACAGGAAGAGGGGATTGATTATGATGAAACATTTGCCCCTGTTGCAAGATTAGAAGCAATTAGACTGTTCCTGGCCTTTGCTGTCAACCACAATATGAAGGTGTTTCAAATGGATATCAAAAGTGCTTTCCTCTATGGTACAATTCAAGAAGAGGTGTATGTTTGTCAACCTCCAGGTTTTGAGGATCCATTTTATCCAGATCATGTCTACAGGCTAAACAAAGCCTTGTATGGCTTGAAACAAGCACCAAGGGCCTGGTATGAAACTCTTTCCAACTTCCTACTCTCAAATGGTTTCAAAAGAGGTACCATTGATAAAACACTGTTTTTAAAATGGAGAGGGAAGGATTTAATGATTGTCCATATTTATGTGGATGACATTATTTTTGGAAGCACATGTAACTCAATGTGTGAAGAGTTTAGAGAACTCATGACAGCTGAGTTTGAAATGAGTGCTATGGGTGAGCTGCAATGCTTTCTTGGTCTCCAAGTACAGCAATTGCAAAATGGAACTTTCATTCATCAAAGCAAATATGCTAAAGAACTTTTAACCAAATTTGATATGAATGATTGTAAACCATGCAGCACACCCATGGCAACAAATAAGCTGGTCATGTCTGATGAAAAAGGTGAGCTGATTGACCAAACACTTTATAGAAGCATGATTGGGTCTCTATTGTACCTAACTGCATCTAGACCAGACATCATGTTTGCAACATGTGTCTGTGCAAGAAGTCAAACAGCTCCCAGAAAATCAAATCTCATTGCTGTAAAAAGGATCTTCAGATACATAAAAGGTGCTCCCACACTTGGTATCTGGTATCCAGCTAATGGGAACATCAAGCTTTCAGGTTTCTCAGACAGTGACTTTGCTGGATGTCACACCACAAGGAAGTCCACATCAGGAGGGTGCCAGTTTCTAGGTGACTGCTTAGTTTCTTGGCAAAGCAAAAAGCAAGCAGCTGTTTCAACATCCACTGCTGAAGCTGAATACATTGCTGCTGCAAGCTGTACAGCCCAACTCATGTGGCTTCAAAATCAGTTGCTGGATTTTGGTATCACTGCCTTAAAGACACCACTCATGTTGGACAGTCAGGCAGCAGAAAATATCATCAAAAATCCAGTTTCCCATTCAACCACCAAACACATCGACATCAGACATCACTTTGTGAGGGACTGCTATGAAAAAGGTTTGATTTCTCTGCATCATGTCCCAACTAAAGACCAGCTGGCTGATGTGCTCACAAAAGCACTTGATACAGCCACTTTTGAAAGTTTGGTCTCTAGGATTGGGATGCTGAACATGGAATAACAAGCAACATCTTGTTTTTCTATGAATAAAAGCAACAAAATGTTTTCAGAAAATCAAAACTCCATCCTTAAAAATAGTTAAAAATGAAATTTTTTCATTAAGTCCTTAAAAGTCTACCATTAACCACTGATTGTTCAAAAGTCTGCTATACTTCAAAAGTCTGTCCACTGCTGAAAGTCAACCCCTGCTCTCTCATTATTTTGATAAACTCTGTTGTTCAAAAGCAGTGTCTTATCCACTGATATGCTATCCACTGATAGTAAAAATCATCCACTGCTTTCATACCACTGCCTTCATCAGTCACTTTCAACAAAAGTACTGTCCTTCACTTTCAACAGGGGTTGTCACGTGGACAGTACATATTGGTCAGACCTTTTGTAACGGCTGCCACCTCAGCATTCACTTTCTTCCCTATAAAATCCCCCACTCACCATCAAAACAGGGTTTTACTGTCGAATTGAATTCTTAAAAATTCTCTTCTCAAAGTAGTTTTTCTTCACAAATTTCTTCGATCAATCATCCTCAAAATGACTAAATCAAAGAAATCTGCAAAACCCTCATCCAAATCATCATCGAAAACAGCCTCCCAAAAGGCAATCTCCACTGAAATTCCACATAAACCATCTCACAATCTCCTGGGCCTTCTCACAAAACCAGGAACCACCAAAGTTTTCGATTCCATCATTGATCTCATGGCAAAATCAAAGTACAAAACTTTGATCACTGTCGATGCACCAATCTATTTGGCGACCCAAAGGGAGTTCTGGAAAAATGCAACCCTTGAAAAACAAGGCGACACTGCAACCACCATAAACTCTTCTATAAAGGGTAAAGCTGTCCAAATCACGCCACAATCCATTTCAGAGGTCTTTCAACTCGGTGATCAGGAAGGTAAAATTTCTTTCACTAAAAACGAGTTAAAAATTGACTTCATTGAGAGAGGGTATGAAGCCACAATGATGAAGAAAATTACCTTAGAAAAAGGTTATTTTCCTTCTGCAACCAGATTTTTATTTCATACCCTCCTACTATGTGTTTCAAACAAAACCACTTCTTTCAATGAAATCCCTTTAAAGATTCAAAATCTGGGATATGCAATTCTTCAAGGAGAAAATTTTAATTATTCTCGAGAAATTTTTAAAGATTTGGTTAACAATGTTGAAACAAAATCATTCTTACTGTTTCCAAGGTTTTTAAGTTACTATTTTTCAAAGAAATTCAGTAAGGATGATTTAGCTGTAATAAACCAAGGTGATTCTATTCAAATAAACAGTTTAACAACTGAAACCTTTTCAAGAATGTTAGCACCTTGTAAAACACAAGCAGAGGTGCCTGAGCAGATTTTAGCAGTTACAACTGCTCCTCAGGTATCTGCTGCTGAGCCCACTGCTCAAGGTGATCAAAGCAGCAGCACAACTGTTTTGAAACCCACACCTAAAATCACTAAACAGCCAACAAAAAGAAAAACACAAAAACCCCCCCAAAACCATCAAAAAGGCATCTCTGGAGGATGAGATACCAGAGCTTCTGCCACTGACAACACAAAAGTCACAAGAAACCACTGCTGCTACTTCCTCACAGCAGTTGGTACAAATATCTCAAACCATAACCGAAACTCCTCCTGTTTCTTCACAAAAAGAACAGGTTGTACAAATAGGGTCTCCACATCATGATGCTCTGGAAACACTCGTTTCTATCATCCACAGTCCAATGCCCGGGACACATCCTATTTCTACACCAACCATCACATCCACAATTCCCTCACCAATAAAACCACTGTTGGATGCAATTGATTTGAACCAGGCATTATCCAGTCCTTCTCAATCACCTATTAATGAGAATATACCTCAACAACTGACTGGGTCTGATGTATCAAACTTTGCTAACCCACCAACACAACCTGAGGAGGTTACACCCCTTGAGTTACAAGTAACTCTTGGTGGTATTCCAAGCGAAGCAGCCACTACAACTGTTACACCCACTGGGTTACATTTGGACAGTGGTTACATTCATAAGACTTCCTTGGAGGCAATTCCTTTTATAGCACCTCTGCCAACCACCAGTGGATTTATTTATCCTACTGGCAACATCAAAAGGTTGTCAAGTGTTGAAGGAAGAAGACCCCAGTACCAAGAAAAAGGGGCATCAGTGGTTAATGTTTGGAGTATATTCCCTACTTCTACCACTGATCAAACCACTGCTAGTGGGAAATCAGATGATCCCATTAACTTGGGTGATGGTTTAAAGTACCAGAAATTGACGGATCGTATTGCAAAACTTGATAACTCTGTTGCAGAACTCAAAGATATGTTACAACAGGTGTTACAAGTTCAGAAGGTACAATCAACTGCTGTTCCATCTCAAGCACCTGCTCCACAAAGGACACCTGCTACAAATGAGCTCTGGAATCAATTTCAATCTTTTCTCCAACAACAAGCACAATTAGCAGATCAGCAACATGAAAAACATGTACAACAGCTGAGAAATGCAATGGAGTCAAGGTTCAAGAACACTCAGGCTGATTTAAAGGCTCTCAAAACTCAGATCTTACACACCACTGGCACTGCTCCTCCAAAAGTCCGCTACATTTATCAACTCCCAGAAGATAATGCCAAAAAGGGGGAGAAAATTCAGGAGTGGAAAAGGAAGGGTATAGAGGATGGTCTCTATCTTGAACCAGAAAATTCAAACATGACCAAAAAGATCCCTTTGCCAGATGGTAGCAAGAAAATTGATGTGACAACAAATGCACTAGCAGAAGCAGCTGCAAGTGTAAAAAGGGATAGAGAGGCCAAAAGGAAAGCCAGGGTGGAAAGAATGGATCATCCAGATCAGGGTACTTCTGGGTCAAGGGATCATGAAAATCCTGTTGAGGAAAAGAAGAGGCCTACTAGAAAAGTAAGGCAACCCAAATCCATTCCTATCAGACGTTCAAAGTCTGCTCAAAAACCATCATACAAAACAGCTGATGCAACAGGAGTTACAAAAACTACTGCTTGCCAAACAGTTGTTCTATCAACACACACCACTTCAACACACACAACATCCACTACTTTACCATCATCACCACCAAAAACAACACCTGCTGACACACAGCAGAAGACAGCAGATGTTATAACACCTGTTGTAATGACAACAGTAGTTGAAACACCAGTTGTTTCAACTGCTGTTAGTCAATCACAATCCACTGCCACAACATCTACCACCACTGTTCCATCCAAAGCATCATCAGTCTCTCCTAAACCAAAAAGGAGAAGGCTAATTTTAAAAGATGATGACACATCACCACCACAAACATCTTCAAAATCTTTAGCTCTTGTCACAATACCAAAACCTGTTCCTCTCTCTTCAGTTCCAATGTACAAGCCCTTACCTCCTGCAGGTGTTCAATTTCCTCTTGAACTAGCAGCTGTTAGAGATAAAATAAAATCCTTCTACTATGAGGATGACCCTGCCAAAAGGAGGTTGCCATCAATAAAGGGATATCCTTGGCCCAAAAATGTTGATGAATACTTGGAAATCAAAGCCAAGCAAGCAGAGGATATCTCAAAAAGAAACACACAAGGGAAGTCTGACAAAGAAATTTCAAGAAATTATCAATATCTACTCACACAAATCAGATCCCTAGAGCAATTTGCAAAAAATGTTAGTCAACAAATTTCTGAAAGAGCAGCTGAATCTCTGAAGAAAGACTACATTGAAAGCATCATGGCTCACAAAAAGTACAAAGGAGAGAGATATATGTACAAAGAGTGGACTGTTCCTGAGCTTGAAGATGAAGCTACGAGAATTCACGACATGATAAAAAGGAAGGTCACTCACACTCCTCCTAACTGGGCAAAGTTTAGAAAGAATGTACCTGACAAACAGGAAGAGCTGAAGAGAATGAAAGAGGAACTGGTAGCAGCTGATTATGGTAACAAAAGACAAGTTGCTAGATGGAAAGAAGATGTGGTCAGGGCTACTTACAAAAAGTTGGAACAATTAAGAAAGAAAGATCCCACAGTTCCTCAAAAGCCTGACTATCCTGAAGCAGCGGTTTCAAAAAGACCATCAAAGCTGCAAATCAGGAGATCCACAGCTCCAGTTGGTGCTGCCATCTACAAAAGAAGGCCACACAAACAGCTGATTGCTGAAACCATCAAAGAGTTAATGGAAGGTGAAGACCTTGGAAAAGATGGTATAAAGAAAATGATCATGGAAACTCTTGGTTTGGATCAAACTGCAAGTACTGCTCAGCCAGTCATGAATAGGCCAGCCTCTCCAAATACTTCTGCAAATAAACATCTCCCAAGAAACCCACCAGGCTCAAAAATACAAAAGTGGGAAACTGACAAACAGACCTGCGTATTGACTTTGCTCAGGTCTGGTGGAGGAGTGGAGAAAATATCAAGGGAACAAGCTCTTGGCCTGAGTCTTGAAGATTTGCAGGATCTCCTTGATCTTCCACTCAGCAGGGATGATGAAGATACAGATGCCCTAGACTTTGAATTACAATTTAAAGGTCAGATAAGGGAGCTGTTGTTGAGGCAATAAAGATTTCCACAAATAATGAAGAGTTTTGGCATTATCTGTTCCAGGGGGAGATTGTTGGGATTGAACCCTATCAGAGGAACAGATAATGTAAAGCCAAAACTGGATCAAAGCAGTGGATCCAGAATAAGCAGACGTTTACAGTTGGTTCATGCAAATCTCTCCCCTTGAAAGTGGTTTCATATCTGCTGACCTCCTATCTGCTGATCATACTAAGTGCTGACCTACAACTACTGCTTTATATCTACTGACTAATGTCAAAGACTGATGGAAGACCAAAGCTCTGTTGACTCAATCTACTGCCTTGGGTCAAGTACTGCTGATCCGGACAAGCACTGCTGGGTTCACAGCAGTGGAAGGATGCAGCAGCAGTTTAAGTGTCTTTTATGTAATGTAATGTAATAGCAGTAGTTTAGTACATCAGTGTTTATAGATCAGTAGTTAGAGTTTGTTAGGAGGTTAGATGTCACTTTCATGGTGACGTCAGCTAAGATGCTCAGTGGTTTGCAAGTGCCTATAAATAGTTCAGTACTTTGTACTGTTCTATTAGCTCTTTTGATCATATCGTCTTCTTTGCACGAACAAACTACTGAGCTCTGGCTGAGGGGGAGTTTGCATTCTTACATCAATCATTGTAATCGTTGTTGAAACAAATTCAATCTTTCGATTCATTGTGTAAAGATGTTTGATAAAAGTATTACTCTCGTTTGATTGTATGCAAAGTTTGCTTTCATCTTATTTCCGCTGCACAACTCTTTCATTTCCATCTTAATTACAAACGAAAATACAATCAAAAAGAAACTCAGATCCAACAAACGCTCAAGACCCTACAAAGGTAAGAGAACAGGGATTAATATTATTAAATCTTTGAAAGTAGTCTAAATTGCAGGATATGATATAAAGATACCAACCTGGTTGAGAAAAGAAGTCATAAAACCACTGGCTTCAATGAACCCGTGCTTTTCATAAGGAAAGGTGTCAGAAATGACAGGGGAATCGGGTTCTTTCCTTTTGCGGGAACTTGAACTCCGGGGCTTGGTGGCCGGTGAGGGTTTAGGAATGATGATGGCTTTGGAGCTGCTGGGTTTGGATGTAGCAGTGGTCTTGGAGCCAGGTTCTTTCTTGACCTGGATCTGGTCAGAATAGCTATCCAGTTCGTCAAGATCAAAGACTTCAGGGATCTTAGCTGGTGCTGCGTAAAGGGAAAAGTTTTACTCTTTATCATTATATTGTTTTGACTAATTATTTTGAAAGGAATTCTTACCAGACATCTCGGATGATGAGTACTGACTTGAACTCGGAACGTGTGTGGTAAAAGTCCTGTCTATTGCAGGTAACCGGTAAACGGTATTGATTCTCTCTTCTGACTCAGCGGTAGGAGGAGCAACTTCCTTAAAGTTCACTACATAAAGGTCAAAAAGAAGAATATTAATAGAGGATAACAATTAAATCGTCTATAAGGATATTTATGATCCTACCGGTGGTTAACCACTCCACCGGAAGGTTGGCACCCTCAGCAATGGAATCTCGTTTGACAAAGAAGAATTTGCGTTGCCATCCGTCTTCGTTTTTGGTGGCTTTGAGAATCAGGGGTTTGCTGGAGGTTGAAAAAAGCAAGAACCGGCTAGAGCCGTGGGATCGGAGGCGATAAGCAATAGGTAGATCCTCGATGCAGAGGTCAGAACAATGGAGGTTTTTGATTTGGTTGAGTACAATTAGTACTCTCCAAACCATGGGCATGGTTTGAGCAAAAGAGATGCCAGTAATACGAAAGAATTGCATCATGAATTCAGGAAAAGGGTATCGAAGACCTAGTGAAAAAGGATATGCTGGAAAACAGATCCATTCGGTAGAAGAAACATCCGATCGGATTGACCGATCAAATGGCCTAAAGACTGTGCTGTCAGGGAAAGCGCCGGAGGCTCTTAAAGCTGCAATATCTGCGTTGTCAAAAGCGCAGATCTCCTTCTCGAGATTTTTGAGAAGATTCTGCTGGGTGAAGGTCTCGGCGGCCATTGCTAGAAAGATGAAGTAAATTGACAGGAAGAAAATCAAAAATGGAGATTTACCTGAAGGGTCTGTTGAAGATATCTGCTTTTCAAACAAGAAAAGAGAAGATATAGGGGCATCGTGGATCTCCATGGAGTAAAAAACGCGTTGGAAGTTATGATGTGATCTTGACCGTCGCTTCATTTTTAAATGCCTTGAGTTGTGGGATAAGATTTTTGAAATATATCCGTTGGATTGGTATCCCAACTGATATATTTGGGGACAATTGTTAGGGGTCATTTTCTTTACATACGTATCCTGACCAATATCCTGCCTCTGTTTGTCTATTTGTGATCAGGATGCTGGAAGAGGATATTGCTAACATCTTGGGCGATATCCTGAGGCTTATTGAATTAACCACGTGCAGATTAAGGTTGGAGGCTTGCTAACGGTCAAGAAGACTTCTTCTCCTCAAGACTCGGACGAATTTGTTGAGAAAGAGACGTTGAGCCCGAAAGACCAGGTCTACAACGTTCCAAGAAGGAATATTCGGTGGATCCCGCGAGTTTAGGGTAGTTAGTTATTTTATCTTTACTATAAATAGATGAGGTCGGATCAGCTTAGAACACAACAATTCACACTTACACTCTCGATCACTTTCACTCTTTAGCTAATTGCAAACACCACACTTGTATTTCATTTTCATTGTAACACTTAGTCGATCCGTACCACATCTCGCACTGTATCCTGATTTTTGAAGCAATTGAAGAACAAGGCAGCTGCGATTGTCAGCTCCCGAGGTTTTATGCCGGCGATCTAGATTGATCAAGGGCTTTCCTCGTACATCTCGTATCGTTTACTTTATTTTCGCTCATTGTTTGATCATAGATACAGCTCAATATCCTGAGCCGTATCCTGAATACTGTTTTCCCAAATAACTTAACAAGTATATTTTCAACACACTTTCTAGCACACTACCTCACTTAACTAATTTGATCACTTAATTACTTCGGTAATTTTTGACCAAAACACTTAGGATCCTGAATACAGCCAGTACAATGAAATTGTCAGCCCCTAAAGCGGGTACTGGTCCCATTGCCTTTAACTGCACCAGGATAATCGTGCGCTACTTGCGAAGGTGTTATAACCTAATTCGTAGAAGGTAGTGGATACCTTAAACTAGGGATAAGCCCAAAAACTGGGGATAAACCCATAAAACTTAGAAGACTTATGTGGATACTCGATCTTTTGTCAAGTATATACGAACTTCTGCAAAACTCAGAACTTTAGTGAAAAAGAATAAAGGATCATGGATCCTTCTCCTTGTAATTAAATAAATTAAAGGATAAGGTAAATTAGAATCAAATCATTACCAGAATAAGGGTCATATATCCTCTGAGGATCCTTAATGTATACCGGATGCGAGGATTACTAAGGATCCTGGATCCTTCTTACATAAAGTATCTTTTCAAATGGACAGCATTCCAAGCTCTTGGTAGCAAATCACCTTCCATTGTTAATAATCGATATGCCCCATTTCCTGCCTCAGCTTCAATAAGATAGGGGTCTTCCCACTTTGGTGCTAGTTTGTCATCAGCGGGATTTGTGGTATTTTGAAATGTTTTCCTTAACACCATGTCACCAACTTGAAACTTTCTGATCCTGACATTTTTGTTATAGGCTCCATCCATCCTTTGTTGGTAGCTAGCCAATCTTATCCTTGCCAAATCCCTGAGTTCTTCTATGGTATCCAAGTCTTGAACCAAGTTTTCAGCATTTCCTTCAGGATCACGGATGCTTGTTCTAGCAGTAGGAACCACCATTTCTGTAGGGATCACTGATTCAGCTCCAAACACTAAGGAGAATGGAGTCTGGCCAGTGGCATTCTTGGGAGTTGTTCTATCAGCCCATAACACATAAGGTAGCTCTTCTGCCCATTTTCCTTTCTTGGATCCAAGCTTCTTTTTCAAGTTGTTGATGATGATCTGGTTGGATGATTCTGCTTGACCATTAGCTTGTGGATGGACTGGTGTTGATGTTATCATTTTAATCCCCCAACTGTCACAAAAGTTAATAGTTCTACTCCCAATAAATTGGGATCCATTATCACAAACAATTTCAGAAGGAATACCAAATCTGATAATAATGTTTCTTTTAATAAAGGATATCACTTCTTTTTCTCTGACTTGAGCAAATGCTTCAGCTTCTATCCATTTGGAAAAGTAATCAGTCATGGCATGCATAAACATTTTTCCTCCTGGTGCTTTTGGGAGTTTACCAACTATATCCATTCCCCATCTCATGAATGGCCAAGAATAGGATATAGGATGTAGGAGCTCTACTGGTTGATGAAGGATATTGCTATGTCTTTGACAAGCATCACATTTCTTTGCATAATCCACAACATCCTTCTTCATAGTAGGCCAGTAGTATCATGTTCTAAGGATCCTTGAAAACAGTGCTCTGCCCCTAGTGTGGTTTCCACAATCTCCTT
The DNA here is from genome assembly GCA_030545235.1 of Helianthus tuberosus. Classification (NCBI taxonomy): domain Eukaryota; kingdom Viridiplantae; phylum Streptophyta; class Magnoliopsida; order Asterales; family Asteraceae; genus Helianthus; species Helianthus tuberosus. The sequence continues at coordinate 130,680,131 of CM060427.1, read as the reverse complement.
CATGAAAATCCTTTAAGACTTCTTGGATTTCAGGATCCTCGATGCATCTTAGATATGGACCTGCAAGAGATCGTTTATATAACATGTTATTTAATATTGTAAATTGAGATACCTTGACTTTGAAAGCTCTAGGATTTTCTCCGGTAGGGATCTCTCCATGTTGTATATATCTTAAGATTGGAAGGATCCATGATCCTGAATTTGATTGTGAGTCGTCACTAGGTATGATTGCAGAATCCTCCACTATTTCCATAGCTGTGTGATCCTCAATAGCAGGAGCCAAGATGTGGATGATGGGAATTTTAATATCCTCTGGAATCTTTAATGATGATCCAAGGTTGGCTAATGCATCAGCTTCTGCATTTTCTTCTCTGGGTACCTGTGTCAAACTAAAAGAAGCAAAAGAGTCTGCCAATTTCTTGACTATCTCTAGATATTTGATTAGTCTTTCACCTTTAACAGCATAAGAACCATTAAAGTGATTAGTAATTAATAATGAATCTACATGTACCTCAAGATACATGATCCTCATATGCTTGGCACTTTGCAAACCAGGTATTAAGGCTTCATATTCAGCCTCATTATTAGTAGTTTGGAACTCACAAGCAATTGAGTGGGGTATTATGTCCCCCTGTGGTGATTTTAGTAGTATGCCTAGTCCAGTTCCTTTGACATTAGAGGCTCCATCTGTGAAGAGAATCCAAGGATCCTTAGTCTCTTCAAGCTGTTGAACTTCTAACTCAGCTTCCCTTTGTAGATCACTACTGAAATCTACCACAAAGTCAGCCAAGGCCTGGGATTTAATGGCAGTTCTTGGCTCATATCTTGTATCATAGGCACTAAGTTTTACTGCCCATTTAGCCATCCTTCCTGACATTTCAGGTTTCCAGAGAACATTCTTAATTGGAAAGTTAGTTTTAACAATAATAGCATGAGTTTCAAAATAATGTCGTAATTTAGTGGATGCCATAATCAAAGCAAGGATAAGTTTTTCTAAATGTGAATACCTGGATTCCGCATCAAGCAAACTCTTACTTACATAATATACAGGATGTTGTGTACCTTCATGATCCTTAACAAAGACTGCACTTACTGCGTTAGAAGATACTGCCAAATATAAGGATAATATATCCCCTTTTTCTGGTTTCATTAAGGCTGGAGCTGAGGATAGGTAATCCTTAAGGGCCTTGAGAGCATTTTCATGCTTTTCAGTCCACTCAAATTTCTTGTTCTTTCTCACGATGTCGTAGAATTCCTTGCATTTCTCTGATGACTTTGAGATGAACCTGTTCAAGGTTGCGATCCTCCCTGTCAATCTTTGAACATCCTTAGCATTGGCAGGAGACTTGATGTTCACAATTGCCTTTATTTGCTCTGGACTTGCCTCTATGCCTCTTTTTGTCACCATATACTCTAGAAATTTGCCAGCTTTCACACCAAAGTGGCACTTGGAAGGATTCAATTTCATATTGAATTTGTCAAGGATATTGAATGCTTCCTCCAAATCACCAAGGTGATCCTCAGCTTTCTTGGACTTAACCAACATGTCATCTATATAGACTTCCATTGTGTGTCCAGTTTGTTCTTAGAACATCATATTTACTAGCCTTTGGTATGTAGCACCTGCATTTCTTAGTCCAAATGGCATAGCAATATAGCAATAGATACCAGTAGGGGTCATAAAGGCTGTATCCTCTTGATCAGATGGTTCCATCTGAATTTGTTGGAATCCAGATGAAGCATCTATAAAAGTTAACAACTCATGACCCGCTGTAGCATCCACCATGGAGTCAATGTGGGGTAATGGGAAAGGATCCTTGGGACATGCCTTATCTAAATCAGTGAAATCGATACATACCCTCCATTTTCCATTTTTCTTTTGAACAACATCCACATTGGCTAACCATCTTGGATACTTAACCTCTCTAATCATACCTGCTCTGAGCAGTTTATCTACCTCTTCCTGAATAATGGCATTCCTTTCAGGTGCAAACTTTCTTCTTTTTTGATGTATGGGCTTGAATGACCTGTCAATGCCAAGTTTATGAGTAATAACATCTTTAGAAATACCTGTCATGTCCTCATGTTTCCAGGAAAAGGTAGATTTTCTCCTCTTTAGAAAGGATACTAGATCCTGCTCAATGTCATTGAGGATCCCGGATCCTATAAAAATTTTGGATTCAGGATCCTGAGGATCCCGCAGAATATCCTTCACATCTTGTTCTCTTGCCTCCCGGACTTCTCTTGGAGGATACTTTAATTGCTATTGCTCCCTAGGTCTTGAGGCTGGCTTCATTGATGAAGTATAACAATTTTTAGCCTCTTGTTGGTCGCTTTCAATCTTCACCACACCCCATGGAGTAGGGAGTTTGACACATTGATGATATGTTGATGGAACCGCCTTCATGGCGTGTATCCATGGCCTGCCAATGATAACATTGCAACAGGATAGGCAATCTATAACACAAAATTTTTGAAAAGAATTAACTCCCTCTATGTAGATGGGAAGTTTGATGTCCCCCAATGTATTCTTGGTTTCTCTACTGAATCCTACAAGAACCGATGATCTTGGTATAATTTCTGATTCGGGAATGTTCATCTTTTTTAGGACATCAAGCTGAATGATGTTCACTGAGCTTCCTCCATCTATGAGAATCTTGCGAACAAAATGGTTAGATATAAACAAAGTAATAACAAGACCATCGTGATGAGGATCCTGAATATCCACACGATCATCCTCATCAAAGGATATAACTTTCTCCTGTGTAAGGATCGAGGTTCGAATGGGTTTGTCCCCATTATACCTTTTCGTCTCTTTGGCATGCCTTTTGGCTGCTGAAAATGAAGTTCCACATATATCTGATCCACCAGAGATAAAGTTGATAATTTGGGCATCAGCTGGAGGAGCAGGAGCTCTTATTAGAACTTTTTCAGGATCCTGGATCCTTGACTTTTTTCTTCCCAACAGCTCCTTCAAATATCCTTTGCTTAACAAGTAACCAATCTCTTTCCTGAGTGCTATGTATTCATCAGTGAGATGACCAAAATCTTCATGATAGGCACACCACTTAGATTTATCCTTGGTAGGAGCTGGCTTATCATTCTTTCTAGGCCATCTAGCTTTTTCCCCTAAATTCTGCATGGCAAGGATTAGTTCATTGTTATCAACAGCAAAACAATAATCAGAAATGGATGGGTAATCTTCATCATCCTCTTCTTGCTCCACTGCATGCACATTTTAACTATCAAACTTGTTGTAAGGTTTGGATTTGTTGTTCTTGTAATAGGATCCTTGTTTTTCCTGCTTTGAGGATCCTGAAAGTCTTTCCTGGATCCTTTTATCATCCTCTAATCGGATGAATCTAAGGGCCCTGGTTCTTACTTCATTAAGGTTCCTGCAAGGGGTCATGACAAGATCATCATAGAACTGTGAATCCTTAAGTAAACCCATTTTGAAGGTTTCTACAGCCGTAGCAATATCCAAATTAGGAATCTCTAAGGATTCTCTACTGACTTTAGTGATATAATCTCTAAGTGATTCATTTTGACCCTGTGTTACCCTATAAAGATCACTAGTTAACCGTTCAAACCTCCTACTACATGAGAATTGGCTATTAAACAAATTAACTAGATTAGCAAATGAAGTAATAGAGAAAGGAGGAAGACTTGCAGCCATTTAAGAGCTGATCCTGTTAGTGTGGATCCGAAACCCTTGCATAGACATGCTTCTTTTAACCTCTCAGGAATGGGATTGATCTCCATTCTCTCTCTGTATTGAGCTATATGCTGTTCCGGATCAGTTGTGCCATCGTAGAGCTTCATGCTTGGTATTTGGAACCTTTTTGGTATCTTTTCATCACAAATAGGTGGTGCAAAACGAGATATCTTGTGGCTTCCATCTGGGATTTCAGGAATGGGCTTAACCACTCCTGGAACGCTGGATATCATATCCTTGAGTTTCTGCAATTCCCTAGCCATAGCTTGGTTGATGCCTGTATCCTGCACAAAGCCATGGTTAGTATTGTAAGTAGTATTCAAAGTGTTACCTCCTGATGGATTCAAGTTTGGAATTCCTGATGTGAATCCATATTGGCGAGGTTCCGGTAGGATTGAGGGACCAGATGAAGCAATAGTTTGCATAGGTATGAAGTCTCCCAAATGAATCTCCGAACTTCTAGGTTCTGCATTTCTTAAGGATCCTTGGTCTTGAAAGATGTTGGACCCTTGATACACCGAGACTGGGGGTCTTGGAGGATAATCCATGGATCCGTAAACCTGAGACGAGGATCTCTAAACCGGAGAGGAGGATCCTCGAACCTGAGAGGATCCCCGGACCTGAGAGGAGGATCCTTGAACCTGAGAGGATCTCTGACCCTGGAATGAGGATCCTCCAGAACTAAAGAAGGATCCTTGATGCTGAAAAGAGGATCCTTGAGGCTGAAGAGAGGATCCTGAAGGCTGGAAGTAGGATCCTTGAGCCTGTGTCATTGACGATGATCCATAGCGAATACTAGATGATCCACCTTGGTATTGAATGCCTGACGCTGTGGAGTGCTGGGTAGTTATGGCTGGAAAATCAAAATTCAATGATCTGGGAATCAATGGAGAGTGATCCTCCGCTGATCTCTTCAATTTCTTGATTTCATCAATTTCTCGAAGGATCCTGTCGTTAGTTTTGTCCTGCTGCTGCATGTAATCCTTCATCTGCAAAATCAAAGAATAAAGATCATTGTTAGTAGGACCAGAAGAAGCAACAGTAGCTGGTTTTGAGAAAACGGAGGTTTGTTTCTTCTCAGCATTCTTCTAGGATCCAGAAGGTGCAGGAGGCAAAGGTGGAATGCACTGTGAAGAGGTGATCAACGGCATGGAGTTTGAAGTGTTTTTTCCCTGAGAAGCCATGTTATCAAAGGTAATGAACAGACACGAACCAAATGAATGAAAGTTTCAGAATTGAAGCACCAATTGCCCCACGGTGGGCGCCAAACTGTTTTGGTCAAAAATCACACAATGACAATGTAACCAAATCGGATTTTGTGAGGTGTGATGCTTGGTTAAATGAATGAATGAAATGAATGATGAACACAAGGATTTATACGAGGAAAAAGCCCTTGATCAATGTATGATCTCCGGCATAAAAAACCTCGGGTGATGGAAACTACCGATCACCAACTATATTAAACAAATTAAGTGTACAAATCGGGATGATAACAAGCTTGGTACAAGGATCACTATAGTGCAAAAAGTGTGTAATTGTCGAGAGTGTTTGAGAGCTCGAGTGTGTTGCAGTAAAATTGCTAAGTGTTGCTAATTGTTCCTAATCAAGCTTGTTTTTCCCTTATAAAAATAGAAATAAGCTAAGCTAACTAACAATCCGCAAATCATGCTAGCTTCCCACGACTTCCATAACGGTCACATAAGCTATGCACGTGCAGAATAATTGAGCATATTCTCCTAGAATCTCGGTTATACCAAGTCCCACTCGAATACTCCTGCAAAACAAGTTAAAACATAATGGAAACAATTGTTAGTATAAGGATAATAATGAGGATCCTGGATCCTTATTCCTGCAACGTCTTCTGATAATCCTTAATTCAAATTGAACTGAGGATCCGTGATCCTGGCTGCACTTGAGGATCCGTGATCCATAGGTTTTGGAAATCCATCCCTAACAACTTCCAAACTAACTGAACCCTAACCCAGTTATTTTTTGTTGATGTGGCATCTAACATATCATTTTTGCTGACGTGGAATCTGACCTGGTAGTTTTTTTGCTGACGTGGCACTTTTTTGTTGACGTGCCACTTTTTGCTGACGTTGCATCTGATGTAGCACGAGCTTAGTGAAGTGGCATTTGAAGTCAACAAACTAGGTTAGAGTTCAATTAGTTTAGAAGTACCAAAGGATAAATAAGTTGAAAGTAACCTGATACAATTCATAAGTTGGGAGTATTAGATTATTTAAAGGGATATTGGATTTAAATAACCCAAACTTTCATCAATTGGTCATAAGTTGGAAGTATTAGATTATTAAAAGTATATTTGATTTAAATAACCCAAACTTTAATCAATTGGCCAATAGTCCTCATAACTTTTGATTTGTACCACACCACTCAAAACTAACCCAACAGTAACCTAGTTTGCTGACATGAGCTGCCACATCACCAAACAAGTGTCATGTCATAAAAAAAGACACCTTAGCTGCCACATCATAAAAAAGCTAAGTCATATGCCACATCAGCGGCCACCTCAGCTGCCACATCATCAAAAAGTTCTACGTCGGATGTCACATCAACACACAAGTGCCACATCAGCAAAAAAAACTAATTGGGTTAGGGTTTAGTTAATTTAGAGGTGGTATTGGTCAATAAGTTGAAAGTTGGAAGTGATGTGGTACAAATCGAAAGTTGAAAGTGTTAACAATCAATTGATGAAAGTTAAGGTTATTTAAATCTAATATCCCTTATTTAAATTCAATATCACTACTAACTATTTACTTGTTTTGAACTTCAAGAGCAGCCTATGACATTTTTTAGAAAGGTTAAAAATAAACTAATAATTTGTTTCTTGCCAGCTATAATGATTGTTTTCGTCATCTCAAAAGATGTACGCCACTTTTTATTGATTTTTTAATTTTTTTTAGGGTTATTGAATTTTAATAATCCTAAATTTCACCTGTTTGCCGATAATAATCCCAACTTTAAAAATTCCCTCCAATAATCCCAACTTGTAAAAGTTTGGCCGCCATTAATCCTTTTCAAATATATAAGAATTTGGTTTCCTCAATATATTCAATTACACCTAGAGACTCCTTAATTGATTTAAGTGCACCTATGTTAGAAAATGATCAATGACGGCCAAAGTTTTACAAGTTGGGATTATTGGAGGTAATTTTTAAAGTTAGGATTATTATCGGCCAACAGGTGAAACTTAGGATTATTAAAATCCAATATCCCTTTTTTTTATTCTTTATAAGATTTTTATCCAGGCTAATTACTTGGCAATCGGTCCAAGCCTTTGCTAAAACGGTTATGCTTCAAATTAATAGCTTGTTATTAGCAAATAATTTATGAGAAACTATACATCAAATAAAACGTCATAAAAATACAAAAAGATGCCATATATTTGTAACTTTAAGTCTTTAACTATAACCAACAACTTAACAAGTGGTCTTTATTTTTTATATCTTCAAGCATCAAGTTATAGTAATTTAACCTTTTGTCAAATCAGATGTTGCAAAAAGGAAATAAAATAAATAGTATTATTGGTCTTTGTAACTGTAGCAAACTTGAATATTATATTGTCTTTGAATTTGAATAAATAAAAGAAACAGAAATATATATATATATATATATATATATATAATGAGGATGATAGGCATCTTTGGCTAAATACTCCACTCTTGTGCTTTTTGTATCATTCCAACTCCAATAGAGACAGACAGAGAGCATGGGGAGAGCACCTTGTTGCGAAAAGATGGGTTTAAAGAAAGGGCCATGGAGTGATGAAGAAGATCAAATCCTGATTTCATACATACGACAACACGGCCATCCGAATTGGCGTGCTCTTCCGAAACGTGCCGGTAAATATCTCAAAACCATTTTGATAGCCCAAAACGAAGTAAAAATTTGGGTACCTTTTCCAAACGTCGTTATTGTGAAATTTTGTAAATCGTCTTTTATTTAAGTAAAAGAAGATTATAATTTCCGTTTTAAGGTTTTTTACAATTTAGTTTATCTGTATTTCTGCATCATGTACATGATATATATCAAGATATAGAACAGTGAAAACTGAAAAGCAAACAAAAGTTGGAACAATGATCAAAATGATATGATATGATACAAATATTTAGTTTTTATGTATACAAACACCATATGGTCATTCCTTTAGGTTTGTTTTTTTTTTTTTTAAAGGAGAACTTCATTAAAAACACCGAACCCAAAACGGGACGGACAACAACAAACGGAAAAACTACATATTCACAAATTTACACCAATCTGCCCAAACTAAAGAACCTTTCTTAGATCTATGTTTATACCAAAGGAAAGTAACTGCCCTGACTTCGCTAAAAATCTCTTCGACATTGGATTCCTTTAGGTTTGTTAAGATGCGGAAAGAGTTGCAGACTTCGTTGGACCAACTATTTACGTCCAGATATTAAAAGAGGAAACTTCACGAAAGAGGAAGAGGACACAATCATTCATCTACATGAAGTGCTCGGAAATAGGTATGTACAACACTAACTTTAAAAATATCAACATGTTAGCAATTTCAATCGTTACATATCATTCTTAGTTCATAAAGTTTATTATAAAACGTTTTTTAAGTACTGTATACATACACCATGTTCATATACCTTCATAGAATTTGATATAAAAACTTGAGTAAACTGCCATTTTGATCCCTGTGGTTTGGCCAGTTTTGCCACTTTAGTCCAAATCTCAAATTTATTACATTTGGGTCCCTGTGGTTTGCATTTTGTTGCCATTTTAGTCCAAATTTCAAAAACCCTATTTTTTGACTGTTGCAACCTCCTATTTTGTCTTTTAGTTCAGTGGCATTTTGGTCATTTTGCTTCTCATTTAACATTTTCTTAATTCAAAAATTAATATATATATATATATATATATATATATATATATTAATATACACACATACAGCTCATCTTCATCATCATCATCGACAACACACTCTCTCTCTTTCTCTCTCCAAGCACCACCCATCACCGACACTGCCGTGAACGCCGCCGTCGTCCAACACCACCACCACGTCGCCGGAAAACAGAAAAGTCACATCATCTGCCGGTTTTTGCTTGAAAACTTAAGGAAAGTCAAAATAGAAGGGGAGTGGAGTCGGAACTTGTTGGAAAAACGGAACCCCACCGTCATCGCCGCCGCTGACGGCGTTGGTTGCCGGTGACGTCGTGTCTCTTTCTCTCCTTCGTCTCTCTCCTCTCTCCTTCGTCTCTCTCCGCTGACGGCGGTGGGGGTGTTGTCGGTTATACGGAGAAGAAGGGGGGTCGTCGGCTGAACAAGAGGTGCCGGGTGTGTGTGTCTGAGGAAGATGATGAATGAGAGGGTTAGTTTCTCATGTGTGTTTGATGAAACGACACCGCATATCATCTTCCCCCAAATCAGATTTCATGTGGGTTAATGGGTTTGATGCAAAATTAGGGGGATCATGTTAATGTTTGCTGATGTGGTGGTTACGGCGGTGATGGTGGCCTGCCCGGTGGTGGAGGTGTTCGTTGGTGGTGGTGGGTTTCGGGTGTTGGTGGGTGTTGATCTGTGATTTTGTGATGGATGATGATCTGTGACCCCAGTCCTTTTGTTCTGGGTTCTTGATTTTCTTGAAGATGATGTTCTTGATTTTCTGGATTTTCTGGGTTTTGATGATGATGTTCTTGAAGATACAGATCTGAGCCTCGTTTCTTTTTACAAATCGGTTTTTGTTTTGATTTATTGTTGTCTGTATTTTGATTTTTGTGATGGTTTCTGGTTTTGTTCTGGGTTCTTGATTTTCTTGAAGATGATGTTCTTGATTTTCTGGATTTTCTGGGTTTTGATGATGAAGTTTGATGATGTTCTTGAAGATGATGTTATTAATTATTGAAATGTTATAATAAATTAACATGGACCAAAATGTCACTGCACTAAAAGACAAAATAGGCAGCTCTCAACAGTCAAAAAGGGGGTTTTTTGGATTTTGGACTAAAATGGCAACAAAATGCAAACCACAGGGACCCAGATGTAATAAGTTTGAGATTTGGACTAAAGTGGCAAAACTGGTCAAACCACAGGGACCAAAATGGCAGTTTACTCTAAAAACTTAATAAAAGTATCAAAAATATGTTCAAAAATAAAAAAGGTTTTGTGAAATTTAGTAAAATCTGACATACTACTTGTTATAATTATTAGACCAATGGGTATGGGCTCGGCACCGGGCCGTCCCCCCCTTTTTGGGTCGTCGCACACCGGCCCACTTAGGGGCGTCGAGTCACTTCCGTCACAATTGTGACGATGGAGACGGGCCAAGAAATTTGAATGGGTGGGCCCCCCAAACGGTAACCTGCATACTTTAAAAAAAAAAAAAAATTCACCCACCACTATAAATTAAACCCCTTTTCACCCCACTTTTTTACCAAAATACTTCCACTTTTCTCCCATTTTTATAAAAAAACCTCTCCCTACCTTAAAAAAATTATGGATCCCTACAACCCAAATAATCCCAACTCAAGTTCACACCCGTTTTCGTCATCCGGCTACACACCCGTAATGGACAACGCTTTTGCGGGTTACCAACAAATGCCAAACGCTTTCAACCAATACCCGTTCAACCCAATGCAAATGCAACAACCCAACATGCCGTTCAACCCATATCAAATGAAACAACCCAACATGCCACAAGCACCTCGAACACAAATCAAGGAACAAGATGATGAGGTAGAGGTTGTGCCAGAAACGCAACCTGAACCTTCAAAAAATAAAAATAACAAGATGATTAGGTGTGTTTTTTTTATTTAAATGTAACTTTAGGTTGTTGTTTTTTTAGGTTTTATTTAAATGTAACTTTTTTATTTTTATTTACTTTGTTTTCATTAATTAATTAAATCAAATAAATAATAATAAAAAAATGGAGGAGGAGCATCCACCACACCTTGAATAGTCTCCAAGGGGAGGGTCCTCCTCCTATGCTTACGTGGCGCTTATGTGGAGGATAGTCCCTTTAGAGACTATCTTCCCATACCCAATGGTCTTAAATTAAAAGATAAAAATTTAGATCGCAGACACGATGACAAGACACTGAAAGTAATATTTGCTAGGGCCATATTTATTCAAATTGATCATTGGCCACCACAAATCGCAATCCCGGTTTTCATGCTTTGTTAGTTAAAAAATAATTATTTTTCAAAAAAAAAAAGTTAAATACTAGTAATTAATAATTACACATGTATACTGTTAATTGCATACCAACATAATAAGTGTGCATGTGCCTGTTGCCTAGACATATAATATACAACTATCAACTCTTGCTTCAAGACGTACAAGATAATATACATTCATATTATATTGGAATTTTTCGGTTTTAGCTCAAAATATTCGAATCGTCAACAGTATTAATTAATATAATAGTAACAAAAACTAAGAATAAGACAACATATGTTTTACTTATATCTATTGTATATATTATATGGTGTTACAAATGTTTGCTTGTATGGAGATATGATTTTTTACTTTGTTGCTTGATTATATAGATGGTCCGTAATCGCCATGAAGTTACCTGGCCGAACTGATAACGAGATAAAGAATATTTGGCACACTTACTTGAAGAAAAGACTTGCAAGTCACCAAACAACCACCCATGACACTAAAAGACGTCACACGAAATCTAAATGTGCTTCGAAGGCTCAATCCCTTGAAGAACCGGTTGTTTCTCAATGTCTTGTCCAACCAAAGCATATATCTCTCAATGAGGAACAATGTATCTCCAATCAACCGTCGTCTAGAGAGTCTTCATCACTCACGGATGAAACAACAGACTCATATGGTGTAGCCAAACATGAAGAAATCGACCATGACACGTTTCTTGATGATAGTTTCTGGTCAGAAACGTTGTCCTACAAGGAAAACAACATCATGGAGTCTGATTCATTAACAAACATAATAGGTATTGAGCATCCGGCAACTTCGATCACTTTGATGGAAACCACAGACACTAGGAATCCGAATACATGTTGCGACGCATATGGCATGGACATGTGGAATGACATTTTTACACACATTGAGGAATTACCCGATTTACCCGAATTTTAGGTTAGATATCCATTTGTACCATCGATGAGATCAAAAGATTAGTCACAATAATTGTAGCTTGGCATTTCTTACAATATTATTACTAGTTTTAGATGGAGCTTGTTTACAGAATGTTTTTGACAGAATTATATTAAATTTCATCAAATGTATTGGAGATAAGTGAATTATAATTAATTCCAACAAAACAAAAATTTAGGTGTCATATTTGTAAAAGGGATTGAAATGGAAATTAAAGCACATGACAACATTTTCCTTTCTTTTCCATGTCACCTTTGATCAAGATCTTCTTTATGCATCACATTTTCTTCATCTAGTCTAATTTTTTTTTCTTGATCAACGTTTGGATATTCTTCTAGATTTTCTTCGTTATATCTAGTTCTTCATCATTGTTGATAGAGACTCGGATATGGCTTTCTTATCTCACTCCACCATAGATGATCAATTCTTTTATCTAGTCGATCCAATCAGTGTAATTGACATCTAGACGTGACTTATTTTGCGTCATGGAAACCAAATATAGGATCATCGCTACTCAATTGTCGTCACGACACTCTTGACGAGGTGTAGCCTACGTGGGTTTTAGAACAGACATAGAGGAGCTATGTCCAATGAAGAGTGGAATTGATGTGGGGGAAAAACCCAAGAAGCTTGTAGAACAAGAGAGCTTGATGTCACGAAGTTATCTTTTTAGGCTTTGTGTGGCCTCCTCAGTTGCTCAGGGATAAGCCAATTGAGGTGTGAAATATGTATATTAAATTCGAAAACAAGTTTTAAATAGGAATCATCAATCTACACCACACACAATCAGGAAGTGTAGTGGTTGCAATGTAATAAGTAGGCAAAATCGGATATCAATCCATGGATATTATGTGCAAACTCACGATACTTGACATCTATCGCCTCCTAGCCAATTTTTAAGAAAATTGTTTGGTTTTTTTTTCAGAAAGCAAATAACATAGAAACCAAAATAAAGAGAGATGATGATGAAATCTCGGACACGAAAAATACTAAAAACCATGAGTATCAACCAAATTCTAATGAAGAACCACCTGGGTGTCAAATTCATAAGAACATGCAATGACCTCTAATCTGATAAAACCTCCCACTAGTGATGATATAACCTAGTGCAAAAGTGGAGCAACGTGAAGAAGTGCTAAGATGAATCCAGTTCTTGAGATACTGAATCCCACAATTATTAGATATATGAAAAATAAGCTGTCAAAATCCTCAAATTGTGGAGCTAATCCTGCTATGATAACTGGAAACCTAGGTAACCCTAGACGTGAATAAACAAATGAATCCGAGCTATGAGTCACCAAACTGTCAAACAACGACTAGTAGCAATCCCTACTCGTCTCTCGAGTTGTGAGGAAAGGAGACACACTTTACCTAGTTGATTTTAAATGGTTTAATTTAACTTGTATTATCTCTAATCACAAGCTCTAGACCAAAAAGCTACCAATTAACGACCAAAGAATGATTTAAATGAATCCAGACGAGATAGACAAAATCATCAAACAAAACCAATAATGGATCTCATGAATCGCGTTTGCAAGCCATACTTGGACAAGTTTGTCATTGTCTTCATTGATGACATTCTTATTTACTCGAAAAATCAAGCCGATCATGAAAGACATCTTCGGTGTATCCTTAAACTTCTACAGCAAGAAAAGCTATACGCCAAGTTTTCTAAATGCGAGTTTTGGTTTCGTGAAGTCCAATTTCTTGGACATGTGGTGAGCGAGCGTGGTATCCAGGTGGATCCCGCTAAGATTGAAGCGATTATGAATTGGCAAGAGCCTAAGACTCCTACAGAGATACCCAGCTTCTTGGGTCTAGCAGGATACTATCGACGTTTCATCGAGAACTTTTCAAGGATTGCTGCACCTTTAACATCATTAACTCGCAAGAATGTCAAGTTTGACTGGGGTCCCAAGCAGCAAGAATCCTTTGATATTCTTAAACAGAAGTTAAGGAATGCACCAGTATTGACGTTACCAGAAGGTATTGAAGAATTTGTGGTTTATTGAGACGCATCGCACACAGGTATGGGATGTGTGCTTATGCAGAAGGGCAAAGTTATTGCATATGCTTCCCGACAATTAAAAGTGCACGAGAAGAATTACACCACCCACGATTTGGAATTGGGTGCCATTGTATTTGCACTGAAGCTTTGGAGGCATTATCTTTATGGGACCAAATGTGTGATCTATTCTGATCATAAGAGCCTTCAGCATCTGTTTAACCAGAAGGATCTTAACATGAGACAGCGTCGATGGATGGAGACACTGAATGATTATGATTGTGAAATCTGATATCATCCAGGCAAGGCGAATGTAGTCGCCGATGCCTTGAGCAGGAAAGAAAGGGTTAAGCCTATTAGAATCAATGCCAAGAGCATTGAATTAAAGAACAGCTTGAATGAAAGGTTGTTGGCCACTCAAAAGGAAGCTGTATTAGAAGCTAATTATCCGAATGAGAAGTTTGGCGTAACTGTTGAACAATTATCTTATGGCAAGGATGGAATCCTAAGATTGAATGGACGAATATGGGTTCCAGTCTATGGAGGACTTAGGGACGTGATTCTTCAAGAAGCCCATAGCTCCAAATATTATGTTCATCCTGGCTATGATAAGATGTACCAGGATTTAAAGGCAAATTATTGGTGGATAGGTTTGAAGAAATCTATAGCCACTTATGTAGCTAAGTGTCTGACGTGTGCACAAGTTAAAGCAGAACATCAAAAGCCATCAGGTTTGCTTCAACAGCCTAAACTTCCCACCTGGAAACGGGAAATGGTAACCATGGATTTTATCACTAAGTTACCAAAGACAAAGCATGGAAATGATACCATTTGGGTTATAGTCGATAGATTGACCAAGTCAGCCCACTTCTGGCCGATTAAAGAAACTCAAAGCTCTGACAAGCTAGCTCAGTTGTACGTGGATGAGATTGTATCTCTTCACGGAGTGCCAGTGTCTATTATCTCTTATAGGGATACAAGATACACATCACATTTTTGGAAAAGCTTTCAGCAATCATTAGGCACTCGATTAAACTTCAGCACTGCTTATCATCCTCAGACGGATGGCCAAAGCGAACGTACAATTCAAACGCTGGAGGACATGCTACGAGCTTGTGTTATATATTTAGGTGGAAGTTGGGATGACCATCTTCCGTTGATTGAATTTTCGTATAATAATAGTTATCATTCAAGCATCCAAGCCGCGCCTTTTGAGGCCTTATACGAAAGGAAATGCAGAACGCCAGTTTGTTGGGCGGAAGTTGGGGATGTCCAACTATTAGGACCTGATATAGTTTTTGAGACGACAAAAAAGATTGTTCAGATCCGTGATCGTCTCAAAGCTGCCAGGGATAGGCAGAAAAGCTACGCAGACAAAAGGCATAAACCTCTGAAATTCGAGGTAGGTGACAAGGTGTTACTCAAGGTGTCACCCTGGAAAGGGGTGATGTGTTTTGGCAAAAAGGGCAAGCTAAGCCCAAGATACATAGGATCATTCGAGATCATCAAATGTGTCAGAACTGTGGCTTACAAGCTTGATTTACCTGAAGAGCTTACTGGAATACATAATGTATTCCACATCTGCAACTTAAAGAAATGTCTAGCCGATGAGTCGCTAGCAATGTCGCATAAGGACGTGTAGATAGATGAGAGCTTGAAGTTCATTTATAAACCTTTGTCGATCGAGGATCGACAGGTTAAGAAGCTTCGAAGAAAGCATGTGCCGATCGTGAAGGTAAAATGGGATGCCCGTAGAGGCCCAGAATACACGTGGGAGGTTGAATCCACAATGAAACAGAAGTACCCTCATTTATTTCAGTAAATCTCGAGGTCGAGATTTCTTTTAAGGGGGTGAGGATGTAACACCTCGCAAAATCATGCCCAATATAATAAAGACACGTGTCATGGACTTTAAACGTGTAACGAATTGATTACGAGGGACTAAAGTTGACAAACGAAGAAAATATGTGTATAAAAGGATCTAAAGTGTCAACATTTGAAAATTTTGCCTTTCAACGACCCTACACGACGTTTATACCCTTAAATGAATAAATTATGAAACGTATGAAAACCGTTTGTGGAAGAAAGTGAAAGTTTACAAGACGCGAGGGTTAAATGTGTCAACATGTTTAAGTAATACCTCTGAGTGACCTTTTAATGAACCCAGAGCTTTGTAACGACTAATTATACTCCCAAGAATAAGTGACAAAAATTTCACGGGGTTTCGATATCGTTTGAGATAAATACGTTAACTTTCGTAATTAATGGGTTTAAAGCGTCAACGAGGCAAAACTTGTGTTTTCGGTTATCATTTAACGAAACCGGACCTAACGATGTTTGGTTATATCTCATAGATCATAAAAATATAAGTTATATGGGTTAAATATGCCTAAATTGAAAGATATTACGTTTTAAAAGGTTCAGGGGGTGAAAGTGTCAAGTTTGAAACTTGATAAGCTGGTAATCAGGGTGGTGGCGTCACGCCACAGGTAGCCCATTCTGCTGTGGTGCAGCGCCACGGCAAGATCTGGGCAGAATCCATGCACAGGTGCAGGTTCTGCCCTTCTCTTCACACATACCAGCTTTTGATCAAATCTATGGACTGTTTGATGGTTTTAAAAACCATTTTGGACACATGTGATGATCATAGAAGATCCATAACACCTGTATTGATCTGGTGGCACCCTCAATTAGTATAAATAGGTGAAGATTTGGCTGCCATCTCACTTGAAACTCAAAATTCATACTTTCAACTCACTCTCAAGCTTTGGAGCTCCTAAAATCATTCTCTAGAGCATCCTACCTTAGAATGAAGCTCTCTTAGTCTTAATCCTTGTGCTAAGTACCCTAGTAAGTGTTCTTAGATTCCTAAGTTCAAGTTTTATTAGCTTAATGACCGAAAGTTAAAGTTATCGTAAATAAGCTTTGACTTTGTGATTAATCACTAACGGTCCAATCATTTTTCGAATTGAAAGTGGCTATGAGTTAGTAATTATGTAGGTAATAAACCCTTAAAATGGCACCTACTGATTATCACTTTTACTTGGTCAATTGTCCAGTCAAACTTATAAATAAAAAGTCAACAGAATCAGTTTTTACAAATTAATTCATAACTGATAATGCAGAGGTTATGGAACATGTTTTAACACTAAAATAACTTGGTAAATAATATAAGAACATGTTAAAGCATGTTCAACCCGACAATTCTGAGTTTAGGACTCGGTTCGCAACCGAAAGTCGCAAAAGTAGACTTTTGCTTTGACTTTCAGTTCTGACCCGATTTAGCTTAGTTTAGATATACCTTAGGGTTCCTTTAGGACCATATTACATGTTTGTATAACCCTATGAGATTATACCATATGGTTCCTTTTAAATCTAATTCATTTGCATGTTTCCGTTAAATGCTTAAAAGTTGACCATTATGCCATTTTGATATTAAAACGAGATTTTTGAAAATGTGAGAGGATAAAAACCTTTATTACTGATATTTAAGTGTGTCCTAAAATTTTGACATCAGATTATGGTCTAAAATAGAAGTTTTGCGCGATATCGTAAAATGCAAGCTTTTTATTAATTAAACGGTATTTTTGGCATAAAACCTATTTAAACCCAAATTTTGACACCAAACTTTCTACCTACTGTTATTATATAATATTTAGGGATTTTTGGAAATTTTTGTTAAATTTTAAACTGATCATAACATAGGTTTCTTGCATTAACTCGGTAATTGACGGTTATGCCCTTTTTGCTAATAAAATGAGTTTTACACATCCTTTACATATCAAACCTTTTTCTACTGATTTTATACATTAAATAAATTATTTTAAACAGTAGAGGCGAATCAAAATCTCATATTTTCATAATCAACCCGAATACCGTCAAATACCGACTTTTATGCGATTTAGGCGCATAGTATGGTTTAAAACCATATTTAGCACCTAAGACTTGTTACCTACTGATGTTATGAATAAATTTTTATACTTAAACAGTAAGTAAAAGTTTTGAACTCAGATTTCCAAATTTGACCCTTATAGCATATGTGAAATGACCAAAATGCCCCTACAGTGCATAGCTTGGTCATAAATGATAAATTTCACATATATATAATATCTTACTGATATAACTTATTAAAATAAATATTTTTACTGATTGTTTTAGACCAAAACCTCATATTGCTATTTAACCTCTTTTATAAACTTTAAAATGACCAAAATACCCTTACGAGGCTTAAATTGGTTTTAAATTCGTTTTGGGCATAATGGAAGATATCCTACTGATATCATAACATATTTTAAGCATATTAACTTGTGGAACATGTACATGACTCTTTTGGTTACCCGTTATGCATATTCACGTTTGGTACGGTTTATGTAACTAGTTTGCATAAATTAACCGAAACAGGTCAAACCTTATCATTTTTACTTCAAAATCCAGAATGTGTTTAGTTTACCCATAATATACAAGTCTTCGTACTTGTCGGGTCTAAATCACATTCTAATCCGGTCTTCGCTTAATCGTGCATTTTGAACCGTAAACCTTTCATTAAGTTTAAACTTAAGTAAGACCCGTTAGGAATCTAATAGGTTATTAAAACCTTCGTTCCAGATCTAGGGGCCCAGTAAAAGCTATTTGCACTTGCTGGTTGTTATACGACTGAGGTTAAAATTATATTTTTGCTCAGGTAAATACTTTTAACTTATTTTCCCTTATACAGGCTTGGGATACGGTATTTAATAATACCTCTTGGTCAGGTATTGAATCTTTAATCGAATAATGGTTAAATCATTGAGATAACCCGTTTAATCTGTTTTGTTTGATCTAAACCTTTGGGGGGTTAATGACCATGTCCTGGATACCCTCGGCTAATTCATTGAAATGGCCACGACTTAAGCACGGGGTGTAGGCATACACCTGCCAGTGCGTATGTAAAAAGATGTACCCGCTAGTTGAGGCTAGCTCGCCGTGGGTTTATATTACGTGGTGTGTCTATTAATCTTTAACCAGATACTTCTAACCCGGGCTACTGAATGGATGACAAACATATAAATCTTTTACAAGATTTATTTTAATAATTGTCCCAAGTTATAAAAGAATTTTGTGCCTTGTGCATTAAAATCAATTTTATAAACACTTTTCAAAAAGAGTCAGTTAATTGTATTTACTAGTGTAAACTGGTGTATTTTCAAAAGGTTAAGTGCAGGTACTAAGCGTAATGGGCTGGAACTCCTGAGTGATTAAATAAAGAGTCTTGCAAGCTTTTATCACTTTAAGTCTGTTGAACAATATTTCCTTTGTTTTGATCCGCCTGTGTATCCACTACAATCCGTTGTGTAATATTTAATGTTACTTTCGAATCGGTTTGTATAAATTACTTTTAGTCTTCCGCTTTGCATTTGAACTGTGATTAATTGTCTATGATGATATCAACTACGTCACGATACTCCCCTCCGGGCCCACCGGTAATTCGTGGAAATATCGGGGTGTGACATCTGTCCAGAAATTCGTTTTGCAGCCATTTCCTAATATTGATATTAAGTTTTTCTTTAGTAACAAATTTAACTCCCCAAAAGCCTTCTCAATACCGCTAACATCTTTCCACGTTCCACAAAATTTATTTTTCATAGGGATTAAAGACGTCGAGTTACGTTTAGCATGAATACTATCAATAACTCTTACCCATAAAGCGTTTTGATTTTCCTTGTATTTCCACCACCATTTCGCTAGGAGAGCTAGGTTTGCACTACGAATATCTCCGATCCCTAATCCACCATACCCTTTTGCTTTTACCATTTTGTCCCACGCTACCCATCTCATTTTACACTTACCATTCTTTTTTCCCCATACAAAGTCCCTTCTTGTAGCATCCAGATCTGCTATCACTTTTTTTGGTGCTGAAAATATTGATAAAAAATAATTCGAAAGTGCACCTAATACCGCTTTTGCTAAAACAATCCTCCCCGCCATCGATAGACACCTTGCCTTCCATGATGAAAGCTTAGAACTAAATTTATCAACTATTGGCTTCTAGTTTTTTATTCTCTTCATATTTGCTCCAATTGGAATCCCCAAAAAATTAAAAGGTGTTTTCCCAGCTTTACAATTCAAACACTTTGACATACTTTCAATTTCTGTTTCTTGTACCCCTACCCCAAACAATCTACATTTTCCTAAGTTTACTTTCAAGCCTGAGCAAAGATAAAAACATCTAAGAATTCTGTTTATGAACTTAATATTATCTTCCGACCATTCCCCTAGAAACATTGCATCATCCGCATAACACAAATGTGAAACCATCGGCCCATCCCTTGGTAAGACAACCCCTCTAAATAACCCCGCCTTTACCGCCCTTTTCATTATTACATCTAGAGCCTCAAGTGCTAGGATAAATAAGAATGGTGATAATGGGTCCCCCTGTCGTAGTCCACGGGACATAGTAAATTCCATCGTTGGCGACCCATTTACCAATACCGACGCCCTGCTTGACTTTAAACTTGCTCCAACCCATTTTCTCCACAAAAGAGGGAAATTCATTGCTTTTAAGTTGGATAACAAGAACTTCCAATTTACAGAATCATATGCCTTTTCAAAATCTACTTTCAATATGAAAATCTGTTTTTTACTCCCTTTAGCCCAAGAAATTATTTCATTTACTATTAGCGGCCCCTCTAATATATATCTTCCTTCTATAAACCCGGTTTGAGTATTACTCACCAAGCCGGGTATTACTGGTTTTATTCTTTGGGCCAATATTTTTGCAATAACTTTGTATATTGTACCGATCAATGAAATATTATAACATATCTAAATGTTTTATTGCAATTTACATTTAGATATGTTATAATATTTCCTATGCTGGTCAAATTAAATGTTTTAAATTGCCAATTTTTATGTTGACGAATTGAGATGGTCAAACTTTGGTATTTTTATTTGTTTGTTATGACTTATGATTTCAATATCAATTCATTGTATTCACCGAACGCAATAGATAGATTTTTTAGACATTATATTATTGGAATATTTTTGTAGGGTTCATCAACTTTGACTGCTATGTGGACTTTCATAACTTTGTAGGGTAATACCAAATGATCAATGGTCTTTGTTTAATATATTGATACATTGCATCACAGGTCATAAACAAAGTGCAAAGAAAGGTCGTTTCATTTGTTCTCTAGTCTTTGGAGGTGATCATATAATTTTGGATCGTGTTTAATTTGGCCTTCGATTTGTTGACCTGAATATTATACGAGTTTGAAAAGCATCAATATAGGTCGATATGTGGACTTTCAAGACATATTTTAGGTGGTATGGATCAATCAACCGTACAGTCGAAGATTGATATTGATATAAAGTCTTTAAATTAATAGTGTAATGAATTTATTTTGCCATAAAGGTTTTTCTTTTCTTCAAACAACCAACCAACCAATATTTAGCCTAAATTATATTATCTAGAAGACTTAATCTCACACTAAATGTAACTTGTAATGTATTGATTATGAATACTGTTAAAAGAGTACAATCTTTGATTATCCTTATTCATAAATAAAACTTATAATGTGTTGCTTATAAATGCTGTTAAAAGAGTACACTCTTTAGAGGGAAAAGGGTGAACGGAAAAGAAGCCTCATAAAATCTATAATCTTGACAACATGTTGGATGACAACTTTAATCTTAATGTGTCGCTTATAATGTATTGAATGGAAAAGAAGCCTCATAAAATCTATAATCTTTACAACGTGTTGGACCATTTGGAAGGCAAGGAATGAACACATCTTTAGAGGGAAAATGGTGAACGCAGAGGCAATTTTTGGTGAAGTACAGGCTACATCATTCTTATGGATAAAAAAACAAAGGAAGGAAAACAAACCTGGAGTGGAATAATTGGCTTAGGTTCGAATTTGGTTAGGAAAGGAAAGGTCTGTTTTGTTTTCTAGTTGTTTTTTTTTTTATATGTAATTTGGTGAGTTTTGTTCTTCAGGTGGTTGGCTAGTTTCTTACTAACCATTTGAAAATTTTCTGATGTAATTTTGGTGTGGAATAAAAGTATCATTTGCCATTCAAAAAATAAAAAAGAGTACACTCTTTGATTATCCTTATTCGTGATTAGCGTGCACTATTAAAAAAAGGTAAAAAAAACTTTAATCAGCCGCCTAAACAACCACTTTAATAGGTGCATCCCACTTGACCAAACCATCACTATTAAAAAGATCATTGTAACTTTTTTACGGCAAACTTCAACATAAATATAAAAACTGAGTTAGCACCATTATAAACTTGCAATGGCGGCTATGATGGTGTGCGAGGAGGATCTCCGTACAAGGCCTGTTTAGGGGCACGCGATTTAAAAAAAAATCAGATATATATATATGTTATTTTTTTTTAAATAGTAAACACATAACAATTCTAATATAGGCCCATTTACAAAAAAAAAAATTATGATTTAGAATTTAGCCCATTTGACATTAGTTTATTAAGCCCAATACTAATTTGATTTTTTTAAATAATAATAAAACATTACGGAAGGGCATATTTTTTTGAGCTCGAACAGGGTACGTAAATTCTCAGAGACGCCTCTGTAAACTTGTATTAAACGGTGTCGTTACGTAAAATTAATTTAGTGTAAAAGTATAACCTTCATCGTTTTAAATAATAGTTGATTCTCCATTCGATAAGAAATACCAATTTCTATCTATTATGAAAAAAATCCATAAAAATTTCTATCTATTATAAAAAAAAATTCCATAAAAGAATCTCGTTTGAACCTAGGATCAAGGGTTTAACAATAGAATCTGGGGAACAAAATGTTGGAAATTTGTGAAAATAACATTTTTCACAAATATAGGAAAATAACTTTTACCTATTTTAGACTCGAAATAAATATAAGAAAATGAGTGAGTTTTATATATTTATTTGTGGGTTTGTATTCTATGTTGAGAGAGCTTCGCAACGAACTAAAGCACGTCCAAAACGGAACTAAGATGAATGAGATATCGATGCTCAAAGTTTGGTTTTTGAAACTTGAATGCTGAAAAAAAAGTGGGAAAGTGGCACATTGTCACACATAGGAGGAGAGATGAAACTTAAAGGGGTATTTAAGTGGGAACTCTCCATCCTTATTGTTTCATGGAAGCACACACTAAGTGTACTCGCGAAGGGTGCGGACCTAACACGCACACGCACACGTGCGCGCGCGTGGTGTGGGCGATGAGGCGCACGTGGTGGAGCAGAAGGGCTGCAAGGACCAGGTGGTTGGTGACGTGGCAAGCAGGTGCATGACCCTTGTGGGTCCGCGCGCAGTGGCGCATGACGTGGCAAGTCTAGCACGTCCGCGCGCGAGTACACATGGCAGGCAGGCACGCGGTTGCGCGCATGGAGCATGGGCACTGATGTGACATGCGCGGCGCACCAAAGTGAGCCAATACGGCGCGACTGTGTGGCGTGCTCGTATAGGCTCACAGGTGACGTGGCGCAGGCGCGCATGGAGTTGAGCCAGTGTGGCGCACGCGCGCATGGAAGTGAGCCAAAATGGCGCACGCGCGAATGAGCGTGCAGACCTGCGCACGCAGAAGCTTCCAGCATTTATGACAGTGCAGTTACATTTCAGCATTTGAAACTAACGAAGTCAATGGTTTTGACTGAGCATTAAATGAGGAATTAAAGTGCATTGAAGACGTTCAATGCAACTTAGTTGTCCCATTTAATTCGTTTTTTTAGTTTCATCAAAGACCAGCAATATAAATAGGGAGGCTGCCCTGCTGCAAAAACCACCGAAACACACAGCGAAATACAATCTTCTCTCTGAATCTTCATCTTCTTCTTCAAGCTTCAAGGTTTACCTTCGGGTTGGAGTCAAGACCGGCAGTGCAACTGTTTTGGGTTGTTGTATCCTGGAAACAAACGTGTTCTCCTGGGAGACACGAAATTTGTTTTAAGGATCCCGTGTTTAACACGATCCTCAGCCAAGAACACAAGTTTTGTTTAATTTTCTGTTCTTGTTTTTCTTTTTCAGTTGTAATCGTACTGTACTTTCAGTTTTCATTCTGTTTAGTATATGTAATTCAAGTTAATAAAGTTTTTTATTTAATTTTGCACGAACGGATTTCTACAATCTTAAAACAAATTTTTAAAACACCATTCGTGTAGAATCATAAACTATTCTGCTGTGATTTCGAACCAGTTTTGATTTCATATAGTGTGTGTTTTAAAAACAATTTTTTTTTCTGTGTTCATCTTCAAAGTAGCGACTTTGGTTGAAGACAGTGTTGGTACTTTCTTCTCTGTGCTAAAATTCATAAACTTTCTGTCTTGGTCTTCAAAGTTGAACTTAGAAGCCAACCACTAAGTTTGTTTAATACTTATAAAAATTTTCTGTTTTGGTCTTCAAAGTTGGACTTAGAAGCCAAACAGTAAATTTGTGGTAAATTAAAATTAAGAGTTTACTTCTGTTTTTGTTTGTCTAAAACAAAAATTTTTGACTAAACTTGAATTTTAATTTTTCAGAATGTCGACTGAAAACGTGAACTCGGGTAATACGAATGTTGTTGTCGGAACCCCTGCCAACACTGTGGGAGCGTCCACAGTGGCGAATCATGCTGAACGACCCGAGAAGTTCTCGGGTCTACACTTCAAAAGGTGGCAACAGAAGATGTTCTTCTACTTGACCACCATGAACCTTGTGAGGTTCTTGACTGAAACTGCTCCCCAACCTGTAGAAGGGGAGAACGACGCACAAGCACAGTGCGCGGTAGATGCTTGGAAGCATTTGGATTTCATATGTCGAGGCTACGTACTCAATCGTCTCTCGGATGCACTGTATAATGTGTACTATAATATCAAGACTTCCAAAGAATTATGGGAGTCCTTGGATAAAAAGTACAAAACGGAGGATGCGGGAATAAAGAAATTTGTTGTCGCCCGTTTCTTGGACTACAAAATGGCTGATAACAAGACTGTTATGAACCAAGTCCAAGAGTTTCAAATTATACTTCATGACATCCATGCTGAGGGAATGGTACTTAGCGAGACTTTTCAAGTGGCAGCCATGATTGAGAAATTGCCTCCTTCGTGGGTAGAGTTCAAAAGCTACCTAAAGCACAAGCGAAAGGAAATGACGATTGAGGAACTTGTCGTCCGTCTTCGTATAGAAGAGGACAACAGGGTGGCCTAAAAAGGCACTATTTTGCAAGCTTCGGCTAAGGCAAACATGGTGGAAGTTAGTGAGTCCTCAAAGGGCAATAAGGGCAAACGGGGTAAGAAGGACAACAAGGGGAAAGCAAAGGTTAACAACCTTGGACCGAAAAAGGGGGCTGTGAAAAAGAAGCTTGCGCCTTTCCAAGGTACTTGTTACAATTGTAACGAGACGGGGCACCGTGCTAACCAATGCAAGAAACCTAAGCGTGAGCGTGCGCACATGGTTGATGAGGATGGTATGCCTTTGATTGCAATGATAACCGAGGAAGCGGCTATGATTGAAGAAGTCAATGCGATGGGTGAAAACCCAAAAGGATGGTTCATTGACACGGGTGCAACCCGCCATGTTTGTGGAGATAAGGCTCTTTTCTCTACATTCAAGGAAGCGTCGGGTGAAGAAAAGCTTTATATGGGAAATAAAGCTACCGCAAGCATCAAAGGGGAAGGCACTGTCATCCTGAAGATGACCTCTGGCAAGGAGCTTACCTTGAAATATGTGCTTTATGTTCCAAAGATATGGAAGAATCTCGTGTCGGGATGGATGCTCAACAAGTTTGGATTTCGTCTAGTGTTTGAATCGGACAACTTTGTTCTTTCTAGACGTGGAATGTTTGTTGGAAAAGGCTATGCCCTTAATGGTATGTTCAAAATGAATGTAATGGTTGTGAACCAAAACAAAAGTATGAATAAAGTTTCTACTTTTACTTACATGATTGAGTCTTCTAATGTTTGGCATGGTAGACTAGGACATTTAAATTTTAATTCATTACGACGTTTAATTAAATTAAACCTGATACCAACATTCCATATCGAGTCCGATCACAAATGCGAGACATGTGTCGAATCCAAACTTACGAGATCATCGTTTAAATCGGTTGAACAAATAACTGAACCCCTTGATTTAATTCATACCGATGTGTGTGATTTAAAAGCGGTTCCCACGCATGGAGGAAATAAGTACTTCATCACGTTTATTGATGATTGTACTAAATATTGCTATGTGTATTTACTTAAAACTAAATACGAAGCAATAGAAAAGTTTATCTTGTACAAAAACGAAGTTGAGAATCAACTTAAAAAGATGATAAAAGCTGTGAGAAGCGATCGAGGAGGTGAATATGTTGCACCTTTTGCGGATTTATGCGCAAAAAGTGGCAGTATACATGAGTGTACACCTCCTTATTCTCCACAATCAAATGGCGTGGCGGAACGAAAGAACTGCACATTGAAAGAAATGATGAACGCCATGTTGATAAGCTCGGGACTGAACCGAGAAATGTGGGGGGACGCCATTCTATTAGCAAACTATCTTTCGAACAAGATACCTTTGAAAAATAGGGACGAAACTCCATATAAGTTATGGAGAAAAAGGAAGCCTTCATACAAATACTTGAAAGTGTAGGGGTGCCTAGCAAAGGTGATTGTACCACCTCCTAAGGCTCTTAGTATAGGACCCAAAATTGTTGATTGCATTTTCATTGGATATGCACATCAAAGTAGTGCACATCGTTTTCTTGTACATGAGTCCAAGAATCCCGATGTACACAAACACACTATCATGGAGGCAAATCCTAACATTGTCTCGTATTTTGAAAATATGTTTCTGTAACACCCTAAATTTAACCCTTGATATTTATAATAGTTTGTACCATTTCTAGTAAAATATTGATTACAAAACCTGACTTTCATATCAAAGTTCATAATTTCCATCTAACTTAATCACTAATAACTAAGTTGGAACATTTAAAAGATGTTCAAAACATGTGTTTACAACCCATACACAAGGACTACAAAAGATTTAAAATATAGCGGAAGCTTCATTAGTCGTGTTCGGTTCTTTGACGCTGCTTGACCACCATCCGTAAGGTCCATCTAGTCACCTAGGGTCAAAACCATTAGAACATTAGTTTTGACTTTGGGAAATAAGGTTAAACATATATTACAACCTTAATTTAAATAAAATAAAAATATTAAATTTCCTGTCTCCACCGTAAATTACGGTATTACCGTAATTTACGGTGACATCTGGAAATCCCTGGTTCCACCGTAAACCAGTAGTGAATCACCGTAACAGACATGACCTCTACCGTAAATTACGGTACTACCGTAATTTACGGTAGTTCCTGGAAATTCTTGTTTTTGCTTGTTTTGTTCAATGCTCTCAAACCCAACTTTCGGATTTCGTTTTCTAAGAATTTACGACATCAAATTCTAGTATTTCTAACGTGTTACATGTTAACCAATATCAAAGTAAAATCTACATATCCCGTAGTATTAACCATGCTTTATTTTGATTATTCGACCCGTTTAGCTCGTCTACGGAAATTTCTTCCTTATGACGACTACCAACGAATTATAACCAACTTTTGACCAACTATACTATATAACGACATCAACGCTTTATTTCATAGCATCCTTTATTTTAAATTCAAGTACACATCATATAAACATCCAATCTACTAAATGTAACGGGTCAAGTTACATACCTTAGCGCACGCCCTTCAACCGTGAGTCACCACCGGCTTGTCCACTCGACGTTCCGGTATCTTGTCCTATAGAGTTCAACGTTATCTTGTTTAGAACTCTTTGTAAACCATATTTCACATAATAGTTAAAACATCACGATTAGGTGTTTTAACTACAAAATTCTAGTTTTCAAGCCTTCTTTGAGGCATTTCAACAAACACTTCATATGCAGAATTTTATATCTTTAGTAATCAACTTCTTAGCTTGCTAATTAGCTAACTTGACAACAATAAAGCCCTCCTATAGTGTTTTAAGCATCATATCTTTCTGGAATTACTTTCAACAATCAAATTACACTAGAATAATCATCCTAAACCCTAGTGTTCATCTTCATCTTGTAAAACCCATAACCCACCTTCAAGGTGTTCATGGAATTTCCTGAAATTGGACATGATTTCATATGTAGTTGTCTAGGTTTCACTTCTAGACACTACATCATCTCTAATCTAATCAAACAACACACATGCAACATCTAATTTTAGATTTTCCAAAATCATGAGAATTTCAAACAAAGGATTAACACGAATTTTTACATACCTTGTAATCCTCTTGTGATGAGGATCACTGTTCTATGTTCAGATTTCGTTTTTGATCAGATTTGAGCCCTCAATTTGATTGTTTTGGTGAGATTATGATTTTTGGAATGGGGGTGTCGCCCCCTGCTTCTCCTTGATCGACCAACACCCAGATTTGGGGTGTTTGGTTTATTTTTATTTGTTCCATTTAATTAAGTTTCAGAATTAACAACTAAGGTCCCTCTACTTTGTTCAACATATAGTTGGTTAACCTTTAACCATGTAATGAACCATTTATAAGAAAATAACTAACTAGGTTACAAATTCCTAATTAGTAAATTCTCGTTAAATTTATACTTTATAAATTTAATATTAGGTTTTATATTTTCGGGGTGTTACAGTTTCCTATGTTAGGACAAACACATGCGACTTCATCAACAGCGGCTGATGAAGCAGGTCCAAGTTCATCTACATGGTTAGATGAAGCAGGTCCTAGTTCATCTACATGGATAGATGAAAAACATGAATGACCAGAGGTTGAGGAGGGTGAGCTTAGAAGAAGTAAACAACAAAGGGTTGAAAAATCCTTTGGTCAAGACTTCATGAGCTATATGGTTGAGGGTGAGCCCAATACCTACCGCGAAGCGGTTACCTCCGCAGAAGGACCTCAATGGCAAGAAGCAATTAAGAATGAAATTGATTCTATATTGCAAAATCATACTTGGGAGTTAGTAGATCTTCCACCTGGTTGTAAACCACTTGGATATCGTTGGATATTCAAAAGGAAGATGAAAGCCGACGGAAGTATTGATAAATACAAGGCAAGGTTAGTAATCAAAGGATTTAGGCAAAAGAAAGGTCTAGACTACTTTGATACTTACTCGCCTGTGACGCGAATAACCTCTATACGATTGGTTCTTGCAATTGCGACTCTAAGAAATTTGGAAGTTCACCAAATGGATGTAAAGACCGCATTTCTAAATGGCGATTTAGAAGAAGAAATTTACATGGAACAACTTGAGGGTTTTTCCGCCCCACGAAACGAGGGTAAAGTATGTAAATTGGTCAAGTCTTTGTATGGCTTGAAGCAAGCTCCAAAACAATGGCACCAAAAGTTTGATCATGTCATGATTGACAATGGTTTCAAAATAAATGAGTGCGACAAGTGTGTTTATTTTAAAGACACACCAAGAGGTTATGTATTCTTATGTCTTTATGTAGATGATATGCTTATCATTGGAAGTGATGATAATATGATCAACTCAACAAAAGACATGTTGAAAGCGAGGTTTGACATGAAAGACATGGGTCTCGTGGATGTGATTCTTGGAGTAAAATCACTAGAACCCAAAATGGTCTTATGTTGAGTCAATCTCACTACGTGGATAAGATCCTTGGGAAATTCAATTCGGACGATACGAGTATAGCTCGAACTCCAATTGATAATACCCAACGACTAAGGAAGAATAGAGGCGAGAGTGTTGCTCAGTTAGAGTACTCAAGGATCATTGGTAGTCTCATGTATCTAATGACATGTACTAGACCCGACTTAGTATATGCTGTGAGCAGGCTAAGTAGATACACCAGTAATCCGAGCGTGGATCATTGGAAAGCTATCACGAGGGTGCTTAGATACGTAAGATACACAAGAGAATATGGATTGCATTATACCCGTGATCCAGCAGTGATCGAAGGATACACTGACGCGAACTGGATATCGAATATAAAAGATCATAGATCGACAAGTGGATATGTGTTTACACTTGCGGGAGCAGCTATAGCTTGGAAGTCTTCCAAGAAACGGTTATAGCTAGATCCATGATGGAATCCGAATTCGTCGCTTTAGATAAAAGCAAGCGGGGAAGAGGCGGAGTGGCTACGTCAATTTGTGGAAGATATTCCAAGATGGCCAAAGCCTTTGACGGCGATCTACATACATTGTGATAATCAATCAGTGCTTGTTAGAGCACAAAGCGCGATGTACAATGGCAGATCAAGGCACATTCGACGTAGACACAACACGGTACGATAACTTATCTCAACGGGTTTTATCTCAGTTGACTATGTTAGGTCAAAGGAGAACATTGCGAACCCGTTAACAAAAGGCTTAAGCAAAGATAAGGTGTATAAGTCGTCAAGAGGAATGGGACTAAAGCCCATAGAAGAAGGGAATATGAGGGAAACCTAACCTAGTTGACTGGAGATCCCAAGATCTAGGTTCAATAAGCAAACTTAATCATAAACCCAAAGGGAGTCACTGTGGGGGGTGCCCCAAAAATAATAAAGGGAGTTGTATACTTCCTAGTCCATTCCAGTCAGTGACATGAAGGAAAGGTTAAGCATGATGAGGTTAAGGATTTTGAGGAAATCCAAAATTAACCATGATGCTTTTAATGATTCAGAGGAATCACCTATGTTAGAGAGAAGTGGGGTCGCTTCGTATGGATTGTGGGGAGGCGCAAATCCTAGAGCTCTCGCAGAACCACGAAAGTGTTCCATGTCCATAAACGGACACAACCATGAGGACTTGACTGAACTAGAGAGAGTATTGTGTGAATGTATATTGTCGCCTACATAAATGGGGGATTGTTCAAAGACACCGCGTCTACAAGACCCTAGGAGGCTAAGTATGCTTCACAAAAGAAGGTTCAAAGGTTACACCTACCTATCTTTCAATACTCAACTATTGAACGTGTATCGTTGAAACTTGATAGATCGATTTCTATTCATGTGGGGGATTGTTGGAAATTTGTGAAAATAGCATTTTTCACAAATATAAGAAAATGATTTTTTCCTATTTTGGACTAGAAATAAATATAAGAAATGAACGGGTTTTATATATTTATGTATGGATTTGTGTTCTATGTTGGAAGAGCTTCGCAACGAACTAAACCACGTCCTACACGGAGCTAAGATGAATGAGATATTGATGCTCAAAGTTTGGTGTTTGAAACTTTAATGCTGAAAAAAAGTGGAAAAGTGGCACCTTGTCCCACATAGGAGGAAAGATGAAACTTAAAGGGGTATTTAAGTGGGAACTCTCCATCCTTATTGTTTCATGGAAGCACACACTAAGTGTACTCGCGAAGGGTGCGGAGCACCCTAACTCGCACACGCGCGCGCGTGGCGTGGGCGATGAGGCGCAATGTGGCGCTTTGATGGCGCACTTTGCACGCTCGCATCGCCGCGAGCCGCTTGAGAGCCACCTTTGTATTTTTGACCGCGTGCGCGTGGTGGAGCACAAGGGCTGCAATGACCAGGTGGTTGGTGAAGTGGCAAGTCTAGCACGTCCGCGCGCAAGTACACATGGCAGGCAGGCGCGCATGGAGCATGGGCACTGATGTGACGTGCGCAGCACACCAAAGTGAGCCAATACGGCGCGACTGTGTGGCGTACTCGTATAGGCTCACATGTGACGTGACGCGCGCAGGCGCGCATGGAGTTGAGCCAGCGTGGCGCACGCGCGCATGAGCTTGCAGACTTGCGCACGTGCACTAGTGTGTCTTGCGCGCGCACGCAGAAGCTTCCAGCATTTATGACAGTGCAGTTACATTTCAGCATTTGAAACTGACGAAGTCAATGGTTTTGACTGAGCATTAAATGAGGAATTAAAGTGCATTGAAGACGTTCAATGCAACTTAATTGTCCCATTTAATTCGTTTTTTCAGTTTCATCAAAGACCAGCAGTATAAATAGGGAGGCTGCCCTGCTGCAAAAACCAACGAAACACACAGCGAAATACAATCTTCTCTCTGAATCTTCATCTTCTTCTTCAAGCTTCAAGATATAACTTCGGGTTGGAGTCAAGACCGACAGTGCAACTGTTTCGGGCTGTTGTATCCTGGAAACAAACGTGTTCTCCTGGGAGACACGAAATTTGTTTTAAGGGACCCGTGTTTAACACGATCCTCAGCCAAGAACACCAGTTTTGTTTAATTTTCTGTTCTTGTTTTTCTTTTTCAGTTGTAATCGTACTGTACTTTCAGTTTTCATTTTGTTTAGTATTTGTAATTCAAGTTAATAAATTTTTTTATTTAATTTTGCACGAACGGATTGCTACACAAAATGTGGTAAAGTTTTGAGTAAACGATTTTTATATATTATATGTAGCCAGAGTTGACAACGATACCGAATTTTTGTAAAGATATTATACATATTGTGTAAAGATCAAAGACAAATGAGTTTAACATACAAAATATCTTTAACGTAAGAAGTAAAAAGTGAAGTAGGGATTTTTTTTTTAATTTGTTCCTTACTACTTAAAATGATGTTTAATTATAAAATGTAAAAACGAAAAAGATCATGATTTTACAGTAACAGAGTAATTATTGTATGTTAATTGTAATTACTCTATAATTTTGTATAGTTACTTATAATTACTCCACGAAATTATATAATTACTCTACTAGTGAAAAAACACGACTTTTTTTATTTTATTTTTTATTCTAGGAGTAAAATATGTTCTTAATAAGATGGTGATTTTTTTTAGAATTAATTACATGATTAGTACCCATATATTACCTATTTTGCCATTTTCATACTTATTTTAAAAAAAAATTACATCATTGCTACCAACTTTTACAAATTGTTTCACCATTAGTATATCTGGTTGTAGAATTAATTACATGGTTCTTGTGATGTACTAATGGTGAAATCATTATGTGAAAGTTAGTACTACTGGTGTAATTTCCAAAAAAAAATAGGTATTAAAATCGCAAAAAACTCAAACCACAGGTACTAACCATGTAATTAATTCAAAACTTAAAAAAATGTGACATCGGATTCTGATGAGCAGGTCATTTGTTGGTCAACTTAGGGATATCTCGATATAAACTTTTTTTTTGAACGGCAAGGAACGATGTGCCAACCGCCGTGACACCGGGCGCTGTGGCCAAGGTCTACTACTCGACCGCCGCCAGCCCCTTGGCTCTCGCAGATGCGCGAAAACCCGACCTACACCCGCCCGAAGGCCCACAGTAGAATAATCGGTAAAACATTCGCCCTTCACCTGGATGCCGCATAAAATAATGGGGAGAGTGGAAGTCAAACCTGGGTCACAAGGAACACCAAGTTTTTTCCACAACCACTCCACACTACCTCATTGGCCGATATAAACTTAATTCTTTTTTTTTTTTTTTTGAACAGAAAAACTTGTTCAATACATATAATCAAAAAGCTTTTACACAAATTGCTTCGGATCTCCATAAAATTGCTTATAATCAATCACTCAATTGGCAAGAGGTTGTGTATGAAACATAATATAGTGGTTTTGTATATTAATGTTATGTATATAATAAGAATACCTGAAGCTGCTAGAGTTGAAATATGGGATGTGTAGTGTAATATACAGTGCGGAAACTAGCCGAAAAATTAGGGGTATCCTTAAAAAAAAATTGCGATCAGGGGTATCCTTTGTAAAACGAAGGCAGAGTGAAGGGGTATTTTTACACTACAAAAACGGAGTTGAAGACTATTTTTACACTATGAAGACGGGGTTAATCCGTAGACCATGCTATCCTTGCTAACACATTAGCTCCGCCTCAGGTAATATGTGACTCTAAGTTAAACAGTTGTATTGATGTGTTTAGGGGTTATAAGTTGTAACCATGAGTGATTATTATCTAATTCTAATAAGAAAAACTCCAACTAATGTCACATAACATCTTCTCAATCAAAATTCTAAAACTTGCCATATGGCATTTTCTTCTTCAAATCATTAATAATATCTTTAATTAATATATAATTCTAATTAATGATTATTAATAATGTTATACTATTAAGGGAAATTGGCCTGTAATAATCCCGCCTATACCTTATTGGCCATTAATAATCTCACCTCAGAATATTCCCCCCACCAGTCCCACCTTTCACCTATTTTTCCTACAATGGTCCCCCGTTAAAAAAACTTAACGGAGTTAAACTTTTTTCCAAATTACAAACAGATTTTTAGGGCTTTTGATTAGAACTACGATACGAGTCCATTGATGTAAAACTTGCCTCGAAACGGTGCTCCAAACGATGAAAACAGGGCTTCAATTCAGGTGTACAAATTTCCAATTAACCAAAATCAAGTCACTTGGAGCACCATTTCGAGGCAAGTTTTACATCAATGGACTCGTATCGTCGTTCTGATCAAAAGCCCAAAAAAATCTGTTTGTAATTTGGAAAAAAGCTTAACTCCGTTAAGTTTTTTTAACGGGGGACCATTGTAGTAAAAATAGGTGAAAGGTGGGACTGATGGGGGAAATATTCTGAGGTGGGATTATTAATGGTCAATAAGGTCTAGGTGAGATTATTACAGGCCAAATCTCCTACTATTAATATTAATATTAATTAAAATTCAAGATTGATGATTAAATAAAATACTTAAAGTTTTTATTAAAAGAATACTTCAACTTTTTTTAACTTTTTTTAATGACAGTTATCTAAAATTTAAAAAACTATGATTTTAATACTTTTAAAAATGAATAATTATGCTTAAGTTTTTTTCATATGACCTATAGTTTTCATATTCCAAATAGTAGTTGTGGTTTCCGATTTATTCTTGTATTTCACACTAATTTATGCTTAAGTTGAATGTTATGAACTACTCAGGTCTATTAGAATATATCGATAGAATAATTGTTTAATATGTTTAATATTTTCCCTTCCTTTTTTATCTCCTATTTTATCTAGGTTACCTAGGCCTATATATTGTATTGCCTTCTCTTCTTTTCTGATCAATTAATAATATCAATCATCTATTCACGTTGACTTGGTATCAGAGCCAAATCAGCTCCATTTTTTTTCTTTTCTTCTCTCAACCCTAAAACTGCCGTAACCTACTGCCGCACCTACTGCCGCTGCTTCTTTTCTGCCGACGTAACCTCCGGCCACAACAAAACTCAATTCCTTTTCAATGGCAGCGGTTATCATATTCTCCAATCAAGAAAAGACGACCCACAACTCTCACAAATTCTCCTTTACCCTCAAACCTACGAACTACGGCTATTGGCGCTCCATGATCGAGTCCTTTTTAACATCACACAACCTTTTCGGTTATGTTGACGGAACTATTCCCTGCCCAGAAAAGACTGTAACTGTTGCCACGGCAACCACTGATAACCCTAGTTATCTTCCTTGGATCTCCAATGATGCTCATATTCGGACGCTTCTTATTTCTACTGTTTCTGAAGAGTCTTATCAGCACGTTCAGGGCAAAACTTCCCGTGAAGTTTGGTTATCTTTGGAACAGGCTGATGCTCCTGTCACGGCATCTCATGAATTCACGTTAAAAAGTCAACTTCTTCGGATTACCATGAAGGGCGATGAGAAGCCCATTGATTATCTATGCCGCGCAAAAGAATATGCTAACGCGCTTGCCAATATTGGAGAACCGGTCACCGACAAAGACCTTGTTATGTTAACTCTTGCAGGATTACGAGACGAGTACAATAATCTCAAAGGAAGTCTTCTGGGTCGCAAACCGCCTGTTACGTTTCATGAAATTTATGGCTTACTATGTGATCATGACTTTATGGTCACCAAACTGATGAATCCTAACCCACAGGCCATGCTCGCTGCTGCTACCTCTTCATCCACTCCACAATTTGCAGCTCCACAGCCCTACATGGCTGCTGCCCCCTCTTTTTCACCACAGCCGAATGTTGAACAGCTCCAGCAGTAACTCCAAAGCCTTCAATTAATGGCTGCTCAATTGGGACAGCAGCTAAATCCATCTATTTCCAACCGTCCCCAAGCTTATCTTGGTTCTCGCGCCTCCAACAACAACCGTGGTGGACGCAACAATCGTGGTTATTCACGAGGCAACTCCCGTGGCTCCTACACTCCCCGTTCTGCAACAAATGGTGGCACTCGACAATTTTCATGGGCTTCAACTCAGAACACCGTCTACGGTCACTGCAACCGTTGCGGAATTGGTCATCTGCCGTCTCAGTGTCCAACTCAGCAAAATCAGCAATCTCGGCCCTCACCTCAGGCCAGTTTTTCAGCCTTTTCG
Organism: Helianthus tuberosus; assembly: GCA_030545235.1. Classification (NCBI taxonomy): domain Eukaryota; kingdom Viridiplantae; phylum Streptophyta; class Magnoliopsida; order Asterales; family Asteraceae; genus Helianthus; species Helianthus tuberosus. Next base: position 130,644,072 of record CM060427.1, on the reverse strand, counting down.
GATGCCGCTTCATCCTCTGGGAGTGCTTGGAAGCCTGACACTGGAGCCACTCATCATGCCACTCCGGACTTATCAAGCTTGGACAACTCCGAGGCATATTATGGTAACGATTCCTTACTTGTTGGCAATGGTAATTCTATACCTATTTTTCACATTGGCTCATCCAAAATTTATTCCCCAAACAAAACCTTTAAACTTTCAGATATTCTTCATGTTCCCGAACTCAAACAAAACCTGTTATCTGTTCAAAAATTCTGTCCTGACAATGATGTTTTCTTTGAATTTCACTCTGCTTATTTTGTTGTGAAGGACGAGTCTGCACGCACTTCCCTCCTAACGGGCCCTAGTGACCAGGGATTATACTCTATCCGCCTTCCACAACTCAAGTCTCTACCTAAGGTTGCCTTCACTACTGTCAAAGCTCCTTCGGACATTTGGCTTCAACGTCTAGGACATCCTCATGCTCAAGTCTTTAATTTCATTGTTTCTCAATGTTCTTTACCTGTTTCGAATAAACTTTCTAGTAATTTATGTTCTTCTTGTCAAATGGGAAAGTCCTCTAAATTGCATTTACCTGATTCTACTTTTAAAAGTCATAATATTTTGGATCTTGTGTATTGTGATGTTTGGGGTCCTTCTCCTTCATTGTCTCTTGACGGTCACCGTTATTTTTTGTTATGTGTTGATCACCACACTCGTTATATGTGGATTTATCCGCTAACCCAAAAATTTGATGTTTGCACTATCTTAACCAATTTCATCATTATGACCGAACGTCAATTCAACACAAAATTAAAATGCATTCAATCCGATTAGGGGGGGGGGAAATTTCGTACTCTCACCAATCTGTGTCGCAACCTTGGCATCATCCATCGTCGTTCTTGCCCTCACACCAGTGAGCAAAATGGATTCGTTGAACGACGCCATAGGCACGTTGTTGAAACGGGTCTCTCCTTAATGGCTCAATCGAGCCTTCCTCAACGCTTCTGGAACTTCGCTTTCGAAACAGCCGTTTATCTTATAAATCGGCTTCCGTCACGTGTCTCTTCTCATAAGTCCCCTTTTGAACATATTTTTCATCGAAAACCCGATTACTCCTTCCTCTGAGTCTTTGGCTCTCAGTGCTTTCCTTATCTTCGTCCTTACAATCGACACAAAATCGATTTCCGTTCAACCCCTTGTGTCTTTCTTGGCTATAGCCTCTCCCACCATGGCTATAAGTGCTTTGACCCTCTCACCGAACGCATTTATATTGCCCGCCATGTTCGCTTTAATGAACATGTGTTTCCTTACCAACCCTCACCAACACCCAATCCCTCTCCACCATCTACTTCACCATATATTTCCATCTTCCCTAACCCACCACCCGGATTTGCCACCGAGCCCCCCATCCCTCCTACCCAACCGGCTCCACTTACTCCACCTTCATTAACCTCACCCACTCCACCTACGGCTCCACCTCCACCAACCTCACCCACTCCACCTACGGCTCCACCTACTTCCGCTCAAATTCCAACCGAGCCCCACCATCAATCCGCTGACTCACAAAACACAACCCAAAACAAGACTCAAAACCCATCCACTACTCGATCTCGCCCCTCAAATCTTCGGCCACACCCCAAACAACCTGACCGGTATAACCCAGCCGCCTACACGGCTACCACCTCATCCACCCTACCTGTTGAACCCACCAGTTTTACCATTGCTAATAAGTATGTTGAATGGCGTCATGCTATGTCCGAGGAATTGGACGCGCTTCATAAGAATGGAACGTGGACACTTGTGCCCCTTGTGCCCAATTCTAACATTGTTGATTGTAAATGAGTCTACAGGTTAAAAACTGATGAAAACGGTAAGATTAGCAGGTATAAAGCTCGCCTTGTTGCAAAAGGCTTCCATCAACAGCATGGTGTGGACTATCATGAGACGTTTAGTCCTGTTATCAAACCTGCTACCATCCGGACCATTTTTTCCTTGGCTGTAACTAACCAGTGGTCCTTGCGACAGTTGGACATTCAGACCGCTTTTCTGCACGGTGATCTTGAGGAAACTGTCTATATGCGCCAACCGTCGGGTTTTGTTGATCCCACCAAACCGGATCATGTTTGTCTTCTCAACAAATCCTTATATGGTCTTAAGCAAGCTCCTCGTGCTTGGTTCAACAAGTTGTCTAGTGCTCTTCATCAACTGGGGTTTTATGGGTCCAAAACAGATCCATCACTGTTTATTCTCAACTCATCGGGCTCCTTGGTCGATCTTCTTGTGTATGTTGATAATATTATCATCACGGGTAATAATCCAGCCACGATAAATCAGCTTATTACTCGTCTTAATTCTCTTTTTGCACTAAAAGATTTGGGGCAATTACACTATTTTCTCGGGGTAGAAGTTGTTCACAAGAACTCAGATTTAATTCTATCCCAACGGAAGTATATTGGTGATATCCTACATCGGGCAGGTCTAGCTGATTGCAAACCTATTTCCACTCCCATGAGTCCTTCCACTGTTTTACTTCCTGATGACAGTCTGCCTTTGGATGATCCGTCTCGATACAGACAAACTGTTGGAGCACTCCAGTATGCTACTCTTTCTCGTCCTGATATTGCTTTTGCAGTAAATCGGGTTTGCCAATTCATGCATGCCCCTACTGAAAATCACTGGGCTGCCGTTAAACGGATCTTGCGGTATTTGAAGGGCACGTCGCACCTGGGGCTTTGGTTCCGTCATGATACAAGTTATTAGCTCCAAGCTTTTGCTGACTCTCACTGGACTCATGATTTGCAGGCCTTCTCCTATTCTGACTGGGCTGGTTGTCCAGTTGACCGTCGCTTCACAGGGGGATTTGCCATCTACTTAGGCTCAAACCTCATCTCTTGGTCTGCTCGCAAACAGCGAACCGTCTCTCGCTCCTCAACAGAATCAGAATATAAAGTTATTGCAGACACAGTTGCAGAATTGCTTTAGCTAAAGTCTCTCCTTCGTGAGCTCGGGTTGAACAGTGAAGCACCAACACTTTGGTGTGACAATCTTGGTGCAACATATCTTACAGCCAACCCTATGTTTCATGCTCGTACTAAGCATGTCGAGGTTGATTATCATTTTGTTCGTGAACAGGTCACACAGGGTCATCTCAAAGTCAACTTCATTTCAACAAAGGACCAAATTGCCGATATCTTTACAAAGCCCTTGGCGTCACAAAAGTTTGAGTTTCTCAGATCCAAGTTGCAGATTGCTAACCGCCCTGAACTTGCGGGGGAATATTAGAATATATCGATAGAATAATTGTTTAATATGTTTAATATTTTCCCTTCCTTTTTATCTCCTATTTTATCTAGGTTACCTTGGCCTATATATTGTATTGCCTTCTCTTCTTTTCTGATCAATTAATAATATCAATCATCTATTCACGTTGATTAGGTCAATCACATATTTGTAATAGGATTTTTTTTTTAATTGGAAGTGTTTAAATCTTATTTATCCTTCTTTTTGAGGTTGTAAGGGGTTCATATCAAAACAGGTGATTTTTATAGGTCAAAAGGATTTGAGTCATGTTAGGCCAACGTTTCAACACCTTTTGTGCATTCTACTTTTTTATACATACGCATTTTGTAACGTGTGATGTATTGTTTATGAGTAGCGAAAACATATTATGAAAAGTATGATTTAAGATTTCTTTTTTATACAACGACTAAAAATATTTTAAGCATTCAAATATTTTTGACACATTTGGTTATTTCACGGTTTTGCTTTTTTAAACATGAAACATGTTACTCAGTTGAATATTTCTGACAAAATACGACTCTAGCCTAGTTAAATTATATAAGAGGACATATAATTCAATGAATACATGATTATTGGAAAAATAGCGAAATTCTTTGATTATAGAATGGGGCCAGCATATGCTGTAAAAACCCGAAAACGTCAATGTTTTAAAAATCGATTTTTAAATCATTCTGGATTAGGTTTAGATATGGCTTAACCGGTTGAACCGGGTTGTACGACGGTTAAACCAAGTGATTAGTTAACCCCATTATAATTCCATAAAATGCAACTTCAACTTAAAAATAATCTAAAAGTACATGATTTCATAATAAAAAGTAATCTAAAAATTAATCCATAATTCAAAAATAATCCAAAAGCACTCAATTTTCCAACCAAGTTTTTAGAGTAAATTGCATTTTAGTCCTTGAGTTTTGACCAAAATTGTCATTTTAGTTCAAATAGATTTATTTTCTGCCATTTTATTCCAAATAGTTTTGGTTTCTGCCATTTTAGTCCCTGACTTTTGTTATTTTTTACCATTTTCATTCAACCCACTAACTCCATTCAAAAAAAATTAATTAACTTAGATGAATTTTGGTCAAACCACATTTTTTTTTCTTTTTTTGCAGGTGTGATGGTTTGGGGTTGGTGTTGTGCCAGCTTACAGTGAAGATGATGGCGGTGCTTGTTGGTTTTACGATGATAGTGGTGGTGTTGGTTGATGATGTGGGTGGTGGAAATGGTGGGTGGTGATGGTGGTGGGGTGGGTGGGTGGTGACGGTGCAGGTAAGTGGTGGCGATGATAGAAGGTTGTGATAGGTTGGGTGGTGGTGGTCGATGAAAATGACAAAAATGACAAGTCAGGGACTAAAATAGCATAAAACAAAACTATTTTGACTAAAATGAAAAAAAACTATTTGTACTAAAGTGATATATTTGGTCAAACCTTGGGGACTAAAATGGCAATTTACTTAAGTTTTTAAAACAAAAAATGTACAATAAGATTATGTCATTGGAGTGTGCCAAAATACCGGATTTAAATTTTAAAAATCAATTTGTAGATTTTGTAAACCGGTTTAATGGTTTAAACTGGTATAATAGGATTTACCGACGGTTTAGACCTTATGCCGTCTCCTTGTTTTACTAGCCTTAAACGTACCGGAGACGTGTCCGGTATCCGGTTATCGGTTTATACAGGCATTTAAAACATTGAATGTAATTCTTTTCCCATTGCTAAATATGTCTCAGTTCTATTCGCCAGTCCTAATTTTCTTTTACATCAAGGGAAAATCAAATGTTTACCAAAAAGCAAACTGAAGAATCTCATTCAAGCATTGTGAAAATGACAACTCCGCATGTAACAACGATTTTTCAAAGAGACAAAAAAATCTCACTCGCCATCATCAACCACACAAGAAACTAACCATGGTGTTATTTGGGGTTGGGGGGGGGGGGGGGGGGGTAGCTGCTTTGGTGTAGAGTTAAGGTACGATTACGAGAGACAAGAGTATGCAAGAGCCTTTTCCTCGGTTAGCTCTTCAGCTGTCAAGTCTAGCTTCTTCCTTGAGAACTCATTGATTGAAAGACCTATAAACGAGTAGCATCAAACATGGTTAATAACTTAATATAATGTAAACGAAAATAGTTATACAACTAAGAAATGGGATTACAACAAAGTTCTCACCTTGAACTATTGTCCATTCTCCATTGCGGCAAGTGACTGGGAACGAGTAGATAAGCCCCGCTGGAACGTTGTATGAGCCATCAGAATACACACCCATAGAAACCCAAGTTCCCTATAATTTGCATCAAAAGGTAAAAAATGTAACTGCGAATAAACTCAACACAATGTAACAAGTTTATAACAATAACACTTACCTCTGGAGTTCCACAGACCCAATCGCGAATATGGTCACAAGCAGAACTTGCAGCTGAGAGTGCACTAGAGAGCTTCCTAGCCTTGATGATTGCCGCACCACGTTGCTGAACAGTGCTAATGAATCCAGATTTCAACCTAAAAAAAGAATGATTACGAATACAAGTATATGAAGAAATTATTAATTATTAATATAACAAAAGAGGGTTGTCTTAGGAATAGCACCTAAGACACAACCTCTATTTTTCTTGTTTTTATACCATATTTACAACAATGCCATCCATGGTTTTTCTTTTCTTTGTGTATTCAACCCTTCAACTTTTAGCATTGCCACTTACACACACCCTCAGCTTTCTAAAAACTTTGTAAAATGTCATTTTGACCCCTCAAGTTTTATGTGCTTATTTTTATGTACGTTGGTCAAATATAGAACGTTTTCGTGCTTATTTTTATGTACGTTATTGGTTAGTCTACGTTTTATTCAGAAACGAGTCGCTCAAATATAATACGTTCTCTCGGGTATAAATTCGAGTTACTTTACCTTTCGACTGCACTGCATCAAGTGGTACCATTCTTTAACGTATAAAACACTGTTTTTATCTTTAAGTACGTTTCGTTATAAATCCAAGTTGGTTTACGTTTTGGCGTAAATTTTCTCGGAAATGAGTCAGGTCAAATATAATACGTTTTCGTGCTTATTTTCATGTGTGTTTTTTATTGGTCTATTTTAGACGAAATTTTGTTCGAAAACGAGTTGGGTCAAATATTTGACGGTATAAGTTCGAGTTGCTTTAAGTTTCGACGCCACCGCAACGCGCGGCGGCTCAAAATACTAGTTTAACTAAAAAACAAGATTTCATACCATTCGTCGTCCTTCACTAGCTCTGGAACAGACTTCTCGCCAGCTGGTGTGGTAACGGTTGCATGCGTGACATCAGGATACTGAGTTGATGAGTGGTTACCCCAGATAATTATGTTTTTGACATCTGATACTTGAACATTTAGTTTCTCTGAGATTTGTCCAAGAGCCCTGTTATGGTCTAGCCTTGTTAAACAAGTAATGTTTTTCGCAGGGATGGATGGTGCGTATTCCTTTAAGATCAAAGCATTGGTATTTGCAGGATTAGCAACAACCAAAACCTGTATGCAGCAACAAATCAAACATTAGATTTTTGTATGAACATGAAAAACACATTTGGAACAGATAAAGCGAGCATTTTATGATGGCAAATTGGAAAATAATAATCCCATCTTTCTGAAATTGGCCGATAATAATCCCAAGTCAGTTATTAGCCAATAATAATCCGACCTCGTCCAATTTTTTTGTAAAATAGTCCGCCGTTAAAATAGCTTAATGGAGTTAAGTTCTTTTCCGAATTACAAACCGATGTTTTAGGGCTTTTGATCAGAACGAGGATACGAGTCGATTGATGTAAAACTTACCTCAAAATACTGTCCCAACCCACGAAAACGGTGCTTCAATTCGGGTGTTTAACTTCCAATTAACAAAATTCAAGCCATTTCGAACACAATTTCGAGGTAAGTTTTACATCAATCGACTCGTATCCTCGTTCTGATCAAAAGCCCTAAAACATCGGTTTGTAATTCGGAAAAAAAACTTAACTCCGTTAAGCTTATTTTAACGGCGGTCTATTTTACAAAAAAGTTGAACGAGGTCGGATTATTATTGGCTAATAACTGACTTGGGATTATTATCAGCCAATTTCAGAAAGATGGGATTATTATTTTCCAATTTTCCGTTTATGATTAACACTTTTGCATCCCAATTTTTTACTTCTAAAGAAAACAGTGCCCACTATGACATATAACTTATAAATTGGGCCAAAATATATATTACATCCATAAGGATTTTTTTAATATACATACACACATATAACTTATAAATTTGGGCCAAAATATAAATTACATCCATAAGGATAAGTCCATTATTTATAACATTTACCAAGCCCAAATGACAAATAGGTCATAATACTTATTTCTAAATTTTTACCTAACTTGCATCTAACTCCTAAATTTTAGTCTTTTGACACATTGACAGTTCATTAATTTTATAGATTAGTATTTTTTCATGTTAAAAATAATTAGTTTGTAGTTTTCTAAAAAATTAAAAGTAAAATAATCTTTTATTTAGAGTGAATTAGGATTAAATTGAATATATTTGAATTCGAGTTTCAAATACAACTCGAATCGAATAAATCAAATTTAAATCGAATACGAATTCAGGTAAAAAAAATTAGATTTGATTAATTCGAAAATCCGTTATTCGATTCGCTGGACACCCCTGACCTATTCACAAAAAAAACATAATGCAAGCAGATAACACACCATATTTATCACAATGCACAGGTTGACTTATATCTACTAATCATGATATGTAGATCAACATTAAAATTACCTTGCAGTTTGCAGCGGCATGCTTCTCGAGAGCGGAAGCTTGGGACTTGTAAATTGAAACGTTTTTGGACATCACGTCTTTTCTTTCCATTCCTTCTTTCCTGGGAAACCCACCCACCATGACGGCTACATTCACACCCTTGCATGCCTCCTCAACATCGGTAGTGGCAACAACACCTGATATAAGCGTTTCAGTACATTTTGTATACAGGAAAGATGACTCACAAGTTCACAAGCCACAAAAGCTACTAAAGACTAATAGATGAAATTAACCGTTAACAATGATAACAACAGTAAAATGAGTCAGCTATATGAAGACCTTTAAGGAGAGGAAATGCAGCATCCACCAACTCCATTTTAACTCCATTCAACGCCTCTGCAGCTGGTGGAATATCGAGCATGTGCAAGATCACTGGCTGGTCAGAACCCAACATGATTCCTCTAGCAATCATGGGTACAAGAGCATATCCGATTTGACCTGTGAGAAAAACAGAGCTCAATTCAAACTCATAAAAGCCTAAAAAAAGACATTTCTATGCGAGGAAAAATTCACTGAATTTTAAGCTATGTTGTCAAAGCCCAAGGCGCATAGGCTGAGCTTGGAGCCCGGAGCCTAGGTGATTAAAAAATGAAGAGTTTTTTAAGCTAAGACACATCGTATAAAATGCTATTTTTAGAGGTTTTAGACGTGTTTTAGGCTTGTTTAGGGCAACTTTAGGCTGTTTTAAGTTGATTCCAGGCTTATTTATGCGGTTTTTTTTTTCAATTTTGGCCAGAAACGCCCTGAAAGCAGTGCCCAAAAGCTCACCTTACAAGGCACAGGCTTTGACAAAACAGATTTTAAATACATCATATCCAAATAAGTAAACATAGTTACACTAGAACTTTTTCCAAAACATAGGCCCGAAACTCGCTATACTAGTTGATCAACAACAGAATCATAAACATGTTGCATAAACTATCTTCCATTGTAAATTCAATTTATAGCCACAATTTTCTTCCTGTGTGGTTTTACTGTGACCTTTTAGTACAACTTAATCACAGGGTCCCATAGCACGAGATGAATTGGCAGACTAATATCAATGAACCAGTAATCCAGGTCTTACCTTAACTAAAATAAATCAAATCGAAAAAAGTCAAAAAGCAATAACCGATCATGTAAGCTACACCTAAACAACAAAAAGAGTACATCATGAATTTATTTTTTAATCAAGCTACACCTTTTAGTACAACTTAATCACAGGGTCTCATATCCAAGTAGTACCGAAATTTAGCTAAAACCGCATATGTTCTGCTGATACCGGTATGGTACGTATCGGTAGTAGGGATGAGCGTGGTACCGGTACAGTACCGAACCGGTACCAAAAATATCGATACCGAAATTCACCAAAACTGGGCACCGGTACCGGTACCGAAATATTCGGTACGGTACCGGTACCAATACGGGACCGGTATTTGAAGGTAAAATTCGGAATTTTCCTGGTACCGTACCGATACCGAAAATGACAAAAAGTGGGTACCGGTACCGGTACCAAAAAATCCGTACGTCAGTACCAAATGCTCATCCCTACCTTTCATCGGTATCCTACCGCATAGTACCTATACTAAAATTGAGCTAAATTCAAAACCCAATACCATACCATAAATGTTGGAATACCATACGAAAAATGTTCGGTAGGTACCAGAATAGTACGGTACCGGTATGGTGTATAGGCATGTTAACTGTATTCTGTCTAAAGTTTCTCATCCATATTTTTAAACGAGCAGTTCTTCAATTAAGCGTGTCCATTTTACGTACAACACGACTAAAACCATAGTTTACCTTGATTAAAACATGTATCAACAAAAACATCACAAACTTGAGACAAATTAAACAAAATTAGGTCAGATCTCACTCAACTACTCAAACTCTCGAAGTCAAAACAGGTAACGCTTCACTTGAGTTATGACTAATTAGATAACGTAAGGTGACCAAATCAGATAACTATAACTTCAATCAGTTCAAATTCAAACAAAACTAAAAGAGAACTGATCGGATACATACACGATCTCGTTTTTTGTTGAAATTATCAAGTACGGGAACGAAGATCGTACCTGCGGCACCGGTGACAAGAACACGAACTGGATCTTTCGCCATTGCTGAAGATCTCAAGAGAAATTACGAGATTCGAGTTACGTGAATCGATGAAAACGATGAAAGGGGAATTTCAGAGTGTACTTGCAGTATAAAAGCTAGAAAAAGGAATAGTACTTACGGTATATGGATATTCCGATGAGAGTCTCTAGAAGATTCTATATTATACGACGACGTTTGTTGTCTGGGCCGCACACCTAGCGCAATAATGATTAGTGGCCTCCCTTTGTAGTTTAAGAGGTCCACAAAACCGGTTCTGGAGTGGGACCCGGGCCTGGTAGGAACCGGTTATTTTGTAATCGGATATTTTTGGGACTGGGTTTAGGGAAGAACGGGGTAGGAAATCGGGTTTAAGATTATAAGCTCATTAGGGTAGGGTTGAGACCTGGTTTCTACCAAAAAATCGGGTATAATTGATTCTTGCTTAAAAACGTCCTTTTTAAGCGTTTTAAACTAAATTATTGAAGTTTCTATTTTATATATATAAAAACAAACATAAAAAAGTCGTTATTTATTGATGCATAATGTAGAAAAAATACATAAAAATAATCATAAAAATGATTTATTTTGTTACATGTTTATCTATTACCATCTCTTCAGCGACTTCTTTGTTGGATACGCCCGAATAATACCCTTCTTCCACTTCTTCCTTGAGTACCCTTGCTTCTAGTATTATTTCATCTTTGAGTTTTGACTTGTCCTATACGCAATCCACCGTATACAAATGATCTTTTAGGCAAATGCACGTCTCTATCGATTCGGGAGATAGCCTTGTTCTTCGTATCTACAATACCCTACCACTAAGAGGAAAAGAGGATTCTGAAGTTACCGTAGAAGCTTGGACACTTAGTAAACCATGGATGATCATGGCAAATAGAATTAGGTATTCTTTATCATTTTCTTTCCACCAATTCAAAAATCAAAGTTGTTATAAACTTCAGTAGTCATAATCTATCTTCGATACATAATTTGCATGACTATACCTACTTAGTTCACTTGTTGGGCCATCATCCCTTTTGTCGTTTGTTAGCAGGCCCGGTGATAAGTAGGGGCAGGTAGGGCAATGGACCCAGACCCAAAGTTCTAGAGGGCCCAAAGTTTTTAAAAAAATATCCATATACTATATATTTGTTATTGGGCCTCAACTGTTTAAACCTAATTATTATAATCAATCGGCCCTTCATTTGTGATTGATGAGCGGGAATCCAGAATAGCTGAGTACGAAGCGACGACACACAAAGCGATCAGATTTGTTTGAAGTAAGTTTTCACGTCTGTTTGTATTTGCTCGATTTGTTTGAACAACACTTCATTTGTGAGTGTTGATTGAAGTATGATATTAGGTTAAGATTTGAAAAAGCAAAAGGTCTTCACGATTCTAGTAAATCTGTACAAAACCAAATGCTTCAAGTCCATTCAAACATATTTAATTTCATATATAAAGTAAAAAAAAAGAAAAAAAAACTACAAACTCCAAAACTGTTTTACAAAATGTATTAAACAAAACATGTTTGAACAAAAAAAAAACAAAAAACATTAACAGGGAATGTTTACGACAAATTTGGTTGATCAAACTTAAATCTTTTTTAATATGTTTGTGTATATATATCATCACTGTTCGGTTCACTGTTCAGCAACGCAGCAGCCACGAATGTGTGATTCGGGATTTCGGGTCGTAATTTACTAATAGGGTTAGGATCGTTCGGTATTGTTAAATGTTGATTGTTGAAAATTGAAACTTTGAAGTTTGAACTTTCATATTTTTTTTTCAGAAATATGCCTCCTAAATACAAACATTTGTCCGGTTGTCAAAAACGTAAAAGAAGGAAAATAGAGGAAGAAAAAAGGTCTCAAGAAGGGGGCAATACACAAGTTCTTTCAAAAAGAATCACAAAGTTCTAATGTTAGATCATTTTGGTACGCTAGGAGAGCCGCACGATTCGCTTAAGTAGGTAAATTTAGATCATTTTGGTACAATACTTTTATTTTGATGATTGTTTTAAGAGTTAACTGCCATTTTCGTCCCTGTGGTTTGGTCACTTTGGCCATTTCAGTCCATTTTTCAAAAATGCGCCATTTTCGTCCCCCACGTTCTGGAAAGGTGCCATTTCAGTCCAAAAATCATAACCCAGTTAAGTCAGTTTGTAAATAAGGACTGATTGTGTAAATTTGTAACATAAAGGACTGATTGTGTAAATTTGAAAAATGGACTGAAATGGCAGTTAACAGCACCACCACTAGCCCTGCCACCACCACCACTCCGCAGCCACCACCGCCACCACCGCCACCACAGCCCGATTTATTTTTAGTGGCTCCAGGCCCAAAATGTTTCGAGATTTCTCGGAGACGGCACTGTTTGTTAGACTCATCCCGAACAACATTCATCATAGTCATGATTATCGAGCGTCAGGTAGAACTTGTGCTCGATTCTTGAGACACGTTCATATGTGTTGTCTAGCCATATTTATTTAAATAAAACTCAAACATTTGCTTCAAAGCTTTGTTAAATTGTCTTTAGCTTTTTTATGAAAGTTGGTTCAACCCCCCCCCCCCCCCCCCCCGAACATTTAGTATAGGGTTTAAAGAGGCAGCACAAGTAAAAACCGGGGGTAAGTCCGAAAATTATTTTTCGAACTTTTCTTTCTTTGATTTTATCATTAAGCCAAACAAATTATTCATAATCTCAAAATTTCTAAAATTTATAGTAATTAAAAATACAAACGTAAGAACTTTACAACATGTGGGATAGTAAACCCTGGATAATTTTGTTGTTGTTTTAACAACACCAAGACATTGAGGTGATGTTTTCAAAGTTACGCCAACACATGCGGATGTGGTGGAACGAGTGCAAGTCATATATATCACTAATACTATTATGAAAACTTTCTAAAGGACCCATCCGGGACAAAGCACTTTGGATCATGAGACAAGTTGAATTGCAACGAGTCGGTACGTCCCAATTAGGACCTTTATGTTTGACAATGATATCGGCACAATGGCTTATAATCTTTATATCTTTCCTTTCCACATTTTGAAAACATCGTGTAACATCAATCTAAAAGATTTTATATAGTGACAAACAAGTTCGTTTTCTTGCCCGGTTTGCACTACTAAATTAATAATATGCGCAAAACAAATGTAAAAAATGCATCTCAAATTGGTTTATATTTTGATTTTTTTTCAATGGCCGTGGTATTGTGCAAGGCATTATTGAACGATTTTGAAAATATATATTTTTTTGTAAACCATATGTTTGTATTACATTATCTATAATTTTAAATAGAGTAAATTGCCATTTTAGTCCCTGAGTTTTGTCCAAATATGTCAGTTTAGTCCAAATAGATTTTTTTGTGCATCTGAGTCCCTGACTTTTACATTTTTTTGCCATTTTGATCACAATGCCTAACTCCATCCATAAACCCCATCTGTAACCAGGGGTATTTTGGGGATTATCTTAAAAAATGTTTTCAGTTCCCATTTTGATCCAATTCCAAAAAATCAAAAAAATTCAAAAAAATCAAAAAAATTCAAAAAAATCAAAAAAAAATTCCAAAAAATCAAAAAAATTCCAAAAAAATCTAAAAATAAAAAAATTTCTAAAAAATCATAAAAATTCTAAAAAATTCAAAAAAATCTAAATATCAAAAAAATTCTAAAAAATCCAAAAATCATTAAATGTTTCGGCACGAACCGTTTCGACCCGTACCGTTTCGAACCCGAACCGTTTCGAGCCGAACCGTTTCGACGCGAAGCGTTTCGACCCGTACCGTTTGGAACCGTACCGTTTCGACGCCGAACCGTTTCGACGCGAACCGTTTCGAACCGAACCGTTTCGACCTGTACCGTATCGAACCGAACCGTTTCGACGCGAACCGTTTCGAGCCGAACCGTTTCGAACACGAACCGTTTCGACCCGTACCGTTTCGAACCCGAACCGTTTCGAGCCGAACCGTTTCGACGCGAACCGTTTCGAGTCGAACCGTTTTCGAACCCGAACCGTTTCGACGCGAACCGTTTCGACGCGAACCGTTTTGACGCGAACCGTTTCGAACGGTACGGTTCGAAACGGTACGGGTCGAAAACGGTTTCGCGTCAAAACGGTACGGTTCGAAACGGTACGTGTCGAAACGGTACGGTTCGAAACGGTTCGCGTCGAAACGCTTCGGTTCGAAACGGTTCGCGTTGAAACGGTTCGCGTTCGAAACGGTTCGCGTCAAAACGGTACGGTTCAAAACGGTACGGGTAGAAACGCTTCGCGACGAAACGCCTCATAAAAATTCAAAAAAATTCTAAAAAATCATAAAAATTCTAAAAAATGCAAAAAAATTTAAAATTCAAAAAAATCTAAAAATCAAAAAAATTCAAAAAAATCCAAGAATCATTAAATGTTTCGGCACGAACCGTTACCGTTTCGAGCCGAACCGTTTCGACGCGAAGCGTTTCGACCCGTACCGCTTCGAACCGTACCGTTTCGACGCGAACCGTTTCGAACCGAACCGTTTCGACGCGAACCGTTTCGAACCGAACCGTTTCGACCCGTACCGTATCGAACCGAAACGTTTCGACGCGAACCGTTTCGAGCCGAACCGTTTCGAACACGAACCGTTTCGACCCGTACCGTTTCGAACCGTACCGTTTTGACGCGAACCGTTTCGAACGCGAACCGTTTCGAACACGAACCGTTTCGAACCGAAGCGTTTCGACGCGAACCGTTTCGAACCGTACCTTTTCGAACCGTACCGTTTTGACGCGAAACCGTTTTCGACCCGTACCGTTTTGAACCGTACCGTTCGAAACGGTTCGCGTCAAAACGGTTCGCGTCGAAACGGTTCGGGTTCGAAAACGGTTCGGCTCGAAACGGTTCGCGTCGAAACGGTTCGGCTCGAAACGGTTCGGGTTCGAAACGGTACGGGTCGAAACGGTTCGTGTTCGAAACGGTTCGGCTCGAAACGGTTCGCGTCGAAACGGTTCGGTTCGATACGGTACGGGTCGAAACGGTTCGGTTCGAAACGGTTCGCGTCGAAACGGTACGGGTCGAAACGCTTCGTGTCGAAACGGTTCGGCTCGAAACGGTTCGTGTTCGAAACGGTTCGTGTTCGAAACGGTACGGGTCGAAACGGTTCGTGCCGAAACATTTAATGATTTTTGGATTTTTTAGAATTTTTTTTATTTTTAGATTTTTTTGAATTTTTTAGAATTTTTATGATTTTTTAGAAATTTTTAGAATTTTTTAGAATTTTTATGATTTTTTAGAATTTTTTTGATTTTTAGATTTTTTTGAATTTTTTGGAATTTTTTTGTTTTTTTGGAATTTTTTTGATTTTTTGGAATTTTTTTGATTTTTTGGAATTGGATCAAAATGGCAACTGAAAACATTTTTTAAGTTAATCCTCAAAATACCCCTGGTTACAGATGGGGTTTATGGATGGAGTTAGGCATTGTGATCAAAATGACAATAAAATGTAAAAATCAGGGATCCAGATGCACAAAAAAAAAACTATTTGGACTAAACTGGCATATTTGGACAAAACTCAGGGACTAAAATAGCAATTTACTCTTTTAAATAAGTCATTCGCATTTTGTGGAGACAGAAAACTATTCAACGAAATTGTATGTTTCATAATTTGCCACAAATAAGGATTCTATCAAATGGACGGTGACGCAAATGTATGATTGCGGTGAACCATGTGGAGCGGACCACATATCATTATATCACTAGTTAGGCTCACAACGGTTTCAAAATTTTCAAAAAATACAATTAAATCTTTTTTCTTTGCTTTCTCCAGTAATTTTAAATAATGACGCCTAAGTCTGTTACGACTTACGTGAGTGTAGCGAGGTTAATGTGTGTCTCGAATCATTGATGTTATCCATGGGTTGTCAAAGTGGATAAAAGGCAAAGCTTCTTTAATCACCATTCTTGTCATCCTATCACGCACCGATTTCCCGAGTACCGAAATATATTGTCATCCGTACTCAGAGTACTCATTTCTGGTTGATTACCTTCCTGTATTTCTTTCAACGCCTTGCAAAATTTACTATTAATAATTTCAACATTGAGTTTGACTCACTTTTTAACAAAGCGCTACAAAACTTTTATACATGTAAAAGGTCTCTTAATAACATGGAAGGAACTTAAAGCATTTTCCAAGTCCTAGTCATAAAAGATATAAAATGAAGGCGATCCTGAAAGGTGATGGCCTTAAAATTATTATATATATTAATTGATGCTATAGTTTCCTTTTGTCTTTTTCTTATTTTTTTTCTATTTCATTTAGTTTTTTTTAAGCTACAATCACACATTAATATTACTATCGTAACTAACTTGTGTTCATTAGTTACATTGATTGTCCATATTGTACATGTTGGTACACTTTATGTGGACGCGACTCGACTCGGTTCGGTTCAACTTGGTTTCGACTCGGTTAGGTTCGGCTCAAACCCGACGTCACGACATTCCTCCGTCGTGCGCCCCAGAGTTCGACACGCGAAGCACGGAGAGCCGAGAACGATTCCCGCCTACACATCAACATGACATCATCATCATGATGTCATGATGATGTCACATGGTTGACTAACCTTTGCAATAGGATTTTGTGAATTCATGTGAACGTATATTAAAGTCTGTTGAGCAACTTCTATTGGACAAAACCTTCACATGGGCCGAAACAACTTCTAGTGGGCCGAAACCCATAATTTCAAGTCTGCATGTCGACGAAACTCTTTTGTGTTTCGTCGACTTTGTCAAGGCCTCCCCCAGTTTCGTCGACTTTGGAGTTTCGCCGGGTCCCTATTCAGTTTCGTCGCACAATTGTTTAAGCTTTGGGTTTCGTCGAAACTTGTTAAAGTTTTTAACAGAGGCTTTGCAAAAGTGTTTTAACAGCATGTTTTCAAGTGTGTGATCAGGAACTTTATTCAATACATCAATTATGAGTTGTACTGAAATGTACCTTCCAGGTTTCGACGCTTTAGCTAGAGCAGCTCAGCAACCAAAACTACAAACTCCCCCTTGGACGCTACTGGTGATGGTTCGTCTTCCGTGTCTTTTATGTCGGAGGATCTTCAAAGTCTTCACATGACACAATCAGGGAGTGTATCAACAAACCCCCCCTTGAATCTTTTGATCTACAAAACTTTAGATCCTTGTGGTGTTGAAAAGTGGTCAACTGCAATCCGATCATCTTGATCTTCTGATTGCATCAACGTCGTGTCTTCACTTTACGGCTTGTAATCTGACACGTTCTCTTCGCCTTTAGCTGATTCTGATGTCATATCTGCACATACTGGAAAGCTAAACACGTAATGAGAACAACCGAGAAGAATAAAATCAATCTAAGAAAATTTTCAAACGAAAACCTTACTAAGAATTGACATCAAACAATATAAGCGCATGACACATATGAGACCAACTCTCATTTAAACACCGACTGACAACAGTTTGAAAGTTTAAAAATTTATCAATTTTAACCTTTTAACTTTCAAAACTTGTTAACTTCGACATATTATGAAGATGTAATTGTTTTCCGGCTTACAATCAGGATTTTGGGTATGATAGACTCGAGTTCCAACATCGGTCAATCAAAAAATAAACTAGAAGCAAAATCTTTTTGGCTTTTAAA
Organism: Helianthus tuberosus; assembly: GCA_030545235.1. Lineage (NCBI taxonomy): Eukaryota > Viridiplantae > Streptophyta > Magnoliopsida > Asterales > Asteraceae > Helianthus > Helianthus tuberosus. Next base: position 130,626,267 of record CM060427.1, on the reverse strand, counting down.
AAGTTTATATTAAAACACACCTAAAATCTTTTTGGTATTTTTCATTTTTCAAATGTAAAGATGGAAAGCAATAAATAAATATATACAAAGATGCTGAAACTGAAAGCATTAAAAAAATATTTATAGACAATCTTTTTGCGAGTTTCGAGGGTAAGAGAATCATATCAGTGTCCGGTCACGCCAAAACGCTCTTGTTGTTCAGTTAGTTAACATTAAGATAAGCATCCTATAACAATTATCGGCATTGTTGTCCACTTAAGCTCAACTTATCAGATGTAATCATGGCGAGGGGATACATTAAGGTATGATTTATACTTACCGACCGGTGTTCATCCACACACGACACATTCCCGTATCAAGGTATGCACGAGAGTTCATTTTACCGGTGAGTATACCGTTAATCATATGTTTGACCGTATAAAAGAATGTGAGAAACTCACTTATTTTGTTTTGAAAACAAGCCCTATGTGATAGAATCACTTATTGATGAGGAACTTGATTTTAATATGCATGAGGGCACAAGAGCAAGTCCGTGAACAGGTCAGTACATCGTACATCAAAGAGACGAACTTGACTCCCGGATAAATGTGATATATTATCACTTATTTGAGGGACATGTGATTGTTGATCACTTATTGAGGTCGAATGCAATATGTACACGTATGTATAGTATCATGGAAGATCTAGACTTCGTCTCCGTTTTGTTTCGGTAAAAGAAACAACCATGATACACAGATGATAAGACAACATAAAGACCGAATATCTCAGAACCTCGGCAATCTCTCAAACGAAATTTCGGTACTAAGACCATATGCCAATGAATGGTTCCCACCTGCTCTTCAGTCGATTTAAGTTTATATCACCCTGCACACTTTAAAATGATTGTGAGCCTACCGATACATCTTATATAGAGCTGCTTAACATTTTTCATTTTAAGTTCATTTCAAAGAGGTTTGGACAGACCACTGATGTACTATCATTTTCTCTTTTTCTCGCAAGGAAACTCATTTTTGTTTTTCCAATGTTTTTGTGTTTTGAAAAGTTTCACTGTTTTTGAATTTTTCAAATTTGGATTTACTCCCCCTAAAATAAACAAACTAAGAAAAATTTTAAAAGACACAAAGATATTTACAAAAACGATTTTCCGATGCCGGTTAACTCATGTTTTTACCTTAATGTCGTTTACCAAAATTAATTTTAATCAGAAATGATTTATCGAATTTTGGAAAAATCAATTGGCACGTCGGTAAGCGGTACGGACCATGACAACTGTAACAACCCTCGGTAAAACCAACACCCTCATAATATTTTTGACACTCTATTATATCCCAATATGTCTTATATTATATCCCGTATGTGAAACCCTAGCCCTAGTTATTTTATAAGTATAAAATAAATCAAAAACATGAAATATAGGGTTGAGGCGGGCCGCGACATACTCTACCCTTAACTTTACGCGGGCCGTATCAAGGCTGGACTTGACTGCGCTGATTTCTTAAGTTGAAGCGGGCCGCGTAAGGGTGTATTGGTCTTTGACGCGGGCTGCGACAGTTCATAGCACGCGATTACACCAGAGGCCGACACGTGTCGACATCGTGTCGAGTCTACTAGCTGACCCAGCTAAGCTACTGCGTTGACTGGTGTTGACGCGGGCCGCGTAAGGGTCCCTTGTCTTTTACGCGGGCCGCGACATGACTCAATATCACAACTATAAATAGCAGGCATCAGTTTTCGATTTCCGTCGCTCACATTTCAATCTCAATCTCGAATTTCTGTAGTAGAGACATAATATTTGGGTATTATACCCCTAATTAGCGAGGTTCTGCTCCATTGTAAGTATTATAACCCCAGTTTCATAATAGTTACGCTGCCCGATTGATTTAGGGTTCCGTAACGACTGTCGTGGTTCTGCCCGACGTAGTTGTTGGAATGCCGTCTCGGGGAGGGTATTATTAATAATTTCAAAGGGTTATGATACTAACCAATGTACATTTGTATAAATTATAGATTATACCCAGGAAATCCTTACGAAAAGCCTAAGACAGCAATGTGAGTTTATCCTCTTTTTGTTAATGTTTTTGGTAATGTTTTACCAAACCTTAAATGTTTTACTATGAAATTAAGCGGTGATTGAGTCTTTGTAGTTCTTCAATTACTGCCGGTATTATGGGGTTTTGTATACAAAATTTACTACGAGTAGTAGTAAGTCTGAAGACAGTGCATTACCATTGGACGACGAGTTAGCCAATGGGTAATTTGACCATAGCCATAGATCCGGTCGAGTGGCAAATACTGAATGAGTAATTGTGTAGAAATAAACAATGTGATCGCTCTCAATACTGTTTTAATTGATAAAATGTTTCTTGATTAAACTGGGATTTACTCACCAGTATTTCCGACTGACAAATGTTTTTAAAACACGTTACAGGTAACACAATGTGAACAGCCAATTAGTGAAAAAGCCAGCTGGAGAGCACTGAAGGCTTGGAAAAATGTGGCTATAAAAGTTACCTAATAAACGATGTTTTAAATTCAATAAAATGGGGTTTGTCCCTATAAATGTATTGTAATAAGAAACTTGGGTTTTGCCCATGTATTTATTAATATCAAGTATGGTGGTTTTACTCTGATAAACATTTCCTAACTACGGTCCTGATGAAATTCCGCTGCGAGACTAAACAAACTGATACCACCAAACTCTGTGATCACGTCCGCCCGTTCCCGGGGATTTAGGGATCGGGGGTTGTGACAGAAGGTGGTATCAGAGCCTAGCCACTGGTCTGAGCCAAAGAAGTGTTCTGCTGACACTTAAATTTTGAATTAATGTTAGGAAATAAAATAAGGATATACATGCATAACTGTAATTATGTGTTATGTGTTATGTGTTATTTGACTATCTGTTAGTTTTCAGTATGAGTGATCAAGGACCATCAGACGTGAATCGTCAGTTAGCTGATTCACCTAGGAGTGAAGGTACATCATCACAGCCTGCCCTCTCTGGGTATACTGCTGGTCAGGAAGACGGAATATTTGCCTTTAGAGCTCAATCTGAAGAACCATTTCCTACTAAGAAACGAGGATGGTTCAGTAAAGAAGCTTTTGCTCGTAGGAAGAGAATGCGAAAATTGGAACAGCAAAGGGCTTTAGCAGCTATTAAGAGAGAGACAGATGCTCATACTCAAGATATGTTAAATAGAAGCCTAGCAAATTTCCATATCTTAGCCACAACTGCTGCTGACCCAGGTCTGGAACAACTAGTAGCCCCACAACCACAAAACCCAGAACAACCCATGGAAATAGAAAATCAGGAAAACCAAGTAGAGATGCACGATTTTAACCCAGAAGAAATCCCCAGGGTACCTGCACCAAACCCACTAGATCCGAATTATGACCCCTGGTGGGACGACAATAGAGACTTTGTGCAACGTTACCCTATCCAGGATTATCCACCCATACAGAACATAGAAGCTTACCCAGGTATGGACCCTTTAGATCCCTATTACCAAGATGAATATATTAGGGAAATATTAGAGGATCCTTACCAATTTCATGAACTGTCACCCCCATATCAGGAAAATGCACCCCAGATTCCAAACCCAGTCCGAGAACCTGCACCCCCAATGAGTGCAGAAAACGTTCAAGAACTTAGGACTTTCGGGGAGGAAATCTTAGAAAGCAGTGAGAGGATGCGTCAGGTGGGAGAGCGTCTCGTATGGAAATACGATGAACGCAATATGGATTTTTGGATGAATCCATATCCATGAATGTTAGAATGGAGGAAGTGGTAGTAATACTAATATAATAAAAATAAAAATAAAATAAAAATATGTGTGTACGGATGCATATTACTATTTTATTTCTGTTGGTATTATAATCTTTATTTCTGTATTAGTGTGTAATAGACGCATAAGTATATGAAAAGAGTAAAGTAGCAATGATCTACGTTTTTTGTTAGATTGTGTGTCATGTGATCAATTATATTACTTACTATCTTGTGATATTAATATGGAATAAATGTTTAAAATTCAGATGGTCGACGAAGGAAATCAAGGAAATCTGAATAACGATAACCAGAGTAACATTAACGTGGTTAATGATAATCCGAGTGTCAATAACAATGGAAATCAAGTGGACAATAGTGCTATCCAACACATAGTAGCACAGGGAATTATAGATGCAATGCCATTTATACTTCAAACTGTTAAGGATGCTGATAATAAAAGTAAACATAGCAGTAAGCGACCGATTGAACCAGAAAACAGCGTAAACAATGGACCTATACTTCAAATGCCTATTCCCAAAAGAAGAAGAACCGTGCCTAACGGTTGTTCTTATAAAGAATTCTGGTCTTGTAAACCAATGGAATTCTCAGGTAATGAAGGGGCTATTGCAACCTTACGCTGGATAGAAAAGACTGAGGCAGTCTTAAGGATAAGCAAGTGTGCTGAAGAAGATAAGATATTGTTTGCTTCTAATCTGTTTAAGAATGCAGCACTAGAATGGTGGAACACTATCCTCCAGACAAGAGGAAGTGATCGAACCTATAATATGGAATGGGAAGAATTTAAAAACAAGGTAGAAAGGAAATTCTGCCCACCCAATGAGAAAGAACAGATAGCAAACAAATTCCTAAATCTTAGGATGACTGGTGTGGATAGCAAAGGATACACAAAGTTATTTTTCGAATATGCTAGGATAGTACCAACTCTTGCTTCACCAGAACCAATGTTAATCTCCCGTTATATTTGGGGATTAATTGGAGAGATAAGACACGTAGTCAAGACAGCTAATGGAGAAACTATTAGAATTTCTGAAATCTTGCAGGGAGCAAGCATAGAAATTTTAAATCAGAAATTTATTGCAAACCTATATCCCATGAATTTGGTAGGATTTGATATTGTTCTAGGAATGGATTGGTTAATGGCCAATAAAGCCAATATTTTATGTGATCAAAAGTTAATTCAAGTAAATTCACCAAAAGGTAAAATGATCACAATTAAAGGAGATAAGCCCTTTAGATCCACAAAATTCATATCTGTGATGAAAACTGCAAGTTGTATAAGAAAAGGTTCTATAGTGTATTTGATTTCTATAATCACTAACACTAAAGGAAAAGAACAAAAAGATATTCCAGTAGTATCTAAGTTTTCAGATGTCTTTCCAGAAGAATTACCAGGACTACCTCCAGACAAAGAAGTTGAATTCAGAATTCACCTATTACCAGGAACATCACCAATTGCCAAAGCACCTTACCGTTTGGCACCTGCAGAAATGCAAGAATTGAAGAAACAATTAGACGAATTGTTAGAAAAAGGATTTATACAACCAAGTTCGTCGCCATGGGGAGCGCCGATACTGTTTATTAAAAAGAAGGACGGATCAATGCGTATGTGCATTGATTATCGTGAATTAAACAAGGTCACGATTAAGAATAGGTACCCATTACCGAGAATCGATGATCTGTTTGATCAACTGCAAGGAGCTCGATTTTTCTCTAAGATCGATTTAAGGTCAGGATATCATCAATTAAAGGTACAGGAAGAGGACTTTCCTAAAACCGCATTCAGAACGAGGTATGGTCATTATGAATTTACTGTCATGCCATTTGGTTTAACCAATGCCTCAGCTGCATTTATGGACATGATGAACCGAATATGTAAGCCATATTTGGATAAATTCATAATTGTATTCATAGATGATATTCTAATTTATTCTAAGAATAAAGAGGATCATGCAAGGCATTTGCACGTACTTTTAAGTTTGCTAAGAAAGGAAAAGCTTTATGCTAAATTTTCTAAGTGTGAATTTTGGTTAGAACATGTACAATTTCTTGGACACCTAGTCAATCATGAAGGAATTCATGTAGATCCAACAAAAATCGAGGCAATTACTAAATGGAAAACCCCTGAATCACCAAATGAGGTTAGAAGTTTCTTAGGATTGGCCGGTTATTATAGAAGATTTATTAAAGATTTTTCTAGAATAGCCATTCCCTTAACTAAGTTAACTTGTAAATCTGTTAAGTTTGAATGGGGATTAAAACAAGAAGAAGCCTTTAGAATTCTTAAGCAAAGATTGACCCATACACCTATATTAGCATTACCAGAAGGAACTGAAGACTTTGTAGTCTATTGTGATGCTTCCAAATTAGGTTATGGATGTGTATTAATGCAACGACAAAAGGTTATAGCTTATGCATCTAGACAACTTAAGAATCATGAAGAGAATTATTCAACCCATGATTTAGAATTAGGAGCTATAATTTTTGCTCTTAAGATTTGGAGACATTACCTTTACGGTAGTAAGTTTACCATATTCACTGATCATAAGAGTTTAAGGTATGTTTTCGGGCAAAAGGAGTTGAATATGAGACAAAGACGCTGGATGGAATTTCTTAGCGACTATGACTGTGATATCCAGTATCATAAAGGAAAAGCAAATGTAGTGGCAGATGCTTTAAGTCGAAAGTTTCATGAAAAGCCAAGAAGGGTACGTTCTCTTAAATTAAATCTGCAAGTAGATTTAAATGATCAAATAAGAGAAGCACAAGAATCAGTAATCAAGGATGATTCTGAAAAATTAAAAGGTATGTTAAAGGAATTAAAACAAGGAACAGATGGGATATGGAGATTCCATGAAAAGAGAATGTGGATACCTAAATTAGGAAATCTACGTAATCGTATATTAGAAGAAGCCCATAAATCTAAGTATACGATGCATCCAGGAAGTAATAAAATGTAACAGGATTTACGGAAAAATTTCTGGTGGATAGGAATGAAAAAGGACATAGCAACCTATGTTTCTAAATGTTTAACTTGCTCACAAGTTAAAGCTGAACATCAGAAACCCTCAGGTTTGTTACAACAATTAGAAATGCCAGTTTGGAAATGGGAATTAATAACAATGGATTTTGTTACTAAATTGCCCAAAACTAGGAAAGGAAATGATACAATCTGGGTGATTGTAGATAGACTAACTAAGTCAGCTCATTTTCTACCAATGAAGGAAACAATTAGTATGGAAAAATTATCTAAATTGTATGTAAATGAAATTGTTTCTTTACATGGCATTCCTTTATCAATTGTTTCTGATAGGGATAGTCGATTTACATCTCGTTTTTGGTCAAGTTTCCAAAAGGCAATGGGAACCAAGTTAAGGTTAAGCACAACTTATCATCCTCAAACAGATGGACAAAGTGAAAGGACAATTCAAACAATGGAAGATATGCTTAGAGCTTGTGTAATTGATTTTGGAGGTAATTGGGACGATCACTTACCTTTAATAGAATTTTCTTATAATAATAGTTATCACACAAGTATCAATGCTGCACCATTCGAAGCACTTTATGGAAGAAAGTGTCGAACCCCAGTCTGTTGGGCAGAAATTGGGGAACAACAATTATCTGGACCTGAGATAGTGCAAGAAACAACTGACAAGATTATTCAAGTCAAGGAACGACTGAAAGCTGCACGTGATCGACAAAAGGGTTATGCTGATAACCGATGCAAGCCATTGGAATTTCAAGTAGGAGATAGAGTGTTGTTGAAAGTCTCTCCTTGGAAAGGAGTGGTAAGATTCATCAAACGAGGGAAGTTAAGTCCCAGGTATGTTGGACCTTTTAAAATTATCAGAAGAATAGGACCTGTAGCCTATCAGCTACAACTGCCAGAGGAAATGGCAGGAATACATGATGTGTTTCATGTATCAAATCTTAAAAAGTGTTTGGCTGATGAATCATTGATAGTACCTCTTAAGGATATAGAGGTAAATGAACAACTCAAGTTTGTAGAAAGGCCTCTACAAAATGAAGACAGGAAAGTTAAGAATCTCAAGCATAAGAGACTAGTTCTAGTCAAAGTGAAGTGGGATTCCAAAAGAGGACCAGAGTACACATGGGAACTAGAGTCAGAAATGAAAATAAAATATCCACATTTATTTCAGTAGATCTTGAGGACGAGCTCTAAAACAAGGTGGGGAGAATGTAACAACCCTCGGTAAAACCAACACCCTCATAATATTTTTGACACTCTATTATATCCCAATATGTCTTATATTATATCCCGTATGTGAAACCCTAGCCCTAGTTATTTTATAAGTATAAAATAAATCAAAAAGATGAAATATAGGGTTGAGGCGGGCCGCGACATACTCTACCCTTAACTTTACGCGGGCCGTATTAAGGCTGGACTTGACTGCGTTGATTTCTTAAGTTGAAGCGGGCCGCGTAAGGGTGTATAGGTCTTTGACGCGGGCCGCGACAGTTCATAGCACGCGATTACACCAGAGGCCGACACGTGTCGACATCGTGTCGAGTCTACTAGCTGACCCAGCTAAGCTACTGCGTTGACTGGTGTTGACGCGGGCCGCGTAAGGGTCCCTTGTCTTTTACGCGGGCCGCGACAGGACTCAATATCACAACTATAAATAGCAGGCATCAGTTTTTGATTTCCGTCGCTCACATTTCAATCTCAATCTCGAATTTCTGTAGTAGAGACATAATATTTGGGTATTATACCCCTAATTAGCGAGGTTCTGCTCCATTGTAAGTATTATAACCCCAGTTTCATAATAGTTACGCTGCCCGATTGATTTAGGGTTCCGTAACAAATGTCGTGGTTCTGCCCGACGTAGTTGTTGGAATGCCGTCTCGGGGAGGGTATTATTAATAATTTCAAAGGGTTATGATACTAACCAATGTACATTTGTATAAATTATAGATTATACCCAGGAAATCCTTACGAAAAGCCTAAGACAGCAATGTGAGTTTATCCTCTTTTTGTTAATGTTTTTGGTAATGTTTTACCAAACCTTAAATGTTTTACTATGAAATTAAGCGGTGATTGAGTCTTTGTAGTTCTTCAATTACTGCCGGTATTATGGGGTTTTGTATACAAAATTTACTACGAGTAGTAGTAAGTCTGAATGACAGTGCATTACCATTGGACGACGAGTTAGCCAATGGGTAATTTGAACATAGCCATAGATCCGGTCGAGTGGCAAATACTGAATGAGTAATTGTGTAGAAATAAACAATGTGATCGCTCTCAATACTGTTTTAATTGATAAAATGTTTCTTGATTAAACTGGGATTTACTCACCAGTATTTCCGACTGACAAATGTTTTTAAAACACGTTACAGGTAACACAATATGAACAGCCAATTAGTGAAAAAGCCAGCTGGAGAGCACTGAAGGCTTGGAAAAATGTGGCTATAAAAGTTACCTAATAAATGATGTTTTAAATTCAATAAAATGGGTTTGTCCCTATAAATGTATTGTAATAAGAAACTTGGGTTTTGCCCATGTATTTATTAATATCAAGTATGGTGGTTTTACTCTGATAAACATTTCCTAACTACGGTCCTGATGAAATTCCGCTGCGAGACTAAACAAACTGATACCACCAAACTCTGTGATCACGTCCGCCCGTTCCCGGGGATTTAGGGATCGGGGGTTGTGACAACAACATTGACGAGTTTCATAGTGAAACAATCACGTGTGAGGTGATATTCGAGTTCAACGTGTCAGGTCAAAGAGTGTTGTACGAGAGGATAACAATTTATAAAGCAGCTTAAATATCGACAAGTATAGGAGAGATTAGAAATTTAAAACCGTATCCTGCAACTGCTTCGTGCATTGCAAGGAATCTGATCGCTCTCCCAAACTGGATATCCACCCGATGTGGATTTCAAAGTCGATTTTGTAGCTATTGAGAAATCTCTTCACAGCAACAAGATCATAGACCTCTGGGTCCGGCTGGTCTTCCATATTGCACCAGCGAAGGTCTTTGACTTTCTCTTTGAGAAGTAGTGTGCGGTTGTTCAATCCACGCCAAGGCATCCGCACACCCGGTTGGTTTGTTCAACAAACACATTTTCTTCAGTCACACCGCGAAGAAATGTACACTGCACGTTCATCTTGTGAATTTTGAACTCCAGACGTGCTACAGGTGTGTACATTTTGATTGAATCTATCCTGGGGACCCGATTAAAGGATTTAACAATCAAACTTTTGAAAGATTTTTCATTTTGTCAAAGCTTTTCAATTTCTTTCGACAGACAATACTGTCTTCTTTTCTTTTTCTCTCCATCAAAGGCAACAATTTATTTGTCGCCGATCTTGTGCATAACACGCTGTTCCTCCTCCTTCTTGATCACCTTCCCCTAATTGTACAGACCAATTACACCCTTCATCAGCTTGAACAACTAATGCTCTGTTGGTGTTTGAAGGTCCAGACTGGTTCTGGTTCTGATTGTTGTTCACCGCTACTATCCTTCGTTCACGATTGTCTTGATTTGCATTAGAAGTACTCGTCTGATTTCTAAACGGATTCTGATTGCCCCGTTTGCTTGGTCGGGTGCACTCACGTTTGAAGTGACCCTTTTCGCCACAATTGAAACATGTAACCACTTCTTTATCAAATCCGTACTTCGTACCCTGTTTACTTTCCAAAGAACTTCTCCCTGTTCGAACCATAAAGTCCTTCGCCCTTCTAACAGCACTTGCGAACGCCCACTTTATATCCATCAACTCCATTTCATCACGGTTGATTTGTTGATAATCTTCGTTGGTCAAATTAATGTTTCCAATTTGACCTGCGACCAAACCGCAGTAAGCAATGACCATTGTATTAATGAGTTCCATATGTTCCTTCGCTACTTCAATGCTAACATTTGAGAGGTTTGAAGTATCAACTCTGACTGTGTTAGGGTTTAGGGGTGGAGGATTGTTGGAATAATGAGCTTGCTGTTGTTGTGGTAGGGCTTGTTGTTGTTGTGGTTGGGCCTGTTGTGGTGGGACAGGAATACAAGCACTCGGATCGAACTGAGGTTGAGTAGTAGTAACTTGAGGTGTAAAAGGAACATAAGCACTACCAAATTGAGGTCTAGAAAAAGCCTGAGCTTGAGCACTCATATGCGCTGGCGGAAGATAGGCACTCGGATCGAAAACCGGAGGTGGAGCTGATTGTGGAAACGGAGAAGAGCTTGTATTTGACATAAACATCTGTTTGTCCCGTTTGTGATAAACATTTGTTTGTGATAAACATTTGTTTCCACAATTTGTTTGTCCCGTTTGTGATAAACAATTGGAGGGCGATTGTTGCTGCCCGTTTATGATAAACATATGTTTGTAGAGCTCTGATACCAATTGTAGGTCCCGTTTTTCTCAGTGGATCCGATACGAAAACCTATCCTTGTTTATCACAAACACGGTAACGGGTGCGGAATCCCCGTGACGGTGCAAACCAAACACAATGTAAAACACACGCGTAACCAAAGATTCAATATCTATTGATTAGGGATGAGTACAACCACAAACATATACAAACAATGTTTACAGACTCTCACTAAGTCTCACAGCTCTCTCACACTTATCAGTTTCACACAGAAACTTAATTGAATATATATAGGCAACACTGTATCGACGAAACACAAAGATGGCACGACGAAACATCAAAAGCGACGAAACCAAAGGGGTTTCGTCACTTAATCATGCCCAAACAAAACAGTTTCGTCGATATGTTTCTGGCCCAAATGGAGTTACGGCCCAATATCAATGTTACGGCCCAGTGTAGAAGTTTTATTGACTAATCTTTCACAAATTCAACCATGTGACGTCATCATGATGATGTCATGTTGATGTATCATCGGGACTTGGTTCGCGACTCTCCGTGCTTCGCGTGTCGAACTCTGGGGCGCACGACGGAGGAATGTCGTGACGTCGGGCTTGAGCTGGACCTAACCGAGTCGAACCGAACCGAGTCGCGTCCACAAAAAGTGTATCAACAAACTCCTCCTTGGACGCTACTGGTGATGGTTCGTCTTCCGTGTCTTTTATTTCGGATACGAAAACATATCCTTGTTTATCACAAACAATTGTAGGTCCCGTTTCCACAATCAAATGTTTCGTTATCGATCCTCAGATTTCGGGACCTACAGTACAGGTAACAAATGAACCAGACCAATTTCGACTGAACGTCGGTGTCGATATTGGTATTCATTTTTATTGTTTTCGACTGAACGTCGGTATCGATATTGGTATTCATTTTTATTGATTTTGATAGATATAAAATATGTCTCGATATCCTTTTAATCATATCCTTTTAATCATATGACAACTTTATTTTTTAAGCTTTCTCTTTCGATTGCTATATCGAGTACCGTTATTGTATCGATACCATAATAAACCAAACCGATAGCGACTGGATTCCTGCTATTAATGTTATTTCTATCATCGTGTCTACGTTTCCAATTTAAATTTAAAAATCAGGTCTCCAGCCGCGAAGCGCGAGTATCACTAACTAGATTACCCCAAAAGATATAGATAGTTCCAAGTAGAGAATAATATGAAGGTTGATCTCATATATATGTACTTCAAGAAGTGAAACTAAGATAAAGACACATACTGAAAACACACATGATATATAACTACTTGTTCCATTACAAATATATTATTTCCTATGCATGGTTGATAAAATAAAGATTGTTACACTTAAGATTAGGTTTGAGCTTTGTCAAGAGAATAAAAAAAACTCGGCTCCCTCATTTATTTTACTTTGTGCTATTTGTGTCTTGAAGTATCACACGAGGTATTGTAGATACAAGCTCATCACAAAAATTTTGACTCGTTACTTGCCAAGTGTAAGCAGACGAATTCAACTCAACGGTCGAAAATTCATAAATTTATCTAAGCAATAGAATTTGAAGCTTCATTTGAAGAAGATGAGATTAATCATGTTGTATGGTTTTGTTGAAGTAGTAAAGCACCTTTTTGTATTAAAGGTTGGAAGTATTCTAGGCTTGACTGTAATATCTCCGGTTAAATTTTTTTGGCAAGTCGACTATAACTCCAAAAGGTAGTAACTCGGTCTTTATGATCACTAGATTCCGAAAACCATGTGATACCTTATATCTTTCAAAATATTGGCTTATTTGTACGTGATGTATGCATGAGTATATAGAAGCACAAGACATCTAATAAGATTAAATTTCAAAACCCTAATTTATTATTTATTAGCCGGTGAGCAAGTTATTCATAAGCATTAGTGATAAACATATATAGCCCACACACAAATTATTACATAGTAAGTAATTAATTTTCGCCATGACATCTAAAGTTTGGAGGTAAGGTAAAGCAAACATTTCCACATTCCTCGCAAGTGCTAAAGCAGTTTTGACGATCTTCACAACAACAATATTGCCCATCATAAAACCCACAAATGGGCCACCCAAATTTGCTTGACGAGCTTAAAACACCGGTTTCACTTCGTTCATTGCTCCTGATTCTTGTGTGCCTGCATACAAGATAAGGATTATACATCAACTGAACCATGGCGTAAATTGTGGTTGTTGTTAGAAAATGAATGAGAACAAGTTAAAATGTTGAGCTTACAATCAAGAAATGAGACGAAAACAATATTGAAAATAATGAAATATGCAATCACTGACTTCACCATCTTCGTTCGAATTATAATTAAATTAAATAAAGGTGGTTGAACAACATATGAGATTAAGAGATTTATATACACGTTGTAGATGTTAAAACAACTAAATTATAGAGATTATGACAATTAATAGTTCTTTTGTAACTTATATTGTTATTATTAATTCATAACCTTCTTTTTATTATCTTCCACTTGATTTTATTACATAACTAGGTTAATGCCCGCGCGATGCGCGGCTTCATCCAAAACCATATTATTTACTTTGAAATATAATATTTTGTACAAACGCATACATTGGAAGAAAAAAACAGAAAACTATTCAAATGTCGGGAAAAAACTTCCTTGTATACTACATTTGTTGTTTTACTCGTTACATTCCCATCTTTGTCTAGTATAAGCAACTTCACACCGCCTCTGCTTTTAACTCTTGATAACGCAACATAATGCTGACCATGTGAGAAAACTGAATATTTGAGATACAATTCAACCATTGATAAAGATTGTCCTTGATCAGGTCACATATAAACTAAGATAAAGCCTGTTGTCCTTAAAAAAGAAGATGAACTAAACCTGGTATCCACATAAACCCTTGTAGTTGTAGCCTCTAATAATAATAACATAATCCAAATTATTAACGCTACAACACAATAGAAAAAAGACTAAATGAACACTGAACTACCAACAAAAAAAAAGATAAAAACATACCTGGAGGAAATAAAGTGCGCAAAAGAACAACCCAACACTACGTATGTAAAAACCATAATCCAGGAGGGTCCGAGATAACATATAGTATCATACCAAACAAACAAATGAATAAAAACTAAGAAAACAAAGTATCATACCAAACAAATAAATAAATAAAAACTAAGAAAATAAAAGAAAACCCATAAACACCTGAAAAAGCAAAGCCATACGTCTACTTTTCATTTTTTGACTTGAACCAAATTGAACCAATTATTACTTGGCCTATTTTAATTCGAACCCATTTTGACCCGTTACTGAATCCAACCCGCTAACATCAAAAGAATTACCATAGATAAAAATAAAAAAAAGGTTCGATAAGGATGTTTAAGAATGTGGTTCAGATGGCATTTCAATTCTTAAGATTGTTTATATACCTGTAGACATACATATATACCATATATATTTACTAAAAAGATTATCTTTTACTTAGAATTGATCTTCAAACATACACACTTTGATACGATATATCATTTCCTAAGAATGATATATACACCTAAACTGACTTTGCATTACTCATAAGAAAAAAAACTAAACACGTAAAACGGGAATAAAATCAAGATATCACAAAACTTATAACATAAACCAATAGATTTTTTAAACAATGTGTGAAAAATAATCTTTGATGGTTTGTTATTAAATATGTCCAGCTGTGTTTTTTATTCAACCCATTTAGAACCCAACCTGTTTTGACCCAAACCCTTTTTGACTCAAACCAAATTGAACCCATTATTAGTTAGCCTATTATGATCCGAGCCTATTATGGCCCTCACCCAACCCAACCCAACCCACCAACATCAAAAGAATTATCATAGAGAAAACTAAAAAAATAGTTTAGCATATTAGTTAGAGATGCATGAAGCACACAACATATTACCGAAGAAAACATTAAAAACTTAGAAAATAAAAGTTACCTGGAATGCTCAACACAAACTTAGAAAACCTATAAGCACCTGAAATAGAAAAAAATAAATGTCCATTAATCTTCATTTTTTCTGCTATCTCGCATTTAAAATACAGAAATCCGGAATTTGAAACTTCAGGCGCTAAAGTTGTTATCTCGCATTTAAAACACAACGATCCGGATTTTCAAACTCAAATCTTTTAGAATAAAAAAAACATTAAGAAGGTAAGTTGCAATACGAACACATTTTGGCCTTCTTTTGATCATTTTGAACAGTTTCTTTAAGACAATCATGTAACTCGATTGACCCGTGAGATAAATTAACATGCCTGAACCGTTGAAATTGCCAATCATGAATTCTAAGCATGTATAGTTGACTAACTTGTGATGTAGATGCACACCTGAAAGGCTGTGACTCCATCTTCACCTATGTCAACAAAATAACACAAAAAGTTACGAAAATAAAAAGAAAAAGTTGTTGACTTTAAGCACAGACTTACATAAAATGGCTTGTTTACATGATCCCCATAAATATGTGATATACCTCAGACCAAGATTTGATGCCAAGTTGTTGTAAGAGGTGTTATTAAGGTGATTCGTTTCGTTTGTTATAAAACTTCGATTTGTTGCCAAGAGTTAATAAGAGGTGTTATTAAAGCGACTCACATTTGAAGCACGGCCCTTATCGAAAAACTAAATATAAACGCCTAATAACTACTACCAGTGCAGAAACTCAGAAAAAAATAATAATGAAGCCATTAAATGAACACATCTATCATAGTACACATAAAACACAATATACACATATAATGCAGCTAACACTTTACCTTTTAACATTAAAATCCTATTATGCAGACATACAAAAACCCATACATCGAACTAATGCAATACAACCAAAATGACATGGCACTTTTGTCACAGATGAACAATAAATAAGAGCACAAGAACATGACTAAATTATCGTATACCTCATCGTTATCGTCATTTTCATAGATACAGTATCGGAAAGCTTGGCTTAAGTTATTGACTAAAGCTGCCACATCATAGTCTCTATCTTGGTATTCATCGTCATCGCTATCTCTACCACGATCATGGAGTGAAGTTTGTCGTCTCCTGTTAAATTGGTTCGATAGAGAACCAATCATAAATCAATAAGCAATCACATCACAAGAAATTAATATATAAAATGCAAGTCTGTAGCAGAACATGAGTGGATGCTAATGCTGTCAGAACGATTATAACACACTGACAAAATACCACAAAATAATAGCAATCCAATACTTAATTTATTCAAACGCAAAACCAAACAATTTAGCCAAAAACCGATGTCTACTTAATATTCATACTCACCCGCACGCCCACTGGTATACATTTTCAAGTGCATTGCGTTTAGCAAGTACACCGGCATGCCACTCTACCCATTCATTGTCACCCTGTTAAAAAGGAATCATTTTGATATTTAACAAAATGCTAGGATTTATTTCAAAAACATGAATCATAAGTGAAAATGCCAAAAAAAGACAAAGAAATAGAAATACCTGCAAATATGACTCTATATAAGTGATATTAGCCCCTGTTCAATAAGTTTGCTTGCTATACGTGTCATGTGCCCAACATTACCTATCCTAGGTGGCGTTCTTCCTTCTGCAGGGAGTATCGGCTGCAACATTCACTGAAGTTGATTAACTACGGACTAATATTATTTCCTTCAAGCATCATGAACATTTATAAAAACAAAAAAAATGATAATTTTAGAAATACGCATATTACATTCTTTGGATCAGGATCCAGCGTACAATTCTTCTCAGCATTAACAATTTTCCTGACAAGATGACAATCTTCAAGAACATGTTGAATGAGGGAAACGTTCTTGCTCTCAAGGCAAGAATTTGATCAAGAGTATTTTGATTTCGAGTCTTGAAACCTGCAACGAATTTGATTATCTTATATATTTTATCAGGGATTTAAAAAAACTAACCTGGTCCATTTTGTTGATATAAACAGAAATTGTTTTCCAATGAAGATCACCTGCAACAATAAAAAAAAACTATAAGAACATTTTGTTCACCATTCAAATTGATTTGGAAAAGACTAAAGCCGATCGTTGAACGCGGACCTTTACGGGTGCGTTTGAGGAGCACACAACCTCGGGCACGTAGTTCGCCGCTACATATTCCCAGGAAATTTTCTTCGGGTATAAACTCGTCACTATAACTACCGTTTGAACTGCTGGCCATGCCATTGCTATGAACACTCCCCTTTTCTGTACGCGGTACAGCGGGGATATTACACGTGTCCTTCGCTGCCCGTGCTTTTAAAGTCGCCACACCCCGAAGAGCTATAATAGTTTTATAATTAATAAATTATATATTGTTGTGTGAAAATCCCAAACCTAGGGGTTTAAATGAGCAAATCTACTTGTGGGCTCGTTAAAGGATCGAACCAAGTAGAGCTTAAACGGGCTCGAGCCAAATCTTCACTTCGAGCTCAACCGGGCTCGTGAGCCTAGTAATTATGTAACTTTATTTAATATATTAAATCCATAATAATAATAATTATAACAAATTAGCCGAGCTTAAGCTTAGGCAAGCTCGCGATCGGCCAGTTTACACCCTTATCCAAATTGGTAAATCTAAAAAGGGATCAAGGAAAATGAAAGGATATAAATACCGATGGCGGCGGCGGAAACTGTTAGCGTCCTGATATCACCTGGTGACCGGACGTTAACCGCAGAGCTAACAACAGAAGCAAGATGGTCACGTTCAGCGCCCATCGCTTCTGCAGCTTCCACACACTGTGCTGCCACCAGAGTGGCAGCAGATGCTACAGCCAAGTTGGTTTTCATCATCTCTTCATCCTTTCTATGTCCAGAGGCGGCAGTGGCGGCCGCAATGGCAGCAACAACAGAAGCAACACCAGCAACAGGGGTAAGAAAAAATTATAAAAAAAAACAAAAGACTAATGATGATAAATATTAACAAAAATCCTATCTTTTTTGCCAGTAAACAGCAAGATCACCAAAAAGCTGCAACTTTTGAAAAATCACAAAGAATTCAACAACAATCCAAATAGAAACTAATTAAAAGGGGTCTCGTAATATTGCATCTTATACACATATTCAAACATATTTCAACAACAACTTCAGCATTTTAATCTAAAACACAAAAGATTTCAAGAAAGCATTCACCAAAAAGCTAAACTAAGTTCATGTATTCAGATTCACACAATAAGTATCATCTGGGTTCTCGGCCAAAACAAATTCAGCCATCATCGACCTTTACCTAAATCAGTCTATTAAAACCCTAAGAAAAAAAGCATAAGTTAATCGATCTTCAAATCATGTATAATAAAACCTAACGAACATTATCGTTCACAAAACAACATCAACAACGTCGATTAAGACTCAAGGAAATTACCGTAGAGTGGAAAGCCTTCAAATCCGTCGACTGTCGCTCCGGTTGAATGACTGATGAAGGTTGTCGGCGATGGTGTTGAGAGAGAGAGGCAGAGGAATTTTTTGTTTAGGGTTTTTTGACAGGAAAGATGAATGAGAGAATGAGAGAGAGAGTATAATGAAGTGTACAATAGAAGCCTTCTTCAATCCTGGCCTTAGAGCAATGCCACATGTATGCTTATGTGGCTGTTTATTTGGCATCAACCATATGGTGACATGTGTCCCTCAATGGTTTGCTTTATTAGATATATATAGATTTAGATTTAATGACAAATATGGTTTTTATTTACATGTATTGTTACTACTAAATTAACAATGAACAGTCTGATCATTAATTTGAGGGATATCCAGACTTTTGTAAATCTAATTTTAAGAAATATCTTCTTCCATTTGTTTCAACTCAAGTAGATCAACATAGTATGTTGATTTTATCTTTCTTGGTACAACTTAGATTATCATATGAGTCCTTTTAACCTTTAAACTAATTGTGTCACACCCCCAAAATCCACCTGCGGAGTATCACCGCTTGGAGGCGTGACTGACCATGATCAAGCCACCAATCATATTGAACAAGCATGTAAGTAATAATAAAATCCAACGCAATACAATTGGTGTCCAAACAAAACATAGTTTAAGTTGCAAGCGGAAGCATAATGTCTAAAACCAAGGCATAAGTAATTAATGTTTAAGTTTATCATGAACACTCAATGTCCATGCTCCACAACGACTCTTCCCCATGCAAGCTCCTGCTAAACCTATTGACCTGCAAAGCATGTAGTAACGAGTCAACAACAACGTTGAGCGAGTTCACAGTTGGGTGTTTGTTTTAACTTGTTTCAAAAACAGTTTCCTTTAACTGGCATCCTTGCCGTGGAGGTTACCCCATAGTTGAAAACGTGTGTAGTTTAATCCCGTTTACTCTGGCAATCCAGCCGTGGGGGCTACCCCATGTTTATTTATCTGGCTCTTCGGCCGTGGGGGCTACCCCATGTATATACTACTAGACTCGTTACCATATCGACTGCTGACTGTAGTCATGTTTATGTGCCCTGAACTGTCAATGTCTATCATCATTGACGTGCCCAGATCCATTAGTTCACGCCCGTCCTCTGCGGCACGGTGTGAGGCTTGTCAAACCTAAATAGCGCTATCTAACTAATGACCCGCTCGCCATTGGCCCGACGATTAAGTCGATATAAAAAGGAGGGACTTCGTGATAGAGTTTTGGTCTAGTAAAAGTTAACTGTCCATGAGGACGAGGAATTATATTCCTGAACCAGTACTGTCCTACCCAAGAAAGGACGAGGAATCCATGTTCCTTAAACCCATTCCCTACCCCTGGGAATCCCATGCTTTGGAGAAAGTGTGAACTCACCTTGGTTTGCTCGGTATGCTAAACTATGTGCTCGCAAACAATAAATCAATCAATCAATCAAGGCCTAAGATAATGCATTTACACACAGTCAGTTCATGTTGGTCAAGTTTCACATACCATCTATGTCACAAAGTGCTTGGCAGTTAATCTCATGTATCGTATAAGCAGTTAATCAATTTCATGCCATTCATGCTTGACGGCATTAATAGGCAGTTACATACTTTACAAAGTTAACGCACTTAACAGAATTTACACACTAACAATGTTACATGTTTAACAGAATCATACTTAACAGTAATCAACATACTTAGCCGAGTTAACATATTTAACTGGATTAACAAACTAACAGAGTTAAGAACTAACAGAGTTAATAAACTTTAACAGAGTTACAGTACCATAACACACAACGAAAATACATGTGCCGAATACACATGTTTGGCGAAATCCCCTATCCAGCAAAATCACTTGGGCCGAAATCCCCAAGGTGTTTTCGTTTAGATGGAGTTTTCGTTGGTCCACCAATCATCAACATCATCATTAACAGTTTTGAAAACTTTAACAAACAATTGCTCAACCAGTCTAAATCATACAATCATCAGAGCCCACTACTAGCAAAGATTAGTCACATGTGTGCGGCCCAATGGAAACTTATTAAAAACATTGTTGTCGGCCATTAATCAATAGAGACATCCTATTCTATTGTCAGTTTGTTTCAGCCCCCATGTGTTTATTTGTCCCATGTTGTCAGCCATCATCACTTGACTTTGTACCAAACAGTAACACATAAATCATAATCATAACATTACTACTGATCAACACAGCCTAATTCGAACAACATCACACTTTCTCATCATGTACTTAATCATGTTCTATGATCGTAACTTTATCATAAAGAAACTTGATTCGTTTATAATTACAATCATCACATCAGCAACACCTATGTACATGCGATCAATCTATGCAACAACTAACAAATACCATAAAACCCATAATCATTATACAAATATGAAATCATAAGCGAGAATCACTAACCGAAGACCTAATTAATCGAGATGCAATCACAAGTAGAAGGGGGGGGGTCTTGTTACTGCCGTCGCACCCTCAATGAAAAAGTAGGGTTTGATATGATCTACCATCCTTCCTAATCATTCACGTAATATGAAAATATAGGGACAAGGGATTTGGGCCGGTTTCCATATTAATCGAAACAAGGGTTTGGGCCTAACAGATCTCATTTTGTTTTTAAATATACAACCATGATATTATTAATACAAAATATGTATACACATACACACATAATACACACCATATATAGCATAACAATCACAATACGTTGTAACATATTACAAACACGTACAGTTGTGAAACCAACAAGTCGTGTAAACAAACAACTAAACAATTAATCGTGCAATTAATGCGAAGATGGAATCTTGGAAACTCGAGTTGTCACATTATCCAGCACAAAAAATGTTATACAACATAGAAATACAACACATTTTAGTGGGTTTTTTTAGTATTAATATTTTATATAGTAATATGGTACTCAAATTAAAGATAAAAAGACGCTCGATTTTACGGTGAAATTTTTATGAAAAAATAATGTCGTATAAAAAAGTTATAAACGTTTAAAAAATGGGGGTGGAATATGCATGTGCATTGCATGTGGAGAGAGAAAGTGTATAAATAGGATTTTCCCAAGATAACCTTGCACTCATTTCTCCTACACTTTCATCTTAACCATTGATTTGAAAAATGAATGGTTAAGATTCCTTCTCATCCTACTTAGCCAAAATAATCTTTTTATTTGATCTTAATTACCCCTTACCTATATAACTATTTGAATTTTAATAAGGGTTAGACTGAGTATAAGTTTTTTATTGTATTTAGAGTAAACTACCATTTTGGTCCCTGTGGTTTGTTCACTTTTGCCACTTTAGTCCAAAACTCAAACATTTTGCATCTGGGTCCCTGTGGTTTCAGTTTTATTGCCATTTTGGTCCAAAAATGAAATCAGGTCATATTTGTCTTATAAAATCCTACTATTTTGTCTTTTTCCTCAGGGGCAAAATGATCATTTCTTTTTTATAAATAAATACCAAATTTTATAAGACAAATATGACCTGATTTGCCCCTGAGAAAAAGGACAAAATTGCAGGATTTTATAAGACAAGTATGACCTGATTTCATTTTTGGACCAAAATGACAATAAAACTGAAACCACAGGGATCCAGATGCAAAAGGTTTGAGTTTTAGATTAAAGTGTCAAAAGTGACCAAACCCCAGGGACCAAAATGGCAGTTTACTCTTGTATTTATTAAATACATTTTGAGTTAGGTTAAAATTAGTAATTGGGTAGAGGGTCTAGAGTTATTGTAAATTGTGTGAATTTTTATTTTTTTCTGGTTTATTGTATAAATTAGGTTATCACCCGTGAGTCGGGTTTAGATATTTGAATTTTATCAAACACAACTATATATACATTTTAAAAAATGAATAATGAGTGACTAATAATGTATATTAATTAATTGTTAACATCTTCAAAATTATGAATATTTATCAAATATATGACATAGAAAACAAAGTTGATCATATTGTATATAATCTTAAAAGGCAAAGTCGGTGGATTTTCCACCGGCTTTGCCTTCCAGCCCCTATACTTTAATGATATTGCAATTTTAGCCCATTTGATTTTGCTACCTTTAAAGTTTCATAAAATGGCAAATTTAGTCCCTAAACCTTCTACTTTGAATTTCCAAAACCACAACCGCATCTTTCAAACTTTGTCAGCACCAACCCTAAAGGCAAAGTCGGTGGATTTTCCACCGGCTTTGCCTTCCAGCCCCTATACTTTAATGATATTGCAATTTTAGCCCATTTGATTTTGCTACCTTTAAAGTTTCATAAAATGGCAAATTTAGTCCCTAAACCTTCTACTTTGAATTTCCAAAACCACAACCTCATCTATCAAACTTTGTCAGCACCAACCCTTTACTTTGGTTTCTACCATCATCCCCTTAGCTCTTACACAGTTACGCCTCCAGGCACCAACCCTCTTCTTTTATATTTCCACCAACACCCACTCATCTTTTACACATTTTTTGCCACCAAAAGTCGGTGGATTTTCCACCGGCTTTGCCTTCCAGCCCCTGTACTTTAATGATATTGCAATTTTAGCCCTTTGATTTTGGTACCTTTAAAGTTTCATAAAATGGAAAATTTAGTCCCTAAACCTTCTACTTTGAATTTCCTAAACCACAACCTCATCTTTCAAACTTTGTCAGCACCAACTCTCTACTTTGGTTTTCCACCATCACCCCCTTAGCTCTTACACAGTTACGCCACCAGCCACCAACCCTCTTATTTTATATTTCCACCAACACCCACTCATCTTTTACACATTTTTCGCCACCACCCCAATACTTTTACACTGTCAATTTTAGACTTAGCTTTTTTACCCCTTGCACTATTACTCCATTTTTACACCCGCCCAACTTTAAAAAAACTGTAATTGTAACCCCCTAGACTACAACTCCTACTTTTCCAAATGCCAGTGCATTGTGTTTTACGAAATTTTTAGGCATTGTGTTTTACACTTTGTGTCTACATTTGTGTTTTACACTTTTTTTGTAATTGTCTTTTACGCACTGCGTTTTACGAATTGTGTTTTGTCTTACTATATGTTTCCACCCGTCGCACGCCGCCGCAACGCGCGGCGGGAAAAATACTAGTTTGTTATTAAAAGAATATTCTTAAATTATTGGAACCCCGTAACTTCGGGGGGCTGGACCATTTAATGGTCTTCGGTGGTGGTCATGGGGGAGGTGGTGGTAGCATCGATGTCCGGAGGCAGAGGGTGTCGGCAGGGGTCGGTGGTGTTCGGTGGTGGCGGCGGTGGTGGTAGTGGTGGCCGGTGGTGGCGCCAGAGGGTGGCGACGACGGTGGGTTGTGGTGGCGTAGTCTGTGGTGTCTGGTGGTGGTGGCACTGGTGTTCGGAGGCGGTGGTAGCGACGGGTGGTGGCGGTGACACATTGGAGTCGGTGTTCGGTGGTGGAGGGTGATGGTGGGTGGCAATGGTCGGCGGGCGGGTGGCGGTGACATGGTCGGCGGTGGCGCTGGTGGTCGACGACGTTGGGTGGCGGCAGCGGTAGAGGTGTACAAATCGGTTTTTTTCAAAAACCGGTTTTGGCTATTAACCGAACTGGTTTTTTCATCCAAAATGAAAACCAGTTTTTTTAATAACCGGTTTCGGTTACTAACCGGTTTTTCAAGTCCAAAACAATAACCGGTGTAACCGGTAGGGACCGGTTTTTAACCGGTTTTTGCAAAAAAAAAAAAAAAAGCGGTTTTTACCGGTTTAACTGGTTTTAAATATTAACCGGTTTTTCATACCAAGAATCCTAACTGGTCTACAACCGGCGGTTCGGTTATAAAAAAAACTGTTAAAAAAACCGCTTTCGGTTTTTTTCCCGGTTTCGATTCTAAAACCGGTTTTTTGTACACCTCTAGACGGCGGGTGGCTAGTTGTGGAGGTGGTGGAAGGTGTTGGTGATGAAGTTGAGAGAGGAAATAAAATTGAAAAAAACTGTTGGTACACTTTATGTGGACGCGACTCGGTTCGGTTCGACACGGTTAGGACCGGATCAAGTCCGACGTCGCGACATTCCTCCATCGTGCGCCCCAGAGATCGACACGCGAAGCACGGAGAGCCGCGACCATTCCCGCTGACACATCACCATGACATCACATTAGTGATGTCATAATGATGTCAATGAAAATCTAAATGCCATGCTTGACGAACTTTGAATTCCATATATGACGAAGTCCCATTTCGTCATGTTTTATAAATGACGAACTCCCTGATTTCGTCAATATGTGTGTGTGGCGAAATCCCTGATTTCGTCACACATGATTTTCGTCATATGGGATTTCGCCGTTGGTCAGTATATATAGCACAGATGTTTATCAGTTTAGTCATGAGTGAACATAGAGAGACTTAGTGAGAGTCTGTAAACATTGTTTGTATATGTTTGTGGTTGTACTCATCCCTAATCAATAGATATTGAATCTTTGGTTACGTGTGTGTGTTCTACATTGTGTTTGGTTTGCACCGTCACGGGGATTCCGCACCCGCGATTGTGTTTGTGATAAACAAGGATAGGTTACTTATCGGATCCTCCGAGAAAAACGGACCTACAAGTGGTATCAGAGCTCTGGCTCTTTTCCTTGTTTAAAACCAAACATTGTGATTGTTTGAAACAAGTATTTTTAACTGTTTTCAGTTTGGTGGTTCTTGAAAAATCATATTTTCTGAAAATATTTTCTGGAAATCAGTGTTTAAATCGTTGTTTTTGCTATATGTTTTAGTGAAAACCTTATTATTTTGCATATTTGCATGTTAGAGATAGGTTTTTATTGAAAGTTTGTGCAAAATACGTGATCAACAATTTCCCCGGTGGCCGGAATCATCATAATGTTCATCAAGATCTTCAAACGTGTTGATACTGTTCTTCAAATATTAACTGCGTTTGATCTATATTTGATAAATTATTGAAGTGTTAATATTAGAATATTATTGTTTGAATATTGTGTACACATAACATGATGTTCTGTTGACTTTTGTGTATCTCAGTAAGGTGTGGATTGAATTTTGTGTACATGTGTGATGATGACTTGTTGAAATTAGTAGTTTCTAAAAGCATGTCGGTTTGAAGTTTGTGGCCCTTTGTGTCAGTAGATTTGATATTGTTTTGAAAAATATCCTACAAGTATCTTCGTCACCATACATCTTCGCCACACACAAGAGTCTTCACCAACCTCTATCTTCGTCAAGCATATAGTCTTCGTCGACAGATAGATTTCGTCAAAGAACAAGTGTTCGTCGCACAGTATTTTCGTCGAGGAGGGGTGTTCGTCATTACATCATCTTCGTCACCAAACAGTCTTCGTCGGGTATCATTCTTCGTAACAGGTTTCGTCGGCCCCTTGAGTTTTCGTCACAAGGACTTCAGACTATTTAAACCACATGAAATCTGACATTAATCAATACTCTATATGCATTTTAATACAATTTGACCAAACATTCTTATATTCACGTGACTTCCTACAACAAGCAATTAATGTGAATTGATATATTTGACTTTTGATCACATTATTTATTGAAACAAATTTACATGAAAGCAATTAGTTATCGAGACAAACAATGACCAAATCACGTGACCTTCTGATGAAGTTTATTATTGACACCGATACTTGTTGACTGACAATTGACTTTAATGAAACATCTTTGTGTTACGTCACATAGAGTTTTGCCAAGGTACTTTAAGTTTCGTCAAAGGTTATCACACATAGAGTTTCGTCATTAGAAGTTTCATCATACAGAGTTTCGCCAAAGGACAAGTAGAGTTTCGTCATAACAGATTGTTTCGTCAAACAAGTTTCGCCAAGACAAGAGTTTTGTCGAAACTTGTCAAATTGTTTAACAGAAGCTTTGCAAAACTAATTTAACAGTTTGTTTTCAAGTGTGTAACCAGGTTATCACTTTCATACATCGATCATGAGTTGTACTAGCCCTTCGGATTGGAGCATGGAACCGAGACCAGGTGAATATCAGACTTCGGCAGCCGCGTGGTTAAGGAACGTTATGCCTCCGCAATCTATCAGTTCAAGTCAATGGGCATTGGTATCGAATCAAAATCAAAGCATTCAAAATCTTTTGCTTAGAGAGAGTGAAACGGGTAGCAATAATCGCCCCCCCAAAGTTGAATCACATGAATGAATATCCGACATGGAAAGGTCATTTCCACACGTACGTTGTAGGGAAAAATACCGAAGTATGGACGTGCTTCATTTCGCCGTATAATCAAGATCTAGAAGAAGCGGGTTCAAGTGCGGCGACATTGGCGAATATGCTAGAAGATGACAAGAAAGCGTATGATCTAGAGAAGAAGGCGTTTGCTATTCTCACGCAAGCACTCCACAAAAACATCTATCATCAATTCTCTTATTGTACGAGCACGAAAGCACTATGGGATGCCTTGGTAGCAAGAGGTGAAGGAAATGCAGCGACAAGAAAGACACGTCATGATCTGTTGAAGAAAGAGTTTGAATCATTTCATTTCTTGGAGAATGAAACCCTAAATGATATGACTACTCGTTTTTATCATTTGATTAGTGAAATGTATTCTTTTAATGTTCGTGCAACTCAACAGGAAATGGTTGCAAGGTTTGCTGATGCTCTACCTCCAAAGTGGAGCGCATTCATTGAGCTTCTAAAGCATACGGGCATTCTAGATACTGTCAATATCTATGAATTCATTCAGAAGTTGGAACACAAGAATGATGAAGAAATCCGAAAAGCTAAACGAATTCCTGTACCTCAAAATACTGAAAAATACCTTGCAGGTTTTAACTCTTTAGCTAGTTCCAGTTCCAGTTCAGTTCAGCAACCGAAGCTACAGATGGCGTTTATGTCGAATACAAGCTCTTTTCCGTTTCCACAATCAACTCCACCTGAAGTTTTCGATCCAAGTGCCTATCATCCGCCAGCACATATGATTGCTCAAGCTCATGCTTTTCTAAACCAGATCCGAGTGCATGGCTACCTGAACTCCAACCTCCACCACAAGTTCCTCCCACTCAACCTCAATTTGATCCAAATGCCTATATTCCAACATCATCACAAGCCCAACCACAACCTAAATCCAAACAGCCACAAGCAAACTTATCCAAAGTCAATGTGGAAACTGCAAGGGAAACTATGGAACTTCTTAACACCATGGTCAATGCCTATTGCGGACTAGTCGCAAGTCAGATTGGCAACATTAATTTGACAAACGAAGACTATCAGCAGATAGACAGGGACGAAATGGAGTTAATGGATATCAAGTGGGCATTTGCGAGCGCGGTTAGACGAGCTAAGGATTATATGAGGAGAACCGGGAAGACTCGCTTGGAAAGCAAGCGGGATACGAAGTACGGATTTGATAAAGATGCCGTGACATGCTTCAATTGCGGTGAGAAGGGTCACTTCAAACGTGAATGCATGCGACCGAGCAAACAAGGCAACCAAAATCCCTTCCAAAATCAAACAAGTACTTCAAATCAACTTAACAACGAAAGAGGGATAGTAGCTGATAACAACCAAACAAACCAGTCAGGGCCATCTAATACTAATCGAGCATTAGTGGTACAAGCCGATGAGGGATGTGATTGGTCCGTACAGTTTGGAGGAGGAACTGCATGTTATACGAAGATCATCAGTCACATCAAGCATGTGCACAAAGAAGAATTCTCTGAAGATGATGATAGTTCGGGATACAGTGGCAGTTCCGATTCAGAATCAGATGTGAATGAGAAAACTGATTCTGAAGGTGATAGTTTGATTGATGCTGAGGAGATAAAGTGTCAGAAATATGTCTTGGTCAAGAAAGCTGATGCTACATCAGAAGAAATGGAGAAGATTCTCACTGAAGATAGATCTTTCTCTTCTCAGACTGCCTTTATGGCTAATGTCACAGCTTCTACAAGTCAGGTAAAATCTGAAACTCCTAGCATATGTAGTGATTGTGCTGATATGAAACATGAATGTGCTGAATTGAAACATGAATCTGAAACGGTTCATAGTCACAATCAATCAAAAACGTCAATCAATCCTTGATTGATAAAGTGTTTGAAGATAATACAACTAAGTTTTTGGGTAAAGTGATCCCGAAAGTTTCTGTAACTCAATGTGATCCTATTCCAAAAGCTGAAATTAGAAAACAGCATGGAAATCAGAAATTACTGACTAAGCAACAACCTGTCGCCTTTAAGGGTAAACAATAACAACGAGCTCAAAAGCCTAAGGCTTTACACCCAAAGTCTGAAACAAAAGGAGCTCGTTACAAGAAGAAAAACAAAGACATTAAATTTGTGGCCTCCATGGGTACTGATAAAGTTGAGACTTTTGAAAATAAATCCAATACTGAGTTTGTTTAAAAGGTCAAAATTTTGAAACGTAATAGTGATAACAATTACACCCAATACACAAACGGGTGTGAAGCTAGTACCTCAGGGTCTACAAATTAAACGTTAGGTCCTCGAACATAATCTCCTAATTTTGTTGAAAGGATATCATGCTTTAAATGCGGGGAGTTTGGCCACATTATCAGAAATTGCACAAACTCTCCGAAACCAAATTTTGTAGAAAGACCCCCTTCTGAACAAGGTCGCTAACAACGTCGTCCTGTGTCACCAAAAACTGACAAACGCACTGTTAAAGAACAGGAAACAAAACAACGACGTAAAAATGTGAAGGTGATCGAAAAGGCTTTAAAACCAGAAAATGTTAAAAGGAAACCAATTTTGTCACAACCGTTAAAACCGGAGATTTCTAAATCTATAAATAATACACAATCCGGTAAACGGAAACAGGCTTGGAAACCGAAAACAGGTGAGGATTCAGGGGGAGGCTTGCAATTTAAGGACCTTCAAGAAATTGAAATTACATTTCTTGATTCTCAGGGGCAACCCAAGTCTATGAAGGCTTGGGTCCCCCTCTCCAACTAATCTCTGAGTGAGTGTGCAGGATGTTCCAGGAGGAACTATCATAGTCATCGGATTGTTGATAGCGGAGTGTCCATGCACAAGATCGGCAAAATTGTATGTCGAAAGAAATTGAAAACCTTCGACAAAATGCAAGTCATACCAAAGTTTGATTGTTCAAAGCTTTGATCGGGTCCCTGGGATAGATTCAATCAAAATGTACGCACCTGCAGCACGTCTGATGTTCAAAATCAACAAGATGAACGTGCAGTGTACATTTCTTCACGGTGTGATTGAAGAAAATGTGTTTGTTGAACAAACCAACCGGGTGTGCGGATGCCTTGGCATGGATTGAACAACCGCACACTTCTTCTCAAAGAGAAAGATAAAGACCTTCGTTGGTGCAATGTGGAAGACCAGCCGGACCCAAAGGTTTATAATCTTGTTGCTGTGAAGACATTTTTCAGAAAATTGAAGTAGCTACAAAAATCGACTTTGAAATCCACAACGGGTGGATATCCAGTTTGGGAGAGCACTTAGATTCCTTGCAATGCACGAAGCAGTTGCAGAATACGGTTTTGAATTTCTAATCTCTCCTATACTTGTCGATATTTATGTTGCTTTATGAATTATTATCATCTCGTACAGCACTCCTTGACCAGACACATTGATCTCGAATATCACTTCACACGTGATTGTTTCAATATGAAACTCGTCAATGTTGTCATGGTCCGCACCGCTTACCGACGTGCCAACTCATTTTTCCAAAATTCGATAAATCATTTCTGATTAAATTAATTTTGGTAAACGACATTGAGGTAAAACATGAGTTAACCGACATCGGGAAATCCTTTTTGTAAATATCTTTGTGTCTTTTAAATTTATCTTAGTTTGTTGATTTTAGGGGGAGTAAATCCATATTTGAAAAATTCAAAAACATCGAAAAATTTCAAAACCAAAAACATTGGAAAAACAAAAATGAGGTTCCTGGCGAGAAAAAGGGAAAATGATAGGACATCAGTGGTCTGTCTAAGCCTCTTTGAAATGAACTTAAAATGAAAAATGTTAAGCAGCTCTATATAAGATGTATCGGTAGGCTCACAATCATGTTAAAGTGTGCAGGGTGATATAAGTCTTAAATTGACTGAAGACCAGGTGGGAACCGCACATTGGCATATGGTCTTAGTACCGAAATTTCGTTTGATTGATTGCCGAGGTTCTGAGATATTCGATATTTATGCTGTCTTATCATCTGGGTATCATGGTTGTATCAAACCGAAAAATAACGGAGACGAAGTCTAGATATTCCATGATACTATTCATACGTGTACATATTGCATACGACCTCAATAAGTGATCAACAATCACATGTCCAAAAAAAATAAGTGATAATATATAACAGATTCTTTGCGGGAGTCAAGTTTGTCTCTTTGCTGTACGTTAGTACTGACCTGTTCACGGACTTGCTTCTGTGCCCTCATGCATCTGAAAATCAAGTTCCTCATCAATAAGTGATTCTATCACATACGGCTTGTTTTCAAATCAAAATAAGTGAGTTTCTCACATCTTTTATACGGTCAAACAGATGATAAGCGGTATACTCACCTGTAAGATGAACTCTCGTGCATACATTGATACGGGAATGTGTCGTGTGTGGATGAACACCGGTCGGTAAGTATAAATCATACCTTAACGTATCCCCTCGCCATGATTACATCTGATAAGTTGAGCTTATGTGGACAACAATACCGATAATTGTTATAGGATGCGTATCTAAATGTTAACTAATTGAACAAAAAGAGCGTCTTGGCGTGACCGTACACTGATATGATTCTCTTACCCTCGAAACTCGCAAAAAGAATGTCTGTAAATATTTGTTTACTGCTTTCGTTTATGCATCTTTGTATATATTTATTTATTGCTTTCCGTCTTTACATTTGAAAAATGAAAAATTCCAAAAAGATTTTAGGTGTGTTTTAATATAAACTTTATAAAAGCCAAAAAGATTTTGCTTCTAGTTTATTTTTGATTGAACGATGTTGGAACTCGAGTCTATCCTACCCAAAATCCTGATTGTAAGCCGGAAAACAATTGCATCTTCATAAACAGTCGAAGTTAACAAGTTTTGAAAGTAAGGGATTAAAATTGATCATTTTCTAAACTTTCAAACTGTTGTCAATCGGTGTTTGATTGAGATTTGATCTCATATGTGTCGTTTGTTTAATTTGTCTATATTCCAAATGGTTGTTCTCATTACGTGTTTAGCTTTCTTGTATGTGCAGATGCGACATCAGAATCAGCTAAAGGCGAAGAGAACGTGTCAGATGACAAGCCGTAAAGTGAAGACACGACGTTGATGCAATCAGAAGATCAAGATGATCAAATTGCAACTGACCATTTTTCAACACCACAAGGATCTAAAGTATTGAAGATCAAAAGATTCACGAGCAACATTCAAGGGGGAGTTTGTTGATACACTCCCTGATTGTGTCACGTGAAGACTTTGAAGATCCTCCGACATGGAAGACGAACCATCACGAGTAGCGTCCAAGGGGGAGTTTGTTGGTACACTTTATGTGGACGCGACTCGGTTCGGTTCGACTTGATTCGGTTCGACACGGTTAGGTCCGGATCAAGTCTGACGTCACGACATTCCTCCGTCGTGCGCCCCACAGATCGACACGCGAAGAACGGAGAGCCGCGACCATTCCCGCCGACACATCACCATGACATCACATGATGATGTCAATGAAAATCTAAATGCCATGCTTGACGAACTTTGAATTCCATATATGACGAAGTCCCATTTCGTCATGATTTATAAATGGCGAACTCCCTGATTTCGTCAATATGTGTGTGTGGCGAAATCTCTGATTTCGTCACACATGGTTTTCGTCGCATGGGTTTTCGTTGATGGACAGTATAAATAGCTAAGTTGTTATCAGTTTAGTTATGAGAGCACTGTGAAACTCCATGAGATTATTGTGAGACTCCACGAGAGCTGAGAGACATGTGAGAGTTTATTGTACAAGCATTGTGTGTATATGTTTGTGAATGTTCTCATCCATTTAATCGAAGTTAATCTTTGGTTACTTGTTGTTATTATTTATCTACTTTTTTCGGTTTGCACCGTCACGGGGATTCCGCACCCGCGATTGTGTTTGTGATAAACAGGGAATAGGTTTTCTTATCGGATCCTCCGGGAAAAACGGACCTACAAAAACAACGGCTATGGATGAAAATTTGAGAATGTAATGGGTGATTTATTACCTTGACCAACCAAACACATTTTTTTCATTCCCTCGTAATAGTCCATTTCATTCCGTCTCTTATTCCTGCATACTAAACACTACCTTAGTTCCTTACTCGTGACTTTTATTTATCTTCTACATAATCAGATAACTAAGGAGTTTGAGATCAAAATTCCAATCCTCTATAATTTCCACTCTATGCAATACTAAAAGAACCGGAATTCCATATACTAATTCCGACACAAATGGATTGCAAATAGCGTCGTTTTAAAAATTGCAGTCACAAAAATGCCCATCACAAATTGAGTTTTATGATCGCTTGCGACCGGTGAACTTGCATGTTTTGAGCACAAATTCGCCTTGTTTGCAAATGCTTGTTATCACTGATGCAACCTTCTTCTTTTGGCGGAGAGCAACAAGTTTTTAATTAGATATCTTTTTTATTTAAATTTAATAATCAAATTACTAGTTTATTAAATATTCATATGTTCAATCTCGAATCAATGTGATTCACTATGGCCTAAATTTGGTATGTATATCGTTAGTATCATAATGGGTCATTACAAAGCATAATAGTCAATAAGTAGTCTTAAACTCGGCATAGACACCCATGTGTGACTATAATTCAATATATAACCATTATTCTGTTGTGTGCCATTTGTCCACGTTGCCATGATCATATGCATTAACCAAAACCATTAGAAGATAGGTGAGGCATTGCAATTTAGTTTAATTATGCATAGTGTTTGTTTGTTATTTTCCTACAAATTAGTAGTAGTAGGTAAGTGTTTAGGTTAGTTTGTTACTTATTTTGAGTTCCTAAGTCTATAAATGGGATTGTGCATTTTGATTCTAGATATGAATGAAAAGTTAGTTATCTCAAAAAAAAAAGTCTTGTTCTTCAATCTAATTTCTTGGAGTTTGACCCACACAATGGGTTATTTATCCCCACTGGTGTAACACCCTAACCGATGGGGGAAACATCGGGGTGTTACGTCACAAGATTATTCAATAGCATAGCACATGATACTAAATTAATGTTAAAATATTCAATTATTCAATATGAAAATTCCATACAATGGACAAGAAAAGCAACTTGTTCAACTAACAACCAAAACTAAACATAAAAATCCATATTAAATTATTAAAAATCCTGTGTGATAGCAGTCATGAATCATCAATTGTTACGACTTGAAACATACATGAGAAAAACATGGGTCAACTAAAAGTTGGTGAGCAACATAGGTTTTATAGCAAAACACATGGGAAAAATTGTTGTACAATTCACATGGGAAAATAGATAACTATGCATTTTGTATGTCAAGTTAAGGTCACTAGGGGCACATTCAAACCTTGAGCTGATAAATAACAAACAGCTCGGATTCTATCATCCCGCGAGGTCACATCCAACGTAAGTAACCCTGAGCAAAACAAAATTTCGTGGGGGATGGGTCGTCACACCTACAACGCTATAATACCACTCGATTTGATCGCAATTAATGAATGCAACGCGTTAAACACACCAAAACAAGTTTCACAAAAAGCACATTGTACCGTGTAAGCCAAAATGATATGTATTGCAATATGTTTAGAAAGAAACGTACAATAACATATGAATCACCCCAAAGTAAAACAGTAAAAAGAGTTATGTGTACTAGGCGTTGGGAGAATCCCAAAGTGCAATCCTATCATGTTTGAATAATAGAATTTAATTGGTAACGAACCTAGGTTATGGTCTAAACGCATATATGCTAGGATTTATAAAAAAAAATAGGGATTCTAGATTTGGTTTGGGAATACTCGGGGTTTGGACTTAGAATTGATAGTTATTTAAGATATATGATTTTGCAATTATCGGATCCCGTTACAATATAAAAAGAATAATATGACCAAAATAATTCACAAGGTAACTGTGTTGGATAGTGAGTAATTGATACTTTGTTTGTAAACAATTACTAAGAATAATTATGTAACTAGTTTAATACTTGTCCAGTGGACAGGTTACGTTGAACAACGTAACAAACAAAGTTAATCTATATTAAGTGTACACAAACTTAAACATCATTACAAACAAAAGCACCATTTTTAATCTATAAAAGGAAAACGAACGTCAACAGTTTACAACCACAAAATGTTAGAAAATAAAACTGATAAGGTACTAAAACATGAAATGGTGTCATTTTAATACAAAAGTAAACGGTTGGCAAAACATATGTGTGGTAACATACAAGAACATGAGCGGAAAGTGTAATAATATCCAAACATGGTTTATTGCCTCAATTGTTTTGGATTTTGGATCATCCTCTTTGACCTAAGATGGGGGCTCTTTTCAACCTGGTAACTTGATGCCCGATGCCCATCCCTCAAGTTTGGTGTATTTTTGACATCTCTATTGGGGGACACTTAGAAATTATAATCCATTAAAAGCCAGGATCCCCTTATTGTAACAAACATGTGGTAAGGATGTTTATATTAAAAAAAGCTACACTAAAAACTAAAAAAAGAAGAAAAAATGATATGGGTCCGTATGAAACTGTCGTAAGTAGTCAAAGCATGAAGAATGTTGACAAACCCTCAGTTTCATTGACAAACCCTCAGTTTCATGGAAAAGAGATATAAAAACATTATTTTCTATGGATGATCAATAATATGTTATGAATCCAAACAATGATTACGGAAAAAAGTAAATAAATTCAACAGCCAATTAACACAATGATTCTTATCTCGCTGCTAAGCGCCACATTTGTTTAAATGATCCGTGGTTGGTTTTTAGCGTGGCTTGAAAATTATATGTAACGCCCCAAATTTCATATGTTTTTAATATAAACTTTATGTACGATGTCGTAAGGGTAGATGGTAATTTTAGACTACTACAATAATAATACTCGGTTAATTTTTGCTAGTAAGTCTAATTATTTAGAATGAATAAAACTAACTAAGAGGAAAGTAACTTGATTAATGGTTAGATATGTAAATGACATTTTATGAAAACATGAGGGGCTGAAAGTGAAATATGGCTATGAAAGTAATAAAACACAAACTTATAGCAGATGGTGGGCATATGTGTGTGTGTCGAGTTCAAGCAGGAAAGAAAAACAAAACCGACATATTCAACTACAAGTAGAAATTCAGCAAATTGAGGATGAAATAGGACTAGATTCTTATGCATGTGATGAAATTCTTAATCATCTAAGAGTTCTCTACATAAGGTATGTTGAAATTTGTAATTTGGTGAGCTTTAATGAAGTGCTTTTATGTTTCATCCACGAAATTAAGCATGATGATGTGTTAGGATCACTATATAGAATATGTGTTATACAAGATTTTGATTAATTCGATGTTTGGAGGTGAAATCCATTTGGGATGATGAAGATGGCAACATGGGTATGTTACCCATGTCCAATCCTTGTGTAGTTAACTATGATGAATTAGTTAGTGTGTGATGCATAATTGTTGATTAGATTGAAGGATTGTATGAAATTTATGTGATTCTTAGTGATAATGATGAATGAATGTAGGAAATGGGAATAAGAGCATGAATTAGTTGTACATTGTGCATTAAACAGTGTACGCACACCAAGTGTTTGATGAAATGCCTAGTGTAGGTTAGTATGCGAAATTACATGCTAATTAATGGATAAATATATGTTGAGTATGATAATAATATAATTAATAATAGTTGAACATAAGAGATGCGTTGTAGAAGGAATTCATGAGAAGGTGTTGTTGATGGTAAGATTTGGGTGGAAATGTGCATTGGGAACTTGTACTTTATGCTTGAACGGTGAGAATGCACATCATGTATTGGACCAATTGCTTATTGGTAATTTAGGATTTGATGTACGCTAAATACATAACATATGAACTTGCTAGTAATGATGTTATGACTTTGTTTAAATAGATTAACCTTGTATGTGGTTGTCAAATGTGAGATAATGAAAACATTAACATGTGAAAGTATGTGTATGTTTATGTGAATGTGTATGTGTATATAGTTAGGTAATCGTGTGGTTGTAAGCATATTACATCATGATTGTGAAATGTATATAGTGATGTTTGTATGGCCTAATATAATGACACGAATATATAAGGTTAAGTCGTAAGTTATATGTTAAACTGTTGACTTCTGAAAGGCAATTGTGCATAAGAAGCATGCTAGACTTGTCACAATTGTAACATTATAGAAAGTCATATGGTACATGTTATATCAATATGTGTCATATGTGATGACATAATGAATTATATGAAATTGAAAAGATGTGATTTTGGGTATATGCCTTATGCTTGTTATAGTTGGCTTAAGAAAGAGCCAAATGTGAGTTATGCATTTGATGTGATCGTTAATATGTACAATCATGTATGCTAACGAGAATGTGATTGTGATGACATGAAAGCATAAGGATCATGTTGAGTTGGACTCAAGCAAGGAAGGCAAACGAGTCAAAAGGAGATAAGAAAGCAGATGCGAATACGGACGCATAAGGTAAGTGATTCCCGAACTAAATTTATTTATATATAATGAGTTTTGATTGCAAGAAGGATGGGAATCATGAAAGGATGGGTAAGAAGTGATAGAACAAAAGTAAGTAAAGTCGTATTGGGTAATATGTGAATTAGTTATGAATGAAAAGTCATGTTAAGTTCAAATGGGTCAAAATCAAGAAAGTAATATAAAAGTATAGGATTTGGTTGTGGGAACTTGGGGTTAAGTGTTAGAATGATTTGGGGGCTTGGAATAATGTTATTTTACAATTTGGGAAGTTCATGATGCGCGAACGGGGGTCGAAACGTCAAAAAGAATGAAATCCGGCATCGGTGCTGCAGGGGCAACGTCCCCGACGCTGGGCAGCAGTTGGCCGACGTCCTAACTTGCTGTCTACGTGCCAGCCGACGCCAGTAGCCCCATTTCTTCGTTTTTCTTCGATTTCGGACCCCGTAGACCCATTCCTAAGCCTCGTTAAACTTCTATAATGTACCCCAACCTTACCAAATAGTTTTGTGAGCAAAGGGTGAGTATTGAACTCATTTTCAAGCTCTCGAAATGTGCCCCAAACTCATTAAAGGATGTTTATGAAGTGCTATTAAGAAGGGAGCATGTATGTAAGTAGGTGTGGGAACGAAATAAGTTTGTAAGCATGTATGTATATGGATTTACCTACATGTTAGTGATGGAATCCATAGGTAAGCATGAATAGAAATGAGCATGCACATAGGTTTGTATGTATGAGACTAATATATATGGATGTTTGACACTAAGATTTGTTAGTATATTTATATAGGAATGTAAGTGGTATGTAAGAGCTTGGATATGGAGGTATGCATGTATGTATGTATGTATGTATGTAACACCTCGTAAAATCACGTCCAATGATGTATTGACACGTGTAATAAACCCTAATGAAGTCAAACCTTGAATTAAGGAACTAATTTTTTTTCGAAAAATCGAAAACTTTGATTATGAAAGGACTGGAAGTGTTAACATACCTAAAATAAGTTCTGAATAACCTCACATGATGATTATATTCACAAATGAGCCACTTGTCGATCAAGTGTGGCCGTTACCGTAATTAATTGGAAGTTTGCGCAATGAAGGGTTAAAAAACGTCAACATGTTAATTATTACCTCTGAGTGAGCTTTTAACAAATCAGGAGCTTCATGATATTTGATTATACTCTCGGGAATGCCAACTATTGGCCGTCTAAGGTTTTTATGCCTATAAGTACAGCCACGCGCAACTTTGCAAGTTAGAGGGGCTAAAAGCGTCAATATGTTTAATTATACCTCTGAATGACCTTTTAGCGAACCCGAAGCATCGTGATGTTTAATAATACTTTCAAGAATGCCTAATATGGATTTGATAAGGCTTCAATGCTATTAAATGAGGAGATGCGCAAGTTTGCGCAATAGAGGGACCTAAAGCGTCAACTTTTGAACCTACGCCTTTCGGTGATCATTTAAGCGAACGAGAGTGTAGTAATATTTATGTATATGCTTGGGAATGATCAATATGGGCCATGGAAGGCTTGGATATCATTAAACAGTATTTCGCGCTACTTTGCGCAATTAAAGGACTAATTGCGTCAAACGGCAAAAGTATGCCGATTCGTAGGGTATCGAACCTTCTGGAATATGACCATGAGTTAATCAAACCCAAATTATCCTTTACATAGCTTAGATATAGGATTAGAGGTGTTTGGTGCGCAAAAATAAACTTTTAAGTCATGCAGGGACTAAAAGTGTCAAAAAGTGCACAAGTTTGCGTTTACACGCATATCTTACATTCTGAATATCTCCGGACACCCAAAAATTTATGTAAGCACTAAAATATTTTATTTTAGTATTTGGCTTGATAAAATTCCATTCGTCGCGTCGTTTGGATTGTTTTTCGCGTCCG
Source organism: Helianthus tuberosus (assembly GCA_030545235.1). NCBI lineage: Eukaryota > Viridiplantae > Streptophyta > Magnoliopsida > Asterales > Asteraceae > Helianthus > Helianthus tuberosus. Next base: position 130,587,182 of record CM060427.1, on the reverse strand, counting down.
TCCGTGTTTCGTCGTAATTAGCCGAACAACGAGACCGTACGACCAAACGAACCGACATCCGACATATTTTTGAGCATGTTTCATGTTCCCTATGCTTAGGCATCATGGTAGAGCCCTAAAAATGGTTTAACGGGCCTTAGATGTGTCGGAAATGGCATTTGGAAGTGCAGGGGCTAAACCTGTCAACAATTGAAACTTTACTATGATGACCAGGTCCTTACGAAACGTAAGACTATGGACCTTACGGTCCGTAAGCATGTCCCAGATACAGAAATAGCTGCAGACAGCCTGTTCTAGCTGGATCCAGCCCTTGCTCATGGTATTTCTTCAAACCTTGGGCGCCCCTAGCATTTGAAAACTGTGTGTATGTGGTGTACGGTCCAGATCAAGGCTCGTTTATCGAGGAACGATCTTAACGGTCCTCAAAATCCTATAAATACCCCTTGATCTTACTCCCATTTCACTCCATGATCTGAATTATTCTAAGTTGGAGCCCTTGTGCTTCATACCTGAACATCCTAGATCAATTCCATCCTTGCTTGGACCCTTCGTAAGTGTCCTTCATGCTTAGTTTAATTATTTAGTGTTTATAACTGGAAATTCAAGCGTTTGCGATAAACGCTTTGACTTATTAAACGGTTAAGCCATTGTTCGCAACAAACATGGCTACGTGACCGTAATTAGGTAGGTGTTAAACCCTCAAAAGGGCACCTCCTAATTACCACGTTTACTTAGTTAAATTGTCAGGTCAAATAAAAGTCAAACGGGTTAGTTTTAAATAAAATTCATAACTATTAATATAAAAGCCATTAAATCGGTTTTCTCACTTTAATAACTTGGTAAATATTAGTTGAACATGCCTAAGCATGATTCAACCCGACAATTCTAAGTATAGGCTCGGTTTGGAACCGAAAGTCGCAAAAGTTGACTTTTGCTTTGACTTTCAGTTCTGACCCGATTTAGTTTAGTTTAATTATGCCTTAGGATTCCTTTGTGACCATATGATATGTTAGTATAACCCCCTGAAGTTATACTACTTGGTCCTTTAGGATTAGAGTTCATATGCATGTTTCCGTTATATGCTTAAATGTTGACCATTATGACCTTTTGACCATAAAACGAGATTTTTGAAAATATGAGAAGATAAGAACCTTTATTACTGAATTATAAACTTGTCCCTAAAATTTTACATCAGTTTGAGGTCTAGATTAGGAGTTATGCTCATTAGCGTAAATGAAAAGCTTTTTATTAATTAAACGGCATAATTAGCTTATAACCTATCTAAACCTAAATTTTAATACCAAACTTTTTACCTACTGATATAAAATAATATTTTAAGATTTTTGAAGATTTTTATTTATTTTTAGGCTGAGCATAACTTAGAGTTCTAAGCTTTATTCGGTAATTGTCGATTTTGCCCTTTTGGGCTATAAAATGAGTTTTACAAAACCTTTTGAAACCAAACCTTTTTCTACTGATCTAATATGATAAATAAAACATTTTGAGCCCTCTGGAATAATAAAAATATCAGCTTTCCTTTAAGAACCCGGAAATAGCTCAAAATGCCTTTTTAAGCGTTTTTAACGCATAGTACGTATTAAAACCATATTAGAAATATAAGACTTAATACCTACTGATATATTAAGTAATTGTTTTTTATATTCTAACAGTAAGTAAAAGTTTTTAAAGTCAGATTCCAGATTTGACCTTATAAGCTTATGTGAAATTACTAAAATGCCCCTTCGGTGCATAATTTGGTTATAAATAGTAAATTTCACATATAGCTAATACCCTACTGATATAACTTATAAAAATAAGTATATTTACTGATTATATCAGACCTATAACTCAGATTACCATTTAAACTCTTTTATAACCTTTAAAATGACCAAAATACCCCTACGGGGTATAAATTGCTCTTAAACTCGTTTTGGGCATAATGGAAGGTATCCTACTGATATCACAACATATTTAAGGCATATTAACTTAGGAAACATGTTCATGACTCATTTGGTTACTCGTTACGCACTTTTTGCGTTCGGATCGGCTTATGTAACTAGTTGCATATATTGGCCGAAACGGGTCAAACCATATCGTTTTCATCTCAAAATCCAGGATGTGTTTAGTTTACCCTTATTACACAAGTATACAAGCTTGTGGGGTCTAAACCACATTCTAATCCGGTTCTCGCTTAATCATGCGTTTTGAACCGTAAACCTTTCCTTAAAACTAACCGGTCTAAGTTACGACTTAAATAAGACCCGTTAGAAAATCTAATAGGTTAATAAAACCTTCGTTCCAGATTAAGAGCCCCAGTAGAAGTACTTATGCTTGCTGATTAGAATATACGGCTGAGTATAAATTGCATTGCTAGCTCAGGTAAATACTTTTAACTTATTTTCCCTATACGGGCTTGGGATACGGTATTATAATAATACCGCTTGGTCGGGTATTGAATGTTTAATCGTATTGTGATTAAATTATTGAGGTAACCCGCTTTAATCTGTCTTGTTTGAAATAAAGGCCTTTAGGGGTTAATGACCATGTCCCGGATATCCTTGACATCATTATATTATAAAATGGCCACGTCTTATGCACGGGGTGTAGGCATACACCTGACAGTGCCTAAGGGAAACGGTATCTCACTCTCTTGTGGGCCTATACTTGTGGCGTGTCTGTTAATCTTGACTCGGTTTCTACACCGGGCCCTGAACGTATAACGAACATGTAAATCTGTATACAAGATTATTTTATATAATTGTCCCAAGTTATAAAAGATATTTTTGTGCCTTGTGCATTCAAATCAATTTTCTTAAACATTTTCAAAATGAGTCAGTTAATTGTATTTACCAGTGTAAACTGACGTATTTTCCAAAAAGGTTAAGTGGCAGGTACTGTACGTAATTGGCTAGGAGCTCAGGGCGTTAATAAGGAATCTTGCAAGTTCTAGATGCCTAAAGTCTGTTGAACAGTTCTCTTTTATTTGATCCGCCTGTGGATCTTTTACATACCGTTTGTAATACTTTGATATTACTTTATATCGGATTGTAATATATTTATCTTTTGCTTCCGCTGTGCATTTAAATTTGTGTTGTTTGACTGTGATGATATCAACTACGTCACGATACTCCCCACCGGGCCCACCGGTAATACGTGGAAATATCGGGGTGTGACAGGTTGGTATCAGAGCCAACATTGGGTGAATTAAACACTAGCCTTTTTGTGTTTAATCTCAATGACACAGTAGCACATTCCTTAAACTTTCTGAGTCTAGACTTAACATAGGAATACTCTCAGCTCTATTCGGAGAATTATTGCTTTCAATTCTATATGTTTTGATATGTCGCCTAGCAAAGGAGCCATAATGGAAATTCTCCCCATTCGAAGCCTAGGGAAGGCTGAGCTTCGTACTGCGACAAGGATTAACGTGCAACCAAGGAGAAAGCATTCAGAAATAAAATGAAGAAGGAACTCCTTTTGCTGAAGATCGTTTCCTTAGTAGTCCATATACGGACATCTTTATCTTTCAGTCCCTTCAAGGACAACACTATTCCTTTCAAGTCCCGCTCAGGGCAACCCTGTACTTTTAATTTTTATAGTGGGATGATTAAATTTAAAATTTCATTTTTAGACTTGAAATATGAAATAAATGAAAAAAAAATAACATTCCTTGTATAAGATCTACCATTATAATAAAATGGCAAAATCTAAAAAGGGGCAAGGCCTAGCCCATGTGTCATTTTAAGACAGGGCCAAGATGGTAATTCCTCAATTAGATTCAGATCCTTATTAACATCTCAATTTAAGATTTGTTCTGCGTTAAATATTAAAAGAGAATCTTAAAAGGTATAACCTAGCTTGAACGTCATTAAAGACCTTGCTAAGATGGTAAAACCTGTTTAAAAAGAGATTCAGATCCTTGTTAACATCTGAAAATATGTTAACACTCCTGGCAATAGTGATGCGATAAAATCACACTTGTCATCTTCATATTAGGAATTTTCTAAACCCCTTATTTAGCATAAATGATCAAGAGGAATCATGGCTAATAAACGTCGAACATGATGAACACATCAAAACATCCATTGGGATGTATACCTACGGGCAAAGATGTATCCATGAAAAGATAGTTGTATTTCATAAACTTCTTGTCAAGACAATGAATTATGAAATTATCCGATCCAAAGGAATCATTGATTATGTTTTAAAATTTCCCTAGTGACGAGGCCTCTGTGCCATCAAAAAGTCCTTGGGACTAGCCCTTATGCTATATAAAATGTCGGTACGACATCGACAGTCGTGACTTATATCCCCTGTCTAATAAATATGAAGGATTATATTCCGTTTAAACGCCAAAGACGGTTTATTTAAAAACCTAGGCAAAACATAATCAAATAAATCTAATACTATCTATTGGCCTATATGGTTTATTTGCACCATGGCTATGTAATCATCAAATTCGACAATTCATTATATAATTAAATAAATTATTACTACTTGGTTAGTAGCCTTCAAAGCTTCACCATGGCTGACTCTTCTGAAGCTGACAGTCATCTAGTTGATCAGAATAATGATGCAAGACTGAATTTAACAGGCACCAAGTTACAGGCTATGATAGATACAGCCGTAAACAAAGTTGTGGACCGACTATTAAAGGACCGTAAACAAAAGTGCGATAATACCCCAAATAAGGGTTACAAAAAGGGTAAGACCGGTTCAAACTATAACCAGTCCAAGCCAAAGGAGGCAAAACCCAAATGTAAAACATGCGAAAAGAAGCACTTCGGAAAATGTTCCTATGAACAGACCAGGGGATGTGTCATCTGTAAAGAGATGGATCACAAGACCCATGAATGCAAGGAGTTGAAGGACGCCGCATGCTATGGTTGTGGCGAGAAGAGGCACATAAAGACCCGCTGCCCAAAGAAGGCGACTAAAGGGAAACGCACTTTAGAGTCAGAAGCTAGGCCTTGTGGGATTAGTAATAAGGAAGGGCACAAAACTTTGGAGTGCCAAGACATAAAGGACGCAACCTGCTATGGTTGTAAGGAAATAGGGCACATCAAGACTAATTGCCCAGATAAAACCTAGAAGCCTAGAGAGGCTAAGAAGGCCAAGGCTGGAAGCTCTCAAATGAATACTCAAGAGGCCGTTCAGGATGACAATGTCACAACAGGTACTTTCTTTATCAATAACGCTCATGATAGAGTATTAATTGATTCAGGTTCAGATAAGTCTCTCATAGACAATAGATTTTGTAAATTACTAAATCTGCCTGTTAAAACTCTAAGCGTTAAGAATAAAGTAGAATTTAGCCGATAGTACCTCAGAGACTGCTTCAGCAATGTTAGATGGATGTTTTATATCCATTAGGAATTATTTTTCCGCTGTCCTTGTTTCCGTTAAAATGAAGAAATTCGATATAGTGATAGGAGTGGATTGGTCGTCTTGTAACCAAGCCCATATTATGGGTAATAAGAAGCAAGTAGTTATCAAGACTCCTTAGGGTAAGCCTTTGATAATTCAAGGAGACACCGGGTATGGATTGCCCAAGCACTTGATGAATTTGGTATTTAATAAGCTTCGGGTATGGAAAACTCAGAAGAGACATACAAAAATCGCGATGCTAGAAACGCGACAAATGTTAATGGTGCATCAGATGTGAACCTCAATATTACTGAAGTTAATCTCCAAAACTGCAATTAACGCAGCTGTTAGAAAGGCTATGAGAAAAGTCATGGAAAAGTTTCAAAGCCTGCTCATTATAAATCCACTATGGATCTACCTCAGCTACTCACATTGTATAGATTAAGAAATAACCAGTCAAAGCTGAGACTGCCCTAAAATTTGTCAAAGATTTTGCAGCTAAGTTTAAAAGGATTAAGTATGGAGGCGTTTAACCCCCCTGATGTAGGATAAGAGGCAGCTCACATTAATGACACCAGATAAATCCCTTATTGTGATTTTATTGCTAAGAGTTACGTTGGTTTCAGATACTGCTAAGTCTCTCATAAGACCATAAGTTTAGCAAACTTTTAGAAATTATGCCGTAAGAACCCCAGATATTAAGTGTAAGGTAAAACTTACATGCGAAGTCATAAGAACCATTTTTCCCTCTTCCTATCAGGGGCCTTCAGTCATAGAGTTTTAGAAGTATCCTCTCTTTATAGGAAGTGCGTCAACATATGTAGTTGATATCTCCTTGATCTCTATCGATTGCGAATACCAGACGGTATGATAAAAGCGCCATATGGGGATTGGTGTATCTTAATAAGTTCCATAGATTGCTTCCATGCCTGATCAGTATGGAGGCTTAATGCATGGGACCACAAAGATATCCCGATGGTCATATGGTACTAAAGTCAACTAATGGTATTCAAAGAAGATATCCATAATGGAATTGTCCAAGTAAATGTCCCCGATTAAGGAATTCGTGGACTTATAACATAAATGTGTCACTTATTTGACACAAGCAATAATGGATGAACTGGAGCCTGAGATATGGAAAATCTCTATAACCTCCTTGTATCCTGATTATCTTCTCCTAAGATTACCCTGTTACCTCCTGAGAGACAAGTAAAGTTAAGATTTATATCCCATTTAGGGTTGTACTATTATGAAATCTCCAAGACGACTAATACCATCATTGGAAGAATTGAAACCCTAATTAAGTGAATAAAGGATTCATATAGCCTAACTCAATATTATGAGAATTCGTTATAGTTAATTAAGAAAGACGGTTCATTTTGCGTATGCATTTGATTACCGCAACCCTAATTAGGCAACAATTAAGAATTGTCATCAGCTGCCCAGGATCGTCGATTTGTTCGACTAACGCAAGGATTAACTATTCCTTGAGATTAGTTCTAAGCAGTGGTTGGAATAACCATCTCACCTTAAGATAAGCTTTTTATAATAGTTGTTATATAAGTATCAAGGTTGCTCCTTTGGAGACCTTGTATAGATAAAATATCAAAACGTCCGTTTGATGGACGAGACTTTGGGAAGTCCAATTATCAGGATCTGAAGGTTGCCTTGGAAACAATAGATAAGATCATGCAAATTCGTAATCATCTGGAAATCGCCAGTATTCGGCAGAAAATTAAGGATTAATGAAATGACAATCTTCCTAAGTTCTTGTTAAGGAATAAGGTTTAACAAAAGATATCACCCTGAAGGGTGTACCAGTTTGTTAATTATCAGGCTAGTTCAGCTCTGAATATATAGAATCATTCGAGGGAATCGAATGTATCAAGATCAAATAGCTTATAAGCTAAAACCTGTTTAAGGAGCGTGGTGGAACTCGCAATGCATTACACACTAATGATTTAAGGATATGTTTCATCAATAAGTCGAAAAGCGTTATCACATAATAATATGCAGATTTAAGATATGATAAGAAACCTGCATCGATTGAGAATCGACAGGTTAAGAAGCTCCAAGAGGGATGCATGTACCTATTATAGAGGTCAACTGGGGAGCCTGAAGAGGCTCTAGATATGCTATAGAAGTTAAGTCCATCATGCGACAAAAAGTACTTCCAGCATTTTAGCAAATCTCAAGGTCGAGATTTCTTTTAAGGGGGTGAGGATGTAACACCTCGTAAAATCACGTCCAATGATGTATTGACACGTGTAATAAACCCTAATGAAGTCAAACCTTGAATTAAGGAACTATTTTTTTTCGAAAAATCGAAAACTTTGATTATGAAAGGACTGGAAGTGTTAGCATACCTAAAATAAGTTTTGAATAACCTCTCATGATGATTATATTCACAAATGAGCCACTTGTCGATCAAGTGTAGCCGTTACCGTAATTAATTGGAAGTTTGCGCAATGAAGGGTTAAAAAGCGTCAACATGTTAATTATTACCTCTGAGTGAGCTTTTAACAAATCGGGAGCTTCATGATATTTGATTATACTCTCGGGAATGCCAACTATTGGCTGTCTAAGGTTTTTATGCCTATAAGTACAGCCACGCGCAACTTTGCAAGTTAGAGGGGCTAAAAGCGTCAATATGTTTAATTATACCTCTGAATGACCTTTTAGCGAACCCGAAGCATCGTGATGTTTAATAATACTTTCAAGAATGCCTAATATGGATTTGATAAGGCTTCAATGCTATTAAATGAGGAGATGCGCAAGTTTGCGCAATAGAGGGACCTAAAGCGTCAACTTTTGAACCTACGCCTTTCGGTGATCATTTAAGCGAACGAGAGTGTAGTAATATTTATTTATATGCTTGGGAATGATCAATATGGGCCATGGAAGGCTTGGATATCATTAAACAACATTTCGGGCTACTTTGCGCAATTAAAGGACTAATTGCGTCAAACGGCAAAAGTATGCCGATTCGTAGGGTATCGAACCTTCCGGAATATGACCATAAGTTAATCATACCCTAATTATCCTTTACATAGCTTAGATATAGGCTTAGAGGTGTTTGGTGCGCAAAAATAAACTTTTAAGTCATGCAGGGACTAAAAGTGTCAAAAAGTGCACAAGTTTGCGTTTACACGCATATCTTACATTCTGAATATCTCCGGACACCCAAAAATTTATGTAAGCACTAAAATATTTTATTTTAATATTTGGCTTGATAAAATTCCATTCGTCGCGTCGTTTGGATTATTTTTCGCGTCCGTCCGTGTTTCGTCGTAATTAGCCGAACAACGAGACCGTACGACCAAACGAACCGACATACGACATATTTTTTAGCATGTTTCATGTTCCCTATGCTTAGGCATCATGGTAGAGCCCTAAAAATGGTTTAACGGGCCTTTGATGTGTCGGAAATGGCATTTGGAAGTGCAGGGGCTAAACCTGTCAACAATTGAAACTTTACTATGCTGACCAGGTCCTTACGGACCGTAAGACTATGGACCTTATGGTCCGTAAGCATGTCCCAGATACAGAAATAGCTGCAGACAGCCTGTTCCAGCTGGATCCAGCCCTTGCTCATGGTATTTCTTCAAACCTTGGGCGCCCCTAGCATTTGAAAACTATGTGTATGTGGTGTACGGTCCAGATCAAGGCTCGTTTATCGAGGAACGATCTTAACGGTCCTCAAAATCCTATAAATACCCCTTGATCTTACTCCCATTTCACTCCATGATCTGAATTGTTCTAAGTTGGAGCCCTTGTGCTTCATACCTGAACATCCTAGATCAATTCCATCCTTGCTTGGACCCTTTGTAAGTGTCCTTCATGCTTAGTTTAATTATTTAGCGTTTATAACTGGAAAGTCAAGCGTTTACGATAAACGCTTTGACTTATTAAACGGTTAAACCATTGTTCGGAACAAACATGGCTACGTGACCATAATTAGGTAGGTGTTAAACCCTCAAAAGGGCACCTCCTAATTACCACGTTTACTTAGTTAAATTGTCGGGTCAAATAAAAGTCAAACGGGTTAGTTTTAAATAAAATTCATAACTATTAATATAAAAGCCATTAAATCGGTTTTCTCACTTTAATAACTTGGTAAATATTAGTTGAACATGCCTAAGCATGATTCAACCCGACAATTCTAAGTATAGGCTCGGTTTGGAACCGAAAGTCGCAAAAGTTGACTTTTGCTTTGACTTTCAGTTCTGACCCGATTTAGTTTAGTTTAATTATGCCTTAGGATTCCTTTGTGACCATATGATATGTTAGTATAACCCCCTGAAGTTATACTACTTGGTCCTTTAGGATTAGAGTTCATATGCATGTTTCCGTTATATGCTTAAATGTTGACCATTATGCCCTTTTGACCTTAAAACGAGATTTTTGAAAATATGAGAGGATAAGAACCTTTATTACTGAATTATAAACTTGTCCCTAAAATTTGACATCAGTTTGAGGTCTAGATTAGGAGTTATGCTCATTAGCGTAAATGAAAAGCTTTTTATTAATTAAACAGCATAATTAGCTTATAACCTATCTAAACCTAAATTTTAATACCAAACTTTTTACCTAATGATATAAAATAATATTTTAAGATTTTTGAAGATTTTTATTTATTTTTAGGCTGAGCATAACTTAGAGTTCTAAGCTTTATTCGGTAATTGTCGGTTTTGCCCTTTTGGGCTATAAAATGAGTTTTACAAAACCTTTTTCTACCAAACCTTTTTCTACTGATCTAATATGATAAATAAAACATTTTGAGCCCTCTGGAATAATAAAAATATTAGCTTTCCTTTAAGAACCCAAAAATAGCTCAAAATCGCCTTTTTAAGCGTTTTTAACGCATAGTACGTATTAAAACCATATTAGAAATATAAGACTTAATACCTACTGATATATTAAGTAATTTTTTTATATTCTAACAGTAAGTAAAAGTTTTTAAAGTCAGATTCCAGATTTGACCTTATAAGCTTATGTGAAATTACCAAAATGCCCCTTCGGTGCATAGTTTGGTTATAAATAGTAAATTTCACATATAGGTAATACCCTACTGATATAACTTATAAAAATAAGTATATTTACTGATTATATCAGACCTATAACTCAGATTACCATTTAAACTCTTTTATAACCTTTAAAATGACCAAAATACCCCTACGGGGCATAAATTGGTCTTAAACTCGTTTTGGGCATAATGGAAGGTATCCTACTGATATCACAACATATTTAAGGCATATTAACTTAGGAAACATGTTCATGACTCATTTGGTTACCCGTTACGCACTTTTTGCGTTCGGATCGGCTTATGTAACTAGTTGCATATATTGGCCGAAACGGGTCAAACCATATCGTTTTCATCTCAAAATCCAGGATGTGTTTAGTTTACCCTTATTACACAAGTATACAAGCTTGTGGGGTCTAAACCACATTCTAATTCGGTTCTCGCTTAATCATGCGTTTTGAACCGTAAACCTTTCCTTAAAACTAACCGGTCTAAGTTACGACTTAAATAAGACCCGTTAGAAAATCTAATAGGTTAATAAAACCTTCGTTCCAGATTAAGAGCCCCAGTAGAAGTACTTATGCTTGCTGATTAGAATATACGGCTGAGTATAAATTGCATTGCTAGCTCAGGTAAATACTTTTAACTTATTTTCCCTATACGGGCTTGGGATACGGTATTATAATAATACCGCTTGGTCGGGTATTGAATGTTTAATCGTATTGTGATTAAATTATTGAGGTAACCCGCTTTAATCTGTCTTGTTTGAAATAAAGGCCTTTAGGGGTTAATGACCATGTCCCGGATATCCTTGACATCATTATATTATAAAATGGCCACGTCTTATGCACGGGGTGTAGGCATACACCTGACAGTGCCTAAGGGAAACGGTATCTCACTCTCTTGTGGGCCTATACTTGTGGCGTGTCTGTTAATCTTGAATCGGTTTCTACACCGGGCCCTGAACGTATAACGAACATGTAAATCTGTATACAAGATTATTTTATATAATTGTCCCAAGTTATAAAGATATTTTTGTGCCTTGTGCATTCAAATCAATTTTCTTAAACATTTTCAAAATGAGTCAGTTAATTGTATTTACCAGTGTAAACTGACGTATTTTCCAAAAAGGTTAAGTGGCAGGTACTGTACGTAATTGGCTGGGAGCTCAGGGCGTTAATAAGGAATCTTGCAAGTTCTAGATGCCTAAAGTCTGTTGAACAGTTCTCTTTTATTTGATCCGCCTGTGGATCTTTTACATACCGTTTGTAATACTTTGATATTACTTTATATCAGATTGTAATATATTTATCTTTTGCTTCCGCTGTGCATTTAAATTCGTGTTGTTTGACTATGATGATATCAACTACGTCACGATACTCCCCACCAGGCCCAGCGGTAATACGTGGAAATATCGGGGTGTGACAATGTATGTGTGTATGTATATATTTATGTATGTATGTACGTTTGTATGAAGTGGGATTTATTGTACACAAAAGAATAGGGCTTGTATATATGTATACATGGCTTCAATACGTTTAAGTATTAATGTTACTAATCATGTGCCTTGAGAATGAAATGAAAGTGCAGGTATACTATTGTTGACCTTATGAAGATTTGACATTGGGATGCAAGATTGTACTCAGAAAGATAATCGAAAGGATTAACATACGTAGAAAGAATGCGGCGTGGTCATTTAATTACGTATGTTTATATCATGTATGACGTCACCAAATATTAATGATTAGGATGTATGTGGTGATTGCAGGTTTGCATGGAATTATCATCATTATGAAGTCTAAGCGGTTGAAGATCGACTCAATGAACGTGGATTGTACGGGAGCGAGGTCGTATAGTTTATAAATGTAGATTATGCTTTATCTTTTAAGTAAGAATGATGGACGGAATTTTTGTAAAAAAAAAGATTATTCTTAATGTTTCCAGTATGTTAAAAATGTTTATAAAGAAAGAAATTTTATGGTTCGTATTTCCGCTGTGTACTTTTTGTTTAAAATGGTTTAGGGTCTTACATTATAACACATGCCAATATAGTTTTCTAAATCCCAACTCCGCCATTTTTCCCAATTCTGCTTGAAACTAGAATGGACCTCACAATCCTCCTCAATGAGTTTATCTTTTTGGGCCCACCTTTTGTTATTAGCAATAGGCCCATATCCACAATAAGGGTGAACCGTGTGTTAGCGAGGATGATGTGCGGTGAAGTTGTTACCTTGCGGTTACACCGCCGTCATCCCCATTTTGTATGCGACAAACTCAAACACCTACGGATATCTCTATTTCGATGCAATATATAATATCATATTAATCCTATTTCGATCATATATATGTTCAAAACAGCATCCTCTATTTCGATGTAGTATATATGCATTTGATATACTATTGATGATGTCATGATGTGATCAATATTCAACCGAATCGCTCTCGTGACATCGTCATTTGTGTGTCCTACTCTGGGTCGCACGACGGAGGAATGTCGCGGCGTCGCTCTTGAACCTAACCGAACCTAGCCGCATCCACACAAAAGTGCATCAACAACTTTCCATTTAGCTTGCACATCTATGATCCAAGTCGGGGAACAAATCCGTAAAAATTAAAAATTAAAGATCAAATCTGCAATTTGCCCCAAACCACACCATCAATGTTATTGACTCTATTTATATACCCTAGATTTAAATCACCATTAAATTTCAAATTCACAAAGTATAAGTTTTAATATTGTTAATTGTTAATTTACTTCAAAAATAAGTTATAAATGAATGCAAATCTTAATTTATTATTGTTATTATCTTAACCTTAATTAATATACCAAATTAGAATTAGAATCCCGAAGATTCTCCGGGGAAGATGTAAAAGCAGGAATTGACCTGGGATATTCACAATCACTAAAACTTGAATGACTTATCTTCTACAAATAAAACTAAAAGGACTTAAAATAACTTTAATGAAAAATGTCACATTTTGAGTTTTGACATGTGTCATATCGAAATTCTAAAAAAGAACTAGCAAAGTTTTTATTCGGCATTGGAAACCGATCCCCTTTTATATATCCTCCTCCGCGAATCACGATTCCGCAAGGTAAAACAATTCTTTCTGCAATGGCTCATCGATCAATGTAGTAGTTTTGTTGTTCTAAAGAGTAAATGTGATCTTATGTTCCGCTTTAAATCTTAAATTAAAAAGGTTAAACCCTAGTTTCATATTCTATGTTCTTCGGTAATTCAGTTTTCTGCAGATTTCTATCAACTTTTGGTTAAAAATGCATAGTCATGCTCATTATAATGTTCTGTGGTTTTATTTGATAATTCACTTTTTTTTTTAAGTTTAGTTTATGGATCGATCTTAGTAGCATGCAACAGTTGTAAATTTCGAAGTGGTGTTGAGCATGGATCGATCTTGATAGCATGTAACACCATAATCAACTGTTTTAACTTTTAATGTTTACAAATATTCAAAAAATTTTAACCACGATTACTCATTAGGGCTTAACTAAACGTGTATTTTCTCGGTAACGAGTTTCTAGATTTTTAAAACCTTCCACAGGGACGTAAAAAGTTTAATACATGGAGTGTTGTCTTGTTAATCAGTGTGGTTTTTAGACCCTTCCCTTTTCCTCAAAAGCTTGTTAATTAATCCAGCTACTTTATATAGAGTGACTTTACCACATAATTTCTCTTTACGGATTTCAATATTTGATTTAAGGGGGTGTTTGGTTTTGCGTTTTCAAAATAGATTTTGCGTTTTCAAAACTGCGTTTTGGAGGCAGATAATCACTTTTTTATCCAAACACTTTTTACATTATTTATGTTTTACAAACGCAATAATCAAACAATCACTTCAAAACGTAATCCCAAACACCCTCTCTAAGTGTTATTATTACATCAAATAATTTTTCTGATATACATTGAAACAATTCAGGTGACTGGAATGCAAAACCAGATTGAAAGCATAAATTTCTGACTCTAGCCATATCAATCGGTTGTGGATTATACACATCACATGAGCGATGGATTTGGTACGTGATACAACAAGTATCATCGAAGAAGAAGAAGAAGAAAATAAAGATAGAATAAGCAACTTGCCAGATGAACTTATTCATCACATTGTCTCTTTTCTTGACATGAAATACGCTGTTCAGACTAGCGCACTGTCTCATAAATGGGAGCATATTTGGACCTCAACTCGCTGTCTTAACTTTAATAGTTGTGCATTTCGTACACCGCGTTTGTTTGCCAAATTTGTGAAGGACGCACTATCTCATCAAAACAATCATGTAGAAGAATCTAAGGTTCAGCTCACAATCACAGGAGCAGCCACCCCGTCTGTTGTTAAAAGCATTGTAAACAATGTATATCTGCATAATGTTAGGGACCTGAATATGACATGGCTTACCACTAGGAAATTCCATCAGTTCCCAGAATGTCTTTTCAGTTCTGATACTCTCAAACATCTCACCCTTGCAACCGGTGACCAATCTTTCTATCTACACAAGGCCAGCTGCATACCAAAAGTAGCTTGGAATTTTCCAGCTTTAGAAACTCTGTGTTTGAGGAGTATGCATTTAGGTGATAAAGGAGATGAGAGCCTTGATCTTTTTTCCAAGTGTGTAAACCTAAGGGACCTCACATTACATAACTGCTGCATGTATGGCTTGAAGATTTTCAATATTTGTGCTCCAGAACTTTCTAATCTCACAATAAGGGCCACCTCATACCCAGATGTTGTCAATGTCGTCGCTCCTAAACTTGAGAATCTTACTGCATCTGTCAGGGGTACTATTAATCGATTTCCATTCAAATATGTATCTCTGCAGTTGTCCACAGAGGGTTTTGATTCTCTTGAGAAAGTGAATCTTTCCTTGTCAATGCCCTATTACGAACCAAAGAGATTTTTTCCGTTGCTTCTCAGTTTGTTTCAAAAACTCCGCAGCACCAAATATCTGGTTATTAATTTGGATATCATTGAGGTATTTATCCTTACTCTTATTCTTTTATATGTTGATTAAAACTCGAACTAGTTTTATTGTACTTGGGATGAAGAAAAAGCCCATAATTTAGACGTTAAACTGTTGGGACAAAGTAAGGAATAAAATTTTCTAGTCCATCCCTAAAAGAGAGGCAAGTGTAATTTTGGCTTTGAGTAACTTGATTGGTCATTGAACCTAAGATTATTTATATAACTTGAGATATTTATTAGATAGGGGGTGACCAAATAAAAATGATTTTAATGTAAAAAAATGCATTCTTTCTCAAACTGATGCACAAAAGGTTTCAAATTGATCTCTCCCCAAATTAGATTGTGATACTATAATATCTTACCATCACTTTTTAGTCCAATTCTAACACCCTTTAGTTTTAAGAATTATAATAGAGTTTTAAGATTTATATTGCTTGCTTTCTAATATATTATTCTTAGCTGTCTGTAGACTGACTTACAAAGATCATTTATTATAAAACCAGTGACAATGCAGATATAGGGGAGGAAAATTATTGATCATAGATTTATTTTTTGTTGAATGACACTTGGGTCGCATGATTTGGTCATTGTTAGCTATTGTGTTCTGCAGTATTTTACTGCGGCATTTTTGCTCTTCTGAATTCCTATTAGCTATTAATTAGTCTAGAATATTGTTTCTATGTACTTATTACATGAAAGTTTCTATTTCTAATTTCTGTTTATTTGTTTGTATATTATGTACAAAGACTCTCTCGTTATGCCTGGATCAACTATCACTTGAACCTAGCCCATTTGATAACTTGAAGTGTTTGAAGATAAATATGATGTCCCAGAAGCAAAAAGACCATATACCTACAGTGCCCACTCAAGTCAGTAACTACTTTCTTGAGAACTCTCCCAGTGCAACATTAATCATGGATTTACCTCAGGTATTTACATGACCACATAATCTATGTATTTGTTACCGTATTCCTTTTAATCATTCCTTTGTGACAATGTTCAATAAATTTGGAGTGAGTTAAATAATGGTGTATCCCACTGTCTATTATATTACTAGTGAAAGGATCGCTTTATAATGGCAAGTTCAGTTTCTTGATTAATCCACACAGGCTTACTAGCACATTCAAATAATATATGATCTCTATTGTGTTTTGAAGGATACTTTCTTGTATATTGGACTATGGGTTCACTTGAGAGTGCATGTAATATGTAGGAAACCGTCTCACATGGCGAAATCCTGATTTGGTGCTCCCAGAGAAGGATGGATGCTAGTGTGTCCTAAAATAAATGTATATGTGTTGTAAAATTCTACACACTAATAGAAGATGTAAATAACTTGTTTTCACTCGGGACAATGGTAAACACATGTAGACTCTTAAAGTTATGGAACAGATAATCATGAGAGTCGGAAAAATTATTTTAGAGCAGGAAAAGATTTGGGTGTTAAGAGATCATGTGGATTTTAGATTGCATGCAAAGATTTGGAGATTGTACAAGTTTAAGAAGGAACTTCTTCCTTATATATTTGATAACAGTGCTACTTTGGAAAAGAAGCACTTCTTTGCCATTTATAGTGAAATGTTATATCTGTAGTTGATTTATAAGTTGTCTTGAAGTATCTTGTTGGAGTGCTGTTATGTGCCACATATGGAGTTGAGATAGGGACTCCAAGTATAATGAGGGACCTTTAAAAGCCACCCTGGACGAATCTTGCATCATTAATGTCTTGTCGATAGACTTGCATTCGAACTCCTGCAAGTGTAGCAAGTGCATGAATTCAGGGCGACAAAGCACTTCACCTCTCAACAAAATCTCCACATTAAACTAATCTTCCAATCCTGTGGCGTCTTATTCCATCTATGCTGATTATAAATCTACTCATTTATAGGCTTATAATAATTTATTCACTTATTATTGAAATTTTAATTAATTGTGGTGAATACAGCCAGATTTCTAGATTTAGAAAGAAAACTTTTCATCAGATAAGAGAACAAAACTGTTTTGATTTATTACCTGCTTTGATTGAAGGTGCCACAGAAGAGATCAAGGCAGCAGGAACATGATGAGACAATGGCTAAGAAGGTGGCCAAATTGAAGACAGAAAAGAAGCAACCAGAGACTGCGGCCCAAGGGAAGAGATTGTTGGAGGCAAAGACTGAACCACCTTCTCCAAGACTGTCTTCATCTATTGTAAGCTTTCCATTACCTTGAACTCATGACTATGAATCTTTGATTCAACTTTTACAATAGTCATATGAGCACAAATTATCTGCACAGCAAATATCCAATGTGCTTATTTATTGTAGAACTTAAATTTTCACTTGGCACTACTATTTAATGAAGGTTGAGTAGAGACCAGGGCTGCGATCAACCAACTAACGTCAAAACAGTCAATAGACTATAATTTATTGTTTAAAAGGTCAAATTAAGTAAAACTGAAAACCAAAGGGCTTTGGTCTTTGGCCTAGTAGTACCAAGGTGTTGAAAAAAGGTGTCACCCCCCAATTGTCGAGGTTCAAGTCCCGTGGTGGAACGAAGGTGTAGATAAGAGTCCCCTAATGCATAATGAAAACTTACATACAAAAAAAAAAACATGCTAAACAAGTCATACAATTTAAAGTCGCCCCATGCTAAACAACCTTCTATACTACTCATTCAAAAAAAATCATCATTTTTAATTTAGTAAGGGTTTTGTTTCATTTTGAATGTATAAATTCCTTATGAATTGAAAAATCTAAAAAACAAGGGTTGTTAAGTAAAACCCAACATGTTGTGGCCCACCCTGAAAATTTACCTGTTATGCAATTCGTGTGCTTAAAAATTGTACAGTACTGCTGATCAGTTATGTTCATATAAACACATTTAGAGGGTGTTTGGGATTGAGTTTAGAAATGACTTATTGACTTGTTAACTTTTTGAAAAAGCCAATAAGTCATTTTCAAAAGCCCAGATTTGATGCTTTTTCAAATGACTTATTAATTTATTGGCTCCAATAAGCTAATAAGTCATTTCAAAACTCAATCCCAAACACCCTCTTAGTTACGTCTCTTTTCATTTTTAAGGTTTTGTTAGTATGATTACTTGATGCAAATTCATTACAACTGCAATAGAAATGAGTGATGCAAAGAATTTAGTTTCCAACTCTTATGTCAATATAACCATTTTTTTTCAAAAGTTCTTTTTGTTTGGCAACTGATATCTAGCTTTCTAAATGTTCAGCATCAGATGCCCACATCCTCAAGTGTTGATGGGTCAGGAAGCAACATGGATGTTCAGCCTTCAAACTAAGGGATATTTCAATGCTTTTCTTTAATGTGTGGGCTTGCTTTTGTTGTGTATTCTATCTTGATGGCACAGTTTAACTATGGCAACTAACATCAAGTTATGGTAAATGTGTGATTAGCCTTTCATGGCTATAATGTTTAAATCTAGAGAGATTATGTGTGTTTTATACATTTAAAATTGTTTTTTTATTGTTGGGGTTGTCTGTTTTGTATCTGATGAATATATATCCTCCCTTCAAGTAGGCTCTTGCTACTCCCACACCTCAAACGGCTATTCAACGAATTTTTAAATGGCCGTTCAAAGGTAGAGGGTTATGATGCAAGCCTTAACTTTCAAACAGCCATTCAACAAGTACTCAAACGGCTGAACTTTTAAAGGGGTAGGGGCCTAATGACGTGAGCCCTAAGTGTCACATGGCCATTTGGTTCAACCTCAAACAGTCGTCTAAAACCTTATATGGGATTAGAAAGCAAAGGGTGTGGGTATAGCATGCCCCTTCAAATATTATGTTCACAGACACAGTTAAAAGAATTTTAAGTTTCCACGTCTCAAATCAATCAGCATTGATACAATTGTCTATTAAAAAAATCATTTTTTTACGGCAAAAGACAATATATTCCTCAACACCAAAAAAATACAGCACTAGATATCTACTGGGACAATTGCATATTTCCCACAACATCAATCAGTAATCTACTATGTTTGTGAGTCCAGTTGTGTTATTTAGTTATATTATACGGTATAGTAAAATGTCCTATAGTCATATAGATCACAGAATATGTATGGAGGTAATAACCTCATTATAGTTCACCAAAGCACAAGTTCATTAACTAAGTTAATAAATCGGTTGGTCATGAATACGGAAAGTAAATAACAGAATTTAAATCACAGAATTTAAAGTACCAAACAACCGAACAAGGACAACCCGGGTGTGTCGTCTCAACATGGAAGGTATGAACCAAGTGTTGGAGGCTGAACGAGGTTAACTTATTCTAGGTCTAGGAGATTGTTTGGGTGTTTGTTGCAAGTTTAAGTGAGGCAGTGAAACTAGATTGGATGCCAAGGCTTCCACGGTTCACAGTCTGTTATCTCAGACTCGTCCATATTGAGGGATGGGGATCGGAGCAACGTTCAACACTTAGAAAAATGTCGGAACAAGAGAAAACATTGCCCTTCGTGCGAATGAGTTGGTCCAGCCGCGCGAAGGGTGTGTCCTTTCATGCGAATGGCTGGCTATTTGTGTGAGAGGTTCTGTTTCGAGAAGAAAACGGTTCGGTTTTGTTTGAACAGTTCATCTTCTTGGCTGGAATCAACCCAAACATTAACCCATAGCTATGGACTTAGCTTGTGAGCCTAGTGGGTTCACGATTCTACCAAGTTTGAATTCAGGAAAGTTGTATTGTAAAAGTCTGAAAGATAAACTTCAATCTTTTGCTTGGTCCTCATTGTGTTTGAGAGTTGTCATTAGATTGCCAAGGAAAATATGTGAAACCAAGTGACAAGATGTGAAGAATTGTATAAAAGTTAGAAAAAGTAGAAGAAATCATAATGTTAGTGAGTTTAAAACTCACTTAGGATGATTCTGAAGTAGCTCAGTTGGAATGCTCGATTTCAGTAAGTTGGGAGAGAAATTCGAAGTATGGAAGGTGAGAAATGAGGGTGAGGGTCCGTATTTATAGGATGGGAAGAGTTTGGGACGACTGGGAATTTCGGACAAGAGGGCCCTTCGTGCGAATGGGGATCCTTTCTGTTGATGCAGATTTTGTGTCCGATGCTTGTCGAATAGATTAGTTATTATTTTACGCTGAATTTGTAATAGTTAGTGAAACGGTCAAACGAACGTGTATTGACCCACTCGTTTGAAGTGGTCAAACGAGAGGGTTATTTGTTTGACCGTGTGTGTTTGCAAGACAAGGGGTGTGACTATAAATAGAAAACCCTTGCCATTTGCAACACTTGGAGATTTTAGGAGGTTTGAGACCTCACCGGGAGAGATCACCACTTGGTCTCTCCCCGGATGTATACTTCTTTGGTATTAGTTCGGTTATCATGTAATCGGGCCGATTTGTAATGTTTTACTACCGGATTAATACAAAGTTGTTTTTATCCATCTCTAATCTCTCACGTCTTGAACCGATCTCACACGAATCACGGTTTCGGTCACGAAACTCGATCCTACAATTGGTATCAGAGCCATGGTGCCCGATTTAGTAAATCTAACCGTTTACTAAGTCACATGTGCTCTAGATCTGTGATTTTAGTGATTTTTGTTCAAGAAGAAAGGTTGGGTGAAAATGAGAAAAACTCAGATTTGGACCCGAATATTCAGATCTGTGCTGAAACGAGTGTTCGGTTTTATGTTTTTCACCTATATAATCAAGTTATCATCATCAAAAATTCAAAAATACAGTGTTTTCGTCAAATCTGCAAAATCTGCAAAACTGAACAGAAGCTGTGTTCTTGATGTTCTTGGCGGCTGCTTAAAGAAACTAGGGTTTCTTCATACCCCGAAAGATGAAAAAGGTGCTCGAAAGATGAGACTTTGGGTCGAAGGATCCAGATCTGGATCGAAAGATACCAGATATTTGTGGGAACCCTCAACAACTTCGAAAGATGATCCTCGAAGGATATCTTTCGACCTGATCCATCTTTCGAAAAGTCTGATCAGCTCGAAGGATCCAATAGGTCAAATCCTTCGTTGACCAATTCATCTTTCGAGCATCAATCGTCCAGCATATATCTTCTGTTTCGAAGGATCCAGATCGATTGTTGCTGGGTATCGCAGTTTTGTTGCTGGATTTCGAAAGTGAAGGGTTGTCGGCTGGGTTTAGATGAAGTTTTCTGGTGAAATCATTTTTGAAGTGGTATATCGAAGAGACGTGGTTTGCTGGATGCTGATGTATCGCAGAGAGGGATAGGAAAGATGAAAAGTTCTGCTGGTGTATGGATGTGTATGTGTATCGCAGAGAGGATAAGGGAAATTGGTTTTTGGATGTTTGGTAAAGTTGGAGTTTTGTCTGCTTTTGATGATAGGTATCGAAGAGAGAGAGATACAAAGTGGATGGAGATAAAAGTCAAAGCTAGGTTTTGAATTAATAAAATTAAATGGGCCGATAACATCTTATTACAATTTGAATTGAATTTTAGTTTATAATTTTGGTGGGCCTTGAATACATGTTGGAAATTTTATTTTGGGCCACATTCAAAGGTTATTACTACAACATTGTTGGTCTTTTTTTTTTCAAGCTTTGGGCCACGAACTATAGTAGCTTGAATTTATTTTCTAAGAGTATAAGACTATTTTAGTGGGCCAAGAATTTTAAGTGATTTGCAAAGTGGGGTTGGATGTTCGTGAAGTTTAGTTGAACCGCGCTTCCAAACTTCAACGCCAAATTCGTACGGGTTCGGGAGCGCGCGAAATGATGAAGATGATGAAAACTTGATTTTTGAAAAATGTGGGGTAGTCATGGTTACCGATGCAAACGTCAAATTTTGGTGACTTGACTACTATGGGCCAAAAACAAAACGGTATGTTCACTTCCGCACGTCAATGTTTATGATTGTTATCGGTTATTCGTAAATGTTCGAAAGCATTTTGTTTATTGTCATATTCTCGCATTTGAAAACGAACGTATGAACCTGGAACGTCAATACCGGTCCTAACGAGTTCACAAAGTCTTTGGAGGGATACAAGTCGGATCCTACGGGGTACTAGGCGAAATTTCTTTATCAACTAGAATATGCAACGAAGAAATCTTTTTGTTTATTGTCATATTCTCGCATTTGGTAACGAATGAATGAACCTAGAATGTCAATACCGGTCCTAACGAGTTCACAAAGTCTTTGGAGGGATACAAGTCGGATCCTTCGGGGTACTAGGGGACGTTCTTATTCAACTAGAATATGCAAAGAAGAAAGTCGTTTTCGTGATTTTTCGGAACCGAGAACATTCAATGAAGATTGACGACAGTTCCGCTCAGTGGAGGGAATTGGTGAACATTTGACGACAGTTTCTTTGAAGTGGAGGGAATCTGTTAAGGTTTAGAGATCTTACCAAAGAAATGGGGGAATAAAACGTATGATGAATTTCTTCGGCAAATTTCTAAACGCAATCACAGGTGGTAGAGTTTGTAATTTTCTGGTGATACTAACGGTTCGGCGTGGAATGTTTTGCACAGACACATATTTGAGGATTTTAATTAATTCTCCAGCCAGCGTGAAGGGTTTTGCACGGAAACATACAGGTATCTAAAGTCGACAGTTATTTCAAAGCGCTGTTTACTGAAGACCTGGGGGAATCTTTATGAAAGCTGATAGTTCAAGGCTGAAGACCTGCAGGATTCGGTTTTGGGTTTGATGTTTCTTTGGGATTTTACAGGGATCTGGGGGTAACTCAATTCGTTGAGTTTGCAAACGATGTACTTGGTCAAGCTGACTTCCTGAGTACTGATGCTGAAGATCTGTAGTGCATTACGTGGTCAACTTCACAAAGGCGAGACAATGAGATCTGGATGTAGTTCAACTAAGCGTGCCATTTGGTTGAGCTTGCAAGGGATACACTTGGTCTAGCTGACTTTCCTGAGTGTTGATGCTGAAGATTAAAGTGCATTACTTGGTCGATTCCACAAAGACGGTTTAAGAAGACAGTTCACCAGAAATCTCTATCAATGTAGTATACTTGAATGAAATGAAGTTCTTATGACAGATCAAGACTTGATGCAGTTCTTAAAGATTGGAACCCTTATCAAATGCCGGTTGGAGTATTGGAAGATCAGCGGAAGATAGGTCAATTGAGGAAATTGCACAACACCCAACACGGATACGCGTACTTTAAGGGGGAAATATTATACAAGGAGCATCAAGATACTACTTACCTGGATCATCGGTCAAGGGGGAATTTTGTTAATACAGAGAAGATGAATACTTGACTGAAGATCGATTGCAGTTGCATTTTCAGCATTCGACAGCAACGGACAAGGGGGAATTTGTTGATGCAGATTTTGTGTCCGATGCTTGTCGAATAGATTAGTTATTATTTTACGCTGAATTTGTAATAGTTAGTGAAACGGTCAAACGAACGTGTATTGACCCGCTCGTTTGAAGTGGTCAAACGAGAGGGTTATTTGTTTGACCGTGTGTGTTTGCAAGACAAGGGGTGTGACTATAAATAGAAAACCCTTGCCATTTGCAACACTTGGAGATTTTAGGAGGTTTGAGACCTCACCTGGAGAGATCACCACTTGGTCTCTCCCCGGATGTATACTTCTTTGGTATTAGTTCGGTTATCATGTAATCGGGCCGATTTGTAATGTTTTACTACCGGATTAATACAAAGTTGTTTTTATCCATCTCTAATCTCTCCCGTCTTGAACCGATCTCACACGAATCACGGTTTCGGTCACGAAACTCGATCCTACACTTTCGCACGAAAGGGTTAATCCCCTTTGCACGAAGACCCAAGTTTGACGTCTTCGCGTGTTTTGCTGGTTTTAAGTGTTTTAAATGTGTTAATGCAATGCATAAGTGTAATGTATGAATAAAGGTATGTATAAAATGAATTTACATGTAAAATAAGTATGAATTTGCGTGTATTTGTATCAAGTTTGCACGTATGATGAATGTATGACAAGTATGTATGAAATATGAATAACACAATGTATAAAAAGATCGAGTTTTATTATGATTCAAGTCTCAGATTATAATGCTTGGAAAGGAAATACGAATACAAAGGATTACAAGTTTCCATAAATAAAAATACA
Source organism: Helianthus tuberosus (assembly GCA_030545235.1). NCBI lineage: Eukaryota > Viridiplantae > Streptophyta > Magnoliopsida > Asterales > Asteraceae > Helianthus > Helianthus tuberosus. The sequence goes on along the minus strand of CM060427.1, from coordinate 130,562,774 downwards.
ACCAAACTTTCTAAATAAGGAAAGTTCCAGAAAGCGAGGCGTTACAGTTTAAATCGTTAATGAAGTCACGGGTGTCGTTTAAGAAAACAAGCATGACGTTTTAAAAGTGTAAAACAACAAAGATGGTTTTAAAACTGATGCATGTCGTTTGGAAGTCATTTGCAGGTTTCAAGAACATATCACGAACTGTTCATCTATAAATCTATTGAAACATCTTCAAAACCATAATAGGATGATGAAAACCACTTTAAATGATGTGTAAATGGAAACCTAACCCTCGTGTACTGTCCATTTCATCCTAGATCCAAGTTTTGTGCTTTGATTTTTCAAGATCTAGGGTTTTCACACCATGTTTACATCTTGAACAAAAACCCACAAAAATCATTAATCAAGACCTCATGTGACTTAGCAAATGGTTAGATTCACTAAGTCTAGTACCATGGGTCGAATACAATTGAAATTTCAGTTTTGGATCTTTAACTAGTCAGAGATTAAGTTTATAGATTGAAGGTTAGAAATAAGATAAACACTTTCTTTTATTGATTCGGATAGCATGACATTACAAGCCGACAAATAATAAGTCATCCTAACAATACCGAAATAGTATACGTCGTGGAAACGAGGAGAGACCAAATGGTGGTCTCCCCCACTCTAAAATCATTGTTTGCAAGTGACACCAAAACAAGTATATATAGGAGATCGAAATTCCAAACAACATACCCATGTCACTTGGACATTCCAAACAACATCCCGTGTCTTTTGGAAATTCCAAACAACATCTCCAATAGTCAAACAATAACCCCTTGTCCCTTGTTGTTTGACCATAGTTATCTCACTTGCAAATGCACAAAGTCAAATGAAAAACCCTTTCGTTTGACCACTTCAAACGAATGGATCTAACACTGTAACATCTGGCCCCTCACACCACTAATATTGTCCACTTTGCCCCCGATGGGTTACCTATCCAGGAACTCGTGGATTTGTTTTTGGTTGCCCTTAGTGGAGACTTCCTAGGAGGTCACCCATCCTAGTACTACTCCCACCTAAGCACGCTAAACTGTGGAGTTTTCATGTGCTACACAGCCAACTAAGCCCAAAACGCGTTGGTAATTTGAAAGGCAGGGAATGTCTTATGAACCATCAATCTCTCCTGGCCACGACCGATGTGGGATTTGCCTAGGGTGTCACAATGGGTCACAATGGTCCATGTTAATTACGGTATCGGTATCATTACAATCACCCCTCTTAGGGACTCATCATCCTAGATGAGGTTTGCCCCGGAGGTTTGCCCCAGCATCCCGAACGGGTCAGGAGTGGATCTGATACCATTTGTAACATCACCAATATTGTTCGCTTTCTCCCCGATGGGTTGCTCATCCAGGAACTCACGGATTTATTTTTGGTTGTCCTCAGTGGAGACTTCCCATGAGGTCACACATCCTAGTACTACTCCCACCGAGGACGCCTAACTGTGGAGTTTTCATGTGCTACACAACCAACTAAGCCCAAAACGCGTTGGTCATTTAAGAGGCGAGGGAATAACTTATGAACCATGAATCTCTCCTGGCCACGACCGATGTGGGATTTGCCTAGGGTGTCACAATGGGTCACAATGGTCCATGTTAATTTTTCGGTAGTCGGTATCGGTATCATTACAATCACCCCCCTTAGAGACTCATCATCCTCGATGAGGTTTGCCCCACCATCCCGAACGGGTCAAAAGTGGCTCTAATATCATTTGTAACATCACCAATATTGTCCGCTTTGCCCCCGATGGGTTGCCCATCTAGGAACTCACAGATTTATTTTTGGTTGCCCTAAGTAGAAACTTCCCAGGAGGTCACCCATCCTAGTACTACTCCTACCTGAGCACGCTTAACTATGGAGTTTTCATGTGCTACACAGCCAACTAAGCGCAAAACGCTATGGTGATTTAAGAGGCGAGGAATGTCCTATGAACGATGAATCTCTCCTGGCGGCCGATGTGGGATTTGCCTAGGGTGTCACAATGGTCCATTAACATCTGACCCCTCGCACCACCAATATTGTCCGATTTTCCCCGGATGGGTTACCCATCCAGGAACTCATGGATTTGTTTTTAGTTGCCCTCAGTGGAGACTTCCTAGGAGGTCACCCATCCTAGTACTACTCCCACCTGAGCACGCTTAACTGTGGAGTTTTCATGTGCTACACAGCCAACTAAGCCCAAAACATATTGGTGATTTAAAAGGCGGGGAATGTCTTATGAACCATGAATCTCTCTTAGCCACGGCTAATGTGGGATTTGCCTAGGGTGTCATAATGGGTCACAATTGTCCATGTTAATTTTTCGGTAGTCGGTATCATTACAAACACATTTGTTTGACCACTTCAAATGAATGGGTCTAACACATTCGTTTGACCGTTCACTAACTACTACATAATTAGCCTAAAATGTAACTAGTTTATCCGCACAACAACGGAAACAAAACTGGATTAACAAATTCCCCCTTATTTGTTGGTGTGTAATCAAGTTGTTGCTAATATAGTTACAAACCACGTTAGGTTAGGTTGCATCCAAGCAATGGGTACAAATGATGCTATTTTACACAACCACCTTGAACCTTGTTGGGTTAATGACAAAATCAGTTCACCATAACTGTTGAAGGGAGACCATCACTCAATGAGCCTTTGGAAGCATTTTGATGTGGCGCCCAACTATGTGATGGGCGACTTTGAGGGTATGTCATATAACATTTATTACAATATCGCGATCGATTTGGGAGGTACTAAATCTCAAATACAAAACATATGAGTAGCTTATGGGTCGTCTTCATGCGGAAGAGGGAAACAGACTTATCAAAATGGAAGCCTTATGCATGATTTTGCAAAGGCATATGTTAGGGAATACACTCATGACCAAGTTGGTCAACGTGCGAATGACTACAAGATGCTTAAGGAAGAGTAGCTAATAATGGCAAATATGGTGGAGGAACCGTCCATGATATCTAACATCACGATATGATGTCAGAGGTGAACCATGATGGTTCCAACTATGAGGATTGGCCAGTGGGCTAACACAAGTGCTACCGGTCATGATTGTATGAACAAAAGAGACATAGTATAAAAACAACCTAGTGTTGTTTTTTTGAACAAAAAAAAAATTAAGCGTTTAAGTTTACTACTCATGACTAAAATAGTTTGTTGCAAACAATATGAGATATTGTTACTAAACAAATTTGTGACATTTCAAGGTCGGTGTTTTAATATGAAACACATACATAATCTTGTGAATGCACTTAAGTCTACTGAGGGAACCTGGAGCATACACTCCATATCGATGTTAGCTAATGGGTGAAGATTGAAACTAGACTACCAAATATAACGCATTCTAGGAGGTTACACTCCAATCACGTTCACACTTAGTCACGTTTCTTGTTGTTGAACTTCCTCTAGCACCAAGATTAACCCCAACTAATATAAGCTTTCCATTTACCTTGCGTCCATACTTATACATTTATGATCCAAGTTGGGAAACAAATCCATAAAAATTAAAGATTAAAGATCAAATCTGCAATTTGCCCCAAACCACATACCATCTGTGTAATTTACTCTAGAGTTAACTTCTGTTTTGCTCCCTATGGTTTGGTCGTATTAACGGTTTTGCCCCAATCCTTTAAAAATAGTCATTTTACTCCCTGGTCTATTTAACTTATCTCTATTTCAGTCCACGCCCCAGACGGCATCCATGTGCAACTTTAAATAATTGTCATGTGCCCCTCACATGAGGGGCACTTATGTCTTTCTCATCTTATCTTATTATTTCGTATTTATTTATATATCAGAAAGAAAAACATAACTCACTTTCACACACTTATATCTCTCTACCTTCTCAGACCGCCACAACCCACTAAATCTGTCGCCATCACCATCACCACACCACCCACTACACCTTCTCTCTCCAAGTCAACCACCTTTTCATCAGAATATTTCACCTTTCAAAACAAACCCTAAAATCAAACCCTAACTTGTATCATCAAAACCCCAAATTTCAAACTCCTGTTTCTATGTTCAGACAGTGACAATGAGAGAGAAAACACCAACAAAATGTATATACAGAGAAAGAGAGAGAGAGCGACCAAATGAGAGAGAAATAGGAGAGACATAGAGAGGGACATGGATCTCAGTTCAGACAGTGACAGCGCCTAGGTTTTCGAGCTAAGAACTCTAGCTCCAACGACTTTACAAACTCAGATGATGATGGTGACGGTGGAGTTCGTTGAAATCTTGGTTTAAATCTGCTTTTAAAGGATTTTCGAGCAGTTAGGGAAGCCGGGGGAGTGTGTGGGGGTGGTGCAAGGTGGTGGTGGTCAGCTGGAGGTGGTAGTGGTTGTCGAGTAGGGTTGTTGCAAGGTGGTTGTCAGGTGGGGCTGGTGCAAGGTGGTTGTGGGGTGGGGCTGGTGCAACGTGATGGTATTGGTGGTTGGTGGAGGTGGTGCAAGGTGGTGGTAGTTGTCAAGTGGAGATGGTGGGAGGGGTGGTGGTTGTTCGGTGGTTTGGGGATGGTGTTTTGTAGGTCCCGATCTGAGGATCGATAACGAAACCAAATCACTTGTTTATCACAAACACGGTCACGAGTGCGGAATCCCCGTGACTATGCCAAACCAAACATAAATAATAACAACACAAGGGTAACCAATGAATCACAATCAATTGATTAGATCAGAACACGGTTCAAACAGATACACATAATGTTTGACACTAAACTTTCACAGGATATGCTCTCATGGTTTCAAAGTGAAACCATGTGTGGTTTATATAGCAGCCCAGGCCCAAGTGTTGACGAAACACTAATTGGTCCTGACGAAACCTCCAGGACGACGAAACTCAAGGAGTTTCGTCACCCATCACGACGAAACATGGGGATATGACCATAAGGGAGTTTCGTCAACATGTACTCGACAAAACTAGGGAGTTTCGATGAGGGCTGCAATGGCTGTTTGGCTGCAAACTGTTAGACAATTTGCAGCAAACATAACAAACACACAAACAAACATATTAACCCAAATGCAACATGCATTGTTCATTAACATTACATAACAAACTAAGACAACTTGTCGGACACAAGTAGGATAAGAGGATATCCGACTTGGTCGACGGCGAATACAGACTCGATACTAATAAAAGACCGTAAATAACATCGTTAATAAAGACAAGTTACAGACACCAAAATAATGCATCAACATGTTTGATGGTGGGGTGGTGGTTGTTACAGTATAGAGAGAAAGATACAGGGATGAAACATGGAAGCGAATGTTTTTCTTTTGTTATACTTATGTAAATGTAAATATATACATATAATTAAAAATGATAATAAGGGAGGATGGGAAAAGACTGAAATGCCCCTCATGTGAGGGGGCACATGACAATTATTTAACGTTGCAAATGGATGCCGTTTGGGGCGTGGAGTGAAATAGAGATAAGTTATAGATCAATGAGTAAAATGACTATTTTTAGAGGATTGAGCCAAAACCATTAAAACGATCAAACCGCATAAAGTAAAACGAAAGTTAACTCTTTACTCTATTTATGTACACTAGATTTAATTAAGCATTAAATTTTAAATTCACAACTATAAATTGTTCTTAAATCAAATTTAGTTTTTAAGTATTGAAACACATCTATTTTATTTCCAACCTAAACCACAAATTCAGTTTTAATATTGTTAATTGTTAATGCTAATCGCTTCATTGTCATTAATCATTGATCATTGATAGTTGATAAATAATCTATAAATATAAGTTAGTAAATCCTAAGCTATTGTTTTTACTATTATTATCCTAATTAATATATCAAATTAATATATTATTATTATTATTATCCTAATTAATATATCAAATTAATATTCCGAAGATTCTCCGTGGAAGATGTAAAAACTAAAAAGCAGGAATTGGCCGGGGATATATTCACATGGAATCATCACTAAAACTTGAGTGACTTAACTTATACAAATAAAACTAAAAGGACTTAAAAACAACATTGATGAAAAACGTTACATTTTGACTCTTGACATGTGTCATATCGAAATTCTATCTATAAAAGAACTGACAAGGGGACATTGGAAACCGATCCCCCTTTATAATTCCTCCTCCGCGAATCACGATTCAGCAAGCAAGGTACAACGATTCTTTCGGCAATGTGATCGATCATCGATCATCATAGTAGTTTTTTGTTGTTTTAAATAGTACATGTGATCTTATGTTCTGCTAATAATCTTAAATTAAAAAAATTAAACCCTAGTTTCATATTCTATGTTTTCGTTAATTCAGTTTCCTGCAAATTTCTATCAACTTTGTGTTAAGAATGTATACTCATGTTCCTTATAATTTTCTGAGGTTTTATTTGATAATCCAGTGTATGGATCGATCTTAGTAGCATGCAACTTGGTAAAGTGGCGTTGGGATGGATCGATCTAGATAGCATGTAACCTCATAATCTTCTGTTTGAATGTTTACAAATATTCAAAGAAGTTTACGAAAAGCACGCAATTACTCATTAGGGCTTAATTAAACGTAATTGTTCGGTAAGGAGTTTCAAGATTTTTAAAACATTTCATGGGGACGTAAAAGTTTATTTCATGGTTCATTTGCTCATGATATATAGATGGAGTGTTGTCTTGTTAATCAGTGTGGTTTTTAGATCCTTCCCTTTTCCTGAAAAGCATTTTAATCCTGCTACTTTATATAGAGTGACTTTACCACATAATCTCTCTTTACGGATTTCGATACTTGATTTAAGTGTTATTATTACATCAAATATTTTTTTCTGATATACATAATACATTGAAACAATTCAGGTGACTGGAATGCCAAACCAGATTGAAAGCATGAATTTCTGACTCTAGCCGTATCGAACGGTTGCGGATTATACACATCACATGAGCGATGGATTTGGCACGTGATGCAACAAGTATCAATGAAGAAGTAGAAGAAAAAGAAGATAGAATAAGCAATTTACCAGATGAACTTATTCGTCACATTATGTCTTTCCTTGATATGAAAAATGCTGTTCGGACCAGCGCACTGTCTCATAAATGGGAGCATATTTGGACCTCAACTCACAGTTTTAACCTTAATAGCTGTGAATTTCATACAGTGCGTTTGTTTGCCGAATTTGTGAAGGGCGCGCTATCTCATCAAAAAATTCCTGTAAAAGTATCTAAGGTTCAGCTCACAATCACAAGAGCAGCCAACCTCCCTGTTGTTAAAAGCGTTGTAAACATTGTATATATGCATAATGTAAGGGAACTGAATATGACATGCCTTGCTAGGAAATTCTATCAGTTTCCAGAATGTCTTTTCAGTTCTGATACTCTCAAACATCTCACCCTAGCAACCGGTGACCAATCTTTCTATCTACACAAGGCCAGCTGCATACCAAGAGTTGCATGGAATTTTCCGGCTTTAGAAACTCTGTGTTTGAGGAGTATGCATTTAGGTGATAAAGGATATGAGAGCCTTGACCTTTTTTCCAAGTGTGTAAACCTAAGGGACCTCACTTTACATGAGTGTTGCATGTATGGCTTGAAGATTTTCAACATTTGTGCTCCAGAACTTTCTAATCTCACAATTAGGGGCACCGCATATCCAGATGTTGTCAATGTCGTCGCTCCTAAACTTGAGAATCTTACTGCATCTGTCAGGGGTACTATTAATCGAGTTCCATACAGATATGAATCTCTGCAGCTGTCCACAGAGGGTTTTGATTCTCTTGAGAAAGTGAATCTTTCCTTGTCAATGCCGCATTTGGAACAAACGAGATTTTTTCCGCTGCTTCTCAATTTGTTTCACCAACTCCGCAGCACCAAATATTTGGTTATTAATTTGGATATCATTGAGGTATTTATCCTTACTCTTATTCTTTTATATGTTGATTAAAACTTGAACTAGTTTTATTGTGCTTGGGATGAAGAAAAAGTCCATAATTTAAACGTTAAACTGTTCCGACAAAGTAAGGAATACGATTTTCTTCTAGTCCATCCCTCAAAGAAAGGTGAGGGTACTTTTGGCTTTGGGTAACTTGATTGCTCATTGAACTAAGTTTATCTATATAACTTGAGATATTTATTAGATATAAAGGTGACCATATAAAAAATGATTTTAATGTAAAAGAATGCAGTTTCTTTTTCAAACTGATGAACAAAAGTTTTCAGATTGATATCTCCCCAAATTAGATTGTGATAGTATAATATCTAATCATCACTTTTAAGGAATCATAATAGAGTTTTAAGATAAATATTGCTTGCTTATTCTAAGCTGTCTCATTTTTTTTGTTGCAGTAAACTAGTTTACAAAGATCATTTTTGTTAAATTACACTTGGCTAGCATGATTCGGTCATTGTTAGCTGTTGTGTTCTGCAGTATATTACTGCAGCATTTTTGCTCTTCTGAATTCCTATGAGATACCAACCCATTAATTAGTCTAGAGATTTTTTATGTACTTATTGCACTTATCCTTTATGTATGTCTAAGATAGTGCTGAAAGTTTCTAATTTCTAATTTATGTTTATTTGTTTGTATATAATGTACCAAGACCCTCTCATTATGCCTGGATCAACTATCACTTGAACCTTGCCCATTCGATAACTTGAAGTGTTTGGAGATAAGCATGGTGTCCCAGAAGCAAAATGACCATATACCTAGAGTACCCACTCAAGTCAGAAGCTACTTTCTCCAGAACTCTCCCAGTGCAACAGTAATCATGAATTTACCTCAGGTATTTACATGACCACATAATCTATGTATTTGTCACCGTATTTCTGTTAACATTCCTTTGTGACTGTGTTTAATTAATTTAGGAGTGTTTTAATAAATAATGGTGTATCTCACTGCCTATTATATTACTAGTCAAAGGATTGCTTTATAACGGAAAGTTCAGTTTCTTGATTAGCTTACTAGCACATGGATACAATATATGATCTATCAGGTATTTTTTAAGGATACTTTTCTTGTATATTAGTTCACTTGAGAGTGCATGTAAGACGTAGGAATTCATCTCACATGGCGAAATCATGATTTGGTACTCCCAGAGAAGGATTGATGCCACTGTCATAAAAAGAATTTTTATGTGTTATAAAATTCCACACCCTAATAGAAGATGTAAACAACTTGTTTTTACTTGGGAGTTGGGACAATGGTAAACATGTAGACTCTTAGGTGCTGTTTGTTTTTCAGAGGTAAAACGTCTGCAGTCTGCGAACCTGCAGACATCTGTAGCTAGCTGAAAAGGTGGACCAAACATCTGTAGTCTGCAAAAATAAGACTGTTTGTTTTATAACTTCTGCAAGCTACTGAAATAAACTGAAATATAAATAAACTGATTTATTAAACTTAAAAGAGTTTTTAAACATTCAAATTTAAATAATAGTTATACAAACAGTCAATAATTAATCTAATCTAACCGTGTAAAAAACAAAAATAGTATACCATTAAGATAAGAAAAGAAATGAGTTTACCTCATCTTGAAAACTTATATAGATTTGATGAGATGAATAGCTAAAATAGTATTAATAATAATTATTATACCAAAGTATGACCAACTAAAATAGTATTTTCTCACTTAAATAACACATATAACTTAATAACTATAACGTAATAATTAATCTAATCTAACGATGTAAAATCAAAGCATATCAATTCAAGATGAGGAGGAGGGAGGCGGCGGTGGCTGGGGTGGAGGAGAAGGAGAAGGAGGTGTGCTAGGGTCTGTGTGTTTTTGTGATATCGTGCAAAAAAGAAAAGACAAGAAGAGGTAAGAAGAGCCTATCCCACATCTGTACCAAAAAAAGGACGTGCAAAGGTTTTTTTAATAAAAGGTCTTCGAGAAAACAAACAGTCTTCAGACCCAAACGTCTGTGCGTGGTCTGCGCGATACAGACATAAGAGGCCAAGAAGCTCTTCTCTGAAAAAACAAACAGCACCTTAATGTTATAACAGATAAAGCATGAGAATCTTGATTAATATTAAATTAGGGTACATACTTTTAGAGCAGGAAAAAAAATAAGGAGTTAAGAGATCATGTGGATATTAGATTGCATGCATATATTTTGAGATTGTATATGTTTAAGAAGGAACTTCAACCTTATATAACAGTGCTACTTTGCAAAAAAAGCACTATCTTCTTCCATTTATAGTGAAATCTTAGCTGATTTACATACCTTTACAAGTTGTCTTGAAGTATCTTGTTGGAGTGCTGTTATATGCCACATATGGAGTTGAGATAGGGACTCCAAGTATACCAAGGGACCTGTAAAAGGCACCCCAGACAAATCTTGCATCATTAATGTCATGTCGATATACGTGCATCGAACTCCTGCAAGTGTTGTAAGTGCATGAATTCAGGGAGACAAAGCAGTTCACCTCTCAACAAAATTTGCACATTAAACTAATCTTCTACTCATGTGGCTTCTCATTCCATCTATGCTGATTATAAATCTACCCATTTATTATTTATAAGCTAGGATAATTTATTCACTTATGAGTGAAATATCTATTAATTGTGGTGAACACAGCCAGATTTCTAGATTTAGAAAGAAAACTTTTTGTCAGACAAGACAACAAAACTGTTTTGATTAGTTACCTACTTTGATTGAATGCAAAGATTGGAGATTGTAGAAGTTTAAGAAAGAACTTCTTCCTTATGTATTTGATAACAGTGCTACTTTGGAAAAGAAGCACTTCTTTTCCATTATAGTGAAATGTTATATCTGTAGTTGATTTACATACCTTTAAAAGTTGTCTTGAAGTATCTTGTTGGAGTGCTGTTATGTGCCACATATGGAGTTGAGATAGGGACTCCAAGTATAATTAGGGACCTTTAAAAGCCACCCGGGACGAATCTTGCATCATTAATGTCTTGTCGATAGACTTGCATTCGAACTCCTGCAAGCTTAGCAAGTGCATGAATTCAGGGCGACAAAGCACTTCACCTCTCAACAAAATCTCCACATTAAACTAATTTTCCAATCATGTGGCTTCTTATTCCATCTATGCTGATTATAAATCTACTCATTTATAAGCTTATAATAGTTTATTCACTTATTATTGAAATGTTAATTAGTTGTGGTGAATACAGCCAGAGTTCTAGATTTAGAAAGAAAACTTTTCATCAGATAAGACAACAAAGCTGTTTTGATTTATTACTTGCTTTGATTGAAGGTGCCACAGAAGAGATCAAGGCAGCAGGAAGATGATGAGACAATGGCTAAGAAGGTGGCCAAATTGAAGACAGAAAAGAAGCAACCAGAGACTGCGGCCCAAGGGAAGAGATTGTTGTAGGCAAAGACTGAACCTCCTTCTCCAAGACTGTCATCTATTGTAAGCTTTCCATTACCTTGAACTCATGACTATGAATCTTTGATTCAACTTTTACAATAGTCATATGAGCACAAATTATCTGCACAGCAAACATCCAATGTGCTTATTTATTGCAGAACTTAAATTTTTACTTGGCACTACTATTTAATGAAGGTTGAGTAGAGACCAGAACTTAAATTTATTGTTTAAAAGGTCAAATTAAGTAAAACTGAAAACCAAAGGGCTTTGGTCTTTGGCCTAGTAGTACCAAGGTGTTGAAAAAAGGTGTCACTCCCCAAGTGTCGAAGTTTAAGTCCCGTGGTGGAAAGAAGGTGTAGATTAGAGTCCCCTGATGCATAATGAAAACTTACATACAAAGAAAACATGCTAAACAAGTCATACAATTTAAAGTCGTCCAATGCATAACCAAGTGTTTAGAACCTTCTAAACTGTTTCATTAAAAAAATCATCATTTTTAATTTAGTAAGGGTTTTGTTTCATTTTGAATGTCTAAATTCCTTATGAATTGAAAATTTTTAAAAACAAGGGTTGTTAAGTAAAACCCAACATGTTGTGGTCCACCCTAAAAATTTACCTGTTATACAATTGGTGTGCTTAAAAAATTGTACAGCTGACCAGTTAGTTTGGGATTGAGTTTAGAAATGACTTATTGACTTGTTAACTTTTTGAAGAAGCCAATAAGTCATTTTCAAAAGCCCGGATTTGGGGCTTTTCCAAATGAGTTATTGATTTATTGGCTCCAATAAGTTAATAAGTTATTTCAAAACTCAATCCCAAACACCCTCTTAATGACTTCTCTTTTCATTTTTAAGGTTTTGTTAGTATGATTACTGGAAGCAAATTCGTTACAACTGCAATAGAAATGAGTGATGCAAAGAATTTACTTTCCAACTCTTATGTCAATGTATCCATTTTTTTTTTTCAAAAGTTCTTTTTGTTTGGCAACTGATATCTAGCTTTCTAAATGTTCAGCATCAGATGCCCACATCCTCAAGTGTTGATGGGTCAGGAAGCAACATGGATGTTCAGCGTTCAAACTAAGAGATATTTCAATGCTTTTCTTTAATGTGTGGGCTTGCTTTTGTTGTGTATTATATCTTGATGGCACAGTTTAACTATGGCAACTAACATCAAGTTATGGTAAATGTGTGATTAGCCTTTCATGGCTATAATGTTTAAATCTAGAGAGATTATGTGTGTTTTATACATTTAAATTTGTTTTTTTTTATTGTTGGGGTTGTCTGTTTTGGGCTATTCAACGAATTTTCAAATGGCCGTTCAAAGGTAGAGGGTTATGATGCAAGCCTTAACTTTCAAACGGCCATTCAACAAGTACTCAAACGGCTGAACTTTTAAAGGGGTAGGGGCCTAATGACGTGAGCCTTAAGTGTCACACAGCCTTTTGGTTCAACCTCAAACAGTCGTTTGAAAGCCGTATGGGATTAGAAAGCAAAGGGTGTGGGTATAGCTTGCCCCTTCAAATATCAAATATTATGTTCACGGACACAGTTAAAAGAATTTTAAGTTCCACGTCTCAAATCAATGAGCATTGATACAATTGTCTATTAAAAAAAATCATTTTTTTGGGAAAATTGGATTTTAATAATCCCAACTATTCGTCGTTTGCCGCCAACAATCCCAACTTCAAAAATACCACTAGCAGTCTCAACTATTAACATGTTGGCCTCCAATGGACCCTGACTAACAGAACTCTAACGCCGTTAGTCTCTGGTCGCCGGAAAAACGTTTTTGGCTAGAAAACTCATTTTTGGCCGGAAAACTCAACATTTTTGTCCCAAACCTCTTTGTAACCTTATTACGGACCATTAGGAACATTTTTCTAGTAAAAGCCCCAATTATTGAAGTCGCCGGAAAACTCTTATTTTCGCCGGAAAACTTCTTTCTGGCCTGAAAACTCAACTTTTTGGCCGGAAAACTTAACATTTCCATCTCAAACCTCTTTGTAACCGTAGATCAGACCTTTAGATACCTTTTTCTTGGCCAAAAACAGTTTTCCGGCGACCGAATACTAACGGTGTTAGGGTTTCGTTAGTCAAGGTCTATTGGTGGCCAATATGTTAATAGTTGGAACTGCGAATGGTTATTTTTGAAGTTGGGACTGTTGACGGCCGACGGTGAATAGTTGAAATTATTAAAATCCAATATTCCTTTTTTTTGGACGGCAAAAGATAATATATTCTTCAACACCAAAAAAAATACAGTACTAGATTGAAGTTCTAATCCCTCACATCCTAAAGTACGAGGGTTGTTTAGTAATTAGTTAATAGTTGTTGGTATACTTTATGTGGACGCGACTCGGTTCGGTTCGACTCAGTTCGGTTCGACTCGGTTAGGTTCGGCTCAAGCCCGATGCCACGACATTCCTCCGTCGTGCTCCCCAGAGTTCGACACGCGAACCACGAAGAGCCGCTAGCCTTCCCGAAGCTCCACATCACCATGACATCACCATGATGATGTCATGATTATGTCATGTGATAACATATTATATCTTCATGAAAGTAAGAAACGTGGATTCATTTGTTGCTGTTGACGAAAGACTACACCTGTTGCTCACTCGACGAAAGACCTGCATGGCGAAACACATGTTTCGTCAGGTCTGCTTTGTGCTAATGAGTTCGACGAAAGATATTATTATTTGTCAGATTCAAGATGTTTCGTCATAGTAATTCGTCGGTTGATGTCTTTCGTTGGATTCATGATGTTTCGTCAACCTGGTTCTTATATATAACAGCAGCAGACTGAAGACACATAAGATAGACACACGAGAGAACTGAGAGAGAGAACTGAGAAAGTTGTGAGAGCATAATATTCTGTAATCTTTGTAAACAAAACTTTCTGGTGATTAACTCAGTTGACTGTTAAACATTTAATCTTTGTGTCTCGTGTCTATCTTATCTCAGTTTGCTTTCCCGGTTGGATTCCGCACAACCGGGTTTGTTCGTATACAAGGATTAGGCGACTAGATCCTCCGCTAGTTGGACCTACAAGCTCTCTTCCTTGTTAAAACCGAGTGTTTTTCGAGTGTTTGAAGTTCATAATTTCTGGAAAAATCAGTTTATAACTTCGAAAATCTTGGTATTTTGCTGTTAGTTCATAAGAAAACCTTGTTTAAAACTCATTTATGTATGGTGTGTTAAGGTTTTTAGCGAAGTTTCTTACAAAATTTGTGTTCGGAAACTTTTCTGGTGGCCGGTAAATTCAAAAACTCATCGTGTTCTTCAAGTGTTCATACATATTCTTCATATATTCTGGGTTTTTGAAGTTAAACTTGCTTTGTTTGATGTTTGTGAATTATTGAAGTAGATTAAAATATTGTTTATTTGAAAATCTTGTCCTTCAAAATGATAGCTGTTGGTTGAAAATTTTGGTTCAATAGTTGGTAAGCATGGCATGGTCTTGAAAAGTACGGGTGTTTGAAAATTTGGTTTACAAACCATTATTGTGTCAGAGGGTAAGGATAAGATTAGATTTGTTTTACAAAATATCTTACCAAACTTTGCAATCCCCATAACCATTTCAAATTTGGTCAACGAAAAACCTTGGTCAACGAAAAACAATTTGAGTCAAAGAAAAAAAAACTAAGTTTTTGTCTTATTCTCACAAAGAACTAGGAGTGATCAGTGATTTCCTTGGCCAAGTATTTTGGGCTCCTTGTTTAATTCTTCGTGGGTTTTTAGAAATTTTGTGGGTTGGGTTTATTCTATTCTCAACTGGGCTTTTTGTTCACAAAGAATCCTAACCATTTGGATTTAACTTCCTTTCTAGTGGGCCAACATTGATAATTAGTGGATATTAGTAATTTTTAGTGGATATTGATTCTAAGTGGGCCAACATTCAACATCTATATCCATTAATTCTTAGTGGATATTAATTTTCACATCATTTTTTTAGTGGTCTCGTTTCTTTCACAGTTGGTTCACAGTTGCCTTTTAAGTTGCTTGTTTTCAATCCATCATGAGTACACACCTTTGGGGGTCAAGCATTTTAGGATCCTTCTCATCAAATTACACCGAAAATGACAACAAATATGTATGGTCGTTGGATACCGGATCCTAATGCTGATATGTATACGAGTAAAGGTTCAGGTTCAGTTCCTTCATGGGCTCAGTCTCCCACACCCCCATCCTCATCAACTCCATCCCTAGTGAGTTTAATTGCGAAAATTTCTTATTAGCAAAAGGGTTCAGTACCATCTTCAAAAATCAAGCTTTGGGATAAATCTACTGTCGATTGTGATCCGACAGTTCAGTTGGAGAACAGTGGTCAAACAAGAATGGCGTTTTATGCTGAAATTGTCAAGAATGTCACCGATGGTGAGTCCTCGGGAAATGATGACAGTTCTGAACATGGCGGTAGTTCAGTTGAAGATGTTACAAGTTCAAGTTCAAGCGAGGATGGATCAGAATATGAATCAACAAGGAAGGTTGTTGATTCTGAGGCAAATGAGTCACTATCTGAGAGCGAATCCAATCAGGTATGTGTCGATAAACCAAGTTCTGATAGGTGTGATAAATGTGTTAGTTTAGGAAATAAATTGTCGGACTTGCAAAGCAAATATGACGATTTGCAAAGCAAGTATGACGTGACATTTATCCACAATCAAGGTTTGATCGTGGATCTTTCGAAATGCAAAGAGGCTAGCATGTTTTATGAAAACCATGAAAAAGAGTTTAAAACAGTGATTGAGAATTTAAGAAAAGATAAAACCGAGCTAACAAAAAAGGTTTCAAAAAAACAAACAGACATAAACTGTTATATCAATCGTCTCGAGGTCATGCAAAAAGAGTTAGCCTGTGTAAAGTGTGAAAGTGAGTCGATCCAGCTTAAGCTAAATAGTTATTTAAACTCTAGTTATGTGCTGGATCACATCATCGATGTTCAGAAAGAGAAAAAGGATGTCACGTGCATTGGATATAAAAAATGTCCACCACCTGTTAGACACAATTATGATGCAATGCCTGATGAGGAGAATAGAACTTATTTTGAGCAATCTGTTCCTTTAGACATTGAGGAATTTGCAACCGGACTTGCATACAAAAATGAAGTATCATCAGATTCGGATATTTCAACAGTTACAAGTGTGTCAACTGCTGAACAAAATCAGGATCCTCCAGTCATTGTTGAGGATGCTGATTCTTCAGATGATGAATCCGATGATACTGACTCAGCACAGTCTGATGCGGTAATCAAAGAAGAGGACATACCTCTTGTGAATCATATTCTATGTGATCCTCCCGCAAAACCTGCTAAGACTGTTCTGGTTGAGTCCACGTCTGTGCAAGATTCTGAGAGTTGTGAAAGCGTGAATTTGCTTTACACGTTGATTGGATCTGATAAAATATATTCAGACAAGGATTTCCCAATCAAGAATGTCAATCAATCCTTGATTGATAAAGTTTTTGAAGATTCTACCAGTAAGTTTTTGGGAAAGTCGAGCCCAGGAGTTGTAGTAACTCAGTGTGCTCTTATCCCAAAATCCGAAGTTAGAAAGAAATATGGGAATCAAAAATTGCAACCACAACACAATCAACGAAAGCAAGGTCACGTTCACCAAGGAAAGGGAAAAGGCAAACAAAGCCAAAACAAGAAGAAGGTTCGGAAGGTAAACTTCGTGAAATCTCGAGGGACGGATAAAATTGAATCTTTTGAAAACAAATCCAACACATATTTTGTTATGCAAAAGAAAATTTTGAAAAGAAACAGTCAAAACAACTACACACAACACACAAATTGTTGTGATGTAGGACCAAGCACCTCAAGATCACGAAGTTCATCATCAAGCTCCTACAGTTATGATACTCCGAGGTTTGTTAAGCGGAGATCATGTTTTGAATGCGGTGAGTACGAGAACATTGTCAGAAATTGTCCATATCTCAGCAAGGGAAAGGCAAAGGTTGATGCCCCCCCCCCATGGTAACAGTTACCATAAAAGATCTGTTTCACCAAGACAGGACCCTCGTCTTGTTAAACAACGAGAAAAGAAACAGAAAAAGAAACAAAGAAAAGAAGTTGAAAAGGCTTTAAAACCAGAGGTTGTCCAAACACAGTCTATTAAATCAGATGTTAAACATGAAAAACAAAAACAGATTTGGAAACCAAAATCGGAAACTGTTTCAGGGGGAGCTACATCAATTCCGAATCATCGGGAAATGGATGTCACAATTCTCGATGATGACGGACGACCCAAGTCTGTGACGGCTTGGGTCCCCCTCTCCAACTAATCTCTGAATGAGTGTGCAGGATGTTCCAGGAGGAACTATGATAGTCTTAGGATTGTTAATAGTGGAGCGTCCATGCACAAGATCGGCGACATAAGGCTCTGAAATATTGTTACATCTAGGAGAATATTGTTGCCATTGATGGAGAGAAAGGAAAAAGAAAAGAAGACAAAAATGTCATATGATGGAATGATGGTGAAAGAATGTGGTTGGATGAAGTTGAAAAATTTGACAAGTTGAAAAATGTGCCAAGATTTGATTGTTGAAGGTTTTGATCGGGTCAACAGGAAAGATTCCAATGAAATGTACGCGCCTGCAGCACGTCTGAAGCTTTTCAAAGATTCATGGATTTTTCTTCCACAAGAAGTTCAAAGTCCACAAGATGAACGTGTAGTGTACTTTTCTCCACGGTGTGATTAAAGAAAATGTGTTTGTTGATCAAACCACACCGGGTGTGCGGATGCCTTGGCGTGGATTGAACAACCGCACACTACTTCTAAAGGAGAAAGACGAAAGACCTTTGCTGGTGCAAAAACATGTGGAATACATCATGCATGGACCGTCCAATGATGATGTGTACAAGCTTTCCCACATGCTCCATTTGCCACTTACCAGCCGGACCCGAAGGTTTATCATCTTGTTGCTGTAAAGAGAATTCTCGGTTCATCGAAGTAGCTGCAAAATCAACCTTGAAATCCACACCGGGTGGATATCTAGTTTGGGAGAGCTCTCAGATTCCTGCCAATGCACCAAGTAGTAGCAGGATTACGGTTTTAAATTTCTAATCTCTCCTATCTTTGACGATATTTAAGCTGTTTTGCGATTTACTAACATCTCGTACAGCATTCCTTGTCCAGACACATTGATCTCGAATATCACTTCACACGTGATTGTTTCAATATGAAACTTGTCAATGTTGTTTTGGTCCACACCGATTACCGACATGCCAACTGATTTTTCTAAAATTCGATAGATCAATTCTGATTAAAATTAATTTTGGTAAACGGCATTAAGGTAAAACATGAGTAAAACCGACATCTGAAAATCGTTTTTGTAAATATCTTTGTGTTTTTAATTTCTCATAGTTTTTGCATTTTAGGGGGAGTAAATCCAAAATTTGAAAAAAAAAATTCAAAAACATCGAAAAATTTCAAAAACACAAAAACAATAGAAAAATAAAAATGAGTTTCCTGGCGAGCAAAAGAGAAAATGATAGTACATCAGTGGTCTGTCCAAACCTCTTTGAACCTAAAATGAAAAACGATAAGCAGCTCTATATAAGATGTATCGGTAGGCTTACAATCATTTTAAAGTGTGCAAGGTGATATAAACCTAAATCGACTGAAGACTGTGTGGGAACCACTCATTGGCATATGGTCTTGGTACCGAAATTTCGTTTGATAGATTGCTGAGGTTCTGAGATATGTGGTCTTTATGCTGTTTATCATCTGGGTATCATGGTTGTTTCTTTTACCGGAAAACAACGGGGACGCAAGTCTAGAGCTTCCATGATACCATACATATGTGTAAATATCATACAAACATGTATATAATACATGTTGCATTCGGCCTCAATAAGTGATAAACAATCACATGTCCCAACCAATAAGTGATAAAGTATCACATTTATCCGGGAGTCAAGTTCGTCTCTTTGTTGTACGTTAGTACTGACCTGTTCACGAACTTGCTCCTGTGCCCTCATGCATCGAATATCAAGTTCCTCATCAATAAGTAATTTTATCACATAGGGCTTGTATTCAATTCAAAATAAGTGAGTATCTCACATTTTCATATACGTCAAAACAGATGATAAACGGTATACTCACCAGTAAGATGAACTCTCGTGCATACCTTGATACGGGAATGTGTCGTGTGTGGATGAACACCGGTCGGTAAGTATAAATCATACCTTAACGTATCCCCTAACCACGAGTACATCTGATAAGTTGAGCTTAAGTGGACAACAATTCCGATAATCGTTATAGGATGCTTATCTAAATGTTAACTAACTGAACAACAAGAGCGTTTTGGCGTGACCGTACACTGATATGATTCTCTTACCCTCGAAACTCGTAAAAAGAATGTCTGTAAATATTTATTTAATGCTTTCAGTTTCTGCATCTCTGTATATATTTATTTACTGCTTTCAGTCTTTACGTTTGAAATATTCAAAATTCCAAAAAGATTTTAGGTGTGTTTTAATATAAACTTTATAAAAAGCCAAAAAGATTTTATTTCTAATTTCTTTTGATTACCCTATGTTGGAACTCGAGTCTTCGTTACATGAAATCTGATCGAAAACCAAAACAACTGATTCTTCATAAACGGTCGAAATTTGCAAGTTTTTGAAAGTTAAAAACTAAAAATGAAAAATTTGTTAAACTTTCAAACTGTCGGACGGTTGATTGAAAAATGGTCACATGTGTGTCGTTTGTTTATGTTAACTATATTCCACTTGTTTGTTCTCATTGCGCGTTTAGCTTTCTTGTATGTGCAGATGCTACAATCAAACCAGCTAAAGGCGAAGAGAACGTGTTCGATAACAAGCTTTGGAATGAAGACACGACGTGGAGGCACTCAAAAGATAAAGATGATCGAGTTGCCGCTGACCTATCATCAACACCTCAAGGATCTAAGTGCTGAAAAAGGAGTTTATTTTAAGGGGGAGTTTGTTAACACGCTTCCTAAATGAAAGGGGGAGTTTGTTGATACACTTTCTACTTACGACACGTGAAGACTTTGAAGATCCTCCGACATGAAAGACATGGAAGATGAACCTCACGAGCAGCGTCCAAGGGGGAGTTTGTTGGTACACTTTATATGGACGCGACTCGGTTCGGTTCGACTCGGTTAGGTTCGGCTCAAGCCCGATGTCACGACATTCCTTTGTCGTACGCCCCAGAGTTCGACACGCGAAGCACGAAGATCCGCGAGCCTTCCCGAAGCGCCACATCACCATGATGATGTCATGTGATAACATATTATATCTTCATGAAAGTAAGAAATGTGAATTCATTTGTTGCTGTTGACGAAAGACTACACCTGTTGCTCACTCGACGAAAGACCTGCATGACGAAACACATGTTTCGTCAGGTCTGCTTTGTGCTAATGAGTTCAACGAAAGACATTATTATTTTTCAGATTCAAGATGTTTCGTCATAGTAATTCGTCGGCTGATGTCTTTCGTCGGATTCATGATGTTTCGTCAACCTGGTTCTTATATATAACAGCAGCAGACTGAAGACACATAAGATAGACACACGAGAGAACTGAGAAAGTTGTGAGAGCATAATATTCTGTAATCGTTGTAAACAAAACTTTCTGGTGATTAACTCAGTTGACTGTTAAACATTTAATCTTTGTGTCTCGTGTCTATCTTATCTCGGTTTGCTTTCCCGGTTGGATTCCGCACAACCGGGTTTGTTCGTATACAAGGATTAGGCGACTAGATCCTCCGCTAGTTGGACCTACAATAGTTAGTTTATATTAGAATTAGATTAGTTATGGAAGTACAAGTGCCAGATGCGACAAAATAGAAGTTTGAAACCTACAACCTAGAGGGATCGACATCTCCTGGGGACGCGCCCCTTCAGATTGGCGGCAACCTCACAGGGACTTCAACAAGACGCGACGTTTGATCAAGAGACACACTTCTTCATCTTTCAATCTCATCCACAAGTTCAAGAATAACAATCGTTCGTGAAGAGACACGTCTCTACAATCGCACTTGTTCGTTTAGTATATATAGGGTTTGTATGTTTCAATTGTAGTTATCAGAATCTCTTGTATTATTACAATCACATTCTATATTAATCATTCTTTCAGAATTCTATTGTTCTATGTAGGTCCACTAGCGGAGGATCTAGAACACCTTCTCCTTGTTACCGAACACACCCGCAAGTGCGGAATCCAAGCGGGTATGCAACCAAGCAAAAGAACACACAAATACACAAAAGATTTCAAAGTTAAAAGCTCATGTATTAACTTTTAGTAGAGTTTGGTTACAAAGGTTATACAAGAAAATGCTCTCTTAAACTCACTGGTGTGCTCTATCTATTCTGTGTATTTGTGTCTGTATATATATAGGCCCCAATACCCAGTATCACTAAGAAGAGTGATACTGGGCCACGAACAGTGTGCAAACCCCCGAAGACTAGTAGTCTTCGTGGATATAACTGACGAACCCTTACACACATTGACGAACTCTCAAGTCTTCGTCACCTTGAGTCTTCGCAACAAGAAGTCTGCGTGGAAGGATGTATATGGACGAACACTTAAGTCTTCGTCCACAGAGACTTCGTCCAAGGCATGTAGTGTTCATCCATTGAGGGTTCGTCCATGGAGTCTTCGTAGACTTCATGCAATTCTTGAAGCTCATTTCATATGCACACTATATAAAAGATGACATCATCATGACAACATGGTGATGTCAACTCATGGCTCTTCGTGCTTCGCGTATCGAACTCTGGGGCGCACGATGGGGGAATGTCGTGATGTCGGGCTTGAGCTGAACCTAACTGAGTCGAACCGAACTGAGTCGCGTCCACATAAAATGCATCAACATTCTATCATTGTGTTTATCATTATTCATCAAGGGTTCTGACCAACAGGGGTATCAGAGTGCATGTTTCAAGTCTGGGAAGAAGAAGAAACCGATTGGAACATCATAACCAGATTCTCTTGAATTTATTTTTTAGGTCTTGTATTCGTTTCAATTGAATTGCAATTTGATTAATTGATTGATTTCAATAAAATTTCGTTCGTTTGAATCCGGTTTTTTGAAATTCAATCTCGGATCAAATTTGTTTTTCAAAAAAAACATAAAGTATGGTTTAGAAAGGAACGGAATTCAAAACCAATAGCAAGTTAGAAATTCGAGAAAATCATGTGTGGTACGAAAATCTTGTGTGGTACAAAATCCTTCGTGGTACAAGACCTTCGTAGTGGAAAATCCTTCGTGGTGCAAGAACCTTCGTGGTGACAAGACCTGTGTGGCAAAGCAAGAAAAGAAAGACATGTTTGGCAAAGAAGACCCGTATGGCAAAGAAGACCTGTGTGGTAATCAAAAAACTGTGTGGTACGAACAAGTTAAACATGTGTGGTGCAAGCAAGAAGAAAGATTGAAGTAAAGCAAGGAAGATAAGAAAGAGAAAGTCTAAGAAAGCAAATCAGAAAGGAAGTATGTCAGGAAGAGACGACAAAGAAAGCACGTCAACGTCAATTCGCGAGCAAGGAAATATATCCCTTCAATGCCCAAAGTTGACTGAATCGAATTACACAGTGGGCAATCCTGATGGAAATGATCTTAAAGGCATATAGTCTTTGGGATACGGTTGATTCAAAGGAAGGGGTAGATGAGAAAAAGGCGCATACAATGAAAGCAATGATCTTCCAAACGTTACCAAGAGATATTCTAATGCAAGTTACGCAATACGAAACTGCAAAGGAAGTTTGGGATGCAATCAAAGTTCGATATCTTGGAGCCGATATGGTTCAGAAAGCGCGTCTGCAAACTTGAGAAACGAATTAGAAGCCTTAAAGATGGGAGAAAATGAAACAATAAGTAGTTTTGCAAGCAAGTTGGGTGGTATAAAATCCAAGTTTAAAAGCCTCAGTACCACCCTTAAAGATAAGAAGATTGTAAGGAAATTACTTATCTCAGTTCCGAAGAAGTTTCTGCCGATTGTGGCATCCATTGAGCAGTATTCAGAAATAGATAAAATGATGTTTGAAGAAGCAGTGGGTAGGATTACAGCATTTGAAGAACGCCTCAAGAGTCAAAACGAACCGGAGAACAATAATATCTTAATGGCAAGTTCAAACAATCATTCCGGAAATTGGCATCGTGATAGAGGACGTGGAGGAAGTTCGTCAAGAGGAGGAAGAGGACGTGGACGAAATATAGATCGAGGAAATAAAGACAAGAGCGAGTTAAAGTGTTACAAATGTGGTAAATTCGGTCACTTCGCATACGAGTGTAGCAAGCGAAAAGATGAAGAAAAGGAGAAGGACGTAGAGGCACATCTTACTTTGGAAGAAGAACCAATGCTGCTGCAAGTCAAGGAAGTTCATGACCTACAACAACTCAAGGATGTCCGTGATTAGGGGGTGAATAAAGTTCTAATCCCTCACATCCTAAAGTACGAGGGTTGTTTAGTAATTAGTTAATAGTTAGTTTATATTATAATTAGATTAGTTATGGAAGTACAAGGGTCAGATGCAACAAAGTAGAAGTTTGAAACCTACAAACTAGAGGGATCGACATCTCCTGGGGACGCACCCCTTCATATTGGCGGAAACATCACAGGGACTTCAACAAGACACGACGTTTGATCAAGAGACACACCTCTTCATCTTTCAATCTCATCCACAAGTTCAAGAGTCACAACCGTTCGTGAAGAGACACGTCTCTACAATCGCACCTGTTCGTTTAGTATATCTATGGTTTGTATGATTCAATTGTAGTTATCAAAATCTCTTGTATTATTACAATCACATTCAATATTAATCATTCTTTCATAATTCTATTGTTCTATCATTGTGTTTATCATTGTTCATCAAGGGGGTTCTGACCAACATAGATATCTATTTATAAGGAAAGTTCTACATATTTCAGGTCTCCAATCTTCACGATTTTTTTCTCCTTGATGGGACTTAATTTTTTTGAAGATTATTGGCTTTTGTAGAATTTCCGGATTCCCAACATAACATTTTGAATGATGTTATTTACTTGGCGGGCTTTAATAGTAAGCTTATTATCAATTTTTTTTTTATATTTAAACCATATTTTGTTACTTTTGATTTCAACTTTATACACTACGGGAGGAACATGCATTTAAGCTCATACTACCATCTTTGGGTACCCGGTAGATTTAAATCTGTAATTTATAATCCTTCTGTTTACATGTAAACCACCCGACTAAATATCATGTATCACAAACCATTGGAACGGAATGAGGGTACTCGAGGTATAATTTCCATACATAATAACTGATGTGTGCTAAAAGTGGTCTAATTAAACTAACTAATTTTAACCCTAAACTAGACACTCTAAGTTTTAAATTTATAACTAAGACTCTCTAAACCTAGACCACACAACCGGCAAGTGTACCGATCAATGTAGTATAGCCTAAGTAAGTCCGAGTGGCGAACCCACAAGACTCTACTGACTACGTTTACTAGACTCTGACTAGACTGACTCTAACCTAACTGTACTTAACTGTTTTGTTGTTTGGGGGGGGGGGGTTACTGAAAATTCAAGGAAATCTAATAAACTAATTATTAAACTAGAACTATGCTAATACGAACTAATGTGAAGACTGTTCTTATATGATGAAGAAGACCACCTAGACTAGAGTCCTGGATTGATTTTAAGAATTTACCAATTAAGTTAACCGCATGTTTTATGGAACCGGGATCTTATGATACTAAACCTAGTAAGACACCAACTAAGCCCCTCAACCCTTCTCGAGGTGAAACTTATGGCACTACCTAGGCCGTTAATCCTACCGGTTATTAGACTTCCTTCCGGTTATCTAATTACTGTGTAAGTACCCTAATATTGACCTACTCTTTTCCAATTATAGATCTAGGGTAGTTTGGGTTTCTCAATTTGACTTGATAGACTAATAAACCGACGGGGCAACTAAGGCACGACTTTTTCCAAAGACTGTCTAAAACAATTCGCCGGGTAAGACCTACCAATAGCCCTGCACCTTCCAGCTATTAGGACTAGTAGAATACTGAAATCTAGCAAATTATTAACTATCACTTCTAAGGTTTATTGGCCAATTCACCCTAAAGGTCAAAGACACGAGGTCAAAGATCTAGCATGAACCTATTCCGTAGCAGACAACCACCTAGATTCACACGAAGCAATTGATATTAATCAACCAAATTAAAGTACGCATACACACCAAATTAATAAACCAAACTTCTTACAAAACACAATTAATCCATAAACACATACAATTAACTAAAAAGGTTCAAACTTTATTCAAATCCATTCATCTTAGTCTAGGCGGTTTAAACGTTTAGCCAAGCATCATAATCTTAAAAATAAATAAACAAAGTTTCAAACAAGAATTCATCGATACTAAACAAGAAAAAATAAAGAACTAAAGAAATCGAGTAACAAAACCCGTTAATCCCTTGCTCTCAAAGCTTCCCGCTTGATCCCGACGATTCCCGCAAAACCGTCCCCCACTGCCTTGTCGTACGTCCCCAGGAATATTTGCCGTCTGATGTTGTATATCTTTTGTGCGTCCACCTCCACAACAGAATTATGATTTATCTGGTGTCTCTCCCTTCACTATTCACGGCCACCCCTAGTTTGATTATATTCGAATAGGGTACCTTTGACTACAAGTTATTATCTTACTAAATCATACCCTATTCAAAGGCCCATTATCATAACTTTTAAAGAAATTCAATGGGCTTGCACACATGCTCTATGATTTCCTCCAAACTCCAAAGTGAATATAATAGTCTGATGTGGTTTGAAGTACTTGGCGGCCCACTTCTTTTCTATTGTGTCCACATATGATGTCCCCATATTATAGCAACAGTCCTCTAATAATTATAATATATATGTCTTGGCAGTAGCTCTTGTTTGATGGGTATGTTAGAAGCCTAAACTTCGCGTGGCCCAACACCAATAAATTAGATGAACTCAAATTATAAAGCTATATATTGATGTTGGCCTAGCCCTTTCTTTTTATCCGAATATATATATTTTGTGGCAGCTCTCTAACTTATAAAATAGAGATAGCGGCCCTGGCCCACTCACTGAAAATAGCTGCAATTTTTATTCGGTCACTGGCACTCCACTCTGCCCAACTGGCTGGTTGTTTCCATATTACTCTTTTTCGCACCATTTGCACGAGGACCTGCCAAAACACACTATAATATAATATAATATTAAAACTAAATAAAAACTTATACAAAAATTATACAATTTACATAGGACAAATATGTGTATTTTACCCCACATCAATAACCAAAATTAAATATATCTTTATTTTCAGTTTGAAAGAAAGATGACAAAATGGTCTCAGATGATAAATTGTACAATACTGTGATTAATTAGCTTAATATCATGTAATCAACATGTATATTGTTGACCTTAGGGAACCTGATTAACTAAAAAGATGTAAATCAGAAGTACATGTAAGGTGAAAAATAGAGTATGTTGAATATTTTGTGATAGGGGATTGTATATGCTTATGTGAGCTACCGAGGCAGAAAACCAAACATGTTATGTAATTTGTGTTTTAACTTCTAGACCTAGAAGCAATGTTTTAAAAACCGGTAAATACCGGCCGGTTATACCGGTATTACCGTTTCCAGATGTAAATCCGGTACGAAACACCCCGGTAAATAAGTGAAACGGCATAAGATTTGTACCGGCGGTAAAATCCGGTATACCGGTTTGAAACGTAATACCAGTTTCGGCCCGAGGGTTATTTTAGTTTGGGTTTGATACTTATTTTTATTATATATGTTACTTATCTTACGTAATTTTTATCTATTATGATTATCCCTAACTAAAAGTTCTTATTTAATATTGTATGAAACGAAAATAGTTATCCTCTAGTTGATAAGGATAGCGATAATAATGAATTTCATCTTTTATGCGATCGTGAACTTGATGTATTCAACACTCAAATGGCTTAAACATATCGTACACTTTCATTTAAAAGAACTTGTTGGAAAATTTAAAAGAGCTTGTTGGAAAAATGAATGATTTTCGATTATCTTTTGGATTATCTTTTATTATGGATTTACTTTTGGATTATCTTTTAATATGTAATTAAGCATTTTTTTGATTAATTTTTGAGTTGATGTTGTAATTTATGAAATTATAGAGTTAGCTAGTCAACCCGGTTGAACCGCTCGGTACAACCTGGTTCAACCGGTTGAACCATTTTTTAGCCTAATCCGGTTTGATTTAAAAACTGGTTTTTAAAACATTGCCTAGAAGGAAGTATATTCTATCATTATTGCTGATATACAAAGCTGATCACTATTAATCCAATCATTGGCGGAGCAATAAGGCTATGGGGTGTGGATGGAGCCCCAAGGGGCTTTATCATGCCATGTAGGATCCATGTCAGCAAAGGGGTTTTATCATTCCCCCCTTTAATTTGGAGGGTGTGGATGGAGCCCCGTGTAATGATTAAGTAATTATTTATTTAAATATTTATTTTTTTAAATTAAATGGCAATTTTAATAACTACAAAATTAAAAACATAATTTCATTAAAAAAAACTACAAAGTCAAAAAAAAAAAAAAAAACATTACATTCTAGAAAAAAAAAACATAACATACTAGAAAAAAAAAGGCAACATACTTAAAAAAGACTACATATATTTGGCCCGAATTTGTGCCTTACGAGCCTCCAAAATGACTCGGTCCTCCTCCGAGACATGTGACAGATCCCTTGCGAGAAAGTCCATGTCTCTCGCAATTTGTTTCTCCATTTTCATTTCTTGTTGTTTTTCCCTAATGGAGATTTGCGAAGAAGCTCCCATGTGGTTACCAGGTTAAACATATGCCCATGGTGCATTCTATAGTCGGTGTGGGCTTCGGTCATGATATCGACATCGCTCGCACCACTTCTCCTTCGAGTGTTATTGACGAGGTTATTGTATATGCTGTTGAAGTTGCTAACCTTCGTCCTCAAAGCCCCCCACTTTCCCGAAAAAGAGTCGGGGGTTCGATACACGCCACGACCCATTGCGGCGAAAAACTTATCGCGTATACGACCCCAAAATGCCTTTATGTCTTGGTCGTCTCCTAAAAAAATATTATTTAGACAAGCATAAAAAATATTATTTACAAAAGCATCAAAATTAGTATTTACACAAGCATAAAAAAATTTATTTACCAACAATCTCGTCCTCCGACACGTCGAGCCAAGCTTTTGCCAACTCGAACTCTTCCTTAGGCGACCAAAATTCTACCTTCTTTGTCGCACGTTTTTCGGTCTCATCCTTCTTTTTATGGCTTCTTTTTTTGATAGAAGAGGATTCGACTTGGGTTTCGGGAACGAATTCCGGTTCACTTGTGTCTTGGGCGGGTATGTTTGGTGGTGGCATGTTTGGCGGAAAAAAAGGGGGTTGAGAATAATACCCGAAATATGGAGGAGGCATCGGTTGAGTGGTGGGATGAGGAGAAGTTGGTGGCATTGGATAATATCCAACCTCCCCCGTACGCGGGTCTCGGCGATAGCGGTCCTCTTGCTCGTTGTTTTGCAAAGTTTGCCAATACGGATTGGTCGGATCCCATGGGTTGTTTGGGTTGTTGGGAAACATTGTTGGAAGTTTTTAAAAAAATTAAGAGAGTTGTATAAAAATGGAGGTAGAGAGTGAAAGGAATGAAGGTAGAAGGAATGATTTATAGTGTGATTTTATAAATAAAATAAAAAGTTAAATTTTTTTTTTTTGACCGTTCCAACGGTCTAAAAAATCAAATTTCTCTCGGTCCCTGTGCGTTACTGCTCGCCATAGCGGTGGCGGAGGTTCAATGGCGCCCCGGCTATGGCGCCGGGGGTGTGGGTGATGGCGGAGGGGGCGCTATGGTGGTCCAGGTGGCCGAAGGGTGGCGCCCACACCCTCCAGCCTAAGAAAGAGTCGGGTCAACTAATTAAAAAAATTGTTTTTTGTGTTTCATGTAGAACGTCGTATAACACAACGAGAATTTTGAATGACCCAAGCCTTTTTTTTTCAATTGACCTCATTGCTTTTATGAAAAATATTTTGACCCTATTGCTAATTCGTTTTATGAAAAAGTGATATATAGTTTTTAGGGTTAAGTTATTCTACAAAGCTAGGGATGGTAATGCGTCGGGTTTGGGACGGGTTTAGGTAATCCCAACCCCAAACCCGTCCCAAAACCCGTTGGGTTTCTAGCGGGTAAATAGCCATCGGGTATCGGGTATACCCGCGGGTTTCGGGTAACCCATCAATTTTAAAAAGTTTACCCGTTGGGTATACCGACCCAAAACCCATCGGGTAACTACTAATCAGTTACATTTAGTATTATCACTAATGAAATATATCAAATAACTATAATGTATACGGGATAAAATACTTATGTGTATAGAGAAAAGGATGTATTATATATTTACAAATTTAAAAATATAAAAGAAATTATATCGGATATACAATCGGGTAAACGGGTTTACTTTATCGGGTAATGGGTCGGGTAAACGGGTATATCACCCCATCCCAAACCCGCGAAAAAAATAAAAACTAGTCCCAAACCCGATTAACCAACCCCAAACCCGTCCCAGATGTGTCGGGTTTCGGGTTTACCTATCGGGTTCGGGTTTACAAAGCCTTCTAATTGTAAGAATTATAAGAAGGATTTATAAAGTGACAAGTGTCCAATAACCTAAAATTAAACCCACTACATCACCACCCAAAACCTAAACACCCACCCCCACCCCACCACCACCCAAAAACCTAAACCCCCCAAACCCCCCCCCCCCCCCCCACCACCACCACCACCCAAAAACCTAAACCCCCCCACCCCCCGCGGCAAAGAAAAACAAAAAAAACTATACCTCACCAAAAAAAACCCCAAAAACCTAACTCCCCCACCCCCCAAAAACCTAAAAAAAAAACTAAACACCCACCCCCACCACCACCCAAAAACCTAAACCCCCACCCCCCCACCCCTTCGGAAAAAAAAATTCTTTTTTTTTGGGGGGGGGGGAGGGGGGGGTTTAGGTTTTTGGTGGTGGTGGATGTTTAAGTTTTTTTTTTTTTTTTTTTGTAGTGGGTTTTTTAAGGTTATTGGACACTTGTCACTTTATAAATCCTTCTTACACTTCTTACAATTAGGATCATTTGTATTTGATCCTAATCCATAGTTTTTATATTAAATATAAAAATATGTAAAACTTTAACTAAATAATGAAATCCAATCTTCTAAGACCAAACGTAATGGCCTCATATGCGTGGCGGCTTCCGAATGACGCGAGTGGTCACTGGCGGGTGCATGGCCTCGCGTCGGAACTAGACTTGACGTCTTGAGGCTCGAAGACACATGTCTAAGGATAGCCTTGGCGTAGGTTCACCTGAGCGTGTGGACGACTAGGCTAACTGTCACACCCCGATTTTCCACGTGTCACCGGTGGGCCTGGTGGGGGAGTATCGTGACGTGGTTGGCAACATCATGGTCAAACAACACAATATAATAATGCACAGCGGAAGCAAAAGATAAATATATTACATTCCGAATATAAGTAATGTCAAAGTATTACAACGGAAAGTAAAGGATCCACAGGCGGATCAATAAAAGAAAACTGTTCAACAGACTTTAGGCATCTAGAATTTGCAAGATTCCCTAGTGACGCCCTGAGCTCCCAGCCAATTACGCATAGTACCTGTCACTTAACCTTTTTGGAAAATACGTCAGTTTACACTGGTAAATACAATTAACTGACTCATTTTGGAAAAAGAGTTTGAAAAGTGATTCGAGTGCAAACGGCACAAAATATCTTGACACATTGATTAAAATGCACAGAGGCAAAATTAATCTTTTATACTTGGGACAATTTTGTTAATAAAAATCTTGTATCCGATTTACATGGTTGTCCAACATTTAGGGCCGGTGATTATACAATACAAGCCGGACAAGATTAATCGACACACCACAAATATAATCTCACAAGAAGATACCCTTACGAGTGAGTATACGTTATACATATGCAACAGGAGGTGTTTTGCCTACACCTTGTGCTTACGTCGTGGCCATTCACTTTTTAAAATGAGCCAAGGATATCCAGGACACGGTCATTAACCCCCAATGTTATTTGTTATCAATCAATACAGATTAAAACGGGATTATGCAATTTAATCATCTCCGATTAAAAGGTTTCTACACCCGACCAAGCGGTATTTTTATAATACCGTATCCCAAGCCCGTATAAGGGAAAATAAGTTAAAAGTATTTACCTGAGCTAGCAATGCAACTTACACTCAGCCGTATATCTTAATCAGCAAGCACAAGTACTTCTACTGGGGCTCTTAATCTGGAACGAAGGTTTTATTAACCTATTAAATTCCTAACGGGTCTTATTTAAGTCGTAACTTAGACCGGTTAGTTTTAAGGAAAGGTTTACGGTTCAAAACGCATGATTAAGCGAAGACCGGAATAGGATGTGATTTAGACCCAACAAGTCTGGAGACTTGTATAATATGGGTAAACTAAACACATTCTGGATTTTGAGATAAAACCGATAAGGTTTGACCCGTTTCGGCTAATTTATGTAAACTTGTTACATAAACCGAACCGAACGCGTAATAAGCATAACGGGTATCTGAAAGAGCCATATACAGGTTTCCTAAGTTAATATGCTTCAAATATGTTGTGACATCAGTAGGATGTCTTTCATTATGCCCCGAACTAATTTATACACAAACTATGCCCCGTACGGGTAGTTTGGTCATTTTAAAGTTTGTAAAAGCGTTTAGATGTTTAACTGAGTTACAGGTCTAATGTAAACAATAAACATACTCAATTTGATGAGTTATAACAGTAGGCTAAAGCATATATGTGAAATTTATCATTTTTAACCAAACTATGCCCCGTAGGGGTATTTTGGTAATTTCACATAAGCCGAAAAGCTCAAAAACGAAATCTGAGTTAATCAACCTTTTCTTACTGTTAAAATATCATAATTTTCCTTATATATCAGTAGGTATCAACCCGGGTATGTTCAATATAATTTTAAAACATACTATGCGTTAAAAATGCTAAATAAGGCGATTAAAGGCCATTTCCGGGTTCGATACTTAAATCTGATATTTTTATATTTCTAGAAGGCTTAAAATAATTTATTTAACATATGTGATCAGTAGCAAAAGGTTTGGAGTCGTTTAGATATGTAAAACTCATTTTATGGCCCGTAAGGGCAAAACCGACAATTACCGGATTAAGCCTACGACTGCTAGTTATGCTCAGCCTAAAATTAATTAAAAATCTTTAAAAATCCCAAAATAATATATTACATCAGTGGGTATTAAGTTTGATACCAAAAGGTAGGCTTAACTAGGCTATACGCCAATTACGCCGTTTTATTAACATAAAGCTCTAATTTCGCGATATTGAGCATAACTCTTAATCTATAAGTCAAACTGATGTCAAACTTTGCATACAAGTTTATATATCAGTAACTAAGGTTTCTACACTTTTACATTTTCATAAATCATGTTTTAAGGTAATAAGGGCATAACGGTCAACATATGAGCAATTAACGGAAATATGCATATTAATTGGATAACTAGTGAACCAGGGTGTGTAATCACAGAGGGTTGTTCTAACATGTAACCTAATCCAATTAAAGCTCTGAGGCATTTCTAAAATGTGCCTAAACGGGTCAGAACTGAAAGTCAAAGTGAAAGTCAAACTATGTGACTTTCGGTTCCGATCCGGGTCTAAACAGGAAATTGTCCGGTTGAACATGTTTAGACATGTTCTTACACTAATTACTAAGTTATAACAATGATCAAACAGGTTATATATGTTCCAGATAGCTAATTATGCATAAATGACATTTTAAGCATCCTGTTGACTTTTTAAGTATATGTTTGACCCGACATTTGAACTAGTTAGAGTGGTGATCAGGGGAAACCCTTTTGGGGTTTTATTACCCACATAAATACCAACTCATAACTACTTTTAATTCGAGATATGACTGAGCCATTATTGACTAATCTCAAAGTCAAACCGTAATTACGACGGTTTGACTTTTAGCTAATTAAATAAGCTAAACTCAAACAAAGAAGAACTAGAAGACTTACAAGAGTCCTATGCACGACTTAAGATCAAATGGACCTGCTTGAGAGCTCCAGAATCGATCAGAAGGCACTTGAATGATGTGAGGAAGTGTTGTGAACTTGAAGGCCTATTTATAGTGGTTTCACTCACCACATTTGATTGACAAATAAGTCTAGCACACACCACAATCTATCAACACTTGTTACTATTGTGTAGGGGGTGTTTTTAGGGGCCAAGTGAAGTGAAAAATCGATCAAGAGTGGAGTAACTTGGTTGTGGCAGACAAGGGATCAAACACAATCGATTTCTGTCCAGATGTAGGCCTCGCGTAGCGCGACGCCATATGTCGTCAGGCTCGCGCTACGCGAGCATGTATATATCAGCCAAACATTTTTCATTTAATTGCAGATTGGTCCTTGGCTCTTCGAACCTTGTATAGACACTTGTTTATTGCATTTTGAGCCCTCGTAATTGATCTATAAGGGCCTCAAGACATATACCCACTTTGTTAAGTCCCCGGTTAACTTAATTGTTACCCGAAAAGTCCTAACTTTCAATGTTTACGCTTTAACACTTCGTACACGAATTTGATCATAACTTTCTCATACGTTAACAAAACTTTATGAAATTTTTATGGTGCATTCTCGTGAGCATAATTAATATTTACAAAGCTTCGGGTTTGTCAAAAGGTCACTCAGAGGTATAAATTTAACATGTTGACACATTTGGTCCCTGTAGTTTGAAATTCCTCACTTTTAGCTTCGTATGATCCATGATTTATTCGTTTGAAGGTATGAGCATTGTGTAGGGTTATTATGAAGTATATTTAATCACAGTTGGCACTTAGAATACGTACAATCACGTACTTTCCATGTTTGTCAACTTTAGTCCTTTTATAACATTCTTTCACACGTTCAAACTTTATGACACGTGTCAACACATTATAGGACGTGAATTTTCAAGGTGTTACATCCTCACCCCCTTAAAATAAATCTCGACCCGAGATTTACTGAAATAAGTAAGGGTACTTTTCTTTCATCGTGGATTCACCCTCTCACGTGAATTCGGGGCCTCTACGGGCATCCCATTTGACCTTTACAATAGGTACGTGCTTCCTTCGAAGCTTCTTTACCTGTCGATCTTCAATCGACAAAGGTTTTTCAACTAATTTTAAGCTCTCGTCTATATCTGTATGGGGTATTACCAGTGATTCGTCAGCGAAACACTTCTTCAGATTGCAGATGTGGAACACATTGTGAATTCCACTGAGCTCTCCCGGTGAGTTTAATTTATAGGCAACTGACCCGACACGTTCGATAACCTCGGAAGGTCCTATGTATCTCGGGCTTAGCGTGCCTTTCTTACCAAATCTCATCACTCATTTCCAGGGTGATATCTATTGTTGAACCTTATTCCTTAACCAGAATTTAGGAGGTTTGCTATTTTCATAATCCTTAATTTTCTGCCGTATACTGGCATCTTACTGATGATTATGAATTTGCGTGATCTTATTGATTGTCTATAATGCAACTTTCAGATCTTAATGTTTGGACTTACCAAACTATTGTCCTATCATTGGACGTTTAACATTCTATCTATACAAGGTCTTCAAGGGAGTAGCCTTGATACTTATATATCAAATATTATAGAGAAGCTTATCTTAAGGTGAGATGGTTATTCCAACCATCATTTAACTAATATTAAGGAATAGCTAATCCTTGTCGTTAGTCGAACAATTCGACGATCCTGGTTAGCTGATGGCAAATTCTTAATTGTTGCCTAGTTAGGGTTGCGGTAAATAATGCATAAGCAAAATGAACCGTCTTTCTTATTAAACTATCGAAGTATCGAGCTAGGCTATGTGAACCCTCTATTTTAAAAACTTAGATATCAAGGTTTCGATTCTTCCAATGACGGTACTAGCCGTCTTGGAGATCTCATAATAATACAGCCTTTAAAAGAGATATAAATTTGATCTTTCCTGCCTCCTAGGGTAAACAGGGTAATCTTATGAGAAAATAATCAAGGTACAAGAAGGTTATAGAGATTTCCATATCTCAGGCTCCAGTTCACTCAACAACGCTTGTGTCAAATAGGTGACACATTCATGTTATGAGTCCTCGTCTTCCGTTACCAGGGGATATCTATTTGGATAACTCTATTATGGATATCTTCTTTGAATACTACTAGTCGACTTTAGTACAATACGATCATTGGGATATCTTAGGGGTTCCATGTATTAAACCTCCATGCTGATTAGACATGGAAATAATCTATGGGACACACTAGGATACGCCAATCCTCATATGACACTTTTATCAAACATAGTTTGGCATTCGCGGGCGATAGAAAAACAATGAGAAAAATAATTAAAATAACATATGTTGTCGTACTCTATGCAAAGAAAGAGTGCTCTTAGATTTTCGGAAGGATTCCTTGCCGATCTATAAGAATCGGTTACTATGGTTTCCTTGGTAGTTATACCTTGTGGATGATAATAAAAATTTTGCTAAGTTTATGGTTCATGAAGATTTATTATTGCCTGCATTAAAAACAGGACACTTAGCAGAAATTATCATTGATAAATGATAAGGAAGTTTATTGTACAAGTGCTTATATTTAATTAATAATGGAAGTTTCACAAACTAGGCACCTAGCTCAGTTGGCTAGGCGCGCGAAAGGGTGCGGCCTAGACCCAGGTTCGATTCCGGGGACGGCCAATTCCACCATTTTTGCGACTTATCGATTTCTTACAGGAACAGAAAATAGTTCTGGTAAATTTTCTACTTGTAAGTTTTTACCTTACACTTAATATATATATAGTCCTTATGAAGAGTTTTTAAAAACTTGTTATACTTATAGTTTATGAAGGATTTACTGGTATCCGAACCAAAATAAAACTCTTAGCATTTAAATTACTGATAAAATGCCAAGGAACGTACCTGATGTCATTATTTATGGGCTAGCTTAGGCATTTTAGGCGCTTTCAATTTTAGGCTTTACTTCCTCCGCCGCATTTCCTTTGGCATATTTAGGGCACGTAGTCTTGATGTGGCCTTTCTCCTTACAGCCGAAACAGACTGCATTCTTCATGTCCTTACAGTCCAATGTTTTATGTCCCTTAGACTTGCAGATCCCACAAGCCCTGGGCTGCGATTTGGATTTTGGTTCGAACCTGCATTTCCCATAATGGCGCTTCTTGCAGGTCTCACATACTGGTTTCTGGTCGGACTTTTGTTTGTTCTTTTTCTTAGAACTCTGGGAGTTATCTACCTCCCTTTTCCTTTTTAGTTTATCCTTTGCATCAGAGGCATGAACGAGATCCTTCTTACGAGTAAGGAAATGTGGTCCTAGATAAAATTTGGACTGAGCAGCATGGGTCTCCTTTAACTTTTTCACAGCTCTCTTCACAGCTTTTCCAACGGCTGCGTCTATCATAGTTTGAAGAACATCTTTGGAAATTCTAAGGTTTACAATTTCAGCATCATTAGGCTGCGTCGCGTCATCAATGGCGCGATTGACTGTTGTCTTATCCGAGTTTGCCATACTCGATATTGGTTCCTAATACCAATAAAACAATTTCTTAGTTGAAATCCAACAACTGCTATTTTTTATTCTGATGGCCTTAATATATACTAGCCATGGTGTCAATAACCTATACAAGCTATTAAAGCACTAACATTCTTAATGAACATTATTTAAAATATTTTAATATTACTTAGCCTAGGTCGCAAAAGACCATCCGTGGCAATAAAGATTTGGACCTAGTCCATCACTTTTCTGACAGAGGATCAAAACGTCACATCTGTCTTTATTATATTAAAGAATTTAGGTAGCTTGAAAGCTTGCCATAGGAATATCAGAAAAGAGTGATTCCTATTTAGATATAAAATATCCATCTAAAGTTTGTTGGAGCATTTTCTAAAGTATCATCGGCCAATTTCTACTTCGTATAAAATGACCGAAGTCCTACTAAGACGGAGATAACAGTTCTCAACAGTGATCGTTCATTATTGAATCACATGTGTCAGCATCAAATAAATTTCTGCATAACTGCTTGATAAGGAAAAGTACCTGCTATATAGGTATCCTTCCTGGCGTTCATCCGGAAGACTCATGCGTTTGTTTTCCTGGCCTCTCCAGGCTTCTTTATAAGCTTTGGGCAGTTGGTTTTGATGTGCCCTCCCTCGTTACAATTGTAGCATGTGGCGTTCTTTAACCCCTTGCAATCTAAGGTTTTGTGACCCTTGGTCTTGCAAATTCCACACAATTTAGCGCGTGGGTCTATTGTACATTTTCCAAAATGCTGCTTTTTGCAGTTATTGCATTTGGGTCTGTTATCAGACTGACTCGAGTTCTTCCTAAACTCGGAATCCTTCCCGCGCTCCGAGCTTCCCTTCTTCTTCTTGTTATATCGTTGAGAGTTTTCCTCCTCTCTTTCTCTTCTTCCCTCGTCAGAAGCCTTAATAGACTTAATTCTAATTGCGTCTAAGGTGAGAGATAAGGATAAGTCCACCGCGGACCTATATGTGGTTGGCCTAGATGCTTTAACATTCCCTTTTATCTCTGGTGCTAGGCCTCCAATGAAACGCGCTATGCGTTTTGGTTCAGGGGTGACTAAATAAGGAACCAGGCGGGACATAGTGTTGAAACTTGTCACATATGCCTGACAATTCAAATTTTCCATGACCAAAGTCAAGAAGTCAAATTCTATCTTTTCTACTTCATGCTGGGGGCAATAGTTTTTCTTGACTAATGCAACAAATTGCTCCCAAGATAAGTTGTAGAGTAGAACCTTTCCCGTGGCTTGGAGCAATGATCTCCACCATGCCAACGCTTCCCCTTTGAATGCTTGTGAAACAAATTTCACAACATCTTGCTCCGCACAACCGCTGATGTCGACAACAGCGTCCATCTCATCGAGCCATGTCATGCAATCGATGGCCCCTTTTTCTCCTGTAAAGTCTCTTGGCTTGCAGGAGACAAAATATTTATATGAACAGGTCTTAACTGGTGCCTCTTGATGAAACACAACTTGTCTAGACAGAATACTCCTTTGATTTGACAAGTCATGAACATCGTCCTCCCTTGACTCATGTGTTTTAAGAGGGGACTTACAACGTGTCGCAGATAGGGTCTTAGAGTGGGTATCATTTGACTCATCATACTGCCGATCAAGTGCTCGAGTAACAGCATAATCTATTATTGCCTGTAGTTCTGCTCCAGTTACATTAATTCTGGTAGTATCATTGCTCTCCTTCAAGTGGCTGTTAACTTCATCTAATCCAGCCATGTAGCTTGATTGCTACATAAATATTAACAATGATTTATTCAGAGATTATTATGGAATCATCATCTTTGACGATTTATCAACCATGGTAATATAAGCCATATTGGTTAACTTGTTAGTTATATTTAATTAGTATTTTCCATTATAATTTATCCTAGTTATAAAGCATTAAGGATATTAAAGTGGCGCATAAGGCCTAGTCACAAGGACAGTTCTAAATTTTACAAGCCATGATTTCAGAGAATCGAGGCATTAAGGTCTGAATCAAGTTCATTACCTTCTTTTGACAGGGAGTTGTAGACTTCAACTGTCTTTTGTCTTTTAGGACAATAGATATAGCCCGTGGGCATTTCCCTTCTGAGGGATGGTTATAATATGATCATCTTCTTAGATGCTATTAGTCGAGGTTGTATGGATCCTACCGACTATTATGCTTGGACCTGGTCCAACATTTTTAGACAGGAGGTCAAAGACCACCACTGTCGTCGTCTTATCGGACAACAAGTTTAGCCCGTAGGCACTTCATCACTACTGGATGTTTATAATGTGATCATCTTATAGGATGACACAAGCCATGATTTCTAAATCACTAGGCTAGATGAGAAAATTGGAAGAATCTAATATAAGGATGACTGTTGTGATTTTCTCGAGTCACATTTGTCAAGAGTGCTAACACGTTCTTAGGTGTTAACAAGGATTTGAATCTCTTGAGTAGGTTTCACCATCTTGGCCGCGTAGGCTAGGTTTCACCTTTAAGATTATCTTTAAAATGCATACTGGCAGGAAAGTAAGGATATTTATTTTATTCAGAATTTTTATCATAAATCCTAATTTATAATTTAATAATAGCACAAATGGCCTAGTCGCGTAGACAAGTTTAATTTATAAGCCAAGATTTCAGAGAATCAGGGCAATTTATGAATTAGTAATGGCACAAAAGGCCTAGTCACATGGACAAGTTTAATTTATAAGCCATGATCGTCTGGGATCGAGGCATTTAGTAATAGCACAAAAGGCTTAGTCACGTGGACAAGTTTAATTTATAAGCCACGATCGTCTGGGATCGAGGCATTTAGTAATAGCACAAAAGGCTTAGTCACGTGGACAAGTTTAATTTATAAGCCATGATCGTTTGGGATCGATGCATTTAGGTGTGAATCAAAGTTCATTACCTTTTCTTGACAGGGAGCTGTAGGCTACCACCGTCTTTAGTCTCAGAGGACGTTAATTATAGCCCGTAGGCACTTCCCTTCTAAGGGATGTTATTTTCCATTCATTTCATATTTCATGTTTAGAATGAAAACTTAATTTAATCAATCCATTATATGAAAATAAAAGTACAAAGTTGCCCTAAGCGGGTCTTTGAAGGGATAATGTGTCCTTGAAGGGACTGAAAGATAAATATGTCCTTATAAGGACTATCAAAGAAACGATCTGTAGCAAAAGGAGTTTCTTCTTCATTTTATGTCTGTATGCTTTCTCCTTGGTTGCACGTTTCATCCTGGCCGCGGTACGAAGCTCAGCATCTCAAGGCTCCGGGTGTGGAGAACTCCTCTTACGGCTTCTTCGCTTGGCGACGTATCCAATATATATAAAAATTTTTGGAAGAAAAGATTCCCAGATTAGGATTGAGAATATTCCTATGTTAAGTCTAGACTCAGAAGATTTAGGAATGTGCAATTGTGTCATTGAGATTAAACACAAAAAGCTAGTGTTTAATTCACTCAATGTTGGCTCTGATACCAACCTGTCACACCCCGATTTTCCACGTGTCACCGGTGGGCCCGGTGGGGGAGTATCGTGACGTGGTTGGCAACATCATGGTCAAACAACACAATATAATAATGCACAGCGGAAGCAAAAGATAAATATATTACATTCCGAATATAAGTAATGTCAAAGTATTACAACGGAAGGTAAAGGATCCACAGGCGGATCAATAAAAGAAAACTGTTCAACAGACTTTAGGCATCTAGAATTTGCAAGATTCCCTAGTGACGCCCTGAGCTCCCAGCCAATTACGCATAGTACCTGTCACTTAACCTTTTTGGAAAATACGTCAGTTTACACTGGTAAATACAATTAACTGACTCATTTTGGAAAAAGAGTTTGAAAAGTGATTCGAGTGCAAACGGCACAAAATATCTTGACACATTGATTAAAATGCACAGAGGCAAAATTAATCTTTTATACTTGGGACAATTTTGTTAATAAAAATCTTGTATCCGATTTACATGGTTGTCCAACATTTAGGGCCGGTGATTATACAATACAAGCCGGACAAGATTAATCGACACACCACAAATATAATCTCACAAGAAGATACCCTTACGAGTGAGTATACTTTATACATATGCAACAGGAGGTGTTTTGCCTACACCTTGTGCTTACGTCGTGGCCATTCACTTTTTAAAATGAGCCAAGGATATCCAGGACACGGTCATTAACCCCCAATGTTATTTGTTATCAATCAATACAGATTAAAACGGGATTATGCAATTTAATCATCTCCGATTAAAAGGTTTCTACACCCGACCAAGCGGTATTTTTATAATACCGTATCCCAAGCCCGTATAAGGGAAAATAAGTTAAAAGTATTTACCTGAGCTAGCAATGCAACTTACACTCAGCCGTATATCTTAATCAGCAAGCACAAGTACTTCTACTGGGGCTCTTAATCTGGAACGAAGGTTTTATTAACCTATTAAATTCCTAACGGGTCTTATTTAAGTCGTAACTTAGACCGGTTAGTTTTAAGGAAAGGTTTACGGTTCAAAACGCATGATTAAGCGAAGACCGGAATAGGATGTGATTTAGACCCGACAAGTCTGGAGACTTGTATAATATGGGTAAACTAAACACATTCTGGATTTTGAGATAAAACCGATAAGGTTTGACCCGTTTCGGCTAATTTATGTAAACTTGTTACATAAACCGAACCGAACGCGTAATAAGCATAACGGGTATCTGAAAGAGCCATATACAGGTTTCCTAAGTTAATATGCTTCAAATATGTTGTGACATCAGTAGGATGTCTTTCATTATGCCCCGAACTAATTTATACACAAACTATGCCCCGTAGGGGTAGTTTGGTCATTTTAAAGTTTGTAAAAGCGTTTAGATGTTTAACTGAGTTACAGGTCTGATGTAAACAATAAACATACTCAATTTGATGAGTTATAACAGTAGGCTAAAGCATATATGTGAAATTTATCATTTTTAACCAAACTATGCCCCGTAGGGGTATTTTGGTAATTTCACATAAGCCGAAAAGCTCAAAAACGAAGTATGAGTTAATCAACCTTTTCTTACTGTTAAAATATCATAATTTTCCTTATATATCAGTAGGTATCAACCCGGGTATGTTCAATATAATTTTAAAACATACTATGCGTTAAAAATGCTAAATAAGGCGATTAAAGGCCATTTCCGGGTTCGATACTTAAATCTGATATTTTTATATTTCTAGAAGGCTTAAAATAATTTATTTAACATATGTGATCAGTAGCAAAAGGTTTGGAGTCGTTTAGATATGTAAAACTCATTTTATGGCCCGTAAGGGCAAAACCGACAATTACCGGATTAAGCCTACGACTGCTAGTTATGCTCAGCCTAAAATTAATTAAAAATCTTTAAAAATCCCAAAATAATATATTACATCAGTGGGTATTAAGTTTGATACCAAAAGGTAGGCTTAACTAGGCTATACGCCAATTACGCCGTTTTATTAACATAAAGCTCTAATTTCGCGATATTGAGCATAACTCTTAATCTATAAGTCAAACTGATGTCAAACTTTGCATACAAGTTTATATATCAGTAACTAAGGTTTCTACACTTTTACATTTTCATAAATCATGTTTTAAGGTAATAAGGGCATAACGGTCAACATATGAGCAATTAACGGAAATATGCATATTAATTGGATAACTAGTGAACCAGGGTGTGTAATCACAGAGGGTTGTTCTAACATGTAACCTAATCCAATTAAAGCTCTGAGGCATTTCTAAAATGTGCCTAAACGGGTCAGAACTGAAAGTCAAAGTGAAAGTCAAACTATGTGACTTTCGGTTCCGATCCGGGTCTAAACAGGAAATTGTCGGGTTGAACATGTTTAGACATGTTCTTACACTAATTACTAAGTTATAACAATGATCAAACAGGTTATATATGTTCTAGATAGCTAATTATGCATAAATGACATTTTAAGCATCCTGTTGACTTTTTAAGTATATGTTTGACCCGACATTTGAACTAGTTAGAGTGGTGATCAGGGGAAACCCTTTTGGGGTTTTATTACCCACATAAATACCAACTCATAACTACTTTTAATTCGAGATATGACTGAGCCATTATTGACTAATCTCGAAGTCAAACCGTAATTACGACGGTTTGACTTTTAGCTAATTAAATAAGCTAAACTCAAACAAAGAAGAACTAGAAGACTTACAAGAGTCCTATGCACGACTTAAGATCAAATGGACCTGCTTGAGAGCTCCATAATCGATCAGAAGGCACTTGAATGATGTGAGGAAGTGTTGTGAACTTGAAGGCCTATTTATAGTGGTTTCACTCACCACATTTGATTGACAAATAAGTCTAGCACACACCACAATCAATCAACACTTGTTACTAGTGTGTAGGGGGTGTTTTTAGGGGCCAAGTGAAGTGAAAAATCGATCAAGAGTGGAGTAACTTGGCTGTGGCAGACAAGGGATCAAACACAATCGATTTCTGTCCAGATGTAGGCCTCGCGTAGCGCGACGCCATATGTCGTCAGGCTCGCGCTACGCGAGCATGTATATATCAGCCAAACATTTTTCATTTAATTGCAGATTGGTCCTTGGCTCTTCGAACCTTGTATAGACACTTGTTTATTGCATTTTGAGCCCTCGTAATTGATCTATAAGGGCCTCAAGACATATACCCACTTTGTTAAGTCCCCGGTTAACTTAATTGTTACCCGAAAAGTCCTAACTTTCAATGTTTACGCTTTAACACTTCGTACACGAATTTGATCATAACTTTCTCATACGTTAACGAAACTTTATGAAATTTTTATGGTGCATTCTCGTGAGCATAATTAATATTTACAAAGCTTCGGGTTTGTCAAAAGGTCACTCAGAGGTATAAATTTAACATGTTGACACATTTGGTCCCTGTAGTTTGAAATTCCTCACTTTTAGCTTCGTATGATCCATGATTTATTCGTTTGAAGGTATGAGCATCGTGTAGGGTTATTATGAAGTATATTTATTCACAGTTGGCACTTAGAATACGTACAATCACGTACTTTCCATGTTTGTCAACTTTAGTCCTTTTATAACATTCTTTCACACGTTCAAACTTTATGACACGTGTCAACACATTATAGGACGTGAATTTTCGAGGTGTTACACTAACTAGTCTACCCATTAGTGAGTTAATGTTTGGTTTCATGTCATGAATGACAGCTTTGATTGACCACTGAAGTCCATTTAATTAGAGATTAAAACTATTTAACTATCTTGTTTATTACAAGAA
The DNA here is from genome assembly GCA_030545235.1 of Helianthus tuberosus. Classification (NCBI taxonomy): domain Eukaryota; kingdom Viridiplantae; phylum Streptophyta; class Magnoliopsida; order Asterales; family Asteraceae; genus Helianthus; species Helianthus tuberosus. The sequence continues at coordinate 130,518,579 of CM060427.1, read as the reverse complement.
TAATGTTTTGGTTATGATAAGATTAATGTCTTGTTTATTACTAGTTTTAGTGAAATTAAAACTATGTGTGTCAAAAATTTGGTGGTTCATAGTGTATACACAAGAGAATGGCACTCTCTTTAGTCTCTAAAATTTCCATAAACTTGAGAGGAGTACTCTCAAATAGATACAACTTCCCTTTTTGTTATTTTCCATAAACACCAAATTATACCAGTTGTAATCTTGGGCGCGAGAGCCATCTACAGGTACAACTACTACTTCAGTTGTATCTTAGAAATAGACGTGTTGGTCATGAGAAGAGGTGTGAAATCTATTTCAAGGGTCTCGTGTCAAACACGATCCTCAACCACAAACGTCAACAATTTTAGTTTGGTAATTGTTGCAGTCAGGAAGAAAGGTTGAAGACTCAAAATGCTAAAGACTCAAGGCTAGGATGTTTCTAAATGTATGGTGGAGCACCTACATGTGACGAGACTTGAATCTAGATTGGTATATAAAATTGTATTTTATATTATGTTTATTTAGTTTTTGTAACCAGTATTGTACAAGTCGAATTTCCCACAAAGTTTTGTTATTATATATTTTATAATATATTTAATTAAAACTGAACCTATTTCCTACAATACATAATATGAAGGATACAAATATACAATACTTGCTTAAGATTTCTGTGTTTTACAAAAAGCAGCACAATTTTTCATTTTTTACTTAAACCACAATGAGTTTGTTTTGTTGATGCATATTAAGTGGACACGACTCGGTTCGGTTCGACTCAGTTCGGTTCGACTCTGTTAGTTTCGGTTCGAGCCCGACGTCGCGACATTCCTCTGTCGTGCGGCCCAGAGTTTGACACGCGAAGCACGAAGCGCCGCGAGCTGACATCATCATGATGATGTCATGATGATGTCACATTATGATTTTATAGTATTCATGACGAAGACTACGTTCTGACGAAGATCCAATATCCCCATGCATATTGACTAAGAATGGATCATGACGAAGACTCAAGGTTCGTCAGATTATGTCTCATCGACGAAGGATGTCCTTATGGCGAAGCTTCTCATGGCGAAGTATAATACTTCGTCATGAATGATGAGTGACGAAGTATAAAGGTTCATCATACTTGGATTGTTCGTCGCTAAGGTTCGTCGTTGCAGATCCTTCGTCGATCTGCAGCATATATAAACAGCATATTGAAGGCAAACGAGGTAGAAGTCTGAATAGATTTGAGAGTGAACACACTGTAACACACACACACACACACTGAGAGTTTATAAGGAGTTCTTGTAAACATTGCTTTGTAACCGTCATACGTATTAATACATTTGAGTGTTAATCGTTGAACCGTGTTTGTCGTTTTCGTGTTCTAACTTGGTTTAACTTACCCGTTTGGATTCCGAACTCTCGGGTTCGTCGGAAAACAGGGAATAGGTTATACTCGATCCTCCGGGTAGACCTACACTTGGTATCAGAGCATTGGCTTTTTTCCTTGTTAAAACCAAGTTGATTTCTGGTGTTTTGATAGATTTAAAGTGTTTTTCAGTTTTTGTTCTTGTTTGAAAATCATACTTTTCTGGAAAAACAGTTATAAAATCATGAAAACCTTGACGTTTTGCTATAAGTTTTATCAAAAACCTTGTTATATTGCATGTCTACATGTTAAATGTTGGTTTTTATTAAAAATTTAAGCAAAAATTGTGTTCGATAATTTTTCCGTGACCGGAAAACTCATTAAGTTCATCAGGATCTTCAACGAGTTCATTTTGTTCTTCAAATATAATCTGCTTTTGATCTTGTTTGAATTATTATTGGAGTGTAATTGATTATTATTTTATGTTTGTTTGACAAAGTTGTCAATAAGAATGATGGTGTGTTGAAAAATTGGTCTAAAGATAAGGTGGTGTTTGACAATTGGGCATCTTGGGCATCTTTTTGTCAGAAGATAAGGTTGATTGGTTTTTGAAAATATCTCAATTGTCTGTACACAATTGTCAATGAACATTCAGGCCGACGAACACTCACTAAACTTCCTCAGGATTGTTGTTAACGAAGACCCCTAAACTTCGTCACTGTGTGCTTGACGAACTCCACCATACTTCGTCACCTTGGTCTTTGACGAACTCTCTCATACTTCGTCGACATCACTTGTCAATTTTTAACAGAAGCGTTAAAATTCAATCTTAACTGTTTGTTTTGAGTGTTTTGAGCAGGCATTCATTGTCATACATCCAAAATGAGTTCAGATTGGTGGGGTATTCCATCTAATATGGAGAGCAAGTATAGAAGCACGGGTTTATCGCCATCATGGGCCGAATCTCCCTCACCCGCATCTTCGTCAGTTCCATCTCAAGCGAATCAAATTTCGTCAAGTCAATGGGCGTTCGTTTCAAATCAAAATCAAAGTATTCAAAGTATACTTTTAAGCGAAAATGAAACTGGAAGCAATAATCGCCCACCGAAGCTAATGCACATGAATGAATATCCTGGATGGGAAGAAAGATTCCATACATATGTTCTTGGGCAAAACACGGAGTTATGGTTACGATTCATTACAGACTTCGATCAAGCACTTGATGTTGCCACTTCAACTGCCGCGTCATTTGCAGATCTTACTCCAGATGATAAGAAAATTTATTATTTAGAAAAGAAGGCTTTTTCTATTCTAACTCAAGCGATAAACAAGGATATCTATCATCAGTTTGTAAGCTTCAAGACAACAAAGCATTTATGGGATGCATTGAAGACGAGAGGTGAAGGAAATGAAGCCTCACGCAAACTCCGACATGATTTACTCAAGAAAGAGTTTGATGGCTTCATGAACATGGAAAAGGAGTCGTTGGGAGATTTGACAAGTAGATTTTATCACTTGTTGACTGAATTGAATAATTATGGGATAGTAACAACTCCAGAAGAGGTTGTCATCAAGTTTGCCGACTCATTGCCAGTTCAGTGGAATGGTTTCTTGGAAATTCGAAAGTATAGCGGCACCTTGGCTACGACCAACATCAATGATTTCGTTCAACTCTTGGAGAACAAAGATCAAGAAGAAATCCGGAAGGCGAAAAGAATTCCTGTGCAACAGAATCCGGATATGTATTATGGTAATTGTGGAGGTTCTAGCACAGCTGCAAAACCCGCTCCACATGCTCCGCTACAAACAACATTTGTCACAAGCACTGACTTGTATGGAAATCCGATACAGATAGTTGCCCAACCGCAAAGAACAACAGACTTGTATGGAAATCCAATACAACCAGTACAATCAGTTCCTCAACAGCAAAGCTATCGATCTACTGGAACAACAGATATGTACGAAAATCCACTACCTGTTCAACAACAAGCATGTTATGGAAGCACGTCATCTGCTGGTCAACCATCTACAGTTCGGCTAGACACGTCAAGTTTCTCCAAAGTTAGTGTTGAAGTAGCTAAGGATCACATGGAGATACTGAACAGTCTGGTGAGCGCATACTGTGGATTGATAGCAGGCCAGATTGGAAACATCAATCTAACTCAAGAAGATTATCAGCATATTGATAAAAAGGATATGGATATGATGGACATCAATTGGGCTTTCGCCAGTGCTGTAAGGCGGGCAAAGGACTTCATGGAAAGGACTGGTCGAACTAGCTTGGAAAGCAAGAAAGACACCAAGTATGGGTTTGACAAACAATCTGTAAAGTGCTTTAATTGTGGTAAACGTGGTCACTTCAAAAGGGAATGCACAAAGCCAGCTCAGCATGGGAACCAAAACCCTTTCAGGAATCAAGGCAACCAGCAGAATCAACATCAAAACAGGAATGATGAGCGCACCTTGATACATGTAAAGAATCAAGCAGCAAGACCATCAAACAACAACAATCAAGCTCTTGTGGTACAAGTGAATGAAGGTTGTGACTGGTCAATGCAATTAGGCATTGGTGATCAGGGAGGAGCAGCTTGTTTTGTTGAGGTTGCTAAGGATTTGAATCACGCCAGTGGTGGAGAATCTTCCGCCAGTGGTGATGAATCTTCAGATGAAGAAAGTTCTGGCTATTCTAGGAGTTCAGATGAGGAAACCTCAACGTCAGGCGATGATCATTTATCGAGGGTGACAGTCGATGCCGACATCGATGAATTATTGGGAGAAACTGCAGCAAGGAATGATAGAAGATCTATTCTGGTGGATCAAGCTGCTTATTCTTCTTCTTCTCTTCATTCAGCCTTTTTGGCTAATGTTGGCAGTTCATCAAGTCAGGTATGTGTCGATGAACCAACTGTAGTTAAATGTGATAAATGTGCTGATTTAAGTAGTAATTGTGCCGAATTAGGCAATAAGTTGGCGGACTTGCAAAGCAAATATGATGATTTGCTAAGTAAGTATGATGTAACATGTATCCACAATCAGAAATTGATCGTGGATCTTTCTAAATGCACAGAAGCCAACATGTTTCATACAAACCATGAAAATGAGTATAAAACAATGATTGAAACATTAAGGGAAAACAAATCCGAGCTAACGAAAATGGTTTCAAGAAAACAAACAACCATTAATTGTTACATCAATAGGCTCGAGATAATGCAAAAAGAAATGGCTTGTGTTAAATCTGAAAGTGAGGCAATCCATCTTAAGCTAAATAGTTATTTAAACTCTAGTTATGTGTTGGATCACATCATCGATGTTTAGAAAGAGAAAAAGGATGTCACGTGCATTGGATATAAAAAATGTCCACCACAGGTTAGACACAATTATGACGCAATGCCTGATGAGGAAAATAGAACTCATTTTGCGCCATCGGTTCCTTTAAACTTTGAGGAGTTTACAACTGGACTTCGATACAAACAGGAAGTATCATCAGATTCGGATATATCAGCAGATACATTTGTAACTGCTAAACAGAATCAGGATGCTTAGGTCATTGTTGAGGATGCTGATTCTTCAGATGATGAATCCAATAATACTGACTCAGCACAGTCAGATGCGGTAATCAAAGAAGAGGACATACCTCTTGAGAATCATATTCTATGTTATCATCCCGCAAAACCTGCTACGACTGTGCTGACCGAGTCCACGTCTACTCAAGAGTCTGAGAGTGTGAATTTACTGTACACTCTTGTTTGTGATGATTGAGTTTATTCTAACAAAGATTTTCCGATTAAAAATGTTAATCAATCTTTAATCAGTAAAGTTTTTGAAGAATCAACAAGTAGGTTTTTGGAAAAGTCGGGTTTACACGTTGTGGTAACACAGTGTCCGTCGATTCCGAAAGCTGAAATTCGCAAACAAATCGGCAATCAAAGATTACCAACTGTGAAAAAGCAGCAAAATCACACCAAGCCAAAAGGAAAATCGGCAACTCAAGGTCGAAAGGAACAAGACAAGAAAAAGAATCAAAAGGTGAACTTTGTAAAATCGAAGGGAACGGATAAATTGGAAACTTTTAAAATAAATCTAACATAGATCATGTAAATCAAGTTAAAATTTTGAAAAGAAATGAACAAAACAGTTCAGAACCAAGTACCTTGGGATCACAAAGTTCATCAACAAGACAATCACATGATACTTCGGGGTTTGTAGAACGAAGATCATGTTTCTCATGTGGTACATTTGGACATATTATTCGGAATTGTACACACCTTCATAAACAAAAAGCCAAAGTTGATGATCCTCGTGAATAAAATGACCGAAGGCGATCTGTTTCTTCAAAACATGATCCCCGTCTTGTAAAAGAAAGGGTAAAGAAACAGAAACGCCAACAAGTCAAGGTTATTGAAAAAGCAATTAAAACCGATGTGGGTAACAAACAACATGTCTCTGTCAAACCAGAAATTTCAAAAACTTCAAACAATAACGAAGTTAAAGTGTTAAACAATCAAACTGGTAAAATAAAACAGACATGGAAACCCAAATTGAACACTAATTCGGGTGGAACATCACTTTTTCAAAATCATCGAGAAGTTGAAATAACTTTTGTTGATGAAAATGGAAGACCCAAGACCACAAAGGCTTGGGTCCCCATCTCCAACTAATCATGTGAGTACATGTGTAGGGTGGTCCAGGAGGAACTTTCGGCAGTCATTGGATTGTTGATAGTGGGGCATCCAGGCACATGACCGGCGACATGAGGCTTTTCTACGACGTTAAATCTATTAGAGGAGGTTATGTTGCTTTTGCTGGAGATAAGGGAGGGTATATAAAAGGAGAAGGAATGGTATCCAACGGGGTTGTAAGTTTTGACAAGATCAACTTCGTACAACAACTTGATCACAATCTTCTCAGCATTTCACAAATCTGTGATAAGCAGTTTTCAGTGCACTTTGATGCAAATGGATGTTATGTGCTGAAACCCGGCTTCAAGATTCCTAAAGAACGGATTCTCTTATCTGCTCCAAGGATAAATGATTTGTATATCCTTGATATGAAGCAAGCAATCACAACGACTGTACAAGCAACTTGTTTTATTACCAAAGCCACAGAAAAAGACTCAATCTCTTAGCACAGATGAATGGGTCACATTCACTTACGAAAAATGAATCATTTGGTGTCAAATGAATTAGTGAATGGTGTTCCTCTTAAAAATTTCCATCTTCAAGACATCTGTGTTTCATGCCAGAAAGGAAAGCAAAGTAAGAAGCGACACCCGACAAAGAAAATCAACACGGTGGCCGTTCCGCTTGAACGTTTGCACATGGATTTGTTCGGTCCTTTCAAGCATAAAAGCATCAGGAATGATCAGTATTGCCTCGTGGTGACTGGTGATTATTCAAGATTTTCTTGGGTGGCGTTCATGGCACACAAGAGTGATACTTTCTAAATTATCAAAAACTTGATCACAACGATTGAGAATTTGTATACTTTGAAAGTTAGACGGATACGCAGCGACAATGGGACTGAATTTAAAAATCATGCAATGGCATAGTTTTGCACATCCAAAGGTATTCTTCACGAATTCAGTGCGAGTTGCGCTCCTCAACAAAAGGACGTCGCTGAGCGTAAGAACCGTACATTGATCGAAACTGCTAGGACTATGTTGGTAGAATCCCAGTTGCCCATTCCATTCTAGAGTGAAGCTGTGGCCTCTGCTTGTTATACGATGAACCGAGTCCTTACAGTTAAAAGACACAACAAGACCTGTTTTGAGCTTCTTCATAAACGGAAACCAGATTTACAATATCTTGAACCGTTTGGAGCTCCTTGCACAATGATTAATCCTAATGGAAAGTTTGGGGCAAAAGCAATTGAAGGATACTTTCTTGGGTATGTTACCCCGAACTTAAGAGTTTGGAATCTAGAGACAAAAAGGGTCGAGGAATGGTCTGAAGTCAGAGTACAAAGGCACACATTGCCAGTCAAATGTCCTGGTCAGCCTTGGATGTTTGAGTACGATTACTTTTTCAATTCGATCAATATTGAAGAAGTTGAAGAAAATGTTACGGCACAGATGTTTTTCGAGAGTGAAAACGTAGCAGATTCACCGTTGGTTCGTCCAATTATTGTCAACAATCAAGAACCATCTTCGGTTAACAATAATGCTACCGAACTGAACGAATCTTCAGAGGATGATGAATTTCTCGATGCAGACCAAGAAGCTGTACATGATACTTCTAAGGCTACACCCCCAGTGGATTGCCCCAAAACAGCTGAAGCTACTGCATCATCCTCTTCGTCAGTTCAGGGTATTGATTTGGTTGTTGATCTCAACTTCAACAATCTGGGTACAAATATTCAAGTTCCAGATAATCCAGAAACAAGAATTCATAATACCCATCCTCAACAAAACATCATTGGTAATGTACAAAGTGGCGTACAGACGAGAAATCAGTTGCGAAACAACAACAATGCGGGCTTGTATGCAGCTATTCGAGAATCTGGGGAACAGAATGATTGGTCCTTCGTGTGTTATGTATCACAAGAAGAACCAAAATCTTGGAAAGAAGCGTTAAAAGATAATTCTTGGGTTGAAGCTATGCAGGAAGAACTGCAGCAATTCTAGAAGCTAGGTGTCTGGAAACTAGTGGATAAACCTGATGATTACAAGAAGATTGGTACTCGTTGGGTTTATAAGTGCAAAAATGATGACCGTGGAATTGTCATTCGAAACAAGGCAAGATTAGTTATTCAAGGATTTCGTCAGATTGAAGGGATAGACTACAATGAAGTTTATGCACCTGTTGCACGTCTTGAAGCTATTCGGATTTTTCTAGCCTATGCTTCCTTCAAAGGATTCAAGGTTTATCAGATGGATGTGAAAAGTGCATTCTTACATGGTATACTTAAAGAAGATGTGTACGTTGAACAGCCTCCAGGTTTTGAATATCCTATTCACCCTGATCGGGTTTGGTTGCTGAACAAAGCTCTCTATGGATTACATCAAGCACCGAGAGCTTGGTACGCAACCTTATCTAATTATCTGCTGGAGAATGGATTTCGCCGAGGTCTTATCGATTGCACTTTATTCATCAAAGAACAAGATGGAGATCTTCTACTGGTACAGGTATACGTAGATGATATTATTTTTGGTTCTACTAACGATGTGTTGTGTAGGAATTTCGAGCGTGTTATGCAGGAAAAATTTGAGATGAGCGCTATGGGGGAGATGACTTTCTTTTTGGGCTTACAAGTGCAACAAACGAAGTCTGAGATATTCATCCATCAGACTAAGTATGTCAGTGACATCCTGAACCAATTTCAGATGTCTAACACATCGCCCATTTGGTACTCCGCTGCAGCAAAATCATGGAATTCATCCTGACTTAAAGGGAGAAGTTGTTAGCTCTTCATACTACCGCGCTATGATAGGATCCCTTATGTACCTCATAGCATCAAGACCAGACATAATGTATCCAACGTGCCTGCTTGCCAGATATCAAGTAAACCCAAAGGCCTCACATCTTGCAGCTGTTAAAAGGATATTCCGCTATTTAAAGGGATGCCCAGACACCGGTCTACGGTACCCTAGGCATGAGAGCTTTGACTTAGTCGCTTTCAGTGATTCTGATTTTGGCTGATGCAAAATCGACGAGAAATCCACAACGGCTGGATGCCAGTTTTTAGGAAATCGCCTAGTCACATGGCAGTGCAAGAAGCAGACTTGTGTCGCTACATCAACATGCGAAGCTGAATACATTGCTGCCTCAAGTTGTTGCTCCCAATTCTTGTGGATCCAACAACAAATGCGTGACTACGGTTTTGAATTCCTAACTACTCCTATTTTCGTTGATAATTCTGCTGCCTTACAGATCACTAGAAATCCTGTGCAGCATTCTAAGACCAAACACATCGAAATTAAGTATCACTTCATACGTGATTGCTTTGATAAAAGGCTTATCGATGTTGTTAAGGTCCACACCGATGACCAACATGCCGACCTTTTTACCAAAGCATTTGACAAATCACGATTTGACTTTTTATTATTGGTAAACGGCACTAAGGTCAAGCAAGAGTAAACCAACATCGGAAAATCGTTTTTGTAAATATATTTGTGTTTTTAATTTATCATAGTTTTTACATTTTAGGAGGAGTAAATCCAAATTTAAAAAATTCAAAAACATCGAAAAATTTTCAAAAACACAAAAACAATAGAAAAACAAAAATGAGTTTCCTGGTGAGCAAAAGAGAAAATGATAGTACATCAGTGGTCTGTTGAAACCTCTTTAAACTGAACTTAAAATGAAAAACGATAATCAGCTCTATATAAGATGTATCGGTAGGCTCACAATCATTTTAAAGTGTGCAGGGTGATATAAACCTAAATCGACTGAAGACTGTGTGGGAACCACTCATTGGCATATGGTCTTAGTACCGAAATTTCGTTTGAGATATTGCCGAGGTTCTGAGATATGTGGTCTGATGTGGGGTAAAATACACATATTTGTTCTGTGTAAAATGTATAATTATTGTATAGTTTTTATATATTTTTATTTAGTTTTAATATTATATCATATTATTTTGTGTTGGGACAGGTCCTGGTGCAAATGGAGCGGAAAAGAGTAATATGGAAATAAGCAGCCAGTTGGGCAGAGTAAAATGTCAGTGACCGAATTTAAATTGCAGCTATTTTTCTCGAGTGGACTGAGCCCGCAATCTCTATACTATCTAATAGTAGCAGCCATGGTTAGATTAGAAAAAGGCTATTCAAAAAAAGTGGACTTCTTTAAATGGTTTTGAATAGGGCTGTAAACGAACCGAACGAACATGAACAAGGCTATGTTCGTGTTCGTTCGTTAAGGAAATTTGGATGTTCGTGAACTGTTCGCGAACACATGACGAACAGAAGTTTGTGTTCGTGTTCGTTCGTTAAGGAATTTTGGTTGTTCGCGAACAGTTCGTGAACACTAACCACGAACGCAAACGAACACAAATGAACTTTAATTTTGAAAATTAAAAAAGGCACCGTTAATCTTAAACATCATACGCAAAGAAAGTAGTTAAATATAACCATTTAAAGATTGAAGGGATGGATAATATTGGGTTCGATCGATTAGAGATAAGCTGAATGAAGCGTGATATCAAAAGAGGGAGAGGGCCAGAGAGAGAGAGAAATAATACATATGAGGAAAGTAAAAAATTAATAAAACATTAAAACGTTTTAGAAAAATAAACATAAAAAACCAAACACGAACGGACATAAACGAACAAACACGAACGAATATAAACGAACATATTACCGAACGTTCACGAACGTAGTCGAACGAACGAGACCTTTGTTCGTGTTCGTTTGTTAAGCTTATCGAACGAAATTTTTTGTTCGTGTTCGTTCGTTAAGCTTATCGAACGAACATAAACGAACTTCCCGCCAAACGGTTTACGAACTGTTCGCTGAACGTTCGGTTCATTTACAGCCCTAGTTTTGAAGTCAAGATTTGAAAAGAAAAGAAAAGATGACGGCAGAAACAACTATTATGGAATATATTATTCTTTTTGGAGGTGCATATAAAAGAACTTCTTGGGACGCACGTCAGTGGGAGACGAAAATAATAGGAGTCATAATCATTCTTAATATTACTTGGATATGGAAAGATATTATATATAATAAAAATATAACATATGGCAATTTTGGGGGAACAAGAGTTTGACAGCAGACGAAAGAGCTGGGCCGAAGCCCATTTATTTGAGAGTTGGACGACCAATAGAAAAGAAAGATACGAGAGAGAGAGAGGAGCCGCACGAATTGAGAGGACGAAAAAAAACATCAGACGAAGATCAGGAGGGAGACGAATTTGGAGAGGCACGAGAGAATAAAGATTGGGATTTAAGATTCGAGTCGATTAGGCAACGAGTTATTGTTCGGTTTGTTTTACTTTTTGTTCTCAAACTTGATACTATGACTTCTTTGTTATTTGAGACTTGTTTATTATTCTTTAACTTGACTATGATATTCGGCTAAAACTCTTTAACTACCTAGGCATGACAAGAGTTTAAAATAAAGTTTGGATTTTTATTCGATTTTTGGCGTGGTTGTGGATTTTTCTTGTATTGTAAAAGCTATGGGATTTTAACTTGGTGTATATGCATGCTTGACAATTGTTTTATCGCTGTTTATTGCTTCGTATAATCCTTGGTGACGGTCTTTATCACATAATAGGGTTGTGCTAGGGTTCTTGATTTAGGTGAGTGTCTATATCACGTAATAGATCATTAATCCTTTAGGGTGAAAATCTAGTAAGTAACCTTAGAAGTAATATTTGGTAATTTAATAAAATCAAGTGTTCTGCTAATCTTGTCGCTGTGAGGCTCGAGGTTATTAATAGGTCTCGGTTTGGTTTATAAGTCCTTAAACATTCCATTGTCTATTAAACCAAGATTAAAACCCGTAGTTGCTTTAGACGTTCGCGCTGTGAGGTAGAGCGTCTTATATAGGCACTTTCAAGAAACTAGAGGACTGTGAGGAAATCTAGAAAACCGGTAAGCGTAACAGCCTAGGTAGTGCCACAAGAATCGCCTTGAGAGTGTTTGAGGGGCTTAGTGGTGTCTTAATAGGTTTAGTATCCAAAGATCCCGGTTCCACATCACAAAATCATCGAATAGAAATCCATTCTGAGTTTAGCTTGCGTCTAGCCTAGGTAGTCTTCATCATCTCTGGTCAAAGTCTTCGTTCGAGTTCGTGTTAGTTATTTAGCTAATCTAGTATTCGTTATTTGCATTCTTAGGATTTTTAGAAACCCCCCCCCCCCCCCAATCAATAAACAAATAGTTTGAGTCGTGTCAGTCCTAGTCTAAATAGAGTCATTAGCGTAATTTAGTAGAGTCTCTTGGGTTCGATACTCGGACTTCCTTAGGCTATATTGCATCGATCGGTACACTTGCCGGTCGTGTGGTTTAGGTTTTAGAGAGTCTTAGTTTTATAAATTTAAAACTTAGAGAGTCTAGTTTAGGGTTTAATTTAGTTAAACCATTTTTAGCACATCATGGTCTTTATGTTGTTTATCATCTGGGTATCATGGTTGTTTCTTTTACCGAAAAACAACGGAGACGCGAGTCTAGATCTTCCATGATACCATACATACGTGTACATATTGCATACGACCTCAATAAGTGATCAACAATCACATGTCCAAACAAAATAAGTGATAATATATCACAGCTTTTATGCGGGAGTCAAGTTCGTCTCTTTGTCTGTACGATGGTACTAACCTGTTCACGGACTTGCTCATGTGCCCTCATGCATCTGAAAATCAAGTTCCTCATCAATAAGTGATTCTATCACATAAGGCATGTTTTCAATTCAAAATAAGTGAGTATCTCACATTTTCATATGGCAAAACAGATGATAGATGGTATACTCACCAGTAAGATGAACTCTCGTGCATACCTTGATACGGGAATGTGTCGTGCGTGGATGAACACCGTCGGTAAGTATAAATCATACCTTAACGTATCCCCTCGCCATGATTACATCTGATAAGTTGAGTTTATGTGGATAACAATACCGATAATCGTTATAGGATGTTTATCTATATGTTAACAAAATGAACAACAAGAGCGTTTTGGCATGACCGTACACTGATATGATTCTCTTACCCTCGAAACTCGCAAAAAGAATGTTTGTAAATATTTATTTACTGCTTTCAGTTTCTGCATCTTTGTATATATTTATTTACTGCTTTAAGTCTTTACGTTTGAAATATTCAAAATCCAAAAAGAGTTTAAGTGTGTTTTAATATAAACTTTATAAAAATCAAAAAGATTTTATTTCTATCTTATTTTTTATTAACCGATGTTGGAACTTGAGTCTTCGACATCTGAAATCTGAACGAAAACCAAAACAACTAAATCTTCATAAACGGTCGAAATTTGCAAGTTTTGAAAGTTAAAAACCAAAATTGAACAATTTGTTAAACTTTCAAACTGTCGGACGATAGTTGATAGAAAACTGATCACATGTGTGTCGTTTGTTTATGTTAACTATATTCCAAGCGGTTGTTCTTATTGCGCGTTTAGCTTTCTTGTATGTGCAGATGCGACAATCAAACCAGCTAAAGGCGAAGAGAACGTGTTCGATGACAAGCTTTGGAATGAAGACACGACATGGATGTAATCAAAGGATCAAGATGATCGAGTTGCTGCTGACCACTTCTCAACACCGAAAGGATCTAAAAATTCGAAGATCAATGTTTCACGAGCATCATTGAAGGGGGAGTTTATTGATACACTCCCTATTTGTGACATGTGAAGACATCTAAAAGTTCCGACAACAATGTGAAGAACGAACCATCACGAGTAGCGTCCAAGGGGGATTTTGTTGATGCATATTAAGTGGACACGACTCGGTTCGGTTCGACTCTGTTAGTTTCGGTTCGAGCCCGACGTCACGACATTCCTCCGTCGTGCAGCCCAGAGTTCGACACGCGAAGCACGAAGCGCCGCGAGCTGACATCACCATGACATCATCATGATGATGTCATGATGATGTCACATTATGACTTTGTAGTATGCATGACGAAGACTACATTCTGACGAAGATCCAATATGCCCATGCATATTGACTAAGAATGGATCATGACGAAGACTCAAGGTTCGTCAGATTATGTCTCATCGACGAAGGATGTCCTTATGGCGAAGCTTCTCATGGCGAAGTATAATACTTCGTCATGAATGATGAGTGACGAAGTATAAAGGTTCGTCATACTTGGATTGTTTGTCGCTAAGGTTCGTCGCTGCAGATCCTCCGTCGATCTGCAGCATATATAAACAGCAGATTGAAGGCAAACCAGGTAGAAGTCTGAATAGATTTGAGAGTGAACACACTGTAACACACACACACACTGAGAGTTTATAAGGAGTTCTTGTAAACATTGCTTTGTAACCGTCATACGTATTAATACATTTGAGTGTTAATCGTTGAACCGTGTTTGTCGTTTTCGTGTTCTAACTTGGTTTAACTTACCCGTTTGGATTCCGCACTCTCGGGTTCGTCGGAAAACAGGGAATAGGTTATACTCGATCCTCCGGATAGACCTACATGTTTGAGAGTGAGTCTCTGCCAGCTTTCAAAGGGTTAAACTTAACTTTTAGAGTGAGTCTCTGCGAGCTTTCAACGGGTAACTTAACTTTCATTTAAGCAAAAAAAAATGATACAAGAAAATAGTTTGGATTACCGAATTTTACCTTTTATTTAAAAAATAGGTTTATTAAATATAATCTAATCAAAGTAGCTCCGAGCTTATGGAAACCAAATCATTCATGATTTATTCAATAAATATTTATATTTAATAAAATTTATATGGATGTATTGTATTTTTATATTATTCTGCAAGGTAGTTACGATTACCAAATAAATCCACCATTGTCGCTTGAGTTTCTGTCGAGCTCCCTAAACTTCTCAATACCTTCTTCTCTCTGTGTCTCCTCCATTTACTTTCTTTCTTTTAATGTTTCATTGTAGATTCGTTATTCAATATGAATGTGCGTCAATATGGAATCATTTTTTTTATTGATCTAGAGAAATTGTTAGAAAATTAAGTTGATGATTGGTCATAGAAGAAGAAGAAGATTGGAATATTAGATTTATCCATGAAGACTATTACGTGGATGGTTGTGAATAATATAGCATTTCAGATGGAATGGCAAATCCTGCTAGTTCTGGCTATCCGGACCGTGACGTCGAACAGGTATCCGTTCATCTATCACATGAACAAACTGAGTAATTTGAATCCCTTCTGAAGGGGAGTTAAATTTTTGTATGGTTATAGGTGAAAACGTAAAAACTACGAGAGAAAGTGTCTGTTTCTAATATGTTTTGTGATCCGGATTGTTTTTATTTCGACTATATTAGATGTCCACGAGACTACAAGCAAGTTCAGGGGGTGCTACTTTCTACACCCCCTATTTACTTTTTTCACCCCCCTCCTCTCACATACTTACAGGTGGGGCGTGCGTGGGACCGACAGTTTTCCTCTCACAAGGGGGGGTATAATCAGGAAGGGGGGGGGGGGGGGGGGGGGTGCGTATAGAATGAGCCTTAGATATTACTTTAATTAAAGTTTTAAACCTTATAACTCGACTTATGTTTGTTTTGCTAGAAATATCTAGATAAAGCTCCGCTTTCCCCTTCTAGTATGTGTAACTCATTTGTATCCTTATTTTGAAGGCACTCAACACTCTGAAAAAAGGTACCCAATTAATCAAGTACACCAGGAAGGGGAGACCTAAGTTTCGTTCACTCAGACTCTCAGATGTAAGTTGCTTCATATACTGATTTGTTGAACTGTATGCACTTGGTACACAAGCTTTATTCGAAATTATACATTATTTTCATCGTATTATTGTCCAATTGCATGTTACCTAGGAAAGCATGAAATTGCTGTTAGTTTAGGTACAAGGAACGAAAAGAAAATCACCATCCTGTTTTTGTGATTCTTGGTCTTCAAGTTTATGCCTTTCAGGCTAGATATATTCTGACTGTGGATTAGTTATTTCTTTTTATGTATGTTAATTCCTGAATTTTCAGCGGCAGCAAACTAAAAAAATGTTTATTTAATATTTCAGGATGAAACAACTTTGATCTGGTACTCCCATGGACGGGAAAGGAATCTGAAGTTAGATTCCGTAATTAAGATCATCCCTGGACAAAGAACAGTTAGTTAGCTAATTTGTGCGATGATTTATTGATTTAGTTCAATCCTGAAAATAGTTTAATTAGCGATAACGTATGTACCTGCAGCCAATTTTTAAAAGATATCGCCAACCCGAAAAGGAGTACTTGTCGTTTTCTCTTATTTACAAAAATGGTGATAGATCCCTTGATCTGGTTCGATAACTTATCCTTCTAATGCTTGTTATTCAAATTAGCACCCTTAAATACACTTGAGAGGTTACAGAATATTATATACAGTTAAAAGTAATTACTAAGGTTGTATTATTGTAGATCTGCAAAGACAATGTGGAGATAGAGGTCTGGCTTGCAGGGTTGAGACATTTAGTTTCTCCCACACAAAGTTCTACTAGACGTAGCGATAGTGATCTTTCTGATGTAAGAATTTCATTTTCAGATCCTTGAATTAAATCAGTATACCTTCATTTACTCTCCATTGGATGCCATGTGTGTTAGGCTCTAATTGTATTCTTTTTACTTTGTTTTTGGTACTACAGTTTTATGATGACACAAGTGACGCCAGTCAAAAGGGGCGTCCTTCTGGTGTAGCATTAGAGTGTGATTCAACTAACTCTCGTAGCTCATTTTCTTGGGATTTGCGTTTCGCAGAAAGCATAAGTAGTTTTCTCAGTTCAGATGTGGCATTTGGACGTGCAAACATGCAAGTAAGAACAAGTTGTGCAGATAATTTCAGAATTAGTGTTTCAAACACACCTAGTTGTTCAACTCAAAATCCTGCAGCCGATGATATAGAATCACTAGGAGATGTTTACCTTTGGGGAAAAGTTTGCTGCTTTAGCGATGGAGTTACAAATAGTTTCCCAATAAAAGATGACATTTTAACTCCTAAATTATTGGAATCAAACGTAGTTATAGATGTCCAACAAATCGCTTGTGGTGTTCGGCATTTTTCTCTTGTAACAAAACAAGGTGAAATTTTCACTTGTGGGGAGGAATCTGGTGGTAGGCTTGGTCATGGGGTTGACCAACACGTTGGTCGCCCTCGCCTTGTTGAATTCCTTTCGGTAAAAAATATAGACTTTGTTGCTTGTGGTGAGTATCATACATGTGCTGTATCTTCATGTGGTGATTTATATACATGGGGAGATGGGACGCACAATGCTGGTCTACTCGGCCATGGTACTGATCTCAGCCACTGGATACCCAAACAGGTTTCTGGACCTTTAGAAGGAATCCAAGTTGTATCAGTTGCTTGTGGTAATTGGCATACAGCATTGGTAACTTCCGAAAAAAAGTTATTTACATTTGGTGATGGGACTTATGGTGCTCTGGGACATGGTGATCTAGAGAGTGTAAAATATCCAAAAGAGGTTGCATCTCTTACTGGACTTAAAACTATTAAAGTTGCGTGTGGTGTATGGCACACTGCAGCAATTGTAGAGATCGTAAATCATCAAGCCAGACAATCTACGTCTAAAAAACTATTTACTTGGGGGGACGGGGATAAGTACCGTTTAGGTCATGGAAACAAACAAACATACACAGAACCAACATGTATAGCATCTCTAATTGATCATAATTTCCATCAGTTAGCATGTGGACATAGTATGACCGTTGGCCTTACAACATCCGGTCATGTCTTCACTATGGGTAGTACTGCACATGGTCAACTTGGTAACCCACAAGCCGATGGTAAATCGCCTAGTGTGGTTCAAGATAAACTTGTCGGTGAATTCGTTGAAGAAATCGCATGTGGAGCATACCATGTTGCTGTTTTAACATCAAGAGGTGAAGTATTCACTTGGGGAAAAGGTGCAAATGGGAGACTAGGACATGGAGACTTAGAAGATCGAACCACTCCAACTTTAGTTGAATCATTTAAAGATAGGACGGTTAAAAGTTTATCTTGTGGTGCAAGTTTTACGGCTAGTATATGCATTCATAAATGGGCATCTGGAGCAGACCAATCAGTTTGTCATGGTTGTAAACAAGCATTTGGTTTTACTAGAAAAAGGCGTAACTGTTTCAACTGTGGACTTGTGCACTGTCATGGTTGCAGTTCCCGAAAGGCTATGAAAGCAGCACTGGCTCCAAGCCCGGAAAAGCCACATCGTGTTTGTGACTCTTGTTATGTAAAACTTAATAAAGGTTCTGAAACTGGAAACAATAATAACAATAACAATAATAATAATAGCAATGTTTCAACTTTCAAAAGAAGGCTTAGTGGTACTAGATTTGAAAGATTTGGGAGGACTTCAAAGCCTTTGATTTCCCCGGTAATGGAACCGGTTAAGTACCATGAAGTGAAATCAGGAACATATGGATCAAACTCTGAATCTAGTTCAGTAGTAAGAACTTCTCAAGTTCCATCTTTTCAGAGTTTAAAAGATGTTTCATTTTCATGTTCAGTAAGTGCTCTTCAGAATGCTTTGAAACCTGGTACAGTGACTCCACAGCTTCCACCCTATCAACAGCCTCAGATACCTGCTTCGCCTTACTCAAGAAGACCTAATTCTCCGTCCGTTGGTACCCCTATCTTCTCACGGGGTTCGATAGACGGTCTCAAGAAGTCGAATGAAGTTTTGAACCAAGAAGTATCGAGATTGCAAAACCAAGTAGAAGCTCTTGTTTACTGATACATCATTTTTGTGTTTGTTTATTACACTTGAATGAGATTATAACAATTAATATATTATTACTTTAAATTGATAGGTGAAATATTGGAAGCAAAAGAGTTTTAAACAAGATT
The DNA here is from genome assembly GCA_030545235.1 of Helianthus tuberosus. NCBI lineage: Eukaryota > Viridiplantae > Streptophyta > Magnoliopsida > Asterales > Asteraceae > Helianthus > Helianthus tuberosus. Next base: position 130,499,796 of record CM060427.1, on the reverse strand, counting down.
CAGATATTAGAAAACTGCAGAATGCTGCTAAACAAGCTGAGTCGTTAGCTGCAGAAAAAAGTGCGAGATGTATGACTGCTGTCGAGGTGTTCAAATGCTTCGTATCTCAGGTATGCCAACATTCTGTCTATTTCCACACAGTTATAATTCTGATATTAGAAAACTACTAAGAATTCATATTGGATTTTTATGTAACAAAACCTCTCATTTGTTCTTCAAGTCAAATATACATAGATAATGAAGTATTTACCAAGTTATTTTACTGGTTTTAATTGTCAGTTAAATGAATTGACCGAAAAACTGCCTCCCAAAATCTCCAACAATGAAACCTTCAAAGACTTGATTGATAAAGCCAAGTACTACATCAACGCCCACGGAAGTGATACTCCACTCCAATCAGTTCAGCCTGAAGAAAATTCTAGTGAACTCACAAGAAAGAAATATCATAAAATTAAAGGGAATGAAGGTGATGAGATCAATAAGTCAACACAAGATGTTGATGGGGCCCAAGGGATGTCACAGAATTATGAAAATGCTGGTGTTGCTCCACAGGAGAACACTGAATCTTCTTCTAACAATGCCAAAGAAGTAATTGAACAATTTGAGCCAGGTGTTTATGTGACGGTGCTCCTACATCCAGATGGCACCAAAATATTCAAGCGGGTTAGATTCAGGTATTTCAGCATAATTCTCAGTTAAATAGCTAGCTCCATACATGCTCTCCTTTACGTACAAGTGTCTGCAAGGGGTGGCCATTTTCACGCATAGTACTGGTGTCGATTTTGGTCGTGATCTATCTTAAACTGGTCAACTAAAATACTTGCTAAATGTTAAACACTTATCCTACCTATTATTAGTAGTATTATAGTTTCTTTTCGAAGTAGTATTATTAAGTTAGTTATTAGTTATTTATTCCAACCACAACTTGAAAGGGTGTGATAGGTCGAAGTAGTATTATTAAGTAATTATTAGATAATTACTCTACTAATAGAATAGTTACGAAAATGCCACCGCCCTTTTTTACTTTTCCAATGGCATTCCTACATCTTTTTCATTAAATGTAAACGAAGTGTTGTGTGTGTTATTTATAACAAACACACTATATTATAAATAACACACAACACTTTGTTTGCTTACATATATTCAAATATTTAGATTACATATATTTTACCACTAATTGCAGAATGGTTCAAATTGGTCGAAATCTCGTGAACTCAACTTTTAATGCATAAGTTCTAAATCGTTTTATTCAAATATTTTGATCATTAATATAATAATTTTGTTTTTTTTATCATTAAAGGTCCCTTTTGACATACCTAGCCCCCAAAGTTAATAAAAATGGCCATTTTGTTAAGTTTTATATATTATAGGTAAAAACTAATACAAAAATGAAGTATAGTAATTATAATTCAGTGTATCTTAATTAATTTCCAAGTTTTGTCATGTTAGAAAAGGTTGTATGGACAAAAGAAAGGGTGGGTAAACTTAATAAAAATGGCCACAAGTGTAACCAAAGAGCTCATCTGCAATCAGTAGTTGCTTATTGATTCAAATTGTCTACAATACCCGTGCAGTAAAAGAAGGTTCAATGCACAGCAGGCAGAAGAATGGTGGAAGGAAAACAAGGACAAGCTTCCGGCAAAATCAGCCGGCAGTTCAAGTGCACCACCGCCACCTGCTCAGGAAAATAATGAGGATCCACCATCATAGCTCAGATATGTTCTCATGGGCATTTGTAATTATGCAAAAATTTGCTCCACTTTAGACAGTGTACTTTTTTGAAGATGGTAGTGAAGGGAGATCTGTTGCATCAAGGTTTATGAGAATTTTGCAAAGATTCTGCTTTACACGACCTGAAACTCGGGTTCTCCAAGGTTTGTGATTTGAAAATTTTATCTTTATTAGGAGATCACTTATATCATCGATTTAACTTCTAAAAGAGAACTAGGTGGTGGAGTTAAGACAGTTCAACCTTACTTTTGTTTGTTTCATTTGTAAAGTAGATTAATATGTTTCATTTTTTTAGTTACAAGACATACACACATATATTGTAGTTATTGGAAACACGGAAAAGGGAATAAACCAAAACTGGTTTAACTTTTTTCTTAAAAGAGTTTAAATAGTGAATATTTCCAATGTTAAATAGTCAAAAGTTCAAAACAAATGTTTTTTCATATGTGCATATTGGTTTTACAATCTTACCTACCATTTTGGGTGTAAACTCCCCTACCGTATAATGTAAGAAACTGATGTCTAATAACCTTATTTGATCATGTGGAGTACGGAGTTCTATGTTATACAATGGCCTAAGTAATTAGGGGTAAGATCAAATAAAAAGTTTATTTTGCCTAAGCAGGATGAGAAGTAATCTTAACCATTCATTTTTCAAATCAATGGTTAAGATGAAAGTGTAGGAGAAAGGAGAAGTGTAAGGGTATCTTGGGAAAATCCTATTTATGGACTTTCTCTCTCCACATGCAAGGCACATGCATATTCCACCCCCGTTTTTTAAACGTTCATAACTTTTTTATACGACAATATTTTTTCATAAAAATTTCACCGTAAAATCGAGCGTCTTTTTATCTTTAATGTGAGTACCATATTGCTATATAAAATATGAAGACTAAAAAACCCACTAAAATGTATTGTATTTCTATGTTATATAACATTTTTTTGTGCTAGATTTTTGTACTATATTTTTGTGCTGAATTTTTTTGTCTTAAATTTTTTTTTCTTAATTTTTTTGTGCTGGATTTTTTTGTACTACATTTTTTGCTGAATTTTTTTGTGCTATATTTTTTTGTACTATATTTTTTGTGCTATATTTTTTGTACTAGTTTTTTTTTGTGCTATATTTTTTGTACTAGATTTTTGTGCTAAATTTTTTTGTACTAAATTTTTTTGTTGTATTTTTAAAAAACACAAGGGGTGACACATGTCATTTTTACTCATATTTATAAGGACCAAAATGCTCTTCATTCCTATTTATTAGGAGTGCCACATGTCATTATCACAATCCTTCTTAGGCTACTTAGGCAAAATTCACTTTTTAGTGGATCCTTCCCCAATGTGATATTCACACACACAATGTGGATAAATTGTTGGTTTTAAGCTCAAATAAACGGCTCCTCTCAATCAAAGTTTTTGAGACTAAACTAACACGAAATTTTTGGGGTTGGATTGAATATGCGAACAAGTTGAGCTAAATGGGTCGATTTGTTATAACTTAAAGTAAGTCTGCCAAAACGAGTGGGCCAATCGGAAATACGAATTCAGGTCAACAATAGGAAAATGTGTTCGGTTCAAAATGGGGCGTTTAAAAAGAAGTACCAATCTATTTTGGGTTAAAACCTGTTATGGCCAAAGTATACATGGGTTTAAATGAGTCGTTTAAAAAAAGTACCAAAATAGGTTCACTCCATATTTTTTATGGCTGTTAGTGGCAACAATGGAGGTGGCCATGGTAGTGGTGACTACCAATACAACCTGAACAACAAATTACATTAATTGTTTTCGCGTGTTTGACTTGATTTTATCTAATTAAGTCTTAAAAGTCTAGGGATTTTAAAAATCATAGTTAAGTATGATAACAAATCCGTTACGATTAGAAACAATATCCTAGACTGATACTAGAAACGCGAACAAACAATACTTGTCAGTACTAGTCGCGGTACAGTCTGACACGATAAAAACAGGACATACATATATCTCTACACAAATATTCGATAAAACTCTATCGAAAATAACATGTGCCTTTATTATTTAGAAAATTCCAAATTAAAAACCAAATTGTCCAAGTCCGCAGAAAAATACAATAATCCTGCGGAAGTGTACAACATTCCGTAGAACTAAACAGTAATTGTCCGAAAACTCAAAAATAAATATTATTTGTCATAAATAATATAATGGGTATTAAAAACGACATAAAATCCGCAATTGAATCTTATTGCGTTAAGCTGCACGGCTAGTTCAGTAAATTGCCTGACAGCAAAGCCGGTACCAGAACTGTGTCAGAAATAATATTTTTTTTAGTCCAAAAAGTTGGATTATTAATTTGGATGATAAACATGTGCAAAAACAATTTTTGTCATGTATTTATAAATAAAACGCAATGCCAGTATTTAACCTGGTACAGGACCCGAACCAAATTTTTCATCCGATCAACAAACTAATAATTTTGGTGGATTAGTTTTACCTAGTGTCACACTACTTTAAAATATGAGGGCTTGAAACGATGTAGATATTTTTATATAAATTATCAAAGTTTATAAATATTTGTAAAATAATCAAGTTTTATAAAAAAAAAATACAAAACCCCTTTGTCCCCTTGGTGATTCACGGCCATGCCCACTCATCTCAAATGTTGATGTGTTGGAACTCTAAATCAAGGGATTATTGTATGGTGGAAGATTATGATCATAAGGAAAATTCTACACTCCACCTTTTTCCATAATTCCAAAACCATCAAGCTCTTACTCTCTCTCTCTCTCTATCTCTCTCTAAAAATCGGCTAGACCAAACACCCACATGACATCACCTTCTTTTCAAAATTCAAACTCAAGAACACATGCAAACATAGAGGTTTATGGATGATTCAATAAGATTTCAAGACTTGAAGATACATTAGAAGCACCTTGGAAGCACTAGGAGACCTTGGATAATCATATCTTCATATCATCTTCTTTATTTTTACTAGCAAGCTTGTAAGAACTCTACACATTCTTGATTTTTAAAAGAAAACAAGTTCATCTTGAAGAAAAATCAAAACAAAACCCACATGAAAAACACTAAGAAAAACCAAAAATCATTATTTTTATCTTATGATTTTTCTATGATTTTGGGATGAACTTGGAGAAATTTAGACTAGTGAACATGAATCTTGGTGATTTTTGTATAAAAACATGATCTAAACACATGCATGTTAGATCAACCAAGATTCATCAACAAAAGTGATGAACATGAGTTTTGATGAATTAAATGATGAACATGCATGTTAGAAAAGCATGAGAAATCATTTAAATCCAAGAAACAAAATTTTTGAAAAATTTCTTGAATAAAGTTTCCATTTCTGGAAAGAATCAAAAACTTGAAATATGTTAGTAGAAAAAGTTTTGAACACATATTTGTACTTTAAATGACTATATGAGTCATCTAAAACAAGAATTTTAAATAAAATCTTGTTCTACAAATTTTTTATAAAAATCAAGAATAAAGTTTCCTTTTTGGGAAAACTAGAGACTATATCATGTTCCTGGCATTTTTGTTGACAAATTATGATGAATATTGATACTTGATGATGTTTTATGTTGTAATTATTTGAACACAAGTTTTGTATAAACTTGGGAAAAAATCCGTATTTCAAAAGGAACTACGGCAAAATTTTTATAAATTTTGTCATGTTCAAAAGTTGTTAAACAAAGAAATTTGTAACTAGAAAACTATTTGAAGTCTTTAAACATGATTAAACGAATTTTTGGACAAAAGTTATAAACTCGTGTTTTGTAAAGATTTCTAAACCAAAAGTGACAAAGTATATATTTTAGATAAAATGTATACTTTCAAAATTCATCAAGTATCATAAATATATATTTTTGGTATGTATATTATGTATTAGTTCACGTAAGAATAAATACAAAATTATACACATCCACAAAAATTTCAAAAATATATATATACACTTGGAAAACAAAACTATAAAATGGAATGTCCATCCTTGGACATAAACATACAAACGGACAATTCGGACACTTTGGACAATATGGACATTTTGACAAATTTAGACAAAATAAATATATGGCACATACGAAACAAACGACATAACGAGACAGACGACACGAACGGGACAAACGACACGAACAAACCAAATCAACACGAAATAGTCATAACAAAATACGAGCCGCCACACACAAAAGCTTATGCACTAAAAAGTTTCATATATGGCATAAGAAATAATTTTTTATAAAAACTAGATTTTTTATAAAAATACAAGTATTATTATTATTTATGACTAAGCCCAAATCTTTTAAATTAAAAGGAGTCCATAAACTAAATTTGGGCTAAAGTTCATTTTTCTTGAATAAAATTTGGGTTAGGCCCACTTTTACAAAATATTGGACTAAAATCTATTTTTAGTCAAAATTGGGCTAAAGCCCACTTTACAAAGAACACTTTGACTAAAAACCCAATTTTGATAAACTATTATGGACTAGAACCATTTTTATAAAATAGTTTGGACTAGTCCCATTCTTACACAACTTATTTCGGCTAAGTCCACTTTTATAAACTAAATTGGGCTAGGCCCACTTTTATAAAAGTATTTTTGGCTAGGCCCACTTCTACAAATCAATTTGGGCTTGACCCACTTTAAACAAAGTTATTTGGGCTAGGCCCATATACACTAAACATTCAAAATGGACTTAAAATTCTAATACATAAGGTTTAAGCCCATTTAAACATAAACTAAATATATATATATACAAAAAGCATAACAAAGAAAGCAAACGATTACGAGAAACTAAAAACGAAATTCATGATGAATTACTTATACGAAAAACAAACACAAACCTAAGTGTCTAACGAGATTAGAACACTTGTAGGTCGAGAAACAAACGACGAACCAGGAATCGAATAGAGATTTGCACGGAACGCAAATCTGTGAGTTCATGTTTTCCTTTTTACTTTGAATGTTTATAGTTTTAAACTTTCGGGGATGTATACATGTTACAATTAGTATGATGATACGATGAAACTATTTTGATCACATACGGATAGGTGTTTAAAATAAAGAGACCATTAATGAATAAACAAGTACCGAGGAACAAACGAATAGATCTATTTGGGTTTTGGCAAGCCCCACTCTTAACGGCAATGATAACCGCGATCGTTAAGAGTGCCTTTGTGTCCACACGATAAATTGTCAAGGTTTGGTTGCCTCCTATTCTGGCATACAGATTAGTGTCCTTGCAAAACACTAATGATCATACGATTTTCATCATACTATACAAAACGAATTTACTATTTCAAATGTTTTGGAGATTCATTTGATACGAAACAAAATGAATTTACTATTTCAAATGTTTTGGAGATTCATTTGATACGAAAACTAATAACATGAACTCACCAACTTTTGTTGACGTTTTCAAAACTAACATGTATTATAGGAGATTAGTGGACGGCTTTGGAAAAATATGTTCGTGTTGTTATCAAGAACTCAAGCTTTTGAGATGTCATCCTGTTTTTCTGTTATCTTGTTGTGTGGAACCGTTCTAAAACTTTGAACAATGTTGTTAAAGTTGTAGTTGTTTTATTCCGAACAAGATGTTTGTGTTGTAAACTATGGTTTCTAAACAAATGTATGGATGAACATCCTTTTATGTTTTAAATATGTTGTTTACTCGATTGATTGTAACGATTGCCGCTCTGGCCACACCTCGCGATACGCTTCCGCAGAAACCGAAAATCGGGGTGTGACAACCAAGTCATGTGGGGGTGGTGATGATGTGTTGATGGTGGTGGAGTCATCAGCCATGGGGATGGAGACAGAGGTAACGATGGTAATGTGTGGTGGTGTGGCGCTCGGTGTGGTTTTGTTGGTGACAGTGGTGCCACACTACCACGACAATGAGAAGGTGGTGGAGTAAAAATAGTGGTGATGAGTCATGCTAACCTATTTAAACATTTTTTAAGTTAACAAGTTGTATAATACTTTCACTTTGACTAGTTGATTAATTTTGATTATGCCTAAATTGACCTGTTAACTAACTTGAAGTAACCCAAATGAACTTATATGCACATTAACCCATTCTTCAAATAATGGGTCATGATTGTCACCTATGACATAAATTAGTTTAGCATTTATGATAAAAGTAATATGCATTAGATTTTTATATGCCTATCAACTTGATCTGGGTGATAAGTTAAGTTATTTCAAAAATTATAACGAATTGAATTGATCGATGAATGAATTAATGGAACTATTAGCGCGGTGGTTGGTAAAAATGTATCAGAGGCTCAAATAGCATTTCTAAGTGTAAGGTGTATTCTAGATGGTCCGTAATGATGAATGAATTAATGTATTGGGTGAGGAAGATTAATAAAATGGCGTTCATGTTGAAGATTGACTTTGAAAAAACGTGTAATAACGTTCACTAGGAATTTCTTTTTGCCGGTTCTTCACCAAATAGGCTTCCCCTCAAGATGGTGTTGGTGGATGTTTGGGGTTTTGTCATCAGCAAGATGTTCAATTTTTGTGAATGCTTCACCGATATTCGAATTCCAATGTCAAAAAGGAATTAGACAAGGAGATCAATTATCTCTGTCTTTTCATTTTGGCAATGGAGGCGTTTGTGAGCATATTTAAGAAAGCATGTTTGGCAGGGGCTTTTATTGGAATTCGTCTGCCAAATGACGGACCAATTATTCTCACCTTTTATACACCGACGACGCAATTATTATTGGTGAGTGATCAAACTTTAATATTAGAAATGTACCAAGATTGTTAAGATGTTTTTACTTACGTTTAGGACTTAAAAACAATATCCATAAATCAATTCTATATGGGATTGGTGTGGACAGTATAGAATAAACTAGGATGTCATCAAAATGTTGTAAATCGTGTACATTCCCTTTTAAGTACCTCAGATTATGGTGGGAGCAAACATGAATATAATAAACAATTAGAAACTGGGTTCTTGATGTTTTCTATAAGATCGTCTTTCAAGTTGGAAATCACCTTGCCTCGTAGAGTGACGCTAATTAAACCGGTGCTAGCGTATTTGGGACCACTATTGCGGTGTGTATCCCCAGCAGAAGCCAAGTACCTGATCCAAGAAATACATGCTGGTATATGCGGCATTCACGCCGGACCCCGGGCAGTTGTTGCCAAGATCCAAAACGCCGGATACTATTGGTCTGGGATGCACGAAGACGCAGTAGAAGAACTCAGAAAATGCTGCAGTTGTCAAAAGTTTGCTCCACAAACGCTCTGCCCTAAAAACAACCTAATTCCCGTCACGGCGGCCTGGCCTTTTCAAATATGGACAGTCGATATCGTGGGACCATTCCCGCCGGCCCCAGGGAAGCTAAAGTACTTAATTGTGGCGATTGATTATTTCACCAAGTGGGTTGAAGCAAAGCCCTTGGCCAAGATAACTGCTGAAAACACCAAGAAATTCCTATGGGAACACATAGTGTGCCTATTTGGATTACCTTTATATCTTGTGAGCGACAATGGAACACAATTCACTGATAGGGTCTTACAAGATTGGTGTGCAGAGCTTCAGATTCAACAAATCTTTAGATCGGTCGCACATCCCCAAGGAAACTGCCAGCTGGAGCGGGCAAATAGAAGTTTGCTTGATGGAATCAAAAGAAGGTTAGGCTACGAGGGAAGTTCTTGGGTAGAAGAATTACTAACTGTCCTCTGGGCACATCAAACCATGCCCAAGACAAGCAACAACGAAACACCCTTCAGCCTAACCTACGACGCAGAGGCAATGATACCCGCGGAAGTTGGATTACCTTCGCTAAGGCGCCTAACCACTGACGATGATAATGACAGGCTCCTGCGGGAAGGCCTGGACCTCCTAGAAGAACGGCGCAAGCCAGCCGCCATCAGCGAGGCAAAATACAAGAAAACTTTAAAGAAGTACTATAACCAACGCGTGGCTCAACAAACTTTCAAGGAAGGCGAGTATGTCATGCGGGATAACGAGGCCAGTAGAGCGGAACCCTCAGGCAAACTGGGACCCAACTAAGAAGGCCCCTACATCGTCCAAGAAGACTTAGGCAAAGGAGCTTACCGCCTATCTAGGCTCAATGGCACAGCGGTTCCACGTAGCTGGAACGCTGCTCAGTTGAAGAAATGTTACATGTAGACCCCCGCCCCTAACGGTGGGATTGACTGTTTTTCTTTTCATGAACAAGTGTAATCCATCATGAGCGATGTCTCTTTTTCTTTCAAGTTATCAAGTTAATAAAAGTTACTTTTTATTCTTTTTTGTTATCCACATGTACACAAAAAGTTACCATCGCATTTATACTGCATTTTACGGTACAAAAGAAAAACTACCATCGCATTTATACTGCATTGTACGGTAGAAAAGAAAAACTACCATCGCATTTATACTGCATGTTACGGTACAAAACATTACCATCGCATTCAAACTGCATATCACGGTAAAAAAACGTCTCTGACACGAAATATTTTTCATATATAAGTCAGCTGACCAAAACTATACAGCGATAAGAGTGGGTATCTTGGTAATAGATACATTAACCACTACAAAAAAGATAGGTATTTTGGTAATAAATACATACAACTATCTTACAAAACCAAGTTTTTGTCCCTGTTACTAAACACCAACATATGGGAATCAAAAAACGAACAGGTTCTACTTATCTAAACATCGGGGAACATTGCCCTCACCTCTATAGGGGTGTACAATGCTTCACCGTAATACTCCAAGGGATGAGGATCGACGATTAGGTCATCAACATTCACCTCACCAACCGGAGAAGCTGACACCTTCCGATCACCAACTGGGCTTGCACATCAACGACCACTCCGACGTCGTTCATATACCACCCTACGACATTAGACATACTCTGAGGGAAATGCTTGTATCAGTGTGTCGGCCGATAGGAGAACCACAACTGTTTCAGCCTTAGAAGGGCCGTCATCTCCGATACTCTTGCAAGTCCTGCTTATCCAGGGCATGGTATCACCGGAGTCAATCTCCTTACCTCTGATCATCTCCTCCATCACCGGATCCCGGAGACGGACCAGAGCCTCCGCTGCATCCAAATTTCGAAGCATGTCAGAAATTTTCCGATTACGGCACCTTCGCTCCATTTCTTCAATTACCAAATTTGGAAAAAACATGACTTAATTTATAGAAGATTACGAGGTCTGACAACAATGACGACAGCAAAATTAATAACAAGGCATCATTACATGTCAAATCGCCACACTTAAGCAAAACGGCGGCGTCATCATCATAATCTAATTAATTGTCTGACAGAAATCAAGTGCTTACACGCACCCCAAACAAAACAGTGTTTTTTACAAAATATCTAAGGAATAGTGTAGATAACAAATAAAAAACACTCATTCCTCTCCAGATTCCTCCGCCACATCCAGCAATTGGCGTAAGGAGTCCACACCGTCTTCGGCCACCTTGTCAACGAGCTCTGCATACACGGGCAGCGGGTCATTGCAAGCCGCTTCAAGAGCATCCGCAATCTCCTCCTGCAGCTTGCCTCTATTCTCCCGGAACGCGGGAGTAATCCTTTCCGTTTGTTGACAATTAAAGTAACCCTGATAGACACCATCATGGTGCCCTGACTGATAAACGGTAGTGGATAGGAGGTCCAAAAGGGTAACAAAAGACTCTGATTGACAGAGATACTCAAAAGCCCCAACCAGGCCATTGGTTATCAACCAATTCCTGTCACCTTGTAAACCAGCCAGGCGGCTGGTCAGGCTGTCCACCTCAGCGTTTGATTGGTCCAATGCACTTTCCGCCTCTTTAAGGCGCGCCTGGTGGGTGGTTGAAGATTGAACAAGTTGATTCTTCTCGGAGACCAGGGAGTCACACATTTGCTGGAGTTTCCTAAGTTGTTCCTCCAGCTCCTCCAACTCAACCTGTTTGGCTTGGGCCTTGGCATGGGACGCTTCTAACTCCACGGTTAGACCCTGATACATCTCCTGCACCTGAGACAAAAAATCAGTGTCAATACGGAACTTTTCCACCTGGGCAGAGAGTTTAGACCTCACCTTTTGAGCCTTAGAAACGGCTTTACGTTCCAGCTCTTCCTAAACAGCCTTGGTGTGAGAAAGGACCCGATCCTTTTCCGCTATGTCGCGGGCCCACAATATCCTTTCCTCAGCAAGGTTGGTAGTTACACGCTTCAGGTCATCCTCTGCCTTATTCTTCTCGGAGACAAACCGACTCTCCCTAAGACCAGCAGCTTGGAATTGGCTTTCCAAGCGATACTTTTCATCCATTAGCTCCTGAATGGTCACTCACGCCTGGTGGAGCTCATTGTTATCATACATTCACCGGCGTCGGATTCCTTCCAACCTCAGCGGTTGGCTGACAGCATCCACCATCGATGCATTCATCAAGTTCTCATTATTCAACCCCTCTACATAGGCTGATTCAGCCGGGGGGTATGCCCGCTCAACCCAATGATGCACCACTGGGGAGGAGATCAATCTGGACGACTCCGCTATCTTCCACTTAGGTTGATAGCATTTGTCCTAAGCATTTGGCTCCCAGTAAATGGTGGGCAGGTAAAGATCATAACCCAAAAGGGCCCCATCATCGACAAAACCGCTGCTAGATCCCCCAGCATCGCTTACAACGGTATCTCTGGCACTGGTTGACTCACAAGCAACAGACGATATAGGGATCTCCTTTTCAGACGCAAAGTACACACCAATGGGAGAATCAAACAGGGACATGGGGTAGCACTTGAAAATAGCGGTGTAGAAACTGGGCTGGGTGTCACGACCACAGCAGTTGTGAACACAGGCAGTAGCATAGAGGAGCTAACAGCAACAGCACTAGCCTGAGATATAAGGTCTGAAAGGCTGGGACCACCAGCAGCAAAAGACATAACATCCCCAGTTGTCAAGGGCGTAGAGGACACACCCTCAACCTGGGCCTCAGCAAAGGAACCTTCATTAAATCAGCTTTTCAGCACAAGAATATAGAAATTCAACGCCTACGCTGACAAACAAAACCACTTACCAGTGGGCAAGGCGTGAGCAGCCTTGATCGCTTGAAAAGAAGTCAAAGGAGGCAATATTCTGCGTTTTTTCGGCGCACGTGTTGGACTAACCAAACTAGTAGGGGCAGTAACAGCAGCACTCCCTGGGGCCATAGAAATGTTAACCGCCACAGGCGATGTAGTAGCCCCCGCGGACATAATTTTCTTCCCGGTGATCTTCACCCAGGTTGGTTTCTTTGTCTCTGCAGCAGAAACACTGCTTCCTCCGCTGGGGGGAGGCTGAGATATATAAGCAGTTGGATCCGCCGGAACGGCGGGTAGCAAAAACTGCTCAAGGTGAATCTTCAATACGTCGGGCTCCTGCTCCCCAAGAACGTGATCCGCAGAAACCAACGCCGCATTCCAAGGGGGAACAACAAAATCGAACAGACTTCATTTACCTATTTGAGACTTATATACATTAAAGCAAGCACAATTTGCAGCACAAATTAAAAACAGGTTGACACATACCTTCATCAAGCCTTTGAAAGGCAGGGTACAACCGGCTACTACGCCACAACAAACTCATCCCAGCCATCACCAGGGCCCCCTCCGGGATCACTGTGCACTCGGAGGGGCGTTGGCTTAGCCTCTTAAACAGGGCGTTCTCAACGTAAGCATCAGCAGGGGGACCGTCATCCTTGAATTTGTCCTTGGTCCTCATTTCCCTCCACTGCATTTCCCCGGGAATAACACTGGCATCGATGTAGAAGAACTTCTTTTTCCACTCCTTATCCCTGGAACTAGTAGGGATGTCCCTCAAGCAAGACACGCCAATGTCTCGCCTATCAAAAGTAAAAAAAAGGATTTCGAAACAAGAACGAAAAAGCCCTAAAAACTGTAATTTCAGGGATATGACCCAGGGCTATGCAAGCAAACTCAAAGTAACGAAGTTTAACCAACCCTAAAGGATGCAGTTGGGAGATGTGAATGGGATACTGGTCAAGAACGGACTTACAAAACTTAGTGATTGGCAACCTGAAATTGCAGAATTTGAAAAAATCACTGAACAAAGTGAATTTGCCTTTTTTCAACGGAAACGCAGTGTCTGTCTTTGACGGCAGCACCGGATTCCACTCCAATTTAATATCGTACTCTTGTACAAGATTGTTGTATGATATAGGCCCCCATTTACAATACAGTGCATCGGAACTTGTGGGGGCTGAAGAAGATTCGCCGGTTTTGGAAGCCATTCTTATACAATCAAGAAATGGAAGAAGTTGAAGAAAGTGAAAGCAAAGATTGAAATGGGAAAACCCCAAACGGGACACCTATTTATAAGAAAAGGGTAACAACCTTTCGAATTCAAAAATGCAAATGGATAGGAACGTGTGTCAATACAGGGCAGGTACAACTGTCATCCTAATGATGACTTGCCTGTCACGCTTCCTCACATTGCCATCATTTTTCAAAAAGTTAACGCTACCCCACTCGAGAAAACTTACACTCAAAGGAGGAATTTTGACTTTTTCCATTTTTAGTCCGATCTCATGAAATGTATTCCATAACTTCGGAGTGGGGGGCATGACGAGGTATGACCCGGACCGGCTAACCCGACCCGGTCATTACATATTATTTTATTATAAATATTTAATTACACATGTTTATTCTAGAATGTTCCATTCTGCATGGATAAACCACGTAACCAAATCCCCAATCTTTTGGGAAGATCATGCAAATCCCTAACTTATCGGAGCCCATCCTAAGTTAGGGAAAACCCTAATGGTAAACTATAAATAGAGGTAAACATCAAAGGTATGATTCATTCTGCTCTCGTTTACTCTCTCTCTCTCTCTCTACTTATACTTTCTTACTCCCAAACCGAGACTTATTCTCATGTCGGAGGGTGGTTACAGGAATAACCCCATTCCTGTAATGAGTCCTAACGGTTTTCTGTTTTGCAGTCAGCTGTTCGGATCGCCAAGAGTTGAAGTCCTAGTCAGAGCTTACCGTTTCAGGTCAGTGTTTCTTCAGAAGTCTACATACGTTAAAAAACAAACAACCTTCTTCTTGCAGACTGAAGAGGTTTGGTCCACCTTTTCTTCTATAGATATCTGCAGATGTGGTCCGTAGACTGTAAACATTTTACCTCTTAAAAAATAAACAATACCTAAGTATAAAAGGGTCTTAGCCTTTGCAAGCTCAAAATATAAATAGTGCTATTTTAGCCAAATGGGTTTAGAGATACAACACCGAAGATTCAGCCTTATGGAAGAAGTTAATGATTCTATTCATGGTAAGAAAATCGGGTGGGAGGTACTTTTGGGCGTGGAACAACATAGTGAGATTTGAAACAAAGTAGGTGGTGGCTGGTTTAAAATTCATAATTTAATCAAAGGTAAGGTTGGCACTGGGTAAAGAGTCTTATTTGTCGTTACATGGGGTCCACTTAGTCATATTTAATAATGAAAATAAATGGAGTTTAGGGCAAAGGACGGACTGCGCAAAGGTTTTCAGACTTAAAGTACGTTTTCTGTATTTTTAAAGGTAAAGGACACACTTTGCAAACTACTATAAACATAAAGGACGTATCTGTAATTTACTCTAAAGTTTACCTTTCAAAGAAAAGTTAATATACATTTGTAAGAGAGAATTGCAAGTTCTGTCCTTTATGTATATACCACATTTTAGGTGTAACACCCATCTAATTATTACTTGAATTTAATAATAAATTCATACGATTTATATAAAAGGTGTCTAAATTAAAACATAGTTACCAAAATAAAGTTCCAAGTAATCAAAACTAGTCAACAAACGACTAGTTAAAACATTAATGACCTGATTAGCAAGTTGTTTACATTCAAAAGAAATAGAAACATTTTTTTTATAAAGTTATGAAATCGCGGAAGCTTCAAAAGTTGTGTTCGGTTCTTCAAAAACTTGCTTGACCGCCATCCGTATACTTGCAATACCTGAAACTGGAGATTTTTAACAAAATTTTGTGTTAGTGTTCTTAGAAATATTGCTTAATCGAAACTACGCTTAAAACGGATTCGATTAGCTATGATATGCAAGACTTAACAAAAATTTCCAGACTCTACCGTAACTTACGGTATCTACCGTAAGTTACGGTAGTCACTGGAAAACTTTGGTCTGCCGTAAGGCAGTAGAGATCTGCCGTAACCATTTTATCTCTACCGTAAGTTACGGTAGATACCGTAACTTACGGTAGATACCGTAACTTACGGTAGTCTCTGGAAGTCTATGTTTTGATTGATTTTGATTATTTCACTCAAAACCCAAATCTTGGATTCCTCATTTTTATCGCCCACGCTCCCATCACCGGTTTGCGTGTTTAATATTTCGCTACCCGTCGTTCGGGCTCAAAATCTACAAGTAAGTTACTACCGTTATTCGATCCATACCTTCTCTTGGTGACCCGTTTAGTTCACCCTTATGGACTTCATTATTCTAACAAACCAACACTCTAAATCCTCATATTCTAATATGTCATTTTTACAATCACAAAAGACCAATTTACCATATTACGAAGCATTAGCCACACATTACTTGATTATTCGACCCGTTTGGCTCATCTACGGAATCCTCCATTATGATGACTACCAACGAGACCTAACCAATTCTTGAACTATTTTTCAGTATAACGAACATTATCGCTTTAAATCAACACAACTTTTATTCTATAATTCAACTACACATATGCTAATTATCAATATTCACCCAATGTAACGAATCAAGTTACATACTTACATAATTCATCAACATTGGTTTCTAACCATAATTACCCATTCCCGGGCTTGTCATTCTTAGCGTATCACGTCCATTCCATGGTTTACGCTTTTATAACTCCAACTTAATGAGTGACGTTTAGGTCACTTCGAACACTACCATTTCGACCATTATTTTAACTTGTTTCTTTATCTAGTGAGTTACATCACTTTATTTACATTCCATACATGACTAATTAAACAATATTATCAACCAACATTTCTAGTTAACTATTTTGACCCGTTTGGTTTGTCGAGCGAACTTCGTCACTTCTATGACATACCAAGCTCGCAATTGACACTACAATCTCATTAACATTTTTAAGAGTATTGTTTATGCATAATGTAACGAAACCAAAGTTACGTACCTTTAGTGCTTTTCCTTCAAGCGCGCATCAACTCCGGCTCGTCCGCTTGAAGATTCAATTCCTTTGCCTATAGAGTTCAATCAATGACTTGTTTAGAACTCGTATTATTTCATATAACGCATAATTCACCATAACATTCAAAATGCGTTTTTACTCAAAATTTTAACATCTAGTTTTCTTTTAGGCATTTCAACAAACACCTAAAGGGCATAGTTTTGCTAAATCAATAACCAAGTTTCATAACTAGTCATTTAGCCAATTTTGAGCATTTTTCACAAATTCAAATGTCTAGTTCTATATCAACACCTAGACTTATTTCATGGAGCTCAAATAACACTAGATTAATAATCATAATTCTAGTGTTCATCATCTTTTTACAAAAACCCATTTAACACATAAATGGGTAAACATGAATATTCATAGTTTGAGCACCAATTTCACAAATTATTAGCTTGGGTTTACATCTAAACTTGTTTTTATTACAAGTTTCATCTAAACATCCCTAATCAAGCTCCAATTTTTGATTTTTATAATATACTTGGAATATGAGTTGAATTAAAACAACATAATTTAGCATACCTTATGATCCCTTCAACGAGGTGATCACGAATTTGTGCTTGAAAATTGATTTAGAGATGATTAGAACCTTCAATTTGAGGGAAAGCTGCATGAACTAGGGTTTGTGGGGAACCCTTTTGTCGCCCCTGGGTTTGGATCGACCAGACACACTCCTTTTTAAGTTTCTAATTTAACAAGTTTAGTCCCTCAACAATCACTTGGTTCTTATTTTAGGTATTTTAACCCACTTACATGTTATCACAAGACTCATAACTAACTGGGTTATTTATTTCCTAGTTAGCTTATTCTTGATTATTTTATACTTTATAATTCTAATATAAAGTTTATATTTTCGGGGCGTTACATTAGGCGGTGTACTTTATTTTAAAATTGACGAGTTTTGTACTTAATGTGTACAAATCTTGCACGTTATGTCATTTGGTCCTAACCAAGTTAACTTTTCTTGTTAAATCTAATCACATAAGGGTACTTTAATCTTTTCAACTATAAAGGACGAATTTTTATTAATTTACTCGTATGTTAATTTTAATAAATAAAACAAACAAAAAAAATAAAAATGTAATGTAATGTAATATTTTAATAGAAAACAAAAACAAGGGTTATTGGATTTTATCACCACCAACTATTGGCTATTGGCCGCTGCCACCCTCAACTATCACTTTGACGCCCGTCACCCCTAACTTAACACTTAGTGTGTTCTGTCACCACGTCGTTAACTAATCACTAACGTTTGATCTTATTACTATACTTTTGGGGCATTCTAAGATCCCTAAAACCTTCCTAAGATCCCTATAACACCCCCAAAAGTATAGTACCAAGATCAAAGGTTAGTGATCAGTTAACGACGTGGTGACAGACACGCTAAGTGTTAAGTTGGGGGTGACGGGCGTCAAAGTGATAGTTAGGGGGTGGCAGCAGCAAATAGCCAATAGTTAAGGGTGATAAAATCCAATAACCCAAAGCCCACACCCTTTCACTCCCACATCTCCCCCGACCCCCAAACATCCACCACCTTTGTTACCATCAACCACCACCGAACTTCACACACAGTCGTTTCTCCGTTGTACAATGACCCACAATTTTCATCAAAACTGATCATTCCCGAACGATAATACCCAAACACCCGCAAAACCCCAACCCCTATTAAAGACGCAGAAATTAATGTCGCGGAAAATGGCGTCGGGGTGGATCTGAGATTCTAGGAAAATAAGGACGCAGAAGAGGTCTCGAATCGTGGATCTGAGTGGGTGAGCTTGAGGGGGGTTTCGAATCGAATCGTGCTCCACCGCATCTTAGTCGTCGTTCTTTGCAACTTTGTAGATCGGAAGCGGATCGCGACATGAGAGGCCAAAAGTTTATTAGCAGGTCTTTTTAGAGAATGGGTTACATGAATATTAAGAATTGACTTTTTTGGTTGATCTTAATATCTATATTATATAATAAAAGAAACCACTTTTGGGACACTTGTCATCATATTAGACCATCTCATAATTATAATTTAAGTTTAATCTCTTCTAATTAATTATAGATAACCCTCCTACTAAATATTGTTTAGTTTAATATCTTATATTAAGATAATCCTCCTACTAAATATTATTAGTTTAATATCTTATGGATAATTATTAGAGTTAATTGCCAAAATCGTCCCTGAGGTTTGGGCATGTTTGCCATTTTCGTCCAAAATGATTTTTTTGTACCAAATAGCCCCCCACGTTTGTAACTTTTTGTCATTTTCATCCAAATGCCTAACTGGGTTAGAAACAATCATTTGATAAGGGTTTTTTTTTTCTTTTTTGAAATTTCACAAGTACAGGGCCTGAAATGTAATTTCTTTTTAGACCTAAAACCATCACCTGTGCTTTCTCTGTCTACAACCTTCAAAACAAACCATCAACTACCACTCACACTGTTACTCACCTCCACCGTGTAATGCTCATAAATAGATATAAAACTAAGATGTATCGACAAGTACCCATCACTGTATGCCCTTCAAGGAAACCTTTTATGTATCGACTTGTACGTAATGAAATAAATTAAACTGAACATATTAGATGAACTCATATTACAGTTGGGTAGATCATAAACAAACAAAAAAAAAGCTAAATGGGTTTAAACTGTCATCACACTGCAACTAAATGAAGTGGTTACCGGTTTCAGCCTTTCACATTTTTGGGATACACACATACCTCAGACAGAAAATAAACAAGAAAATTAGAAGTAACTAACAGAAACCATGAATCAAATGGAAATTCCAAGAATCAAATGGAAATTCCAATAATACTAAGACTACCTAGGACATGATTATATTCGGTTTCATAAATTTGTAAAATTAGCACATGATGATATTCTGTTTACAAAATATAATGGAGAGGGATAAGAGGAAACAGAGGAAGTAAACATGAGACTAAGAATACTTGGAAGGTGATGTTCACATGTTTCTTATCAATAAGCAAAAAGGATAAATATGTTAAAAATAGGCATATGACTGTAATACTCCAGAGCATATAAGTATAATTCGTCAAAATAGAAGTTAAAGATACCATAATAGGTCTATATATAATTCTACAATTTGTTTTACATGTAAATCTTTACTTTTATAAAGTTAGAGTTTAAAAAGAAATTACATTTCAGGCCCTATACTTGTGAAATTTCAAAAAAAAAAACCTCATCAAATAGTTGTTTCTAACCTAGTTAGGCATTTGGATGAAAATGGCAAAAAGTTACAAACGCGGGGGCTATTTGGTACAAAAAATTCATTTTGGACAAAAATGACAAACATGCCCAAACCTCGTGGACGATTTTCGCAATTAACTCTAATTATTATTTAGTTTAATCTCCTTCTTATTTATAATATTATTTATTTGAATTAATTATATTTGAACGTTTTGTTTAGTTTGGTATCAAATAGATTTTACGAAACTTTTTATTATTTAGTACAGATATAAAATTAGATTTATTATAGATATAACTTTTTGTTATTAGATATATAAAATTAGATTTATTCAATTCGTACAATACACGAGGTTTTTTAAGGATATATATATTTTTATTATTTAGTACAGAAAATTACATTTATTCAAACCGTGTAATGCGCATATTTTTAAAGATGTAATTTTTTTATTATTTGGTATATAAAATTACATTTATTCAACCCCGTGTTATAAATAAGGTTTTTTAAAGATGTATTGTTTTATTATTTGGTAACAATTGTACATTTATTCAACCCATGTAATACACGTGGTTTTAAAGATATAACTTTTTTATTTAGTATACTAGGGGGAACACCCGTGCGATGCACGACATGCATAATAGTTATTGTTTTTTCCTGGAACGACGACTGATATAGATAGTGTGTGACACGGTACGAAAGTGCGAATATAGTATAGTTTTTTAAAACAAAAACCGGTTTTTTTAAAGTTAGCCGTTTGACCATGGTTATTTTGACCAAAGTCCACTCCTCGTTCGGCGCTTTGTGGTAGCACTACCAGTCAAAAAAGGCCCAAAACGCCCGAGGGTACAGTGTTCCCCCGCGTTTTTAAGACGCTTTGAGAGAGGTTTGCGCCCCACCACATGTGGTCTCACAAAACTTCAAATCTATGGACGTGTGGTTTCTCAACCCTCTTCAAAAGACGTCACAGTTTTCAAATTTTTTATTTTTATTTTTTCTTTTTCATTGTTTTAGATGGTGTAAAATAGATGTTAAATATATATATTATACTACATACACATATACATATAAATTCAGTTTTGACATCTAAAAGTCAAATTGCAAGTTTTGTTCCCTTTTATAGATAAGAAAGCAGTTTATTATTTATTACTAAAATGTTGTATTAACTTTATTCTGCAACATATTCTTTATAAACTATGCTTACCTTGACATAACCTAATAGCTATATTTCCTTATTAGAAGTCACTGATAATTGAAAATTAGTACATATTATTACCTTGCTGGTGAACACATTTACTCTATGTTTAGGGCATAATTTGATTAGGTTGCTGATACTGAATTGAATATCACACCAAATTACAATAGCAGTTTATATTGCTACTATTCACCCAAATCAAGCACCTTAAATAAGTCAGTGTTTCTCTATATTCAAAAAACGGACTATAACTGACGATTATTAAATTGCAGCAGTCAATTCAATCCAAATACTGTAATAGAAACAAAAAATCTACCACAATTCATTGGTTAATCACGTATAGTTCTTAATTGATTAGAATCAGAAAAAAGGAAATTGACTCACCATAACTTAAAATCAGGAAGAAGGCGAACAAAGGGGCGGAGTTTTTCGAAATCAATGACCCCTGTCTTTCATTGTTATTCCTTGAATGAGGTAAGCAAGACCCCATACTACACACTGCATACACATACATAAAAATTGGGTTCAATATTATTTGTATAAACACCGATTGGAAACCCTCACATTGCATTTGATGAAACCCTAATCAATATAAACACACACACTAACACTCACGAATCGAATTTATAAAAGGAAAAATTCGGGCTTTTTTTACCTCTTGCTGCTCCAAATCTTCATTACCATACATTATCTTCATCTTAGAGATATAGATATTGCACTTAAAGGTTGCTGGAGAGTCGGAGGATGATGTGTAATTAAAGGAGCAAGTAAATGACCCATTTTGATTCCAATTGAAGTTGCCGACTGATGGAGAGCCTGTGCAGGAGATCAATCGAAGATATATGTCTGAGAATTGTGTGCCAAATCGATGAAGATCTTCAATTGGGGAGAAGTTAATTACGATTCCAATTGAGTTGCCGACTGATGGAGAGCCTGATGGCGAGCCTCCAAACCCCTCCTCGACGAATTCTAAGGGAAATCCCCAATCTGGCATCATCTGTCTTTCTCACGGTTCGACTTTTTGAAACCCTAATCTCCGTTTGCCTCAATCACTACCGCGATATGCCTCAATCTCCGAAGGAAATGAAGTCGCTGATGTGTGCGAAGGCGGTACTCGACGTCAGTGATGCACGCTTGAATGTGGCGACACTGAACCCTAAACCACTGACGATGGTGCGATTCGTTTAAAAATGGTACTTTCTGATTTCGTTTGATCTTACATGTTCACGGACTCCAAAGTCCCCACAAACGCCAGTTAAACAACCCTTTCACTTTCGGAAGTCCTCTTCTCGCCGTTGCATCCGTCTCCGGCGACTCCTCCACTACCTCATGTTCTTCCTTTGCACATTCTTCAACTAATGAGACGTCGTACGGAGGCGAAACCAAAACCTCTGGCGGAGGATTTAAAGCTTTTCCGGCGAACCTCCGATGACTCGCCTTCTCTTTCTTCTGGTTAGGTTTACGGCCGCGGCAGTTAACCTGTTCACTACTGGTAAGGTTTTCATCAAATGCTTCAATTACTTGATGAATTAGCTCTCGGTTAACAGACGTGTCCCACCGGAACCAGTAGTTCGTGTAACAATCGAAGCAATCGCAGTCGAATACCGGAGATTTGTGTGCGGCCGGAGCTTTCTTCTTATTGTTATTATCAGATGATCTAGGGTTTGTGGAATTATTTTTGACACAAATGATTAAAGTAATGTAACTATTAATTTGCATTAGGTTCTTGCATTAATGTACTGTACTATATGTTAATATGGTGTTTCATGCATTGCTTTGTTGCAAATTGTGTTGTTTTATTTGTAAATTATTATTATTATTTATAATAATCTAATTAATTTAGCCAAAATCTTGTTAATAATATATTAGAATATATATATAGTTATTTTAATACTTATATTATTTTAATATTATAATAATAATTCCTTTTTTTTACTTTTTAACTTTAATTTAATGATTGTTTAGTATCACGGGGTGGGATAAGCTTGGTGTCAACCGTTACTGGTATCGAAAATACCGGTACGGTCTTGTTTGGTATCGGTACAAATAGTAATTTTAATATTTTAATAATATATATAGTTTTTAAATATTTTTATTATTTTAATATTATAATAATAATTCTTTTCTTTACTTTTTAACTTTAATGTAATGATATTTTTATGATACTTATGATCTTTCGGTTTAAATTTTATATTAATCTATTAAATTCTGATACTAATATCATGGATAAGTTCTTAATATTTGATATCATTTGGATCCCTTTACCTATTTTTTTATTATATGTTTTCTTTGAAAATATATTGTTGTGTTTTTATTACGAATTATATTTGAGCTACTTTTAATATATTAGTTACTTCGAAATTTAAATTTATGGTTACCTTGTCAAAGATCATTTTATAGAATAATCATAAGTTTGGAATAATTATCTTTAAACCAATTATTAAAAAAAATTAAGATCAAAGTTAACTTTAAACTAATCTACCTTTATCTATAATATATTATTTAGTATAATGTGTTATTGATTGATATTAATTTTAATGATTATTGATATATAATTATTTTATTTTATTTTTTTATCTTATCTCTTATTTATTTAATGTAAATTAAATGCAATTAATAGGATTTTTAGAGGCTTGTGCATTTAAAACAACCATAAATTTTGGTTTTAAAATTGAACATATAACTAAACTTTAGAATATATATAGATACAATTACATTTATTTAACCCGTACAATATGGTTCTTATAGATATAACTTTTTTATTATTTAATATATAAAATTATATTTATTCAACCCGTATAATAAATAAGGTTTTTCAAGATATATTGTTTTATTATTTAGTATATAAAATTTATTTATTCAACCCTGTGTAATACACGTGGTTATAACCTAATAGTTATATAATGGGAGCATGTCAACTAGCAGCCACACAAATCATTACTTCATTCTGCATTTTCTAATTCACTTTAGTCAATCCATATAGTTATTCATGAATTTTGTGAAGTTTGATTTTTTTACAAATAAATATAAAAGCATTTTGGCTAATAAAATTAATGTTCTAAGATGATTGGTAGTTGTCTTAGAAACAAAATATTTTAATAAAAAAATCATAAGATTGAAACATTTGTGTTGTACTTGCCCAAAGTTGGGGATCTGTGGGGTGGGTCGTGTGGGTGGCAGCAAGTGGTGTGGGGTGGTGGTGGTAAGTGTGTGTGAGAGAGAGATAGAGTGAATAACAAAAATGGTTGGGTATTTAAGTTATTTACACATTTAGTTCCTGAAAAGGTAAAATGACAAAAATACCCTCATGTGCAAAGCACATGACTAGATTTAACCAAAAAATTAACTGGGTTAGAGCTAAAGAACAAAGCATTTAACATTTTAAAACATTATAAGTACAAAACTCATCATTTTTAAAGACAAAGGAATGTTACTGCAGTTTTTGTGTCCGCTGATGTGTGAATAGATTAGATTACATTTTATGATGATTATATAATAGTTAGTGAACGGTCAAACGAAAGGGTTTTTCGTTTGACGTTCTGTGTTTGCAAGTGACAGTCCACTGTAGTTTGGATTTCTAAGTGAATTTGAAATCCAATTGAAGGTGGAGTTTTAGTGAATGTGCATTTCCAAGTGAAGGTGGTGGACCTATAAATACCTATACTTATGTCATTTGCAAACCAAGGTTTTAGATTTGGGGGAGAGACCACCACTTGGACTCTCCCGGTTTCTATGATGTATACTCTTTCGGTGTAGTTTAGATAGCTTATTATTATCAGTTTGTAACGTTATGCTACCCAAATTTATACAAGAAAGTGTTTATCACTCTATAATCTTTCGTCTTTGAACTTAATCACACACTAATCATTGTTTCGTTCCGAAACATGAACTTTCAATTGGTATCAAAGCCATGGTACTAGACTTAGTGAATCTAACCATTTGCTAAGTCACATGAGCTCTTGATTAGTGATTTTTGTGGGTTTAAGTTCAAGATGTAAAGGACTGGTTTTCATCATCCGATTAAAGTTTTTGAAGATGTGTTCATCTGATTTGGATAAGAACAGTTCTTCAACTATTTTCAGATCTTCATTGTTCATCATTCAAACAAAAATCAACTGAAAACAACATTCAAACAAAAATCAACTGATAACAACATTCAAACATAAACAGAACTTCATATTAAATTGTTGTTTGTCAGATCTCCACAATATAAGACACATGTTCATCTTCAAACATTACCCTAAATTTTTCTTCAAACCTGCACTGTTCCAAACGAAAAAGATTAAGGAGTGTGGCGGTTGATTATGTCTTTAGTGGAAGTAGTGTTTCTGCGTACATTTTCATACAAAAGTGAAATTTTCAAATCTAATGAAGGTGACACCATCTACCGAACCCACCTTCATTGTTATCAAGTTTGTCACTGCACAAACCCACCTTCGTGGCTATAAAACAAACCACATTCATTCCTAACACAAACCACCTTCGTTATTATAACAAAACTTATGAATACTCACTTCTTAAGAACGAAGGTTGAAGATGATAACGAAGGTGACTTTTTCAGTGTTTTATCTTTGACAAAGGTGGTGTTACACCCCAACCGATGGTAGAAACATTGGGACAGGACGAAATAGATTGCTCGTGACATCACAACTTGCTAAATATGACAATATTCAAATAAAATTCCATTTTTCATTGATGAACTAAATGGTGCATTGTTTGGAATGGAAATACAACAAGGACATTCAAATACGACAAATTGAAAAGTACACAACTAAAAGTGTGTTTCTAAAGTCCATCCCACTAGATTCTTGAAACCTCATAGCATCAATCTCCTGCAATATATATTACAGTAACGGTCAACACATAAAGTATTGGTGAGCTTACAAGTCATGGCTACTAGCATAGATATAAAAGTTGTCATCAATCCTACATGGCATAAAAGTATACTAAAAAATAAAACATAACATAACTAGCATGCAACAATTATAAGTCAAACCAATGATGTCCACAAAGTTACGTATCATATCACCGAAGCGAATAAGACCGTGATTGAATAACTTAACATAGACTCTTCCTAAGGGTGGTGTGCTACTCCTATAGCGCTATACATGTTAAGGTTGGCTCATGACGTTAATGACAAATATTATGCAAGAAATGGCTTCTAGCATGTATGTATCATAAGCATATCGATTAAGCATGTTATAACAGATTGATTAATTTGAATAATGTGATTTTGATAATGTTGTACATATTGCACCCAGAAGTGTATAACATGTAAAATGAGATCATGTAAACTCACTGTTTGCGTAGATGTTCCACATAAGTGAGTTGAGGTGTTTGAGAGTTTGGGAATGCCGAGTTATCCTACAAGGATAAACAAGACATGTAAGTACGACGGGTTAGATTTAGGATTTATATGTGGAATTGTAACTTAGTATGAAATTACATAAAAGTTATCTATGTTAAAACACTCATATTGAACACTCGGTCAACCGACTAGGGAGCGTCTGGCGACTTCTACATCATGCCCAATCAATCAATCGTTATAATCGGGTGGAGGTTGTTATGATTAATTTAATGACATCCATAAAATGGCCTCATAATCGTGACAATTTATTGCCTTGAACTTTCAACAAGTAACCACATTGATAGAGACTATGATGAAGTAAGCATAAATCAACACGAAAAACCCCAACCGTCTTGACCAAATTCTCATCGGTGACACAGATACGTTACGCGGAAGAAGGATTGACTGACTATTCGCGACGAAAATTACACAATTCATATACAATTTTCTTGCAGAAAAGTATAATGCAATTCACCTAGAAAACCCACAGAAATCAAGCCCTAATTTCATCACTACAAAAACCCTAATTTTATAAATTGTTGTGTAAAATGGGTTTACAGCAATCAAAGGACGAACTTTTGTATCAACAAGTGAGTAATGGCACCACTGAAGGGGTCAGAAAGCTTCGAAGCGAAGGTGCTGGCCTTGAGGTATGTATAAGTCTCGATTTGGTTTATAAATTTTCGAGTTTTGTAGTTGAAATTGGGAACTAATTTGGGTTTTTTTTTTGGAGAATTTGTTTCTTGTAGTTAAGTTGGTGGATCAGTTTGTTGTTTTTAGGTTTAAGAAGGTTTATGGTTTACTACTTGTGTTATGATCATTGTATATAGTACTGTAATTGGGTATTGATTTTGGTTTTGTTGCAAATTAATATTAGTGTTGTTTTTATGTGTAGTCATTGATGTAAAAATCACTAGGCGCTGGTCTCGGGCGGTACCCGGGTACCGACGAACGATCACTCGTAATTAACAAGGATTAATCGGGATTAATCTGATTGGAATTTTGTATGTAATTTTCAACCTTATATTTTTTTTTTGAACGGCCAACAGAATCAATCCCGAGCACTCTCGGGGTACCCACTGGACCAAACGGAGTACTCCGAGAGTAACCCGAGTCCACCACCAATTCCGGGGAAAACCCGGTAACCCACCCGCCCTTAGGCATGACAATAAAATAGTGAAATCGCATGTACAATATAAAAAAAATAAAATCGCATGTACATTAAAATAGGGGAAATCGCATGTACAAAAAGAAGTAAAATCGCATGTACCAAAAAAATGAAAAAAAAGGGAAATCGCATGTTGTAAAGAAATATTCGCATGTTGTAAGGCAATCTCGTGCGCGTCGTACGATCGCATGTTGTAAAGGGAAATCGCATGTTTCAAAGTTTTATATATAATTTTTTAAACTTATTAATTCGATTGGATTAAATTCTATTGGATTAATAAGTATAAGTTTTTCAAATACTTCAAAATTTTTAACCAAAATTGACCGAATTTGACAGAGTTTATCCGATTTTGACTGCCTTTGATGGATTACGTATTTTAGATCCAACTAGGTGAAATTTAATCAATAAACCACCGATTACTGATTAATCGGCGGCGATTAATCCCAATTTATACAACACTGTGTGTAGTAGTTCGCCTTCAGTCTTCAGAGTTTTAGTTTTGTGGACTGTTTCTGTTGAAAAGTAACATTTTGAATTTTAAATTGGCTAAATTGTTGTTTGGAATGGGCTACTTGGTGAAGAAAAGTAGTTCCGGTCCTTCTGGACTGCTTATTCGAATTGATTATCTGCTTATTTTGTTTTGAGGGTGATTGAATTGGTTAATTAAATATGCTTATGTGATTAGTTGTGAGTGAAATAAGCTCTTTTTAACACGCAGTTTGAAGTTGTTTATTCCAAACTGCTTATTATAAGCAGATAATGAGTTTAATAAGCAATCCCAAACACCCTTAGTGTTGAAGTTGTGTATTGTTTTTGGTGCAGTGGACTGATAAGGAAGGAAAGACTCCTCTGATATTGGCTTCCATGACTCCACAAAAGTACGATGTTGCGAAAACATTGATAGAATTTGGTGCAAACGTAAACGCCTATCGTCCAGGTGTGCTGCTTTGTGCCCTTTAATGTCTATATATATTTGTTTCAATTCATCAGTCACAAAAGTTAGAAATATCGTATGATGTCGTGGATAAAGTATATGATGCTATTAATTAGGGGTGTTCACGGTTCGGTTCGGTTCGGTTTTATCGTAAAACCATATCCGTAACGTTCGGTTTTTGGAACAGAATTACGTAAGATTCAAAAATACAAAGAAAAATCCAAGTTTTAATAATCTTTCTTAGATGTTTACATTTAATTTATTATGTTTAACCTTTTTAATTAATATCGTTCACATAAACCTAACTTCTAATCTATTTTTATGTTTTTATTAAGACATTTCTCTTATAATACTTTGAATATGATGCTATTAACTAGGGGTGTTCACGGTTCGGTTCGGTTTTATCGTAAAACCATATCCATAACGTTCGGTTTTTGGAACAGAATTACGTAAGATTCAAAAATACAAAGAAAAATCCAAGTTTTAATAATCTTTCTTAGATGTTTACATTTAATTTATTATGTTTAACCTTTTTAATTAATATCGTTCACATAAACCTAACTTCTGATCTATTTTTATGTTTTTATTAAGACATTTCTCTTATAATACTTTGAAAGACATTTAATTTTTATTTTTAATTTTGTTATTTCTTGTAGGCAATGGATAAATCATTTCAAGGATAAATAAACATGTGAATGCTTTTATTATACATACTTAACATTCAAGAATAAAACTAATAATTCCTAAATTAATATATAATAAACATTAAAAAAAAGTGATTTTTTAGGTTATTCGGTTCGGTTCGAATTTTTTCGATTTTTTTGTGCAGTTCGGTTTTTTTCGGTTTCTGTTCGGTTCTCTGCTCACCCCTACAGTATTAATTAAACTTGATCTAATTGTGTTGTTTTTTAGTTGCTATGAAAGTTTTTCTGATATCACCTTTTTCAAGAATCTTTTCAGGTCGTCATGCTGGAACCCCTTTGCATCATGCTGCACAAAGTGGCCTATGGCAGATGGTTAATCTACTGCTTTCAAATGGTGGTGGGTGCTTGTTAGTTGTTAGTCAAATTGTGTTATGTTGACATTGATCGATCCTGCTACGGGTCGCTTGTTCGTTTATTATCACTTAATACATTATTTACTATCGTAACTTTCAGCTAATGCATTGGCGATGAATGATGACTGTCAAACTGCACTTGATGTTGCAAGAATCAAGGGATATAGTAACATTGTTCGTGCAATTGAGGTACATTGACATTTCATTTCACACGTGATTGTGACATACACAGAACCTCTTTGTTTTTGTTTTCCACAAGTCTTTTCAAGTTTTAATATAGAGTAAAATGCCATTTTCGTCCCTGAGGTTTGGCCAGTTTTGCAACTTTCGTCTAAAGGTTTGTTTTTGCACATCTGGATCCAAAAGGTTTGAAATCTTGCCATTTCTAACTCCATCCATTATTCTCCGTTAAATCAGGGGTATTTCCGTCTTTTTTGCTAACTTAAAGGGCAATTCGGTCTTTTTCACTTTATGTAAAAAGACATAATACCCCTGAAAAAGACCAGATTGCCCTTTAAGTTTACAAAAAAGACGAAAATAACCCTGGTTAACGAGCCGGATGAAAATGGCAATCTTTTGGATTCGGATGCGAAAAAACATACCTTTGGACGAAAGTCGCAAAACTGGCCAAACCTCAGGGACGAAAATGGCGTTTTACTCTTTAATATATGATAGTGTAATGATCGTATGTTGGGTTTATAATGCAATTCTTCTAGAGCCATCTCTGCTTATTCTCGGGTTGGCTGCACGAGGTATACGGGCCAGGCTTTCTTGAACTTTTTGCTCCTCAACTACTTACTAGAAAAGTGTAAGTGTTGCATTTTATCTGCATTATGGGTTAATGGGTCAATTTGGGTTATCTTTTCATCTACGGGTCAAATGGGAAAACTTACCTAAAATGTAAACGGTCAAACAGATTGAACGGTTTCTACATTTCAGAAGTCCCCTAAAGTGTATCCAAAATGTGTAAAACCTCATAAATGGTTTTACTAAAATAAATTGGGTAGTACCGTTATATTTTAGTTTTTGTAATGATAGTTAACACGTTAAATATTAATAAATTCAATAAAGAAGAGTAAGTACATGGATGCCGATGGTCCCTGTGGTTTACCAAACCTTTGGATTTTGTCCCTAGCTTTCCAAAAGTACATGGATGGTCCCTGTGGTTTGAACTTTGTAACGCATTTGGTCCCCAACCAACAAATCTAAAGGTTTTAGCAGGTCTAAGTTAGAGACTAAATACGTTACAAAGGGCAAACCACTGGGACCATCCATGTACTTTTGGAAAAAGTTGGGGACTAAATGCGTTACAAAGTGCAAACTACAGGGACCATCCGTGTACTTTTAGAAAGATAGGGACCAAATCAAAAATTTTGGTAAACCATAGGGGCCATCCGTGTGCTTTACTCATAAAGAAATGACAAAAATGTGTGGGTTGGCCCAACATGCCCGGCGTGTTCCAACCAATACTAAGTCGTCAGATTATATATGCATTTTTTTATGAACTGCACTACTTGCAGGTGGGTAGTTATAGTACCATGTGTATCTCGTAAACATACAAAGCCTTTGCAGTTGGAACTTGCTATATATTCCACTTTACAGGTATGTTTGTTTTCAGCTACAAATAACCAAAAATCAAGGATCACTGGACTTGTTTATCTTCTAACTTTTGACGAACTTGTTAAATAACGGACAAACTACTGAATAAAACTCTCATAGATACATCTGAAAAACCGAAAATGAAAACTTTTCATTATAAAGCTACAAATTGCTCCCTTTTGTTGGTGGTTGTTAGGGGTGTTCAAAAAGCTCGCAGCTCGTGTCTCACTCGGAAAAGGCTCGAAAAAAGCTCGGTCGTAAATGAGCTGGCTCGGCTCAGCTCGATTTGTAAACAAGCCGAGCTCGAGCTAGGCCTGGCTCGGCTTGTGAGCTGGCTCGAATTATTTTATTTTATATAGATTAGTTTTAATTTTAATTTTAAATGTATTAAAATAAAAAAATTATATGTGGGAGGGGTTTGAAGTGTTAACATTTTAAGTTTAATTAATTAACATATAAAAATATGGGAAAATAAATAAAAATTATACTTATAATACTTTTAATATGCCTTTTGATCAGTTAAATACTAGAAAATTAAAAATAATACATATAGATATATGTGTAATTTTTATTTTTATTTTTATTTTGTTTTTATGTTATCAATATTTATGAAACATATAAAAAAAATTACGAGTCGGCTCGAGCTGGCTCGAACATTTTACGAGCCGAGCTCGAGCTCAACTTTTCAGCTCGATAAACTAAACAAACCGAGCCGAGCTGGCTCTCTTAAGCTCGAGCTCAACCTGGCTCGGCTTGATTACAGCCCTAGACTGGTTGTTTTGAAGTGAGAGTTAAGAGACTGTAAATTGTGAATGAACAGGATGCTAAACCGCGCACGATTATGGCACTATGGAAGGCTAACATGGATGAATCAAATCTTAACCAGCCCAATCCTACAGTGATCATTTCTAGTTCCAAGAGTAATTTCTCTACACATTTCTATTTGATTTACTTGTTCATGTAATCTGGTATTTAACTGTTTTACGTTATCTGTTTGTCTTTTATGTGTATAGTCCCAAAACGTTGGAGGCGGAAAAGAGGCATATTGCACTCCCAAGTTAAGCGTAAGTTTGTTAAGTTAAAGACTTAAAGTTATCTTAAACTTCCCACACGCACAAAGAAATATCATTTTAGTTAAAATGTTCATTTTAATTTATCTGCATTTTAAATTATTAAATAATTCCCTCATAAATTTTTGTATTGTATACTTCTTTGTTTGTTGAAGACTTTTATATAGGTTTAAGTTGACTTTTCTTCGCTTCATATACATGTACGTTCAATGCAGAACCTATTTTAAGTAGAGAACTAAGAGAATAAGAACTTTAACGTAGTGCATGGAAGATAATAACATGCCGTGGGAGAGAAAAAGAGAGACAGTTAAACCATTTTATGTATCAAATTTATTTAAGGCAATGGTATAAGTGTTTATGTGTTTCTCACAGTTCTCTACTTAAAATTAGTTTTGTATTGAACATACCTATTCTAATAAATTATTCCAAAAAATGCCACGTGTCACCATCATATTTTTTCTCATCTTTTTTAATTATTTATGGTATCTTTTTAATTTCTTTTGCAATTATTAATAATATGTTTTTACATTGTTAACAAAATAAAAAAAAGATAAAAAATAAAAACCCTTACCATAAAATCGAGCATTTTTTCTCTTTAATTTTAGTATAGTCTTGTTATACTTCTAAAAAAATCGACTTCTTTTAAAAAGTTGATGTGCTGTGCGAATATCATGCTTAATTATGTATATGCGAAAATATAAATAGGTTGCGTCATTATCGTATAAGTTGCGTAATTATTATTAGAAGTTGTGTAATTATGTTTATGTATGTGCGTTTACTTTTTTCAACGACAGAGTCACGCATCAAACTTGCACCAGTTAACGAAAATGAAAAGCAGCAATTTAAGCAGTTTTGCAATGCTTGCAAAGGAATTCCTCAGGTATTATCATCTGCTTGATCCATTCCTAACCTTCATATATACACAATGCTTAAATACACACACATCTTTAACGCATTGCAGGTTATGCATCCCGGAATTACATTTAACAACCAAGGCTCTAATGTTGGACCACCTGCCCAAACAACACCAGAGGTTCGTGAGTCAGCTCTACCTGTTAATGCCGCCTTCCAATCTGGCTCGGAAGTGAGGCCCACGGCCCCTAACACCTACCACGCCTCTGGCTCAACCATCACCACCCAAAACGGTGAAACTGCAGCCCCTATCAGTTATCATCCCCACTCAGATACCAACACTTATTCTCAAATTGTACCGACCGCACCTATTAATATTGTTACACCACCCTCAGTCCCATCAGCACCACTATTGCCAGAAATGATGGATGATGGTCCGGTTCACTACCCATCGATTGATTCCAACTCTAATGATCAATCTGAGAAGGAGAAAAATGATAATGATTCTTCATCGTGTGTTGTATGTTTGGATGCACCGGTTGAGGGAGCGTGCATTCCTTGTGGTCACATGGCTGGATGCATGACATGTTTGAATGAAATCAAGGATAAGAATTGGGGTTGCCCTGTTTGTCGAACCAAGATTGAACAAGTCGTGCGGCTTTATGCTGTTTAAGGTAAAATATTGATCTGATTTACTGGACTGTAAGTTTTCTTTACCATTCAAGAAAAGTTCAAACCATCAGTTTGGTTGTGGCCTGTGGGTGTTTCACTAAACCAAACCGAACCGAACCGAACTGAACCGTGAAACCATTTGTATGGTCAACTTTCACTCGATTAATCTTGTATAGAGGTGGCAAAATAAGCAGGCTGGATGGGTTAGGAAACGGGTAAAAATTGTTTTATGTCAAAACGGGTAATATATAAATGTGGGTCGAAACCAAACTGGTTCAGGTTGGGTTGGCTCTAGTCTTTCCAACACTTTTTTTTCCATTTTCCGTCTTTTTAATAATGAAGTGATCCAAACCAAAATTGACCGGTGTGGTTTATCGAATCGAATAACAAATTTTCGATTACTCGAATCCAAGTTTTCGAATAATTTTATGTTTTGCTTGAATTCCGATTAAAAGCTGGTCAATTCGTTCAAATAAATTCGTTTTGATTTAAATACATTTAAAAAAAATTTGATTATGGGCTGTTTTAGGACTTAGATTAAATTTATAATTTGAATTCGAATTTCGAATCAAATTTAAAATTATAAATTCGTATTCGATTTACTGGACTCAAATTCGAATTCTTAACAACCGATTCGAATTCTTAATAATCAAATTGTATTGAGTCATATTTCGAATATTTCGATTGCGAATCGAATTCTGAACACCCCTAGGTGCAGTTCCTTTTGAGGACACAATTCAGTTGGTTCCAAAAGTTCTAACCCCTGGGTTTTTCACATTGATTGTATGCAATTGTAGGAACCGGTGAAAATAATATATGGCTGCTGTTGAAGAAGTGGAGAATGTTGAAGCTGATCAATATTTTCTACAACTTTTAAAAGTTTTGGCATGTTAATGAAGTAAGCTCCATG
Organism: Helianthus tuberosus; assembly: GCA_030545235.1. Taxonomy (NCBI): domain Eukaryota; kingdom Viridiplantae; phylum Streptophyta; class Magnoliopsida; order Asterales; family Asteraceae; genus Helianthus; species Helianthus tuberosus. The sequence continues at coordinate 130,464,875 of CM060427.1, read as the reverse complement.
TAGTCTTTCCTTTTTGTGATTGAACACTGCAAAGGGTAAGAACTAATAAGAACTATGTGCTAATATGTCTGGACTTTGGAACACATCCTTTGCTCCTTCCTGTCTTAAAATTAGTAAAACAAGTAAATATTGTGTATATGAGTCAAAGTATTAATAAAATTGTGGTATTTATGTGAACATGTTCTTTAAGGTTGTTCTACATGCTTAGTACTATGTTTGTGAAGTGTAAAACTTTCTGAAAATCACATCTCATGCAAGAATACATTTCAACCTTTGAATTATTTTACAAATCATGATTATTTCGTAACCAAGTCACAAATTTAGACTCCTTTTGACACTTTTTTTAATGGCAAATTTGGATAACTGACGTTTCACTGTCGTGTCACCAGTGGAACCGATTATATCCATCTTCACTGCCCAATAATGCTTATACACTAATTTAGAATGAAACCCAATAAATTTGAGAAAAACCTCATCAATTCACGACCTAGTAATAATGCCATGGGCCTCCTTTTGACACTTTTATTTAATCTCTTCAAATTTTAATTCATTTCACATATTAAACTGAAGGGTACTTTTGTTTCACTGGGCCACGGTTCATGGTATGATTAGAACATTATTGTGAAGTATATATTAATTTTTTTAGTCGGGGGTACAAGCGATTGAAGCTGATAGTACAAGCGATTTAAGCCTGTCAGAAAACCCCTTACAATTCTCAATTTATATAATTGCGAGTTAAATGTCATTTTAGCCTCTGTGGTTTAGGTCATTTTGTCAGTTTAGTCTATAGATTTCATTTTTCTCCTGTGGTTCTAAAAAGGTTTCACTGTTGCCATTTTAGTCCACTGGGTTAACTTCATCCATTTCTTCTGTTAACGAGAAGAGCAATTCGATCATTTTATATGGTCGAATTGCCCTTCTAGTTAACATAATTACATATAAAATGACCAAATTGCCCTTCTCGTTATGGATGAAGCTAACCCAGTTGACTGGAATAGCAACGGAGAAACCTTTTGGACTCACAGGCAAAAAATGAAACCTTTGAACTAAACTGGCAAAATGACCCAAACCATAGTGACTAAAATGGCATTTAACTCTATAATTATAATCTAAAATAATAAATCAAACTCTTTTTTTTTTTTTGCTTACTTTCCTCTATAAGTATAAAACCATTAATGCCTAAAAACAAAACAAAAGGTAAATCAGGAGTCAATAATCCACAACATTTGGTTCATTTGGCGAGCACGGAACGATAAACTGTTCAACATGTTTTTATCGGTCTACGAAACGGCGGTGGAGATAAAGTCCAATTCATTCTTAGACCGTGGGTATGGTTGGGCTTGGGTTGGCGCATTTGTTGATACGTGGAATGGGAGCCCCCCCACCGCCTAGTGACGTATCCGCGGGGTATGGCGGGGCGTGGGTTGGGCTTGGGTTGGGTGCACCGCGTGGCAGATTATTAAAAAAAATTACAAAAAATGGTCAGCGAATCGAAGGCAGCCAGCTAGGATGTCACCCCCGCCCCACGCCCGGCTTAAAACACAAGCCCCAAGGGCCACGCCCCAACCCAAGCCCACCCGGAGTGGTGGCTTGGGCGTTTTCCCCCAACCCACGCCCAAACCCCCGCCCCATACCCCACAGCCTTATGTATGAAAACAGAGCTAAACTCCCTACTCTTGTGTGTTTCTCAAATCTATCATTTGCTGTTATTTGGGGAGTGTGTATGCTCTTAGAGCATTCACATCCATCCCACTATATTTTTACCCTAAATTACACTAAAAAACACTACATTTTCTCTCTCATTTTCAATTAAATAATATTTTTTTATACCTTTATCATTATCTTTCATCTCTCCTTCACTCACGACCACTTTCAAAATATATTAAAAAATTATAGGGGGTGAACATTGTCCCCTCAAATATACAGATGAATAGTAACATTTTCTCTCTCCTCTACTCACAACCACTTTTTATATTTTTTATATTTTAAAAACACCACACTCAGAATATGATGCCTTTGTTTGTGAATGCTCTTAGGCTATAGGGTGTGGTCATGACCACAATGGCCCTCCACATAGGAGTCATGTCATCCATCTTTAATCCACCGTTCAAAACCACGACCCTAAGGGTGTGGTCATTACCAAAACCACTATCCCTTTTTTTTAATTTATTTGTCTTAAAATTATCAAATGGAATGATCGTGGTAATCGTGGTTTTATTCATGGGACCACCATCAATCAAGGAGGGGGTGATGCATCATTTAATTAATGGTTCTAGGTGGAAATAATGTTCTAATCCATGATCCCCACATCTTATAGTCTTATAGTTCTAGTTTCTTGCAAGTTCCGCTTTCCACTAATAATAAAATTCTATTGTCGTTCAAGAAAAAAGTAATCCACGACATTTGTGAAGAAAAATACCTGGCTAACCTACTTATTAGAAAATTAGATTTTTCTGATAGATTTTAGTTTCTTGATAATATAATGGGAACATAACTCCCTTGAGGACATCTGTTTTGTAAAGAAAAAAAAAGATATGAAAATTAAAATAGGTTTGATAAAAATAGAAGAGAAAAAAATGTTTGATTATTTAGAAAACAAAGTTAGGATGGGCACGGTTTTAAAAAAAAAAAAAAAAAATCCGTATTCTTCTTATCGATTTAATTTGGGTCCCCTTATTCCCACACCTCCTATATCTTATTTTCACATCCCTAATGTATACGGGCCGTATAGAATGTTTTTTAATAGGAAAATGCACAGACAATGTTTTTTTGAATTTACTATATACGGCCCGTATATAGTTATATGAGCCGTATACATGTTTATACGATTTGTAAAACGTATACAGGCCGATGAAATTATTTTGGTAGGTTTTTTATGTTACCAAATCTATACGGGCCGTATAACTGTATACGGCCCGTATATAAGGATGTTTTTTCAAGTATCACGTTTTTCCAGTAAAAACACCATCATTTTAGGGTTTCTAAACTCTTCATTATCTTTAACATTGATCGGAACACACCGCTTAAATTTATTCAGAAGATCGAAACACGCCGTTGGAATGATTGTAGTAGTAGGACATTGGCACCACTGTGAAAAATAATGAACGTATTATTGGTCATTATTCGACCGAGTAATCAGTTGTATTTTTTTTAGTTGTTTCTCTTGTTAAGTTTCTGAACCAACCGAAATCCACAAATTCCAACAGTTTCTTCGTAGATTCCGTCGGGTTTTCAAAGCCGGTTGATGAAACCGAAGCTGTATTTCTGTTGTTCAGTACTTCCGAGATCTGAACCAACCGAAATCCAACAAATTGCATCAGGAAGCTCAACTTGAACGGGCGATATGTATCTTCTATCATGCAAGTTAACCAACATTTCCTTCAAACATTCTAAACCCTACTTGGAAACCGGTGTATGTGCTTGTGCTGTAGAAACCGATGGTGAATTTGCATACACAACTGAAGGTTCAGTGCACGACACAAACAAGTTTTCCACAGTTTGTTATTCAAATCTCTATTCGGTCATCTTTCCAAACTACAACACACGATAACTTTAAATTTTATATTGTGTGATTTGACCAGGAAATGATTGGAGGTGATTGCTACTTTTAATAAATTGTCATAGTTGTCAAATTCGATTTCAACAATTCTTTTCCTTTTCCTTCAATTTCTAGAACATTCTCCGTAACATGAAGTCGTGTCGGGTTCTTCTACTAGTGGTATTTTAATGAAGTATTGAAGATTGAATGTGCAAACCGCAACCGTTTTTTACTACGGAAACGGTGGCTATGCGAAATACAAACCGCAATCTTTTGTGACTATAGGAAACACAAGTTTTTTGTTTTGAGCTTGATGGATGTCCGTTATCTCAGTTGAGCTTGATGGTTCTTCGTTGAGGAAACCAAACGTAGACGGAGATGATAGGCCTGGTAACCGGAAGAGAAAAAACCTCAGCGACAACATCGACGTAAAAGAGCCTGTATTAGAAACCATCCTATGTCTTTTACCAACCGAAGAGGCAGCAAGGACAAGTATTCTCTCTAGGAAATGGAGGTACAAGTGGACCAACTAGCAGAAGACGTGTCGGGTTCTTCTGCTAGTTATTCGGAATGTTTCGAATCATCACAGAAGACGTGTCGGGTTTGTATTTCCCATAGCCACTATTTCCGTATACAAAACGGATGTGGTTTGCATATTCAATTTTCATCGCTTCATTAAAATTACAACACATGATAAGTTTACTTCTTGTTCCAAATGCAGCAGTAGGATCCGTACTTAAAGGTCTCTCTAAAATGCTTGGAAAATTGCATCAACTCTCCTATGAATGACAACTTGAGGGGTGTAGTTAACTTTTAGTTGAGTCTCTTGTTAAGTGAGACATTTCATAGAGAACAAGTTCACAGCAAAATGAGACCGTTGTGTATCTGAATCAAGTTATTCGAATGTAAGTGGATGGAGTGATACACTTATCTATTCTGGTCAAGGTGGGCATGGTTTGTTCAGGGAGTAAATCACCACCCAAAGACCAACAACTTATGAGTGGTAATATGGCTATGAAGAATAGTATGGATAAGAAATCATCCACTGGTCAAATCACACACTATAAAGTGTAAACTTATCGTGTGTTGTAGTTTGGAAAGATGACCGAACGAGGGTTTATTCTTTTAATCTATTAGAGCGATCCTTGTTTTGAGAAGCTGATTCTGATTTAAACAATGCACGACATGTCTGTTAGTGGTTTCTGTAACCAATTGACGTCTGATGTCCAAGTTTGATCACATTTGACTTTTTTCTTTGTTTTTTGAATCGTTCTAATAGATTAAAGAAAATAAACCATTATTTACCGTAAGAGTACGGGCCGTATAACAGTATACGGCCCGTATACACCATGTGAAAAAAAATTACCAGTTCATTTTTTACCATGTTAATACGGGCCGTATACTATTATACGGCCGTATACAGCAGGTGAAAAAATTTAACCAATCGTATACAATGTATACGATAGCTTGTATACGGGGCCATATACAATCTATACGACACGTATACTATGGTTAAAATTTGGTAAAAAATGGTTTATTCTCGTTAATCTATTAGAACGATCCGTATATACGATCCGTATAAGAGTATGGACCAGACACATGTCACATAGTTTGTCAGTGAACAAAAGATATAGATGTAGGAATATAACTACATATAGATCTCTGAACCAACCGAAATCCACAATTCTTGCAAGTTAAATCCACAATCAATGTATACAGGTGCAAGAGAATGGCGAGTTATTTCAGTTATTTCTGCTGATCCACAAATTCCATCAAATTTGTGTCTAATGCAAGGATGATGCAAATTTGTACGTAAAGATCTCTACACAAACTCTTCTACGTCTTTTAACCAATTGCCCATCACTTAAGACCTTGAAAGATTTGTTGAAATCGAAGATTTGTGTATCTGAATCAGGTTCTCGGCCTTAGATCGGTCATTCCTTGTGATAATGTAGGATGGATTGTAGTAGTAGGACATTGGAATCAGGTTCTCAAACAAACCAACAAAATCCTGATAGTGAAAAACATCAGCAACCATTTTTTTCTTTTCCTTCAATTTCGAGAACATTCTCCCTGTGTGAGCATTGGAAACCCGACAAACTGTCTTGACAACTGTGACAGTTGTTATCTCGGTTGGTCAAGGTGGGCACGGTTTGCATATTAACTCCAGTACTTGAAACTTGAGCGCAGGAATCAATTCAAAACCCTCACCCTCAAAATCAACCAGAAACCAACCAAATTCCATAAATTCCAATAGTTTCTTCGTAGATTCCGTCCGGTTCCCAAACTCTTTCACTCAAAGTTAATATTCACTGTGGTGGATGCAAGCATAAAGTTAAAAAAATACGTGTCGGGTTCTTCTACTAGTTATTCGGAATGTTTCGAATCATCACAGAAACCTATTTTCAAAACACAGGTTCATACAGTGCTGTAATAGGTAGTGGTTCAGCCAAAATGACATCCAGCATTACTAATTGTTCAAGTAAGTGTCTAAAAATCTGAAAATTCAGGTTTACCTTGTTAGTTTCTCAAACAAACATTACAAAATCATCTGCTTCCTGAATCTGAATCAGAATGTTAACTCTCGTTTCTTCATCTTCATCTTCATCTTCATCTTCAAGAACAATGATGAACAGATGATGTCAGATAATACTTCATTTGTCGAGAAACCATACTGTCAAGAAACTAACATCTTTTAATACTTCATTGCGTATGTGCTTGTGCTGTAGAAATCGGTGATGAATTTGTGTATATAAATCAGGTTCTCAATTGGGGAATCCCCCGTTCGTAATGCATTAGCCGATCTTGGGGCTAGCATTAACCTCATGCCCACATCAATGTTCAAACGACTCGGCTTAGGAACAACGAGCCCTACAAAGATGAGCATACAACTCGCCGTCAGATCCGTCAAATTTCCACAAGGTGTCGCTGAAAATCTATTGGTCAAGGTTGGCAACTTCGTTTTCCCAACCGACTTTGTCATCCTAGATGTTATGGGTGGAATTTCGAGCTTATATCCTGGAGCATATCTTGATATTATATGCTTGATGCTGCGGCCAGGATACTGAACCAGGATATTGGTAACATCCTCTGAGGCAGTATCCTGACTATTACTAACGATTGGCTTGTAAAACGTTGGTTGCAAGGTACCAACGTTAAAAGACTTGATCTACCTGAAGATTCGCTCAAGGTGGTTGAAAAATGGACGTTGATGGTGGAAGAATGGGTCTTGTAACGGTCAGAAAGGCATATTCCGCGAGAATATCGGATGTTGGTTAATATTATTGACATTGTAACGGTTATATGAGCTGAAGACCCGGTTTTGTAGTCAATAAGCACGTGGAAAACGAGTAGAAAGAGTCCCCCAACGTTCAGAATGGAATATTCCAAAGTATCCCGGAATAATAGGATAGTTTGTTAGTTTTTGTTACTATAAATGGGAGCGATCGGATCATAGGCAAACACAACTTTTTCCACACACTCTCTTTCGCACACTTTGCTCTCTAGCTTCTAGCAATCACCACACACCAACACTTGTAATCAAATCACGTTGTAACACCTAGTCGATCCGTACCACATCCCGCACTGTATCCTGATTTTTGAAGCAATTGAAGAACAAGGCAGCTGCGATTGTCAGCTCCCGAGGTTTTATGCCGGCGATCTAGATTGATCAAGGGCTTTCCTCGTACATCTCGTGTCGTTTACTTTATTTTCGCTCATTGTTTGATCATAGATACAGCTCAATATCCTGAGCCGTATCCTGAATACTGTTTTCCCAAATAACTTAACAAGTATATTTTCAACACACTTTCTAGCACACTACCTCACTTAACTAATTTGATCACTTAATTACTTCGGTAATTTTTGACCAAAACAATTTGGCGCCCACCGTGGGGCAAGTGGTGCTACTTTTACTAAAAATCTTTGTAAAATCGTTAATCGGTTTTCTATTTTCAAAACTTTTTACCAAATTGTTTACAATGGCCTCAAGATCAAACATGAGCTCCTCCACCGTGTCTGCTACAACCTCTACAACAATTGGTTCGATGCTTCCACCACCTCCTCCGAGAACGCAAGCCTCTTCACAAGAACCGAAGTTCATGTGGCTCGGGATGTTATTCCCGCTCAGAATATTCAGGGATTTGGTCCTATTTTGGCCTCTAATGAAGAAATTCTAACTTTATTTGGTAGTGTACAGGAACAAATGAGGCAGCAGCAGGAGACCAACCGAATGCTGATAAGAGAGATACAACTCTTGAAATCCAGCTCAAGCAGGCCCGCTGAGGATACTGTCACTCCCTTGCAGCCAAGAGCTTTAAACTTCAATTCTGCAGTTTATGCTGAGGATAACAGGGGGAATATTGTGCCTTGCCATTCTCGGAGTCATATTCCTGAGATACCCTCTTCGACCAGGATGTCGACTGTGAGGGATCCAGGATATGCTCCAGGATATGCCCCAGGATATAGCCAGAATCACCAACCTGGTAACTTGTCTGTTAACACCAGTATCCCTGTTACTAATAATCTTGGATCATTGCAGGATGCAGGTGTGACATCAGTGATAACCAGAGAGCTTCAAAAGTTGAATGATATGATATCAAGTGTGCCTGGGATAGTGCAGCCTATACCCGAAGTATCCCGGGATAGTCACAACATATCCCACTTTGCTTACCCCATTTGTGATGCAGAAATCCCAAAGAGATTCCAGACTCCTAACATGAAGCTGTATGATGGGACGACGGATCCTGAGGAGCATATTGCCCAGTATAGGGAGAGGATGGAGATTAACCCTATCCCGCCAGAACTTAAGGAAGCATGCTTGTGCAAGGGCTTCAGCTCTACTCTAACAGGATCAGCCTTGAAATGGCTTCTAAACGTTCCACCTTATTGAATTACATCATTTGCTCATTTAGTTAATTTGTTTAATAGTCAGTTTTCTTGTAGTAGAAGCTTTGAAAAACTAACAAGTGACCTCTACAGGATAACACAGGGGCCTCAAGAATCCCTAAGGGATTATGTGAACAAATTCAGCAGGGAATCCTTGGATATCCCACACCTTGATGTTGCTACAGCATTCCAAGCATTCAAGATGGGACTACCAAAGGATTCCCAGTTTTATCAGGATCTTGTGATGAATCCTTGCACGAACTTGGACGAAGCTCGAAATAGGGCCTTGAGATATATCAGGCTGGAAGATGATACGAAAATGCAAGAGAGGATGAATGCATCCTCAACATATGAACCAACTAACAGGAAGTCAGAATCCTCATACAAAACATATCATTCTAAGCCATATGACAGGAATGATAGCAAAAAAGTGAACGCTGTTGAAAATGAGGATCCTGAGGAGTATCCTGAATTGTCAGAATATTGTTTTTCTGTTAATATTCCTGAACTAATGTATGCTATGCAGGGTTTGGGAGATAAAGCCAGGTGACCTCGGAAGAATCAATAAAAAAGCTGATTGGAAGGACAAGTCCAAATGGTGTGCCTTCCATGAGGATTTCAGACATGTTACTAAGGATTGCATTGCCCTGAGGAAAGAAATAAGCTACCTACTAGGCAAAGGATATCTGAAGGATCTTCTGGGCAGAAAGAAGGATAAGGGTCAGGATATTGAGAAGGATCCTGAACGAGCAGCATCACCTCCCGCCGACGCCAAGATAATTAACTTTATCTCAGGAGGGTCCGATATCTGCGAAACTTCTTATTCTGCAGCCAAAAGACATGCAAAGGAGGCTAAGGCCGAAAGGGGGAATAAGCCAACCAGGATATCGACCCTCACGACTGATAAAATGATCACGTTCGATAGTGATGACAAGGATACTGTCCAGGATCCTCATCATGATGCTCTGGTAATAACTTTATACGTTGCTAACCATTTTGTACGCAGGATATTGGTGGACAATGGCAGCTCGGTCAACATCATCCAATTGGAAACCTTGGAGAGAATGAACATCCCCGAGATGGAGATTACCTCAAAGTCCACTGTGCTTATAGGGTTTAGTGGAGAAGCAAAGAATACTGTTGGGGAGATAAAACTGCCTGTATATGTTGAAGGGGTCAATTCGATACAGCGCTTCTGTGTGATGGACTCCTTATCCTACTATAATATCATATTGGGCAGGCCATGGATCCATGATATGAAAGCTGTACCGTCAACTTATCATCAGCGTATCATGATCCCTACTCCTTGGGGGTTTGTCAAGGTGGAAAGTGATCAACAGGATGCAAAGGAATGTTACTCATCCTCGATGAAATCCTCAACCAAGCCTAATGCAACATAGCAATTAAAGATGCAGGCCCAGGATATCGTGGAGGCTTCAGAGCAGGATGTAAAGAAAATTATCCTAGATCGGGATAATCCAGATATCTCGGTGCTCGTAGGAGCCAATATCCCTCAGGATATTGAAAATCAGTTAACTAACTTTTTGAAATGCAGGATGTCAACATTCGCATGAAAGCATGAGGATATGACAGGTATTTCTAAGGATATTATAACTCACAAGCTTGGAATTGACAGGTCTTTCAAGCCTATCTGGCAAAAGAGAAGGAAGTTTGCTCCAGAACGAAACGTAACTAATCAAGAAGAGGTTGAAAGACTATTGAAGTCCAAGATGTTCAGGGAAGTCAAATTTCCCAAGTGGCTAGCTAATGTGGTCGTGATTCAAAAGAAGAATGGGAAATGGAGAGTTTGTGTAGATTACACAGACTTGAACAAAGAATGTCCTAAAGAACCATTCCCTCTGCCTCATATAGACTCGATGGTGGATGCCACTGCTGGTCATGAGATGTTAACCTTCATGGATGCATCCTCAGGATTCCAGCAGATCCAAATGGAACCTTCAGACCAGGAGGATACTGCTTTCATGACACCAACAGGTATTTATTGTTATACAGCTATGCCTTTTGGTTTGAAAAATGCAGGTGCAACATACCAAAGATTGGTAAACATGATGTTCAAAGACAAACTGGGGGACACCATGGAGGTATATATCGACGATATGGTGGTGAACTCTAAAAAGGCTGAGGATCACCTCCAGGATATTAAGGGAGCATTTGATATCCTGGATCGATACAACATGAAGCTGAATCCTGCTAAATGCCATTTCGGAGTGGGGGCAGGAAAGTTTCTTGGATATATGGTGACAAAAAGGGGGATAGAAGCAAGCCCAGAGCAGATTAAAGCTATCCTGGATATAAAATCACCCTCAAATATGAAGGACGTATAAAGATTGACAGGCCGAGTAGCAACTTTAAACAGGTTTATCTCGAGATCCTCAGAGAAGTGCAAAGATTTTTATGATATCCTGAAGAAGAACAAAAGATTCGAATGGGGGGAGAAGCATGAAGCAGCCTTGCAGGAATTAAAGCAAATATCTTTCAACCGCACCTCTATTAATGAAGCCTGAGGATGGTGAGCTATTATCCCTATATCTCGCAGTATCAGGGAATGCAGTAAGTGCCGTCCTTGTAAAGGATCATGAAGGTCAGCAGTATCCTGTTTATTATGTTAGTAAAAGTTTGTTAGATGCTGAAACTAGGTATTCTCATTTAGAAAAATTGATACTAGCATTAGTCATGGCATCAACGAAACTTAGGCATTATTTCGAGACACATAGGATACATGTTAAAACAAATTATCCTGTCAAAAATGTGCTTAGGAAACCAGAGATGTCAGGCAGGATGGCCAAGTGGTCAGTAAAGTTAAGTGCTTATGATTTAGTATATGAACCTAAAAATGCCATAAAGTCTCAACCTTTAGCTGACTTTGTGGCTGATTTCAGTAGTGATATTCAGGATGAGGTAGACCTAGAAGTTCAACAGTTAGGAGAATCCTCAGGATCCTGGACATTATATACTGATGGTGCATCTAATGTAAGAGGAGTAGGATTAGGAATACTACTAAAATCGCCACAGGGGGACATATTACCCCAGGCTATTAGGTGTGAATTTCTTGCCACTAATAATGAGGCAGAATATGAAGCTTTAATTGCAGGATTAGAGTTGGCTAAGAGCATGAGTATCAAAAATTTGCAAGTATATGTTGACTCTTTGTTAATTACTAACCATTTTAATGGATCCTATGCAGTTAAGGGTGAGAAATTAATCGAATATCTCGATATTCTTAAAAAATTAGCAGGATATTTCGATGTTTTTATACTTAAACAGGTACCAAGGGAAGATAATGCTGAAGCAGATGCCTTAGCAAATTTGGGATCATCAATCAGGATACCTGAAGGGACCCAAATACCAATATTACATGTCTTATATCCTGCAACAAATCCTCAGGATAAAGAAGTAGCGGGTATTCAGGATCCTGGAGCAGAGCATCCTGAAGGGGATCCTAAATCCTGGATGGCTCCAATCATGAGATATCTCAAAGAAGGACACATCCCTGGAAATGAAAATCCTAAGGCATTTAGGATGAAGGTATCATGATTCACTATTATAAATAATAATTTATACAAGAAATCTCTTGCAGGACCGTATTTGAGGTGCTTGGAGGATCCTGAAGCCAAAGAAGTACTTCAGGATATACATGAAGGGGATTGTGGTAACCATGCTGGGGGCAGGTCGTTATTCTCAAAAGTATTAAGGACAACGGTAAAAAATGCAACAGGCCAAACCCCATTTTCCTTGGTATTTGGAGCAGAAGCAATGATTCCAACGGAAATGACAATACCTACTGCAAGATCTACCCTAAGTGATCCTGAGCAGAATCCTGGAGCCTTGAGTCAGGATTTAGACACTATAGATGAAAAGAGAGATGCGGCAAGGCTAAGGATGGCAGCATATTAGCAGAGAATATCCAGGGCATATAACAAGAATATTAGGACCAGAAGATTTAAGATTGGAGATTGGGTGTTAAGAAAGGCTTTTCAGAATACTACTAATCCTGCCGATGGCAAGTTAGCTCCAAAATGGGAAGGACCATACGAAGTTGAATCAGAAGCAGGGAAAGGAGCATACAGACTCAATAATATGGAGGGGGATATGCTACCGAGATCTTGGAATGCTATACACCTTAAGCTCTATTTCAAGTGAGTTTAGAATTTAATTTCTAACTCAGGATGGTATGAATTCTACCTTTTTTAAATATGTTTGGTTTAATTTGTTCTTTGTAACCCAATACTGACTTAAGCATCGGAGGGGTGTTAGTCAAGCTAACACCCACCTTAGTTTACTGTTGTTTTGCAGTATATGCTTCAGGATATAGCTCCAGGATACACACTCTGGATACTTCGAAAGATTAGAGGATTGGCCCCCTCTCTCACGTTTAAGGGATCCTGATCCCTTCACAGGTTTAAAGGTATTCACCTTTCTCACGAATTGGGTTTAAACACCCCGCCTGGAGCGCAAGTTATCCAGGGATAGTTCAAGGTGGCGGGACCAGTTCATGTAAAAGTGGCTGACAATTTCGTTACTGTTGGCTATACCCTGGATCCTTAAGGTATATGAGGATTGATCACCCTCTCTCACGAAAGGGTATTTTCATACTCTCTAAGGTTTAAAGGTTATCACCTTTCTAAGTCTTGGAGTTTATACACTCCCGCCTGTAGCGCATGAAAATTTGGGATTTTCCCCAGGATTAAAGGTTTTCACCTTTCTAAGTTTTGGGGTTTCCACACCCTCGCCTGTAGCGCACGAAACGTGGGTAAAATCCCCAGCAAAACTCAAAGACTTAAAGGTTTTCACCTTTTCAAGTCTTGAGGTTCTTATACTCCGGCTTAAATGCCTGGAAAATGGGTTTAGTCCCAATAAAATACAAAGTTTTTGGATAATCCCAAAGTATATTTTCAAAAAACATAATCATTTACAAGTCTACATAAATTTTTGAAAAAAGATTGCTAAGTTTAAACAACTGGTTGAAGAATTGCTAAAGGATCATATCCTCGTACAACATACTGGTCCTGCACAGTCAGGGGACATCCGTGATAGAACATGACGTATGCTAATACTATATCCTACTGGGGACATTTATGCTGGAGCAAGAAGGAAACCTATGCCAACACTATATCCCACTAAGGCATTGTGAGGGACTCAAAGGATCAAGTTTGGGCATAATTCGCCAAGTATCCTGGACTGGGGACACCTTCGGTGGAATGGTTGCGAAAGGACTGGAATGAAAGGATTTAGATGTCTTCTGTTTCGGTATGATCTTTCCTATATTTGTTCTTTAAAAAAAAAAAAACCTTATCTAGATTGTCTAAATTTCTGAAACTATAACACTTATGAGTATCCTGGTCGGGATATGTTCTCAGGATATATTCTCAAGATGTATTCTCAGGATATACTTCAGGATACATGGATTAAAAACTGAAACTGTGTTCTAGTCAAACAAGTGTTCTCAAAACCAACTTTGTAAAATAAAAATGAACTGTCCTCTTTCTCTGAAAACTTTATCTGAATTGCTTGAGTTATAAAAACCCTATTTGACGGAAGTCTTAATAGGATATTTGCGAGTATACTGATCAAGAGATTTTCATAAAAAGTAATAATTGCACTAAGTTTGGAACATTGGAATTCAGACTAAGCAATGCATAACACATAACAACATGTAAGGCTAAAAGGCTAGTTTATTATTAATTGTATTCTTGGTTTCATCTCAAAAAGAGACCCATCCACCAAGAACACGATTAAGTTTTTAAAGCATAAACAGTTGAAGGCTTCATCCTAAAAACACGAGAACCCATTTGCCTTCAACTGTTATATTGTTCAAAATAAACCATACTGATTGATGACCAAAGGCTTCATCCTGAAACTCAGGGCCCATCCACCTTTGGCCATCGTATTGTCTTAAGTGCAGGAAATATAAATTGTTCTAAGTACAGGACGACCAGATGATTTAAACCCTACAAAGCAAAATACAGGTATCATTAAAGACAAACTAACCAGGATACAGGTTCAGTATATGTGTACGGGATACAGGATTTGGATATTTACCTTATTAAGGAAGGAGTTCATGGGCTCGATGGATTCCATGAAACCAAGGTCATCATAGCAGAAACTTTCGGCAGCAACAGCGGAGGGCTTAGAGCAGGTGGCAACAGATGATTTTTTACCAGGACAGGCTTGGAGTAACTGTCAAGCTCCTCAAGATCGAAGCAACAGGGGCCTTAGCAGAGTCTACAGAAAAGGGAGTAGTTTCAGTCTTATCATAGTATATGCTAATTAACCAAACATATGCAGGAATGTCCAAAATAGATATCCTTACCAGACGTGCCAGAAGACTACCTAGTTATGAGAAAGTATAACCTTGGAAATTGCGTGAAGTCACATCAACATCTACATCCCATTAAGTGCATCGAACAACACAACGAAAAATATACCCGTTTGGATTTCAAGATCCTAACAGATATATTTTTGGGGACAATTGTTATGGGTGGAATTTCGAGCTTATATCCTGGAGCATATCTTGATATTATATGCTTGATGCTGCGGCCAGGATACTGAACCAGGATATTGGTAACATCCTCTGAGGCAGTATCCTGACTATTACTAACGATTGGCTTGTAAAACGTTGGTTGCAAGGTACCAACGTTAAAAGACTTGATCTACCTGAAGATTCGCTCAAGGTGGTTGAAAAATGGACGTTGATGGTGGAAGAATGGGTCTTGTAACGGTCAGAAAGGCATATTCCGCGAGAATATCGGATGTTGGTTAATATTATTGACATTGTAACGGTTATATGAGCTGAAGACCCGGTTTTGTAGTCAATAAGCACGTGGAAAACGAGTAGAAAGAGTCCCCCAACGTTCAGAATGGAATATTCCAAAGTATCCCGGAATAATAGGATAGTTTGTTAGTTTTTGTTACTATAAATGGGAGCGATCGGATCATAGGCAAACACAACTTTTTCCACACACTCTCTTTCGCACACTTTGCTCTCTAGCTTCTAGCAATCACCACACACCAACACTTGTAATCAAATCACGTTGTAACACCTAGTCGATCCGTACCACATCCCGCACTGTATCCTGATTTTTGAAGCAATTGAAGAACAAGGCAGCTGCGATTGTCAGCTCCCGAGGTTTTATGCCGGCGATCTAGATTGATCAAGGGCTTTCCTCGTACATCTCGTGTCGTTTACTTTATTTTCGCTCATTGTTTGATCATAGATACAGCTCAATATCCTGAGCCGTATCCTGAATACTGTTTTCCCAAATAACTTAACAAGTATATTTTCAACACACTTTCTAGCACACTACCTCACTTAACTAATTTGATCACTTAATTACTTCGGTAATTTTTGACCAAAACACTAGACATGGAAGAAGACGCCGATGTCCCTCTCATTCTCGGGAGGCCATTTCTAGCCACCGCCCAAGCAGTGGTGGATATGAATGACGAAACACTAACATTGAAGTTTGGGGACGAGGAAGTGAAATTTGGAGTGGGAAAAAGAGTAGAAGACGAAGACCCGATCAACTACATGAAGGTCATAGACTCCAGCTTGGATGACGCTCTCCGACGGTGTAACATGGGATGCGAAACATCCCACTTGAGTGACATATGACCAGGCTTTGGGTCTAGCCAA
This sequence comes from Helianthus tuberosus, assembly GCA_030545235.1. Classification (NCBI taxonomy): domain Eukaryota; kingdom Viridiplantae; phylum Streptophyta; class Magnoliopsida; order Asterales; family Asteraceae; genus Helianthus; species Helianthus tuberosus. The sequence continues at coordinate 130,448,796 of CM060427.1, read as the reverse complement.
GGACCCTTATAAACGTGGCGCACCACGGAGGCATTCCGTGGAACTATCCTTAGCTTAATTTAGATTAGTTTTTATAATTTCTAGTTTAGTTTTAATTTTTAGGAATAAAACACACTTGAGATGACAAAGGATACAAGGGAAACTTGAACCAGCACCCCATGCAGGAAAACAGAACCATCCGACGAAATTCTTCGTTTACAGTAAGTTTGGCACGGGCCGTGTCCGCCCAACACGGCCCCGTGCTGCACAGTCTGCAGAAAAAGACCCAGTTCAGGTAACTGGACACGGGCCGTGTTCACCCAACACGCCCCCGTGTCCAGGCTTCTGTTTCTCTTGAGTTAATTTTGTTACTGGCACTTGAACACGGGGCCGTGCCCGGACAACACGGGGCCGTGTTCAGCGCCCAGTAACACAAATTTTTATGCTTTTTACACGGGACAAATCTTCATAGTACAAATATTCTTCTGCACAGGGGTCGTGCTCAGCGGACATGGGGGCGTGGTCAACTAATAAGACAAGCTGCATTAAATGAAGAAAGAGAAGGATGTGGACACGGGGTCGTGCCCACTGGACACTGGGCCGTGCCCGAGCTTCTGTTCAGCCTATAAATAGGAGTGCTTGGCTCAAGCTCAAACCATCCCTTGGCACCACCTCTCTCACACTTCACCCACCACCCACCACCACCATAACACCATCATCCACCACCATCATCCATTGTCCATCATAGAGTGTGTGAGTCGTCTCGGGATCCAAGATTGATCGTAAGAGTTCTTGACAATCAAGGCCATGTTTGCTTAAGTCTCTTACATCACTTGGTGAAGACAAGTGTCTAGTGTAATACTTTTTATTTCTAATATTTTCGCACTTTTTACTTGGTTTTGTATTAATGACTTTAATAACTAGTTTCTTATGTTGAAGGTGATTCTTCCTTATCGTTTGTCCGTGGTGTCTTGGCATTATTTTACTATCTATATAAAATAAAAGATTTTCACCATTCATATCTCCACGGTCTCTATGGAGATATGTTGGCTACCTGGTCGGGGGTTAAGGGAACGGTTTGGTAAGAGTCTTGCCATTGTTCAGCGTTTAGAGGTCCTGCAATGGACCTGGGTCAAATTTAGTAGGACCTCCTTCAATACTTAACGGTATTGGATGGCGGGGGTCCAAACTCTTTGATCCCCTCATAAGTTAACTACTATTAATACTATAACCCGGCTATTTAGGACTGTATCCCTACTGACTCAGACTACTTAGTCGAGGGTAACGTCACCTCCAAAAGAGGGGCCTACCATAATTTGCATTAATAACTTAATTAATTATCTTTCAATAATCCGACCCTTTAGGATTGTATCCTTGCTGACTCAAACTACTGGGTTGAGGGTAACGTCACCTCCAAAAGAGGGGCCTACTACAATAACTAAGATAATCTCTTAAATAAGTGCAAAAGTGCGGAAATAATCAAAGGTTACACTATACACTAGTCGGAACCAAGTGATTCATCTTGTCTATCTGTTTTTTTCTTTTTATTTTTATTTTCAGCATTTTAGTTAGTTTTTATTTTTCTTAGCATAAAACATTTTTCTAAACTTTTGATTTGATTAGACGTTGAGGATAAACCGGTACTAAAAGCTCTTGTGTCCTTGGACGACCTCGGTATCTTGCCAACACTATACTACGCTTACGATGGGTGCACTTGCCCATATGTGTGTTTAGTGTTAGTAAAATATCGTGTTTTATAAATTTAAAACTTGGCTAAAAAGTGTTAAAGGGCTTAAAATATACACCTAAATATATATAACACTTCACACGCATCAAGTTTTTGGCGCCGCTGCCGGGGACACAAGGATTTTAAGAAAGTTAGGAATCAACGGCCTAATCGTTTTTTTCTTATTTTTCATTATTTTAAGATTTTTCTTAATTTTTCAGTTTCTGCAGAGCTCAGCAAGGGCCGTGCCTGGTCGGACACGGGCCGTGCCCAGCACTATCACTGGCAGTTTTTATTTTCCGAGTTACAGAGAGCTGAGCAGGGGGCCGTGTCGGTGCAACACGAGGCCGTGTCTAAACTCCCAGTAACAGGGATCCTGGAAATAAACAATGTATCTCCGACCATGGGCCGTGTTCACTGAGCACGGGGCCGTGGTGAACCTTCTGACCAACATTCTTTTCTGTTTTTATCGCAGGACTTGGAACCTTGGCGCCACATTTGAAGTTCCTACGTAGTGCATGAGCTCCAGTTCTAGTAGAGACATAAAAGAACCTCTAGAAGAACCCGGACGCTTTCTCAGAAAAAGACTTAAAGCTAAAAATCAAGAGAAAGTTTCGGGGAACCCACTTCCAATGGCGGACCAACGTACCCTCATGGATTACCTACGACCCACTGTAGGTAATCTCGGCGCCGCTATCAATGCACCAAATGTCGAGGCCAATAACTTCGAACTTCGGCCGCATTTGATACAAATGCTCCAAAACTCCGCAACCTTCCATGGGCTTGCGGACGAGGATACCCATTTACATATTACTAATTTCTTAGAAATATGTGATACCTTTCGGATCAATAGAGCATCAAACGACGCCATTCGCCTTTGGATGTTTCCATTTTCACTAAAAGACCGAGCTAAGGCTTGGCTTAACACCCTCCCAGTTGGCTCGGTAAACACCTGGGGTGAACTAGCCCAAAAGTTTCTATATAACTATTTCCCCCTGCTAAAACGGCTAAATTAATGACAGAAATTAATACATATTCACAAGAGGATGGGGAATCCTTATATGAAACTTGGGAAAGGTTCAAGGAGCTACTAAGAAAGTGTCCTCATCACGGTCTTGCGGTATGGCAACAAGTATCCACTTTCTACAATGGGTTGTTGCCACACACAAGACAGACACTTGATTCTAGCTCCGGGGGACTTTTAGGTAATCGTCGCCCAAATGAAATATATAAAAAATTGAGGAAATTGCTCAAACCAATTTTCAATGGCACACTCCCCGAGGCAATAAATCTATTGCCCCGGGCACCCATAAGGTTGATGAAAGCACTTCTTTACAAGCCCAAATCGAAGCCCTTTCTTCAAAAATCAAAAAGTTAGAAATGACAAAAACGGTTTCGGTAATGGCTTGTGAAGGGTGTGGTGGGCCACATGAAAATTGGAGTTGTATGAAAGAATTAGATGAACAAACGGAAACGGTAAACTATATTGATAATAGACCTAGGCCGTCAGATCCTCCAACGGGCACTTACAACCAAGGATGGCGTAACCACCCAAACCTTGGTTGGAGAGATCCCGGCAATAGTAGTAACCAACAAAACCAACGAACTAACTTTCAACAACCACAAAACTTTTCTCAACAACAAGGTGGATGAGAAAGGCTTGAAGATACTGTATCTCGCCTCATCTCCGACACCGATAAGAAAAACTCGGATCGATTTCAACAATTGGAATCGAATTTTAGAAATCAACAAGCAAGCATTCAAAACATTGAAAAACAATTAAATCAAATAGCTCAAAATTTCTCCGAGAGACCACAAGGCGCGTTACCTAGCAATACCGAAACCAACCCAAAGGCACAAGTACATCTCATCACGTTGAGAAATCGAACCGTGGGTCCCTAAGAGGCTCCATTACCATCGGATGAAAGAAGCCAGTCCAGCCAAACCATGACTCCACCCGCACCCCGACCAGAAAAGGCTTCTTTACCAAATCAAGAACCCACCAAGCCTCCTCCAATTCCGTACCCCGTTAGGTTAAATCGACAAAAGACCGATGAGCAATTCGCAAAGTTCGAAAATTTGCTAAAACAATTGCATGTTAATATTCCTTTTGTCGAGGTACTTACCCAAATTCCTAAATATGCAAAATTTATGAGGGACTTCCTCATAAATAAAAGGAAAATTGAATCATTGCAATTAGTTAACTTAGGCGAAGAATGCTCCGCCTTGGTACTCAACAAACTCCCACAAAAGAAAATTGATCCCGGAAGCTTTACGATTCCTTGCTCAATTGGGGAATCCCCCGTTCGTAATGCATTAGCCGATCTTGGGGCTAACATTAACCTCATGCCCACATCAATGTTCAAATGACTCGGCTTAGGAACAACGAGCCCTACAAAGATGAGCATACAACTCGCCGACAGATCCGTCAAATTTCCACAAGGTGTCGCTGAAAATCTATTGGTCAAGGTTGGCAACTTCGTTTTCCCAACCGACTTTGTCATCTTAGACATGGAAGAAGACGCCGATGTCCCTCTCATTCTCGGGAGGCCATTTCTAGCCACCGCCCAAGCAGTGGTAGATATGAATGACGGAACACTAACATTGAAGTTTGGGGACGAGGAAGTGAAATTTGGAGTGGGAAAAAGAGTAGAAGACGAAGACCCGGTCTACTACATGAAGGTCATAGACTCAAGCTTGGATAACGCTCTCTGACGGTGTAACATGGGATGCGAAACATCCCACTTGAGTGACAAATGACCAGGCTTTGGGTCTAGCCAAGGACCCTTATAAACGTGGCGCACCACGGAGGCATTCCGCGGAACTATCCTTAGCTTAATTTAGATTAGTTTTTATAATTTCTAGTTTAGTTTTAATTTTCAGGAATAAAACACACTTGAGATGACAAAGGATACAAGGGAAACTTGAACCAGCACCCCATGCAGGAAAACAGAACCATCCGACGAAATTCTTCGTTTACAGTAAGTTCGGCACGGGCCGTGTCCGCCCAACACGGCCCCGTGCTGCACAGTCTGCAGAAAAAGACCCAGTTCAGGTAACTGGACACGGGTCGTGTTCACCCAACACGCCCCCGTGTCCAGGCTTATGTTTCTCTTGAGTTTATTTTGTTACTGGCACTTGAACACGGGGCCGTGCCCGGACAACACGGGGCCGTGTTCAGCGCCCAGTAACACAATTTTTTTTGCTTTTTACACATTCAATCAACCTAAAAATTTATTTTTGGGACACATTGAGGACAATGTGTAATTTAAGTATCGGGGGGGGGGGGGGGATGCTAAAACCTTGAATCTTGCAAGTCCTAAATACAAGCCTTACACAAAACTCTATTGGAACCGCTAATCACCCCAAATTTTTTTCAAAAATTTTCATTTTTTTTACTTGTCAAGGTTTAACTTGGGAATTTCAAGTTCTAAAAAGGTTATATTTTTACGAATTTACAACCGATAGCGTCGTGATAAAAAGAACCAACATAAGAAAATTATGAAAAGGCATGACAAGCTTAGTTAAAATTCAATTATATATACTTGATCACATAAAAACCCATTCCCACAAAAGTGAGTTTTGAGCCTTTATTGAGCAAACAATTACATATCTTTAAACTAAATGCTCATTTTCCGTTTCTTGTCTGAATAGCCGCTTGGTTCTTACGACTCTAGAACTTGCCACGATGATACATTCCCGGTCCTTACCAACTTAAACCCGAGTAAGTAAATGATGGAGGCATTAGGACTAACCCTTTTTATTTCTACACCATTATTTTTTTTACCACCTACCCAAAATCCCCCTAGTTAGCCCCTTTGAGCCTAAACCTTTTCATTTCATAACCCAAACCAAACACCCTTTTACCCACCAAAACCTTTTTCATTTTTAACCCTTTGTTTTAGTAACTAGCTCGGTTCTTTGTATGACTTTTCAAAAAAAAAAAAGTGTTGATGATGAAGCAAAAGAAAATAAAACAAACAAGTTCATCAAAAATAACTTTGTTTGAAAAATAACTTCATCAAAAATAAAAAGTTACAAAAATAAAAAGTCTTACGAAAACCGACGCTTGTTACGCTTTTCGTTTTTTTTTCTCTACTAACCACTAACCCAACCACCTACCTTTAACCCAAGCCTAACCCTTCACCCAAAAAGTCCTCTTGATATTTACAAAGGTATATAGTTAAAAAGGAGGAGGATTAATTGCTTGGCAAGCCTATGGTATGAGTAAGTTCCATGCCGCTCTCGAGTGATCCACTAAAATACATTTTCGGCCGAGTGTTGAGTGATCCCCCGTGAGGTATGTGAACTTGTATATAAAGAAAATTTTAAAGAAGTATGTTATGCCCTAATAAATAATTTATCTTATGAAAAGTTTTAAATAAATCATGACGAATAGGATTGTAAATAAATAAAAATAAAACTTAATAAAAGAATCTTGGAAATCCTGACACTCTATGACAAGCCCAAAAATGTTCTCTTCTACCCATTCCATTTGGGTGTGTAAAGCCACATTATAAAGAGTTTTGCTTGAGGACAAGCAAAGATTCATGTGTGGGGGTATTTGATGTGTGCAAAATGCAACATATAAATTACATCAATTGTGGCGTAAAACTAACCATTTTTAGTACTAATGTTGGAAAAAGTATGTTTTTGTCTTCCTTTTGTATTTTCAGGATTAAATGAGCTCAAATTAATAAAAGAAGCAAAAAGACAACAAAATCTAGCATAAATACAATAAAAGGAACAAACGTGACATGCCCGACCCCACGACAACATCTTCCCAAGCAAAACAAGAAGACAGAAGACTGAACACGCCCCGTGCTCAGCCAGCACGGAGGCGTGCCCAAATGTCAGCAGAAAAGACAAAGTGGTAGAAGCTTCTATTTCCCACCACGGGGCCGTGCTCAGCGGACACGGGGCCGTGGTCAACTATAAGATTCGCACAATCCAGGCAAATCTTCATAGTACAAAGATTCTTCTGCACACGGGGTCATGCTCAGCGGACACGGGGGCGTGGTCAACTAATAAGATAAGCTGCATTAAATGAAGAAAGAGAAGGATGTGGACATGGGGCCATGCCCACTGGACACGGGGCCGTGCCCGAGCTTCTGTTCAGCCTATAAATAGGAGTGCTTGGGTCAAGCTCAAACCATCCCTTGGCACCACCTCTCTCACACTTCACCCACCACCCACCACCACCATAACACCATCATCCACCACCATCATCCATTGTCCATCATAGAGTGTGTGAGTCGTCTCGGGATCCAAGATTGATCGTAAGAGTTCTTGACAATCAAGGCCATGTTTGCTTAAGTCTCTTACATCACTTGGTGAAGACAAGTGTCTAGTGTAATACTTTTTATTTCTAATCTTTTCGCACTTTTTACTTGGTTTTGTATTAATGACTTTAATAACTAGTTTCTTATGTTGAAGGTGATTAATTCTTCCTTATCGTTTGTTCGTGGTGTCTTGGCATTATTTTACTGTCTATATAAAATAAAAGATTTTCACCATTCATATCTCCACGGTCTATATGGAGATATGTTGGCTACCTGGTCGGGGGTTAAGGGAACGGTTTGGTAAGAGTCTGGCCATTGTTCAGCGTTTAGAGGTCCTGCAATGGACCTGGGTCAAATTTAGTAGGACCTCTTCAATACTTAACGGTATTGGATGGCGGGGGTCCAAACTCTTTGATCCCCTCATAAGTTAACTACTATTAATACTATAACCCGGCTATTTAGGACTGTATTCCTGCTGACTCAGACTACTTAGTCGAGGGTAACGTCACCTCCAAAAGAGGGGCCTACCATAATTTGCATTAATAACTTAATTAATTATCTTTCAATAATCCGACCCTTTAGGATTGTATCCTTGCTGACTCAAACTACTGGGTTGAGGGTAACGTCACCTCCAAAAGAGAGGCCTACTACAATAACTAAGATAATCTCTTAAATAAGTGCAAAAGTGCGGAAATAAACAAAGGTTACACTATACACGAGTCGGAACCAAGTGATTCATCTTGTCTATCTGTTTTTTTTCTTTTTATTTTTATTTTCAGCATTTTAGTTAGTTTTTATTTTTCTTAGCTTAAAACATTTTTCTAAACTTTTGATTTGATTAGACGTTGAGGATAAACCGGTACTAAAAGCTCTTGTGTCCTTGGACGACCTCGGTATCTTGCCAACACTATACTACGCTCATGATGGGTGCACTTGCCCATATGTGTGTTTAGTGTTAGTAAAATATCGTGTTTTATAAATTTAAAACTTGGCTAAAAAGTGTTAAAGGGCTTAAAATATACACCTAAATATATATATAACACTTCACACGCATCAGTGTGAACTCACCTCGGTTGCTCGGTTTGACTCTCACAAATAGCTAACAATCAAGGTTGGTCAATCACGTCCTAGAATGATTACCAGTTAGTCATTTAGTGGTTTCAAATAGAGCACAAAGTTCCTACACGTATCTATCACATAACATGCATCACTTTAACGGTTTATGCCCATATAAGTTTCCCATCCATTCCCCACTCATAAACAAACATACGATAATGCACATAACACGTTATAACATGTTAAATCATTCACAGATAGCATACTCGACATTTAGACACGCAAATTACAACTTATGTCGTTTCAGCTTAAATATTCAAAACCGGGCTGTTTTCGGACATTTTAATAAAATAGTTAACTTATTCCAAAAATTTCCAAATCTTTACAGAATGTCTTAAACGATCCAAATATTATTGTGTAAAAATATCAGGATCCAGTTCATTACCAATATTTTATAAAAAATCATTTTCCGGACTGAAATCAGATTTATCTTTTTCTGACCACAGTCCACGGAATAATTTATTTAAAATTAATCGAGAGTCCGATTTACGAAATTCCAGTGAGAGAATTACAAATACATAGGTGGTCATCTACAGTACAAGATTCATGATCTAACTCTACACAGAACTCAAGTTATGACATAAAACAAAACGCATATTTTCAGCAGAAAAATGCAGCTCTAGCTGCTGTTACAAAATGACACTTTAAAAATAGTAAACAAAGTCCAAAAATTATGATTCCGGTGCCATTAGAACCGTATTTCATAATACATAAACCTAGACTTTAGAAAATACATTTTTCGTTAAGTTACGGTTCTGTTACAGCCAACTGAAGTTGGCTGTAATCACCAAACAGCCTACTGTTTCAGCTTTTATCTTTCTAACTTGTGTTCGATTGATTCCGTTAACATGTTTAGTGATCACAAAGACATCAAACATCAATATTACAAGTAGATCAGCAAGTAATCAGTAACATAATCAAGACAACTTCAGTTTATCATCACTTCATTATGTTTCATCAATATTTCATTACAAGTTAGTTTATATGCAAGACTTTGTTCATGGTTCTTTAGTGTTCATGGATTTTCATCATCAAACAACTATTAACCACTCTAATGACATGAAAAATGAACGGATCTAAGTTCTTACCACTAGTTCAAGACTAGGTAAGTTCAAGTGAAGAAATGTGGTGGTTAATAGCGAATGGAGAAGGTCCTTCCACTTCCGAGAGCACCGAGCTTCGTTGTATGACCCGTAGCACCTTTGAGCGTATGTAAAATGAGTGAACAAGCTTTGGAAGTGGGTGGATGATGGTGGTAGGGTGGCGGCCGAGAATGGTGGTGTAGAGGGAAGAGTTGTTTGCTTGGTGAAGTGTTGAATGAGAGAAAGTGATTATCTCTTGAGTTTATTTATAAACCAATCTTGCTCTTTGTCCAACATACATTATATATAATATCTTCCAACATTGTACCAATTAAATAATCAAAAGGCAAGGGTGTGTCACCCCTAATGGAGACCGTTGACATGAGGGGGGGGGTAAGGGTTGGATGGTGATGGTTAAGTTACAAACTAGTTGGAATCCAATGGTGTTTAGTTAGGATATAAGTGTGTTAATTAATATAAAGGGTGTTAGGGTGTTCGGGGACCCTAACTAGCTCAGAAAAGTAAAAACAATGTTTTGGCAATATTTTTATGTTCCGGGTAAAGTCCGGTTGTTCAGTTTGACACTGTTCCGTTAAACTGCTTAATTAATCCGTAAAGCGTCCTATGTATATATTTTTGTAACGTTTTTAATTTTCAACCCTCAGGAAAGCATACTGGACTATTTAGTAACTTTTCCGTATACTATTAGTATGTTAACAATTACATGTAAGCATAACACAGTAAATCAGAGAGCAGTTAAATGATTCAGCACAGTCATCAAGTACTTTAATTAGCATTAATAGATTGTACGGTTATATGTAAATTTGAGGGTTGTCACATTCTCCCCCTGTTAAGAGAATTTTGTCCCGAAATTTATCGCGTGGTTACTGAGGAAGCTAGTTAAGTTGCGTTGGTTTCCGGGTTTTCCTGGGGTGTCACATCATCCCCCCGTTGATTTGGAATTTCGTCCCGAAATTCTGCAGTAGCTTCAGCCTCAGTAGTGGTTGCATTTTTCTTAAACAGCTGGGGATACTTGAGTTTCATTTGGTATTCTCGTTCCCAGGTATACTCTGGGCCACGACGGGCATTCCAACGGACTCGGACGAGAGGTATCCTGGTACGCTTGAGAATCTTAACATCTCGATCCGTAATCTCTACTGGTTCTTCGACAAATCGCAGCTGGTCGTCGATTGTGAGTTCCTTGAGAGCAACTATGAGGGTCTCATCTGACAGACACTTCTTCAGATTCGACACATGGAAAACATTGTGAACTCCGCTGAGTTCTTCAGGTAGATTCAACCTGTAGGCGACTTTGCCAATTTTCTCGATGATTTCGAATGGTCCGACATAACGCGGATTGAGTTTGCCTCGTTTGCCAAAACGGACTACACCTTTCCAAGGTGAGACCTTGAGTAGCACTCGATCCCCAACCTGGAACTCGAGTGGTTTCCTTCCCTTATCAGCATAGCTTTTCTGATGGTCACGAGCTGCCGCCATTCGCTGTCGTATCTGAGCAATCCTCTCAGTCGTGTCTACCACGAGTTCTGGGCCTGTGATTTGGCTGTCACCAACTTCTCCCAGCCATTACCAAAGTCGATTACACATGCCCGAAGCATGTCTTCAAGGGTTTGGATGGTGCGTTCAGATTGTCCATCCGTCTGTGGGTGATACGCGGTGCTCATATCTAAACGTGAGCCAAAAGACTTGTGCATTGCTTGCCACAGTTCAGAAGTAAAACGCGCGTCACGATCAGAAATGATGGAGGTTGGCACTCCATGCCTTGACACCACTTCTTTTAGGTAGATGTCTGCTAAAGTAGAAAACTTATCTGTTTCCTTGATAGCCAGAAAATGTGCAGACTTGGTCAGTCGATCTACGATCACCCAAATGGTATCGTTTCCGCGTTGAGATCTAGGCAGACCAGTAACGAAATCCATGGAAATTTGCTCCCATTTCCGTTTAGGGATCTCTGGTTGTTGGAGTAGGCCTGATGGTTTCGGATATCCAGTCTTGACTCTCACACAAGTCAAGCACTTACTAACGTAGTTTGCTATGCTGGCTTTCATACCGGGCCACCAATATGTAGTCTTGAGATCGTGGTACATCTTGTCCGAACCAGGGTGTACCGAATAATGAGACTTGTGTGCTTCGTCCATCACAAGCTCGCGTAAGTTTCCATAAAGCGGAACCCAGATGCGTCCGTTAACATAGTAGGCGCCGTTTTCCTTTTGTTCTAGTCGCTGCCTTTATCCTCGTAAGGACTCAGCCCTGATGTTCTCTGCTTTCAATGCTTCAACCTGAGCATCACGAATCTGAGCGGGAAGGTTGGATTGGATGGTAAGTTGTAACGCACATACACGCTTAGGTATAGTATCCTTTCGACTGAGGGCGTCGTCCACAACATTGGCCTTGCCCGGATGGTATTTGATAGCGCATTCGTAATCATTCAGGAGCTCGACCCATTGGCGTTGTCGCATGTTTAACTCCTTTTGCTTGAAGATATGCTCGACACTCCTGTGATCGGTGTAAATGGTGCACTTGGTACCGTACAGGTAATGTCTCCATATCTTAAGCGCGAAAACAACTGCTCCCAGTTCCAAGTCGTGTGTAGTGTAGTTCCTTTCGTGAACTTTAAGTTGGCGCGATGCGTAGGCAATGACCTTATCAAGTTGCATTAACACGCAACCAAGTCCTTGGATGGAAGCGTCGCAATAAACCACAAAATCATCTGTGCCTTCAGGCAATGAGAGGATAGGCGCGCTACAAAGTCTATCTTTTAAGTGTTGAAATGCAGATTCTTGTGCATCACCCCAACGGTAAGTGACACCCTTCTGAGTCAGTGAAGTGAGAGGTTGCGCAATCTTGGAGAAATCCTTGATAAACATTCTGTAATACCCTGCCAAACCCAAGAATTGACGGATTTCTGTTGGTGTACGGGGTGCAGGCCAGTTCCTGATCGAATCAACCTTGGATGGATCAACATGAATTCCATCCTTGTTCACCACATGGCCTAGAAAGTGAACTTCGCGAAGCCAGAAGTCACATTTTGAAAACTTGGCATACAACTGCTCTGCTCGAAGAAGTTCCAGCATAAGTCGTAGATGTTGCTCGTGTTCCTCCTGACTCTTCGAATAGATCAGGATATCGTCGATGAATACAATAACGAACTTATCCAGGTAAGGCTTGCACACTCGGTTCATGAGATTCATGAAGACCGCTGGTGCATTCGTCAATCCGAAAGGCATAACCAGAAACTCGTAATGGCCATAGCGAGTTCTGAATGCTATTTTGGAGACGTCCTCATCTCGGATCTCAGCTGATGGTATCCCGATCTCAAATCAATCTTAGAGTAATAGCTCGACCCTTGCAACTGGTCGAACAAGTCATCAATACGTGGAAGAGGATAACGATTCTTCACGGTCACATTGTTGAGTTCGCGGTAGTCAATACACATTCTGAAAGTACCATCTTTCTTCTTCACAAACAAGACTGGAGCTCCCCAGGGCGAAAAGCTAGGACGTATGAAACCCTTTTCCAAGAGTTCTTGTAATTGCGTGGATAGTTCTTCAAGTTCTGATGGAGCTAGACGATATGGCGCTCGAGCTACAGGTGCTGCTCCAGGAGCTAGCTCGATTTGAAACTCAACTTGGCGATGAGGCGGAAGACCAGGCAATTCCTCAGGAAATACTTCAGGAAAATCGCGCACAATAGGGATGTCTTCAATTCTCTTCTCTTCCGTTGATGTGTCAATAACGAGTGCTAGAATGGCAGTGTGGCCCTTTCGCAAACACTTCTGGGCCTTAAGAAAAGAGATAATGCCTACGACAGCACCACTCTTGTCGCCATGAATCACGAGGGGCTCTTTACCAGAACGAGGAATGCGGACGATTTTCTCCTTGTAAAAAATCTCCGCTTGCTAATGAGATAACCACTCCATCCCAATAACGACATCAAAACTACCCAGAACGATAGGAATAAGATCGATAGAGAAAGTCTAACCAGCTAAGACAAGGTTACAACCCTTAACCATGTGCGTGGCCTCAAGGCTTTTACCGTTAGCTAGTTCTACCGTGTGTTTGGTGTTCAAAGGTGTTGGAGTACGCTTAAGCATTTGACTAACTTTTAAAGACACATAACTAGTATCAGCGCCCGAATCAAACAAAACAGTAACGAAGAATTCGTCCAGAAGAAACTTACCCATCACAACGTTGGGATCGTTCCTTGCGTCACCCTGACCTAGCACGAAAACATGACCCCTTGCACCATTACCATTGTTGTTTCCCCCATTGCCGTTTCGGTTCCCCTGATTGTTGTTGTTCTGGTTCTGATTTAGCTGGGGGCAGTCTTTCTTGAAATGGCCCTCAGCACCACATTGAAAACACCCTTTATTGTTACCTTGTTGTTGCCGCTGCTGGCGTTGACTGGGTGGGGCTTGCTGTTGCTGCCGGTTCTGATTCGCCGGATGCTGACCCCTGCAATCCCTTGCCATGTGACCAGGCTTGTTGCATCGATGACAGTTGCCTTTACCACATGGCCCACTGTGGTGCAAGCTACAGCGATTACATTTGGGGTGATTTCCCTTGTATCCACCCTGACCTTGATTCCCAGAAGACTGCTGACCGGGGCTCCTACGGTCCTCAGTCCTTCGTTGCTGAGACTGAGACTGAACAGAGGTAGAGCCTTTGCCCGAATTTCCATCCCATTTTCGCTTGTGATCATTGGGGGTATCAGTAGTAGCAGTACCAATACGCTTGGGCAATCTGTTTTGTTCCGCTGCCTGGTCGGTGAGACGGTGAGCCAAATTGATGATTTGTTGAATGGTACCCAGGTTAGCCGAAGTCACGTGACTCTGAATGTCGGGTACAAGGCCCTTGAGGTAAAGCTCAATACGTTTGATGGGAGGGTCCACCATAGTTGGACACAAGATGGCCAGCTCGTTTGACCTCTTAGTATACGCCTCAATCTCAGACCCCGTCATCTTCAGGTTGAAAAATTCCACCTCTAGCTTGTGGATGTCATCACGACTGCAGTACTCTTCCTTGATCAGTTCCTTGAAGTCATTCCATGGGGTGGCATTAGCAGCAACCAACCCCAGCAGCTAAACCTGAGCGTTCCACCACGTGAGCGCTACCCCTTCAAGAGTACCAGTAGCATACTTCACCCTACGATCCTCAGGGCATTCACACATTTCGAAGACCGACTCGAGCTTCTCGAACCAGTGGAGGAGTCCAACGGCCCCTTCAGTGCCACTGAAAGTACTAGGACGACAGTCCATAAAAGTCTTGAACGTGCACACAGGCGGCTGAGCATGTTGACCTGTTGCGCGAGAATAAAAGATAAGGTTAAGCACGAGGATTGGTTTGCGAAGGTAGGATCTAAACGTCCTAAGATAGGTTGGTATGGCAGGTTATACCTCCTGTAGGGTTAGCTGCGAGTGCCTCAGCGACTCGTTCATTGATCAAAGCCGTCAACTGGGCTTGAGTGAGGTTGATACGTCCTCCGCGTCCGCTCATGATCTTCATAACGAAGCAACGTAAGTGAGAAAAGTGTCGCGAAAGTGCATAAGTGTGGGATGGCAGTAGAGAGTAAGCACACAAGGTTCAAATAGCAATTATCACGTTAACTAATGCACCGTGTGAACTATCTAACCAACAATATAACATAAATCATACCACCTATTGTGTCGAGTCTTGCACGTGGAGCGAAGCGTCGTTGTGGATCGTTGAGCACTGTACCGGTTATAGTCTGGTTTTATCAAAAACTTTTCCCTTTTTAAAACCAAGTTCACTATAACCAATGGCTCTGATACCAATCTGTCACACCCCCAAAATCCACATACGGAGTATCACCGCTTGGAGGCGTGACATGACCAGGATCGAGCCACCAATTATATTGAACAACGTATTTTAGTAAATAAAACCAATCACAATACAATTGGTGACCCAGAAGGAAGTAAACCGACTTTAGGTTAACAGCGGAAGCATAAAACGTAAGTTCAAAACATAAGTCCATAGTTCATAAGTTTAAAGTCCAAAACGTAGGTTTAATAAGTTCATACGGATTTAATATTTAACACGGAACATATTGTCACACCCCCAAAAATCCACCTGCGGAGTACTACCGCTTGGAGGCGTGACTGACCAGGATCCAGCCACCAATCATATTGAACAGGCATATAAGTAGTTATAAAATCCAACCAATACAATTGGTGTTCAAACAAAACATAGTTTAAGTTGCAAGCGGAAGCATAATGTTTAAAATCATAACATAAGTTCAATTGTTCCAAAGTTTAACATGGCACCCAGTTGTCCATGTCCCACAACGACCCTCCTCCGTGCAAGCTCCAGCTAAGAACCTAAAGACCTGCAAAGCATGTAGTAACGAGTCAACAACAAGTTGAGTGAGTTCACGGTTGGGTGTTCGTTTTAGTTGTTTCAAAAACAGTTTCCATTATCTGGCATCCTGCCGTGGGGGTTACCCCATAGTTAGAAAAAAAACGTGACTTGTTTATTCCCGGTTACTCTGGCACTCCGGCCGTGGGGGCTACCCCATGATAGTTATCTGGCACTTCGGCCGTGGGGGCTACCCCATGTATACACTAGACTCGTTACCATATCGACTGCTGACTGTAGTCATGTTTATGTGCCCTGAAACTGTCAATGTCTATCATCATTGACGTGCCCCAGATCCATTAGTTCACGCCCGTCCTCTGCGGCACGGTGTGAGGTTTGTTAGACCTAAATAGCGCTATCTAACTAATGACCCGCTCGCCATTGGCCCGGCGATTAAGTCGATATAAAAAGGAGGGACTTCGTGATAGAGTTTTGGTCTAGTACGAGTTATCTGTCCATGAGGACGAGGAATTATATTCCTGAACCGATGCTGTCCTACCCAAGAAGGACGAGGAACCCATGTTCCTTAACCCCAATTCCCGACCCCTGGGAATCCCATGCTTTGTAGAGGGTGTGAACTCACCTTGGTTTGCTCGGCAGATACACAGAAAAGTCAATCGAGTTGTAAGTGGTCAACTACGTCCTAACATAGATACCATTCAAGTCAGGTTCAAACCAAGTGGTGCACGTATTTTCTACACGTATTCATACACAAGTAACGATCATGGCATACATGTCTAGCATGGCAGTTCATTAACAGTTAGCAACAAGTTCCACAGTAACATTTATGTAACAACCAAAGTCTAAGTGTGCGGCCCAAACACCTAAGCCCGTAATACGGTGCAAGTCCAAACAGCGTGCACATGTATGTGGTCTTGAGTCGAGACTGTGCGGTCTCTAGTCGAGACTGTGCGGTCTCGAGTTGTAGCTTACAGATTCTCGAGTCGCAACTGGGGAGGTCTCGGGTCATACATGTGTTGGTCTCGAGTCGCGACCGGACTCGCAACCCAGGTCTCGAGTTATGGTGTGTGTGTGCTGATAAAGTGTGGTCTCGAGTCGAGACTGGAGGTTCTCGACTCGCAACCTTGTGTCGAAACCGTGATCTCGAGTTGTCGTCCATGTGGTCTCGAGTCGAGACAGGAGGTCTCGAGTCGAGACAGGAGGTCTCGACAGGAACATCTGCTGACTTCCGACATTGTACTAGACCAATAGAATTTCATGATCATGATATGGTGTACTAGCCAATAACAATGCACTAACATGTTTCTTTGTCTAACACTAACCGAAAATGGATCAAACACCTTAATTTCAAATATCCACAACACATTCATATCATATTCAACGAGTTCTTCATATATTCATCATGTTCATCAACTATTCATAACACAAACAACCCTTATTCAAACACATTTTGCATTTTCGGACAAGAGTTATAATACCTAAACTAGATATCAAGCTCATCTTGCAAACAAAACATTTGTTCTATAACCTCATACATAAAATCGGATGATCAAGAACAACCCTAAGTTTATCATTCTTTTGTTGTTCAAACTATCTTGTTCAAATGTTATTCTACAAAAGTCATGTTCTCCTAAGCATGTATCATTTAATCAAACAAGAACTCATTAAATCAAACAAACACTTTTGTCATGTTCAAACAATAGTCACGGTGCATATTATCACATAATCGACACTTTATTCATGTATAAAACTTATCAAGCAATCATATTACCATATGGCTTCATCATACATCATTGTCAACCGAAATACAACACATAATAAGAATCACTAACCGGTTAGAGAAGTAGTGGTGAAAGATGAAGCTTTGTTTGGTGTGAACAAGCTAATCCAAGAACCCCTTTGTGGTCGGCCGGTTTGATCCGAGAGTGAGAGTGAAGGTTTGTGCTTCTAGGGTTTTAGTGAGAGAGAGAAGGTAGGAGTGTGTGTGGAAATGTTGCAAATGGTGCAAAGAGGCAAGGTTGGTCACTCTTGTGGGTTTTATACCCGAACCAAGTTGGTGCACCCTAGTGGGTTTCGGGTGGATTAAATGAGGTGCGGCCCAACCGGCCCAACTATCTCCTGTTCACTCGAGACCAAGTGGTCTCGAGTCGGGTTCATGGTTCTCGGCTCATTATACCTATATACATACTATACGTACAGGCACACACATAATCACATAATTTTTCTTATATCATTCATTAAACCGACAAGTTAACTATTCACATAACGTTCAAGCAAGTTACACCAAGATACAACGAAAGGTTCTGAATTTCGAGTTGTCACACATATTCCACAACAACCTTCTCCTCGTGCAAGCTCCATAGCATCTAGCGACTTGCAAAGCATGTAACAACGAGTCAACAATAAAGTTGAGTGAGTTCACGGTTGGTTGTCCATTTTAGAGTTGTTTCCAAAAACGTAGTTTAATCTTAATCAGCTATCTAGCAGTGGGGGTCACCCCATAGTTCGAAAACGTTTATTAGTTAACCATCTCATGTTCACCTTCCCTGGCTATTCTGTCCGGCACTCCGGCCGTTGGGAGCTACCCCATAATTTTAGACTACCAGACTCGTTTACCATATCGACTACTAACGAAAATTAATTGTGCCCTAGCGTCGGTGTCTATCATCACCGACGTGCCATAGTCCATTAGTACACAGCCATCCCACTGGCACGGTGTGCGGTTTGTTAAACCTAATAGCGCTATTAACGAATGACACGTTCGCCATAGCCTCGGCGATTAAGACGATACAAAAAGGGAGAGACTTCGCTGATAGAGTTCTAGTCCAGTAAGTCTAATACGTCCCAACAGGACGAGGAATTTACATTCCTGAACACGTCTCAAGGACGAGGAATTCACATTCCTGAACGCGTCCCAAAGGACGAGGAATCCCTATTCCTGTACTCATTCCCATTCCCACCGGGAATTTACAATGCTTTGTAGAAAAGTGTGAACTCACCTCGGTTGCTCGGTTTGACTCTCACAAATAGCTGGCACAGACTTTGTTAGTTTTATTTCATTCCATATACACTATATGTAAATAAGTTTTTGCCATGTATTAATATTAGGGCCTTTTAATTTCCACATGTGCAATGTTTTCTAAGAAAAACGTTTCTTCTTGGAACTCATATACTCAAATAAAATTATAACATTTTTAAAATATATATATTCAAACCAAAAGTCTTGTTAAACACCATCATATGTGATGTAACTCGAATAAAATTATAACATTTTTAAAATATATATTATTCAAACCAAAAGTCTTGTAATATAAGACTGAAGGGAGTGAGGCATCTTTTGAGGGGGCGACTTGCGCTATGTGTCGCCACGTCATCATAGAGGTAGTTGGGTAAAAAAATGGGGGTGGTGTTTATGGCAACTCAAGATGCCCAAGAAAGAGTTATGATTGGTTGTTATTAAAGTGAGGTTTTTTGATTGGTGGATGAGAAACGAAAAGAAAAAGTTTGGGCGACGAGAAGAGGACGCCGGCAGGGGGGACGCCCCCGGGAACGCCTCTGGGGGCGGTGTTCATGGCGACTTAGGGGCAACTTGGGAGGGGGAGACGCCCCACTCCCTTTAGTCTAAATACCATCACATGTGATCTAAAACATATGAAAAATAATAATTATGTTTTGTATAAATAAAAAGCTGTTGATTATTTATAAAGATTCAAAGTAATATAAAAGGGTTAAACAGTATATAATTATAGTCGTTTGAATATATAATTATCATAACTCATAGCACTCCACTGAAAATAGGAAAAAAATATATATATTATTATAACTAACTTATACAACACTAAAATTAACTTATAAAAACAATTAAGTTATCTTACACACTATATATACTTAATGGGGAGCCAAATTTAACCAATCAGATACCTTCATATTTGAATCATACACGACTTGCTCGATGATCTTTCACATAGCTTGGACAAAGAAGCCCTCTAGGATACCCGGCGTCCATTGCCATGTAGCTCCTTCGTTACTATATAAAAACACCAACACCATCACCATGTCTTGTAAGTCAGCAAGGCCAGTCGACTCTTCGGGCATACTCCAAATTCCATTGAATCTTATCAATCGACGAATTGTTCAGCCATGACCCGGGAAACATGTTAAGCGCCATTTTCCCATCTTTATGATGTTTCGCATTGTGAATGACTCAAGTACATTTGTTCCATAGAGCATCCTTTCCATTGTCCTAATTCATAAATTCATGATTCTAAGACTCTGTACAAAAATTTCAAGTTTAATAAAAAAAAATGAGAGAGAAAATAGGCATTAATTAATTAGACAAATAAATCATTTAATATCTTCCATTTATCAATGACACTTGATTGGAAAAGAGAAAAGATAAAACTATAATTATAACTCTTATAAAACACTACAATTAATATATAAAACACTAAAGTTAACTTTAACACTTATAATATACACATTGTTTTTAAGATAATATAAAGAGTAGACTACCAAAATGGTCTCTCAGGTTTGGTCACTTTTACCATTTTAGTTCAAAACTAAAACATTTTGAATCTGATTCCCTGTGATTTCAATTTTGTTGTTATTTTCATTCAAAAGCAAAATCTGGTCATATTTTTCAGTTAACATCCAATTTATTTATTTATATATTTATTTATTTATTTTTGTCTTTTTCATCCCTTTTAATGAATGGCAAAATTGTCAGATTTTTTAATCTATTATAATAAAATGCTAAAAGACCATTTTGCCTATCATTAAAAGATATAAAAAAGACAAAAAAGCTGATAACTGAAAAATATGACGTGATTTTGATTTTGAATGAAAATTACAACAAAATTAAAACTAAAAAACTAAAGGAACGCAGATTCAAAAAATTTGAATTTTAAATTAAAATAACAAAAGTGACCGAATCTAATAGACCGTTTTAACAGTTTCCTTAATATAAATAAAATATTGATAATAGATTTAAAAGTCCATGAATTTAAGTGAGAATTGTGTTTGAAAAGAAAGTACAGGTGAGATGAAATGATTGATGAAGCAGAGAAGTGTCTTATCAAATTTAAATTCTTTCCTGTGTGTTTCAACATATTTGTACAATCCCCAACTATCTTCCTTACTTTTCTTGGAGACATGACCACTCGCTGCAAACACCAATTACAAACCTTCTTTCCCCATGCTTCATCAGACTTTGGATTCATTTACTTCGACAAACTACAGATTACGTATACAACGGGAGCATTTATTTACACTTTTATATATATTATAAACCAATATTGTGACTGCATATATTTTGCATGCAGCAATATATATTGTGTTTTGTAGGTATAAAATCAATAAAATGGGATTCTTCTAAACGAGGCGGTTACTCGATTGTTATCGGTTCAGTTTGTTATAGTTCAGGAATGACATTGACACTCAGTATAACAACTGAAAAAGATGCATTGAAGGATGGCAATGGGGTGAGTTTGGGATGAGTTTAGGTAATCCAAGCCTCAAACTCGATTAGATAAGTTTGTCGTAAATCCGTCGGGTTTCTGTTGGGTAATTACCCGTCAAATAACGGGTATACCAGCGGTTTCAGGTAAATTTGTTAATTTAAAAACATATTTCTCATTGGGCACACACAACCCAAAATCCGTTGGGTTTCTATTGTGTAACTGCTAATTAATTATATATATAATTATCAATATGTACGTAAAATATATTCAAATGCATAGATGATAAAAAAGTGTATGCCAATAATTGATATTTCATCTATATATATACAATTTAAAAAATTTAATAGAAATTATATAGGGAAAACATGTACATTATATCAGGTCGGGTAAACGGGTATATTACCAAATCTCAAACCCGTCCCAAACCCACGAAAAAAATAAAATCTAATCCCAAACCCGGTCTCAAACCCGATCACCCGACCCTAAACCCGTCCCAAATGTGTCGGGTTTCAAGTTTACCCATCGGGTTCACGTTCGATTGTCATCCCTAGAATGGATCGAAAACTATAAAGACGAATACCGGTGCCGGTTCGGATAATACTGGTATCGATGTTACTTGGTCGTAATTGGTTCGGTTCGTCAGAGCACCGTAGGAATATCGAGAAAGCTATAGAAACGGTACCAGTGTCAATACTGTTTGGACGGTATCGGTTCGGTTTCTTACTTTCTTATGGTAAAGAGCAAAAAAATCATTTAAATTTGACTCATCTTATGGTAAAGAACAAAAAAAAACATTTAAATTTGACTCAATCGCTTTTGAATAAAATCTTTTAAAAATAGATAAAAATAAGCACGTCATATTCTGTTATTAAAATGACAAAAATGACAGATGACGTCATGTTATATATATGTAAAAATAAAACTAAACCATAAGAAAACTTTGATGGCATGTACTTGCGTGCCATTTTCTCAGTTATACATTAGACTGAAGGGAGTGGGGCGACCTCAAAAGAGGGCGTCTTGCGACACGTGGCGTTTGGAGGCGACTTGGGGCGTCCTCAAAAAAGGGGGCGTGGTGTTTGGGGCGACTTGGGGCGACCTCCAAGGGGGAATCCTTGAAACTTTGGGCCAGAAAGTTGTTGTGTGAGAGGGAGGAGGCGACGTGCAGAGGACGGGCAGGAGGGGGACGCCGGAGGGGGACGCCATGGGGGGCGGTGTTGAAGGCGACTTGGGGTGGGAGTCGCCCCACTCCCCTCAGTCTTATAAGACAACTTGGTTTTGAGTTAATTTCATATCCAGGCATAGATTAAAGTAAGCATATTACAACGACGTATTCACAATTTTATAAAACATCGTATTTTAAATGTTATAACATAAAAACATATCATGAATAAAAGTAGTTATAATTACACAATAAAATATATTTTTTCTTCGGTTAATCCTCCTGACATTTTGTTGTAGGTAAATGAGTTTATATAGCAAATAAATTAGAGTTATTAAATTAGAGGACACGTTAAGCGTTAAGCATACAAGATGCATGTTTAGTCTCACCTCCTTAATGATTCATAATACTAGGTTTCCTGTATAAACATGTCAAAACATACCATCAAACTCATACTATAATGATTCATATATACAAATTAAGAGTTCAGTTATAGTGCAAAAGAGTTCAAAGATAAGAAATTTAAAAAGGAAAGCGTGACAAGAATCTCATGAGAAATTAAGGGAGAAAAGTAATTTTATCTAAAAGAAAAATACATGCAAATCACATGTCTAGAAACATGCACATGTAAGTCACAAATAATATCCCCTAGTTTTTAAACGTCCGTATCTTTTTTATGCGTCATTTGTTTTAAAAATAATTTATACATAAAACCGAGCGTCTTTTTATCTTTGATATGAGTACCCTATTGTTATATTTTTCAAATTATTTTTTTTGAAAAACTTAGTTGACTATAACACAATGGACATAACATAAAACACAATGAGCATCAAACTAAAATCATAATGGAAAGTAGACAAAAAACACAATCGATGACAACTAGTATATGACACAATGGACAACAGACTAAAACACAATAGACATAACGTAAAACACAATGAGTATCAAATTAAAAACACAATGAAAAGTATCCAAAAAACACAATGAACAATAGACTAATTGATGACACTAGATAAAATATGCAATTGACAGTAGACTAAAACACAATGAACAGTAGACTAAAAACACAATGAACAACATATTAAAACACAATGGACATAAAAGCAAAAACACAATAGACAATAGATTTAAAACACAATGGATAGCAGACTAAATACAATGACCAAAAGCTATAACATAATGTATAGGAAACTCACACAGTTGAAAAACACAATAATCAGAACCGATAACACAATGTATAGAAAACCCAAATATAAAACCATCATCATTGTGTCATACATTACATTGTGTATAGGTTCTGATAAATACGCAATAGACATAACCAAATAAACATTGTGTTATAAGTTTTAATAATAACACAATGTATTAAAACCCTAATGAAAACGTAAAGACCAAAACTCAATTAAAAGACACAATGACTAGAACTTTTAACACAATGCAAAGAAAAACCCAGTAAAAATTGAAATTTTTTGTTTTATTTTTGTATAACAATATCATACTAATATGAAAGATAAAAACGCTCATTATTATGGTGACATTTTTATTTAAAAATGTCGTATGAAAAAGTTATGGACATTTTAAATTGATGGAGAAATTGACATATGTCTTGAATGTAGAGAGAGAAAGTTAATAAATGTAGAATTCCATTAGTGTCCTTCTACTCTTTTCTTTTCTCTAAAATATAAGATGAATAGACTAAAATCTTTCTTATATTTTTTATTTATTTATTTATTTATTTTGTTCTTTCTTTAATTCTAATCCAATGAATTAAATCTCACCTTAGTTTTCTTCTATCTAAAGATTCTATTAAAATAACTGAGACACATTAAATGATTCCTATGTTAGGCCACCCCACTTAAGTGTAAATTCTTTCATTTGTGTTTTAGTAAATGTGAAAATGGGATTTTAAATTGAGTTAATTAATTAGGGTGACCACCTTTAAATAGAATAGTTGTTTAATAATAAATTTACTAAATAATAAACAAAAAGAGGGTCCCTTGTTCCATTTGTTGTGTTTCATTTAGTCATGATGATTGACCTATATATGAGTTGTCTATTGATGGGGAAGTGTTGAAATTAATATGACATTTTATTTAAGTTATTGACTAATAGCACCCATATCAATTCGTTACTCAACCACTGGCTCCCAGCCCAGTGGCCAGCAACAATGAAGGATAGGATTTGGGGTCTTTGGTGACGGTTCAATCCCGAGGAGCGCTCGAGTTTTCTATTACAGTGCATTTACTCCGGAGAGTATCAGCTCTTGCGGAGGGTGCAACTCCTGTCAAGTGGCAGGGGGCTGGAAATTTTCTCGGGGGACGCCAAGCCAAACTCTAATGCACCAAGCGTGGGCCCGGTTAAGACAACATAGTCTTGGTTGCGGGAGTGGGGCGATGGTAGCTACCGATTTATAGGTAGTAGCGGCCTTGCCGTCTGTTGTGAAAGTCGCCGTCCAAAAAAAATATCAATTCGTTACTCACTATTCACCCCATATATCTTCTTTTATATATATCTTTTGTGGCTCAATGTGAGTAGAAAATATTGTCAACAAGGTGAAAGATGTGGTTTATGGGATTGTAGTTTCTGCGTGCTGGTGCTTGTGGATGACTCGGAATAGGGCGGTCTTTTCAGGAGTTGAAGCTAAAGTGGAAAGTGTGTTCAGCGAAGTTAGATCGCTAGGCTTTTTGTGGTACAAAAATAGATCTAAGAACAATCCCATCTCCTGGTCGGATTGGTGTAAATTTGTTATTATGTAAGTGTTTTTTGTGTTTTTGGCCCGCCCGGTTTGGGTGTGGTTGGTGGTTTAATGAAGTTTTCCTTTAAAAAAAAAGAGTAGAAAAATGAGAAAAAAAAGGATAAATAAGTATTTTTTTTAAAGAAATATTGGATTTTAATAATCCTGACTGTTCGTTGTTGGTCAACAACAGTCCTAACTTCAAAAATAATCACTGCCAGTCCCAACTAATAACATATTGGCCTCCAATGGCAAGTCCAATCACGTCACTCAACATTCATTTTTCATTAAAATTAAGGGTTTTTTCATACATTTCATAGGTAACCACGGTTAAGGGGAATTTTTGTTTCTTTTTTTCCTTTTATTAGATACTAACGTCGAGTGATGACGTTGATTGTAACTTGTTTTTTTATTTTTAATGAAATTAAAGTGTTTAATTTTTTAATAAAATATAATTTCATATATTAAAATAATCTGACCCCAGGATCTTATGCTTCATTTTTTTCTTGACACATGGAAAAAATGACATTGCTTGATTTGAATGTTAAGTTATCTAATTATGACAAAATGATACGAGTGATATAATTAGAACACTTTTAAAACTTAGTTACTATTATGTGACATTTTCCCTGCTTTTCCTTATAGAAACTCACAATTATATGTGTATACGACATAAAAAAAATACTTTTTGTAACAACCTCCGAAATTTCAAGTAACGATTCCCAAAGTACATTTAAAGGAACCCTGACAGAAACCCCGAAATTGTACGACACGACCCAAAGTGAAAATCAAAGAAACTTGAAACAGGGACCCCCGGAGACACGCGGGGGGATCCCCTAAAACTCATGTGACACGCGGCGGCATGTCTGGACACGTGGGACTCAAAAAACGACAACTGGCCAGTCTATATTTGCAATAAGGCTAATCTAGCCTAGGGGGTATGCCCCGCGACACGTGGAAGGGAGCCGGGTATGGGGCGCGACGCGCAGGGGGTTCCAATTGTGGGTATATATGCAGCAGAGTGGGACTGGGTCAGTTGCTCAACTTCGTTTTACTACTCGTCGTTCTGATTCTTTCAACAAAGCCCCTAAATCCCCGTAACGCTGCTCCGATATCAGGGTAAGAACTCTAATCGCTGACACGGTACTATATCCGATCGATTAAAACTGATCCAATAGACGTTTAAGTGATGCTGGTACCCGGCTATACTTTGTCATTCGTTGTGGGTTTTGATCTCGTGATTATCGTTAAAGTTGAATTGAGTTAATATACTAATACGTGTGCATTGTATATTCAATTAGGTATACCAGCTCTAAACCAGTAGGCAAGGCCTATCAACTTAAACCTGCAATGTGAGTCATTCTATTTTTCTCAAATTGCTTTCAAAACCCTATTTGTTTTACAGGTTGTATTTACAGTGATTAAGTTTTTGTATTCTGCAATTACTGCCGGTATGTGGGGTTTTGTATACACTACTTGATAAGCTTCACCATTGGACAATGGGTTAGCCAATGTGTAATATGACCATAGTCACAGATCCGGTCGAGTGACAAATACCGATTTGGGGTAATTGATAGATATAAACAAATGTAAAAAAACCCTTAATAATCTAAATTATAACAAAGTGTTTTCTTACAACTGAATGAACTCACCAGTATTTTTCACTGACCAAACGTTTTTAAAACGAGTTTCAGGTAACTTACTGTGAAGAAAGGAAAAAGTGTCGCGAAGCACTTCAGCTTAAATAAGTGGCTATGTAAACCTGAAATAAACGTGTTTTCTGAAATCAAGGATTTCCCAGTGAAATATCTTTCTGTAAATACGGGGTTTACCCCACAATTTATGAAATGAAAACTTGGTGTTATGAAAACTCTGATAAAATTTTCCTGACACCCAGTCCTGATGATTTTTTCGCTACAAAATAATAAACACCGGTACCACTATTGTCTGCCTCGCGGCTCCCGAATGGGGTACGGGTCGGGGGCCGTGACAGAAGGTGGTATCAGAGCCACTGGTTTAAGCTAATTAAGTATTGTAAATAAATGTTTAAATTTAGTAGTCAGGAATGTGATTAAATGCTCTGTGACACATCTGTGATACTAATCAATATTATATATTCGATTTTTGGAGTTCGCGTGTTTTCATTCTTTTTTACTAATAGTATGAACGAGTTAGTGGAGGCACTCCAGAACATATCTGTGAATTCAATAGATAGGGAAACGACAGAGAGACAGACGGGATATCAAGCTGAAACTGACGAACCCATGGTGTTTCAAGCTTAGGGAAAGCCGAAAGCACCACCAAAGAAGAGAAAAAGGTTGCTGGATTGGAAAAGAGGCAGAAAGAAGAAACCGGCTGCCCATAAAATCAAAAAGACTGTTGAACCAAAGGATAAAGAAATTATAGGAGAGAGTTCAAACCAAGCCCCAATGTTACCCACTTGGGAGGAATTGGATAGAAATTGGCAAACTGTGATCTGTTCGAGCCAATGAATGAAATTAACCCGAACACACCAATACCACCGGAAATGCCTATAAATATGGAACCCGTCATACCCGAACCGGCCATTCCTCAACAGCCACTCCAAAATCAAGCAGAGGAGTGGTGGACAAGTGACTGGGCTTTCCAGAACCTGATGAACAACCCTAATCCCTGTTACCCCCAGTTCGAACCTGCTCCTGCATGTAAGCAATCTAAAAAAGACACTTTCCGAATAAAAGTTTGAAGAATCAATAAGTGTTTATCCCCGTTGCCTTTGATACATTTAGTTCCTTAGCCCTGGAGGCTGTGGAATTCCTGAATAGGGTTCAATGAGTCGTGTATAGTACTTTTCGACCCCTAAGACTCATAGCTTTGTCTTTAGTAGGACTGGGTTTGTTAATCAAAATAGGGTTGCGACGCAACTTGTTGCTCATTTACCTACCTTTTTTTTTTTTTTTTTGTAAATTGTTATGTTAGCAATTATATCATAAAAACAATTTGGGTCTAGGGTTACTATTTTCATTTATGAAAATCAAACACCTTTTAGTCTGATAATTTATCTATTCAACTA
The DNA here is from genome assembly GCA_030545235.1 of Helianthus tuberosus. NCBI lineage: Eukaryota > Viridiplantae > Streptophyta > Magnoliopsida > Asterales > Asteraceae > Helianthus > Helianthus tuberosus. The sequence continues at coordinate 130,420,851 of CM060427.1, read as the reverse complement.
GTTTTACAGTGAATTGATGTGTTTATGTTTTAAGTTGTAAACTTACAATACAATAAATCAATCTGAAAAGTTATACTTGGTACGTGATATGTTGGTCTACATGTCATATGTTTTCTTTGATTGTATGATATATTTCAATATATTTGTGGTCATTTCTCATTAGCTTTTATATTCCCTTTGTTTTTACCATATAGAAAAACTTTTAATTTACTTCCAAAATAAACAAAAACATAGTCCTATTTTCATTGCCACAAATAAACAAGCAATAGAATGGCAACAGAAAATCTGATATGACCTTTTGTGATGTCAATCAACTTTTGTATTATTCGCTTATTTCTTTCTTTTGTGCTTACTTTTTGTTATTTTCAATAATAATTATATAAAATCATAATCATTCTCCAATTTGCCACTTACCAATTAAAAATGAAAAAAAAACTTATAATATAATATAACAAGACAGAAAGCCGGATATGCAAATCTAGTACCAATTGGCTAATGCCCGAATGTTGTGTGATTTATGCAGTAAAATATATATATAAGTGAATACGGAGTTTACACATATATGGTTAGGGTGTAAGGGGCACTCCTCTAAGTGGGGAGTGACATCTCTTACCCACAGCCAATCAGCACGCGTCACGTCAACTCCCCACTTAACTCCCTTTACACCCTCAATTTGATGGCGGCACTCCTCTCTTGGGGACTTGGTTTTATTTTTTTTATATAAATATTTTTATAAAAGTAAAACATAATTTAAATTAATTAAAACTAAATAAAAATAAAAAATAGAACATTTCATTTAATTAAAAACAAGTTTGAGGGGCATTTTTAAAAGTAATAAAAAAATTTAAGTGTTTTTTTAAATTAAAAATAAAACTTAAGGGTTATATTTGAAAATTCTTTTTCTTCTTCTTCTTCTTTCTTCATCCTCCCCTTCTTCTTCTTCATTTTAACCTGCACTTTCATCTTTACCTGCAAATTCTTTGTTCTTCATCCTCCTACAAAATCACAAGGGAAAAAAAAAACTAAAAAATATACAAGTTTCACACGGTGAATGATACCCGCTCCCCACTCCTCGATTTGGGTCACCGAGGGATCGGCGGCGGTGTTCCTGATCGGGTAGTACACTCACCGCACCCCTCCCCGCACGCGCCCCGAACACCCTTATTGGTGGTCAAATTAACTTTTTAAATGTTTTAGAATGTTGTGATTTATGTAGTTAGTTAATATATATATATATAGGATAAGGATCATGTGAGAAGTAGTAGGCTAAATGAGAAACTTGAGAAGCATTCTGGACCACACATTTTCCCTAAGCAAAAAAATGCAAAAAAAAAAGGTGAAAAAATGCAATTTTTTTTTTTTGGAAAAATCGCAGCTTTTTCTTTAAGAATAATTTTTGTTTTTAATTTTTTTTTTGGATTTATACACATGTGTATATTGTTAATCTTTTAACTATACATATATGTATATTGTCAATTATACATATATGTATATACATGTTTAAAATTGAAAAATAATTGTTATTTAGGGTTTAGCATTAGTATTTAGGGTTTAGCATTAGGGTTTAGGGTTTAGCTTTATGGTTTAGGGTTTAGTTTTAGGGTTTAACATTAGGGTTTAGTATTAGGGTTTAGCAATAGTATTTAGGGTTTAGCATTAGGGTTTAGCTTTTGGGTTTAGCATTAGGGTTTAGCTTTTGGGTTTAGCTTTAACTTTTGGGTTTAGCTTTATCTTTAGGGTTTGTATTAGGGTTTAGCATTAAGGGTTTAGCTTTAGTGTTTAGTTTTAGCTTTTGGGTTTAGCATTAGGGTTTAGCTTTAGGGTTTAGAATTAGGGTTTAGCTTTAGGGTTTAGCATTAGGGTTTAGCTTTAGGGTTTAGCTTTAGGGTTTAGAGTTTAGGGTTTATGGTTTAAGATTAACAATATACACATTTTTTCAATTTTAAACATGTATATACATATATGTATAATTGACAATATACATATATGTATAGTTAAAAGATTAACAATATACACATGTGTATAAATCCAAAAAAAAAAATTTTTAAAAAAAAAAAAATAATTCTTAAAGAAAAAGCAGCGATTTTTCAAAAAAAATAAATAAATAAATAAAAAATTTTGCATTTTTTTCACCTTTTTTTGCATTTTTTGCTTAGGGAAAATGTGTGGACTTCTCTTAGGATGGACTTCTCTTAGGATCCCTACCCTATATATATATATATATATATATATATATATATATATATATATATATATAGGGGAATGTTCAAATGAAAACCACTAGTTATTGTGAAAACTCGAAAACTAACTAAAAAAGCCTAAAAAACATACAATTTTTTTTTTTTTGCATACCAATTTTTGCTATTTAAATTATATAAAAAAAACTAGCGATTTTTATAAGAAAATTGAAAAAAAAAAATGTGTGTTTTTAGGCTTTTTTTTAGTTAGTTTTCGAGTTTTCGCCATAAAAGTGGTTTTCATTTGAACCTTCCTCTCTATATATATAGGGTAAGGATCCTAAGATAAATCAACCTTATTTGAGAAACTTGAGAACCAATCTGGACCACACATTTTCCCTAAGTAAAAAATGCAAAAAAAAAAGGTTAAAAAATGCAATTTTTTTTAGAAAATTCGGAGGTTTTTCGTTAAGTTTTTTTTTTAAATTTTAGGGATTTATACACATGTGTATATTGTTAATCTTTTATCTATACATATGTGTATATTGTCAATTATACATATATGTATATACATGTTTAAAATTAAAAAATAAGTGTTATAAACCCTAAACCCTAAAGCCAAACTCTAATGCTAAACCCTAAATATTAATGTTAAACCCTAAATAACACTTATTTTTCAAGTTTAAACATGTATATACATATATGTATATATGACAATACGCACATATGTATAGTTAAAAGATTAATAATATACACATGTATATAAATCCCTAAAAAAATTTAAAAAAAAAATCTTAGAGAAAAAGCTTCGATTTTTCCAAAAAAATTTTTTTTGCATTTTTTTACAATTTTTTTGCATTTTTTTGCTTAGGGAAAATGTGTGGTTCAGAATGCTTCTAAATTTTCTCAATTAGCCTACTATTTCTCACATGATACTTATCCTATATATATATCGTGAAAGTGTAAAATACAATATCCCGTACAATACATACAATATTGTGAAATCGCATGTTATAAAAAAACATGTTGGAAATCGCATGTTGGTTTTTTTGATGAAATCGCATATTGGTTTTTTTTAGCAATTTCGCATGTTGGTAAATATGATAAAATCGCATGTTGTTATATAAAGAAATTTCGCATATTGATTTTTCAACACAAATCGCATGTTCAAAAGTGAATTTACACTAGATCGGACGACTGAGATGATCGCATATATATTGTACGATAAGAGCTATTCTACGTTAACCTAACCCTATATATATATGTGTGTTTGTGTGAGAGAGAGAGAGAGTGTGAGAGATAGAGAATACGAAGTTTATACATATATGGTTATTGGTGGTCAAATTAACTTTTTAAATGTTCTCTAAATATATTAGAATGATAGCATTATTGCCAATTTCAGATGAAATTCAATTACATTACTTATAGATTTTGAAAGTTTATTGTGTTTTTAAATGACAATACAAGTACTATATAATTAATATACATAGGATTAAATCTATGTCTATATTTATACTATCTTAGTGGAGGGTTCAAATGGGAATAATTTTTTTTAAGAATGAAAAAGAAGAAATTTCAACCAATAAGAATCCTTTATTTTACTTAATTTATTTTTTGTATTTAATATTAGTGTAAGGGTATATTGGTAAACTTAGATAAATCATTAATTGGTAGTCTTCTTTTTTAATAACTAACTACATTAAATTTGTAACTTGTTTTCAAAAAATATATTATTTCAAAGAAGAAGAAAAAAATAATTTAAAGTGTATGATAAATTACGAGTTGTGTAAGAGGAATTACGAGTTGCGTAGGATAAATTTTAATATGTGTAGGATAAATTTCAAAATGTGTAGGATAATTTTTATGTGTGTAGGCAAAAAATTTAGTGTGGAGGATTATAGTTTTTATGACTAATTAATTAGTCAAAGATAATAATAAATGAGATGAGAGAAAAACTATCTAATGTTTTACAATTGTACCCTTTGTTCTTTTTCTTCTCAATTTAATTTTATTCTAAAATGAACCTCCCCCTACTACCTTATTAAGCAAAGTAGGTTTTCTACCCTTATGGTAATTTTACATTATGTACACATCTTCAAGCAACATGTACAAAAGGGCCAATCAATTTTAGAGGGGCTAAACTTGTTTATTGCCCAAAAATTTAAGACACTTTAGGGGTATTTTAGGGATTTTGGCACCTTTGTAACCTATAATGTTAATGTGACGTGTGAAGAGTCTAATTTAATTGATTATTGATTAAATTTATTGTAATTTCCACAAATTAGAATGAATGCACATAGATTTTTCAATTTAAAAAGTAAGAGTTGAGGTGAGGGTTTTTTATTTTATCAAATTTTATATGTTTGTGATCTATCAATTATCAGTGTTCTTGTAAGTGGTTTAACTTTAGATAATGCTAATCCATATGTTCATTTTGTTTATATATTTTACTTATAAATGTCAATCAAATTGCTTTCAATTTCAAGATTGTTAGTTTATATAATTGTTTAAAAGACCACCATAGAAGAAAAATTGGTGATAAAAATGTTTTGAAAAGTGGACAAAATAACTACAAAGTAATGAATTGCATGAAATTGGATATTGAAACAAATACGAGATGTTTTGAAGTTTTCTAAATTTAATTAAAAAATATGAACAGAAAGTTAATTCATATTAAACTCCATAAAAGCCATGAAACCAATGAACCACTAATGCTTATTCTTTATTACAAAAACTGCTGCAACTGATCATTTCCATTGATTAATTTCTTTGTGTACGTATGGTAGCAGAAAGTTTATAACCGATGGAGGTTCTCACAAATCGTAATTAATGGTGTTGATTCTCATTAAATGGAAAACTATTGTAACTTCTTTTGCCACTTTAATCTTGAGATTTAAACACCCCAAATCATTGCGGTTCATCATATTAGGTGATCAAATCCTACCAGTACTCTCTCTTTCCTCTTTACTGCTGCCTAGGAACATCCCATCTGGTTTCCGTGTGATAATGCAAACATCATCATGAGTCATGACCGATGAAACCACTCGCAAAATCCTCTATCATTGCAGAATTTCCTCCCAATCCAGATTGACACTACGGTTGCATTAAAAGGCCTCCTCACACGAACCACGGTAGATTATACTCCTTACTCATTAGTATGTTTTTTTTATTTGAGAATTGATGATACAAATAAGAAAAAGGAATGAAACAACTAAAAAATGAACACGAGTCACCGAAAAATGTTTTTTTATTTGCATGGGGATGAAGACGATATATTTGAAAATAATAGTTTTATTTCTAAACAATGGACCATATTTATGTTTATATTTTAATGGAATGCTAACTCCAAATTCATTTACAGGATATGCATCATCTTTAAAGGAATTTCCAATTGAGTTCTTTCAATCTGTTGAGACATATGGACCCCTGATACTATTGGCTCAGTTGAGATCATCAAGTTTAGTCTAGACCCTAACTGTGAAACTTTCATCTTTTGCATTATAAATATAGCATCATCATACTGATTTGTTATTGCTGATTTTATATGGTTTCTGTATTCTGAATGGTATGGTTGGTCTGCGGAACTTATAAAACTAGGGCAAGAGGCATTAGCCAATCCAGTGCAAAGTAGTGGTCTCAGATCAGCACTTTTGTTAGATGTGATATTCTGCCTGCTCATTTAGTTAATTTCATAAGAGGAAAATTGGGACATGAACTGCAAGATATGGATGCAAGTAATGGTGGCAAAGTGAGCAGGTCAGATAAGTTGCGTAATGGGTTAAATGTGTTTAGGTGCTGAGACGGCAGAGGTTGATCTTTTAACCCTATTTTCTTTCAATTATATCATTATTAATACCGATCAACCAACCTATCTCATCACAACCGAAGTTTTAAAAACGTTATGCTCACTACCAAGTGACCTGTATTTTCGACTCCCCTCGTAAAGCACGGGTTCCCCACTATTAATAAAGTGCAGGCCTATTGAGCACTTCTCTTTGGATCAACATCATAAATTCCCATGAAAATTTTTAGTATCATATTTGCCCATCCAAAATATAGTCGGATATTATCAAATACAGGGATGAGCTCGGTATCATATCGGTACCGAACCATTCCGATACCTAAATTACCAATCCCGAAAATCACCCAAAATGGATACTGATACTGAAAGTGCTCGATACGGTACGGTTAGAGTGACGGGTTAGGTTTTATATGTGACAAACTTCATGCTTTAACGTCTGCATTTGTAATAGACATTATAATTGGATCTGGTATCAGTCGGGACACCCGCCGCAATGCGCGGGCATTCCCACTAGTATAGCATAAAAGATTCACACAACTAACCTCGATAAAGGATTCCAAACATATTGTAAATTGTAGATGTATAACATATAAACTTAACTTGTATTGAAATTTATGTTTACTTTTTCTCCTTATATATCCGATCTTAAAAACAATCGATTAACCATATGTAATTTACTCTTTGCTATTCGGACCAACTAAATATCAAAATGAATATAAAGTAGGGTTATTGGATTTTAATAATACTAAGTTTCACCTGTTGGCCGATAATCTCAACTTTAAAAATTCCGTCTAACGATCCCAACTTGTAAGAACTTGGTCCCTATTAATCATTTTCTAACATAGGTGCACTTAAATTAATTAAGCACTATGCAGGTGCACTTGAATCTATTGAGGAGGCCAAATTCTTAATGTTTGAAAAAAGATCAATGGGAACCAAACTTTTACAAGTTGGGATCATTGGAGGGAATTTTTAAAGTTGAGATTATTATCGGCCAACAGATGAAAATTGGGATTTATTAAAATCTAATAACCCTATAAAGTATGATTCAAACAACATTTCCGTATATCCAATTTTAAAAAGAATCGATTAAACCATATATATAATTTACTCTTTGCTATCGGACCGACTAAATATCAAAATGAGTATAAAGTACGATTCAAACAACGTTCCCGTCTATCCTATCTTAAAAATAATCGGTTAACCATATATATAATTTACTCTTTGCTATTCAAACAACATTTTCGTCTAGTCAAAAGCGCAATATGCAATAGTGACCATCGAATGCAGGAAAAACTCAATTAGTCAGGAACATGAGAATATGAGATCCTTTTTTATTAATTGAGTTAATTACACCGTTAGTCCCTATGGTTTATGAAAAGCAACAACCCCAGGTACTAAAAGTTTAATGTAACAATCTAAGGTTTTAACTTTTGATTTTGTAACATCCTAGGGCCTTAAGGCTAACGACCGTTGAAAACTAACTGAGAACTTAGTACCCAACCATGAACTTTGGAGAAACCACATGGATTAACCACAAACTTAACTCTTGTAATATATAAAACACAATTTTTCATTTTCTTTTATTATTTAATTAAACCTTTTTAATTATGTAAGTAAACCATTACTAAATAATTATACGTAATTGACGTATTAAAGCTAATTTGAAGTCACTTCAGTAATTAGCTTACAAATAAATTAACGAGAATATTTCACAAAATGATAACCAGCTTTTATGAGTGTTTCAATTAGGTCACTCATAGAGAAATTGTTCTAATTAACTCAATAAAGTTTATTTTGTTTGCTAATCCTTTATAATTAACCTGAATGGGAGGCAAACTATCTTAGGTGACATTTATTTTTTTTAATTTTTATTAAATATGTTGACATAATTTATTTAATAAAAGAGAAAAATAAAGTTAATCAAATAAAAATAGATACACATTGTGATCATTCGGTACTGTTGCACCACCACCTAACCGTTGAACCACCACCGTGCCATCAAACCATCGTACCACCCAACCGTCACCCAACGTAGCATCCAACTGTCGCACCACCAAATCGTTGCACCACCCAACACTGTCGCATCATCATGCTGCATCACCACCGTACCGTGGAACCACCACTGGCACCGTGCCGTGGAACCATTCAACCATTTTTTGGTGACCACCATGCACATGAGAATTTAGTTCTTGATGGATATAAAGTGATAAATGGATGAGAATAAAGATATGCTAAACTTCATAAAAATTTAGTTCAAACTAAATTGTGATGAATGGATGGGTAGATGATGGATATAAACTTCACATTTGCTTTATTGTTTGATGACCTTCTTCAAACTAAACTTCATATTGATCAACGATGTGCAGTTTTTTTAATAAAGTTGAATTTAGTTCTTGATGGATATAAACTTTAATTATTTTTAGAGTTAATTACATAGATGGACCCTGTGGTTTATATCTAGTTTCACCTTTGGGTACTAACTTTTTTTAGCAGGTTTAGGTTTTATGGTTTCAATTTTGTAATACCTTTGGGTAATAACACCAAAATTATCAATATAATGACTAAAATACCCTTCCATTCTTTTTAATCTTATCAATGTAACACATTTGGGTACTAACACTTAATTTTATTTAAGTTTAAATCAATTTTACAAAATATATTTTTTTTTATTTTCATCTTTTTACTATATCTCTTAATTAACATAAAATCTATTTATTTTTTTATTTATAAATATAAATTAAAAAAGTCAGAAAACGTCCGCTCCATTTTTTTTATTAATAATATTATTAAATAATACTAGATAAACATCTGACTAATATTATGAATATATAAAAACTCTTTAAAATATAAATTAAATAATGAAACAAATGATATAATAAGTATCTATTAAAATCTATAGCAATCTTGAAAACACACGAATATAATATCTGAAAATTAGTTAAATTAATATATCAAGATATGTAGCATAATCGAGAAAAAACTATTTAAAAATAACTATAACTAATTTAATATATTTTGTAGTAAAATCGTAAAAATGTATAATCTAATCTGATTTGTTTGTTACGATCAATTACTTGGCACATTTTGAGACGGTGTGATTAAACCATGACGTCTCTATTTTATTTGTGTATCTATGTGCTTAGGAACACTTTAGTTCCGATAAGATACAGTCTTTTATTATTATTGTTATTGGTTTATATTATTTAATCCCATATATTTAAAATTACAAAAATTAAAACTAAATTTTATACATTAAACACGTGTATACACGGAGTTTTAACCTAATATCTTAATAATAATTTATTTTCACATTACCATCTATTATTATACCTATTGAATGTTTAATTATTTAAGATTTTGAGCAAGTTCTGTCGTGCTAAATTATTTATCATTTCTTAAAAAAATATATATAAATATTTACTTATAAAAAAAATAAATAGGTTTTATGTTAATTAAGAGATATAATAAAGAGTTAATTACATAGTTAGTCCCTGTGGTTTACACAAAGTAACAATCTAAGTTACTAATAGTTTAAAATCACATCCTGGGATACTAACTTTCCATTTTTTAACATATGAGGGTATTAGTTACATAGTCCTTGTGGTTTACATAAACTAACAATCTAAGGTATTAATAGTTAACAGGGAATTAACGTTAATACCCTCATATGTTAAAAAAATGGAAAGTTAGTACCCCAGGATGTGATTTTAAACTATTAGTACCTTAGATTGTTATTTTATGTAAACCACGAGGACTAACTATGTAATTAACTCTATAACAAAAAGACGAAAATAAAAAAAAACAGATTTTGTAAAATTGATTTAAACTTAAATAAAATTAGGTGTTAGTACCCAAAGGTGTTACATTGATAAAATTAAAATACAGAAAGGTATTTTAGTCATTATATTGATAATTTTGGTGTTTGTACCTAAAGGTTTTACAAAATTGAAACCATAAAACCTAAACCTGTTAAAAGAAGTTAGTACCCAAAGGTGAAACTAGCTATAAACCACAGGGTCCATTTGTGTAATTAACTCTTTTTTTTTTACTAAAATTGAATTATGTGTAAAAAAGGCTTAGAATTAAAAGTGACTTATTATATGGTTTTGAGAACTTTTTTTTATAACTCATATTGACCATTTTGGATTTTATAAATTAACGTGTTTTGGTTTGTCCTCATTTTTATGTTTTTAGTTAAATAATAAAAAAGCTTAGTTAAAGAAAAAAAGAAAAATATAAAATCTGTGTTTTAAATACTATCAGAGTTAGTTGCGGGCTTAGTCCCTGTGGTTTCTCCAAAGTAACAAAGTTGGGTACTAAGTTCTTAATTGACAAAAATACCCTAAGTTTTCAGTTAATATTTAACAACTGTTAGCTTTAAGGCCCTAGAATGTTACAAAATCAAAAGTTAAAACCTTAGATTGTTACTTTAAACTATTAGTACCTAAGGTTGTTACTTTCCATAAACCATAGGGACTAACGGTGTAATTAACTCTTATTAATTATTAAATTTTGGTATGTAGTTGTAGAAAAAAAACTTGATTAGGAAACTTAACAGATAAACATCATTAATTAATTGAGATGTATTAAGAATTTACGTATGTTTTCAGTCGAATTACCAAGTTTTGAAATGTGACTAAATGTCTATTGCACTTGATGGTAAAAAGGACGCCAAGGCCACTTTTCAGTGGATCCATGAGATGGAAGTTGTTATTAACATCAGTCGATGCACGCCCACACAAGCAGTCATGTATGTCACTCACTCATTCAGGTCTGAGGCATTATTCCGGTGGGATAATGTCAAACAAGCCAAAGGACCTGGAGTTACTGCTGCTTTAACTTGGAACGAGTTAAAGGAGCTTATTATGGAGAAATTTTGTCCTGAAATCGAAAAAGACAAAACCGAAAGAGAAGTTATACAACTACAAGCTAGCACAATGACACATCGTCAGTACACAACCAAATTCGATGAAATGGCTAGGTTGCTTCCTGAGCATGTAACCCCTGAAGCCAAGCGAGTAAAAAGGTATGTGTAAGGGTTACCTCCCCGCATTCGAGAATTGGTTAGAATGTCTGCCCCAAAGACCTACGAATTGGCAATTGTGTTAAATGTGATTGCATACGAAGAAGGACAGATAACGACTGACAATAAAAGGAAGCGGAACGAGGAAGAAAATCAGTTGATACAGAGAGAGAGAAAGTTTCAGAGGAATGGGGAAACTTTGTCGATAGGCAAGATAAATATGTTAAGAATGACGCAGGGGGAAGGTCCTAGGAATCCAAATGTTTAAAATGTCCGCATGAGAATCACGCATGGAAAGACTGTCCAAAGAATAGATGTTTCAACTGTTGGGAGTATGGACATCTACGAAGTGACTGCATGAAACCTCCCCAACCAAAGCCTAAAGAGAATCAGAACAAGGCTAAGGGTCGAACGTGTGTGTTAAAAGAAGCCGGAGATGAAGCCATAGCTGGTACGATTCTGGTTAATAATATATATGCAAAAGTATTATTTGATATTGGAGTTAATAGAAGCTTCATCTCAACTGCCTTAGTTCCCTGCTAGAACTTAGTACCACAAACCCTTGAAAATGCATATATAGTCGAGACAGCCAGCGAAGAGTAAGACAGAATCACCCACGTCTTTAGGGATTGTGTTATTAAACTAGTTAACAATGAATTCCCTATAAACCTAATGCCGACCACTCGAGTGGTTATGACGTCGTTCTTGGGATGGATTGGTTAAATAAGAATTGTGCTCACCTTGATTATGAACACAAAACGATAACATTGCGTAATCCAGATGGAGGAGAGTTATTAGTTAATGGAAATGATGCAAACCCCAAAACCGAAATCATCTCTGCAATGAAAGATATAAGATATATCTAGAAAGGATGTATTGCCTTTCTCGCATTTGCAGTAGATGCTAAGAAAGAGGGTCAAGTCAATGAAATCCCCATGGTGTAGGACTTCCGTGACGTATTTCTGGAAGATCTAGCGGGACTCCCACCTGAACACCAGATAAAGTTTCACATTGAATTGATACCTGGTGCTAAACCAGTAGCGAAGGCGCCTTACCGTTTAGCCCCTTCGGAGAGGAAAGAACTTATGAAGCAGATTGACGAACTTTCCAAGGCCCTTTGGATATGATAGAGTTTCACATTGACATGATACCTGGTGCTGAACCAGACCCAAACCCCCGCTCATAACCAAGGCCAGCCCAAGCAAACAACGGTCGAGCCTGCTATAAATGTGGAGATCTAAACCACTTTTGCAACACGTGTCTGCAATGCAACAATAACAACCAGCAGCAGAATCCTCGCGAACGAGCCTTCGTGATCACAACAGCTCAAGCTCGGAACAACAACGATGTCATCAACGGAACGTTCCATGTAAACTATGTCTATGCCTCTTGTTTATTTGATACCGGTACGGATAAAAGTTTTGTATCCGTTAAATTCGAACCATTGCTTAAGTGTAGACGCTCTAAGTTGCCAAAATCATTCGCGGTTGAAGTCGCTAACGATAAGTCACTAACTGTTGATTCTGTTTTCTCTAAATGTTCCTTGAATCTCAACGATCACAAGTTTTCGATTGACCTCATACCCATGCAATTGAGTAGTTTCGATATCATAGTAGGCATGGATTGGCTTACGCGAGTTCGTGCTGAAGTTGTTTGTTCTGAAAATTTTATTCGTATTCCCCTTCCTTGTTGTAACTCTTTGCACGTCTATGGTGAGAAACCTTCTAAAGGCCTGAAGCTCAGGTCGTGTACTGAAGCGAACAAGTACTTGCGCAAGGATTACTTTGCCTTTCTTACCCAAGTTGTGGAACAGAAGGATAAGGATAAGAGCGTGAGTGATGTTCCTGTTGTTTTGCGATTTTCCCGACGTCTTTCCCGAAGATCTACCTAGTACTCCTCCTCGTTCAGTTGATTTTCATATCGATTTAGTCCCTGGTGCGATTTTCATATCGTTCAGTTGATTGGCGATTTTCCCGACGCCTGTTGCTAAACCTCCATACTGCCACGCACCATCGGAAATGCAAGAGCTATCGAGCCAACTTCAAGAATTACTTGATAAAGGCTTTATACGCCCTACTACTTCTCCTTGGGGCGCGCCGGCTCTCTTTGTCAAGAAGAAGGACGGTTCCTTTCGGATGTGTATCGATTATTGTGAACTTAACAAACTCACCGTCAAGAACCATTATCCCCTTCCTCGCATCGAAGACCAATTCGATCAACTTCAAGGCGCGACGTGTTTCTCTAAGATCGATCTTCGTTCTGGCTACCATCAACGTCGAGTCCTCGAAGAAAATATCCCTAAAACAACCTTTGGTACGCGATACGGACATTATGAGTTCGTGGTCACGCCCTTCGGTTTGACCAACGCACCTGCGGTCTTCATGGACTTGATGAACCGAGTGTGTAAGCTTTACTTAGACCGTTTTGTGATCGTCTTCATAGGTGATATTCTGATCTACTCTAAGACCCAAAAAGAGCACGAGCGACACTTGCATCTTATCCTTGAACACTTACGCACTGAACAACTTTACGCCAAATTCTCTAAGTGCAAATTTTGGTAAAAAGAGGTTCAATTCCTTGGTCACGTCGTAAACGAGAAAAGTATCCATGTCGATCCCGCGAAAATCGAAGCTGTGAAGAACTGGTTTGCACCTAAATCTCCGTCTGAAATTTGTTCGTTCCTTGGATTGGCGGGTTATTATCATCGATTTATCTCTAACTTTTCAAAAATAGTCATTCCTCTCACTTCTTTGACTCAAAAGGATAAACCTTTTGCTTGGGGTCCCAAGTAAGAGGAGTCTTTTCAAACGCTTAAGGACATGCTTTGCAATGCCCCTATTCTCGCTCTTCCTAACAGAAACGATGACTTTGTCATGTATTGCGATGCATCTAACCAAGGTCTTGGTTGCGTCCTCATGCAACGAGACAATGTTATCGCTTACGCGTCAAGGTAACGCAAAATTCATGAGAAGAACTACACCACTCACGACCTTGAACTTGGTGCAGTTTTTTTTTACATTAAAGATATGGCGACACTACCATTATGGTACTAAGTGTGTGGTCTTCACCGACCATAAGAGCATTCAACACATCTTCAATTAAAAGGAACTCAACATGCATCAACGTCGCTGGGTGGAGTTATTAAACGACTATGACTGCGACATTCGCTACCATCCTGGTAAGGAGAATGTTGTGGCCGACGCTCTTAGTCGTAAAACTCATGTCAAGTGTATTCGATGTTTCCAACTTGTGGACGATCTTCGAAACCGCATTCGTGAAGCACACTACTCATCTGTTAACGAGGGTAATCTCTACGACGAGATGAAGTATGGTACTAAAGATCAACTCGTAACCGAATCCGATGGTATTCTTTACTATCTCAATCGTGTTTGGGTACGAAATCGTGATGACCTTTGAGAAGTCCTAATGAAGCAGGCACACAAGACCCGGTACTCTATTCATCCTGGTGCTGACAAGATGTACCATGACCTTCGTACATCTTATTGGTGGCCTATCATGAAGAAGGATATCGCCACCTTCGTTTTGAAGTGTCTCACATGCTCAAAGGTGAAAACTAAACATCAACGTCCCTTTGGCTTACTCGAACAACCAGAAATTCCAGTCTGGAAGTGGGTGAGTATAGCTATGGATTTCATCACCAAACTTCCTCGTACTTCTTCTGGTTATGATAGCATTTAGGTAATCATTGATCGATTGATCAAATCCGCTCATTTCCTCCCCATTCGTGAAGACTACAAAGTCGAGAAATTGGCTCGTATCTACATAAATGAAGTCATTTGTCGTCATGGTATCCCCATTGACATCATTTTGGACCGTGATGGTCGTTTTACCTCGCGCCTCTGGCAAACGTTTCAAACCGCTCTTGGTACTCATCTTAATCTTTGTACCGCTTTCCATCCTCAATCTGATGGTCAAACCGAGCGCACCGTCTAAACTCTATAGGATATGCTTCATTCATGCCTAATCGATTTTGGTGGCAACTGGGATATGCACTTACCTTTGATAGAATTCTCGTACAATAACAGTTATCACGCGAGTATTCAGATGGCATCTTTCGAAGCATTGTATGGTCATAAGTGCCATTCGACTATTTGTTGGCACGGGATCGAAGAAGCTCAGATCACCGGTCCGGAGCTCATACAAGAGACAACGGACAAGATCTTGCAGATTCGTGACAATCTACTCAAGGCTCGAAGCCGACAAAAGAGTTACGCTATTAGAAGATGCAAGCTCTTGGAATTCAGCGTTGGTGATCATATCCTTCTCAAGGTATCTCCTTTGAAAGGAGTAGTTCGTTTTGGGAAGAAAGGAAAACTCGCTCCTCACAATGTAGGTCCTTTCAATATTCTCGAGAGGATTGGCAAGGTAGCGTATCGACTAGACCTACCTCAAGAACTCAACAACGTGCACCCAATGTTTCATGTCTCAAACTTGAAGAAATGCTTAGCTGAAGAAGGACTTCAAGTTCCACGCAAAGATCTTCAAATCAACGAAACCTTACACTTCGTGGAGAAACCAGTCGAAATCATGGACCGAGGAGTCAAGCAACTAAGGGGCAGTCGAATTCCCATAGTTAAGGTACGATAGGAAGGAAAAAGTGGCGTTGAGTTTACTTGGGAACTCGAAACTGAAATGAAGACTAAGTACCTGCATCTATTCGTTGAGTCTTCCTCTTGAATAAATTTCGGGGATGAATTTCCTGAAGTAGGGGAGGCTATAACGCTTCACATTTTTAGTACATTCCTTGTTTAGAAAGTATGTTTGTATTTCTATCTTTGGAAACTTGTAATTCCTTTGTATTCGTATTTCCTTTCCAAACATTGTAATCCGAGGCTTTGATCATAATAAAACTCGATTATTTTATACATACTTGTTATACGTTGCAAACATTGATACATAATTATATACGCAAGCTCAAACTTGGAATACTTGCAACATCGGTTTATATAGGCATTTTATTTATACTTATACATATGCACTACACTTGTATGCTTAAAATACTTAAAACCGGCTAGAATATGCAAAAACCGGTCAAACCTAACCCCCTTCGTGCAACTGGCACCCTTCGCGCGAATGGGCAAACCCCTTCATGCGAAGAAGCCTCCTCACTCGTGCGACTGACTCCTTCGCCCCAATCTCACTCGCACCAACCACTCATCCGCCCCTATAAATAGAAACTCATTTCCTCACTTGTCACCTTCCCATACTCCAACTCTTTCTCAAAATTCTCTGCACTTGCACACTTCGAAGATAACATTTCAGCAGCTACAAAGTAAGTTCTAAGCTCACTAACACTATCATTTTTAACTGATTTCTCCTACTTTCTTCTTCATTTTCTTCAATCTTTCATAACTTGGTTAACCTCTTGGATGTTTCACAGACTTTCCTTGGCAGTCTAATGATGAAACTCACCACTTTGAGGTCTGAGGTAAAGATTGAAGTCTTGTTTTCATTCAAACTTTTATAAACTACTTACCTTCTTTAAAACTTAGTGAAAACTGGAAAAACTTAGACAATAGTTGTGGGTTTGTGTTAAGGTTGAATTTCACCAAGAAACTAGCTCGAAACAATAATTTTCGTGAAGAACCAAGTCCCTGTCGCACGAACTGACTCCATTCGCGCGACTGAAGCCCATTCGCACGAACGAGCCTGCTGTTGTTTTATTTTCCGTTCTTACAAACTGGAAGTGCTGAAACCATCGATGATTCGCCATTTTCAATATGGACGAACCTGTGTTTAAACTTTTTATACTTATGCTATACACAAACTTCTATACTCGCCAATACTTTTTGTATTGAACTATACTTTGAAACATGTTGCAGGAAATTGAAGACGGTGATGATTATGGAATCTAGTAGGAATGGCTAGAAACACACTTAGAAATATAGATTATGTTGTTGTATTTGTTTCTTATATTTAGTTGTATCGTTTCTTGAACTTGTTGTATTTTCTGTTTCCATGTTGTACTTGACAAATTATTCAATGAAATGAAATTCGGTTCTGATTAAATATTGTCGCAAATAGTGTTATGAAGTCTCGAGCAATCTCGTCCTCGTCCCGCACCGATGTTTCCGCCATCGGTTGGGGCGTGACATTGATGCCTACCACACCCAACTTAACACTTGGTGTGTTGCGTCATCCCGTCGTTAACTTATCACTAACTCAATTTGGTTTTTGTCCTACGTGGCCCTCCCTCTATTCTAATTGGGTTATTGTTTTTTGTCTAAGCCGTCACCCTCTAATCTAACGTCTGATTCCTTGGTTTTTGGTTAGATGATGCCTTCAAATGGTGGGAATCTCTCACTTGACCCACTAATTTCTCCTATGAACTCAAATTTGGTGGATGTTACTCCTCTGCGTTGTATGTCTACAAGGTCCATTGGTAGTTCCATAAACCTGAACCTCAATAAAGCCTGGCAAAATCAACAGTAGGAGCAAACAATCGTAGTAGCAAAGGTGTCCAAAAACCTGCTAAGCATGATAAATCTCGCTGACCTTTTGCCAATTTAAGGGTGAATGATTTTGTTCAAGACCAATCCTTCATTAACTTGCAAGAAAAAGGTACAAGCCCTATTGTGCTTTCAATTTCGAGTGGGCATAATGTGGAATCGCCTATGGAGGTGGAAATTGGGGTGCAAATTGAAGGGTTGGGGGCAGGAACTCCTATAATGTTTGATGAGGTTGTTAAATCGGTCTCCCAAACCAAACCTGACCAACTCACGTACTCTATCCTGTGACAACTGTCAAAATTCCAGGTATCCGTACAATTATTAAACAATGATTAGTGCTTAATGACTGTGCTGAATTTCAATTAATGACTTCACTTGCCTTCTGATTATTGTTATCATACATACATGTGCATCCAATATTACAAATGACATATCATTATTGCATGCAAACTTTATTGACTCAAATGATGCACGAAACTCAGTTAGCACAGTTATCAGAAAAATGCAGACGGAGTTCAGTACATAGACAGACATGGTATTGAGACACAGAATGAGCCAGAAACCAAGAGTTACACTAGTACAGTGTGTAGGAAAGTAAGGATCATGAAACTGCCTTTCTGGTGATAGTTTAAGTACCAGAAAGTGCCTAAAACTCACATAAACTGCAAAATTCTATAGAAATCAGCAAAATTCAGCATTTAAACGCTTAAATATCATGCAGAATTATGGTTAAATGGTCCAGAATGCTTTCCTAATGTCGGGAATCAAAACTGTCACAAAAGGTAACATAAAGCACACTAAACTGCATAGTTTAGCACCTTAACGAACCGGTAACCAACCGAACAACCGGACACTACCCGAAACACCAATTTTTCACTAGAAGCACTATTTTAACATTGCCAAGCTAGTTATGGTCCCCGAACATCATAACACACTATATAAAATCTAGCAACTAACTAACCTAACTAAATACTTGATTTTCAACTAACATATCTAACTATCCATTACAACCTAGCCTAAGACCCCCCACCCCCCCCCCCACCTATAATCGGCCAACATAGTGGCCCGACATGAGATTTTATTTACTTATTATAATAGATCATGTTTCTTCTTTTAAAGCACATAAACCATTAGTTAAATAAGTGATGGAAGTTATAAGAGTTAACCACTAGAACATAAACTTATCATTCTCATTCTACACAACACACAAACTCTCCTTCCTTCCCCTCTTCTACTCTCGGCCGAACACATATACAAAGGTGCGAGAGGCCATACAAGGAAGCTTGGAGCTCTTGGAAGTTGAAGGACCACTCACACAAGCTTTTATCCACTTCATTTTCATCTAGTGATCATCCCTACCCTTGAGCTAGTAGTAAGATCATTCTACTCTTCATTTTACATCTTGTTTTGGTGGTTAAAGAATGATACAAGTTGTTAATCATAAAGAACACTATGAATCAAGAACATGAAACTTGAACATAAGACTAAAATCATAAGAAAACAAGTTGTTTAAGTGTTGTTATGCCTATTGGTTGATTGATTGTCATGTTTATGATGTTAAACATCATGTGAATCTTGCTAGATGGTGATTAAAGACATAATCTAGCAAGATGAGAGGATGATTATGTTAAGATCAAATTAATCATCCATATGTAAATCATGAACTTGAAGAGTAAATTGTTTTTCTTGTAAAGTGATGATCAAAGTGAATGTAAAGTCTTGTGAATCTATGATTGAAGAATGATTTTTCAAGAAACCAAGTTAAAAATACAATATTTACTTAAGCTTGGTTCTTAAAGGAATTAACCACATTTTTAGTGGTTAATCAAGTAAAGATATATATATGTAACAAGAAAAACTCAAGAAGAAACATTTTTAGAAAATTTAATTACAAGTTGTAAAGAACTAATTTCTTCAAAAATGAAGTTTTTAAATAAACAACCACACTTTAAAGGGTAACTAAGCCTACTAAACACACTAGTAAGTTACTACAAATTTTTGTAAATTTTCAAGTTCATGAAGTAGTAATTTATGCTTGATTTTGGCAAATTGGTAAGTGTTGATTGGTTTATTGTTGATTGTGGTGATTTATAAAAGAAAATGATATGCTCTGAAAGCATGGAAACCTCCATTTTTAAGGAAAACTATGGCAAAAATTTTCTAGAAATTTAACACCTAGAAAAATATTTTTCAACAAATAATTACAAGCATATTTTAAACCATGAAATTTTATATAATTTTTGTTACAAAAATTACAAATATTGGAGATTGGTTTTTGTAAATAAAAGTGACTAAATATGTATTTAGGAAATATATATTTAGATGTCACCATGTGTGTGATTATTTGTATATTATGTGTATTAGTTATATTATTTTAGGACTTGAAATAATATAACTCACCAAAATACCAAAAATTACAATACAAAATATTACCAAAATTCCAAGAATATGAATATATAAATTATACCCAAAATATTGGAAAAACCAAACAAGGAATATAACTTACAAAAATATTCCGGAAAATTAATTCATAAGAATATTTTGGTAATTAGTATTTTGGACACCAAGAGAACAAAAATGTGATTTTTATAATTATTACAAAATATATCACATTTTTTACAAGGAGAAAATACATTATTGTTGGTAAGTAAAAATATATATTTTCTTGGAAATTATTAGAAAATATATTATCGGGAGAAAATATATATTTTCTTAAATAAACATAAAATACATTATTTTTGGGTGAAAAATAAGTTTTTTGTATATTTTCCAAGTTAAACTTGACAATATATTATTTTTGAAACTTGTATGAAATTTATAAATATTTTTGCCAACGGAAAAATTATAAGTAATTTTTCTATGTAATATTTCTTAAAATATATATATTTTGGGAATATATATTGATGTATTTTTATTAGAAATATTATTCCGGAAAACTTAATACAAAAATTAAGTATAAGGATACTTAATAAACACAATAAAGATACGTATTCTCGTACGTATAAATACACACCGGAATACGCCACCGATACTTGGCAAAAATATACAAGTTGAAGTTATGTGTATAAATACACCCATCCTTGGGGAAATATTCATGTACAAATACATAAGTGTAACAAGTTAAAATATATTATTTTAACTAATATTCTAAAATTTAATAAATATAATTTAAGTTAAAATATTTATTATTTTGACAAATAATTATATAACTTGGAATAATATTGATGACACAAAGTAACGTAACTCAAAGGTACTAATTAAGACTAAGTCAAGGCATGACCCGCTCGTCTAATTAACCGTAGTACGTTGTAGGTAGTCGTGCACACCAGTAGCAGCTTCGGGTTACGTTGGATACGAAGAACGCAAGATTGTTAGTTCATGTCTCCCTTTTCTTTTAACTGTTTTTGTTTTATAACTTCGGGGGTGAAGTACATGTTTCAAAATGTTTACAAACAATTACAAATGGTATGGTTAGCTAAGGAATGAACTGTTAGATCATGTGAATGGGTAGGCGCACACTTAAGACCATTAATCCTCGTATAAGGACCGAGGGGCATGAGTGATAGATCTATTTGGGTGTAGCGAGCCCACACCCATGTGGACCAGGGTTTGGCCCATGAAGTGACTATGTCTTACAGCTGGAAGCCCGGTACAAAATTTGCTGGTTTGATCCTTCCTACGCCGTTGCACACATGTTAATGGCCTTGCAAACCATTAATTGATATGTTTCCTTGTTTGCTTTCATACCGGGTTTACAAAACATACATACTTACAATGATTACAAAGGTTTATTTGTGCACACATACAAACACATGAACTCGCTCAACTTTTGTTGATGTTTTCAAACTACATGTATTTCAGGAAATTAAATGTAGATCTGGCGGGCGTTTGGAAGTTTCAAGTGATGTTGGAAATAAAAGATGTCATCCGGTGTCTAAGGGTTTGGATTGTGTTTCTTATCCTGGATAAGATACATATTTCAGAGCCTGGTTTTTATTAATGTCTTTTGTCGAGTCCTTATGGAACGCTAAAACAATTTGAATGGTTTGTAATGTGGATTTGAAGTCTACGTTTGGATTCTAAAACATTGTTGTTGTGATGTTTTAAAACTTAATCAATGGATGAACATCTTTGGTTTTATCATATAGTTGTTTATTATGGTTGAATGCAATGATATTAAGCAAGTCACACATAATCAAGCTTCCGCAAAAGTCAGGGTGTGACAGTTTGATATCAGAGCTTCGATTGTAGCGAATTAGGATTCCTTCTCGAGTCTAGTCTACAATCATTAGGGCTCTCACGAAAATATTTTACAACATGTTTTCATTGCATACACGAAACGCCCAGATCCAGGGAACAAACATTTTTACAAAAAGGAAAGACAAGAAACACGATTGCAAGGTTAACATTTGTGGTTTAGTCTGGGATAGACTAGGAAGGATAAAAAGGATTCGTGAGGAATAATGAGGATATATGATTTCATGATACATTGTCTTTGATTGCATACTACATGATAGTGGTTAATATATGTGCATATGTTATGATTGTTCTGTTACAGACACTATGTCTTCTTCCGAGAGCGGACTATCAGATGTTGATGATCCGATGGCTGTAGTCTCAGATGACGAGATTGCACCTGAGCCTGAGATACTTACATCCGACACTGAGAGTGACCCAGACATGCTATCAGATGACGAGGATTACTTTCAGCCGTTCGCGTTGCCTGACTTTGGAGATGATTTACCGATTGCTGATGGTACTCCAGACGAGGATCCTTTTGTTGTTCCCATTCCAGTCCATGACCATCTCATCATTGGATATCCTGATAGTGAGCATATCGTGGCTCTGATCCTCGATCCTGTTCCTCTCGTGGTCATTCCTTCTGAAGATTGGCCTTTTGACGATCTGTTTGATGATGACGTTGATCTGTTTGTTGATGGTCCTCCTAATGATGCCCATAGTGATGGAGAGATAGATGAGGACGTTGTTGCCATTTCTCCTCCTGAGATCCCTGTCATTGAGTAATCCTCTGATTCTAGTTTGCACTCTGTCTCAGATTCCTTTGAGTCTGTGACGTCCGTGACGTCCTCAGCCCTACAGGCGGTCGGATTACGGTGTTATGCTACTGATTCTGATGATGACACGGCCATGTCAGCTGCACCATCTCCTCCACACGACCTCGAGCTTGATCCTGAGCCAGATTTTGTTCCTCTTGATCAGCCTGATGTTGCACCTGCTGATCCTGAGCCCATGCCTGATCATGACCCTATTCCTGCACCCGTTGACCCTCCTGTTGTTGAGCCACTTATTCCTCCACCTGCACCCGCACCCGCTGATGTTGCTCCTTTTCCTCCTGTGGAATCTGATGTCCATCGTGTTTATTTACCTATCGTTTTCCTACAGGACATCCCTGCACCCCATCCATGGGAAGGTACTTCTGGCCAGCACCCGCGTGATGATCCTTTTGTTTCAGCAGCTTTTCCACAGATCCCTTAGGCTGCACCGTTTGCTCCTTTCACTTCTTCACCACTTGATGAGTCATTCCGATGGTTCCCACCATACTCCATGCCGATTTCAGACCCCTACCACCCCTCTCATTTTGTTGTTATACACGGGATGAGTTACTTTTATCACTTCAGCTCCAGTTTGAGATTATGAGCCGCAGAGTTTTGGAGCTCGAGCTGACTCCGCGTCCCCTACCGTGTCCTTGTCAGACTGCTTTTGTTCCCTCTCGTTCATCACCGTCCCCTTTTGCTCATCCTCCTACTCCTCTTATTCCTTTTCCAGAGTTTGATGCTCGTTTTCTTACGGTCGAGCAGCAGATCAGTTACTTGCTTCGACGTGTCTATGAGCTTGAGGAGGAGCTTACGCATGTGCGCAGCTTGCTTTTCTTTCCTTCACCTCCTCCTCCACCATCAGCATAGTTGGTTTTTGGTTTTATGTAGGTTGCATTACTTTTGATGAGAGCACCACTATTGAGCCGAGCTTGTGAAGCCTTTTGGAGACCACCTTTTGATCGTATGATTTTGTATATTGATAGACTTATTGGACAAGGGTAGTATGACCCTGTGTTCCTTTTGATGTGATACACTTTGTAAACAATGTAACTGTGGTCGATGATTAATGAAAGCTCAATCGTCATGTTCTCATTAAACACGTTGTTGATTTACCTGTTTGTGCTATGATTGTTATGTTATATGCTTGCTTGTTATGATAAATGCAATTATATATACGTACTATTTATTTTTAACGAATAAGACATAACCTATACAATCTTCTTCTTAGAAGATGCCTCCTCGAAGGAACACTCAGTTGCCCACAACCGAGGCAGAATTACAGGACCGCATTTCACAGGCAATCGCACAACATGAGGCCCTTCGCTCCGAACACAGCGGAGGCACCTCAGGGAATAACCCACCTAACGGTAATGTTTAAGTCAGTTAAGACACATTACAATACGTTTGGACATTTCCAAGTGTGTTTTGATAATGCTTTCTGTGAATGATGTTGCTTGTACAGGCTGTACTTACAAGCAGTTTCTGGACTCCAAGCCTCTGAACTTTGACGACACTGGAGGCGCCGTAGCTTTCGTGAGATGGGTTGAGAAGACAGATTCTGTGCTGCGGATGAGTAAGTGTGCGACAGAGCATCAAGTCACTTACATTTCTGGATTGTTTCTCGGTGGAGCTCTGTCATGGTGGAACCTTCAGGTTCAAACTTTGGGTGAGGCTGCTGCGTTTGCGATGTCATGGGATGAATTGAAAGAGCTGATGCATAAGAAGTACTGTTCGAGGGCTGAAATTCAGAAATTGGAAACTGAATTTTGGAATATGAAAATGGATGGTCCTAAGATTGCAGAGTATGTTAAGAGATTTCATGATTTGTCTCGTGTTGTCCCCTACTTGGTAGAACCAGAGTTCAAGAGGATCGAACGTTTCATCTGGGGATTGGCACCCCAGATTCTCAGCATGGTGACTGCTTCCAAGCCACCAACAATCACTGAGGCAATCGACTTGAGTGTGGCACTCACTGAAGAAGTGATCAGATTGGGCAAGTTTTCGATTTCTGAGCAAAAGAAGAAAGAGACTCATGTCGAGTCGTCTGGAGAGAACAAAAGGAAGTTTTCGAACTTCAAGAAGGGTACTCGTACGAACAACACTAATGCCAACAAGCGTAGGGACGCAAACCCACCAGTTGAGGCACAAGCTGGTGCTGCGAGTACTGAGAATAGAGGAAAAGGGTATATGGGCACCCTGCCCAAATGTGATGTGTGTCAGTTTCATCATGCTGGTCGATGCAGAGTTGGAAAATGTGAAACATGTGGAAAATTTGGTCATTCTAAGGAGACATGCTTGTATGGAACCGGTCGTGGAAATAGTGGTCAAAGAGGAAATGGAAATGGTAATGGCAATGGCAACCGTGGTAGAAACGGTTATGGGAATAGGAATCAAGGAGGAAACAATAATCAGGGAGGTAATGGAAACCGAAATGGAAATGGAAACCAGGCGGGAAATGGAAACCGCGGAGGAAATAATAACAACAATCAAGGTGGAAATGGGAATGGACGCGGCCAAGGTTGTTTTGGTTGCGGTGATGTAGGGCACTTCAAGCGGGATTGCCCAAAGAATAACCAAGCTCAGGGAAGAGTATTCAACATTGGAGCTAGGGAAGCTCGCCAGGATCTGAACGTAGTCACTGGTACGTTCCCTATTAATCAACATTTTGCATCTGTGCTATTTGATACCGGTGCTGACTATAGTTTCGTATCTTTAGAGTTTAAGAATATACTTGGGTTAGTTGCAAGTAAGTTAGATATCCCATACTCGATAGAACTAGCTAATGGGAAGCTAGTAGAAGCTACTGAAGTGATTAGAGGCTGTGTGATAGAGCTTGGAGAGCGGGAGTTTTCGATAGATCTTCTGCCAGTTGAGTTGGGAAGCTTCGACGTAGTAGTTGGAATGGACTGGTTATCAAGTAATCGAGCTGAGATTGTTTGCCATGAGAATATTATCCGCATCCCGATGGCGAATGAAGATACGATCGTGATTCATGGGGAGAAGCAGGATGCGCCTCTACGGATTATCAGTTGTTTGAAGGCACGGAAGTTTTTGCGTAAAGGATGTGTTGCCTTTTTGGCTCATGTCGTGGATAGGGAAGCCGAAGAACCGAAGCTCGAAGATATCCCTGTGGTAAGGGAATATCCCAAAGTCTTCCCCGAAGACTTGCCAGGACTACCTCCGCAACGACAAGCCGAGTTCCGTATTGACTTGGTTCCAAGCGCCGCGCCTGTCGCCAAGGCACTTTATCGACTTGCACCTTCAGAGATGCAATAGTTGTCAGCGCAGCTTCAGGAGCTACTGGACAAGTGATTCATTAGACCAAGCTTCTCGCCGTGGGGAGCTCTAGTTGTTTTCGTCAAGAAGAAGGACGGTAGTTTTCGAATGTGCATCAACTACCGAGAGCTGAACAAGTTAACCATCAAGAATCGGTATCCCTTGCCGAGGATTGATGATTTATTCGATCAACTTCAGGGTTCAAGTTACTACTCCAAAATCGATCTTCGATCAGGTTATCGCCAGCTGCGGATTCAGAAAGAGAGCATACCGAAGACTGCCTTCAGAACTCGTTATGGACATTACGAGTTTCTAGTGATGCCGTTTGGGTTGACTAATGCACCGGCAGTATTTATGGATTTGATTAATCTGGTTTGCAAGCCATATCTCGATAAATTCGTGATCATATTTATCGATGATATTTTGATTTATTCGTGGAAAAAGGAAGACCATGAGCAACACCTTAGAGCCATCATAGAGCTGCTAAAGAAGGAGAAGCTCTATGCTTAGTTCTCGAAGTGCGAGTTTTGGTTACGTGAGGTACAGTTCCTCGGTCACGTGGTAAATGAGGATGGTATTCATGTGGATCCCACCAAGATCGAGGCAATTAAGAATTGGGAAACTCCGAAGACGCCAACCGAGATCCGACAGATTTTGGGTTTAGCGGGGTATTATCGCATATTCATTGAGGATTTCTCCAAGATTGCTCAACCGCTGACCTCCCTTACTCAAAAGGATAAGAAGTATGAATGGGGAGATAAACAAGAAGAAGCTTTTCAGCTGCTCAAGAATAAGCTTTGCGATGAACCTATTTTATCCCTACCCGAAGGCACCGACGACTTCGTGGTATACTGCAACGCCTCGCGTCAGGGATTGGGTTGTGTGCTAATGCAGCGACAAAAGGTTATCGCTTATGCTTCGCGCCAATTAAAGATCCATGAGAAGAACTACATCACGCACGATATGGAGTTAGGCGCAGTGGTGTTTGCTTTGAAGATTTGGCGACATTATTTGTATGGTACCCGATGTACGATCTTTACAGATCACAAGAGCCTACAACACATATTTGATCAGAAAGAGCTTAATATGAGGTAGCGGTGATGGGTAGAGTTGTTAAATGATTATGATTGCGAAATCAAATATCATCCAGGAAAGGCGAATGTGGTGGCAGTCGCCTTAAGTCGAAAAGAAAGGATCAAGCCCATAAGGGTTAGGGCTTTAGAGATGATTATTCAGACAGATCTCTCGTTGCGTATTCGTGTTGCACAAAGAGAAGCTCTTAAGAAAGAGAACTTAAAGGCTGAATATCTCCGTGGGATGGAGAAAAAGTTAGTACCCAACGAGGAAGGAACCTTGTATTTTATGGGACGAATTTGGGTTCCGCTTTTTGGTGGTCTTAGAGAGGTTATTTTTTATGAAGCTCATAAATCAAGGTACTCGATCCATTCAGGGTCGGACAAGATGTACCAAGATTTGAAAGATTATTATTGGTGGCCAAGGCTTAAGGGTGATGTTGCTACTTACGTTGGAAAGTGTTTGACTTGTGCCAAGGTGAAGGCCGAGTATCAGAAGCCTTCAAGTCTTCTGCAACAGCCAGATATATACCCATGTGGAAATGAGAGCAGATTTCCATGGATTTCATAACCAAGTTGTCCAAGACTCCCAGAGGTCATGATAAGATTTGGGTAATCGTGGACCGATTGACAAAGTCTGCGCACTTCTTGCCGATCAGAGAGTAGGAAAACACTGGTAAGCTAGCTGAGCTGTACCTAAGGGAGATAGCAGCACGTCATGGAGTGCCTATCTCGATTATATCGGACAGAGATGAACGGTTTGTGTCAAGGATTTGGCAATCCTTTCAAGAAGTTTTTGGTTCTCCGTTGAATCTGAGTACTACTTTTCACCCGCAGACGGACGGTCAAAGCGAGAGAACGGTTCAAACGCTAGAAGATATGCTACGTGCTTGTGTAATGGATTTAGGTGGCAGTTGGGATACTCATCTACCATTGGTTGAGTTTTCCTATAACAACAGCTACCATACAAGCATCCAAGCTGCACCGTTCGAGGCCCTCTACGGACGCAAGTGTCGATCGTTGTTATGTTGGGCAGATGCAGGCGACAGACAGCTGGTTGGTCCCGAACTGGTCTAAGAGACGACTGATAAGATCATGCTGATCCGAGAGCGCATCAAGGCAGCTCGTGATCGACATAAGAGTTATGCGGACCAAAGAGGAAAACCTTTGGAATTTGAAGTGGGTGATATGGTTCTGTTAAAAGTCTCACCATGGAAAGGTGTGGCACGCTTTGGGAAGCGTGGTAAGTTAAACCCACGTTATATCGGGTTGTTCTGGATTCTAGAAAGGGTTGGTACTGTAGCATACAGGTTGGAGCTACCAGAAGAGCTTAATGGTGTTCATGATACATTCCATGTATCTAATCTGAAGAAGAGTCCAACTCTGGAGACAATGGTCATCCCTACGGATGAAGTTCACATTGACGACACACTTCACTTTACCGAAGAACCAGTTAAGGTTACATATTGGAAGATTAACAAGACTCGGAGGAGTAGTGTCAAGCTTTTCAAGGTTCGATGGAACGCACGTCACGGCCCAGAGTTTACTTGGGAGCGTGAAGACCGTATGAAAGCAAAGTACCCGCATTTGTTCCCCAACTCCCCTGTAGCTAGTAGAAGGATTAAAATTTCGGGACGAAATTTTCTTAACAGGTGGAGAATGTGACAACTGTCAAAATTCCAGGTATCCGTACAATTATTAAACAATGATTAGTGCTTAATGACTGTGCTGAATTTCAATTAATGACTTGAATTGCCTTCTGATTATTGTTATCATACATACATGTGCATCCAATATTACAAATGACATATCATTATTGCATGCAAACTTTATTGACTCAAATGATGCACGAAACACAGTTATCAGACAAATCAGAAAAATGCTGACAGAGTTCAGTACATAGACAGACATGGTATTGAGAAACAGAATGAGCTAGAAACTAAGAGTTACACTAGCATAGTGTGTAGGAAAGTAAGGATCATGAAACTGCCTTTCTAGTGATAGTTTAAGTGCCAGAAAGTGCCTAAAACTCACATAAACTGCAGAATTCTGCAGAAATCAGCAAAATTCAGCATTTAAACACTTAAATATCATGCAGAATTATGGTTAAATGGTCCAGAATGCTTTCCTAAGTGTCAGGAATCAAAATGTCACAAAAGATAACATAAAGCACACTAAACTGCATAGTTTAGCACCTTAACGAACCGGTAACCAACCGAACAACCGGACACTACCCGAAACACCAAATTTTCATTAGAAACACTGTTTTAACATTGCCAAGCTAGTTATGGTCCCCGAACATCATAACACACTATATAACATCTAGTAACTAACTAACCTAACTAAATTCTTAATTTTCAACTAACATATCTAACTATCCATTACAACCTAGCCTAAGACCCCCCCCCCCCCCCACCTATAATCGGCCAACATAGTGGCCCCACATGAGATTTTATTTACTTATTATAATAGATCATGTTTCTTCTTTTAAAGCACATAAACCATTAGTTAAATAAGTGATGGAATTATAAGAGTTAACCACTAGAACATAAACTTATCATTCTCATTCTACACAACACACACACTCTCATTCCTTCCCCTCTTCTACTCTTGGCCGAACACACACCACCACACAACCATCATCATCTTTCACTTCCCATCCAATCCATACATATACAAAGGTGCAAGAGGCCATACAAGGAAGCTTGGAGCTCTTGGAAGTTGAAGGACCACTCACACAAGATTTTATCCACTTTATTTTCATCTAGTGATCATCCCTAGCCTTGAGCTAGTGCCTAGTAGTAAGATCATTCTACTCTTCATTTTACATCTTGTTTTTGTGGTTAAAGAATGATACAAGTTGTTAATCATAAAGAACACAATGAATCAAGAACATGAAACATGAACATAAGAATGAAATCATAAGAAAACAAGTTGTTTAAGTGTTGTTATGCTTATTGGTTGATTGATTGCTCATGTTTATGATGTTAAACATCATGTGAATCTTGCTAGATGGTGATTAAAGACATAATCTAGCAAGATGAGAGGATGATTATGTTAAGATCAAATTAATCATCCATATGTAAATCATGAACTTGAAGAGTAAATTGTTTTTCTTGTAAAGTGATGATCAAAGTGAATGTAAAGTCTTGTGAATCTATGATTTCAAGAATGATTTTTCAAGAAACCAAGTTAAAAATACAATATTTACTTAAGCTTGGTTCTTAAAGGAATTAACCACATTTTTAGTGGTTAATCAAGTATAGAAATATTTATGTAACAAGAAAAACTCAAGAAGAAACATTTTTAGAAAATTTAATTACAAGTTGTAAAGAACTAATTTCTTTAAAAATAAAGTTTTTAAATAAACAACCACACTTTAAAGGGTAACTAAGCCTATTAAACACACTAGTAAGTTACTACAAATTTTTGTAAATTTTCAAGTTCATGAAGTAGTAATTTATGCTTGATTTTGGCAAATTGGTAAGTGTTGATTGGTTTATTGTTGATTGTGGTGATTTATAAAAGAAATGATATGCTTTGAAAACATGGAAACCTCCATTTTTAGGGGAAACTATGGCAAATTTTTTCTAGAAATTTAACACTTAGAAAAATATTTTTCAACAAATAATTACAAGCATATTTTAAACCATGAATTTTTATATAAAGTTTGCCATAATTTTTGTTACAAAAATTATAAATATTGGAGGTTGGTTTTTGTAAATAAAAGTGACTAAATATGTATTTAGGAAATATATATTTAGATGTCACCATGTGTGTGATTATTTGTATATTATGTGTATTAGTTATATTATTTTAGGACTTGAAATAATATAACTCACCAAAATACCAAGAAATTACAATCTAAAATATTACCAAAATTCCAAGAATATGAATATATAAATTATACCCAAAATATTGGAAAAACCAAACAAGGAATATAACTTATAAAAATATTCCGTAAAATTAATTCATAAGTATATTTTGGTAATTAGTATTTTGGACACCAAGAGAACAAAAATGTGATTTTTACAATTATTACAAAATATATCACATTTTTTACAAGGAGAAAAATACATTATTGTTAGTAAGTAAAAATATAAATTTTCTTGGAAATTATTAGAAAATATATTATTGGGAGAAAATATATATTTTCTTAAATAAACATAAAATACATTATTTTTTTGTGAAAAATAAGTTTGTGTATATTTTCCAAGTTAAACTTGAAAATATATTATTTTTGAAACTTATATGAAATTTATAAATATTTTTGCCAAGGGAAAAATTATAAGTAATTTTTCTATGTAATATTTCTTAAAATATATATTTTGGGAATATATATTGATATATTTTTATTAGAAATATTATTCCGGAAAAGTTAGTACAAAAATTAAGTATACGGATACTTAATAAACACAATAAAGATATGTATTCGCGTACGTATAAATACACACCAGAATACGCCACCGATACTTGAAAAAAATATACAAGTTGAAGTTATGAGTATAAATACACACATCCTTGGGGAAATATTTATGTACAAATACATAAGTGTGACAAGTTAAAATATATTATTTTAACTAATAATCTAAAATTTAATAAATATAATTTAAGTTAAAATATTTATTATATTGACAAATAATTATATAACTTGGAATAATATTGATGACACAAAGTAACGTAACTCAAAGGTACTAATTAAGACTAAGTCAAGGCACGACCCGCCCGTCTAATAAACCGTAGTACGTTGTAGGTAGTCGTGCACACCAGTAGCAGCTTCGGGTTACGTTGGATATGAAGAACGCAAGATTGTGAGTTCATGTCCCCCTTTTCTTTTAACTGTTTTTGTTTTATAACTTCGGGGGTGAAGTACATGTTCCAAAATGTTTACAAACAATTACAAATGGTATGGTTAGCTAAGGAATGAACTGTTAGATCATGTGAATGGGTAGGCGCACACTTAAGACCATTAATCCTCGTATAAGGACCGAGGGGGATGAGCGATAGATCTATTTGGGTGTAGTGAGCCCACACCCATGTGGATCGGGGTTTGGCCCATGAGGTGACTATGTCTTACAGCCGGAAGCCCGGTACAAAATCCGCTAGGTTTGAGCATTCCTACGCTATTGCGCACATGTTAATGGCCTTACAAACCATTAATTGATATGTTTCCTTGTTTGCTTTCATACCGGGTTTACAAAAAATACATACTTACAATGATTACAAAGTTTATTCGTGCACACATACAAAAACATGAACTCGCTCAACTTTTGTTGATGTTTTCAAACTACATGTATTTCAGGAAATTAAATGTGGATCTGGCGGGCGTTTGGAAGTTTCAAGTGATGTTGGAAATAAAAGATGTCATCCGGTGTCTAAGGGTTTGGATTGTGTTTCTTATCCTGGATAAGATACATAATTCAGAGCCTGGTTTTTATTAATGTCTTTTGTCGAGTCCTTATGGAACTCTAAAACAATTTGAATGGTTTGTAATGTGGATTTGAAGTCTATGTTTGGATTCTAAAACATTGTTGTTGTGATGTTTTAAAACTTAATCAATGGATGAACATCTTTGGTTTTATCATATAGTTGTTTGTTATGGTTGAATGCAATGTTATTAAGCAAGTTACACATAATCACGCTTCCGGAAAAGTCAGGGTGTGACATACCCCTTCCAAATCACTATGCTTGGTGAACTCTATGGTATCGGAAGTTCCCACTCCCATCAAGAACAAATCGGTCTTTGTAACACCTCGTAAAATCACGTCCAATAATGTATTGACACGTGTAATAAACCCTAATAAAGTCAAACGTTGAATTTGAGGGACTAATTTTGCGAAAAATCAAAAAAATTGATTATAGAAGGACTGGAAATGTTAACATGCTTATTATAAGCCTCTGAATAATGTTACACGGTAATCATGTTCACAAATGAGCCACTTGTTGATCAAGAGTAGCCGTTTGCGTAATTAATTGAAAGTTTGCGCGATGAAGTGTTAAAAGCGTCAACATGTTAATTCTTACCTCTGAATGACCTTTTAACAAACCGAGAGCTTCATGATAATTGATTATACTCTCGGGAATGCCTAATATTGTCCATTAAGGGCTTTTATGCCTATAAGTAAAGTTACGCGCAACTTTGCAAGTTAGAGGGATTAAAAGTGTCAATATGTTTAATTATACCTCTGAATGACCTTTTTACAAACCTGAAGTATCGCGATGTTTAATAATACTCTCAAGAGTGCCTAACATGGATTAGATAAGGCTTCGATGCTATTAAACGATGATATACGCAGGTTTGCGCATTAGAGGGACCCAAAAGCGTCAACTTTTGAATCTACGCCTTTTGGTGACCATTTAAGCAAATGAGAGCGTAGTAATATTTAAACAAATGCTTGGGAATACCCATTATGGGCCATGGAAGGCTTGGATATCATCAAATGACATTTCGCGCTACTTTGTGCGATTTATGGGACTATTTACGTCAAACTGCAAAAGTATACCGATTCGTATGGTATCGAACCTTCCGGAATATGATCATAAGTTAAACATGCCCTAAATATCCTTTACATAGCTTAGAAATAGGCTTAGAGGTGTTTGGTGCGCAAAAATAAACTTATTTGATCAACAGGGACTAAAAGCGCCAAAAAGTGCATAAGTTTGCATTTTCGCGCATATCTTACGTTCTGAATATATATCCGGACATCCAAAAATTTATATAATCATTAAAATATTTTATTTTAGTGATTGGCATGATAAAATTCCATTCGTCTCTTAATTTGGATCGTTTTTATGTTCGTTACGAACTCCGTCGTAATTAACCGAACAACGCAATCGTACGACCAAACGAGCCGACATCCGAGATTTTTTTGAGCATATTTTAAGTTCCCTATACTTTAAATTTATTTTAGAGCCTTGAAATGGGGTTAATGGGGCTTAAAAGTGCCAAAAATCAAATTTTACAAGTGCAGGGACCATTTTTGAAATTTCTGGCACATACATTGAACTTGGTCCATTTTTGAGGTTTTGATGGTTTTAACCCATGGTTTTGCACCCTATGGGCTGGTATTTGATGGTTTTACATGTTCCCATGGTATTCTAAAACCTTGGGCCCAAGTGTAAGGTCATGATTCAAGCACGGTTTACGAGGAACGATCCTAAAGGTTTACCGAAATCTATATAAACCCAACACCTTCATTCTCATTCCTCACAATCTGATTCAAATAGCTCTAAGTTGGGGTTTAACACTTCATACCTGAGCAATTTGAATCAAGATCTTCCTAGCTTGGACCCTTTGTAAGCTTCTTTCGTTCTTTTATACGTTTTTAAGCGGGAAAGTCAAACAGTGTTTGACTTTCTGCTTTGACCAGTCAATGGTCAACACGAAGTTCGTTTGAACTTCATAACGTGAGCGTAATCACGATGGTTATAGTCTCTTGTGACTATACCTACTGATTACCACGTTATTTAGGCTTAGTGACGAGTCATAGTTTCGATCAAAATGCGCGTTTATGCGTATTTTGCAACCAAACTATTTTTGGGTATCAAGACCCTTTGTCTTGATATCAAACTTGTTTTCTAACTTCGTTAAACATGTTTTAACATGTTTAACTCGTCACTTTAGGTTTAGTGCTTATGTAGGGTCGTAAGATAAGCGGTCTAAACAACCGCTTAGACTTTCGAACTAGACCCGTTTGGTCGATCATTAGGATCCGACCAAACACAATAGGTGACCATAGTTGTATAGGGAATAACCTTCCGAGGTTATACCTTATGGTCACTTCGTTTAGTTAGTTGTATGATAGGTAGTTTATATGCCTTAGGTAAATGACCAAAATACCCCTACGGGGCTTAATTTGAGTTTAATTTCGTTTTGGGCATATTGGAAGGTATCCTAATGATATCACAACATATTTAAGGCATATTAAGTTAGGAAACCTGTTCATGACTCATTTGGTTACCCGTTATGCATTTATCGCATTCGGTACGGGTTATGTAACTAGTTTGCATAAATTAACCGAAACGGGTCAAACCTTATCATTTTTACTTCAAAATCCAGAATGTGTTTAGTTTACCCATATTATACAAGTCTTCAAACTTGTCGAGTCTAACCCACACTCTAATCCGGTCTTCACTTAATCTTGCGTTTGAACCGTATACATTTCTTTAAAACTAACCGGTCTAAGTTTAACTTAAGTAAGACCCGTTAGGAATCTAATAGGTTAATTAAAACCTTTGTTCCAGATTTAGGAGACCAGTAAAAGATACTTGCACTTGCTGATGTGTACGACTGGGATAAATTTATATAATTTGCTCAGGTAAATACTCTTAACTTATTTTCCCTATACGGGCTTGGGATACGGTATTATAATAATACCGCTTGGTCGGGTGTGTAGTCATTTAAATCGGATTGTGATTAATGTATTTACATAACTCGTTTTAATCTGTATTATTTGGTGTATGGCCTTTGGGGGTTAAATGACCATGTCCCGGATATCCTTGGCATCATTCAAAGAAATGGCCACGACCTAAGCATGGGGTGTAGGCATACACATGACAGTTGCATTATGTAAAAACTGGTAATCCACTAAAAGGAATCAACCTTGTGGACATTATACCTGTGGCGTGTCAGTTAATCATGTCCGGCTCTTCTAACCGGACCTAACGGACGACAAATAAGTAAAACTGTATACAAGATTATTTTTAAATAATTGTCCCAAGTTATAAAAGATATTTTGTGCCTTGTGCATTCAAATCAATTTTTCTAAACATTTTTAAAATGAGTCGGTTAATTGTATTTACCAGTGAAAACTGACGTATTTTCCAAAAAGGTTAAGTGCATGTACTAATCGGAATAGGCTGGCTACTCCTAGCATCAACAAAGAGTCTTACAAGCTTAGATGTTTATAAATATGTTGAACAGTGTTTCTTTTAACTCTGATCCGTCTGTGGATCATTTACAACCGTTTTTTAATAAATGATATTACTTCCATTTGGTTTGTAATGTTTATATCTTTCGACTTCCGCTGTGTATATAATCTGTGATAAATTGTCTATGATGATATCAACTACGTCACGATACTCCCCACCGGGCCCACCGGTAATACGTGGAAATATCGGGGTGTGACAGTCTCCCAAACCAAACCTGACCAACTCACGTACTCTATCCCTTCCATATCACCATGCTTGGTGAACTCTATGCTAGCGGAAGTTCCCACTCCCATCAAGAACCCTAATTTCAATGATGTTTAGGCTGAAGAGGATGGGAAATTTTGGGTAACTAAAGGGGATGGGAAATTTTAGGTACCTGAAGGGGAATCTGATAAGGATGAAGATAACGTGTTTCAGGATCCCGTGGATAACCACCTTAATCAAATGGATGAAACTGATGTTGCCAGGGGAATCGAAGATCCAGAATCACTTCTGAACAACCTGCCTCCAATGAAATTGGCTCGAATAAACTAACATGTGGTGCAATTGCGGATGAATGAGGCCAATCTTACCAGGGGAACGGGAGAAGGAACTGCTGCAACTATTCGATATCCTAGCTCTGCTCAGGGGAATATTTGGCAAAACCAGAGGCAAACTGGATTCAGAGCACGACACAATTAGGGTTTATAATTTGTGTATGTCGAAGAGAAGAAATCGCTGGCTTTTAAAGAGATCAAAGAATCCACCTTGCATGCCACACTGGAAACAGAGGGCCACGCAGGACAAAAACCTAACTGAGTTAGTGACCGGTTAACGACGGGGTGACACAACACACCAAATGTTAAGTTTGGGGTGGTGGGCATTAAAGTGATAGTTAGGGTGGGAGCAACCAATAGTCAATTGTTGATGTTGATAAAATCCAATAACCTAAAATTAAAATTAAAAGTAGATACACATTTCATATAATTATTACTTTCATAGGATGTGAATTGTATCTTTATCTGCAAAATTCTTTATAGAAATTAGTATAAGTTAACCGTTTTCTGCTTTGTTTTCTGCTTTGTTTTCTATATTAATATCAAGTGTATTTTGAAATTTTATAAGAGTGCTATTAAATACTGTTGGTTACAGGCCCCTATCACACACACACTCGTATGTATATAAATGTGAAGAAAATGTGCAGAGGATTTGCTTACTTTATTCAATAACAAAACCAGCTATAAATAGCCTACATACACCCAAGAACCAACGGATATAAAAGTCCACCATAAAATGTGGAGTCAAACAACTAACAAGTCTAAAAGCTACTGACTCTTATTAAAACATGTGGGTAAAAACCATTTACTCTAGCCACTACTCCAGCCTACTAATTCTTCATTAAAACTCGGTCAACTTGGACTACTTCTTTATTCACTCATGCACAACATGCCAATATCAATCGACATGTACCCGTTAAACCGACTCTGACCCGATCAATCAAGATTATTCCCAACATTCACCCCCATAATCTTGATGTCGGTTCTTTGCTACTTGCTTGCATTCGTTCTTGCTTCCCATGCTAACATCGGAATCGGTTTTCTTGCTTGATTCGAACTCGTCCTCTCTTGCTACGAGCCACACATGACATACTTGCTACACAAACCTCGTAGGTTCGCTCTAGTTTCGGTCTTCTCTTTCTTTCTAACGTGAACTCTTTCGGTCTCTCGTCCACGATTTCGGTCTAATGTGAACTCTCGGTCTTTGTTCACAATTTCGGTCTTTCTTTCGGTCATTCGGTCTAAGCTTTCTTTCGATAAAAGCTTCTTTCGGTCAACGATCTTTCTCGGTCTATCTTGGTGCGAACCTTCGGTCATGGTTACACCTACGGTCTTGGTCACGCCGTGCGGTCTCTAACGGCTTCAATTCTCCTTCTCCAGAAACGGTCTTGCAATCGCCGATGCTTTCTTTCTTCCGGAGAGTCAACGGTCTTCCTTTCACCGGTTTTTATTTCTCCGGCTCGGTCTCTTTCTTCCGTCTTTCTTTGTCTCCCGTTGGAACAAGCTTTCCAACGGCGGTCTTCTTATCACCGGTTCCTCTTCCGGCGACGACGGTCTTTCACGCGTTCTTTCTGGCGACGACTCTTCTTTCTCACGTTGTTCGCGACTTCTTTCTTCTTACTTTCGATCACAACATTGAACAGCTCTTCCTCTGCAGCTTTAAGGGGCTGCTCCCTCTTCTCCGCACTCGACTCTCAAACCCGCACTCGTTTCTCGACCTTGCTCTGATACCAAATGTTGGTTACAGGCCCCTATCACACACACACTCGTATGTATATAAATGTGAAGAAAATGTGCAGAGGATTTGCTTACTTTATTCAATAACAAAACCAGCTATAAATAGCCTACATACACCCAAGAACCAACGGATATAAAAGTCCACCATAAAATGTGGAGTCAAACAACTAACAAGTCTAAAAGCTACTGACTCTTATTAAAACATGTGGGTAAAAACCATTTACTCTAGCCACTACTCCAGCCTACTAATTCTTCATTAAAACTCGGTCAACTTGGACTACTTCTTTATTCACTCATGCACAACATGCCAATATCAATCGACATGTACCCGTTAAACCGACTCTGACCCGATCAATCAAGATTATTCCCAACAAATACATCTCTTCCTCTCACATATTTACGGGTGAGGTATGTGTGAAAGAGGTACTTTTTCTCTCACAAAGAGGGTATAATTAGTAAGGAGAAAGATACATTTAAATCAACCCTTATATATAATTGTTGGGCTTACTTTGCCGATTTTGATACTGCTAGAATAAATTAATATTTACGGATACTATTGTTTTTACGTTCATTCAATTTACATCTAACAATTGCTTTCTTCCCTTTAATATAAACAGTACAATGACATTCCCAAAGAAATATCAAGTGTCAAATAGTTGTTCAGTCGTTAATTAATTAAGCGTGCTATCGGAAAAAAATATACTATTCAATATTTATTTAACTCAAAAGATTATATACAAATATGATCCAAGTAAATAAGGACACCGCAAGCAGGTTCAGTCATTATAAGCACGCACCTAGTTAAGTTAAAATTCATATTAAATGTGTTACGAACAACGAGCTAGGTTAGCATGATAATATAAATACAGTTAAACAGATATGGTAGACATTAAAACAGTTTAAGTTCGACATTATGAGCGTCATTTAGCAATTTACCATTTACATTTGTATTGTCATGTTACTGGAAGCCCACATCTTTAGTTCTATAATATGTACTAGCATGCCAATTACCTTTAGTATATACTCTTATCCAATGTCTACTATTCTTTCAAGAAAAGACTAACCTATAAACATGTAAATATGTAATACATAAAAAGATAGAAGAAAAGCCAATAAGACCTCTAGAGGTATTACATAACTTTGCCAATACTTCTAGAATTACCTAAAATACATATGGGAAATATCAAAACTCAGTCACCTCCAAAGAAAACACTATTGAATTGTGACTTTCTCAAATGTCACTTAAAATGGTTTTTGAATTATAACAAAAAGATATCATATCACTTTAAAACTTATATTAATTAATATTAATGCTTTGTCATACAATTTAAAAGGTACCCCATCAACTCATCAAGCATTCATTGATCAACATGAAGGATGTAAATGGTGTAAAGTGTTAGCCACAAAGTGACACTATCTCCACAAGGATTTTACCTTAGCAACAACAAAATTCGGGTCTATAGGGAAGAAGAAATATCGTTGTTGTATCATACAAGGACTAAAGGCGGCTCTTTAGGTGTGCGGGTAGGACTTCCGCACAAGGGCCGTTTTTCCGAGGTGCACAGGATTTTTTTAAAAAATTCGATACATATATGTTATTTTTATTTTTTTAAATTGTACACACATAACAAATCCAATATAGAGGCTCATTATCAAAAGATTTGTATTTTTTATAATTTACCCAACTTAACAATAGGTTTATTGGGCCCAATCCAATACTAATATGATTAAAAAAAATACGTAGCAGGAAACTGGACGTACGAACAACAGCAGGAAACTTGAACGATGATTTGGAGACTGGCGATTCAGTGTGAAACACGTTGAAGATCAGGTGAATTTCCGATTGAAACTGAACGACGATTTGGCAATTCAGTGTGAAACCAGTTTCGTATATTGTCGTATCGATTAAGTGTTGTCGGTTTTTTAGGTGTTAATGGCTCCTAAACAAGCTTCCGGATGGCAAAAACGTCAAAAAAGGAAACAAGCGGATGAATTGGTGAAGTCTCAAGCCGGTGCTATGCAAAAGTATTTGGCGCCTAATCCACCTACAGTTAATTTGAAAATCAACAAGAAAGAAGTTTTTTAAAGTTGAAGTTGTTAAAATCTTACTTACGATCTAGAATGTCCCAAGATAGACTTAGTGGGTTGGCGATGATAGCTATCGAGAACGAAGTC
Organism: Helianthus tuberosus; assembly: GCA_030545235.1. NCBI lineage: Eukaryota > Viridiplantae > Streptophyta > Magnoliopsida > Asterales > Asteraceae > Helianthus > Helianthus tuberosus. Next base: position 130,380,591 of record CM060427.1, on the reverse strand, counting down.
TTAAATAATATAAATTGTGAAGAGTTGATCCAACAATTTGCTTTAAAGAACGCAAGGAGGGTTGCACGAATCATAGGTTAGCTATTAACTTATTATTTATTACAGTATGTAACTCATTAGAATACTATGATTTTAACATTATCGTAATTGTATTGTTTATCAAATACTACAATTTTTGTCATTTTCGTACTTATATTGTTTATCGTTAAAGCATATGGGTCCATTTTTCGAGCTTGAACAGGGTACGTGAATTATCAGAGACGCCACTGTAGGTTAGCATGATAATATAAATACAGTTAAACAGATATGTTAGACATTAAAACAGTTTAAGTTCGACATTATGAGCGTCATTTAGCAATTTACCATTTACATTTGTATTGTCATGTTACTGGAAGCCCACATCTTTAGTTCTATAATATGTACTAGCATGCCAATTACCTTTAGTATATACTCTTATCCAATGTCTACTATTCTTTCAAGAAAAGACTAACCTATAAACATGTAAATATGTAATACATAAAAAGATAGAAGAAAAGCCAATAAGACCTCTAGAGGTATTACATAACTTTACCATTACTTCTAGAATTACCTAAAATACATATGGGAAATATCAAAACTCAGTCACCTCCAAACAAAACACTATTGAATTGTGACTTTCTCAAATGTCACTTAGAATGGTTTTTGAATTATAACAAAAAGCTATTATATCACTTTAAAACTTATATTAATTTATATTAATGCTTTGTCATACAATTTAAAAGGTACCCCATCAACATCAAGCATTCATTGATCAACATGAAGGATGCAAATGGTGTAAAATGTTAGCCACAAAGTGACACTATCACCACAAGGATTTTACCTTAGCAACAACAAAATTCGGGTCTATAGGGAAGAAGAAATATCGTTGTTGTATCATACGAGGACTAAACCCAAGAACTAAACAAGTCTAAGATGCTGTTTTTTACACCTTAATGAGGCTCTTAATGGTTCATACCTTTTACTGGTTCAACACTTAATGGTTCAGACTATTTGTTTCACAAGCAAATGTCTGCCTTTAAATGGTTAAGCATTATACTGAGTCTGAATGGTTAAGACCTCTAATCTAAATTAGTCAGACATTTGTCTCTGAACGGTTCAGACCTCTTACTGGTTCAGCACTTAGTGGTTCAGACCTCTTACTCGTTAAGCACTTAACCATTCAGAAGTTGCCAAACAGCCTACTCAAGATAAGCATACAAGTAAACAAAAATACCAATATAACATTAAAAAAGTCACATTCTAATTTATGAAACTAATAAGTGACAAGCACAAGATCATATTTATAGAAGTTATCTACATATATATAGCTAGTAAATACAAACATAATATGAAACTAATAACTGACAAATACAAGATCATATTTATAGTAGTTATCTACATATATAGCTAGTAAATACAAACATAGATTGTAATATCCACATGTAGCTAGGAAACACAAACACAGATCAACCAATCTAAGCAAGTAAGCTTGAACGCTTCCAAAACTTTATAATTGTTATGATTATTTACATTGATCTTCAAAATATATAATAAATAGTAATTAACAACGCCTGTTTACAAACCCAAAATTTATTCTTCTCCAACCCCTGGAGTGACATATATTTTTAATATAAATAAATATACAAATAACATTATCTTAAGTATTTCTCCTCCTAGGGGTATCATACACAGAATTACTAGTGCATATAGAAAGAAACACCACAAACGTTAAGAAAAAATCATAAAAATGCTGCAGTTTAATTAACTACTATTATAACTGCTTGCACTACAAACGTAAGATCATCGAAAAGTAACAAAATCTCACTTATGTATCACTAGAAGAGTATTATATAAGAACCAGTAGACAGTAATAGCAACTACACTATCACTGAATTCACTGCTTCCCCTTTCTTTTCCCTTGTTTTTTCTGTCATCAACAGTGATCAATTATTTGAATCATCATCATAATACCAACAAGAACACCAACATTATAATAATAACAATAACAATAATATTAATAATCTTAAAATTTTAGGGAAACCATTTTCAAGAAATTACCAAAGAGTTGAATATTTAAAATACAAAGTTTTATACCCATTATTTAATTTAACAATGGGTATTAACCATCAACTTATTATGACTAGAAAGCATCTAACTTGATGAATCAAGAAAGCTCCGTCGGTGGTGGCGGTGGTGGTGGCAGCTGCGGTGGCCGTTTTCTCTTCTTCTTCTCATAACTGATCCCTCTAGCTTTAGCTTGAGAGTCCCTAACTTCACGTAGATAAAGTCTCACAGCTCGAGCACCAAACGGGTTAGTCTCCGGCTTCCCACCATTCTCTTCATAGGCTGCCCGGAGCCGGCCGATGAGAGCATCAAGGCTGCCCCAGGCCTGCCGGAGAGGGCACGGGCAGAGTGCCGGAGGGTTAGGGTGACCGAAGAATGGGCAAAGTTGTGTGTGGACTTTTGTTTTGCCAAACTGGTCAAGGTACCGGAGAAACTCAAGAACATGTGCACCGGAGCACCGGGAAAGAGTCAACGGCGGGCGGTGGTTGCGGAGGTACTGCCCGAAGGTGTTCCAGTCACGGCGTTTCTGGTTCTCGTAGCGGCTGAGAGTGGTGGCGGTTGAAGAGCTTGAAGAAGATGAATAAGATGAACAAGAAGAAGAGGATGTTGGAGACAACATGTTTGTGCTAAAGTTTGTGGTGATGGTGGAGTCAACTTCTTGTAGTTGTGGAACAACATCATCCATGGTAAAAGAGTGGTATTTATCCATTTTGATGGTATTTTGATGTATAATTAAGGGCAAAAAGAGAGAGATCTAAGTTAAATAGGGTTATATATTGAAGAAAGAACAAACCCTAATTGTGTGTGTTGACTAAGGTTTGATCAAGATTCTTAAAGTGGTTAACTTGTTATAGATGAAGATGAAAAAGATGTCATGTGGGTGTAGATCAAGATTTCAAGATTTGTGATGGGTGGATCTTTAAGCATGAAAAAAGCTAGAAAAAAGTGGATGATCAAGTGAAGTGACTTGCTTTGCTTTTGCAAGTTTTGTTTGTTCAAATAGATTGGTAGAACACTGGAAATCTAGAGTGAGGAGTTAGCTTTCATTCCTTTTTACCTGGAAAAGTGAATGCAGCTGGAAGTACTTGAGAGAGAAGTATAGAGAGTTTGGATAAGTGGTTGTGCAATTGTCCAAAAAAAAGTTTTGAAATTAGGGCTTTTGTGGAAACGGAAAAGGTTGACAGTACGCTTTGGAGATGATGGATGGTGGGTGGAAAAAGAAGTAGACTTGTAGGTGGTCTATATAAACATTAATCTAAATATGATTTATTTCCTACAATTTTTTTTACTGAGCTTATCATATGTTTATTTAAATTTAATCTATTTCTAAGATTGGGGATAGAAATAAAACACATATTAGCTAAGAAAATTAAGAAACCTAAATAAATGGACTTTCTTTTACCACGTGTTACACCTTTTTGTAGACTGTGTTACATGTAATAACCAGAGGCTATCATGTGTTACGCGTAACAGCTTGTCGCAAACTTTCAGCTTTTTTTGAAAAAATAAAAGTTGTTACGTAACACGTGGCAGCCTCTGGTTGTTACACATAGCACGTCTGTAAAAAGGTATAACATGTTGTAAAAGGAGGTTCATTCCTTTAAATTTCTTAGTTTTCTTAATTTCTCATATGATTGCCCTCTTTAAGATAATTTAAACTTAATTATATACTATTTTTCTTTCTCAAATAAGCTACCACCACCAATAAATAAAATTGATTATTTTATGGCTGTGACACATATATTTTTCTTATATAAAAGAGATTTCTAGTGCTCATGTAATTTGTTAATATCAAAATGGGTAAATATACCTAACTTAAAAACGTGTATGTTGCAGAAGTCGTTCGAGGTATCCAAATTACAAAAACTTAATCACTATAAGTATAACTGAAAAGCATTTAGGGTTTTGCAATGTATTTGGTAAAATGAAAGAATGACTCACTTTGTAGACTTAGGGTTTTAACTTAAAGCTACCTGGTGGCTGGTGCTAATCGTGAGTTCCTAATAAAAATACAATGCAACATGTGTCAGTGTAACAACCCAACTCAAACTTTAACGATACATCACGTGATCAAAACCCCAACGTAGTTAACAAAGTATAGCCTTATTCAAGCAGCACTTTGTCATCCGTTGTTGGGTTCCGGATCGATCAGACAGGGGTATCGAATTAGTGATCACGGTTAAAACACTTACAACGGGACAGAGTTAGGGTTTCGGGGTACCATGTATAATATCTAAGCAGTAAAGAGCAAGAGAGAACATAAAATTTTGAGTAAGTTGAACTGCAGACTTCACGCTCAATTTATAGGTGAATCAGGACCCTTTTTGCGCCCCGTGATAGCCTAGTGGTAGGCTATCGCGCCCCACCAAAGCCCCCTAATCTAAGGCATAGCTGGCTCGAGTCACCTGTAGCCTTCACACATGGATGCCACGTGTCGCAAGCGTATCTGATGCGGTTTATTAGGGTCTCGCGGCCGGTGATGGACTTGGGTGAGGCAGTCGCGCCCCGCAACAGTCTATAAAACTTTGAAATTTTGATTATTCATGCAGAATTTGATCGTACAGTTTTCAAGTTATGATTACGGATTGTTGTAGGGCCTATTAGAGGGTTGTTACAACCTGGGCAGAGAGTACTCGGAAAATACTCAGACATATTAAATTATATATAAATTAGTTTTCGGAAAATTATATATATGTCAAATATTATATGTTTACTAATATTTATAACAAAACAATTGAATATCAATATAAATAAAAAATACGTGTTCAAATAGTAAAGTATTTCAAAAAATGATATTCATTCCTTGAAAATGAAACTAACTCTTTTAATATGATAGAAATAGGAATTATGTTTTTTAAGTCAAACTCAGTCCGAGTTGACCTACTAGATCCGATTCTAACCGAGGTTGACCGTGTTTGATCGATTCCGAGTAATTAGGCGGAGTGGAAGAAAGTCGTCTCGGCAGCCTGCTTTGTAATGATTACTCGACGAGGACTTGACCTCAAAGACCTTGTTTTACAACATTGGTTATTCATGTACCCGCCAAATATTAAACTGTAGTTTATTGATTGGTAGACTGAGCAACTATGTCTTATTCCCATATTGAGATACTTTAAGTTACTAAGATAGTAAGATACCACTACAAAGATGTAATAGCTAGTAAAAGACATCTTACTAACTACTTGATTCAGCTTCTTATGGACTGTTTAATTACTTGCAACTCTTGTATTTGCTAAGATTATACGGAGTGTGAGTACTTGAAAAGGGTGTGAAGCGTCATGTGGCGGTCACGTCGTCGACTCTCAGAAAACTAGTGTGGTGCAAAAAAAGATAGAGTGGGACGGGGCGTGAACTGTGTGATGCGTGACACACACTTATTATTATTATTATTTTTATTTAAAAGTTATAACAAATCTATTAAATTAAAAAAATATTAATAATATTAAAATAAAACACACATAATAGAAATTACATAATTTAACTTAAAAATTAAACATTACATAATTAAAATAAAGAGTAAATTGCCATTTTAGTCTCTCAGGTTTGGTCCAAATTGTCATTTTAGTCCAAATAGTTTTGTTTTCTCCTCTAGGTCTCTGACTTTTCCATTTTCTTGCTATTTTGATCACATTGCCTAACTCAGTCTAAAAATCTGGTTATAACCAAGGGTATTTTTGGCATAAATGTTGTGTAGTGATAACCAGGGGTAGTTTACAACATAATTTATAAACCTCATAATAATTTAATGCTAAAAATACCACTGATTATAACATGTTTTTAGACTAAGTTAGGCAATGTGATCAAAATGGCAAGAAAAAGGAAAAGTCAGGGACCCAGAGGAGAAAAAAACTATTTGGACTAAAATGACAATTTAGACAAAAACTCAGGGACTAAAATGACAATTTACTCTAAAATAAAACACTAAACCTAAACATAATTAAACATTACATAATTAAAATTAAACATTAAATCTAAACATAACTAAACATTACATAATTAAAATTAAACATTAAACCTAAACATACTTAAATATACATAAATGGAAAAACATAATTAAACAATATATATTACTATTTGTCACGCTGAAACGTGTTTTAAGTCAAGGTGTACGTATGCCTGTAGTCGACGATGGCCATTTGTATGACGTCGTCTTCCGTAAGATAACAAGCGTTGTTTTCCACAGCGTTGAAAAGCTTCTCAAATCTTGAATTGTTTAAACGAATAGTTCTATAATGTGAAGAAAGTGCATCCACGGTTCAGGTGGTGTCACCCTATGAATACAAAACTCTTGGAAAATACGTCCCCAAAACGGACCTGAGGGGTCACGAGGCCTATAGCCGGTAAGTATTGCGACCCAATATTCACACAACACAATGTTCTCTTCTTCGGTCTACGGAATCGTTGCCATTTTTATAAATTTTTTAAAAGAGAATGAGATAAAAGTTGTGAGAGTTTTGTGAAAAATGAAAGTTTTGTGTGGTATAAATGGTAGAATTGATTAGATTTTATAGGAGTTAAATTTTTCTAAAAGTACAAAAATCAAAGAATAACTGTTGGGGGACAACGGCTATAAGCCACACCAACCCAAACGTGACCACGTCGCCACACTTAAGTCCTCCACACCGCCTTCCACGCCATTCGCCGACCGGTATGCCCCACGTGGAGAGGCTTTTATGCCATTCTCCCACGCCGTGTGTTCTAAGAAGAAACATGGAAGGAGGTATCAATTAACATATAAAGGGTCTACAAGAAAGGGGAAACAAAATCAAGACTGAATAAATGTTGAACCATATGTTGTAATGCTTTTAAACACATTAGGATCACCAAAGATATTAACCAATTCTACTTTTCAAATCATTATTGTCAATACATTTGTTGTAATGCTTTTAAACACATTAAGGATCACCAAAGATATTAACCAATTCTAGTTTTCAAATCATTATTGTCAATACATTATTTAGGGACTTTAGCCTCCTGTTTTGTCCTACCTATATAGTCATGTTGTATGGATCATGAACTACAACATAGTTTTCCCTCACAACAGGACAAGCTTCAACACAAACATTTATTTCCAAGGATTTAAATCAGTGAGACTAAAGGCACACCCTATTAAGTTCATCGATCTGCACACCCTAGGTTGTTCTAGCAGATTTAAATCAGTGAGACTAAAGGCACCCATGTAGTGTGACACTAAAGTGATTAATAAGACACGATGTAAATTTATATGAAAATAGACCCATTTAAACGTGTAGTAGTGTCTAATGCACTCTACCTTTTTTCGTAATCCCAGATAGGAAAACTGCAAGTGTAAAAACCGAGTTGGAAAATGAGGTCTTTTATTAATTATTAGCATTTATAACATTTGCCATTAGAAAAATATTATATGAAAATGAGACCTAGAAGAAACCAAAATATTAAACACACATGTGCATGTATACGGGCATGTGTCTCACATAACACATAACAAAGTGCATATATGTCACAACAATCAGAAGAAAAAGAATTACAAAATCAGAATTTTGTGATGTCACAAAAACCTGAAAAAAAAAATAGTACAAGATCAGAAATTTAATAAATAATAATAATAATAATAGAGTAAATTACGTTTTTGGCCCCTATGGTTATATCACTTTTACTATATTAGCCCAAAATAAGAACTTTTAACATATTTGCCCCCATGGTCTCTATAACTAACCATTTTGGCCCCTACGTCTAACCATTTTAGCCCCCATGGTCTCTATAACTAACCATTTTGGCCCTCATGATCTCTAGACTTAGCGGCTAAAATTGTTAGTTATAGAGACCATGGGGGCAGATATGTTAAAAATTCTTATTTTGGGCTATTATAGTAAAAGTGATATAACCACATGAGCAAAAAATGTAATTTACTCATAATAATATATTGAAATGGTATGTCATGTGTTACAAACCATAAAAAAAACACTACTTTTTATCAAGTGGAACAAAGAACGGTACACAACCGAAATAGTGTTGTGTATATGTATATAGATGGGGCGGATTATATATAAGCGAAAATTCCGTGTGAAGGTGGAAAGGCGCAATAATTTGACAATTGTATTTCAAGACATGGATATAAGCGTTCATTCGTAACTACGTGATTTTAAAAACGAATAATCACATCACAATGAGTATTTAAATTTAACCATAGTATCACTCTTTTTATATATAAGGTCAAACAAATTACACCAAGATAGCCGGTAAGCGGGCAACAAGCTGCGCCGCTACCCCCTTTTGAATAGCGAAACCTAACCTAGTAAAAACGAAACCCCGATCTCTAGGAGACGAAATGTTGCTGTGAACAACCCGTTGGACCCGTTCAAGAAATCTGATGGCTTCTGGGGCTAGCGAGCCAAAGGTATCAAAGGCAAAAGGGATAAAGGAATGTTGATTATCCTCGCAGGCTTTTGCATGTTTGTCCATTTTCTTTGCTGCCGCCCTTGCAATCGCCTGACCAGGGACAAAACCTGTATCCCGAAAGCCTACAAGGGGGGAAACCCCGGTAAGATCAACACAAGCGTGTTTACCTGCATCCCACCCGAAAACTAAAACGTCCGCGGGGCGCAATGTGGATCTCCCTTCCCTCGGATCTGTCAAAAAGTTTACGGGGGCTTCTTTCTTCACCGAGATCCCCACCCGTTTGAGGATGTCCCCCAATGAGTATTTTGTTTTAAAAAAAATGATAATTGATTCTTTAAAAGGAAAGACAATATTTTCAAAGCAATGATATTGATTCTTTAAAAGGAAAGACAATATTTTCAAAGCAATGATAAGAGGTGATCATCTCAAGTTCTAGGCATGCATATACATGATTGCATTTGGTCATGTATTGTTATGTACGGGAACGTCATGTATTAAGGGAAGCTATGTAAGTTTATCCTCACCAATTTTAATATTTTCAACATCAATATATTAAGGGCTTGTTTGGCTAAGCTTTTCAAAACTACTTATTTGCTTTTCTGAAAAGTAAATAAGCAAATAAGTAGTTTTGAAAAGCTTTAAAATGGAGCTTTTCAAAACTACTTATTTGCTTATTTGCTTTTCAGAAAGCAAATAAGCAGATAAGTAGTTTTGAAAAGCTTAGCCAAACAGCCCCTAAGAAAGAACATGCCAACGGGGAGCTTGATTACAAACGAAAGGAAAATACATAGATACAATTATACAAAGATTGAAAGAGAACCAATCCAAACGCCCCTATAACACATAAACATCAAAACATATAAAAAATAATCACTCAGATGTTGGGGAATTTCGGTTTGCCGGATGATCAGAGAGGCGTGTAATCACTCTCAGATCAAATTATTTCGGTGGTTCACCCGAATAATTCAATCGGATACAACTCTGATTTTGAGAAATCGAACCAGTGTATGTTTGTGTGTGTGAATTTTCGAACCAGCAAGAACAATATGATCAAAACTGTCTACGAAAAGTGTTTTTGGGGTAGTAACTGCCATTAGGCAGTTTTCAGACAAAAATTGCCAAAAAAACTGTCTTTTTTTATCATTTCGAAAATGATAAAAATTCCAGAAAATAAAATTTTCTGATACAGTTTCAGCTCGACCCCAGGCAGGGGCTCTGCCCCTTGGACCCTGCTCCCAGGGGCGCTGCCCCCTTGGAACCCCCGTACACTTCGAATTATAATAACTCAAACAAGCATGCACTCCCGCACCTCCTAACTTGCTTGATGTGTATTATTATTCGCCTTGATCACCAAGTCAATCCCCGATTACACTAAAATATCTAACAATCCTCCCCCATTTTAGCGTAATCCTTGATTAACTTAAACAAATTCACAAACAATCAAACTTATGCATAAATGAAATATCGCGACGATTGAATTTCACATTAGTATATTACACATTCCAAATATTCGAATATAGGGGTGTCGCTAAGGATTGAACCCTTTCTATTCAGTGAATACATGAAGATAATATACACACAAGTTTACATACTCTAATGTTCTTTCTTGACACTATTTTTACTAGCCTGTGTCCCATCTTTCAATGAACATATCAAAGCCAAAACCAAGTCCTAGCTTCTTGAAGCGGCTAAACTTCATGTTCATATATGTAGCTCTTTATTCTTGCACCTGCATATGCAATTTTTCAAAGAACTATTAAGAAAAAAACCTTCAACCTCCTTTAACTTGCAGGTCTGAACACATACCTTGGGATGATGCTACTAATGTATTCCAATTTCTAGATGTTAAGCTTTCCACATTGAATTCAGCACCTAACGTCATATTAGGTGGGAATTGGGTATCTTAACACGAGAAATCTCAGGTGGACTTTAATCCCATCCCTACAGCCGCCTTGTGCACAAGATCTCTACATAACTCTTTGGTTAAGTGGTCGGCTAAATTCTGTTGAGTTCTCACAAACTCCACCGATATCACCCCATGCATGATGAGCTCACGAATCATGCTGTGTCTAACACCTAAGTGTCTAGACTTCCCATTATACACTTGGCTATATGCCTTAGCCAAGGTAGTAGCACTATCACATCTAATAGATATTGGTGATATAGGTTTAGGCCACAATGGAATCTCATAAATCAAGTTTCTTAGCCACTCAGCTTCTTTGCCAGCTGCGGCTAATGCTACAAACTCAGACTCCATTGTTGAATCAGTTATGCAAGTCTGTTTCTTAGATGCCCAGGATATGGCACCTCCTCCAAGCAGAAAAGTCCATCCACTCGTGGAAGAATGATTTTCCTTGTTTTTAATCCAACTTGCATCCGAATAACCTTCTAAAACCGAAGGAAATCCAGTATAGGTCAAACCATATTTCATGGTTCCTTTCAAGTACCTAAATACTCGATTCATTGTTTGCCAATGACTTGCACCTGGATTGCTAGTATACCTACTAAGCTTTCCAACAGCATAAGCTATATCCGGTCTAGTGCTAATCATGGCATACATGAGGGATCCAATGGCCCTTGAATATTCAAGTTGGCTTACAGCTACACCTTCATTAGGTGAGAGCTTAAAAGCAGGATCCATTGGAGTGCTAACCGGAGAACTATCATGAAAATTAAACTTTTTCAATATCTTCTCAATATAATGAGATTGAGAGATAGATATGCCATTGTTCTCCCGTTTGATACTTATACCAAGGATCACTTCCGCCTCCCCCAAGTCTTTCATATCAAAACAAGACGACAAAAATTTCTTTGTTTTATCAACTTGATCCTGGTCAGTACCGAAGATCAACATGTCATCTACATATAAACAAATTATGACTCCTTTCCTAGAATAATCAAATTTGCTATATACACACTTGTCTGCTTGGTTTAACATAAAACCATTAGACAAAACCACTTCATCAAACTTTTGATGCCACTGTTTTGGTGCTTGCTTTAAGCCATATAATGACTTAACTAGCTTACACACCTTATGCTCATTGCCAGGCATAACAAAACCCTCTGGTTGTTTCATATATATCTCCTCATCCAAATCACCATTAAGGAAAGCAGTTTTCACATCCATTTGATGAATTACAAGATTGTGTATTGCAGCCAAGGCAACCAACAATCTAATAGTGGATATTCTTGCTACAGGAGCATATGTATCAAAGTAGTCAATTCCTTCCTTTTGTCTAAAGCCTTGGATAACCAATCGGGCTTTAAACTTTTCAATTGAACCATATCTACTTTCATCTTCTTGTTGAAGATCCATTTACAACCAAGTGGTTTACACCCAAGGGGTAGATCAGACAGTTTCCAAGTGTTATTCTGCATAATAGAGTCCATCTCATCATTTATAGCTTCTTTCCAGAAAGCTACATCTCGAGATGCCATGGCTTCACTATAGGTTTTAGGATCTTCCTCAATATTGAAGCAATATTGATATTGAATTTTAATTTCATTTCTAGATCCTTCAACCAAATATAGCTGAAAATCATCACCAAATGATTTAGCTTTTCTTGCTTTACCACTCCTCCTAAGTTCCAGAGGAGTATCAATCACTTGATCAGCCATGTGAGAGTTACTAGAGCTTGGAACCATGTCTCTAGGCCTAGGCATTGAAGAGAATCTATTCTCATCATACTCTGCAGTTCTTGCCTCAATAACCGTATGCACTGACACGTAGTCATTTGGTTCTATAACATAGAACCTGTGAGCAAATGAATGCTCCGCATACCCAATGAAAATGCAGTCTATACCTCTTTCCCCTATGTTCCTTATTTTAGGGTCAGTGAGCCTCACCACGGCTCTACAACCCCAAACTCTCAGCTTATGCAGCTCATGTGGTTTTTTATACCAAAGCTCAAAAGGGGTGTTCTTGTTCCTTTTATTTGGAACCCTATTTAGCAAATAACAGGCTGTCAACATAGCCTCACCCCAAAAACCCTCACTTAGGCCCGAATAGGACAACATGGTATTAACCATTTCCTTTAAAGTCCTATTTTTCCTTTCCGCCACACCATTTTGTTCCGGTGTGTAAGGAGTTGTGGTATGGTGTATTATTCCAGTAGATTGGAAATACACCGGATCAAAATACTCACCACCTCTGTCCGTATGTAGGGTTTTGATCAACCCACTCCGATGAAGCTGTACTTCTTGTTTATAAATTTTAAACTTTTCAAGAGCTTCATCCTTAGCATGCAACAAATAAACGTAACAAAATCTAGTAGCATCATCTATAAATGTTACTACATATTTTTTATTACCTAGAGATGGTGTAGCATGAAAATCACATAGATCACTATGTATCAAATCTAACACTTTAGTTTCCCTATGAACATGTTGCATGAAAGGCTTTTTGGTTATCTTATTCAACTTGCAAACATGGCATTTATCATTGTTTATGTTAATAGGCGGAATTAAGCTCATTTTAGACATTTCTTTAACTCTTTTATAATGTACATGTCCTAGTCTAGCATGCCATAATTCCGATTCAGTCAAGTTGTTTCTACTACTAGTTGAAGCTATGCAATTTGCATTACTAGTTGAAGCAACACAAACAGATTCATTCATAAAAGAGACATCAACATTCAACATAAACATACCATTACATAGATAACCAAAACCAACAAAGGTACCATGTCTTGACAAGATATACTTGTCACTTTCCAATACTTGTTTGTACCCACAATTATTCAACACAATGCCACTTAACATATTCTTTCGAATTCCGGGCACATATAAAACATTGTTCAAAAGTAAACATTTTCCAGAAGTAAAAACAAGATTCACAGTTCCTATTCCCTTGATTGGTTCAGTTGCAACGTTCCCCATCTTGATGATAGATCCGTCTTCGATTGGTTGAAAGTCTTTAAACCAACGAAGATCCTTGCATACATGACTCGTTGCACCCGAATCAACCCACCAAGCAATGTCATCATCCTGCACATAAAATGCCTCAGAAATTAGTGACACATAATTCTGAACCGAATTATTAAATTGTACTAAATTCTGACCTTGCTTGCCCGGGTCCTTGGACCCGCTAGAACCATCCTCATTCTTGTTCTTTGAACCAGACTTCTTGTTATTCTTCATCATTTTACAGTCCCTCTTAAAGTGACCAACCCTACCACATTTCCAGCAAGGGTAATTTGGCTTTTTGTTTGAACCCGAATTGGTGTTTCCTTGAAACTTTTGTTTCCCTTTGAACTTACTGTTTCCTTTGGATGATTCACCAGTTTCAACCATGTTCACAGAACTTGAACCAGCCCGTTTCTTATCATCATTGACCAACACATTTTCCTGTGCTCTCAAGCCTTCTTCAATTCTGAAGTGGCTTCCAAGTTCAACAAAAGTTTACTCTCCTTTCTGATGTTTCAGATTATGTTTAACATCTCTCCAGGAAGGAGGTAACTTGTCAATGATACTCGAAACAGAGATGGATTCATCCATCTTCATATCATGTTGGGCAAACTGCCCCATAATTCGTAACAATTCATGATATTGTTCCATCACAGGCCGTTCATCAACCATTCTGTAATTATTGAAATTACTGACAAGAAACTTCTTACTAGAAGAATCTTCTGCCATGTATTTGGCTTCCAACGTGTCCCACGGTAACTTTGCAGTTTCAACATTTTGATAAACATCAAATAAGGGATCAGACATACCGTTCAGGATGTGGCCAAGACATATATAATTGTAGTTCTCACACTTCGACCTCTTCCTGATTTGCTCCAGATTTCCCTCCTCCTGTATCTCCGGGATTGGAGTAGTCAACACGTACACAACCTTCAACGAAGTCAGAAGAAAATGCATCTTCTTCTGCCATCTTCGGAAGTCCACCCCTTCGAACTTCTCCAGTTTGTTCTCCTTGATTGTCATATCCTTCATCGATCTGCTTGCCATCTTCATAGAAATTAATTTGATCTTTGTTGGGGAATTTCGGTTTGCCGGATGATCAGAGAGGCGTGTAATCACTCTCAGATCAAATTATTTCGGTGGTTCACCCGAATAATTCAATCGGATACAACTCTGATTTTGAGAAATCGAACCAGTGTATGTTTGTGTGTGTGAATTTTCGAACCAGCAAGAACAATATGATCAAAACGGTCTACGAAAAGTGTTTTTGGGGTAGTAACTGCCATTAGGCAGTTTTCAGACAAAAATTGCCAAAAAACTGTCGTTTTTTTATCATTTCGAAAATGATAAAAATTCCAGAAAATAAAATTTTCTGATACAGTTTCAGCTCGACCCCAGCCAGGGGCTCTGCCCCTTGGACCCCGCCAGGGGCTGCCGCCCCTTGGACCCTGCTCCCAGGGGCGCTGCCCCCGGACCCCCGCCAAGGGGGCGCTGCCCCCTTGGAACCCCCGTAGGGTACGGGCTCCGCCCGTACACTTCGAATTATAATAACTCAAACAAGCGTGCACTCCCGCACCTCCTAACTTGCTTGATGTGTATTATTATTCGCCTTGATCACCAAATCAATTCCCGATTACACTAAAATATCTAACATCAGATATCCAACCCACTTCTCTCAAAAATCGAATTTCACTTTGACATACGCTTAATCTACAGAAACGATTGAGATTTAATGTCATAAAAGATTTTAACATGCCGACATAAACGATTGGGATTTAATGTCATCCAAATTTTAACAGGCCAATTTTCCTCTTGTTGAACACCGCCGACTCTTCAGGCTTTCGACATCAACAAAAATGCAATATGAAATATATACTTTCAACAACGGAAATGAGTGTGTTTTCAACTCCTGTTAATAAAATGAATAGTATAAGTGAATTTCTAACCATTGAGCAAGTTGTTGAAAGTGAGGAAATACTTATTTAATTGCTGAATTTATGATAATTATTATTGATCTAATACTACAAAATAAAATATATATTTTCAATAATTGATTAATATTTTACGTATTTAGAACGTGGTATGCATCTTATATGTTGAAAAGTTGACTTAATACTTCAAAGTCATTTTTTATCTAAGAAATAGTTAAAATAATATATATATTTTTTTCTCTAAACAAGTATCGAGTTAATAATGGGTGTTACTTTCTACCCTCCCATATTTACTTTTTTCACCCCCTCCTCTCATATACTTACAGGTGGGGCCTGCGTGGGACCGAAAGTTTTCCTCTCACAAGGAGGTGTAATCAGGAAGGGGGGGTGTGTGTGTATAGAATGAGCCTTAATAATAGGCTATATAAATAACGATACGTTCGGCAAAAATAGACTAATATTAATTATTTTGTTACGACACCAATCAGACTTTTGTATTGATTGACAATACACAAGTTTAAATTACAAATTTGCCCTCTCTTGTCTCCCACTTTGGAGTAATAAAACTTCCAAGATATCTATCTCTCTAGTCGTCAGTACGTCCAGCTTTCATGAATTCTTTCCACCTCCCAACCAAAACCAAGAGCAATATTTTAATTCTTTTCCTCTTCACTTTTTTAACAGCAAAAATATATTTATATAAAGAGTTAATTGCCAAAATCGTCCTTTGGGCAGGTTTGTCATTTTCGTTCAAAATGACACTTTTGTACCAAATTGCCCCTAACGTTTGTAACTTTTTGCCATTTTCATCCAAACAACTAACTTAGTTTATTTTTTCTGTTAAGTTAAGGATATTTGGATGAAACTGACAAATATAAAACCACATGGACGATTTTGGCAATTTACTCAAACTCTTTTAAATTTCTTTTATTTAATTAATTTTGTTACATATATAATAAAAAAATATACATGCAACTTTTATATGAAAAAAATAATAGCTTTGTCACATAGTTTTTATAAATTTTCATCCAACCACTAACTAAGTTAATTTTTCTATTAAGGCGAAGAATGTTTATAAACTATGACAGAAATTAATTTCTATTTTTTTATATAGATCAGTTTTATAAAAATAAAATCTACATAAACCTCTAAATTTTATAAAACTAAAATGTTGGCGACCTTATTGAAAAAATGTCAAATAAAAAAATCTTATCATATGTACCAAGTTTGTAATTCATCTTCTACTTTTTTAAATTCACTCCTAAGGAAAAACAGAAGCCAGCCCCCTATCAAACAACGTATCGTTACCAAACCTTAAAATTACCCACCAAATTGTAATTATAATATTATGTACCAAAAGTTTCTTTACTCAAGCCACCTTCACCTCAACAGAAAAAATAAACCGAGTCAGTGATTTGGATGAAAATTTATAAAAATTATGTGACACAACTATTAATATTTTTTTCTAAAAACTCCATGTATATTCTTTTTTATTATATATGTAACAAAAATAATTAAATAAAAGAAATTAAAAAGGGTTTGAGTAAATTGCCAAAATCGTCCATGTGGTTTTATATTTGCCAGTTTCATCCAAATATCCTAAACTTAATAGAAAAATAAACTAAGTTAGTGGTTTGGATGAAAATGACAAAAAAGTTACAAACGTTGGGGGCAATTTGGTACAAAAGTTTCATTTTGGATGAAAATGACAAACATGCCCAAACCTCATGGATGATTTTGACAATTAACTCTTATATAAAAGATGACGGTTTTTAACAGCAAAAATATATTTATATAAAAGATGACGGTTAGAGAAGGTTAACTGAACATCGAATAAGAACTACATGAAGAGAAGCGGGATTTTAAACCCGTCGGTCCAAGATAACTTAACTTTGCTAATTGTAACGCCCCAAAACAAAACTGAAGTGTTAATTTATTAGTATTCATATTTAATCATCTATATTTATGTAAGTAGATTCTCTATATTATATAGAATGTTGTGAGACGAGAGGAGAGAAAAGATTATTGTTTATTAGTAAATTTAGAGAAAATATTATTGTTCATCCTCTATAATTTTTAAATGTTTTAAAAATGTTTGCGAGTGGAAGATAGAGAAAAAGTGATGATAAAAGTATAAAAAAATATTATTTAATTGAAAAAAAGATAAAAAAAATGGTGATTGTTAGTATAACTATAGAGATGGAGAATCAATTGTGAATGCTCTTAGGATATATGTTAAAAAGGAAGGGGTGAAGTTTTAAACCAAAAGAGGGTAGAAAGCAAACCTGGGGGGGGGGGGGCGTGTTGAATGGTAATTTCTTAATTTGTCCTCAAATTACGAATAATGGACAAGAAAGATCCAGATATTATCTGGATGTATGTAGGTCATCTCACACAAGGTAGAACAAATATGAAATTCATGGTGGAATTCAGCCCTAAAACCTTGCATGATTAAAAATTTTTAATGATCTAGTGATTGGAAGCATGGGGTAAGTGATGGAATTTTATTTGATGATGAATTCTTAGGGTTCATCTATAAATTGTTTTGTGAATCATGCGGAAACAAGTTAAATTAGTGATTTGAAATGGAATACATGTTAATTTTGTTGAAGTTGAGCGTATTGAAGGAGGTTTCATGGAGTTTGGAAGTTGGTGTTGATCTTTGGGTGTTACCCATGATCATTCTTGTACTAATTGATAAGTAGATTAAAAGAACTAGTGATTGTTCTATCTTTAATTAGTGTTTATTAATAACTGATATTCGGTTTTTGGAAAGAAACATGGTGATTGATACCAAGAACTAGGAAGTTAAGCATGTGATACTTGTACCTTATGATTTAAAAATGGTATGTACACCAAGTGTTTAATGAAATGTCTAAATGAAAATAATATGTGAAATTGAATTGTATGCAGGTCATGGAGGTATATGAATAAAACGTGATAATGATGTAATTGATATTAAACTAACATGAAAAATGTGCTTTGGATGGAATTCATATGGAAGATTTGGTTGAATGTATGTTTTAGTGAAGAATATGAATTAGGATTTTCTATCCTATGCTTGAATGATGTGCTGCACACCATGTGTTTGATTAAGTGCTTAATTATGATTAAGAAAATGAATGTGTACTAAATGTGAAGCATATAAGCTTACTAGTAATGGATAATGTTGGAATTGTGTTACATTAGCTAACCATGAACTATGTTGTCAATTGTGGAATCATGAAAATTACTAGTAATGGATAATGTTAGAAATATGTTACATTAGCTAACCATGAATTATGTTGTCAATTGTGGAATCAAGAAAACACTAGTATGTGTGAAATTGATAGTATATGTGTATATAAGCACCTAAGTAATCATAAGATTATATGTGTCATAAAAATTGTGAATGTAATGTACATGATCTAATTGATAGCATCTAGTATGTCAAATTGAATGTATGTTCCTAAAGTTGAAAGCTTTAATGCTTGACAATTGACTTTTTGTAAAATCAACAGATGTAGGAATAATATGGATAGGCATCCTAACGCGATTGTATGATTTAGGAAAATCGTATGATATTTGATAAGATTATCATGTGGTATGTATGATGGTAAGTTGAATTGCTTGAACTACAGACAATGTGATTGTTAATTCATGTCTAATGCTTGTTAATGATTGATTAATGAAAGTCAATGTAGCATATGAGTTGGAAATGAATACTACTATGAACGAGTATATGTGCTAACCATGATGTCAATGTGATGAGATGAAAGGATAAGGATCATGTCAATATGGGCTTAAGTGTGGAAAGTTAATGGTTCAAGAGGAGGCAAGGACACTATCTTTAACATCGCGGGCTCGAGGTAAGTGATTCCCGACTTTAACCCCATGTATGTTAATGAATGTATATATATGTGCAAGATGTATCTGAATCATGGAAGGATGAGTACATGCTAGTTCAGGTATTAAACTGAGAGGAGTGAAAAATTGTGAGGGGTGTGTTGCATGAGAATAAAAGCAAGAAGCATGTGAGGTTTACTTAGACGAGTTTGTTTTTTTAAATATGTATCACTTTTATTTGTTCAATTAACACATCTAGTGCAAATCATGATTGGGGTATGACTTTGGACCTTAGCTAAGACATGGTAGGGACAGTTGGGGTATTTGTCTATCTGTTATAGTGTTTCGAACGGATTTGCTTGAGGGCAAGCAAATATCAAGTGTGGGGATGTGATGGAATGGGTTTGGAATGGTGTTTAACATGTTTAAATGATTAACTTTATGAGTTTCTATGTGTTTAAATGTGTGAAATTGAATAACTACGAGAAATTTGTGTTTTGTAGGTTAAACACCAAGATTGGACGTGTTTTGGGGAAAACTGTCGCAACCCCCGTCCCCTAGAGACCCGGGAACGGGCGGCCGCGGCCAGTTTCGGTGGTATCTTGTGTTTGTCCATTTTGGCAGCGGAATTTACAACAGGACCGTAGTTAGAAAATATTTTATCAGAGTAAAATACCACGCTTTTACAATATTAAACACATGGGAAAAACCCAAGTTTTAAGTACACACATTTTCATAGGGATAAACCCTCTTTATTTAATAAAAACATCTATTTATTTTAGGTAACTTTATTACCACTTTTTCAAGCCTTCAGTGTTGTCCAGCTGGCTTTTATTTGGCTTTCACATTTTGTTACCTGAAACGCGTTTAAAAACATTTTGTCAGTGGGAAATACTGGTGAGTGAATCCCAGTTTAATCAAGTTAAGTAAAAAACCATTGTACAGTATTGAGGGCGGTCGCGCAATTACATTTGTTTCCAAGTCATATCAATTACCACCCACGGTACTGTAAACCCGACTTGTGGTCATGTTACTCCTCGCAAGGTAGTAACAAATTTTGTATACAAAACCCCAACATACGGATGATAATTGTATCCTTACAAATACTCAATAACTGTTTAATACGTAATTAATCAAGTGAGGTTTTGTCAAACCAGTTTGCAAAAAGGAGATTACTCACATTGTTGTCTTAGGTTTTCTGTAAGGGGTTTCCTGGTGACAATCTATAAATTACACAAATACACACGCGTTAGTCTAATAACCCATTTTAACATTAGTAATACCATCCCCGATACAACATTCCAACGACTACGTCGGGCAGAACCACGACAGCCGTTACGGAACCCTAGATCAATCGGGCAGCGTATCTAATACGTATCCAGGGGTTATGATACTTACAACGGAGCAGAACTTCGTTATTTAGGGGGTATTATACCCGAGAATAATGCCTACTATTTAGAAATTGGGAGAGAGATCGAGTGAATGAACGAATTGAAACTGAAGGCCGAAGGCCTCCCTTTATAGGGCTGGTTGTCACAACCCCCGATCCCTGATCCCCGGGAACGGGCGGACGTGATCACAGATTTTGGTGGTATCAGTTTATTTAGTCTTGCAGCGGAATTTACATCTGGACCGTAGTTAGGAAATGTTTATCAGAGTAAAGCCACCATACTTGATATTAATAAATACATGGGCAGAACCCAAGTTTCTTATTACAATACATTTATAGGGACAAACCCTATTTTATTGAATTTAAAACATCGTTTATTAGGTAACTTTTATAGCCACATTTCCCAAGCCTTCAGTGCTCTCCAGCTGGCTTTTCATTAATTGGCTGTTCACATTGTGTTACCTGTAACGCGTTTTAAAAACATTTGTCAGTCGGAAATACTGGTGAGTGAATCTCAGTTTAATCAAGAAACATTTTATCAATTAAAACAGTATTGAGAGCGATCACATTGTTTATTTCTACACAATTACTCATTCAGTATTTGCCACTCGACCGGATCTATGGCTATGGTCAAATTACCCATTGGCTAACTCGTCGTCCAATGGTAATGCACTGTCATTCAGACTTACTACTACTCGTAGTAAATTTTGTATACAAAACCCCATAATACCGGCAGTAATTGAAGAACTACAAAGACTCAATCACCGCTTAATCATATTGTAAAACAATTAAGGTTTTGTAAAATATTTCAAAAACATTAACAAAAAAGAGGATAAACTCACATTGCTGTCTTAGGCTTTTTCGTAAGGGTTTCCTGGCTATAATCTATAATTTACACAATGTACATTGATTAGTACCATAACCCTTTGAAATTATTAATGATACCCTCCCCGAGACGGCATTCCAACAACTACGTCGGGCAGAACCACGACAGTTGTTACGGAACCCTAAATCAATCGGGCAGCGTAACTATTATGAAACAGGGGTTATAATACTTACAATGGAGCAGAACCTCGCTAATTAGGGGTATAGTACCCAAAATATTACTTCTACTACTCAGAATTTCGAGATTGAAAGAAAGAAATGAGCGACGGAAAACGAAGTCTGATGCGTTCTATTTATACTTGTGTAATCTGGTCTCCACGCGGCCCGCTTCCGATAAGGCTAACCCTCAGGCGGCCCGTGTCCACCTATAGCTTTGACCAGTCAGCTAGTAGACTTGACACGATGTCGACACGTGTCGACCTCTGGTGCAATCGCGTGTTATTAGTCCGCGCGGCCCGCATTAGTATAAGCTTTAGTTCAAGCGGCCCGCATTAACTAAAGAAGTCAGCGGAGTCAAACTCTGGTCCTAATTCGGCCCGCTTGATATGTTGGGGTGGGTCTAGGCGGCCCGCCTCAACTTATATTTCATATTTTTATTTTATTTTATTTTTATAAATTATAACATAATTTGGGCTCGGTTTTCGCATACGGGGTATGATATAAGACATATGAAGACATTTTATAGTATATTAAAAAGTCGGAAATATTATAAGGGTATTGATTTTACCGAGGGTTGTTACATTCTCCCTACCTTGTTTTAGAGCTCGTCCTCGAGTTCTACTGAAACAAGTGTGGATATTTCCTCTTCATTTCTGACTCGAGTTCCCATGTGTACTCAGGTCCTCTTTTGGATTCCCACTTCACTTTGACTAGAACTAGTCTTTTATGTTTGAGATTCTTGATTTTCCTGTCTTCAATCTGTAGAGGTCTTTCTACAAACTTGAGTTGTTCATTTACCTCTATATCCTTAAGAGGCACTATCAGTGATTCATCAGCTAAACACTTTTTAAGATTAGATACATGAAACACATCATGTATTCCTGCCATTTCCTCTGGCAATTGTAGCTGATAGGCTACAGGTCCTATTCTTCTAATAATCTTAAAAGGTCCAACATACCTGGGACTTAGTTTTCCCCGTTTGATGAATCTTACCACTCCTTTCCAAGGAGAGACTTTCAACAACACTTTATCTCCTACTTGAAATTCTAACGGCTTGCATCGGTTATCAGCATAACTCTTTTGTCGATCACGTGCTGCTTTCAGTCGTTCCTTGACTTGAATAATCTTATCAGTTGTTTCCTGCACTATTTCAGGTCCAGATAGTTGTTGTTCCCCAATTTCTGCCCAACAGACTGGGGTTCGACACTTTCGTCCATAAAGTGCTTCGAATGGTGCAGCATTGATACTTGTGTGATAACTGTTATTATAAGAAAATTCTATTAAAGGTAAGTGATCGTCCCAATTACCTCCAAAGTCAATTACACAAGCTCTAAGCATGTCTTCCATTGTCTGAATTGTTCTTTCACTTTGTCCATCCGTTTGTGGGTGATAAGCCGTGCTTAATTTTAATTTGGTTCCCATTGCTTTTTGGAAACTTGACCAAAAATGAGATGTAAATCGACTATCTCTGTCAGAAACAATTGATAAAGGAATGCCATGTAAGGCAACAATTTCATTTACATACAATTTAGATAATTGTTCCATATTAATTGTTTCCTTCATTGGTAAGAAATGAGCTGACTTGGTTAATCTATCTACAATCACCCAGATTGTATCATTTCCTTTCCTTGTTTTGGGTAATTTAGTAACAAAATCCATTGTTATTAATTCCCATTTCCATACCGGCATTTCTAATTGCTGTAACAAACCTGAGGGTTTCTGATGTTCAGCTTTAACTTGTGAGCAAGTTAAACATTTAGAAACATAAATTGCTATGTCCTTCTTCATTCCTATCCACCAGAAATTTTTCCTTAAATCCTGGTACATTTTATCACTTCCTGGATGCATCGTATATTTAGACTAATGAGCTTCTTCTAATTACGCAGGTTTCCTAATTTAGGTATCCACATTCTCTTTTTATGGAACCTCCAAATTCCATCTGTTCCTTGTTCCAATTCTTTTAGCATACCTTTTAATTTTTCAGAATCATCCTTAATTACTGATTCTTGTGCTTCTCTTATCTGATCATTTAAATCTACTTGCAGATTTAATTTAAGAGAACGTACCATTTTTGGCTTTTCATGATATTTTTGACTTAAAGCATCTGCCACTACATTTGCTTTTCCTTCATGATACTGGATATTACAATCATAGTCACTAAGAAATTCCATCCAGCGTCTTTGTCTCATATTCAACTCCTTCTGTCCGAAAACATACCTTAAACTCTTATGATCAGTAAATATGGTAAACTTACTACCGTAAAGGTAATGTCTCCAAATTTTAAGAGCAAAAATTATAGCTCCTAATTCTAAATCATGGGTTGAATAATTCTCTTCATGATTCTTAAGTTGTCTAGATGCGTAAGCTATAACCTTTTGACGTTGCATCAACACACATCCATAACCTAATCTAGAAGCATCACAATAGACTACGAAGTCTTCAGTTCCTTCTGGTAATGCTAGTATAGGTGTATGAGTTAATCTTTGCTTAAGAATTCTAATGGCTTCTTCTTGTTTTATTCCCCATTCAAACTTAATAGCTTTACAAGTTAGCTTAGTTAAGGGAATGGCTATTCTAGAAAAATCTTTAATAAATCTTCTATAATAACCTGCCAATCCTAAGAAACTTCTAACCTCGGTTGGTGACTCAGGGGTTTTCCATTTCATAATCGCCTCGATTTTTGTTGGATCTACATGAATTCCTTCATGATTGACTAAATGTCCAAGGAATTGTACCTGTTCTAACCAAAATTCACACTTTGAAAACTTAGCATAAAGTTTTTCCTTTCTTAACAGACTTAAAAGTGCGTGCAAATGTCTTGCATAAATTAGAATATCATCTATAAAAACAATTATGAATAAATTAGAATATCATCTATAAAAACAATTATGAATTTATCCAAATATGGCTTACATATTCGGTTCATCATGTCCATAAATGCAGCTGGGGCATTGGTTAAACCAAATGGCATGACAGTGAATTCATAATGACCATACCTTGTCCTAAAAGCAGTTTTAGGAATATCCTCTTCCTGTACTTTTAATTGATGATATCCTGACCTTAAATCGATTTTAGAGAAAAATCGAGCTCCTTGTAGCTGATCAAACAGATCATCGATTCTCGGTAATGGGTACTGATTCTTAATCGTGACTTTGTTTAATTCACGGTAGTCAATACACATACGCATTGAGCCGTCCTTCTTTTTAACAAACAATATCGGTGCTCCACACGGCGACGAACTTGGCTGTATGAATCCTTTTTCCAATAATTCATCTAATTGTTTCTTCAATTCTTGCATTTCTGCAGGCGCCAAACGGTAAGGTGCTTTGGCAATCGGTGATGTTCCTGGTATTAAGTGAATTCTGAATTCAACTTCTCTGTCCGGAGGTAGTCCTGGTAATTCTTCTGGAAAAATATCTGAAAACTGAGATACTACTGGAATATCTTTTAGTTCTTTTCCTTTAGTGTTAGTGATTATAGAAATCAAATACACTACAGAACTTTTTCTTATACAACTTGCAGTTTTCATCACAGATATGAATTTTGTAGATCTAGAGAGCTTATCTCCTTTAATTGTGATCTTTTTACATTTTGGTGAATTTATTTGGATTAACTTTTGATCACATAAAATACTAGCTTTATTGGCTATTAACCAGTCCATTCCTAAAACAACATCGAATCCTACCAGATTCATGGGATAAAGATTTGCAATAAATTTCTGATTTAAAATTTTTATGCTTGCTCCCTGCAAGATTTCAGAAATCCTAATGGTTTCTCCATTGGCTGTCTCTACTACACATTCATGTGGTAGTTTAGTTAATGACTGATTTAAAATTTTGCAAAACGATGTATTAATAAAACTTTGGTTTGCACCAGAGTCAAATAATACTTTAGCAAAGACATCATTAACTAAAAACGTACCAGCTATGACATCTGGAATCATCTTGGCTTCTTCTGCAGTCAGAACAAATGCTCTAGCATTTTTAGTATTCTTGTTATCTGGAGCTGGAGCAAATTTTGGGCAATTCAGCTTGATATGACCTGGTTCTCCGCAATTGTAACATACCCTGCTATTAGCTTTCTTCCTGCAGTTTTCTTCCTTGTGTCCCGACATTTTGCAAAAGTTACAGTATATGGAACATTTCCCAGAATGTTTTCTTTTGCAGTACCTACAGTAAGGTGCAGAGGTAGAACCTAGATTTTTCTCACGGTTAGAATTTTCAGAACGAAATTCTTGGGTCAACTTCTGGGTTAGGCTCCTTCTTTGATCCTCTTCTCGGGTACGGACTAATTCATCAGTCAATGTATTGGCTAGTTCTACAGCTTCCTCTATAGTTTGTGGTCTAGCTGCCTTGACTACATGTCTAATTTCTCCAATTAATCCCCAAATATAACGGGAGATTAACACTGGTTCTGGTGATGCAAGAGTTGGCACTATCCTAGCATATTCAAAGAATAACTTAGTGTACCCTTTACTATCTACACCAGTCATTCTAAGATTTAGGAATTTGTTTGCTATCTGTTCCTTCTCATTGGGTGGGCAGAATTTCCTTTCTACCTTATCCTTAAATTCTTCCCATTCCATATTGTAGGTTCTATCACTTCCTTTTGTTTGGAGGATAGTATTCCACCATTCTAGTGCTGCATTCTTAAACAGATTAGAAGCAAACAGTATTCTATCTTCTTCAGTACACTTACTAATCCTTAAGACTGCCTCAGTCTTCTCTATCCAGCGTAAAGTTGCAATGGCCCCTTCATTGCCCGAGAATTCCATTGGTTTACAAGACCAGAATTCTTTATAAGAACAACCATAAGGCATGGTTCTTCTTCTTTTAGGAAAAGGCATTTGAAGTACCGGTCCATTGTTCACACTGTTTTCTGGTTCAACAGGTCGTTTACTGCTATGCTTACTTTTATTATCAGCATCCTTAACAGTTTGAAGTATAAATGGCATAGCATCTATAATTCCCTGTGCCACTATATGTTGGATAGCACTATTATCCACTTGATTTCCATTGTTATTGTTGTTTGGGTTCTCATTATTCAGATTATCGTCATTCTGAATATTATCATTCTGGATTTCTGGGTTATTATCCAAATTGACTTGATTTTCTTGGTCAGCCATCTGAATTTTAAACATTTATCCCATATTAATATCACGAATAATATATTAATATAATTAATCACATGACACGCAGTTTTGTCAAAAGCGTAGATCATTGCTACTTTTACTCTTTTCATATACTTATGCGTCTATTACACACTAGTACATAAATGAAATTACATTACCAACAGAAATAAAATAATAATATGCATCCGTACACACATATGTTATTTTATTATATTATTACTATTGCTTCCTCCATTCTAACATTCACGGATATGGATTTATCCAGAAATCCATATTGCGTTCATCGTATTTCCATACGAGACGCTCTCCCACCTGACGCATCTTCTCACTGCTTTCTAAGATCTCCTCCCCGAAAGTCCTAAGTTCTTGCACGTTTTCTACACTCATTGGGGGTGCAGGTTCTCGGACTGGGTTTGGAATCTGGGGTACATTTTCCTGATATGGGGGTGACAGTTCATGAAATTGGTAAGGATCCTCTAATATTTCCCTAATATAATCATCTTGGTAATAGGGATCTAAAGGGTCCATACCTGGGTAAGCTTCTATGTTCTGTATGGGTGGATAATCCTGGATAGGGTAACGTTGCACAAAGTCCCTATTATCGTCCC
Organism: Helianthus tuberosus; assembly: GCA_030545235.1. Lineage (NCBI taxonomy): Eukaryota > Viridiplantae > Streptophyta > Magnoliopsida > Asterales > Asteraceae > Helianthus > Helianthus tuberosus. The sequence goes on along the minus strand of CM060427.1, from coordinate 130,353,297 downwards.
ACCATGGGTCGTAATTCGGGTCTAGTGGGTTTGGTGCAGGTACCCGGGGGATTTCTTCTGGGTTAAAGTCGTGCATCTCTACTTGGTTTTCCTGGTTTTCTATTTCCATGGGTTGTTCTGGGTTTTGCGGTTGTGGGGCTACTAGTTGTTCCAGACCTGGGTCAGCAGCAGTTGTAGCTAAGATATGGAAATTTGCTAGGCTTCTATTTAGCATATCTTGAGTATGAGCATCTGTCTCTCTCTTAATAGCTGCTAAAGCCCTTTGCTGTTGCAATTTCCTCATTCTCTTCCTACGAGCAAAAGCTTCTTTACTGAACCATCCTCGTTTCTTAGTAGGGAATGGTTCTTCAGATTGAGCTCTAAAAGCAAATATTCCGTCTTCCTGATCAGCAACATACCCTGAGAGGGCAGGCTGTGATGATGTACTGTCACTCTTAGGTGAATCAGATAACTGACGATTCACATCTGATGGTCCTTGATCACTCATACTGAAAACTAACAAATAGTCAAATAACACATAATACCTAATTACAGTTATGCATGTATTTCCATAATTTATTTCCTAACACAAAATTTTTATAATTTAAGTGTCAGCAGAACACTTCTTTGGCTTGAACCAGTGGCTAGGCTCTGATACCACCTTCTGTCACAACCCCCGATCCCTGATCCCCGGGAACGGGCGGACGTGATCATAGATTTTGGTGGTATCAGTTTATTTAGTCTTGCAGCGGAATTTACATCAAGACCGTAGTTAGGAAATGTTTATCAGAGTAAAACCACCATACTTGATATTAATAAATACATGGGCAAAACCCAAGTTTCTTATTACAATACATTTATAGGGACAAACCCTATTTTATTGAATTTAAAACATCGTTTATTAGGTAACTTTTATAGCCACATTTTCCCAAGCCTTCAGTGCTCTCCAGCTGGCTTTTCATTAATTGGCTGTTCACATTGTGTTACCTGTAACGCGTTTTAAAAACATTTGTCAGTCGGAAATACTGGTGAGTGAATCTCAGTTTAATCAAGAAACATTTTATCAATTAAAACAGTATTGAGAGCGATCACATTGTTTATTTCTACACAATTACTCATTCAGTATTTGCCACTCGACCGGATCTATGGCTATGGTCAAATTACCCATTGGCTAACTCGTCGTCCAATGGTAATGCACTGTCATTCAGACTTACTACTACTCGTAGTAAATTTTGTATACAAAACCCCATAATACCGGCAGTAATTGAAGAACTACAAAGACTCAATCACCGCTTAATCACATTGTAAAACAATTAAGGGTTTGTAAAATATTTCAAAAACATTAACAAAAAAGAGGATAAACTCACATTGCTGTCTTAGGCTTTTTCGTAAGGGTTTCCTGGCTATAATCTATAATTTACACAATGTACATTGATTAGTACCATAAACCCTTTGAAATTATTAATGATACCCTCCCCGAGACGGCATTCCAACAACTACGTCGGGCAGAACCACGACAGTTGTTACGGAACCCTAAATCAATCGGGCAGCGTAACTATTATGAAACCGGGGTTATAATACTTACAATGGAGCAGAACCTCGCTAATTAGGGGTATAGTACCCAAAATATTACTTCTACTACTCAGAAATTCGAGATTGAAAGAAAGAAATGAGCGACGGAAAACGAAGTCTGATGCGTTCTATTTATACTTGTGTAATCTGGTCTCCACGCGGCCCGCTTCCGATAAGGCTAACCCTCAGGCGGCCCGCGTCCACCTATAGCTTTGACCAGTCAGCTAGTAGACTTGACACGATGTCGACACGTGTCGACCTCTGGTGCAATCGCGTGTTATTAGTCCGCGCGGCCCGCATTAGTATAAGCTTTAGTTCAAGCGGCCCGCATTAACTAAAGAAGTCAGCGGAGTCAAACTCTGGTCCTAATTCGGCCCGCTTGATATGTTGGGGTGGGTCTAGGCGGCCCGCCTCAACTTATATTTCATATTTTTATTTTATTTTTATAAATTATAACATAATTTGGGCTAGGTTTTCGCATACGGGGTATGATATAAGACATATGAAGACATTTTATAGTATATTAAAAAGTCGGAAATATTATAAGGGTATTGATTTTACCGAGGGTTGTTACACTGGTCGACAGGTCCGTCGCGGCCCGCGACGAAGGAAGGTAGGGGCCTTCGCGGCCCACGACATAGGGGGTCTACGGCGTAGCTTGGCCTGGTCACGAGATAGGTTCAACACGCGTGATGACACGTGGTGGCTCAGGGTGCGGCCGCTTGTCCAGGCGCTCGCGGCCCGCGACGTCCCTCAAGGGATTTGTCGCGCCCCGCGACGATCTATTTAATTTCGTTTTTTTTATTTTTGTAAAAATAAAGGTATTCGGGGCCCGTTTTCGCATATGGGGTGTATTTTATGACATATTAGGGTATATTAAATATATTAGGGGGTCGAAAATATTTAGGAGGGTTGTTATAAAAACAAATGGAGCGAATTGAAGATCTTAATATATGGAATGATAGAGGGTTGAATCACGAAGACATGAGCGAAAACGACGAAAAAAACAGAGCTAAAACGAAGAAGTTATGAAGAAAACAGTTTTGGAAGGAATCTGTCAGCAGTAGGCTACGACTGATTAGTAGCCTACGGGTTGCTATTTACGAAAATTCTAATAAAACCCATAAAAATTAGGGTTTTGGATATATCTTTTATCCAGTTCGTAAGAGGCAAGGCATAGGATGACCAAGGAGGATTTTGAGCAAGTTTTTACACCATTCCACACCTTCCAACATCAAGATCAAAGATCAATTCACAAGCATGAGCAGCTAATTTCATTGTGGGTTCCTTCGGGGCTAGGGTTTTGTAAGTAGATGAACTAATTCAATTTCTTTTTATGTTTGGGATTAGCAATCTAAGCATTCAATATCCATTCGGTTATCTTTCAATTCCCGATTTCTAGCAATTAGGATATATTAGAAAACGAGGAGGGTTTGATATTATAAAACTGATATGTTCATGATAGCCTTGCATTGCCAATGCAATCCAAGTAAATTGTCTTTTCATATCACAGTTAGTTAATCGAATTATACATGCCATGTCTATGTGATTTCTCAAACTGAATTGACTTAGTAAACTGCTGAAAACCTGAATACCGGAGGAATCACTTTTTCCTCCAATTGTTTACAACTTCGTTTTAGTAATTTGTAGTTTAATCAAATTCTCAAACAACCAAAGTTTACATTTTTGCAAGTAGTTAATCAACACTTAATTCATAACGCTTTCCACCAGACTCCTCTGGATTCAATACTCTGCTTATCCTAGCTACTTAGGTTAGGTTTTTGCATGACTCGTTCGACAGTCGTCACTGTAAGATTAAATATATTTTATGTTATATTTAATCTAGTAGCCATTATAATCATTTACATTATATGGATCAAAATATATAACAATCCTGTTAAATAATTAGTTGGTAATTGTTGATGGGCCAAATTACCCTTATTAACTAATTAGGGTTTCCTCTTAGGTGGATATATACGGAGATAATTAGAGGGTTAAAGGGTTAGACTCTAATCACAATAACATCACTTATGAAATTGCCCCTCTCTCCATAGCCGAACTCCCTTTATCGGTTTTCTTCACCACCATCATTAGATTGCACCCTAAGGAGGAACCAAATCAAGTTGACAATCATGTCAAACCTTATTGCTGCGTCTCCATTTGGATTCTCTTCTGGCCTGTACTGCTGCAATCAGGTATGTTATTTACATGTTTTCCCTCATGTTTAAACAGAACCGATCAACAGTCACTTTGCCCTCTACCGGAACAATGAACCTGTCCACAAAATATGTGCAGAAAACCGAAGTCTCTGACTTGGTCTTCCTTCCATAGGCCAGTTAGTTAAAGTGTTGTTATGGGCTTGAGTCCAATATCTAGTTGAGGACGACAAGCCCAAACGAGGAAGCTCACTTGATGACCCTCGTTGTCAGCTACTTTTTATACGTCTATTCAAGTAATCGACCCTTAACGTTGTTAGGTGAATGGTCATGTTCTAAAAACGACAATAATAAATATATATTTGGCTGTTTTTATTCATCAGATCAATCATTTTCAGCGTTAGCACGGCTCCGGCTCCATCTTTTAAAAATGAGAAAAGAAAATTCAAAACCTATAACTCTAAATCTACACATGATTGAATATTTTCAAATCATCTTTTTCTAAATCAAATAAAGGAGTCCATAGGGGCCTCGCAAATTTTCAAATTTGTCGGCCTTTTAAGGTTTAATCTTTGATTATCAATTCAAAATCATTTAATTTTTTATTAAAGCATATAATCAATTCAAAATCATTTGCCAATGAGGTAGTGGTGGAGTGGTTGGGGAAAAACTTAGTGTTTCTTGTGACTAAGGTTTGACACCCACTCTCCTGCTGGTTCGTCTTGTATGGGAGACGATGTTTTACCGATTATTTCACTATTATGTCTTCAGGCGAGTAGAGGTCGGGTTTCCGTGCATCTGGGAGAGCCAAGGGGCTGGCGGCGGTGGAGTAGTCGACCTTGGCCACAGCACCCGGTGTCACGATGGTTGGCACATCGTTCTTGTCGTTCAAAAAAATCAAATATAATTTTTATTAAAGCATTTCAATGCATTAGACCATATCTTATGAGATAACTAAAAAGTGCACAATACATTAGACCATATTTTATGGGTTAACTAAAAAGTGCATAATCCCCTACCACGTAAGAACTGCACGTTAACTAACTTAGCTTTCAACAATCGCATTATAGTCTAACTAAAAAAATTAAACAAAAGAAGAAAAATAAATGATGTGTTTGTGCATCGTCTCTCCTTTGTGTTAAGGGTTAACCAGTGTTATAGGGTTGGCGATCCCCCTTTTGACAGCCGCGTTTTGGTGTTGGGGGCGGCATTAGGTGAGCTGGCATGGAGATCACACTCACAACGGAGAGTTCTAAAAACGTTGTGGTTTGCACTTTAATTAATAATACAATTTTACCTGACTTAACTTCACAATACTATATGCATTTTTGTACCCCCAATGATTGATTAAACTATAATAGTTATCGATTAATCCAGGGGGCAGGGTTTTGTCTTTAGTAGATTAGGGTTTGCAAAAGGGTTGGTGGCGCAACTTGTTGCCCGTCTACCTTCTGTTTTGATGTAACTTGTCAAATATGAATGAAAATCTGTTTTTTTTTTTAATTATAACTAAAACACTCACATCGATTAGCTTTTAAAGATATTATTTCGAAGAGTATTCACATTTGGTTCTCTATGGTCAAATAAGTTTCTGATTGTTTCTTGTAACTTTGAAAGTTCGAGGGGCATTTGTGTCAAGTTGAAAGATGGTTTGTTCTTGAACCGTTAATAATTTCTGGTTCATTGAATAAAGCCCTAATTCAACCTGTCCATTGATTCATTCTTTGTCATTAATCTGATTGACTTGTTCTTTGGTGGTGTTGTACGATTGATTTTCACTCAAATCTTCAATAATTGGTATCAGAGCTATCATCTCGTTGACTCGTGTAATCAGTGGCGAAGCTTGAGATTTCTAAACGGTGGTCGAAAACGTATATACCAAAAATTTCTATAAAACCGGGGGGGGGGGGGGGGTCAAAAACGTATATACCAAAAAATTTCTATACGAAAACTACATACTCTCCACTAACGAACGAAAAGTTCGGGGAGTCGGCCGCCCCCTCCCGCCCCCACAAAGCTACGCCCTTGCGTGCAATGCTATATATATCATCATCTCACCAGCATATGCAACCTTGATCTTTTGTGATTTATAAATTTAAATATCACTATAAGTGTGTATCTTTAGTTGAGTAAATGAGCAAATGAAGAGAATTATAGAAACACTAAAATTTTTGGAGTTGTGAATAGATTGTATTGTAATAGAAGGAAATTTTGGTGGTAATTAGAGTGCAAGTGAGCCGAGAGGTCAGTTCGATTCGAGCTTTGTTAGTACAACTCGGCCTTGGCTCATCTTGTATCTATTAACTAGTTATAAGCCCCCGCGTTGCGGGGCGGGGGTATAAAACTAAGTTATAAAAAAAAAAATTCTTTTTTTGGGGGGGCGGGGGAGAGTCGTGCTAAGTAGCAAGCAAATAACGACCAAAAGTAGGAAAAAAATGTAAAAGAAACAAACAAATTTATAACACCTAGTAACTCACATAATGTAAAAGGTAGACGGACTCGCATCTATATCAACACATATTAGAAAGTCGAAGGGATCAAATAAATATAGAAAATAGGGGTGATAAAAGCAAGAAATTTGAAACTTACAAGATGTAAAAAAACTTTAATTAAAAAGAGTTTTTGGTGCCCAAAATCCACTAGGTGGTGGTTTTAGTAAATAACTAAAGAAAGTCTTAATGGCATAGTTGTAATTAACATTTCACAATTGACCAAATAATATATTGTAGGTAGAACCTACAACAATTGTTATATTGAGTAATTATAGTTATTATTATTATTTTTTTTATAAATTTATGTATAACATAATAAATATAATTTAGTTATTTTTTCGTAGTTTTATAGATAATAATTATTATTTATTTTTTTTAAACGGTAAATTTGGATTACCGACGGATCACTGGAGTGTCATAACGTCATCAGCGGAACCACCTGATCATATCCATCTCCACTAGGCTATGATGCCTATACACCAATTCAGGAGGAAACCCAATAAATCTAGAAAAACCCCCTTTGTGACAATCGAACACAGGATCTAATGATCCCTAAGTCTTATCACACCCCTAGAATGTTACTAGGCTATAATGCCTATATTTAAAGGGAAAATTACTAAAGTAGCCGTTTGACCAGGCGGTTTACGAAAATAGCCATTTGACCAGGCTTTATGCACCTTCAATCCAAGTGAACTCCCATTTTTATGCACCTTCAATCCAGCCACAACCAAGCGGACACGTGTCCCGCTTACCTGAACCGAGCCGTTTCATGCCCATGCCGCTACACGTCGGAAATGCCGGTTCACCTGTCGGAAATGCCGGGTCACCTGTCGGAAATGCCGGTTCACCTGCCTTAAGCCGGTTCACTTGCCGGAAATGCCGGTTCACCTGTCGGAAATGCCGCTACCGCTGCCTTAAGCCGCATGAAACGGCTCGGTTCAGGTAAGCGGGACACGTGTCCGCTTGGTTGTGGCTGGTTGAAGGTGCATAAAAATGGGAGTTCACTTGGCTGGGGAAGCGTGAAAGGGCATTTTTATGCCTGGTCAAATGGCTATTTTCGTAAACCGCCTGGTCAAACGGCTACTTTGGTAATTTTCCCATATTTAAATGCAATGAATTTGTTTTGTTTACCTGGGTGTATCTTTTGTAAATTGGGGTTATTTGTTGTGTTCTGATATTTCTTTTTAAGTATTTTTATGAGTTTGTGTTCTGATATTTCTTTTTAAGTATTTTTATGAGTTGAAATTATTTGCAGTATTTAAGGGTGTTTTTTTAATGTATTTTAGAAGCTTACACAGAATGTTCCTTCAAAGTTGCATACAGGTGAATGAAGTGATGACCATTTATATAATAACTGTTGTTGAGATTTTTAAAAATATTTTTTTTAAACGGCATGGGAAGGAGGCATCATGTTGGAGTGGCTTCGGGCGTGTGCAAGGCCTTGACACGCTAACAAGCCATCGTGGCCGCGTCACCCGGCAATCAGTGACGGATCTTAAAGAAAAAAAATTAAAAGTACGTATTCTAGTGTTTTTTTGATATAAAGGTATTCTAATATTTCTCCAGGAGTTCTAATACATAAAACAAGGAAGAAAAACAAAATTCCCACTAAATTTGCAATTCGTCGACAAAGTTACGGGGTATCCCGGGCAACCCCTGCTTCCTTCATACATCCGCCCAATGCCGACAACGGGTTGGAACAGTGTGGGGTGTGTGCATTGGCACTTGGCATCATGTCCAAGTCACTATGCATCACCGCCCATTTATTTGAGTCCATGTGGCTTACACTAGCCAACATGTTAAGCCCCTAACTTTTTTTTACTCCTCTGAGTCCTTGTGGTTGCACAATTTGGTCATTTGAGTCCCTTGACCAACATTCCGTTTGTTAACTGCTACAAAAATTGTGAAATGTTTAAAATGCCTTCGGTGTATTATTGTTGTTGTTGTTGTTGCTACTGCTGCTGCTGCTTCTGTTGTTGTTATTATTATTATCACCCGCCACCACCACACCACACACAATCCACCTCTCCGGCGAACACACCAACCAACAACATCGCCCAAGTTAATCGACACAAGTTAATCACTTTCTACATAGAGTAGAACAAATAACAACCGCCGACGTTGTCAATGATGAAAATGTTGGTGATGAACAAAATCGTAACAAACTTGTGGAATTAATGATTGTTGAAAAGTTAATCGAAGGTTAAAACCACCATTTACCCCACCATAAACCACCAACACTCCACCCCATTAAACCTTAAACCACCTATCCGTCACCGTTCTATCCTCTATCGTCACCCAAACCCTGAGTTAAACAGCCACCACAAACCGTCGCACCATACTTCACACCCAGTGTTGTAAGAATCGCTAGGCGCTAGTCGGGCGGTGGGGTACCGACTAGCGACTAATCGGGATTAATCGGAATTAATCGGATTGAGATTTTTATATGTGATTTTTAGTTACATATATACATAAACATTTTTATGTGTAGTTTTTTAAAGTAGGCATGTTTTAACCCCTCATTAACCCATTTTTTTAAGTAATTGGAAGGAATTTATATGGTTTGGTCAAAATTTGGCCGGCATCTAGCCAAAATTTAGCCAGAATAGGACCGCCATTGACTGCCTGGCTATTAATCGGCCATTAATCGGTGAACCCCCGATTAGTGATTAATCGGCGACTAATCGGAGACTAGTCGGGATTTTTACAACCATGTTCACACCTCACTACTTCCACTAACCACCATATTACCACCACCACCACCACCATCCATCACCAATACATCCGATTAACCGCCACTAGTCACCGCACTCCACAACCATTATCTCCTCCCACGACAATCATCACCCACCACAAACCATACCTTTTATTATGGTTGCGTAAGAAAAAACGAGAGAGAAGGAAGGTGACAGCTGAACATGTTCAAGGAACCCTAACGTGTGTTCAAAAATCTTTTTATTTTGTGAAAAAACTATAATACCCCTAACAATTAACATAAAAGGACCAATATACCCTAGTTGACTAACGGTCAATAGACAGAACGTCAGTCAAGGGACTCAAACGACCAAAACGTACAACCACAAGGACTCAAAGGAGTAAAAAAAGTTAGGGACACAAATACGTTATACGTTTGCGTTTGCGCGTCTAAACCAGTGGCGGACCTACCCTTTGGCCAGGGTGGGCGGCCGCACCCCTTGAAAATAAAAATTTAGTGCGTATTTTAGGCAAAAAACCCGACCGCACCCCTTGAAAATATGATTGAACACCTCATCCACACCCCCAATAAATAATTTCTGGATCCGCCCGTTGGTCTAAACCACAACAAGTTGTAATTTAAAAAACATGGAGTCGAACAAAACAAAAGGTTTAAATCCAAAAAAAAAAACATAGTTGAAATCTTGACAAACTTTGAGTGGTTGAAAAAAAATAATACAATCCGATCGACCTTGTTGAGATTTGCGGTTCATGATTGTTTGAGACGAGCGTGTACGTGTGGTGAAACTTGCTTCTCTACTTCGTCTAGACACCTCTTTTATCGTCTTCTCCGTCATTTCTTTTGCAGAAATTTCTCATAGTCAAAACCATCTGCGAGTACAGTGTAAGTTTAAACCATTAACTCTGTTTCTTAACTTGTGCACACACTGAAACACAGTCTAAATTAGCACAATTTCCGTTTCAACCCTACAATCTTTTCAGCTTTTAGAACATTAGATTGGATTAATTCAATTGAATTAGTTTGAAAATTGGATTTTTAGGATGAAAGTTTCCTTCTTGCACTTAATTTCAGTAGAATGCCCCTGTATGCAGTTGAATTTTGATAATTTTGATATTCTGGGCTAGTGAATTACAATTTTTTTTTTTAAATTGATGTGAATAACTTGTGTTTTTTTTTTATATTCTAATTGATTTTTGAGGCAAGTATAGTGGGAAAACCTTAATTTTTTATACAACATGATATTAGGGTTGTATGTTAAAATAAGGCTCTCACCGTTCCCGCACCCCTGAAATCTTATTTTTACGCCCTCTACAGCTATACTCCCTGTATAGTTATACGGGTCGAATAAGAGAATCTTGCACAAAAAAAACGTCAGAGAATGTTTTTTGTCTCCATGTATACGCGTCGTATAACATTATACAACCTGTGTACAATGTTATACGACTCGAACCTCATATGAAGTTATACGACCTAATATTTTCTCGATCTATATGAGCCGTATACCATTATACGACCCAATATTTGTCATGTCAGATTATTCTATACGGGCTGTATAACCCCATACGACCCGTATAGAGGGTGTGAAAATAAGATTTTGGGGTGTGGCTTTATTAACACCCTAAAATAATGGTTTTATGTTGTTTTTTATATAATCGATACTTTGAAGGTATTTCTGTAATGAGGGGTTGATTGGTTGGAGGGTTTTATGGTGTTTAAGCAGCAAGAACAGGTGATTACTAGTTCTAAAATACACAAAAGAGGGGAAGAAAATCAATGGCATTAGTTCCAACAACCGAGACCGATGGTGCTGCTGTATTCACCGAAGTCAACATGGGTTCTTCCGACTCCGGCCCAACGGTTCGGGCCACTGTTGTACAGGCTGCAACCGTCTTCTATGATACCCCTGCTACCCTTGGTTTGGTTCACTTCCTTACTGTTATAACTTTGATTCAAGCGTGTGCTTTTTTATCACGCTGGTGTCAACTAATCAGTTGTTTTTAATTTGAGTAAAATGTCATTTTCGTCCTGGGGTTTGGCTAGTTTTGCGACTTTCGTCCAAAGGTTTGCCTTTTCACATCTGGATCCAAAAGGTTTAAAATCTTGCCATTTTCATCTGGCTCGTTAACTCCATCCATTTTTCCCTGTTAAGTCAGGGGTATTTCTGTCTCTTTTTGTTAACTTAAAGGGCAATTCGGTCTTTTTCACTTTATGTAAAAAGACTGCATACCCCTAAAAAGACCGAATTGCCCTTTAAGTTAACAAAAACAGATGGGAATACCCCTGACTAAACGTAGAAAAATGGATCGAGTTAACAAGCCGGGTGAAAATGGCAAGATTTCAAACCTTTTGGGTCTAGATGCGGAAAAACAAACCTTTGGACGAAAGTCGCAAAACTGGCCAAACCTCAGGGATGAAAATTGCATTTTACTCTTTAAATTTTGAGTTAAATGCCATTTTAGTCCCTGTGGTTTGGGCCATTTTGCCAGTTTAGTCCAAAGGTTTCATTTTCCGCCTGTGGGTCCAAAAAGGTTTCACCGTTGCCATTTTTGGACCCACAGGCGAAAAATGAAACCTTTGGACTAAACCGGAAAAATGCCCCAAACCACAGGGACTAAAATGGCATTTAACTCTAAAATTTTTAATGGTTATTGTGTTGATGGATAGTTATTGATTGTAGTAACTTAAGTAGCTAATTGTATGTTTCATCAGATAAGGCTGAGAGATTACTAGCTGAAGCTGCTTCATATGGATCACAGTTAGTTGTCTTTCCTGAAGCGTTTATAGGTGGATATCCTCGTGGGTCGAATTTCGGTGTAACAATCGGTAACCGTACACTCAAGGGTAAAGAAGAATTCCGGAAGTATCATGCTGCAGCCATTAATGTACCTGGTAAAAAAAACTATGTGATGTTACTTGTTAGAAATAAATAGGGTTGAGCAGAAACCGAACCGTTAACTGTAATAACTGACCGGCCCGTCCAATTTTGACTTTTCCAAAAGTCAAAATTTCCGGTTCGGTATCGGTTTGTTATGGAAAGCCAGGCAGTATTAACCAACCTGTAACATGTTGTATTAGGGCGAATAAAGCTACCTGGCCAATAGTTTTTATATATGTTACAATTATATTTTTGTTTGGCTTTTCTTTAATAATGTGATCACACTATTGGACTGAATCAACTAGTTTGCTTGCTGTTGGGCCCAAGCCAAATAAAAACTGGCCCAAACTAATTAACTAAAAAACATACCAATTCGTGACCCACAAGTTCATAACTGAATTAACTGAACCAAACATAATAAAATGGTCGTTTTCATTGTTAGATAACTGACATTTCAGTTTTTGTTCATAAACGACCTAAACCGACCCATGTTCACCCCTACAAATAAGTACCGTCAAGAAAATAATTTTAGAGTAAAGTACACAGATGGTCCTTGTGGTTTACACTTTGTAGCACATTTAGCCCCTAATTTGGACATGTTAAAACCTTTAGATTTGTTAGCTGGGGACTAAATACGTTACAAATTGCAAACCACAGGTACCATCCATGTACTTTTGAAAAGCTATGGACCAAATCTAGAATTTTGGTTAACCACAGGGACCATCTGTGTACTTTCCTCATAATTTTATTTCTTAATGTGTTGAAGTGTGTTTTTGATTACATGCAGGTCCTGAAGTTGATCGATTGGCGGCAATGGCGGGCAAATATAAAGTTGTGTTAGTGATGGGAGTTATAGAGAGAGATGGATACACTCTTTATTGTACGGTTTTATTTTTCGATAATCAAGGGTGTTACCTTGGCAAGCACAGGAAGCTTATGCCAACAGCTTTGGAGCGTATAATTTGGGGCTTTGGTGACGGGTCACATATACCCGTTTTCGAAACTCCGGCTGGAAAAATCGGTGCTGCTATTTGTTGGGAGAACAAAATGCCATTGTTAAGGACTGCAATGTATGCTAAAGGTTTGTTATACATGATCCCAACTTAGAAGTAGCAATTTCTATGTGTTTATTTATGGATGAGTCTATTTTGGTTATAATTATGTCAAACAGGTCAAATGGTCCAAATCAAATGATTATCAGAAAAGAAAATGGGCCGATCAAATGGGCCAATAGTCCCTTAAAGTGCATTTAAATTAGGGTTGTAATCGAGCCGAGCTGAGCTAGGTTGGGCTCAAGCTCGAGCCAGGCTGGGCTCGAGCTTGAACTTAAACGAGCCAGCACAACTCGGCTCATTTATTTTTTCGAGCTGAAAAGTCGAGCTCGAGTTCAGCTTGTAAAAACTTCAAGCCAGCTCAAGCCCAATCAAACTGGCTCGTTAATTTTTTATTAATTTTTTTACAAACATTGATCAGATAAAAAAAATAAAACACATTTCTAAAACACACACACACACACACACACACACACACACACACACACACACACACACACACACACACACACACACACACACACACACACACACACACACACACACACACACACACACACACACACACACACACACACACACACACACACACACACACACACACACACATACATACATACATACATACATATGAGCCATCGAGTCGAGCCACAGAGCCAAGCCATCGGGTGGAGCCCACCAGTCGAGCCACAAGCTGAGAACCCCTGGCTCGAGCTCGGCTCGAAAACAAATCGAGCTTTTTTCGAGCGAGCCTCGAGCTGCGGGCTTTTTGACAACCCCTAATTTTAATACATACAAAAGCTATAGCATTTATATTCTGACATTTAAATTATCATTGTAATTATATAGATTTTATCATTGTCGAGCTCTCGTTATTTATGAATTAGTCGATTCAATTTGGATTATGACTGATTTCAAATGGTTCAAATGCCAAATGGGTTGAAAGTCTAAAGTCCTTGAAAGTGCATTTTTAACGTGTGCAACGTACCATTTTTATAGTCGAATCTTTTAACATTATTGTAACAATACAACTTTTATCACACGTCAAGCATTAATTATTTATAAAAATCAACGAAGTGAACGATTTTTTTTTTGTAGTTCTACCCAACCCGGACATTTTGACCTAAGAAAAAAAATACCGTTTTAACCCGCACAAGAAATAGTGTTAACTTTTGGGATTATGTAATTATCCTAGTTATCTATCATGTTTTTGGTTGAACAGGAATAGAAATATATTGTGCACCAACAGCTGATTCAAGGGATGTATGGCAAGCATCAATGACACATATAGCGTTGGAGGGTGGATGTTTTGTCTTATCGGCAAACCAGTTTTGTCGAAGAAAAGATTACCCCGCTCCCCCGGAATACGATTTTACTGGAACAGATGAAGAACTCACACCAGAATCGGTAGTTTGTGCTGGTGGCAGTGTTATCATTTCACCCTCAGGGGCCGTTCTTGCAGGACCGAATTATGACGGTGAAGCACTTATTACGGCTGATTTAGGTATGTCACTGTCTCCGTTTGCTCGTTTGCATTCAATGTGGCAAAATGTGCGGGTCAGGTGGGTTGGGTATGGGGTCAGGTAATCGAACCCGAACCCGATGGGTAAACTTGAAACCCGATACATTTGGACGGGTATGGGGTCAGGTAATCGGGTATGGGTTACGCGGGTTTGGGATTCAGTGATATACCCGTTTACCTGACCCGATAACGTATACCCGTTTGTTTTCCTGAAATAATAGCTTTTTATTTTTTTTAATATCTATATATGATAATCTGTTTTCTTTCCTTATTTTCAATGGCATCTTTATATGTTATTCACACTCACTTGCGAAATGTAATTTCGATTAATAGTTACCCGATAGATATCTGACGAGTTTTGGGTCGGTATGCCCTATGAGTATTTTTAACAAACTAACGGGTTTACCAATGCCCGACGGGTCATTACCCGATACATACCCGACGGGTTTTGGGCCGGGTTTGGGACGAACTTTTATAATCGGGTATGGGGTTGGGATTATTCAAACCCACCTCATTGCCATCGCCTCTTTTAGTGATTGGACGGGTCAATCCGACCATAAACGTTTTTTGATCAATTAATTACAACTTCATGCAATGTTTTAAAGATTATTGACGATTTTAATGGCTAAAATTTGGTATAGATCTTGGAGAAATTGCTCGGGCAAAGTTTGATTTTGATGTGGTCGGGCATTATGCAAGACCCGAAGTGCTTAGCCTGATCGTGAGAGACGATCCAGCAACCCCGGTTTCGTTCACATCAGATGGTTCTCACAAATAATTTCCCCTTGTTATGCATTTGATGAAAATGAATGTCGTTTACGCGCTTTTTCAATGATAACAAATGAAAACTTTTGTATTGATTTAGACGCTTTACCGACCAACTTACATATAAGATCGAAAGTTGAGTGTATCTCAAGAAAGATCCGAACCGGATACTATACGGTCTCTTAGATCTTTGATCATTTTGTATCTCTTCATTTCATCTTCATACTCTTTCATCGTAGACAAGCCCGATAACCCTAAAACTCTCTCTTCCAAACACTCGTTTAACTCTCCGCTATCATTTTTCATGTCGAGCCCAAATTCCCACTCGATACAATCGGAGTTACGCCCGGCAACCTCATTGTTCATGTTTGTCGTATCGTCATTTATAACTTCACCCTTGTTGTTCTCAAACCATGATAAGCTTCCAACTTCCCCTCCAAGGGTGTTTCCGTCATTGACCACTTTTCGCGTGTCATTCTCGTTTTTGTTTTCGCCCTTGTTGTAATTAGTGCTTTGATACCATGATAAAACTCTAGGTGTTATATGGTGTATGCCATTATCGAATTCCAAAAGCTCTTCGAGGTCACGTGCTAGAATATCCACTTGTTTATGTTTGTCCTCGTACTCGTGTTTTGCATCAACAAGCTTCATGTGAACCCGTTCCTCACGTAACATATCAGCAACACGAAGCATTTCTCTCTCTTCTTCTATTTCTTTTCGTACCCGTTCAGATTCTTTCTTTAGTTCTTCAAGCTCGACTCTTTGTTCTTCGATACTATGAACCATCTTTTGGCATAACCCATCCAAAACCGCGGTCACTTGTTTCTCAGATTCGGCTTCTTTTACGGCTTTAGCCAAAGACAACTTTGTATTCACTAGTTCCCGGCCGAGTTTCTTGTTCATCCGCTCAGCTTGTCGTCGGAGCTTCCTTTCAGTCTCTAGCTCTCGTGATATGGTCTTGACTGCAAAACGGATCTTGTCTTGCTCCTTGGACTTGTGTGCACTTGTTTGGTTCGACCGTTGTTCTTGGATTAACTTGTTGACATGAGACCGAGCCTTGTTGAGCTCGTGGTTCAGTGTCGAGGATAGGGAAATGCTTGTTGGATGGTGGGGACCATGGTTCGTGTCAGCGGTCCAGATGTGAGCTAGAAGTTTGAGTAATTCTTTTGACACTGTGAGCGCGTGCTTGATTTCATCCAACCCATGGGTCGATTTTGGTTGACCACGATCTTTGGTTACGGTTTCCATCTCATCATAAGTTCTTGATTTTGCCTGACCAAAAGAAAAAAAATAATCTTACTTCAACATACTAACAAATATTTTACCACAATAGTTCGACACGTTAAAACCGACTGAACCATCCAAAGCGAAGCCATTCAACCGGTTTGAGATTCAAACGTGTTGGTGCATATTTTGACAGTTAGCTCGATAGGTTACACTTTGGTTTATTGTTGTAATTAATTGTAATTAAGAGGTATGGGCTCCAACTTGTAATTAGGGCCCTAACGGTGATTAAAATCCATTAGGAAACCTAAGCTTATGGGCCCAAACCTATATAAATAAAGGAATTTGAAAGAGGAAAGTAGGTAATGGTTTTAATTCGGTTTTAAAGAGAGAGAATCATCAAAGATTGTTGTGTTTGGGTTTGTTTATGAAATACAAATCCTATGAATGTGTTTAGTGATTGTGTGATTTCCGTTTCATCTCGTTTCTTGTACCCACGATCAGTGGCGAAGCTTAACAATGAAGACGGAGGGGTCGAAAACGTATATACCCAAAAAAAATTTATAGAACCGGGGGGTCGAAAACGTATATACCCAAAAATTTCTATACGAAAACTACATATATAACACTACTGAGCAAAAAGTTCGGGGGTTTGCACCTATAAATCAAACCTTTTAACCGCCAAATGGGCAACCTACATGTCTGGCTAAATCAGAACCACCAACCCAACCCAACTTGTTTGGTTTGTCGTCACCTGAAACCATACTTAGTTATATTTGTTTTAACGATTATGTAATTATGTATACGTATTATATTCAAGATTATTTTATTATCTTAATATACTTAATACAAACTAACGATTTTTTATATGAAAATATTGGTTCACACCAATAAAACTAAGTTGTTCAACCGCTAATCTGGTAACCCTATAGATCTGGCTGAAACACCAACCTAGCCGATTTGATTTGTCATTTTCCGAAACCGTAGTTAGTGCGTGACCCCTGTAATTTTTTTAGTAAGTTGAATCTGATCCTCAACTTGCTTGACACATAATGTAAAAAGGGCAATAGTTATTACTTACAAGTTACAATATATTAAATACTATTGAATGAAATTGAATGAAATGGGGAACATCATTCTTATGTGGAGACTGGCCCAACACTTGGGAGACAAAATTACAAAATAATTGAACAAAATTTGCTGTATGTTAACAGATAATCATTTATTGATTATAAAATATATTATCCATCTAAAATTCTACTTAAAAATCATTTAACATAGGTCTAGCTCAACGTATCCTAAATGAATATATTAATAATATTAATATAAGTGTCCATTATAGTGTGTCAAACGGCTATTTTGATAGTACCAAAATAGTTGTGATTATCAATAAAATGTACATTCTTTGAATTCAACTAATATTAGCAAAAATTAATAAAAATATTAACACTTTGACACGATTTACGCAATTAAGTAACACGTCGATAGAAACTTTACACGACTTAAACTTGTTTTATCAAAAAACTGTGTAAAAAATTGCAAATTCGTGTATAACATGAAAATCGTATAGATACGTGATCCAACTCATAATGTAGCACGCAAAAGCATTAGCTTGAAAAGGTCGGAATCACGTAAAAGTTTTAACCGTCTAACTCTTTTTGTGAATGTGTTGGCTTTATAAATGTTGCTTTTCAATTATGTGATTTTTGTTAAGAAAAAAAGGACTATTTAATTAAAAGTAGTTAAAATAACCAATCTAAAGATTTTTCGTTCATGTAATCTTTTGAAGTTTGAACTCCATACTTTAGATTAGCTAAAAATTCAACAATGAATACAGAGTGTGACCCCACTATTTGCTGTCTTTCTGACTTATAGTGAAAGGGGTATGCACAAAAACATCAAATAATTAACATCCTTTAAAATATATATATTAAGATTCTATTTTGTTTGAAAATATGCATCAACATTTGTTTCGTTTATAATTTGAAGGTATTTTATGATTCTGTAACAAGGACCAAACGTGAGATCTAGAAAAGAGCGTTAAATGTGTTGTGTTCATGGGTGGTCATATTAAACCTGACAAAAACCAAAAGATATTGTGAAGTCAAAAATCATGTCAGGCACGGGAACCTAAACACGACACATGCATTCACGAGTTGGCACAAATGTGGCTCGTTTAGCTAAACGTGTTCCTTATTTCGATGTAGAATTGAGCCGAACATGTTTAGACTAAACGCAACCTGCGAATTTCGTGTTACGTTGTTGTTGTGTTTGTGGGTTGTCATATCAAACCTGACACGAACCAAAACACAACATGAACCCAAAAATCATGTTAGACACGGAAACCCAAACACGACACATGCAATCATGAGTCGGCACAAATATGGGTCGTTTAGCTAAACGTGTTCCTGAGTTCGATGTTGAATTGAGCCGAACATGTTTAAGCTAAACCCAACATGTGAATTTTGTGTCATGTTGTGTTTGTGGGTTGTCATATCAAACCTAACACAGACCAAAGCATAAGACCATTGGGTATGGGGGATGATAGTCTCCAAAGGACTATCCTCCACATAAGCGCCACGTAGGCAAAGGAGAAGGACCCTCCCCTTGGAGACTATCCAAGGGTGTGGGGATGCTCCTCCCCCATTTTTTATTATTATTTATTTGATTTAAATAATTAATGAAAACAAAGTAAATAAAAGTAAAAAAGTTACATTTAAATAAAACCTTAAAAAACAACAACCTAAAGTTACATTTAAATAAAAAAAACACACCTAAAAAAACCTAGAGTTACATTTAAATTAAAAAAAAACACACTTAAAAAAAACCTAAAGTTACAATTAAAAAAAAGCGTTGTCCATTACGGGTGTGTAGCCGGATGACGAAAACGGGTGTGAACTTGAGTTGGGATTATTTGGGTTGTAGGGATCCATAATTTTTTTAAGGTTGGGAGAAGTTTTTTTTTATAAAAATGGGAGAAAAGTGGGAGTAGTTTGGTAAAAAAGTGGGGTGAAAAGGGGTTTAATTTATAGTGGTGGGGTGAATTTTTTTTTTTTTTAAAAAGGTTGCAGGTTAACGTTAGGGGGGCCCACCCCATTCAATTTTCTGGCCCGTCTCCAGCGTCCAAAATCCGACGCCTTTGCCATGCCGGGCCCCAAGGGGGCGGTGTTGGACGTGCCTAAACGGGGGAGACGGCCCTCTAACGAGGCCCATACCCAATGGTCTAACATGAACCCAAAAATCATGTTAGACACGGAAACCCAAACACGACACATGTATTCACTATTCACGAGTTGACACAAACACGACACGTTAACTAAACGCGAGTCTAATATAGTTTTGAGCCGACCTTGTTTAGACTAAATCCAAACCCGTAAATTTCACGTGTTGGTGTTTTAGTGTCAAATATCCACCATCCTAGATCTCAAGTTAAATTAAACACAAAAGTTTTTATGTAATTATTTAAACTGATATTGATATTTACATATGAAAAATAAAAAAAAGTAAAATGTACCTCAAATTGTTTTGTATTGCAAGTCAAGGGAGTCCCTCCAAAGATATTATCTTTCTCCATAAAGTCACAAGATTGTCTGTAGTGTGGATTTATTACCTGCAAAGCGCCAAAACGTTACAGACACATGGTCATGATGTGTAGTAATTTTTAAACATTTGTATCAAATTTATAAGTCAATTCTGAAACTTTTGTAACGACTCAACTCAGTAAAATAATACAAAAAGCTGAATTTGTCAAAACGAGTAAAAAACGTGTAAAAATAATATACATTTTTTGTATGTATTTAATTTATTTTCAAACTAACCGAAATGATATAATATTTTTTGAACGGCAAACTATTAGCATCCTACATTGTTGAATGAGCGAGTGAGCTTAGCTTGAACCAAAGACAATATAAGCTCGAGCTGGCTCAGCTCATAATCGTTAATCCGAGCCGTAAGCTACTCTCGTCTTCGGCTCATATTTTAATGATTTTGTATGTTTGTGTTAATACAAGCATCACTAATAAAATAAAAACAGTCTCAAGTTGTACAAATATCAAATAACATAATATCAAACTACAGCTACTTTTTGTACAATTCAAAACACTAATTGCACCAGCCAAATTAACTCGAGCTATTTCTAATTGAATTTTTAGCAAGCTAACTACACTATTCTTTTTGAACGGCAAATGTCACCAGATTATATCCATCTCCAGTAGGATATAATGCCTACCCACCAATTCAGGAGGAAACCCAATAATTCTGGGAAAACCCTCTTGTGGGAATCGAACCCAGGATCTAACGGTCCTTAAGCCTTATCCCACCCCTAAGATACCACTAACTACGAACAAGTTACGAGCCACAGGCTATTTTATCGTTACTACTTACTATTTTAACCCTATCACCTTGTTTTCCAAAATATTTTTATAAAATCCAATTTCCCATAAAATAACATATTAAACTTGTTATACTTGCTATTATAAAAGTAACTAACAACATAACTACAAAAATGTATGTAACAAAACTATAAATTCACAAAAAATCACCTCTTTCACTTGATCATCACTTCCCGATTTCGGCAATACCACCGTCGTCTCCGGTTCCAACTGATCAACACACTTCTCATTTCGATTCGAATCAGTTTTTTCGACGAAAAACTGCGCTAAACTGTTGTTCGCGAACGACGAAGAGGAAGCCGTCCGAAACCGCCGCTTTCGGATCTTGCATGGGGTCTCTGAGGTCCTGATATCCATTTGCAAATGGAAGATTTTGAAGAGAGAGAGAGAGAATGGGGAGTAGGTGTTTGATGAAATGGTAAGAAGAAGAAGCAAATACATGAATATAAGTGTGGGAACATTGAACATGCATGTGGAAATGGACGGTTGGGATGTGGGATGTAACGAGGGTACCCATGTTTATGATTTATTGCTATTTTATATTCTTGCTAACATGTTATATTGTTTCATAGTTGTTGGATGTATGTATGTGATTTGTTTTATGAAATAATATAAATAAAATAAATGGAGTAAAGAAATATAATTTAGGATTGTTTATTTGTTTGTTTGTTTCATGATGAAGTCATATTGTATTGTTAAAATAGGAGCGAATTTCAAAAAAAAAATATATATATATATATATAGGAGAATGATCCGTTAGGAACCACCCTTTATTGCGAGAACCGCGAGAACCAGTGTGAACACATGGCATTTTTGTAATTAAAGTGAAATTCTAACAACAGCATCTATATCCTCGTTCTGTTCTTCAAAGGTTCCTTCAAGGGTTCTGTTCTTCAAGTTGTTAACTGTTACCACCCCCATGACAACCGCCGCCGCCGCCGACACATCCACCGCCGATCAACGTTAACACATCGCCGCTACCACCACCGTTACACCACCGCACCACCACTGTGACAACTGATTTGACGAAAACTCCTCTGTCGAAAACTCATCTGGTGACATACATCTGCTCATAAGTCACCACTGCGATAACCAATCCGGCTCGTCCTGATACGATTACTCAGTCGAATACATCATTTATCCGGTGATTACAATAAATTACATCCTTTTTGTTACACCCATTCTGTTACCAATTCCCACTGTAAGTGTCCTTATATGATTACTCAGTCTGATTATACTTCTATTTGTCATCTACTTACAAATAAACATGATTTCACTTTGTAACCCCTTTGTGATACATATGGCATCTTCTGATTCATCACTTATATACCCTCCTCGTCAATTTGATGGGTTCACAGTTTAAGCGACAAGAAAAAGTCCTGGAAGAAGCTTGCTTTGGGTCGGCGTTTAAGGTGTCCGAGTGGCTTAACTGGGTCCCTATTAAAGTAATGGTTTCATATAGAGGTTGCTGCAGAATCGGGTTGCGGTTGGGGAAAATCTGCGTGCGAGAGGGGTTAGTACCATTACGGGTTGCTGCATAAGTGTGTGGGGGGTTTCAGAGTCGGTCACGCATGTTTTTATTAAGTGCCCGATAGCCAAGGCGGTGTGGAGGAAGATCTCTGTTTGGTGTAACTGGTACCTTGCAGGCCTCTCATCCCTGGAGCAGCTTGTTTAAGAGTACACGCGACTAGATTCTTATGTCAATAGTACATTGCTTTTGGGTATAATTTACTCCACTTTATGGGTAATTTGGAAGGATAGTAACAACAGGCTCTTTAGGGGGGGGGGGAAGCGTTCTTTGGAGTCGGCTTCCGAGGATGTTATTAACCTCTCATTCGGATGGGTAAAATATCGTTCGAAGTTTTGTGTTGATACCTGGGAAGGCTGGGTTAATTTGTTTTTTTTGTTATTTTATGTTTTGTATGGTTGTGTATGTGCAGAGTATGTTCTGCACTTTTTTGTCTTGTTTAGATGTTTACCCCTTGTTGCTGTTTTACCAGCTAATCGATGGTATTTCTTTTGTGGTATGAGAAGTTTTGCTGGTGTTCAAACAAACAAAAAATTAACATTTGCTTGATTACTCTATGTTCCTGTATCATTGTTTATTTAACATTGTTTAGTTTTTTGTTTATCTGATTGATCAATACAACGATCATGCACATGTGCATTATGTTGATAACACCCATACTCATCACCGATCGTGCACATGTGCATTATGTTGATAACACCCATACTCGTCATCCGTAAACTGTTAACCATCGTTAACATGAACATGCACATGTGCATCACGTTAACAACACCACATAATCATAACTAATCATATTGTTAACCATTAATACATAATAATCATATGTTAACCATCAATACATTTCCCATGCACATGTGCATCGTATCGCTAACACCCTATAATTATCACTCTAACACCCTATAATTATCACTGATAAACTGTTGACCCACTATAATCATCACTAATAAACTGTTGACCCACTATAATCATCATCGATAAACTGTTGACCCACTATAATCATCACTAATAAATTGTTGACCCACTATAATCATCACTAATAAATTGTTGACCCACTATAATCATCATCGATAAACTGTTGACCATGTATACATGGTTGACCGATAAACTGTTGACCATGTATACATCGTTGACCGTTTAAACATTGTGCGTACATATTCCATATGTTTTATTAATTATGATATTTATATCCGCTTTTTATTCATTTTATTTTTTGTTTATATATAGGAACAATCCTACATTGAGCATTGTACACATCGGTACATATTATGTTCAAAAGAATGGTATATATTATGTTCAAAATAAGGACAAAAAAAAAATACTTGAACTACTTATAAATTGATTATCACTTATTTTTTGTTTACATTTCTTGTTTAGACTTATTTTTTTATCTACTTAGCGGTGTAGTATTCACTGTTGTATTCATTTTATCTACTTATAAATTACCAATTAACATCATTCACATGTGCATTACCCAATGCGTGCATTTTCAACATTGAAACCATATCATCTAAACTTATCGATGCATTGTTTTTAATGTCATTATGTTTTAAGTACATGTTTAATATTTCACTCCACATGGTTACTGTTTCGAACAATGCACATGTGCATACATGTAAAATTATTAATTACATGTGATTCGTCTTCCTTTACATATACATCAACATATGTAATGTGGTACCCCAAACGTAATAGGGTACCACATACGTAATATGATATACACAAATATACAATATTTCAAAATATACACATGCATTACCGACATGTTTATCGTTTTTTAATAATGCACATGTGCATTACCAACATTAACACATTATCACACAACTTTTGTGTTACAACAAGTATATATAACACCCTCATCATAAGAATCACATAATCCGATCAACAATCATTATTACACATATGCAACACCAACCTATACTATAGCAAACAACATATTACATCCTAAATTAACAAATATAACCATCTGTAATACATTATACAATACCAATATCTATGGTATTTCAAACTATTCATATGTGCAGTACCAACATTTCATCTACCAAACAACATAATACATCAAATATTAACAAACATGATCATTCGCCTCTGATAACGACAATTTTGTTATTATCTTCACCCCCATGTTCTTAAGTTGCATGTCTTGAATATCTTTATCTTTGTTGAATCTACAATCAAACTTCTCACCACTCCCTTTAAACATCTCCATATGTCGCATAGCGAACACCTCGCAGTGTGTGAAGTAATAAAGGGATTTCTCTTACTTGTTCAATATTTCATCGTGGTTTCTCTCACTCGTCCTCCTCTTTATACTTTTTTTTTTCTTCTTGTGCACCTGCATGTGATATAAGTAATGTGTTTTCATAAATGATATCATTTAACATGAAAGTAATAAAGGGACGCACATGTGCATAAAGTCCCAACTGCATCATCAAATATTAATCAACCTTTTTTTACCTCTTTGTTTAACAGTTGCATAATCATTTCCATTGCATACGACATTTTTGACCCTTTATCCCTTGATTTCAAAACGAAAGTTACCTTCTTTGATTTTTTCCGTTATTGATCTACAATAATAAAAAAAACAAAGGATTAACAAACATACAATCTCAATGAATATGTGCATTAACATTAACTTTATCATTACTATATACACTATGCATATGTGCATCACTATGCATACGTGCATCAACATAAATTACATTTTGTTAACATATTCTGGCAAACTATGCGCATGTGCATAACTATGCACACGTACATGAATGACCTTATTACCATATTCTGGCAAATTATGCACATGTGTCTAACTATGCACATTTGCATCCATATGACTTACCATATTGAAATAATGTGGCAAAATATGCATATGTGCATAACTATGCACATGCGCATTAACATGACTTACCTTATCAACAGGTTTGTTTCAATAAAAAACCCTAACCCTTACAAAATCAAATTTCATATTACCACCAATCATAATTAACATTAATCACTAATAAAACTATTATGGAAAAATCTGCACGTGTATAACTATGCACATGTACAACGAAAAAAATGATCTTGTTGACAAATTCTAGCAGACTGTGTACATGTGCATAGCATAATTATGCACATATGCACATGTGCATCAACATGAATGACCTTATTAACTTATTCTGTAAAATTATGCACATGTGCATAATTATACACATTTGCATCAACATGATTGACCTTATTAACCTAATCTGGCAATATATACATATATACATAACTATGCACATGTGCATTAACACGGCTGACCTTATCAACAGATTTGCTTCGATAAAAAAACCCTAACCCTTACCAAATCAAATTTCGTATTACCACCAATCATATCTAACATTAACCAGTAACAAAACTACATACAAAAAAAACACATAAATACCACATTACATATAGTTCTATCACAACAGTCACCTCTAATCTCTAAAAAATCATATATATCGAACAATTTTCACTAGTGCAGATATGAAACAACGATTTAAGCGTCATACTAACATATAAAAATCTGAATCGACGATTAAGCGTCATGTTATCATATAAAAGTGCAAAACAAAGAGTATAAACTTACAAATTCACGAAACAGTGTAGCGACACTGAATAATCCGACAACATCTAGATTACGGCGAGTCCGTTGGATGTCTGTTCTTCAGATTCTCCCTAATTGTGTCACAGTCTTCGATGATTATGTTCTTATTGCCCTAATTTCGAGCAGATGACGAATATATGATCGATGATTCTGTTCTTATTGCCCTAATTTCGATTATACGACGAATACACCATGAATGGTAAGATTGAGATGACGAATTTTGGAGATTTTGGTGTGTAAACATGAACTGAGATGATGAATTTTGGAGATGTTGGAGTATCGGACATGAACTGAATGAAAAAAGATGATTTAATTGTTCTTTGAAGTCCAGTAGGAGGAGGATGGACATGTAATTTAATTTTTGTTATGTATTTACACTAATGCCCTCTGTTCACATTGGTTCTCGCGGTTCTCGCAATAAAGGTGGTTCTCGCATGAACCCTACCCTATATATATATATATATATATATATATATATATTTTAATATAGCTTAAGTTTATCTTGTTAAATTATTAGAGATAACTGGCAATCATAAATAATTATAAATTATGCTAAGAAAAATTTAATGAATGAAAAAGGTATTAACTAATTTACTCACTGCATAATAATAGGTTTGTAAACGAACAAGTTCAACAAACTATTTGAGAATCATTCGGTGAGAAGTTCGTTTGTGTTCGTTCTTTGATTAAATAAACGAACAAACAAGAAAATTTGTTCGTTTAGTTAGATGAACGAACATGACCAGAGGTCACGTTTGTTCGTTTATGTTCGTGAACGTTTGTTAACGTGTTCATTTATGTTCAACTGCGTTCGATAGTTCATTAGTGATTTTAGGTATTATATTTTATTTAAATGCTTCAAAATTCCGACAAATAAAATATTTAATAAGTGTTAGCGTATTATATATTCTGTTCATGAACGCTTGTTTGTGTTCGTTTGTTTCTGTTGGTGTTCATGAACATTAGTTTGTTTTTATCAACATTCATTGTCGTTCATTGCTTATAAATCCACAAACAAACACAAACGAACACGAAAACGTTCATTTACTTAACAAACGAACACGAACATAAAATCTCGTTCGCTAAGTGTTCATGAACAGTTCGCGAACACATATATTTCTTAACAAACGAACACGAACAAGGTGTTGTTCGTGTTCGTTCGATTCGTTTATAGCGGTAATAACACTATAAGACACACTTCACTAATTAAAAGCTTAATTAGTTAGTACAACTTAAGGAGACAAGAAAAAAAAATGCATTTTGAGTAGTTATAAAATAATAATGTAAAAACCAAATTTCTTAAATATTTAGCGTAGGAAGTGTCTTTGTCTGTAAAACCATTAAGTTTGTACTTAAAAAAACTTGTTGAACAATAGCATCTTTAATTAATTTGGATATATGTCCCGTTTGAGACTAACCCGTGTAAGATCATGCATCCTAAACCAACTAAACTTGTTTGTATGTGTTAGTAATATATCAACTCATACCTTTTATGCCTTTATGATATATTTTTAAATCTCATCCCAATATCTTTTCATATATAACACAAAACTATATGTGAATAGGGTTGTAAACGAGCCGAGTCGAGCTGAGCTAGACCCAGCTCGAGCTCGGCTCGAACTCGGTTCGAGCTGGCTCGGCTCGAGCTCGAATTTCAAATCGAGTTGAGATTTGAGGCTCGAGCTCGACTCGATTAGAATTCGAGCTAGCTCAGCTCGACTCGATCTAGCTCGAACTAACAAAGAACCGCAAAATTTACGACTTAAAAAGCCCTTAAAAATAAATTTCTTCATAGACTAAGAGTCATAATTGCCATTTAATTTAACCATATGGCTAAATATGCAAGTATTTCACTTTGTACATTGTATTTACCTTCTTTTATAGGTGAGATACTCCCTTAGTTTTTGTTTTCTAAGCGTTGCGGGACAAAAATGAAGGATGTAAACCTTATCGAGCCAGCTCACGAGCCGAGCCAGGCCAAGCTCGAGCTCGGCTCGTTTACAAACCGAGCCGAGCCGAGCCGGCTCGTTTACAACCGAGTCAATTTCGAGCCGAGCTTTTTTCGAGCGAGCTGCGAGCCACGAGTTTTTTGAACACCCCTATATGTGAAGGCACCACCTCCAAACATTGCGCATGTACTTTCCTGAACTGTCAAGGTTTCGCGTATGCGGATAGATCCCGTGCAGGAACCTTGGAATAGGCTGAGTGTTCTGGCAGTTGAGTGTGGGTATGGCCCTGCGCGTGTGTGGCTTGTGCAGCATTTAGGACCATACCCCTTTGATACGTAACTAACAAATTTTTTATATATATTAATCCATAACAAGGTGATGAATAGTACCTTTCTTTTGTCCTTTGTGGGTGTTTTTATTTATTTAGTTTTTTTACAATAAACTTTTGGATTCTTTTTTATTAGTTTTTATTTTATGTTTTTTTCCTAATTTTGGTCGGCGTTTGTTTACCATTTAGTACGGTGTATGGTAGTTATATTTGGTTCCTTAGATTTTTTTACCCTCTTAACTTCCTAATACGTGTCGATATAAATTCGACTATATATACTATAACAAAATTCAACTACATTAACAATGATTGTTACATTTATTTCTTTATTTTTAGTATTTAACTATTTTATTCTTATTGTTACTATTATTTATATTGCTTTTAAGCATTTCTTTTTTCTTAATTTCGTATATACTTTTACGACATGCTTATATTTTGTCTATTATTCAATAAAAGTGTAATTCGAACGTGTCTATATAGTTGTTCTTTACCACGATGAACTGAACTGTTGTCGTCTAAAGAACATTGTTATTGGTAGAGTATTTGTTAATATGGTTTTTCTGACGTGTCCCAATAGAACATTTTTAGTACCATAAGCTATATTATTTTTTGGTTTTCCAGACGTGCATGTATCTTCGCGTACTCTATTGAGTGCCGGAATCATACCGATACTTTGACGAACCAAACCAAACCGATACCGACTGAAAGCCCGCAGCAGAGCGCGGAGAACACCACTAGTTTAAATAATATATCAAGGCGTGAACTAACAATAAGTATGATACTTTTAGACCATAAATCGTCTCATGTTCTCGTGCTAAAGTAAAAATCACTAGTATTGTCATTCAAAATGTTATTGTTATGTATGTGCAACGAATCAACACATATAATGAAAATAAAATATGTATTTTGAAAACTTTTGAAGATGGACATGACTATAGCTAATGGGGTGTCTATTCGTATAGTAAGTGACAATTCTTGTTTGTTTCAAATTTGTAATTGTCATTTCAAGATGTCGGGACTTAGTGTCACATGCATACAATATACATATAGACGGGTAATACATGTAGGTTAAAAAATCATTAAATACTTATACTCTTATACACTCTTTTAAGAACCGCCGTAACAATCATCAGCACCGTCACCATCGCCTCTATTGTCATGCACTACCACTGTAGTCATCACCGCCATCCCCATGGTCGCAAATTTTGAGGCTGGCTTATTTTAATCGCAAAAATTATAAAAAATAATTAATCAAAATTAAATTATAAGGTAGTCGCAAACTGGTCGCAAGTCGTAAGGTAACACCATTCGCAAATGAGGTCGCAAAATTTGATTAGCGACAAACATTTTTGTGACCACATTTCTAGTCACAAAACGCCTTTTGCGACGGATCAGCAATCGTAACTGGCTTGTTTTCTAGTAGGGAACTTTTCTACGCTAACTTCCATTATCACAATTGTCAGTGCCATCATCTTCGTCATTGCAGCCGCCACCACACACCATCGTCTTATAACCAACCATAGTGTGTTAACCTATTTTGATATTTTTTTTGTTTTTCCAAAATCAGTTTGTTTCAACAGAAGCTCATTTTGGTCAGTCCCCTGTGTTAACCGGAACCCACAATTTTTTTTAAATGGCCCGTTTTAATCCGTTAGCTCATCCTATTTCACACATTTTACTAGACTTCATATAAAATCAATAGTTGTGAATTCTTTTAGTATTTCTTATTAAATATGTAATGGTCCTTGTTGATTATTGGAGTTTAATGTCCCTAGTAACTAGTACCAGGAGTTAGGTAATAGTCATATAGTTAAAGAGGTCATAATTGTTTGTCATAGTCATATTCATATTCATCATAGGAGTATCAATAACATTGATAATTATAATTACTGGTACAAAAACTATTCTATACACACACATGTATATGTATACAATAGATATATATGGATACAAACATACAAATATTGTAGGACATTGGATAGATTGAAGACCTTAGAAACACTTGGACCCTAACAAAACAGAATAGACAAGATCAAGTCCCACTATACACACACACACGTGTATATGTACACAATATATATGTATGGATACAAACATACAGATATTGTAGGACATTGGATAGATTGAAGACCGTGAAACACTTGGACCCTAACAAAACAGAATAGACAAGATCAAGTCCCACTCTACACACACACACGTGTATATGTACACAATATATATGTATGGATACAAACATACAGATATTGTAGGACATTGGATAGATTGAAGACCGTAGAAACACTTGGACCCTAACAAAAGAGAGTAGACAAGATGTTAGATATTTTAGTGTAATTGGGATTGATTTGGTGATCAAAGTGAATAATAATACACATCAAGTAAGTTAGGAGGTGCGGGAGTGCATGCTTGTTTGAGTTATCATAATTCGAAGTGTACTGGCGGAGCCCGTATTCTACGGGGTTCCAAGGGGGCAACGCCCTCTTGACGGGGTCCAGGGGCAGCGCCCCTGAGAGCAGGGTCCAAGGGGCGGGGCGGCAAACCCTGGCGGTAGGGCTGTTCATTTTTATCCAAAACCCGAAAACCGACCCGAATTCAAAGCCACCCGAACCCGAATTAGCAAATACCCGAAAAACCAGAACCCGACCAACCCAAACTTTAAATGGTTCGGTTATTAGTGTTGAATGTGAAACAGAGAACAACAAACAAAAGAAGAAGAAAAGAAAAATACTTTTATTATAATTTCTTGATGAATACGACGGAACAAAAACAAAGATTTAAATACTAAAGGAATCCTAATTTAAAACCAATACTAAATACTTCCCATACTTATCTAATCTAAATATACTGATACTTATCTAAACATAATGCTAATTAATTAAAAACGTAATTAACATAAACGACCCTTAGACTTTTAATGATCTCCGCCAACCACCCCTTGAGACCAACCGTACCACCCTATACGCTAATATTGCATCACGTTCAATAATCAGGTCACTTTTTCCAGGCCAAAACCGGACAACCAAACCCGAAAAACACGAAACCCGAACATTTATTGTTTTTTTTTTCTTATAAAAGTGTTTAGATTTGGAGCCTTTAAAAGATGGAACACTAAGTTTTGTGACTTTTAAATATTATAATAACATATTGTCAACTAATCTTTGAACTTTGATGATATTTTTAAAGTAACAATATGAATTTTGATGATATTTTGTAAAAAAAAAAACATTTATTTTCATTTTACATCTAAACCCGAAAGCTGAATAACCCAACCCGAACTAACCCGAACCCGAATAACCCAGACCCGACTAACCCGAACTTTAAAATGGGTTGGTTATCGGGTCAATTTTTCCCAGAGAAAAACCCGAATAATCTGACCCGAAAAATCTGAAACCCGAAGAAAAAACCCGATGAACACCCCTACCTGGTGGGGTCCAAGGGGCAGAGCCCCTGGCTGTGGTCGAGCTAAAATTGCAGTTTAGTGCCAGTTTTATTTAAAATTTTATTAATTAAATTGCATAAGAAAAATTTATTTTCTGAAAAATGCCTTATTTTGGAAACATGAAAATAATGGCAGATTAGTGGTAGTTTTATTTAAAATTGAGATAAATGCCATTAGGCACTTAATCATCCCCAACCCCAAAATTCGTAGACAGTTTTTGATCATTTTTTCCTGGTTCAGACGAATTCCATACACACATACACTTGTTCAATTTCTTGAAAATCAGAGTTATATCCGATTAAATTATTTGGGAGAACCACCGAAATAATTTGATCTGAGAGTGATTTCACGTCTCTCTGATTGTTTGGTTTTCTGAAAATTCCCCAACACCGGATCGAGTCCCACTAGCTTTAACTTCCTTGAGGCCATACATCTTTGCATCCCCGTCATCACATAGTTGCTTTGTCGGGTTCCTCGAGTTTGCGGAGTACAGTAAAACATGAAAAAGGGATAGCCTTATCCTTCTAGTTTCTTGTTTGCTTGGCAAATTATATATTCGTACCATGGTATAGCATTTTCTAGCATGTGATGAATTATGTATTAACTTTTTATTAGGACAATCTCAGAATCTAACGAAATTTTATTAATTAAGGTAGTAAATAACACTGTTATAAGCCTTATTATACAATATTTAACCATACTAAGATTTAAGTTAACAATAAGATATGTGGTGTGGTCATGAACCAAATGATCACCATCACCCTTCACGTCAGCGTTATGTCATCCTACCCTTATCCACCAACCTAATCCACCACCCTATATGGTGTGGACCACCCCCACTATCATCAACTGTCCTCCCCACCAATCAAAATCCTCTAATTAATTGAAAGAGAGTCATGGTATATGGCAGGGACGGACTTGGCTTAGAACCAGCCGTAGCACGGGCTACGGCTCAACTTTTTACCGGTAGTGTAATTTTTTTTTTCGATTTTTATACAAAGGACACCCCTAAACAACTATGAGGACACCCCTAAAAAATTGTTTACAAACCAATAATAAGCCCAGATTGTTTACAAACTAAATAATAAGCCCAAATGAGATTCTTTACAAACTAAATAATAAGGCCAATTACAAACTAAATAATAAGCCCAAATTGTTTACAAACTAAATAACAGTCCAAGCCTTTGAAGTTTGAATGGGCGGCACATTAGCAGGATACCAAACATCGAGCAGGACTGCAGGAGGGATGTATGTCACATTGTCGCTGAAGTCTGAAGTGCTGAACTGTTGCTGTTGTGCTAATTGCTGAACCAAGTGGGCTGAACACTGAAGTCGCTGCACAACAAGGATACCAAGTCGCTGAACACGGGCTGAAGGTGTCGCTGATGATCAGTGATCGCTGCTGATTGCTGAAACAGCTCAGAACAATAATCATCGAACAGGCTGATTGGCTGAAGTCGCTGCTATTGTGCTGATTGTGAGTTGTGAGTATTCTTTATTTCTTTTCTTCTTGAGTTCTTGAATTGTTTAATTTCGATCTAAAAATTAAAAATAAACCTAGCCCAATCTGAAATCTAAAAACTTATTGCCAATATTAATTCATAAAGCCTAGCCCAAATGTGATATGCTCAGTATTGATTCGTTAACCTAAATACTAATAACTTAAAAAAACTAGTTTATAAAATTTAATTCGGTAAGGCCTAAGGGCCTTTTTTGGCTCGCTCAGGGCACTTGAGTTTTCAGGATCGACCATGCCCCGTAATGTAGGTAAAAAGATTCCGTTCTATAAATGTACCGTAAAAAAATTGGGATACCCCTGGATATTTCTTCTAGTTCCGCCACTGGTATATGGGGGGAGTGCATGACTGATCTATATAAGACTTAGGGGTTGACTAGGGTGATAAACATAAAAGACTCAAAGGGTTTGGACTTGGAAAAACTGTGGATGAGTAAGAAGGACTCGAGACTCTTTTACTAGACTCTAGAGTTTACAGTGAGAAAGTAGAGAGAAGGTAGAGAGAAATTTAGAAGAAGATTTTATTTCTTTCCAATGATGATATTAGGGGGTGGTGTAGCGATGGTTCCATGATCCTACATAGTAATTCATGACCCAAACCACTATTACCGAACCCCATAGCCTAAGTATAGGCTTTATGCTACAACAACCTGACTACTCATTTGGTTGTTCCGGTTATAGTACAACAAAAATCCTTATTCAAGGAGGAGGTGTGATACAACTCTTATTTACTACTTGATTCGATTAATCATTTGATACATGTTGCGGTATTTTATATACCTTTATATCCAGTTACATTGTTGCTTATTAGTACTTTTCATTTAAGTTCAACGCTACTAACATGATTTAACAACATTAAACTCGAGGGGTATTTGATATACTGTTATATTAGTTACGTTTTGCCAACGGGAAGTTCGACAAGCAAGAACCAAGCCTTGAGTCCGGAAAGAAGTTTTCGGTCCAAAAACGGGCCTTGAGTCCATAAAGAAGCATTTTAGCAAGAATTGGACCTTATGTCCAGAAAGAAGACTCATAAAAAGAATTGAACCTTCGGTCCGAAAAGAAAAGTCATGCCAAGGCAAGCAAAACACTGGACTAAGTACCTTGAAAGTCTTACCTAAGAGTATGCAAAAGTATTTGACCACCTTGAGTTACTAAACTAATGTTCAAGACACTGACATGTGCAATGGTATTATTATATTCATAGACGAAAAAAAATAGTTTGAATCTGGCAGTGTGTGTAGCACCACATCATACTAGACTCAAGGACTTGCATAGTATATCATATTTTGGGCCTAATCCAGCAAGCCAAAGCCCATACCGACCAAGCCCACCATCAAAACCCACTTTGGTTTAGTCAAAATTCATCCCCACTCTCCTCAATAAAGGTGAACATTTAGATATTTTAGTGGACTTTCACCCACTTGATAGTTACATATACAAAATATCATGTTATACATAATATCATGTTTATAAAAATTCAGCCAAGGCTTCGATTAGTTATCGATTAATCACTAATCGGAGGTTTACCGAGTAATGACTGGTTAATCGCTAGGCGGTCAACGGTAGTCCGACTCCGACAAGATTCCGGTCAAATTACGATCAAACCTTATAAATTCTCTCCAATTACTTAAAAAAATGAGGGGTTAAATTAAAACATGTCTACTTACAAAAATTACATATAAAAATGTGTCAGTATATATAAAACTAAAAATTACATATAAAAATCCCAATTCGATTAATCCTGATTAATCTCTAATAATCTCGATTAATCCTGATTAATCTCTAATAATCTCGATTAATCCTGATTAATCTCTAATAATCTCGATTAATCACTAGTTGGTACCTCACTGACCGACTAACGCCTACCGATTCTCACAACACTGCATAATATCATGCTCGTTTATAAAAATATAATTATAAGCTTATGATCTGAGACACCCCAATGAACTTGAGCGTCAGATTATATATAGGGCTTCAAGCCCATGGAACATCTAACGAGTTTTTAGTGACTGTAGTTTCTACTTTGACCCGAGGAGAGGTAAAACAAAGCTACACAATCGAGACGGACCCAAACCAAGTCTCTTGTCTCCTATAAAATAAGTTGTTGACGATAGCCGAGCAAGAATCCACTTAAATATTGGTTTTTTTTACCTTAACAATTAGATCAAACACAACAAACAAATCCAAAATCTAAAGAAACCCTTAAAAATAGATTAAAATATAATTGTAAATTGGAATCCTCACTTTCTCAAAACATTCATGAGCCAATAAACTCTAGGGATGTGTTTTTTAAATCAACCAAATTTGGGGGCTTCTTATTAACTGAAGTCACATGGGAAGGTGTAAATGCATTTTACACTGAAAGAGAATTCCACTTCCCCAACCGACACTGTGCCCGTGTTTTTTTAACTAACAAGTTGGACCCTATTCATACAAAAAGTAAATTCTGAACTTGAAAAAAAAAAAAAAAAAAACTGAACTTGACATTAGTATCTGAAATCTGAAATATTTGGAACGGGTATTCGAGTTAACACAAGATATGTGATTATTTTAAAAGTTGTTACGGGTATGCGACGCGTATGATATTAGGTATACGATCATTTTTATGTTTGGACTTCGCGATCTGCATCATCATAAAATCACATAATTTAAATATTTCGATCATTTTTATGGTTATGCCAATGCGTATAACTTTATTGTATTTTTAATATGTTTTAGTATAAACTTAAAAGTACATAAAACCTAGAATAGTAAGAGAAATAAAAACGTAACTACAAATCTAAACACGTAATTTTTAATAAATTAGCAGGTAATTACCCGACAGCTTTTAGACTAGATATTAGACAATTTTACAATCAGATACAAAACCAAAACTATCAATACATATCTCAAACCCGTCTCATTATCATTAGGGCAGTAAACGAACCGAACGAACACGAACAAGACCTTATTCGTGTTCGTTCATTAAGAAATGAACCTGTTCATGAATTGTTCACCAACGATTATCGAACGAGATTTTTTGTTTGTGGTCGTTCATTAAGGAGATAATGAACGTGCTCATAAACTGTTTATGAACATTTAGTGAACGTAAACGAACGCAAACACACACAAGAACAAAAGAAAATGTTTATGAAAATGCATGAACACAAATGAACGTTCATTCACACAAACAAATACAAACGAACATATATTATTTCAGAATAAAATCTGCATTTCTCATCACAAAGATTAAGAAATCCACCAAAAAAATAAATAAGTATTTAACATAATTATCCGAACATAGTTGACAAAATTGTCAAAAACATCACAAAAGTAAAGAAGTTTCTTAAGCTTTAACACGAACTGAAATTAAAACAGTCAAATGAAGAATGTTAGCAGAGACTATACTATAACTAATGTTTCAAAATAAAAAAAAAACCAATAAAATAAAGATATAACATATATAAACCTTTAACTAAACAAACACAAATGAACATAAACAGACGAACATAAATGAACACATTACTTAACATTCACGAACATAAACAAATGAACGGATCCTCTGTTCATGTCCGTTCGTTTAGCTTAACAAACAAAATGTCCTGATCACATTCGTTCATTTAACAAACAAACGAACACAAACAAACTTACCGCTGAACGATTCACGAATCATTCGCCGACATCTCTCCGGAAACGAAACCTAGTAACTTCTCAACACAAAACAAGAGGGTTGTAAAAGTACGAAAAAGAGAATAAATAATAAACCACCGCGTGCCAACAGTGTACTCTTGTGCATCTACTGTGAACCTCTCAGATCTACCCCTAGTCCCCTACACTCCCCCTTTTATTCTGTTTATATGCCAACAATTTCCCACTCATTATCCACAAATCCAACACTCTGTTTGCAAAATTCAGAGCTTAGATCCATTCTTCACACCACTGTAAGTTCAAATCCTCTGTATTCACTCATCAATTCCTTAGATCTGATTCGTAATTGCAGTTTTATCACTTCGAATTTCATTAGGTTTTCGTTTATATTGTGATCGAATATTCTGATTGTGTTTGTTTAGATTTGACGGTGAAATTGCTCTGTGATTCTGTTATTTGATTAGGTTTTTGTCGGTAGTGTGAATGTGTGATTGAATCGTGTGTTTTGATTTAAACCTAGAGTAAGTATTGCATATGATATTGTTATTGTTATCGTTATAATTTGTTGTTTTTGGATTAGTGTTGGCAATGTTTATGTTTCGTGTATTCGGATTGTAGCGCGAAGAAGTGCGAGTTAGTTCCGAGTGTTGTTTAACTTTTACTGTGAGTAGAGTGTTAGTTTTGTGAATGTGTTATTGAATGTATGGTTTACTGTGTCTTTAACATCATATATTGTGGAGAAATCATTAATATGTACTTATATAGTGTGTTTGTTGAGTAATTGTGGAATCTGTTTATGTGACTGTGAGAAATTTGGTTATTTTTGAGCTGGAAATGTGATGGTTTAGTTTGGACTTTAATTGATTAGATCTTGAAGTTATGATTCTAATTAATGACATGTATAGTTATCATGTTTGATAATTCAAGTTAATATTAAGTGGATCTCGGGTTTAGATAGTTGAGTACTTGAGTAAGGAAACGTAGAAAGTTTTTTCGGATATGGAGACTTTTGACGTAACACGGTGTGAGCAGCATATTTTATATTTTTTATAGTTTTATTTCTCAGTTCTATATAAGCTTAATAGGTTCAGTGATTAACTGATTAATCATAATATGCCTAGAATACTTTGCATACGATTATACGATACTGATAGGTTTTCCGTTTGCTTAACAGGTTGGTTGAACGATAAATCTGGTATCTGGAATAGTCCATCATCTTGAATTCTCCGGCAGTCGAGGAGCTGACAAAATTAAGCATAGTTTGGAGAAACACAACAGGGATCAATCATCCGTTGCCAAAACTATGAGATCATTGTTGTGATCAGTAAATCACATTTGAGTTTAAAAGCGATTAACGTTGTGGGGTATCAAACATAACGTTAATTATGAGAGGAAGACCAGATGGATCTCAGAAGAAGCGTTTGCTCACTACTTTTGTTCTTGTGGGAGCCGCCCTCCTTTTCCTCTATTTGTATTTCGGTTCTCAGAGCGAAGGTGAATCCGCTATAGAGTACGGTAGCCGGTCTCTAAGAAAGCTCGGATCATCCTACTTAGGTGGTGATGACGAATCTGATCTCGGTAGCAAGCAAGATGAATTTAAGTTCGGGCTCGATGACGAGGATGGTATTGTACCAAAAAGCTTTCCAGTAAGTTATTCAACAGATAATATTACGTTTTTACCGTCTTTAGTAATTATGTTTTAATTTTTTGTTTTTTGTTTTTTCGTGCAGGTTTGTGATGATCGATACTCTGAACTGATACCCTGCCTTGACCGACACCTTATCTACCAGATGAGATTGAAGTTGGATTTGTCTTTGATGGAACACTATGAAAGACATTGCCCTCTGCCCGAAAGGCGTTTTAACTGCTTGATTCCTCCCCCAAATGGGTACAAGGTGCGGTTCTATTCAATGGAAGTGGAAAATGGACGTGTTGGGTACCGTGTCATACATGTGGCTTATGGTACCTTGTCAAACGGGTTCGATTGACAAGAAACGTTTTTTGTTCAATTTTTTTTTAATTATTATTTATAAGTAGTTACTAGTTATTGTGTCTATGTTCACAAAAATCGTATTATTACATAGTAATCTATGTTTTTAAACAAAATAGATATAACGTTCTGCACTTAAAAATATACTTTTGAGTGACTTTCGACCCGTTTGGCCTGTTTAACTTTTTTAAGCTGATTTTTTTTTGGGTAAATTACACTTTTCGTCTTTTATGTTTATACCAAATTTTAGAGGATGTCCTTTACCTTTTAAAATGTCAGGAATCATCCTTTACGTTTAAAGAATCTTCCACTGTTTGTCCTTTGACACTAACCCGGTTAAACTTTTCAGTTAAGTTTGGGCAATTTAGTCATTTTATCCATTTATTATAAAAAGGTATATTAAATAAAAAGAAAACGAATAAAGAAGTAAGAGATATAAACACTTCTTCTCTCTCTAAACACCATAAAAAAGACTAAACTACCCTTATGTGACCAGACTTAACTGAAAATTTTAACTGGGTTAATGTCAAAGGACAGACCGTGCAAGGTTTTTAAAACGTAAACGATGATTCGTAACATTTTTAAAGGTAAAGGACATCCTCTTAAATTTGGTATAAACATAAAGGACAAAGGCCGAAAAGTGTAATTTACCTTTTTTTTATTGTTTTTCATAAGTAAATTGGTTGAAATTGCCTCCTTTACTATCTAACAACATTGGAAAATTGTGATGACTATTTCTTTCTAGTTTTCAGAGTTTAGTTGAAATGATATAATGGTCGTATTGTTTTTCACTTCTTGGTTCATCTGTTAACGCAGGTCCCGATCAAGTGGCCAAAAAGCCGAGATGAAGTATGGAAAGCAAACATACCACATACGCACCTTGCACACGAGAAATCAGATCAAAACTGGATGGTTGTAAAAGGCGAAAAGATCGTATTCCCAGGTGGAGGAACACATTTCCACTACGGAGCTGATAAGTACATCAAATCACTTGCAAATGTAAATATTTTCGCAAAAGTTCTTATATCACATCTAGGGCTGCAAATGAATACGAACAAGATCTTGTTCGTGTTCGCAAGGTTTTAAAAAACGAAAACGAGTATCGAGGCGTAAGGCTGAGGCGGTATTAATAAATAAATTATAAAATTATATATATCATAAAATAATAAATACTTAACATCAAAAAATGACTTTTCTCATCAAATTTCATTAGATTCAGCTGTTAAAAACATAAAAAAAGATTCAAATTTCATCAAATACTTAACATAAAAAAACACAAATAGTTTCTAATTAACTCAAATAGCATAACAAACATCATCTTCATCATCCTCCCAATCTTCCTCAACCCAATTATTAACAAGCTAACAAAATTATACAAGCTAACAGCAGCAATATTATTAACATGCTACAGCAGCAATATTATTAACAAGCTAACATAATTATACAACAAGTATCAAGACACACTAACAGGAACAGGACAGACTAACAGAACAGACTAACAGGAACAGGACAGACTAACAGAATTATACAGCAAGTATCTTGAACAATAAAAACGAATTGAAAGAAAGCAGCCATAGCAAGAATCAATAAAAATCAGCCATAAGTCATAACAAGGTCAATTAACAGAATCAGTGAAGAAAACTTACCTATATTGAGGATTAAAGAAGATTGAAAGAAATAACTGTATTGAAGATTGAAGAAGATTCAAAGAAATAACTGTAGTGAAGAATCGCGATTGAAGAAGAGATGCGTGTGTTTTTGGATGTGTATAATAATGGCGCTATTATTTATTGCTGCCAATATGGTTTTGGCGCCTAAAAAACCCTAATCCATCATTTAATCCCGCCTAAAAAATATACGTCGTACGCCTCGCCAAAATCGTACCGCCTCGATCTGAAACTTACGTCTCACTCAACTGAGGCGTGCGTATAATTTCTGACCCTGAGGCGCCGCCTCATATACGTTTTTCCTCCGTTTCGAACTGAGGCGCGCCTCAGTACGACCGCCTCGGCCGTTTTTTTAAACCATGCGTGTTCGTTTGTTAAGAAATATATGTGTTCACAAATGGTTCATGAACACTTACCGAACGAGATTTTATGTTTGTGTTCGTTTGTCAAAGAAATGAACTTTTTCGTGTTCGTTTGTGTTTGTTTGTTAATTTTAGGTGATGAACCAAAACGAACGTTCATGAACACAAACTAATGTTCGTGAGCACAAATGGAAACAAACGAAAACAAAGAAGCGTTCATGAACAGATATATAATATGCTGACACTTATTAAATATTTTATTTTTCATTTTGAAGTATTTGAATAAAATATAAAAACTAAAAACACTAATGAACTATAGAACACAATAAATGAACGAACGCGGTGTTTGTGTTCGTTTGTCTAAAAAAATAACGAACGCAGACGAACTTTCTGTCGAACGGTTCACAAACTGTTCGCTGAACGTTTGGTTCATTTGCAGCCCTAATCACATCTTATTAACCATACTTTATTCTATTCTCTAATTCTAATAAACAATTTAATTTCTATTCTCTAATTCTAATAAACAATTTAATTAACAGATGCTCAACTTCTCAAAAGATAACATGAACAACGAAGGAAACCTACGAACCGTTCTCGACGTCGGTTGCGGTGTCGCAAGTTTTGGTGGTTATCTTCTATCATCCGACATCATCGCAATGTCGTTAGCACCTAACGATGTGCATCAGAATCAAATCCAGTTCGCGTTAGAACGAGGCATTCCCGCATATCTTGGTGTTCTCGGAACGAAAAGACTTCCGTACCCCAGCCGATCTTTCGAACTTGCGCATTGTTCGCGTTGTAGAATCGATTGGCTACAACGGGACGGTATTCTTTTACTTGAGTTAGATAGGTTGTTAAGACCAGGTGGCTACTTTGCTTACTCGTCTCCTGAAGCGTACGCGCAAGATGAAGAGGATCTCAGAATATGGAAAGAGATGAGTGCACTTGTTGAACGCATGTGCTGGAAAATAGCGGCGAAGAGAAACCAAACGGTCATTTGGGTCAAACCATTGACCAATGATTGTTACTTGGAGAGAGCTCCTGGTACTCAACCTCCTCTTTGTCGATCGGATGATGATCCGGATGCTGTTTATGGAGTAAACATGGAAGCTTGCATCACGCCTTACTCTGACCGTAAGTTTTATCATATCATTTATATCCGTTGACTTTGGAAAGTGATTCTTTTGATGGAAAATCACGAAAATAGCCATCGACCCACACCAATTATGAAAATAGCCACCTGAAGCGTCTTTACAAACGTTACACCACCCGCTGAAGCGTCTCGGCCTTATTTTTCTTTTTCACCACGATTTTTAAACGGGCATAACTTTTTCATACAACAATATTTTTTTAACTTACACCAAATTAAAGAGAATTTATCATCTTTAATTTGGTGTAATTGTTTTAAAAAATGTTATCGTATGAAAAAGTTATGTTCGTTTAAAAACCGTGGTGAAAAAAAAAGGAAAAGGTTGAAGCGTCTAACGAGACACTGCAACAAGGTGGTGTAGCGATGCTTCAGCTTTTCTTTTTCTTTTTCTCCTTTCCACCACGATTTTTAAATGAGCATAACTTTTTCATACGATAAATATTTTTCAAAAAAATTACACCAAATTAAAGATAATTTTATTCTCTTTAATTTGGTGTTAATTTAAAAAAAAATATTATTGTATGAAAAAGTTATACCCATTCAAAAAAATTACACCAAATTAAAGATAATTTTATTCTCTTTAATTTGGTGTTAATTTAAAAAAAAATATTATTGTATGAAAAAGTTATACCCATTTAAATATCGTGATGGAAAAGAAAAAAAGAAAAGGTTGAAGCATCCAACGAGGCGCTACAGCAGGTGGTGTAGCGTCTGTAGATACGCTTCAGGTGGCTATTTTCATAATTGGTGTGTGTCTACGGCTATTTTCGTGTATTTCCTTTCTTTTGACCTTTGAAAAGTTAAACAGGGACTTGTTTTTACAAAACACTAAAGTGTTTCGGGTTTTTTTAGATGATCACTCAAGCAAAGGAAGCGGATTGGCTCCATGGCCAGCTAGGCTAACTTCTCCACCTCCTCGTCTTGCTGACTTTGGCTATTCAAGTGATATGTTTGAAAAGGACACGGTAAACGAAATACGGTTCTCTCTTATTATTTCATATTAAACGTTCATCTATTCACAAAATT
Source organism: Helianthus tuberosus (assembly GCA_030545235.1). Lineage (NCBI taxonomy): Eukaryota > Viridiplantae > Streptophyta > Magnoliopsida > Asterales > Asteraceae > Helianthus > Helianthus tuberosus. Next base: position 130,310,367 of record CM060427.1, on the reverse strand, counting down.
TTGCATAATTTTATAGGAGCTGTGGCGTAAGAGGGTTGAGAATTACTGGGATCTGTTGAGCCCCAAAATATCAGCAAACACTATACGGAATGTGATGGACATGAAGGCAAATTTGGGTTCATTCGGTGCTGCTTTGGGGAACAAAGACGTTTGGGTGATGAACGTTGTCCCTGAAGATGGACCTAACACATTGAAGCTTATTTATGATAGAGGCTTAATCGGCTCAATTCATAACTGGTACGTATAGTTGCTACCATCGTTTCTGTCGTATAATATTTACAAGCACGTGCATCAGGCCCTAACTGGTAGGGGTGAGGAGAAAATCGAAAAACCAAACCGAAATTTACGGTTTGGTTACGGTTTTGCATTTTATGAAAACCGAAAAAACCGAACTGAGCAACCTAAAAAATCATTTTTAAATTTTTTTTGTTATATATTGATTTAGAAATTGTTAATTTAAGTCTTGAATGTTAAGTATTTATAACAAAAACATTAGCATGTTTATTTATCTTTGAAATAATTTATACATTTCCTACAAGAAATAACAATATTTAACATAAAACTTAAATGATTTTCAAAGTATTATAAAAGCAAATGTCTTAATAAAAGCTTTGGAGACTAATAAAAATAGATTAGAAGCTTAGGTTTATCTGAACAATATTAACTAAAAAGGTTAAATATAATAACTTAAATGTAAACATATAAGAAAGATTCTTAAATGTTAAATTATACTTTTTATTTTTGAATCTTACGTAAATTTATTCCAAAAACCGAAGAAACCGATAAACCGAACCGAGCCGTTGCTAAAACTGAAAAAACCAAAACCGAATGGTTTTCAAAACCGAAAACCAAACCAAACCGCGCACACCCCTACAAACTGGGCCCGAACTGAACAAAATAACTAGATTTCGACCCACACTAAATGACCCGTTTCAACCTGAACATGGTTTGTCATTTACTCAAACTGCTCACGGCGTGTATTTTTCAGGTGTGAAGCATACTCGACCTACCCACGTACATACGATCTTCTCCACGCGAGCAATGTGTTCTCGGAAATAATTGAAAAGAAAGGTTGTAGCGGTGAAGATTTATTGATTGAGATCGACCGTATACTCAGGCCCACGGGCTTCCTAATCGTTCGGGACAAAAAGCCCGTTACGGATTTCGTGAAGAAATATTTACCTGCGATACATTGGGAAACGGTTGCGGTGGCGGATTCACCATCAGAATCAGATGGGGATGATGTTGTGCTCATAGTCCAAAAGAAATTATGGCTTACAAGTGAAAGCTTAAGGGAAACGGATTAAGTTTGAACCTAAAAGACCACTTCTGTTTTGTAGCATCAAATTGTGACAATAGTTTCTACTCAAGGTTTAGTATACATTTGCGTCTACAAACTCTTTATTTTCTATACTTGTTTGTATTTTTTTTTTATTGGATTTAATTTAAATAATTAATCCAAATATGCATACGATTTGATAAGCGGTATTCATATATGTATTCTTATGATACTTGCACTAATTTTATTTCAATTTTAATGTATGCATTGAATTTTTGTATCAGTTTTTTACATTAAATAATTTGGGTTTTGTAAATTAACGAGTTAGACGCTAACCCGCGCGTTACAGCGGGATGTTGGAAGATGCATATTTCATCATATCCGTCTTCATGTTTAGGCATGGTTTAGTACAAATCGATGAAAGACATATGCATTAACTCCTCACTGTTACACTTAAAAACCATAATCAACCAAGAAATTACGCATCTGTACGCAAATTAAAACGCAAATCCAATTTTAATAAATGAGATCCAATTGTAAATCAATTAGGGATGAGCAAAATGGACCCGGTACCGAACCGGCCATATTCGGTACCGGTACCGGTACCAAATATTAATAAATTTTGGGACCGGGAAATTCGGTACCGGTACCGGTTTTTTCCGGTAGTACCGAATGAGTACCGGTTATATATACACCACTTATGTAGTACCGATGATGTATCCTATGTACCGAATCCCATTCTTGGTGATATGTTATCCCTTTGTTCTGTTCTGTTGACCACAAACCAAACATTGACCAAGCCATTCATAATTGACAGCATGTATTCTTAATATTGTTTTATAATTCAAAAGTTAATTTGAGTGCGGTTCAATGTTTGTACTTTTGCTCACATGGAGTTAGACTTTTGTTTTGTTATTATTTGACCTAAGTGTCTTTTAACTCTCCTGATGTGAGGTCAAGTTTGGTATGGTTTGTGCTTGAAACACTTGTAGCAAATTATGTGTTTTGGTGTGAACCATTTCCTAATGCAATGTTTGCTTTATAATATATTTATTTTGTGTGAATGTTTAGTTTTTCATATGTATTATCACTGATGAATTCTGCAAGTTGATTTTTAAACACAGTCATGCAAAATTTAATGCTTAATACTTCATAATAAACATATGTTTTGAATTCTTAATACTTCATAGTAAACATATGTTTTGAATTATGCAAGTTGGTTCATGTTAATAGTACTAATCTCCTTATGTATCAGTGAAGCTTTTGGCTTTTGAATCGGATTGACTGATGAAGAGAATGTGATTACATTGCACCAAATCCAAATCAATAGCTTTTTGTAAAATTCGGTACCAAATCGGTACCATACCGAAAAACCGGTACCGAACCGGTATTTTCGGTACGGTATTCGGTACCAAGGTTTCATGAAAATCGGTTCCGGTACTTCCGGTACCGGTACCGGTTCGGTACCGGTCCGGTACCGAGCTCATCCCTAAAATCAATATAAAGGATGAAGTTAAAAAGCCAAAAATCAAAAAAACAAAAAAAAAAAAACATCCAAGTATGAAAAGATATCCAATTCGCATTCTACAAAACAGAGTAAATGCTTCTAATTTTCCAGTCTTTTCCGAAGGACACATACTAATCATAGATCATGTTGTTGTGTTGTTTAAAACAATTAAAGTTACAAATAATGATCATTAATAATTCTGTTATAAAAATCACTTTACGACTTTGATTGTATTTGGCCAAATGCATGTCGATTAAATTAATAAAACATGAAACCTAAAGACTTAAAACAAATATGATCATAAAAAAACGATCGAAGCTAAGTTGAATCAATCATCAAATCTATTAATCTATAATACGAACAATTAACACAATGATTAGAATCATCAGTAGAAATCACACTTATAGTATAAATTAAAAAACCTAATTGCAAATTACGTGTTTAGGAGTGTGCGACTTCGATTCAGATAACAATAATTAGAATTATCAAACACTAAACGAAATATATACCAAATCTATACCCGATCATGTACTTTTCATAGACCACGCATGATTCCGAATAACCGTAACAACACATACAATTACCATTACAATTAACAAATTATGCGAATCGGATCCAAATTTCAATATACTATGAATTCTATAACCATAACTTCATCAAATTATTCATGATTCCGAACGGCCATCTTTTCTACAATGAACCAAAAACTACAACAAACTAACATAATTGGACCCTAAGAAAAAAGGGGTTGATGAACTTTAATGGATACCGATACGATATGATCCGATTAAATGAATACGGAATGCGGGATGATGAACTTTAATGTAAAACGGTTGTTCATACATTGGAGAGAGCCTTTCTCCGTCTCTCTCTAAAACCAAAGTCTCTCTCTGTCGCCGCCATCACCAATGGCATCCCCATCGCCACCACCCAAACAACAAACAATACCCATGGTGGTAGTATTGGCGGTGGTGGGTGCACGCTTTTTTCCCGCGAGGAAGGATAGCATTTTGTCGATCAACTTTGTGTTTGAATATAATTTATTACCAATAGAGGGTGAGGGTTATATAGGGTGTGAAAAGGTGGTAAACGACGGAAGAAATGGTGGTCGGAGGGACACGTCTGTTTGGTTGTTAAACGTAAATTCACGACGGTGTCTGACTGTTTCTGTCGTTTCATTACCGGGCATCCCACCACCGATTGAGTTTTAGTATGAAAGGTGTGTATTTTTGTTTAGGATTGCCACTGATTAAGTTTGAGGATTAACTCTGCTTATCCATCGAATCAAATAATTTGTAGTGACCGCCATTAAGACTTAAGATTAAGAAGATGGAAAACCGGTTTGGTCGCGTCGGTTTTTTTGACGGAATGGTGCACAACGGTTGCCTATTCGAAGGGGTATCGATGCCAGTTATTTATAACCGTTAATGGGAGAGGATGTGAGATGCTGCATGTAAACGGCGAGTCGTTTTATGAAGCCAAATTGTTGGTTTCATAAATAGTGCTTTTTTGGAAACGCCTTTTTTTGCCGATTGTTAAAAGGGTGCCTTCAACGAAACGATGCGATGGAGTAGAATTATTTTTAGATTAAAAGTGTTAACTAATTCAAATTCAAATGTATTATTCAAGGGGTGTGTATATTGAGACATGTTGGTTTGGGAGATAATATTTAAGAGGTGTGTATATTGGGATATGTTGGTTTGGGTTAGGGTATCCGGGGCACTCTCGGGGAGAGGGTGCGGTGACCCCATTCCCCGCTCGGGAACACCGGCGCCATCGGTGCGGGGAGGGGGTGCGGGGAGGGGAATCGGGGAGGAGACACCGATTGAAGGAGGAGAGAGATGGTGGGCCAGCCTATTTTTCAACCAATCAAAACCTTTTTTTTTTTAAATAAAAAAACAAGGGGAGTTAAGAGGGGAGTGGCGCCATCAAATTGAGGGTGTGAGGGGAGTTAAGAGGGGAGTTGACGTGGCGCGTGCTGATTGGCCGTGCGTAAGAGAGGGGACTCCCCTCTTAGGGGAGTGCCCCGTTCACCCTTGTGTATTTATTAAGGCAAGGGTATTAGTTAAGGGTGTGATGTAAAGAGACACAACTTTTGAGTTACCCTAAGTAATGTATTATTCAAGGGGTGTGTATATTGATACATGTTGGTTTAGGTTATGTGTTTATTAAGGCAAGGGTATTAGTTAAAGGTGTGATGTAAAGAGACACAACTTTTGAGTTACCCTAAGGCACCCCAAGTTACTTTTTGTAGGGTTATGTAATATGTAAGAGTTGAATTATTTTATATAGAGTAAACTGTCATTTTGGTTTTTGGGCAGTTTTGCCACTTTAGTTCAAATATCAAACATTTTGCATCTGGGTTCCTGTAGTTTCAGTTTTGTTGCCATTTTGGTCCAAAAATGAAATCAACTCATATTTCATAAATTAAATCCTGGTTTTTTTGTTTTTTTCCTCAGGGGCAAAATGGTCATTATGAGTTTTATTATAACAAATTATTAAATAAAATAATTAAATTAATTAATCCTTTGACCTTATAAAAGAAGCACATACACTCTCTCCTCTCTCTAACACCACCGACACCATGAACTCTACCACCGCCACCTCCTCCCCCTTTCTCACCACCTCATTCTCACAGCCTGGGGCATGTTTGAGTCGTCACCTCCATCATCATCAGTATCACACATCTCAACACTTTCAGTGTCATCTTCAAAGGCAGAGTCCAGATTTCTAACAGGGGTGGGAATTTCTACAGCACTCGAATTAACCAGACAGGGGGATTTCGATGGGGTTAAAGGAGAATTGGATAGAGGGTTACCTTGATTGATGGCCTGGATAGCCTGGTCAAACGAAACAGAGATGTTGGTTCCAGCATCAGCACATGTCGGCGAAGACTCTTCTGCCATCACCGAGTCAGCTAGATCCGCACCATTATCCAAACTTTCTGCCCCCAACAAGTTCTGATTAGGGGCGAATTCGAGCACCTCAGTTTGCCGCAGATCATTGTCACTCAAGAAAGATAGAGGACGCCGATTTCTATCCGATCTCCCAGATTTGAGAGAACTTTTGCTGGGATTCAGAGCATTGTCTCCAATAGCGGAGTTGTCTGGGAAAGGATTTTGGTCCGGTGGGGGAGACCCACCGGCAGATGGCATCATTTAACGGGAAACATTGAACAAATCTGCGGTTTTGAGGGAAATGGAGGAAGATGATGGTTGGGTCTATGCTTCTTTTATAAGGTAAAGGGATTAATTAATTTAATTATTTTAATTAATAATTTGTTAAAATAATACTTGTAATGACCAGATTACCCCTGAGGAAAAGAACAAAATATCAGGATTTAATTTGAGGAATTTGAGCTGATTTCACTTTTGGACCAAATGGCAACAAAACAGAAACTACAGGGACCCAGATGCAAAAGGTTTGAAATTTGGACTAAAGTGGCAAAACTGCCCGAACCTCAGGGACCAAAATGACAGTTTACTCTTTTATATATAAAGTTAAAAGAAAACAATTTTATTATATTTACAAAATTGGGATGCAAGTAATATTGATTAACTTATTGTGACAATTATGAATTAAATACAAAATTAATATTGAAAACTTTAGGCTATCTGGCGTGGAATCACGCCCCATGCCATGTCACTTTGTTAACGCCCTAAACAAGGTTTTGCCACCCCCTTACGGGCTTCAACCATTCCAAAGGTGGGGGTCACCAGAAATCCCAACTTGCAAACTATTTTCCTCCATCGAACCTTTTCTAACTCGGTGTAACACAGTTAGTTTTTTACTGACGTGACATCTTAACTTTAAAGAATTAAGAGGCATTATTGTCATTAATTGACAATAATAAACCGACACCGATCCCTACCCGTTATAAGCCGGTACTAGTCGATTCCTGTTTATAGTCAACTTAGGTTTTGGGTCGGTTCGAGATCATGGAAAACCGAAACTGTAATACTCGGACCAAAGTAACATATCTGATATAGCGAATTGTTGGTTTTTAGCCCATTTGATATTTCTAGAGTGAACATGATGGCTTCCGATAACTATATTCGATCATTTTTCTTGTAAAGAACATGTCTCAAAAAGTCGTTTCTCTGATGCATAAAAATGTGAGTGTGAAAAAGTGGTGTGGTGGTCCTTATCCCGAGAACATAAACAAACCCACAATTTCTTTGCTTTTGGCCTAAGTGAATAAACTATGTATTAAAAAAATTAGAGTTAAATGCCATTTTAGTTCCTCCATTTTGTCAGTTTCGTTCAAAGGTTTCATTTTTTGTCTGTGGGTCTAAAAAGGTTTCACCGTTGCCATTTTTGTCCACTAGGTTAACTTCATCCATTATTTTTGTTAACGAGAAGGTCAATTCGGTCATTTTATATGTAATTCTGTTAACTAAAAGAGCAATTTGACCATATAAATGACCGAATTGCCCTTCTTGTTAACAAAAATAATGGATGGAGTTGACCCAGTGGACTAAAATGACAACGGTTAAACCTTTTTGGACCTATAGACGAAAAATAAAACCTTTGTACTAAATTGACAAAATGGATCAAACAACATAGACTAAAATGGCATTTAACTCAAAAAATTGTTAGGTGTTATGAAATCAGATATACACTTTCCTGTCTCTCTCCTAATATAACTGCTTGGCAGTTATTCCTATGTATGTATGCATGTATAAACACATTTATATGATATGAAACTGGATGAAACTCGCAGACTCAATACCTCGCAAATAACACAAGACCTGACATTGTTTTTGCAGTTCATGTACTAGCGAGATACAGTTTGAATCCAACACGTAGACACTGGAATGGTGTAAAATATATATTCCGGTATATTTGCGGGACACAAGACTTAGGTCTTTTCTATCAAAAGGATCAAAAGTCCCAGCTTGTTGGGTATGCTGATGCCGGATATCTATCAGATCCTCACAAAGCAAAATCTCAGACAGGTTATGTATTCACATACGGTGGCACAGCAATTTCTTGGAAATCGACTAAGCAAACACTTACAGCAACATCATCCAATCATGCTGAACTGATAGCATTATATGATGCTGGTCGAGAATTTGTGTGGTTGAGATCAATGATTAATCATATACAAGAAGCATGCGGATTGGAACAAATCAAGAAGGACCCGACAATTATTTATGAAGACAATGCTGCTTGCATAGCTCAGATCAGAGAAGGTTACATCAAGGGTGATCGAACAAAGCACATCTCACCAAAGTTCTTCTCAACTTATGACTTGCAGAAAGAAGGGGAAATTGACGTTCGCCAGATCAAGTCAAGTGAAAATTTAGCTGACTTGTTCACAAAATCTTTACCTAGAAGCAGTTTCGAGCAGTTATCACATGAGATCGGGCTTCGTAGATTAAAAGACGTTAGTTAGTTTGAGGGGGAGCATTATACACACTGTACTCTTTTCCTTGACTAAGTTTTATCCCATTGGGTTTTCTTAGTAAGGTTTTTAACGAGGCAGCATAACTGGTCCTGCAGTATCAGTTTATCATATAGGTCCTGAAGTATCGGTTTAACATCATCCTGAAGAATGTTGTTAATAGTGTATAATGAACAGTATGTATATCTGAGGGGGAGTGTTATGAAATCAGATATACACTTTCCTGTCTCTCTCCTAATATAACTGCTTGGCAGTTATTCCTATGTATGTATGCATGTATAAACACATTTATATGATATGAAACTGGATGAAACTCGCAGACTCAATACAATATTCAATACAATTTCCTATTATTTCTTATCATTAGGTTTTTTTTATTTGGTCAGTGTTCTAAAAGTTATGCAAATCATTTTCTTTTTTAAATATAGAAAAGGAAAATGGGATGCGTGATTATTTAATTATTTAACAATAAAGGGCATCTAATTTGAAAGAAAAAAAGATATAGAAAATATATTATATTTGTAGTGTGCTCCTTTAGACAAAAAAATCAAAAGTGTGCTCCTTTATTTGTAGTGGGTTTCCTTTAGACAAAAGTCCTTTTTGGCAAAAATAAGTCAGGTAATCCTGACTTTTGCCTTCAAAAAAGGAGTTTTGCCCTTAAAATGGAAAGCCAAACACTTCTAAAAGGACTTTCGCCCCTTCAAAAGTCCTTTTTTCTTCAAAATAAGGAACCCCAAACACCCACAAAATTAATCAAAAGTTAAAGAGTTGGTGCTCCTTTTACAATAATTGAAACGTTACATACGAAATAACTCTGAAAGAATGAATCCACTGTAAACAACGCCTCACAACATCAATAGTTTCTTTCTATACCCCTCTACACTCTCATCAAACTCTATGGCTGAACTCGTGCTTTCTTCCCTCCTCCCTGTCCTCTTTGAGAAGCTGTCCGATGCAGCTTTCAAAACCATTGCTCGCCACAAGGGACTTGATGCTGAGATCAAGAAGTGGCAGAAGTCCTTAATCTCCATCCAACTTTATCTTACTCATGCTTCTCAGATGGAGGTAACCGATCCATCTGTTAAACAACGCCTGAATGATCTCCAGCATCTGGCTTATGACATCGATGACGTCCTCGATGGTTGGGTTACCGACGCTATGGACCCTGAGTTCAAGCAAGACCCAGAAGGCATCACCAGCAAGGTAAGAAAGCTAATCACCCCAACTTGTTGCACAACTTTCTCACGGACTACTACTATGATTGCCGAGTTAGATGATATTTCCACCAGATTACAAGATCTAGTTAAGGAGAAAGCTGACCTTGGTTTAGATAATCTTGGTTTCAAAGTGGAAGAGGAAACTAGGCCAAGAACTAATAATAACCGAAGATTACAAACCTCTGTTGTCAACCCATCTAGTATTGTTGGGCGCCAAGCTCATAAAGATGCACTGGTTCAACAGCTATTGTTACCGGCTGATGAACCATGTGATCTAAACTATAGCATTGTTCCCATAATTGGTATGGGTGGGGTTGGGAAAACTACTCTCGCTAGACTTGTTTATGACGAACAACAGGTCAAGGATCACTTTGATCTAAAAGCATGGGTTTGTGTCTCTGATGAGTTTGATACCGTTCGTATAAGCAAAGAGATCTTTCAATCTATGGCAAACAAGGAAGTTTCAGATTTTAATCGGCTTCAAGAAGCTCTTAAAGATCACGTAAAGGGTAAAAAGTTTCTGTTGGTACTTGATGACATATGGAGCGAAAGTTATGAGGATTGGGAAACCCTCGTTAGACCGTTGTATACATGTGATCCTGGAAGTAAGATCATAATAACAACTCGGAAGGATAAGTTGCTTAAAAAACTGGGTTACAATCCTCTAAACAAGCAGCTGGAGAGCCTCTCAGATGATGACGCCTTGTCTTTAGTTGCTCGAAATGCATTAGGTGTAGATAACTTTGATTCACATTTTTCGCTCAAACCATATGCTGAAGGTATTGTGAAAAAATGTGGAGGATTACCTTTAGCTTTAATAGCACTTGGTAGATTGTTGAGAACAAAAAAAGACGAAGTAGAGCACTGGAAGGAAGTGTTAAACAGTGAGATATGGAGATTAAATGATGAAGATGGAATTCTCCTAGCCCTTAGATTAAGCTACCATGATCTTTCTGCACCTTTGAAGCGGTTGTTTGCATACTGCTCCTTGTTTCCCAAGGACTTCCTGTTTGATAAGGAGGATCTGGTTTTACTTTGGATGGCAAATGGGTTCTTGCAGCAGGCAATTCCAAATGATTCAACAGAAGAACAATGCTTGGGTCGCAAATTCTTTGAAGAGTTGTTGTCTAGGTCATTTTTTCAACATGCACCTAATAATGAATCATTATTTATAATGCATGACCTCATGAATGACTTGGCAACATCTGTTGCTGGTGAGTTTTTTGTAAGGTTAGACGGTGAGGCAAAGAAGGATATTGGTGTGGAGAGGTTGAAGTACCGCCATATGTCATTTGTTCGTGAAGAATATGTAACTTACGAGAAAATCAAAGGATTCACCGAAGCGATAAAATTGGGGACATTCTTGGCAACTTCTGTTGGGGAGGTAGAAAGTTGGAGAGGTTTCTACTTATCCAACAAGATTATCAGTGACTTGCTTCCTGAGTTACCATTTCTAAGGGTTCTAAGTTTGAGCAACTTTGAAATAAGTGAGGTACCGGAGTCCATTGGTACATTGAGGCACTTGAGATATCTTAATCTATCTCGAACTAGTATCACACATTTACCGGAGAAAGTTTGCAAACTCTTTAAGTTACGAACATTGATCCTGTTTGGTTGTGATAGATTAACTAAGTTGCCCAACAACTTCCTAAAGCTTAAAAACTTGCGACATCTTGACGTTAGGGACACCAAGCTTTTGTTTCAGATGTTGTTAGAGATTGGTAAGTTGGAAAGCCTACAAATTTCTCTCTCGAAAATTGATATCGAAAGTGAAAGCGGAATTGAAATAGCCAAACTTAAAGACTTTGAGAATCTATATGGGAAAATTTCTGTTGTAGGTTTGGAAAAAGTGCAAAATGCAATTTATGCACATGAGGCGAACTTTTCAGAAAAGGAGCTTAGTGAGTTAGAGCTTGTATGGGGTGATGAGCTAAATGATTCTCGAAATGACATGCTTGAAAAAGAGGTCCTAAATGAGCTGAAGCCTTGTCATGATAAGTTAATAAAGCTCAAACTTATGTCATATGGGGGATTTGAGTTTCCAAACTGGGTTGGGGATCCCTCGTTTCTTTATTTGAAACATGTGTCAATAAGTGGCTGTAAGAGATGTACATCAATACCGCCACTAGGACAACTACCGTCACTGAAGGAGTTGTTAATTGAAGGCTTACATGGAGTGGAAGTTGTGGGTTTTGAGTTATTTGGGACTGGTCAAGCATTTCCTTCTCTTGAAATTCTGAGTTTTGATGATATGCGTGGGTGGAAGGAATGGTCAGGGGCTGTGTTTCCACGCTTGCAAAAGCTTCAAATAGCTGGTTGTCCTAATTTGGTTGAAGTCACACTTGAAGCACTGCCTTCATTGAGTGATCTAAAATTAGATAACTGTGACAGTGGTGTGTTGAGAAGTCTGGTTGAAGTAGCTTCAGCAGTCACCAAGTTGGAAATAGAAGATATATCAGGGCTTAATGATGTGGTGTGGGGAGGTGTTATAGAGTCTCTTGGGGCAGTTGAAGAATTAAGCATAGAGAGATGTAATGAAATAAGATACCTGGTGAAATCAGATGCAGATGCAACTAAGATTCTTGTGAAGCTGAGGACATTGGTAGTGGAGTATTGTGATAATTTGGTGAGTATAGGAGAGAAAGAGGAGGAGGATAATTGTAGAAGCAACCTCCTAACATCTCTTAGGACGTTGTATGTGTCTTCTTGTAATAATATGGAGCGTTGCAGCTGTCCAGATGGCATTGAGGAGTTGAGTGTATGGGATTGTAGGTCAATGACAGTTGTGTCCTTTCCAAAAGGAGGACAGGAGAAGCTGAGGTCACTTAGAATATGGAATTGCAGGAACCTATTGGAAAAGGAGTGGGAGTGGGGAGGACAAAAAATGAACAACAACAGAAGCAGCAGCATTCACTCTTGAGATTAAACATCTGGGGTTATTGCCCAGAAGGTCTGAAAGAAAGATGCAGTAAAAACGGGAGTTACTGGCCCCTTATCTCCCATATCCCCTGTATCCAGACTGAGTATATATGGTAGTTTTAATATGAAGGTATCTCTCCCTCAACTTAATATGTAATTATTGTTTATACCGGTATGATAATGATGTTTAATGTTGGTTTGATAATGTTTGTACAACTTGTTTAAATACAAAGTGAGTGGTGATTTGTGACGGTGTTGGATGGGTTACAAACAATGGTGTTTGCCGGTGTCAGTTGAGATAGGTGGCGGTGGTGGTTTGGCAGGGCAGTGAGTGGTGGTTATTTACACAACTAGTTCCTGAAAAGTGAAATGACAATAATACCCTCATGTGCAAGTCACATGATCAGATTTAACAGAAAAATCTAACTGGGTTAGGGCTAAAGGACATAACGTGCAAGATTTTAAAACATTAAGTACAAAACTCATCAATTTGAAAGCTAAAGGATACTGCCTGAAATTCACTATAAAGATAAAGGACAAAATTTGAAATTCACTCTTTATTTATTATATCTAAACATTTTATATTTTTGAATTCATTATTCTAATAACTATAAGCCTTATTCCCATCTTGTTTTTTGCACCATTTCCCCCACCTTTCTTATTATCACATCAACGAATACAACGACCTTTAGGGTTGTAAACGAACACGAACAAGTCCATGTTCGTGTGCGTTTGTTATAGAAATGCAGATGTTCGTAAACTATTCATGAACACGTGTCGAATAGAAGTTTATGTTCGTGTTGCTTTGTTAAGTAATTTTAGTTGTTCTTGAACAGTTCTTGAACACTGGTCACAAAAACAGACGAACACAAACAAACACTAAACTTGAAATTTAAAAAAAAAAAAAAACCATACAACAAATCAAGTTTAGCTAACTTAAAGACATAATTATCTAAAGTTACTTAGACGTATGCTAAAAATATGTCTTTAATGTCCGACTTTTTCATATGTTTAGATAAGGGTTTACATTTTACTATTTTTTAATATAATTATTAACCAATGTTTAAGGGGAAGTAAAACTTAAGAGGGAAAGTGAAATATTAAAAAACATTAAAAACTTTTAACGAAACAAATGAACACGAACCAACATAAACAACATAAACGAACGTTCACGAACGCAGTCGAACGAGCGAGACCTTTGTTTTTGGTCGTTCATTAACTAAACAAATGAACTTTCCGCCGATCAAACAGAAGTCTAAGCCGTAAATTTCATGTTAAGTTCGTGTTGTGTTATCATTCACACCCATATTTAGAACTTATGTTTAGTCATTCTTTTTTGTAATTGTAAAAGTCTTTACTCTTTAGGGTGTAAATACGAAAGAAAAAGATCAATTATTGGTGCTGATTTGTTGGTGTAAATACGAAAGAAAAGAGATCAATTATTGGTGCTGATTTGTCAACAATAGATGGATATATATTTAAAAGAAAATATCTTATAATTTCTTTTCTTTTTTAACGGTGAAGGCCAGATTACTCCAAAATGATTCACTTAAAATATTAAGGGGGCAGGGTAGGTACCGCCCCTGCATGCTGATTGGTGATCTGCTCTGAGTGTGAAAAAAAAAAGAATGACTAAATATTAAGGGGGCAGGGTAGGTACCGCCCCTGCATGCTGATTGGTGATCTGCTCTGAGTGTGAAAAAACATTACTTGGAACAACGTTGACCTCATATCTGAATGAATATCTGAATTCTGAACCACTGTACACAACTCTTAACCCTCAAGCATTCACAACATCATACCTTTCATTTACAATCTCACCACCGTAAGCAAGCAACCAATGGCTGAACTCGTGCTTTCTGCCCTGCTCCCTGTCCTCTTTGAGAAGCTGTCCGATGCAGCTTTGAAAACCATTGCTCGCCACAAGGGACTTGATGCTCAGATCAAGAAGTGGCAGAGATCCTTAAAACAAATCCAACGTGTGCTTGCTGATGCTTCTCGGAAGGAGATAACTGATGAGGCTGTGAAAGGATGGCTCAATGATCTCCAGCATCTGGCTTATGACATAGATGACGTACTCGATGGCTGGGTGACCGAAGCCATGCAAAGTGATCAGTCCACCCAAGACTCAGAAGGCATCACCAGCAAGGTAAGAAAGCTAATCGTCCCAACTTGTTGCACAAATTTCCCACGGGATACTACGATGCTTGCCAAGTTAGATGATATTTCCACCAAATTAGAAGATCTAGTTAAGGAGAAAGCTGACCTTGGTTTGAGAGTGGAGGAGGAAACCAGGCCAAGAAATAATAATAATAATAACAATAGAAGATTCCAATCCTCTGTTGTCAACCCATCTCGTATTGTTGGACGCCAAGCTGAGAAAGATGCACTGGTTCAACAGTTATTGCTACCGGCTGATGAACCATCTGATCAAAACTATAGCATTGTTCCCATAATTGGTATGGGTGGGGTTGGGAAAACTACTCTAGCTGCGCTTTTGTATAACGATGTTCAAGTCAACAATCACTTCGAACTCAAGGCGTGGATCTGCATCTCAGATGACTTTGATATCTCTGTTAGAAGCAAAGAGATCTTTATAGCTTTTGGAGGTGAGGTAAAGGAAGAACATAAAAATTTTAATAAACTTCAAGAAGCTATTAGAGATCACCTAACACGAAAAAGATTTTTATTGGTGTTAGATGATGTGTGGAGTGAGAGTCGTGAGGATTGGGAAACCCTCATCAGTCCCTTTTATACATGTTCTCCAGGAAGTAAAATCATAGTAACAGCACGAAAGGATATATTACTAAAAGAGCTGGGTTGCAATTCTCTATCCAAGCATCTGGAGAGCCTGTCAGATGATGATGCTTTATCTTTGTTTGCTCTACATGCATTAGGCGTAAGAAATTTCAATTCACATTTGTCACTTAAACCACATGGTGAAGGTATTGTGAAGAAATGTGATGGGTTGCCTCTGGCATTGATCGCACTTGGTACATCACTGAGGACAAAAAAAGATGAAGATTCATGGAAAGGAGTGTTAGAAAGTGAGATATGGAAATTACCGGTTGAAGATAAAATTATCCCAGCCTTGAGACTTAGCTATCATGATCTTTCGGCACCTTTGAAGCGATTGTTTGCATACTGCTCATTGTTTCCCAAGGACTTCCTGTTTGATAAGGAGGATCTGGTTTTACTTTGGATGGCTGAAGGATTCTTCCAGCCAACTCCAAGCGATTCAACAAAAGAAACCTTGGGTCACAAATTCTTTGACGAGTTGTTGTCAAGGTCATTTTTTCAACATGCACCTAATAATGAATCATTATTTGTGATGCATGACCTCATGAATGACTTGGCAACATATGTTGCTACCGAGTTTTATTTAAGGTTAGACAACGAGTCAGAGAAGAATATTAAGAAGATGAAGCCAGACAAGTACCGCCATATGTCATTTGTTCGTGAGGAATATGTAGCTTACGAGAAGCTCCAGGTACTTGAAAACGCCAAATGTCTGAGGACATTCTTGGCAACGTTTGTTGGGGAGGTGGAAGGTCGGCGAAAATTTTACTTATCCAATCAGATTCTGACTGACTTGCTTCCTGAGTTACCATTATTAAGGGTTCTAAGTTTGAGCGGCTTTGAAATAAGTGAGTTACCGGAGTCGATTGGTACTTTGGGGCACTTGAGATATCTTAACCTATCTCAAACTCATATCACACATTTACCGGAAAAGGTTTGCAATCTTGTTAATTTACAAACATTGATCCTGTTTGGTTGTGATGAATTAACTGAGTTGCCTAACAATTTCCCAAATCTGAAGAACCTGCAACATCTTGACGTTAGGGACACCCTGCTTTCATTTCAGATGCTGTTAGAGATTAGCAAGTTGAAAAGCCTACAAATTACTCTCTCGAAAATCTATATCGAAAGTGAAAGCGGAACTGAAATAGCCAAACTTAAAGACTTTAAGAATCTATATGAAAAGATTTCCGTTGTAGGTTTGGAAAAAGTGCAAAATGCAACCTATGCACATGAAGCGAACTTTTCACAAAAGAAGCTTCGTGAGTTAGAGCTTGTATGGAGTGATGAGCTACGTGATTCACGAAATGAAATGCTGGAAAAGGCGGTCCTAAATGAGTTGAAGCCTTGTGATGATAAGTTGATACAACTGGAGATTAGGTCATATGGGGGATTAGAGTTTCCAAACTGGATTGGAGATCCCTCGTTTATTAATTTGAAGCATGCGTCAATAAGGGGTTGTAAGAGATGTACATCTCTACCGCCACTTGGGCAGCTACCGTCTCTCAAGAAGTTGGTTATAGAAAGCTTATATGGGGTGGAAGCTGTGGGTTCTGAGTTATTTGGGACTGGTCAAGCATTTCCTTCACTTGAAATTCTGAGTTTTGATGATATGCGTGGGTGGGAGAAATGGTCAGGGGCTGTGTTTCCACGCTTGCAAAAGCTTGAAATAAAGAACTGTCCTAATTTGGTTGAAGTTACACTTGAAGCAGTGCCTTCATTGAATGATCTAAGAATAAGTAAATGTGATAGTGGTGTGTTGAGAAGTCTGGTTGAAGTAGCATCAGCAGTCACAAAGTTGGATATAAGGGAGATTTCAGGGCTTAATGATGAGGTGTGGGGAGGTGTTATAGAGTCTCTTGGGGGAGTTGAAGAATTAAGCATGAGGTATTGTGATGAAATAAGATACCTGGTGAAATCAGATGCAGATGCAAGTAAGATTCTTGTGAAGCTGAGGAAACTGGTAGTGTGGAATTGTGATAATTTGGTGAGTTGCAGCTGTCCAGATGGCATTGAGGAGTTGAGTGTTGAGGGTTGTAGTTCAATGACAGTTGTGTCGTTTCCAAAAGGAGGACAGGAGAAGCTCAAGAGATTTACAATCTATAATTGCAGGAAACTATTGGAAAAGGAGTGGGAGTGGGGAGGACAAAAAACGAACAACAACAGAAGCAGCATGCCGATGCTTGAAGATGTATGGATAAGTGATTGGCCAAATCTGAAATCAATCATTGAATTGAACTGCTTGGTTCACCTCACTGAATTGAGAATAGATGATTGTGAAAACCTTGAGTCATTTCCAGACACTTTAACATCGTTACAGAAATTAAAGACACTGCGGGTAAGTAATTGTCCCAAATTGGATTTTTGCTTTCTTCCTGGTTGGGTTTGGCCTCCCAATTTGCGTTCCTTACAAATAGGGAAGTTGAAGAAGCCCTTCTCCGAGTGGGGCCCTCAAAGTTTTCCAACCTCACTTGTGGAACTATCCTTATACGGTGGTGGGGATGATGGAGCCTGTAGTTGTAGTCAAATTTCTCATCTTCTTCCTTCATCTCTTACTTCTCTTAAAATAATTGAATTTGAGAATTTGGAATCATTTTCTGTGGGACTACAACACCTCCAATCTCTATATTTTTACAAATGCCCTAATTTGAAGAAAGTGTCTTCGCATCCCCAACACCTCACCTCCCTTCAGCATCTATATTTTTGGAATTGCCCAAAGATGATGGATCTACCAGAAATGTTGTTGCCTTCACTCTTGAGATTAGAGATCTGGTTCCCAGGAGGAGGTCTGAAAGAAAGATGCAGTAAAAAGGGGAGTTACTGGCCCCTCATCTCCCATATCCCCTATATCCTCATATGAATGGAGTTAATATGAAGGTATCTCTCCCTATGCCTTTAATAATTTTAAATTAAATTACTTATATATAATTATATATAATTGTTTTTCTTTAAACAAACAATCTCAAATATATGGTTTATTGTTTTCTTTGTGAACATTGTCTATTAAATTAATTAATGTTTGCACTCGTATTGATAAGGCCCACTAATATTACCAGGAGTAATATTCAATCTTAACTTTAAACCCATTATATTCTATTTCAAATTAATGGGGTTTAATGGATTAAATTTCCATGAAATATGTAAGCATTTGTTTATATACAATTAGCAAAACCGTATTAAAAAGTTTTATTATTTGTACAGCTTTGATTTTGATCATTTTTACTGCTAATCAAATTCATATGGCTTCTCTTTGGTTTCATTTGAATGGAATCCTATTTCGAATAGAGTTTTGTTAATTCAATTAGAATTGCATTTAATATAATACCATATTCGTCTATGGTTTGATAAAGTCCAACTTGAAAGTGGCATAAAAAAGGGAAAATGTACCATTAAGTTGAGTTTTATTAGAGTCCATTTTGGATGGAAAGAGAGCATGTAACTTTTGTTTCTTGAGTTATCTTCACTTTCTTTCTTTATTTAGTAAATCAAGATCTGAAATCTTATTTACAGTTACATTTCCCATCTTGTGTCTCACAATTGCAGAGTTCCAAATGTATGAATATGTAGAAATCATGAAGCCCTTGAATTCTGTTTGTTTGTCGTGATATGACATTGCCAATTTTACTATTCTGATTATCAGTAGACTAATAGCTTACTTTTGATATGATCTTTTAGTTTTCTTATTTAAATTGATATGATTATATCCATGGCAGATTTGATGCTGCAGCCTGGAAACATTTTACAGCAGGGAGCAAAAAGTTAGGCTTGATTGGAAGATTATGATGCTGGCTACCTTTTTCCTTTATCGTTTTTTGTCGATACCTATTAGTGATTTGTGCATAAAAGAACCAGTTGACTGATTCTATTTTGTTGGTAGTGGTTCAGACTGTAGATTGTATTTTGTGTGAATACCTATAATAGTGATTGGTGCATCACTAATGTTAGTTGTGACTATTTCATCATTTTATTTAACCAAAGTGCCGATGATTCGAAATGTGGGGATAATGTAAAGACAATGGTAACTTTCAATTTAACAAAGTGCCTCCATTTAATGACAATAGTCCCTCCATTTTCACAACTCCGTCTCTATAGTGTACAAGCAGAGGTAGCACGGGCTACCCCACAACTCCGTCTCCGTAGTGTAAAAATACCCTCAACTCCGTCTACCTAGTGTAATTTTTTTTCGGTTTTATACAAAAAATACCTTGATCCCAAAAAAAAATTAAAAAACTGGGATTACCCTAAATTTTTTAGCTTGATCCGCCACTGGCAAAGGTGGTGGTTCTAATGAACATAACCCCAGGCTTCCATTATCAGTGTGCTTATGAAAATGTAGATGCAAACCATTGGTTATACATTCTCCGGTCATTTCGGTTATGGTTCTATTAACCCGCTGTTTAGCTCCAATAACAGAAGAGTTAAGACAGAATGACTAATCATCAACCAGCAACTTAACATGACAACTAGATAAGTTGCGTACAAATTGAAAGAAAGCAAAACTAAAACAGATATACAAAATCCAGGAAACCAATTTACAGGAGACCCAAAAAAATAAAAGAAAACGGAAGCGCAACAATCGGTCATCCATATTTCAAACAAATCATTTTCGTCCGCAAATTGAACAAACTGAAAACCCATCTTTCATTCTGTATACAATGAAAATTTGTCTGGTTGTAAGGAACACATTTAATGCTTTAGATTTTGATTAAATTTATAACTATGCCTATGTGACTGTTTATGAACAGAAGAGTAATGCTTCATGTGGACTCATTTTCGTTTGGGACTTCTAGCTGGCGGGGTAGGAGGTTGAGAAAGCTTCCGTGAGTTTGTTGCGAGGAGGTCGAATCTGTTTCTTCTTCTGCAAGAGAACACACAGATTCAAGCACATAAGTACAGATAATCAATTTTAACACATTTACTTACTAATGGGTCAATTCTGTTTATGCTTAATCTTACGGGTCAAAGAGGTAATCACAAATAAAATTGCCTTCCCGGTTAGGAAGTTGACAAAAGTAAATATTTCTTATACATAAAAAATCCTCTTGAATCATTTATATCAAATAATCACATTATTATGGAATAATATATATTTGCAAACATTGACAAAACTAAATATTTCATTAGAAAACGTTGGACAACAAGAAGTATGATGTGTCGTTTAATCCCAATCCATTTAATTCATGTATTTTCTCGCTCTTCATGCTTATGACATATTTGATATTTAGAATGTAAACTCCCACAGATGAGGGAAAAAACCCACAAAAATATACTCCTTTTGTCCTGTGAAAATTGCAATCATTTCCATTTTATCCCATATCAGTTGCAACATCTCTTATCTTTTAGCAAAAACTTAAGCTAAACAACATATTTGCCGTTAGCTATGGTCACAAAGTAACTAGATCCCACTATTTTGCATGAAATGAAAGGTATTTTCGACACCTATGACAGTAGTGCAATTAACAAGAGAATATACGAAATATATATATAGGGGAAGTTAACGTACAATGGCTCCTTAATGTGCGACGGTACGCGACTTAATTACACATGTTCATTTGTAAATTACGCACGTAACAATTTCAAACCCTAATTACGCATGAAGAAGAAATCACGCATGGCCAAAACACAAAATCACGCATAGGTTGGTTTTTACCGTAATTACGCACGTTATTTTGTTGGTCGCATACCGTTGCACGTTAAGAGACTTTTGTATTTTAAACTTTTCTCTCTCTATACACACACACACACACACACACACACATTAGGAATGAAATAGGAAGAGAGAGCGAGAGAGAGGTGAAGAGAGAGAGAGAGAGAGATCTTACTGAAAAGTGACATGACGGTTGGCCTTTTAGGTTTTGTACTCTTCTTCTTTAACTCAGCTGAAAATTAATTTTGGAAAAATAATTAATTATGACCATGTTGATGCAATCTTACCAGTCACATTTACCAAGAATGCTCAAAAACCGATAGAATTATATCCGTTAATAAGGAAGTATGAGTTTGGCATTCATAAATTATTATATTGCCTTATTTTTTGGTATAAACTTTTTTATATCAAACAAAAAAAAAGAGAGAAACAAATGAACTTGTGTACAAGGAGAGAGCTAGTTACCGATTCCCGGGACTTGATGTTCGTTTACAATTTCAAAGTTTTTATAGGTGTACCCCATAAAGTTCACATCTTTAGAGGAGAGCATCTGCTGTTGCCAAAAACAAGTGGAATATATATAAATTAGAACACAAAAGAGAATACATTTATAGTATTTAAAGTTATTTGTAACCACAAAATGAAAAGACGGGAACTTGAACAATGATAAAGTTCCTAATTACAGGGGAAAAATCCGTCGGAATAAGTTTTTAAATATTCATTTACTCATTTGTTTGTGTATGCATAACGCATTGTTTTTACATAGGTTACGCATAATTTTAAAAATTCGGAACAAATATTTAAATATTCTTCTTATTTAGGTTATGCATCTTGTGATACAAAATAGCATCATCGCAGTCTTCGCTCCAAATCATTTCAAATTTCTTTCTTTTTATGTTTGCAAAGAGGATAGGAAGGGCAAAAATTGCTAATACAGTACCTTTGTTGTTGCACTTTTAGTAAAGAATTAATAAACTTTGTTAGATAAGGAAATTCGATCCTTTAACTTATAAACAGGTCAAGTGAGTCAAATCAACAAATTTAGCCAAAAAGGGAACAAATCAAATTAGGTTGAAAGTTACCTAAAGTCTATTCTAATTGCATAGAATGCAGACAACCTTCTATGACGGTTTTATTAACATTGTTTTTGTAATCATAACTAACAAGTCAAATACTTTTTAGAAGAAATAAAAAATGAACATACGTGTTATGCCCTAGTTTTACCAGAATATTCTAGGAACAAACGGATAGACCAGACCTAATTGCCCAAAATGTTATTCCCAAAAAAAAAAAAAAACATATCCGATAATGACTCAAATAGGTCTGTCAAGAGAACATTAATAGATTACTATTTATGTGAACTTCATATATTGCAAAACTAGGTTAACTGAATAAGAACCAATAGCTAGATCCCAAGTAGACCAGACCAGACCTAAACCAGACGTCACCTTTATTTCATGAGCGCCTTTGGTCCCGAGCCTTTTTTCAACATTGCAAAGAAGTTTACAGATTAAATCTTTCGCCTCTGGAGACAATTTTGCCTCTTCTGGAAACTTCAAATGAGTTCTCCAGTTCACTATCTGTACTAGCAACGTAAAACTTATAAGCAACGATAAAAACAACAATAAAGGTTTACGTAATATGCAAAAGTCAACAATTTGACCTTTCTACAAGTAGACATGGGTTCGTCTGAATAAAAGAGTGGGTAACCAACAAGCATTTCATACATTATAGCCCCAAGAGACCACCTACACGCAACAAAATATAATCGGATTAATATTATATACTATAAATATGCTATTTTGTCAACATCAAACAATTTTAGCCCCTCAACTTTAATAATAAACAACTTTAGCCCCTCAACTTTAGTAAGGGCATATTTAGCCTCTTAACTAAAACAACTTTAGCCCCTCAACTTTACTAATGACATGTTTAGCCCCTCAATTTTAATAACGACATTTTTAGCCCCTAAACTACATCAAACAACTTTAGCCCCTCAACTTTAATAACGACATGTTTGGCCCCTTAACTACATCAAACAACTTTGGCCCCTCAACTTTAATAATAAACAACTTTATCCCATCAACTTTAATAATGATATGTTTAGCCCCACAACATTAATAATGACATGTTTATCCCCTTAACTAAAACAACTTCAGCCACTCAATTTTAATAATAAACAACTTTAGCCCTCAACTTTAATAATGACATGTTTAGCCCCTATACTTTAATAATGGCATGTTTAACCCCTTATAACTAAAACATCAAACAACTTTAACTCTCACGATTTGCTTATTTTTTTATCTATGTTTCGAACCCGGTAAGGAGCGCGGGTGGTAACCCACAAGTTATTATAAATATATCAAAAAGTGCTTAGGTTACACTAAAGATACAAACCAATCACACTCCATTCCGTATCCCTTCCTCAGCAAAACTTCAGGAGCGATATAATCAGGTGTGCCAACAGTAGAATAAGCCTGCATCTTTACAACACGAAAGATTCTTAAAATGTTCAATATCAATGCGTTTGGAAAAATGAAATAAATAAAATAACTTACAAGCATCCTCCTATTTCGCTGCCAATGCAGCAGTTGCTCTTGTTGAGTGCGTTTTGGTATAGCAGGACGCCCGTCACTTTGAAGGGCCCCGCTTAAGTTATTTGCAGCGGTGAAATCTTTTTCTTGAAGATTAGTACAGTCTAATGGTTTACATAATCCAAAATCTGACAGTTTCATGTGCCCGAATTTATCAAGCAACAAGTTGTCAGGTTTAATATCCCTGCACAAGTTGGAAAAGATTATACGTGGGATTAAAATTTAAAAACCGTCCCATGTTTGTATGAAGTGAAGTCAACTAGTAAAGAGTAAAGACTTTTTTTTGTATCAACCTATGACTGTAATTATGTTTGTGTATTGATTCGATTGCCAAAACAGTTTCCCCAACGTAAAACCGAGCTTCGTCTTCGGTTAACGTATCCTTTCGCATGAGCAAAGTCATCATATCTCCACCGGGAAGATATTCCATGATGAGGTAAAGATATTCTTCATCTTGGAATGAGCAATAAAGCTTAACAATGCAATTGCTATCGACTTCCGCAAGCAGGTTCCTTTCTGCTATCACATGTTCAACCTAAAAAAACCCTTTGATAAACCAACTTAAAGCATTTTAAATAAAATCTTAGAGTAAAATGCGATTTTCGTCCCTGAGGTTTGGCCAATTTTGCGACTTTCGTCTAAAGGTTTGTTTTTCCGCATCTGGATCCAAAAGGTTCGAAATCTTGCCATTTTCATCCAGCTCGTTAACTCTATCCATTTTTCTCCATTAAGTCAGGGGTATTTTAGTCTTTTTTATTAACTTAAAGGGCAATTCGGTCTTTTGAATACTTGTACATTATGTTAAATGCTTGTACATAAAGTGAAAAAGACCGAATTGACCTTTAAGTAAACAAAAAGAAGGGAAATACCCCTGACTTAACGGAGAAAAATGGATGGAGTTAACGAAGTGGATGAAAATGGCAAGATTTCAAACCTTTTGGATCCAGATGCGAAAAAAGTGAACCTTTTGGACGAAAGTCGCAAAACTGGCTAAACCTCAGGGACAAAGATAGCATTTTACTCAAAATCTTAACTAAACTTCTACCTGGCCTCTACGAAGCATTTCGGAATTTTTAAGCTTTTTCATTGCATACACGTTACCAGTTGTTTTCTCCCTGGCCCTGTAAAGAATAAGATTTTATATACATACCTCACCAAATGCACCCTTTCCTATCATTGTTAATGGTTCAAAATCATCAGCGCCCATTTCATGCTGCTGAATGCGCATATATTCTGTCTCTTTTTTCTCAAGATGTTTAAGTAAATTGTTTTCTTCTTCTTCAGAGACCTCTGAATCAGCCAATTTCTTCTCGAGAGCATTACGCCTGCATCAAGAATGGATTTCTGTTATCATTTGTAGTATTATAGTTCTTAGTCACATTCATTTAAAGTTCTATTTGTTATCAGCCGTTTATCATTTACTTATGAGTTACAAAATGCCAATATAAATGACCGGTACGTTACAGGTAATCAATCATATTGAGAATGCATTTTAAACCTCAATAATACAGAGCATAAGAAACTTTTTTCCCTTTATAGAACATATAAATACTGCGGCTATGATCTAGTATAACGTACGGAGATTGCGACAAACCTATGTAGTTAATATTGGCGATATATCGGTTATCGGTCAGACGGTCCCCATGTCAAATATCGGTGTCAAATGTCAATACTGATATCATCAGCGATATTGACTGATATATCACCGATTTTCCCGATATCAGTACCTTTCTTCTTAGTTCTACCATTCTTCTTTCTTCTTATTGCTGCTATTAGTGTTTTAAGTCTTAATTGTTAATTGTTAGTGTTAAATGTTGGTGTTTTAAGTCTTAATCAGTTACTATTTGCTACAATTGTTAGTGTTTTGCAAGTTGCAAAAGTTTACTGAATTGTTAGTGTTAAATTGCTATATATATAAATTCTACATGATATTACAATTACCGATATCCCACCGCGATAACCTATATCTCAAATATTGGTCCTTGACCGATATCCGTATTTTACCGCATTAACTGGTTAGCGACAAACTTATTTTAAAGTAGATAATGGGCCGATTTCATTAGGTAAATTCAAACAAAATATACAACACATAAAGTTCATACCGTTCCCTTCGTGCATTAAGATTCTTCATTTGCTCTTTGTAGTGTTTTTCTATATACTGTTTGGCAGCTTCAACCTTCTGTTTAGTAGCGTTTGAAGGTGCTTCGTCATTTGTTACTCTTAATCCTTCCTATCGGTTACTCCTAACTTCCCATTTCGGTGAAGATTTCGGTTTCTCTTTCGGTTTCAACTTTTTACACCACCGCTTTGCAAAATCCATCTGTTTAGTCAACCAACACTTTCTTCTAACACTCAACTACAGTGGAACATAACAAAAACACCAATTTTGTCGTTTCTCCTTCTTTGAACCCAAACAAACTATCGATGCATTGCCGATTCAGAAATAGACAAATCCAATTACCCTGTTACAATAAACACAATTCATCTTCAATAAACTGATTAATACAACTGAGCATTAAAAGAAATACACAATAATCAACATGAAATACACTTACCAAACAATGTCTAGTGAAGAAAAATCTATGATCTACTGCCATTAAACATATAGACTCAAGGTTTAAAAAAATCAATTATTATTTAAAAAAAAATCCAACCAGTAGCTACTAATTTTGGCCAATCCATAAATATCCCGAATCCAAAACGGAAAACATAATTAATAACATCTTTCAAATCTAATACATAGCTAATTTCTTCAAAACGGTACCATTTCGGTAGGTATAAGATCAAGCAACTACAATAAAGTAAACATACAGAACAATCAAGTGCACCGTAAATTCAGCAAAATTCAAAACGAGAACTATTGATGCATAACAAACTATCGATACGTAGCCTATTTAGACGTAGACGGATTCAACTAGCCTGTTAAAATAAAGGAACCCTTGGCATTCGATATAAAATACGACCCACCATCTTCTTTAAATTTGGTAGCATTGTGAGGTAATGAGCTCGCAAAAGAGTTTGGTGCCCTAAATTAACAACTTGCAAATTCTTCAAGAGAATTTGCAAAATCAGTCAATGATAAATTTGCAGGCATTGCATTCACCTCAAGATTCTTCAACCCCCAAATTAAATCCCACTTGGCAATTCCCCCCTAAATTGATTAAATAAATGGGACTGAAAGAACCCTATGTTCTGAAAATATCCGAATTAAAACAGAAAACTTCCCACATAAAAAAGATCCATCCCACTTGGCAGCAATTCACCCCTAAATTGATTAAATAAATGGGACTGAAAGAACCCTAAGTTCTGAAAATATCCCAATTAAAAAAAATTAAGGACAACTTCCCACATAAAAAAGATCCATCCCACTTGGCAGCAATTCACCCCTAAATTGATTAAATAAATGGGACTGAAAGAACCCTAAGTTCTGAAAATATCCGAATTATAAAAAAAAAAAAAAAAAACTTCCCACATAAAAAAATCCTTTTTTATATAACAATGAACAATTCCTAACAAATGCAATGAAGGATTAGAATATTTTATGACTGAAAGAAGAACCACAATGAGCGAAATTACCTCGTGATAACCTAAACTCAGAAACCCTACCACATGCGTTTGTTGATTGACTTTTCGGAGATTCAACCATGGCGGAGGAAGGAGGGTGAGAGTGTGGAAGACTGGATCCATGGTACGCCAGGCAAATTGACTTTTCAGGGTGTGAAGTGGGTTTTGATGTGGGTGTATGTGGTGGGGGTATACGAGAGGATTCACATCCATCCCACTATTTTTTCACCCGAAATTACACTAAAATACACTATTTTTCACTAAAATACTGTTAGGATCGGAGGCTCTCATGATTGTGTTTGTTTGTATAATTTGAACAAATCAAATAGAAATGAACAGTTTAAGTGCAGCTGAAATGGAAACAAACTTTGTAAACACAATCAAAGGAGAACATAGTATGAAAAACGATTGCTTCTCATAGAGTCGAATGATTTACAAATCAAAGCAAACGATTACAGATATGCTTACATACTAAGCTCCCCCTCAGCCTGATGCCCCAAGGTTGGTTGCACTCAAGATGAAAGGATTAGACATGAGGAGAAGAACCCGCTCAGTCAATCGAATGTAACAGTACAGGGTACTGTTACATTTATAGGCAAACCAAACCACTGAGGAATCTCAGCTGACGTCACCATGAAAGCGACGTCTAACAGCCTAACAAACTATATCTACTGTCCTTACACCAACTACTGATGTCTAATAACTGATTGTAATAGTACTACAAAATATGAGGAAACAACTGCTTCACGTTCCACTGTTGTAGCCTAAGCACTAATGCTTAACAACAACATCAGTGCTTTCTTCAAAGGTGATCAGTCCTTGAATGAGCAGTGTTTGTGTCTTTAGCAGCACTTAAGAGACAGCAGTAGATAGAGCAACAGAGTTTGTCTTCAGCAGTCTTTAGGATCATATCAGCAGTTGAAAAGGCACAGCAGTTGATTATGAGCAGCAGTTAGAGACCATCAGATGTTATAACTCACTTTCAAGGGGAGAGCAAAGTGTAAACTACTGTTTATTGTGAATCCTCTGTTGTGACCTAGTTTTGGCTTTACATTATCTGTTCCTCTGGTAGGGTTCAATCCCAACAATCTCCCCCTGGAACAGATAATGCCAAAACCTTTCATTATTCAGGACCTTTATTACTCATCAAGAGTGCTTTAGCTTGTTCTTTGAATTCAGCTTCAAATTCCTTTGCACTCTGGTCATCTTCATCCCTACACAGTGAAAGCCCAAGGAGATCCTGCAAATCTTGAACACTAAGGCCTAGTGCTTCTTTCCTTGATATGTGCTTCACATCGCCATTGGCTCTGACCAAGGTCAATACGTGAGTCTTTTGATCAGACATCCACTTTAGTATTTTTAAGCCAAGTGGGTTTCTTGGGAGAGACTTATTTGTAGATGAGTCGAGGGATAATGGCCTTGTGAACACTTGCAGACTTTCAGTCATTCTTTTGAAAGCTTCTTCCATGACTTTGTTTGCTGCAGCTATGTCTTCTGCAGTTTCTTTTTCAATTTGCTCTTGTCTTTCAATTTCTGACTTGTCTTTAGCAGTGTTTGGAAACGCAGGTTTGTTTAATGCCTTAAAAAGGCTTTGAAGCTTTGTTGAAGTATTTTCTTTTAGACCCATTTTCGTGATGGTATCTTTGAAGTACTCTGCTTCCTTTTCTATTACCTCTTCTTCAGTCAGCTGTTCTCCCTCTTCTTGATTTGTTACAAAAGTAGACCGGAACAGTGTGTCGAGGTTTCCCATCTTCTGTTCAAGCTTCATCATTTGTTCTTGCTTCTTAGAAGTGCCTGAAACAGTTATCTTTCTTTTCTTCAGCCTTTCGTAGGCTTCATCAGTCTGCTGTTTTGACCATTTTGATATGGCTTCAGCAGTATCCATTTTTGCATCCACCAGCTCCCTTTTCTTTCTCTTATATTCAACAGTTAAGTCAGCAATGAGCTTTTCATATTTTCTCCAGTTAGGAGCATTCCTCTTCTTCGTAGGATCATTCTTAATCTTTTCAATCCTTTCTGCTTCACGCTTAAGAGCGACTACTGGCCATTCTTTGAACTGTTGTTCTTCAGCAGGATAGAATTTCTCTTTCATGATGTAGGCTAAATAGTTTTCTCTTAACCTTTTCTTTTGATCAGCCTTTTCTTTGAGTAGCTCTTGAGCAAACTCTTCTATCTGCTTTACTTTTGAGAAGTAGAACTCCAGTCTTTTAGCAATGCCTTCTTTACTTAGTCTTTCACTTTCACTGTCAACCTTAGCTTTTACTTTAGCTTGCCTTGCCTTGATCTTGAGATACTCATCCATATCTTCTGGTGCTATGTAGCCTATGAGTGAGGAGAATCTTCTTTTTGAGGGATCCTCTTCTGTATAGAATTCTCTCATCTCATTTTTGATAGCTTCAAGTTCCAGCGGATATTTTGCAGCGTTTGGATCATGTATCCCTTCTTCGGCAGTGATTGGCTTTCTTTTTCTACTAAAGAGCTTTGGTTGTGATATAGGAAAGGTGAGAGCAGTGGTGGATGACTGACTAACAGCTGTTGAAACAACTGGTGTCTCAACATCTGTTGTCATTACAACTGCTGATATGTCAGCAGCTGTCTTCTGCTTTTGAGCAGGGGATGGAAGTGGTGAAGTAGTTTTTGATGGTGGTGGTGAATCATAAGAAACGAAAACCCGTCTCCTTTTTGGTTGAGGAGGGGCTATTGGTGAAACAGTGGTTTGAATGATGGGGAGTGTCTGACAAACAACTGTTGAAACAACTTGTGCTTCAACCGCTGCTGTCATTACAACAGATGTTGTAACATCTGTTGTCTTCTGTTTTATGACAGGAGGCAGTGGTGATGGTGTGAGTGTAGATGATGGTGGTGTAGCAGTAGTTGTAGTAGTGTGTGGTAGAGTGGTGTGTGTTGATGTCATAGCAGCTGTTTGGCTACTGACAGCAGTTTTTGTAACTGCTGCTGTATCAGCTGTTTGACTAACAGGTTTTGAGACCTGCTTTTCTTTTTCTTTTTCTTTTTCCGGCTCAATGTAGAGGCCATGCTCTATTCCCTTCGTATTCATTTTTCTCAACAGCTTGACATTCTCCCCCTTTTTGGCATTATCTGAAGGAGGGTTATCAAGGAATGATATGGAAGAAGGAGCTTTGCCAGAGACACTTTGAA
Source organism: Helianthus tuberosus (assembly GCA_030545235.1). Classification (NCBI taxonomy): domain Eukaryota; kingdom Viridiplantae; phylum Streptophyta; class Magnoliopsida; order Asterales; family Asteraceae; genus Helianthus; species Helianthus tuberosus. The sequence goes on along the minus strand of CM060427.1, from coordinate 130,280,275 downwards.
TGCTTGCCTTTATAGCCTTGATATCTGCTTGAGTGTCTTTAAATCTTGATTCAACCATGTTGGTCAGCATTTGTACTTGAATGGCATGCTTTTTGTCAGCCATAAGTTGCTGTGCTTCAAGCATGGGTTGAAAAATATTCCAAAGCTCATTTGCAGCAGGTGCTTGTTGTGGAGCAGATGCTTGAGCAGGAACAACATTGGATTGTGCTTTCTGAGCTTTTAAAATCTCTTGCACCATCTCCTTTATTTCAGCAACTGATTCTTCAAGTTTGTCAACTCTGCCCGTCAATTCCTGATATTTTGAATCATCACCTACTTTAGTAGGATCATCTGAATCCCCACCAGCAGTGGTTATATCAATGTGTGTCTTAGGGACAGAGTCCCAAAAATCATCCATTGATGCCCCTTGTTCTTGGTACTGGGGACTTCTTTCTTCAGCACTTGATAAACCTTTGATGGTACCAGTGGTTAGATCCAACTCACTGGTGGTTATCAAAGTTGCCATGGAAGAAATTGCCTTCAAGGGAGTCTTACTTATGAAACAACTGTCCAACTGAGGATCTGTTGATCCACCAGTTGTAGTTGCTGCTCCACTTGAACTACCACCCAGAGCTACTTGTAACTCAGGGGGTGTAACCTCCTCAATTGTTGCTGGGATAGCAGGAGTAGTAACATCAGACCCAGTCACCTGTAGGGGTATACTCTCAGTGATAGGTGATAGAGAGGAACTGGTTTGTGTCTGAGCTATAGCAGCTGCATGCAACAAAGGTAGCATGGATTGTGGCATTATTATTGGTGAGGGGATGGGGGTTGAAAGAGACATGTCCTTGGGATCAGGACTGAGGAAGATGGATCCAAGTGGATTCAGAGCTTCATATTGTGGTGTCCCTGTGCTTACAACCTGATCCTTTTGTGAGGATGCAGGAGGAGTTTTAGGCATGGGTTGAGATCTTTCTTCCAACTGCTGTGAGGAAGTAGCAGCAGTGGTTTGTGGTGACTTTTGTGTTGTCACAGGCATTTCCTCTGGGATCTCATCTTCCAGAGTTGCCTTTGTTTTGGGTTTGGTGGGTTTTCTGGATGTTTTCTTTTTGGTCTTTTTAGTGGTGGCAGGTGTGGGTTTCAAAGCAGTGGGAGTGCTGCTCTGATCACCTGGAGCAGTGGGCTCAGCAGCTGATACCTGAGGAGCAGTTGTAACCGCTAAAATCTGCTCAGGTACCCCTGCTTTTGTTTTTATTGGTGCCATCATCCTTGAAAATGTTTCTTTTGTTAAGCTTTTTATTTGACAATGAACACCTTGTTTTAGCAAATTTAAATTTTCCTTTGCAAATTTTTGTTCAAAATAGTAACTTAAAAATCTTGGAAAAAGTAAAAATGCTTTACTTTCAACGTTTTTCACCATGTCATTGAAAATCTCCTGGGAGTAGTTGTAGTCCTTTTTATTCAAAATAGCGTAACCCAGGCATTGAATTTTCAATGGTATTTCGTTAAAAGATGTTGTTTTATTCGAAGCACACATCAGAAGTGTGTGAAATAAAAATCTTGGAGCAGAAGGAAAATAACCTTTTTGTAAGGTATCAACCTTTGATTGTTCTGCATACCCCCTGTTTACAAAATCAGTTTTCATCTCGGCTTTCTCAAAAGAGAGTTTACCTTCCTGATCGTTGAGATTAAAGACTTCGGAGATCGACTGTGGGGTTATTTGAACTGCTTTACCCTGTATTGAGGAGTTAATGGCTGTGACTTTTCCGTCTTGTTTTTCAAGCGACGCCTTTTTCCAAAACTCTCTCTGGGTTTGCAGATAGATGGGAGCATTTGCTGTCAACAAAGTTTTGTACTTTGATGCAGATAATGTATCAATGATGGTGTCAAAGGTGTGATTATCAGTAGGTTTTGTGAGTAAACCCAGATAGTTGTGAGATTGTTTGAATGGTATTTCGATGGGTTCTTCGGCCGTTTGAGCGACCTCTTTGGAAGGTGATGGTGATTTAGGTTTTGATTTTGTCATTTTTGCGGAGAAGAACGAAAGAAGATTTTGGAGATTTTGAGAAGAAGGGTTGGAAACTGCTATGAGAAGAGAATTTTTGGAATTCAATTCGACAGTGTAAAACCTGTTTGGGGTTTAGGGCAGGGTTTTATTTAAAAAAAATGATCGCTGATGTGGCAGCGGTTATTAAGATCTGAGGGCTAAAATCTGACCACGTGTCAAACACTGATGAAACGGATGAAGTATGGAGAACAGTTGTTTTAAGAGCCACTGACGTATCAAGCATCAGTGGTTACAACGGTAAAAATTATGGGCAGTGGATGATTTTTACTATCAGTGGATAGCATATCAGTGGATAAGACACTAATTTTGAGCATCAGTGCTTTTCAAGAAAATGAGGGATCAGTGATTAACTTTCAGCAGTGGACAGTGTTTAGAGATCAGACGTTGGAACAAAACAGTGGTTAGGGTAAATGGTTCAAATCTGAAGAACAGGTGTTTCAGCAACAGTTTTGAAAATTTTCATTCAAGGTTTTGCCATATGTCAATTTTGAAAGACAGTGGTTTAGTACCCCAGATGATGAAAACTTTTTACTAAGGCAACTCATTTTTGTTTAATATTCAATTAAAACATGAGCACCCTAGTAATTCAAGCACAGTTTGTAATCAATTTTTGATGAAAATTTAGGAGCAAACCTGAGTATGACATGATCATGACATATGTACCATTTCCTTTTGACCCATTTATGAGGACACAGATACCACCAAAAATAAGGTATTACGTCCTGACAGGAGCTGAAACTATTGCCAACAAAAACAAGCAAGAGTTCCAAATATATTATTCCAAAAAAAAATGAATAATATATCCTGGTTATTTGAGAAAATCCTTTGAACAACAAAAAAATAGTTAAAGAATTTTCTGAGAATAGTATCAAAAAGGATCTGGTATAATTTCAATAGAGTATATAATCATATCATTCACAAGTTTTTGAAAATGGTCAGTGGTTTGACAACAGTGGTAGGAAACTTTTGGATACATTTTGACCACTGTTTGGAACCATTTTCTTTGTCAGTTGATTGCAAACCTGGGGACATATGGAGAAAATTTTTGAACATTTGTCTAGTCCTCTTTGGAGTTCATTTACTGGAATCAAAACCTTTTTCTGAACATATAAATGCACATAGTTGCTTAATTACCATTATTACCCTAAACTTTGACTCATAAGTGTTTTATGTTTATACTCTTTCCTTTTGATTTCAAAAGTTTTGAGATAGACACACTTCTGAGTTTTTGTGAATTTCCTCAATGTATTTTAACATAGTTGATTTTGTTCTTTTGAGTAACTCAACCTGTTTTCAACACATAAGATCTGGATAACTAAAGTTTTAATTTCCCTCTTTTCATGTTAGCAAAACATAGATGTTTTTATGAACATGAGTTTTGCTAATCTGAGGTACTTACTTTATTATTTAAAAGGGTGACATCACACACTTCATAACGACAGTTGAAATCAATTTAGAAAATAAGAAATATTCTCATAATTTGACAGATATACTTTCAGATCTAGAAACCATGAGTGTATTATGCATGAAATCACTTGTTGTATGAAATTTGTGTGTCATATGACATCTTGGTTGATTTACAGAGTTTTTGAATAACCATTTTGAACATGATTTACTCGATACTCTGTTTTTCAACAAAATACAACCAACCTTAGTATCAATGAATTTTGAGCTGAACTGTTATGTCAAATTGATTGTTAGATCGAATTTGACTGTCCGAGCTCTGATACCAATTGTTAGGATCGGAGGCTCTCATGATTGTGTTTGTTTGTATAATTTGAACAAATCAAATAGAAATGAACAGTTTAAGTGCAGCTGAAATGGAAACAAACTTTGTAAACACAATCAAAGGAGAACATAGTATGAAAAACGATTGCTTCTCATAGAGTCGAATGATTTACAAATCAAAGCAAACGATTACAGATATGCTTACATACTAAGCTCCCCCTCAGCCTGATGCCCCAAGGTTGGTTGCACTCAAGATGAAAGGATTAGACATGAGGAGAAGAACCCGCTCAGTCAATCGAATGTAACAGTACAGGGTACTGTTACATTTATAGGCAAACCAAACCACTGAGGAATCTCAGCTGACGTCACCATGAAAGCGACGTCTAACAGCCTAACAAACTATATCTACTGTCCTTACACCAACTACTGATGTCTAATAACTGATTGTAATAGTACTACAAAATATGAGGAAACAACTGCTTCACGTTCCACTGTTGTAGCCTAAGCACTAATGCTTAACAACAACATCAGTGCTTTCTTCAAAGGTGATCAGTCCTTGAATGAGCAGTGTTTGTGTCTTTAGCAGCACTTAAGAGACAGCAGTAGATAGAGCAACAGAGTTTGTCTTCAGCAGTCTTTAGGATCATATCAGCAGTTGAAAAGGCACAGCAGTTGATTATGAGCAGCAGTTAGAGACCATCAGATGTTATAACTCACTTTCAAGGGGAGAGCAAAGTGTAAACTACTGTTTATTGTGAATCCTCTGTTGTGACCTGGTTTTGGCTTTACATTATCTGTTCCTTTGGTAGGGTTCAATCCCAACAAATACACTATATTTTTCGAAGATTCAACCATGGCGGAGGAAGGAGAAGGGGAGGAGGGTGAGAGTGTGGGAGATTCAACTCCAGAAGTTCCTATTGTTGATTGTACGCTATGATGTAGGGGTGTGCACGGTTCGGTTATTAGCATTATCCGTAACTGTAACCGATGTCATCGGTTAATCGGTTCGGTTAATTTGTCGGTTTTCAGTTCGGTTCGGTTAATTTTCGGTTAATAACCAATTCAAACAAGAGCTATTTTTTGTTAGAAATACATGTAATGGAGGTATAAATACATGAAATAGATGTATAAATACATGAAATGGATGTATAAATAAATGAAATGGAGGTATAAATGCATGAATAGATGTTTAAATACATAAAATTGAGGTATAAATAAATGAAATAAAGGCATAAATAAATGAAATAGAGGTATTATTACATGAAATGAAAGTATCCGTTAACCGACTTTGGCTTAATTCAGTTTCGGTTAATTTCGGTTCGGTTTTGTTGGTTTTCGGTTCAGTTTCGGTTAACGATTCGGTTATTGCACACCCCTACTATGATGTGTGTGTGGTGAGGTATATGTAAAAGCTGGATGTAGCGAATATTATTCATTTTCTATAATTTTTTAATATATTTTAAAAGTGGTTGTCAGTGAAGCGAACAAGAGAGAAAAAATATAGAAAAAAATTATTTAATTGTAATAGGAGTGAAAATTTAGTTGTTTTTATTGTAGTTATATATAGATTTGATTAAAAGAATGTGAATGCTCTTAGAAAACCATGGAGGTATAGTAAAAGAAAGTTTTAGGTAGGCAAATTGTTCCACCCACCAAAACCACATAAAAACAAGGGTAAATTACACTTTTGGCCCTTTATGTATGTATTGAATTGCAATGGATAGCCTTTAACTTCAATAATTACGGTCACAATTCTTTATTTAGAAAACTCATTACACATTTCGCCCTTTACCACTAACTAGGTTAAAATTTTAAGTTATGTCTGATCATGTGATATGCACATAAGGGTAGATCGGTAATTTTACGCATTTATTTAAAAAAATAAAAAAAATATATCTATACTATCTATTAAGGGAGCTTAGATGATGACATAGAAATGCCTACGTGTCAATGTAACACCCCAGTGTTTCGAAAGTCAAAGTCAAGATTGAAGTCAAAGGGAGAAAAGATTGCTAATTGCGATCTGTCTCTCCTTGCTCAATTCCTGTTTTGACTTCTTTGACTGTAGATAGTCTATTTTGAGTTTTACGTTAGTTGTATTATGTGGAGTAATCAAGTAAATCGAAGTATGTTTATCGCTACGAATCGCTTTACGACTGTGAATAATAGGAAGTAACAATGTGATAAAGTCAATTAAACGCTAATCGAACTAATCTAATCAACATCGCGCTCGTAACTCGAATTATAGGTTTTGGATATTGTTTTACGTGCGTGTGTGCCTTTATGTGTTACTTGTGCATGTTATTTATGTTATGTTTTGGTGAATCAATCGAAAACGCAATTGTAATCAAACTCAATCGCAATCGAATCGCAAACGCAAAACGAATACGAGATAAGGATGATTGTATGTTAATATAGTATGATAATTGGTGGAGAAGAGACAGTGCAAGATACGAATAGTTGGGATTAAAAGTAATTTGGCTAGGAAACTCTATCGCAATCGCATCGCTTGCAATTCCAATCGAAACCTCAAAATTTGTCGCGCCGAACACCCGAACCAAGTGCCATCCGGCCGGATTGCCATCCGACCGGGCTGCCACTTCATCGTGGTGCCAGGGTGCCATCCGACAGAGATGACATCCAACCGACCTGTCATCCGGGTGTGGTGTCATCCGACCGACCCACCCTTTCCTCTTTTGGAATCCTATAAATACCCATGTCACTTTCATACTTTCTACTTTTGGAAATCCTCTGACCGAACATCTCGTGTTCTTCACCTTTTGCTCGATTTCTCTCAATCCTAGTAAGATCTCGTCCTAAACCTTGTACTTTCTTATCTACACGCACTCCTACACCTTTCTATCTTTTGATTTTTAACTTTTAACCATGAAATCACCAAGATTTAAGGTGTTCTAGGATGACGTCATCATGTGTTCTTGAAGAACTTCATGTTTTGGCCTCAATCTACCAAGAACAACTTAGATCTAATTGATTTCCACATAAATAAACAAAGATCTTTCGTAGATCTAAACATATTCACAGTGAAAAGGGATTGAAAGATGGTTTCTAACTTTCTTTCAACTCTTTTACACTCAACACACTCAAAATCGATAGAACCGGACCTTGTTCTAGTCTTCTACTCATTCTTAGTGCCGTGCTAGTCCAAGATCTAGATTCTACTCACGAGACCACCGATTTTGGGTTAACCAAGAAGAACGGTCTTGAACCGGTTGACTGGTCAAACTAGGGTGATTCCTGTTTAATCGGGTCACACGGGTCAAGATAGGGTTCTATTGATTAATACGTTATCAAAACGTCTCGATAAAACGACAAACAAAAGCAACCAAGTGTAAGACGAACAGGATGACCAGCACAGAGTGCTATCCGACCGGACTACTGTCCGAACGGATGGCCATCCGAACGGCTGACACTTTGGGTCCCACACTTAATCAACCTTATTTAAGGTTGAGTATCGAATGAATTGCTATCCGATCGGACTACCATCCGACCGGATTACTATTCGGATCATCAGATACTTGACTTTAACCCTTAATCGATTTTCAACATGTTCAATGCACCGGGAATGCCACCCGACCGGACTTCTGTCCGATCGAGTGACAACCTGCTGTGAACTTGTTCTCACAAAAGTGCCAAGCCGATCGGATTGCCGGCCGATCGAACGACTGTCCGATCAACCGACATGAAAGGTAGAAACACTTCAATGTTTTCAAATGCTACAACAAAAACTTCAAAAGACAAGCCATCATACACAAACACATCCTTCCCATAGGAAGAAACAATCCACTCGAAAGGGCATCCGACCGGACTACCATTCGACCCATCAACGCTTATTCTCGTTTTACGTGTCACTTATCGTTATGCTATCGAACTATTCAGGCTAACCTTACTCTCAAGCGCTCCCTTCAATCCATCTAACCGATGTGAGTATACTCGATCCCTTTTTGCTTTACGCACTTTTGGGTGTTACATACGTTACTTATTCTAAATCACATCGAACACACTACGCAATACTATTTAAACGCTAACCGTTACTGCATGTATTACGTGACTAAATGAATACTTTTTTATTATGTTTACACATGGAATGCTGTCTACCTGCCTTAACGACGGTAGTACTATTTGTTTGGACTCAGCACCCGTTCACTCGGGGGTTGTTAAGGACAATTATTTGCATGGATTACGGTGGTGATCATGTATTACGAACTGCTTTAGGCAGTCAACCCGCAGTCATTGGTATCGATAGGTTCATGTCGATAACTAACATGCTTCGTTTTCCTCTGTGTACGTGCTGGTTATGCGTAAACTATTTCGAACTCTATATGCTATTATCAAACTTGTATGCTCACCTTTACACTCTGTGTATTGACTTTTACTTTAACGTATGTGACAGGTAATTAGGATGCTTAGTTGCTAGGAAAGCGAAGCTAGAATAAGGCTCTAGAGGCCAACAAATAGTTGTCTATACAAATGGAATCAAGGGTCTCTAGAAGCAGATAAACAATTGCTCTATTTAAAAAATCTGAGTTGTCGGAATAGAACTATTTGCCTGGATTTGTCTGTAATAATTTGTTTACTGTTTGAGACATGGTATGGGACATGTTATTTTAAATTGAATGGTAATGATAATTGTTATGGAAACTTCTGGACTGATGTGCGTGTAGTGTAATATAATTTAGGTATATATTTTAAGCCCTTTTTACACTTTTTAGCCAAGTTTTAAATTTATAAAACACGATATTTACTAACACTAAACACACATATGGGCAAGTGCACCCATCGTGGACGTTGTATAGTGTTGGTAAGATACCGAGGTCATCCAAGGACACAAGAGCTTTTAGTACCGGTATATCCTCAACGTCTAATCAAATCAAAATGTTAGAAAAAGGTTTTTAAACTAAGAAAAATAAAACTAACTAAAAAACTGAAAAATAAAAACAGATAGACAAGATGAATCACTTGGATCCGACTCGTGTGTAGTGTAACCTTTGATTATTTTCGCACTTTTGCACTTGTTTAAGAGATTATCTTAGTTATTGTAGTAGGCCCCTCTTTTGAAGGTGACGTTACCCTCAACCCAGTAGTTTGAGTCAGCAAGGATACAATCCTAAAGGGTCGGATTATTGAAAGATAATTAATTAAGTTATTAATGCATAATGTGGTAGGCCCCTCTTTTGAAGGCGACGTTACCCTCAGCTAAGTAGTCTGAGTCAGCAGGGATACAGTCCTAAGTAGTTGGGTTCAAGTTTTAATAGTAGTTTAACTTATGAGGGGATCAAAGAGTTTGGACCCCCGCCATCCAATACCTTTGGGTATTGAAGGAGGTCCTACTAAATTTGACCCAGGTCCTTTGCAGGATCTATACACTGAACAATGGCAAGACTCTTACCAAACCGTTCCATTAACCCCCGACCAGGTAGCCAACATACCTCCATATAGACCGTGGAGATATGAATGGTGAAAATCTTTTATTTTATATAGACAGTAAAATAATGCCAAGACACCACGGACAAACGATAAGGAAGAATCACCTTCAACATAAGAAACTAGTAATTAAAGTCATTAATACAAAACCAATTAAAAAATGCAAAAGATTAAAAATAAAAAGTATTACACTAAACACTTGTCTTCACCAAGTGATGTAAGAGACTTAGGCAAACATGGCCTTTGATTGTCAAGAACTCTTACGATCAATCTTGGATCCCGAGACGACTCACACACTCTATGATGGACAATGGATGATGGTGGATGATGGTGTTATGGTGGTGGTGGGTGGTGGGTGAAGTGTGAGAGAGGTGGTGTGCCAAGGGATGAGTTGCAAGAGCTCCAAGCACTCCTATTTATAGGCTGAACAGAAGCTTGGGCATGGCCCCGTGTCCATCTGACAATCTCTCTCTTCATTAATTGTAATTCGCAATTACAATAAATGCGCCTGCAACAAGTTGACCACGCCCCCGTGTCCGCTGGGCACGGCCCGTGGTGGGCAGTAGAAGCTTCTATAGGTTTGTCTTTTCTGCTTCTTCTTGGGCACGGCCCCGTGTTCGCTGAGCACGGGGAGTGTTCAGTCTTCTGTCTTCTTTGTTTTGCTTGGGAAGATGCTGTCGGGGGGTCGGGCATATCACTTTTGTTTCCTTTCTTGTATTTATGTTAGATTTTGCTGTCTTTTTGCTTATTTTGTTATTTTGAGCTCATTTAATCCTGAAAATACAAAAGGAAGACAAAAGCACACTTTTTCCAACATTAGTACTAAAAAAGGGTTAGTTTTAAGCCACAATTGATGTAATTTATATGTTGCATTTTGTGCACATCAGGACAATCTGTTTCGCTCAGTGTCGCGCCCTGATGATTCCGCCATCGGTTGGGGTGTGACAGATTGGTATCAGAGCCATAACTATAGGGAATTAGGAAAGACTCGACCTAGTCCGGGTTGATGTCTTAGAGACCTAGTCTATAGTTAGGACCCAATAGACCGACTTGTGCATATCCAGTAGGAATTATGCATGAGCTTACTGCTATTCTACGCTATTCTCACGCTACGCTATCACTGCACTCGAATTTTCAACTAAGCATGAGCGATTAAGTCAAGATTAGGTGTGAAAACCGCAAACTCTCGATTAAATCGCTCGTTTTGACCTGTATTTATCTATAAAACGCGAGGATTCGCGCTGAACTAGGAGTGAAATCCATACTTTAGCGCGAATTTTTGTCTCTATTTTATTAAAATCAGGAAGAAGTTGTCAAGCCAGGGGTGAAACCCTAACCTTGATGGCATGTTCATGGTTTTACAAAACTCCCACCAAAGTCTCGACGGACTCCAATGGCCTGAATGCACGAGATGACCAGAAGGATGTTTGCCGGAGGCCCAAGGATCAAGGCAGAGGCCCTAACCTGACGGTCAAAATATGTACGATGGATCCTTGAGAATAGTCGAATCGCTTTGGGTAGTCAATGTCTAATAGCCACAGACGATCCATTTCTCGACTTTATGTGTTTCAATTCTGAGCCCGCAACTGCTGACTCTGATGACTCGTTGTTTTTATATGTGTTTGCATGCATGTTTACCTGTTTATGTGTTTAAAATTTTGAGATTTATTCGATTATCGCTTTCACTTCGATCGACACACACGACTCGCATTGCCTACTTATCTCAAAACGTTAACAAATCGCTACTAAGGAAACGTTGTACGCTATGATGCTCGCTATACTACACGCTTATACTAATCAATATGCTAATCGCAAATCGCTATTCTCGAATGTATACGAACTTGAAATGATAGGTTTCTGTATTCTGACTGCATCTTGTGACTACGTGCGTAGGTATTCTGTGTTTCTGTGCTTATGTGCCCCCTATGTGAATCTGAGACCTAAGGCGATGTCTGTTGCAGACAATGTCGTCATCTGGACACCGACACCCATCGCTTACTCGTCAAGAAAAGAGAGACAGACGTCTTGCTGCTATCATCGCTAAACAAGTAGCGAAAGCTGTGAGTGATGTCTACGAGAACGTCAGCAAATCATCTGAGGAGTCGAGAACCGAAGCTCCTAAAGCTACCCCCAAAGCTGCCTTTAGTTTTAAGCAGTTTAAAGCTTGTGGGCCAAAGGAATCACTGGCGAGGAAGGCCCTACAACGTTGTTCCAATGGTTTGATTCCATTGAGGTCACTCTACGACAGAGCAGTTGCCCTGACGATCTCCGCACTCTCAACGCTACTGGCGTCTTCCAGTCCCGCGCACTAGAATGGTGGACGGCCGAGAGAAACAAACGAGGGAACGATGCAGCCTACGGTCTGTCATGGGATGAACTCAAGGAGGTCATGCTGGAAGAATTTTGCCCTCCTCACGAATGTCGGAAGTTGGAAGATGAATTCTGGCACATAAAGCAGAAGGATGGCGAAAACGCTGCTCTAACTGCTCGATTCAAGCAGCCCAGTATCATCTGCCCTGATCAGGTGAAGACTTCTAACATGGCAATCAAGAAGTATATCTGAGCCCTGCCTGACTATGTTGCAGATTTCGTGCAAGCGGCTAAGATTAAGACGATCGAAGAGACATACTTACTGGCCGTTGAAATCAACGACAAGCGGGTCAAGGCTGGTGTCTGGGATAAAACTTCAAAGCACCTGCATCAAGCTACTACCACACCAACTGCTGACTCCACCACTACCGCACCTCAGTCATCAAAGTCCACATGCCGCAAGAAGAAGAACAACAACAACAGCTCTAGCAACAAGAACTGTGTAGTTCCTACCACTACTGCTCCTCTCCAGGCCATACCGGCCCAGCAGCAGTCTCACCACCGCCCAGCTCCAATCACTTATGCACCGCCTGCAAAGCGTGCATACACAGGCCCCCACCCGGTTTGCCCAACATGTTCTTATCATCATCCGGTGGGTCTTGCCTATCATTTCTGCGCTCACTGCAACATGTACGGCCACTTTACTGTCAACTGCCATACTGGTCCTCGCAACACCGCAACTCCTGCCACTGCTCATCAAGCTCTACTCCCAGCCCCGCAAAGCCAACACGCGGCTCAGGCACCCGCGGTCAATGCCCGAGCCTGCTTCGCATGTGGTGATCCCAACCACTTTGCGAACATGTGCCCAAACAGGGTTGTGAAACAAGAGCCCCAGCAGCAGTAGCCTCACCAACTGCAGCAGCAGCAAGCAGCACGCGCCAGAACCTTCAGTATCAACGCGCGCCAAGCTCAGAATGACAACAACGTGGTCAATGGTACGTTCCTTGTGAATGGTATTTATGCATCGTGTTTGTTTAATACTGGAGCCGATAATTGCTTTGTGTCGTTTGAATTCGAGAAGCTCCTTAGTCGTAAACGCTCCTATCTCCCCTCGACATTCGATGTTGAAGTCGCTACTGGAAGAACTGTCATCGTTAACTCTGTTCTTCGTGATTGTACTCTCGAGCTCAACAATCACATCTTCCCAATCGACCTTATCCCGATGCAACTCAGAAGTTTCTCCGCGAAAACCATGCTGAAGTTGTATGCTTCGATAAGATGATTCGATTCTCGCTCGCAAATGGTGATTTACTGTGTGTTTATGGTGAAACTGCTTCGAGAGTTCTCAAACTTATGCCATGTGTCCAAGCTAGCAAGTATCTCCACAAGGAATACAGAGCTTTCTTGGCTAACATTGTAGTAGCGGAGAAGGAAAAGAAAAGGAAGACAGAAGTGAAAGACGTTCCTGTGGTCCGTGAATTTCCTCAGGTGTTCCCTGATGATCTTCCTAGACTTCCGCCAAGTCGTGATATCGACTTCCGAATCGACCTCATTTCTGGAGCCAACCCTGTTGCCAAAGCTCCTTATCGACTCGCGCCGTCCGAAATGCGTGAACTCTCAAACCAACTCTAGGAATTACTTGAAAAAGGCATTATTCACCCGAGCACCTCTCCTTGGGGCGCGCCAGTCCTCTTCGTTAAAAAGAAGGATGGGTCGTTCAGGATGTTCATCGACTATCGGGAATTGAATAAGCTAACCATCAAGAACCGCTATCCCCTGCCTCGCATCGACGATTTGTTTGATCAGCTACAAGGTGCTACGTGTTTCTCGAAGATCGACCTTCACTTAGGCTATCACCAGCTACGCATTCAAGAGGAAGATATACCCAAAACCGCTTTTCGCACTCGATACGGCCATTATGAATTCGTTGTTATGCCTTTTGGTTTAACCAACGCACCCGCGGTTATCATGGATCTGATGAATCACGTGTGTAAACCATTTCTCGACCGTTTCGTTATCGTATTCATCGACGATGTCTTGATCTATTCCAAGTCAAGAGCCGAACACGCGCAACATCTACATTTGGTTCTCGAACTACTCCAGGGGAATCCACTCTATGCTAAGTTCTCCAAGTGTGAATTTTGGCTGGAGGAGGTTCGGTTCCTTGGTCACAAACCCTAGAAAGATTCAGGTTAAAATTCGAAGTAAAAATAGTAAAATTCACCTAAAAACCTGATTCCGCTCGTAACGTTCTTCGCTGATTTCGCCCTAAAAAGTTGATTCCGCTCCTAAAGACTTAAAAAATTTAATTCCGCTCGAAACACCATTCTGATTCCGCTCGTAATCAGATAAAGTCTGATTTCGCTCGAAAGTTTTTTTTAATTTCGCTCAGAAAGTTAAATTCTGATTTCGCTCGAGAGTTACTTTCTGATTCCGCTCCAAATCAGAATTTAGTTGATTTCGCTCATAAGCTGATTTCGCTCGAAATTAGCTATTTTTCAAAACTTCGAAAATTTTTCTAAGTGTTTTGTTGATTGTTTTCAGGTACGTACAAGATGGATGATTTCAATCCGTTTTATGATGTATTTGCATTTGCTGGAAATGGTGGAAATGATACATCTTCGAGTAACACCAATGAGAACACACCAAATCAAAAGAAAAAGTTATCAGATGCATTGGAGGTTGAAAGTGCTTTCGGAACTTACAACAAACCCCCGAAGTTGATGGCTATCGAAGAATATAGTCGGTGGGCCAAGAAGTTTGAAGATTGGTTAATGGGCTTTGCTTTTCCTAGCTGGAAGAGTCTAAAAAATGGATATCAAAATGGAAACAAAAAAGGTGAAACCTTAGCAACAAATGAGGAGATAGATTTGTTTGTTGCTGAGCAAAAATGTATTGCGTTGCTGTTTCAGTCTGTCAGAGAAGATATAATATCTTTGATCGAATACTCTAGTGCTACAGATATCTGGAACAAATTGAAAATCAAATGTATAGGAAGCGAAGAAATTGTGAAAAACAAAAAGAAACTACTTAGAAAAGAGTTTGATTTGTTTGGGTGTTTAAAGAATGAATCAGTTTGTAAAATGATAGAGAGGTTTGGGCATCTGAAACTGGAACTGGCGAGACATGATATTTTCTATTCTCGAGAAGAGCTAGTCGACAAAATGTTTGATGGATTACCAGATGAGATGGATTGGCAATATTATGCGTTGATGCTAAAGAATACTATCAAGCCACCAGAAGAGTTGACTGTAGACTTGTTGATTGAGAGACTAGAGAGTCACGAGTTAGAATTGAAGAAGACGCACAAAGTCAATCACTCATCATACCATCAGAACTTGGATTTGTATTATCCAAAGAGCATGATTCCAAAGAGTACATCTCCTAAGACTGCGTTTTCTGCTGAGAATGTTTCAAAAACAAGCAAAGAAAGTCAAAGCAGTGATTATCACAGTGGGTCTTCATCAAATTCAAACCAGTCTGATGCAAAGAACTTATTTCAATGCAATATCGCTGTAGACTTATAGAACGCTCAGAACTTCAGCGAAGAGTCTGCTAAACAGCAGATGGTTTTCCTAACATCTGTGCTAGAATCTTATGAAAGTCTTGTAGCAGGGAAGATAGGCAACACCAACCTGACGAAAGAAGATTATGATCAGATTGACCCTGAGGAGATGGAACTAATCGACATAAGGTGGTGTATGGCCAGTGCAGTTCTTCGAGCACAGCGTTTCATGGAGATAACCGGGAGGAAGTCAATTGGTGGACCATCTACCAAGTTGGGCTTTGATAAGACTAAGGTGACGTGCTTCAAGTGCAAGCAGAAAGGTCACTTTAAGCGTGAATGCAGAAATGCGTATGCTGATGAATCTGAAAACCCGTTCAGAGAAGATTACTACAAGAAGGCGATATATCATCAGAACAAATCGGAGCCGCCAAGAATGAAACAGATTGAAGATAACAAAGAAAAATCTAGAGCTCTTGCGGTGATTCACGACGATGAAGGTTTCGACTGGAGTGAGTTGTTACCTGAGGAGGATGCGGTTGGATATGCATTCATGGCAAAATCTGAACCTGTTCCTTGGAAAGATGACAGAACTGAAGAACAGAAGTATAATTACAGAAAGCAGTTAGCTATAAGCAAAATGATCAGAATATCTGGTATTTTTTCTGAGGCAAAAAGAGCAAATAGATGGGATCCAGACAGGGAGTGCTATCTTGACCCCTATGGAAACATTGCTGTTGATCATAAAACTCTTGATTTGGAAACCATAATCCAAGAGTATAAAATTGAAGATGATTATTGGCAAAAGAAATGGTGGGGAAGCGGTGAAGATGAAGAGAAAGAAAAGAAGGAGAAAGAAGAGCAAGAGAAGTCAAAGAAGATTGACACTGAGATCATTGACACGACACAGGAGTTGAATGCTGAAAACACGGGAAAGATGGCTGACAAGGTGCTGGCAGCTAAGACGCTTGAGGTAGATTCTAAATCCGTTTCTGAGTCTAAAAGCCAAGTCAGTTCAAACGCGTCAACGACTGAGTCAGGTAAGAAGGTCATTGGAGATGTTGACTGCAAAAATTGCATCAAAGAATGCAAGGTTTGTAGTACAACCACTTATCTCAAAGGTAAGAAGATTGAGGATCTGACTGCTAAAGTCAGAAGTGTTGAGGATCAAATTCTTGATCGTGACAAAATGGTGAAAGCTTCAACTGAACGGTTAAAAGAATTAACTAACAAAATTGAAAATGATAAAATTGATCAGGAAAAGGTTAGGAAAGAAAATGAAAGGTTAGTTCTTGAAAATCGTCAGATCACTGAAAAATTTGAGAAGCTTAAAAGCACAATTAAAGATAATGATGATCGAAATGGTAAAACTTACAAAGAAAATTGCCAATTGCAATGTGTTTTGAGAATCAAAGAAGAATTAATCAACAAACAATTGGATGAGATTGCTAAATTGAAACTTTAGTTTGAAGAAGCTAAGATTGAGAATGAGCGTATCAATTTGAAATTGAACAGTTACAGCTCGGAAACTTTGTTTTGCAACACATTATTCCCAAACCCATCGGGAAAGACAAAGCAGGTGAAGATGTATACTGTGATGGAACTGGGGTTGGGTTTCATCAAGTTCCACCACCAGTTCTTGAAAATTATTCGAAAAAACAATCTGGGTTGGTTAATCTTGAGGAAGAAAATGAAGTGAAACTTCCTGATTCAATTGATGTTACATTTTCTTCATCATCATCTGATGATAGTGTTCAAACTGAGATTGTTAAAGGCATGGCTGAAAGTATTTTGGATAGTGATTCAGCTGGAGATGATGAATGTTTCTTGAACAAATACATTCCGAAACAAACGTCCAAAAACAACTTAGGTGATGAACCGGGTCTTGTGATGTACAAGATGGCTGGATCTGATAAGTTGTATTCGGATTCTGAGTTTCCTCTGGAGAATGTAAATGTTTCAAAATTGACAAATGTGTTCAAAATGGTTGAAATCGATTTGTCTGAAGTTAAGAGTTTGAAACAAACAAAAAGGCAAATGAATTTTGAGAAAGATAAAGCTTACTACAAGAAACCTGTAGTTCCACCATGTTTTTATAACAACAATCGAAACAATTGGTCGGGTGGATATCAGGGTGGTAAGAACTATCAAAGAAAGAATTTTCAAAACAAAAGGTTTGCTGAAAAGAAGGTGTTTGTGAATGGTTCAAGTTCACTTTCTGATGAGGAAAATGAAATTTTTTCAAAATCAAATGAAGAATTTTATTGAGAAGAGGGCCTCACATCCTCAGTCTGAAGGCACAAGTCGGGTAGTTGATACTCGTACATGTTTTAGATGTAACAAAGTTGGTCACATTGCAAGAAATTGCACCAACTCCAAGCCTAAGACTGAAGTTGTTAAGAATCAAAAGAAGAAGGTTGATTCAAAAGGAAAAGCTCCATTGATTGTTGAGAAAAGTTTGAAAAATGAGAAAACAAACGTCAAAATTGAACCTGTTAAGAATTTGGTAACTAAAAATGACAAGTTTTACAAACGGGTTGCATCACCTCAACAAACATGGAAGCCAAAAGTGGTTGAAAAGAAACCAAGTTCTTCAAATCCAAAGGTTTCTGAGAAAGAAAACATTCCGATTTCTTATGAAAGTTTTGTGAAAAAGAATGGTTCATTGGAAAATGAGGTTAAAATTGATTTTAAAGAGGTTGTTGATAACAAATTGGAAATAAATGATAAAAATTTTCCACCTCTTAAGCCGTTTGTAAAATACATTGATGAGATTAAGTTACCCGAGTCTGATGAGGCTTGGGCAGCTTATTTCAGCTAAACAAGTTTTGAATTGCCGGAGCTTCCTAGTTGGTAATCGTGAAGCATGAATCGGCATTTTTATTGAATTGTTTGTGATATGTTCAGGAACTTCTGAGAACTATTTCACGATGGATTATGGATAGTGGAACGTCTCGACATATGACAGGAAAGACTGCATTGTTGTACGATGTTAGAAATTTCAATGGAGGTTATGTTGGATTCGCTGGAAATCAAGGTGGTCGAATTATTGGTGAAGGAACGTTATCCAATGGGATTGTTACGTTTGAGAGAGTTAACTACATTGCTGAGCTGGAGAATAATCTGCTGAGTATCTCATAGATTTGTGACAGAATGTATACCACTCACTTTACTGACAAAGAATGTTTGATCTTGAAACCAGGATTTGTTATCCCTGAAGAATGGATTATCATGAGGGCACCTAGAGTGAATGATCTGTATGTATTGGACATGAGTGTAGCAACTACAACAACTGGTCAAGCACATTGTTTTGTGTCTAGAGCAACAGAGAAAGAATCGAAGTTGTGGCACCGGAAGATGGGGCATATACATCTTAGAAAAATGAATCACTTGGTGCACAATGATTTAGTTCTTGGAGTTAATATCAAAGGTTTTCATCTGGAAGGGGAGTGTATTAGTTGCATCAAAGGCAAGCAGAAGAAAAAGTCACACCCAATTCAATTTCCAGACCGTTAGAGAGACTACATATGGATTTGTTTGGTCCAGTAAACGTCAAAAGTATTACAGGGGATCTATACTGTCTTGTGGTTACTGATAATTATTCCAGATTTTCATGGGTATCATTCTTGAAGTCGAAAGATGAAATGTTTGACAGTTTGATGGCGTTGTTCAGAAATATTGAAAATCTGTACCAAAGGCGTATCAGAAGAATTAGAAGTGATAATGGTACTGAATTCAAGAACAACAAGATGGAAGAATATTGTGATGAAAGAGGTATATTGCATGAGTTTAGTGCTCCGTACACTCCGCAGCAGAATGGAGTTGCAGAACGTAAAAACAGGACGCTAATCGAAACGGCCAGAACAATGCTTGCTGATTCAAAGTTACCAATAAATTTTTAGGCAGAAGCAGTTTCAGCTGCATGCTATACGCTCAACAGAGTTCTCACTGTCAAGAAATTCAACAAAACATGCTTTGAGTTGATCAATAACCGCAAACCGAATCTGAAGTATCTTGAACCGTTTGGGTCACCCTGTACTGTTCTAGAGCCTTTTGGAAAGTTTGGTTTGAAGAGTATTGAAGGGATATTCATTGGTTATGCAAGTCCGTTACAAAGAGTCTTCGTTCCAAGTCTGAAGCGGATTATTTAAGCTCCAAATGTTGAGTGTCAGGGGTATACTATGCCGCTTCAGAACCCCGGTGACTCATGGCGTTTTAATTATGATAAACTGTGGGATTCGTTTGACATGATGGAAGAACCAGAAGAAGAAGAAGATTTCTTTGATGAGTTGGATATTTTGCGACAGTATGAAGAATCGCAGGAAAGGTTCCCAGCTGAGTATTCAAGAAGACCACGACAAGCTTTAAATGATGATGAAGCAGGTCCAAGCAATGCTGGTGAACATGATGATGTCCAACAGGATGAAGTTGCTCAAGATAATCAGACGGCACAGAATGATAATCAAGAATCTGAGAACATGCCAGTATTTGATCGTGGTGATTCAGATTCTGAGGGGGAGCAAATTCAAATTTCAAGTCAAACAAACCCAGTCAGTGAACAAGGTGCAAATCAGAATGTTACTAATCTGGAAGGTGATGTAGATGTTTCAGGCGAAGTAATGCCACGAACTCTTTCATATCATCCAGAGGAATTGATCATTGGAGAATTGCAGACAGGCGTCCGCACTCGAAGACAGATTGATAAAGGGCTTACATGTTTTTATACAAAAGTTGCTCCTTTACAAACTGAATTCTCATTGAGTTGTTTTATCTCGCAGGTTGAACCAAGAACTTACAACGAGGCGCTTACTGAAGATTCTTGGGTCAATGCAATGCAGGAGGAACTTAGTCAATTCGAGAAGTTGGGAGTGTGGAAGTTAGTGGATTTACCTGATGGTCAGAGGAAGATTAACACCAAGTGGGTGTTCAAGTGTAAGAGAGACGATAGAGGAGTTGTGATTCGCAACAAAGCTCGACTCGTAGTCCAAGGTTTCTGTCAGCAGGAGGGTATAGATTTCACTGAAGTATATGCTCCAGTTGCTCGACTAGAAGCGATCAGAATCTTCCTAGCATTTGCGTCTTGGAAAAACTTCAAAGTTTATCAGTTAGATGTAAAATCGGCTTTTCTCTATGGGAAGGTAAAAGAGGAGGTTTATGTCGGTCAGCCACCGGGCTTTACCGATCCACATCACAAAGACAAGGTCTATTTGCTAGACAAAGCGCTGTATGGTTTACACCAGGCCCCGAGAGCTTGGTACGAGACATTGTCTCAACACCTACTAGCCAACAGTTTTATTCGTGGAAAAGTGGATGCCACTCTCTTCACCAAAGAAGTCGACGGACATCTTCTGATAGTTCAAATTTACGTGGACGACATCATATTTAGGTCAACAAATGAGAATCTTTGTAAAGATTTTGAACGAGTTATGAAGCAGAAATTCGAAATGTCATCGATGGGTGAGATGAAATTCTTTTTGGGATTGCAGGTTGATCAACTACCCAAAGGAATTTTCATACATCAAACGAAGTACGTTCATGATATCCTGGAGAAATTTGGGATGTCAGGTTCTACTCCAGCAGCCACCCCATTAGCAACGAATCATGGGATAAATCCTGATCTCCCCGGAGAGAAGGTAGATGAAACGATGTATCGTTCCATGATCGGATCGCTGATGTATTTGACAGCTTCAAGACCCGATATCATGTACCCAACCTGCCTCGCAGCAAGATTTCAATCTAACCCGAGAGCATCGCACATGGTAATAGTTAAGAGGATATTATGCTACCTGAAAGGAACTCCATCGTTGGGGTTATGGTATCCAAGAGAAGGCGATTTCACGCTCGAAGGTTATTCCGATTCCGATTTCGGATGCTGCAAAGTTAATGCTAAATCAACAACAGCAGGGTGTCAGTTCTTTGGATCACGATTGGTCACCTGGCAATGCAAAAAGCAAACCTCTGTGGCTTTATCCACATGTGAAGCGGAGTATGTATCTGCTAGCAGTTGCTGCTCACAGATCTTGTGGATCCAGCAATAGATGCGCGACTACGGTTTGCAATTTCTAAACACCCCTATCTTTGTTGATAATGAGGCAGCGATTAACATTACGAAAAATCCTGTTCATCACGCTAAAACCAAACACATTGAAATTCGTCATCACTTCATTCGCGATTGTTTCGAGAAGAAGTTGATACGAATTGAGAAAATCCACACTGACGATCAAAAAGCTGATTTACATACCAAAGCATTTGACAAAACACGTTTTCAGTATTTGCTAAAACTGAACGGTATGAAGATTTTATCGGTGTTGGAGGAGATAATTGGAGTTGATGAAGGAGACATTGTAGATGATGTTGAGAAACAATCTGCAATGGTTTGTCGATTTTTTACTTGTTTTGGTATTTAGGGGGAGGTATAGGGTAATATTTCAGAAAATACAAAAACAATAAACATAACAAAAATACAAAAACATGAGATATTTTCAAAATCCAAAAACAATAGAAAATTGAAAAAGAGCTTGTGTAAAAAGGGAAAATGATAGTACATCGGCTTGACAGCACGGTATGCTAAAGATATGGAATGTTTAAATGCGTTAAACAGTCTCGCTGATGATATGCCGATAGGTTTTTACACATTTAGTAGGTTTGTTCGGGATATAAACTTAAATCTTACTTGCTTATTTCGTGGGGAACACTACTTGGATATATAGGTAACCCCTGAAATCTTGTTTGAAAGATTCCTTTTTCTGATATACTAGGTTTTTATACTCAGTGATATCTGGGGTATTATTCCGGGACTTCTGCTGAATGGAAGTTCTGACCTAGTCCTCGAATAATACTTTCTGCAATGCTTGAAACATAGCATCACCCTCAGCATATATGATAAGACAATAAAATTGCTTAGCAATGCTGTTGTAAAAAGATCCTCTAAAGGGGACACACCCAAAAGTTGAGTCATGATCTCTCTGCTGAACGGTAGTTCTGACCTGAGCTCTCATGATTCTTCATAATTTATTAACCCCTACAGATATCATTATTGTCATAATTACCTGTAAGACTGAATATTGGGATCTGGATACGGGAGTATATTCAAGAGGTGGGACACATGTATAAGTTTAAGTCTCTAAAACACTAAATCCGTATCCTGGACAGATTGAAAATTGTGTGAGAATTTAAGTGGATCAGTATATCGACAATCTAAGCGAATTGTTTAATTCTGAATATGTAATTGAAGCTTAACGGTACTTGTGACTTGTCGATTAGCTGATATGATTCCCTAACACGCTCATCAAAAATATGTTTGTAAATAGTTTACTTTCGTTTACTATATGTTAGTTCTGTATTTCTTTTCTAGTTTAGAAACTTTATTAAAATCCAAAAAGATTTTACATTTCTGCTTGATTTTCCGACAAACCAAAGTGGAGAGTTGATCTTCGGATTCAAATTCTGAAAGTTGAAAGCAGATGCAGGAGGTTTCTGGTCTGGAGGATGAGTCGTGAGCTAAATCTTGATAAGTTTGAGAAGTTGAACAGATAAAGCAAGTTCATTAATTTGAAACTTGTAATTTTTAGAAATGTTTGAACTTATTTGTTTTCAAAAGTCAGTGTGAATTGTCTCTGATCAACCAAGGTCATTAAATTGGACTTGGTAGATTAATTGAGTAATCAGGGTCATTAACTTGAACCTGAGTACTTAAGTGGATTTCTATCACTGAAGGTTAAATGGTAAGTTTTGGATTAAAATTGTTATTATCATATATCTTATATTTGGGTAGAGTATATGCAGGTTTCAGGAATCCCCATGGCAATCAAAATGTTAAAGTTTGAACCAGAATTAAATCCCTAGTTTACCGAGAGGGGGAGTCTATGAAAGGGGGAGTAAAGATTCTGGATCAGAAATCAAAGGAGAGATTGGAGATAGAGCCAGGATAAGATCTGAATCTGTGTGAAGAAAGAATTTTTGAAATGAGAAGACAGAGTTGGAAAGAGACCAAGACTGAAGACTCAATGCCAAAGACTTCGTCAACATCCAAGGGGGAGTCTGTTGGTGCACTGAATGTCTGTTTTCTACGTCTTAGTTGAGTCTTAGGTCTAGATAGGTTTTTCAGAGTTGGAAATCATGAAAGGTGGTTTTAGATTGTAATTCCGCTCCAAATGACATACATGTCATTTGAAGCGAAATCAGGATTGTATGTATGTTTGTGATTTCGCTCCTAGATGTCTAAGGTAGGTGATTTCGCTCCTAGGGTAGATTAGTGATTTCGCTCGTAATGCATGTGTGGTTGGAGCGAAATCAGGCGGCTATATATAGAGGTTCAGCTGATCTCATTTGTAACGGTAGGAGTGAAATCAGGTCATTGTGTTGGTGTCGAAACTCTGTCAAAATTACATCAGAAACACGTGTAAAACCTTGTAATCAGTAATAGAAAGAAGTTAAAAGGATCTGAGTTGTTGTGACATTGCATACTTTGATTCCGCCTCTGTATTCAATGATGAACTGCCTTATACTGACTGTTTAGGGTCTCAACACGGTCCAACACATTGTAAATAGTCAAGGTATTCATGTTGATCCCGCGAAGATTGAAGCAGTTAAGAGTTGGATTACGCCTAAGAACCCGTCTGAAGTTCGTTCTTTTCTCGGACTAGCGGGCTATTATCGCCGATTTATCGAAGGATTCTCTAAGATCGCTGTGCCGCTCACCGCTCTCACGCATAAAGACAAGCCTATTGTTTGGGGAACCGAACAAGGGTTTGCTTTCCAAACCCTCAAGCATATGCTCTGCAATGCTCCTGTCCTCACATTGCCCAATGGAAACGACGGTTTCATTGTCTATTGTGATGCTTCCAACCTTGGTCTTGGTTGTGTTCTCATGCAACGGGACAAGGTTATAGCCTACGCGTCTAGTCAGCTCAAAATCCACGAGAAGAACTATACCACCCATGATCTCGAGCTAGGCGCGGTTGTTTTTGCGTTAAAGATTTGGCGACACTACCTATATGGTACCAAGTGTACGATCTTCACCGATCATAGGAGCCTACAACATATCTTTGATTATAAAGAACTCAATATGCGTCAACGCCGATGGGTAGAACTTCTCAACGACTATGACTGTGAGATTCGTTATCACCCAGGCAAAGCTAATGTCATTGCCGATGCTCTCAGCAGACGGAGCTATTTGCTCAGCATTCGCAATACCCAAACCCAATATGATCTCAAAACTCTCATTCGCGAAGCCCAGCATGCCTGTTTTAATGAACGCACTCTGAAGAAGGAACGAATCTACCACGATGGAGCTCAACTTGTCAGCAAATCGAATGGGATATTCCATTATCTGGACCAAATTTGGATCCCTAAGCGGACCGATTTGCGAAAGATCTTGATGAACGAAACCCACAAATCCCGGTATTCTATTCATCCCGGTGCCGATAAAATGTACCAGGATCTTCGCTACAAATACTGGTGGCCGGGTATGAAAAGGGAGACTGCTCTCTATGTTGGGAAGTACCTGACCTGTGCAAGGGTCAAAGCTGAACACCAAAGGCCCTCTGGCTTACTCGAACAACCGCCCATCCCTGTGTGGAAATGGGAGAGTATAGCCATGGACTTCATAACAAAGCTTCCTCCCACATCATCAGGTCACGACAGCATCTGGGTTGTTGTTGATCGATTTACCACATCAGCCCACTTTTTGCCCATACGAGAAGACTACAAGGTAGAACGATTAGCCCGAATCTACACCGACGAGATCATTTGTAATCATGGGACGCCTCACGACATCATCTCTGATTGTGACTCTCGGTTTACCTAGCGACTGTGGGAAATGTTTCAAGCTGCTCTCGGTACCACGCTTAATCTGAGTACCGCATTCCACCCTCAAACCGATAGTCAGACTGAAAGAACGATCCGTACTCTTAAAGATATACTCCGTTCGTGTGTCATAGATTTCGGTGGTAATTGGGATAAATACTTGCCGCTAGTTGAATTCTCGTACTATAACAGTTATCATTCCAGCATTTAAATGGCACCATTTGAGGCCTTATACGGAAGGAGATGTCGATCGCCTGTTGTATGGCACGAGATCGGTCACTCGCAATTAACCGGTCCTGAGCTATTACAAGAAACAACTGACAAAATCCTCCAAATAAGAGACAACTTGTTGAAAGCCCGGAACCGACAGAAAAGCAACGCCGATAAATGACGCAAGCCCCTTGAATTTGACGTTGGCGACTATGTACTCCTAAAGGTATCACCTTGGAAGGGTGTGGTCAGATTCGGCAAGAAAGGGAAACTAGCGCCTCGATATGTTGGACCTTTTAAGATTCTGGAAAGGATCGGAAAAGTCGCCTACAGACTCAAACTACCGGAGGAACTTAGTAATGTCCACCCGACTTTCCACATTTCAAACCTCCGAAAGTGCCTGGCTGAGCATGATTTAATCGTACCCCTTGATGACCTCAAAATAAACGAAACACTACACTTCGTAGAGAAGCCTGTCGAAATCATGGACCGCCAGACCAAGCAGTTCAGACGCTCACACATTCCTATTGTGAAAGTCCGATGGGAAGGCAAACGAGGCGCAGAGTTCACTTGGGAACTCGAAAGCGACATGAAGGCGAAGTACCCACAATTGTTTGTTACGGCTTCGCCCTAATTTCAGGACGAAATTCCCTAAACAAGGGGAGGCTGTAACACCCCAGTGTTTCGAAAGTCAAAATCAAAGCCAAGATTGAAGTCAAAGGGAGAAAATATTGCTAATTGCGATCTGTCTCTCCTTGCTCAATTCCTGTTTTGACTTCTTTGACTGTAGATAGTCTATTTTGAGTTTTACGTTAGTTGTATTATGTGGAGTAATCAAGTAAATCACAGTAATCGAAGTATGTTTATCGCTACGAATCACTTTATGACTGTGAATAATAGGAAGTAACAATGCGATAAAGTCAATTAAACGCTAATCGAACTAATCTAATCAACATCGCGCTCGCAACTCGAATTATTGGTTTTGGATATTGTTTTACGTGCGTGTGTGCCTTTATGTGTTACTTGTGCATGTTATTTATGTTATGTTGTGGTGAATCAATCGAAAATGCAATCGTAATCGAACTCAATCGCAATCGAATCGCAAACGCAAAATGAATACGAGATAAGGATGATTGTATGTTAATATAGTATGATAATTGGTGGAGAAGAGACAGTGCAAGATATGAATAGTTGGGATTAAAAGTAATTTGGCTAGGAAACTCTATCGCAATCGCATCGCTCGCAATTCTAATCGAAACATCAAAAATCGTCGGGCTGAACACCCGAACCAAGTGCCATCCGGCCGGATTGCCATCCGACCGGGCTGCCACTTGATCGTGGTGCCAGGGTGTCATCCGACTGAGATGACATCCGGGTGTGGTGTCATCCGACCGACCCACCCTTTCCTCTTTTGGAATCCTATAAATACCCATGTCACTTTCATACTTTCTACTTTTGGAAATCCTCTGACCGAACATCTCGTGTTCTTCACCTTTTGCTCGATTTCTCTCAATCCCGGTAAGATCTCGTCCTAAACCTTGTACTTTCTTGATCTACACGCACTCCTACACCTTTCTATCTTTTGATTTTGAACTTTTAACCGTGAAATCACCAAGATTTAAGGTGTTCTAGGATGACGTCATCATGTGTTCTTGAAGAACTTCATGTTTTGGCCTCAATCTACCAAGAACAACTTAGATCTAATTGATTTCCACATAAATAAACAAAGATCTTTCGTAGATCTAAACATATTCACATAGGTAGAAACACTTCAATGTTTTCAAATGCTACAACAAAAACTTCAAAAGACAAGCCATCATACACAAACACATCCTTCCCATAGGAAGAAACAATCCACTCGAAAGGTCATTGGACCGGACTACCGTTCGACCGGATAACCATCCAAACGGATTACCATCCGCACGACTGGCCGTCCGATCGGATTACCATCCGACCGGACTACCATTCGACCCATCAACGCTTATTCTCGTTTTACGTGTCACTTATCGTTATGCTATCGAACTATTCAGGCTAACCTTACTCTCAAGCGCTCCTTTCAATCCATCCAACCTCTGTGAGTATACTCGATCCCTTTTTTGCTTTACGCACTTTTGGGTGTTACATACGTTACTTTTTCTAAATCACATCGAACACACTACGCAATACTATTTAAACGCTAACCGTTACTGCATGTATTACGTGACTAAATGAATGCTTGTTTGTTATGTTTACACATGGAATGCTGTCAACATGCCTTAACGACGGTAGTACTATTTGTTTGGACTCAGCACCCGTTCACTCGGGGGTTGTTAAGGACAATTATTTGCATGGATTACGGTGGTGATCATGTATTATGAACTGCTTTAGGCAGTCAACCCGCAGTCATTGGTATCGATAGGTTCATGTCGATAACTAACATGCTTCGTTTTCCTCTGTGTACGTGCTGGTTATGCGTAAACTATTTCGAACTCTATATGCTATTATAGAACTTGTATGCTCACCTTTACACTATGTGTATTGACTTTTGCTTTAACGTATGTGACAGGTAATTAGGATGCTTATTTGCTAGGAAAGCGACGCTAGAATAAGGCTCTAGAGGCCAACAAATAGTTGTCTATATAAATGGAATCAAGGGTCTCTAGAAGCATATAAACAATTGCTCTTTTTAAAAATATGAGTTGTCGGAATAGAACTATTTGCCTGGATTTATCTGTAATAATTTGTTTACTGTTTGAGACATGGTATGGGACATGTTATTTTAAATTGAATGGTAATGATAATTGTTATGGAAACTTCTGGACAATCTGTTTCGCTCAGTGCCGCGCCCTGATGATTCCGCCATCGGTTGGGGTGTGATAGATTGGTATTAGAGCCATAACTATAGGGAATTAGGAAAGACTTGACCTAGTCCGGGTTGATGTCTTAGAGACCTAGTCTATAGTTAGGACCCAATAGACCGACTTATGCATATCCGGTAGGAATTATGCATGAGCTTACTGCTATTCTACGCTATTCTCGCTCACGCTACGCTATCACTGCACTCAAATTTTCAACTAAGCATGAGCGATTAAGTCAAGATTAGGTGTGAAAACCCAAACTCTCGATTAAATCGCTCATTTTGACCTGTATTTATCTATAAAACGCGAGGATTCGCGCTGAACTAGGAGTGGAATATACTTTAGCGCGAATTTTCGTCTCTATTTTATTAAAATCAGGAAGAAGTTGTCAAGCCAGGGGTGAAACCCTAACCTTGACGGCCTGTTCATGGTTTTACAAAACTCCCACCAAATTCTCGACGGACTCCAATGGCCTGAACGCATGAGATGACCAGAAGGATGTGTGCCTGAGGCCCAAGGATCGAGGCAGAGGCCCTAACCTGACGGTCAAAATGTGTACAACGGATCCTTGAGAATAGTCGAATCGCTTTAGGTAGTCGATGTCTAATAGCCACAGACGATCCATTTCTCGATTTTATGTGTTTCAATTCTGAGCCCGCAACTGCTGATTCTGATGACTCGTTGTTTTTATATGTGTTTGCATGTATGTTTACTTGTTTATGTGGTTAAAATTTTGAGATTTATTTGATTATCGCTTTCACTTCGATCGACACAGACGACTCGCATTGCCTACTTATCTCAAAACGTTAACAAATCACTACTAAGGAAACGTTGTACGCTATGATGCTCGTTATACTACGCGCTTATACTAATCGATATGCTAATCGCAAATCACTATTCTCGAACGCATACGAACTTGAAATGATAGGTTTCTGTATTCTGACTGCATCTTGTGACTACGTGCGTAGGTATTCTGTGTTTCTGTGCTTATGTGCCCCAATGTGGATCTGTGTTTACTTGTTATGTGTTTATGTGATATATGTTCCACTATGTTTATGTAAGTATTAGACGTGTGAGGTGAGATTCGATTATGATGTGTCTGAGACCTACGGCGATGTCTGTTGTAGACAATGTCGTCATCTGGACACCGACACCCATCGCTTATGTCACACCCCAACCGATGGCGGAATCATCGGGGCATAGCACTGAGTGAAACAGATTGTCCAGAAGTTTCCATAACAACTATCATTACCATTCGATTTAAATAATACGTCCCATACCGTATCTCAAATAGTTAAACAATTATTACAGACAAACATCAAGACAAATATTCTGTTCCGACAACTCAGATTTAAACATAACTAATTTATTTGTTGGTTTCTAGGACCCCATTTCCTAGCTTCGATTTCATCACAGCGCAGAGAGCATCCTAGACCTTTCCTAGCCTCAAGTTCACAGCATGCTAAGCATGTAAACTTCCTAAGCACCTGTCACATACGTTAAAATAAAGTCAATACATAAAATGTAAAGGTGAGCATACAAGTTTGGTAATAGCATATAGAGTTCGAATTCGTTTACGCATAACCAGCACGTACACATAGTGAAATGAAGCACGTTAGTTATCGACATAGATCCATCGATACCAATGACTGCGGGTTGACTGCCCGAGGCAATTCACAATACATGATTACCACCGTAATCCATGCAAGTAAAAGATCCTTAACAACCCCCGTGTGAACGGGTGCTGAGTCCAAACTATAGTACTATCGTTGCTAAGGCAGGTAGACAGCATTCCATGTGTAAACATAACAAACAAGCATTCATAAGCCACGTATAACATGCATTAACGGTTAGCGTTCAAATAGCTTGAGTAGTGTGATAATTGTAGTTTGAATATTCGTAACGTATGTAACACCCAAAAGTGCTTAAAGCAAAAAGGGGTCGAGTATACTCACAGCGATTCTTGGATTGAAGGGAGCGCTTAGCGAGTACGGTTAGCCTGAATAGATTCGATTAATGTAACGATAAGTGACACGGAAAACAGTAGATGGTCGTGCGGATTAGTTATTCGTGTGGATTAGTCATCCGTGCGGATTGGCAATCCGTGCGGATTAGTAATCCGTGCGAATGGTAATCCGTCCGGATTAGTCCCTCGTGCGGATTAGTTATTCGTGCGGACAAGTAATCCGTGCGGATTAGCAATTCGTCCGGATTAGTCATCCGTGCGGATAACACGTTCGTGCGGATAACTATTCAAGTGGATTGTGCCTTCCTAAGCTACGGATGTGTTTGTGTATGATGGTTTGTGCTTTGAAGTTTTCGTTGTAGCATTTAGAAATCAATTAAGTATCTCCACCCTTCAAGCCGGTCGCGCGGACAACAATTCGTCCGGATGGTAGTCCGTGCGGACAACAACTTTAGGGGTGAGTCACTTGGTGAGTTGGGTGAAATCCGTCCGGATAGCAGTCCGTGCGGACAATCGACCATTCGTCTGGATGGCCTGTCCGTGCGGACAACGACAATCCGTCCGGATAGTCTGTTCGTGCGGACAGCTTGTCCGTGCGGATGAACATGTTGGAATTCGTTTAAGGTCTTAGTATCTCATGATCCGAAGAGTAGTCCATTCAGAGCGTCGTCCGTGCGGACTATTCATTCGTCGATACTCAAACTTTGTTTGGTTGTGGGTCCCAAGTGTAGTTCGTCCGGATGACAACCCGTCCGGATAATCCGTCCGTGCGGACATCCTGTCCATGCGGACAACATCCTCGTGCGGACAGCATCTCGTTCTGATTGTCCGTTCGTCTACCCTTGGTCGCCTTTGTCGTTCTATCGAGACGTCCTGATTACGTGGCAACCATTTGGAACTGTATTCTTACCCGTATGACTAAGCCGGCCAGGAATCACCCTAGCTTGACCGGTCAGCGGCTCAGAATGGTCATTCCGGTTTAACCCGAAATCAGATGTCTTGTAGGTAAAATCCGGATCTAGGACTAGCGCTTCACTAATATCGAGTAGAAGACTAGAACTGATCCGATTCTAACCGTTTTTTAGGGTAAAAGAAGGAGAAAACTTGTGTTTATTTCTTGCAACTCTTTTATCCTTTAGAAAAGTTCAGATTTAGGTGGAGTTGTTGTAAAATCTTGTGGAAGCCGTTCAGATCTGAGTTATTCTTGGTGGATTGAGGTCAAACTTGAAGTTCATGAGAACTTCATGATGACATCACCCTAAAATACCTCAAATCTTGATGATTTCACGGTTAAAAGTTAAGATTCGAAAGATAGAAAGGTGTAGAAGTGTGTGTAGATCAAGAATGTACAAGATTTAGGGCAAGATCTTACCTGGATTGAGAGAAATTGAAGAAAATGTGAAGAAAGTGTGCTGGTCGGACGTCACTTGCCAAAAGTGGAAAGTTTGGAGAGTGACTCGTGTATTTATAGGATGCCAAAAGGGGAAAGGGTCGTCCGTGCGGATTGCACCTCGCCCGGATTGGTTATCCGTGCGGATGACGATCCTGGTCCGGATTCCCCTAACGCTCCTCAGGCGATCATCCGTGCGGATGGTCTGTCCGTGCGGATTGGCTGTTCGTGCGGATTGACAGTCCGTGCGGATGGCGCCTGGGTGATGTGTTCGGTGCGACGATCTTTTGACGTTTCGATTTCGATTGCGAGCGATTCGTTAAGGTTTCCTAGTCAAATTGCTTTTAGTCCCAACTACTTCATATGTAACATGGTTCGATCGGGATTTGGGTTCGATTGCATTCGAGTTAGATTTCGAGTTTCGATTGAGTTCGCTTGATTACCACAACATAACATAAATAAACATGCACAGGTAACACGTAAGGCACACACACACGTATATGCAATAAGTAAAATACACAGTTCGAGTTGCGATTCGATGTCGATTCGATTAACATAGCTTGATTATCAGTTCATTAACTTTATTGCATTGTTACTTCCTATAGTTCATGGTCGTAGATCGATTGAAATACTCGTCGATTATTGCAACGAACGACACTTACTCCACATAATACAAATAAAATAAAGACATTTCTACCAGTCAAGTTGCGCGAAATCGGTCGTTGAATTGACCTTGACTTTGACTTTCACTTATGAAAACACGGGGTGTTACAGCTTACTCGTCAAGAAAAGAGAGACAAACGTCTTACTGCTATCATCGCTAAACAAGTAGCGAAAGCTGTGAGTGATGTCTATGAGAACGTCAGCAAATCATCTGAGGAGTCGAGAACCGAAGCACCTAAAGCTACCCCCAAAGCTGCCTTCAGTTTCAAGCAGTTTAAAGCTTGTGGGCCAAAGGAATTCACTGGCGAGGAAGGACCTACAGCGTTGTTCCAATGGTTTGATTCCATTGAGGTCACTCTACGACAGAGCGGTTGCCCTGACAATCTCCGCACTCTCAACGCTACTGGCGTCTTCCAGTCCCGCGCACTAGACTGGTGGACGGCCGAGAGAAACAAACGAGGGAACGATGCAGCCTACGGTCTGTCATGGGATGAACTCAAGGAGGTCATGCTGGAAGAATTCTGCCCTCCTCACGAACGTCGGAAGTTGGAAGATGAATTCTGGCACATAAAGCAGAAGGATGGCGAAAACGCTGCTCTAACTGCTTGATTCAAGCAGCCCAGTATCATCTGCCCTGATCAGGTGAAGACTTCTGACATGGCAATCAAGAAGTATATCCGAGCCCTGCATGACTGTGTTGCAGATTTCGTACAAGCGGCTAAGACTAAGACGATCGAAGAGACATACTTACTGGCCGCTAAAATCAACGACAAGCGGGTCAAGGATGGTGTCTGGGATAAAACTTCAAAGCACCTGCATCAAGCTACTACCGCACCAACCACTGACTCCACCACTACCGCACCTCAGTCATCAAAGTCCACACGCCGCAAGAAGAAGAACAACAACAGCAGCTCTAGCAACAAGAACTGTGCAGTCGCTACCACTGCTGCTCCTCTCCAGGCCATACCGGCCCAGCAACAGTCTCACCACCGCTCAGCTCCAATCACTTATGCACTGCCTGCAAAGCGTGCATACACAGGCCCCCACCCAGTTTGCCCAACATGCTCTTATCATCATCCGGTGGGTCTTGCCTGTCGTTTCTGCGCTCACTGCAACATGTACGGCCACTTTACTGTCAACTGCCGTACTGGTCCTTGAAACACCGCAACTCCTGCCACTGCTCATCAAGCTCTACTCCCGGCCCCGCAAGGCCAACACGCGGCTCAGGCACCCACGGTCAATGCCCGAGTCTGCTTCGCATGTGGTGATCCCAACCACTTTGCGAACATGTGCCCAAACAGGGTTGTGAAACAAGAGCCCCAGCAGCAGCAGCCTCACCTACTGCAGCAACAGCAACAGCATTAAGCTGCACGCGCCAGAACCTTCAATATCAACGCGCGCCAAGCTCAGAATGACAGCAACGTTGTCACTGGTACGTTCCTTGTGAATGGTATTTATGCATCGTGTTTGTTTGATATTGGAGCCGATAATTGCTTTGTGTCATTTGAATTCGAGAAGCTCCTTAGTCGTAAACACTCCTATCTCCCCTTGACATTCTATGTTGAAGTCGCTACTGGAAGAAGTGTCGAGTCATCCTTAAATGGGTTCAGTCGTTTCGGATGGACCTCATATTGCTCGATGAAAAGGTATTAGTTTTTGTCAAGTGTTTATTGTTTTATTTTTGTGTTCTAGGTTTTATACATAGATGGTTATCTAATCTGCGGTATTTGTGAACTGTGATTATGTTATTATACTGTTCTAGGGTTTATACAGAGGTGGTTATCTAATCCGCCTGATTTTGGGTTTGTGTTTAGTTTCTCAGATGTGGTTGTGTAATAGAGGTTTATGTTTTGTGTTTTGTGTAATTTAGGTTTGTGTTTTGTGTTTTACAGTTAGATATTTTGTGTTTTCTGTAGTTTAAGGCTCGATATAAACCCTAGAAAGATGAATATTGTTTGGTTGGTTATTGATCATTGATAGAAGTTTGTTTCGAGTTGTTGTTGTTTGTTTGTTTGTTGTGATCTGCTGTTTGTTTTTTTTGCTTGGTTTTTTAAAGTTTTTGTGTTTTGTGTAATTTATTTTTGGGTAAAACAAGTTATATGTTTTTAGTAAGAAAGAGATTAGTGTTATTTAGTGTTAGGTATCCCTGATGCTATGGTATGTTAGTAATTGTTTCTTTGTTTTAGTGTTAGGCCTAATGAAAAATACATGAAAATTCTTTTTTTTTCTTTTTCATATGTTACCATAGTTGAGTATGTTTTATATTTTTTGAGTTACCATTTGTTTTTTTGTTTCTAAGGTATCTCATTTCATTTATTTGGCCAGGGTAGTAAAATTCAGGCAGGTATTAAGGCTCCGTTGTTACCTGTGTTTATCTCACAACTTCACAAGGATGAAGTTGTTATTCTATCCAGATTTGGTGTTGGAGAAAACACTAATGCCTACAAAGTTGTTAATCATGGTTACAAGATTAACTTTTATCGTTGTACGGTTGTTACACTTGCTAATGGTTGGGAAGGTGTTGATTACGGATTTAACTTCATGGCACATTCAGAAATTCTTAAAGGAGAAGGAAAGAATCTGTTAACTGTTGGTATGAATGTTTCTAATAGTCTGATATATATATATATATATATATATATTGCCTACATTTCGAATCTGATTACTGTTTCTGTGTTTGTCATTTTAGATGTTGCTGGAACTGTTGTCTGGTGTTCCGATATGGAAATCTTTCCTCATGAAAAAAAAAGGATGAACTTGGATCTTCAAGATGTGCAGTAATTTCTACTTTGCCATTTATACATTAAATGATTTGTTTGTGTCTTATCATTGTATTTATACATTAAATGATTGTTCTCATTTAATACATAAATGATTGTAGTTAATATCCATTAAATCATTGTTCTTATTTAATACATAAGTAGAGCAGTGTTGTTTTAATAAAAACAAATGATTGTTCAGAGCAGTGTTGTTTTAATACATAAATGATTGTAGTTAATATCCAATGTTTAGGTTATTTTATATATAACATTCTTCATTGCATTTAATACAAACAAAGAGTAGATCATTGCCTTATTATTTATTCTAAATGATTAGTGTTGTTTTAATAGAAAGTATATATTTTGGTGGAGCTTTTAATGCTGTTTTTTTTATCTTTTTCTTGTAGTGGAGAAGTAGTTCGTTGTACTTTGTGGAATGGATATGCACAACAATTTAATGATTTTTTGTTACAAAACAATCCGAATGAGAATGTCATGGCTGTCTTTCAGCATGCGAAGATTAAGAAGTGGCAGGGTAATTTACATTTGACTGATTCACATACTTTAGTGTTTCCAATGTGTTATTTGTTACATTTTTGAAGAACATTTTCTTATTTCTGTAGACACTTGTAATGAATTGTTGTATATGTATATTGTTACGTGCAGGACAATATACTGTTCAGAATGATAAATTTGGAACTCGACTGTTTTTCAACGAAGAAATCAATGAGGTTAATGAACTTCGTAGGAGGTACTATCACTGAAGTATATTTGTTATTTTTCATGTTTTTATTATTACAAGTGTGAGTATTAACACTAATAGGGTTTTTATTTTTATAGGCTTTTAGTGAAACAATTTGAACTGGTGCTTCTTCTTCTCAAACCATACTTTCATCCCAGAGTGTATTTCCAGTCCGTCAAGAATTTCTGATTGAGACTCCTAAGAGACATGTTGATGAAATAATCGAGATTGAAAGCGTATGAAATTTTCTATATACATACATAGGCATTTAATTTACTTTTACTGTTTTCTATGTTTTATCAGTTGAGTATGTTAAAAAAGCTTTATCTTTCATGTTATAGGTAATGTCGTGTATGGTAGTTGCAACGATCAAAATTGTTCAAGAAAACTATGGTTGGTTTTATCCGGCATGTCGAAACTGTAACAAGAAGGTGTTGATGAAAACTGAATACTTACAATACGCTAAAACCATTTCTGATGAGGTCATGGATCTGTTACCTACTACATTGGTTTGCCCGAAATGCGATAAAGAATGCACATCGATAACCACTAAGTAAGTTAATGTTGCTTTTTAGGTTTATTACTTCTTACAATTGGACTTTAATTTAATTACTATTTATTACAGGTTCAAGGTACATTTGAGAGTTCGAGATGAAACCGGTAGTGTGTCTTTTGTGATGTTTGATAAAGATGTAATCAAGCTGATTGGTTCAACTGCGAGTGATATAAGGGAACGCCAACTGAAGTCGGATGATACTGAAAGTTTTCCACATGAAATATCACGGTTGGTCGAAAAGAAGTTGGCTTTTAAAATTGAAGTTTCTGATTACAACCTTAACCATGAATACTACGTTTACACTGTCCAAAAAGTATGTGATGATCCGGAGATAATTACTGAATTGGTTGCTGGTAATGGTAATGCTCTTGAGGTTGCTGATGAGGTAAGTCTTTTGGGATATCTTATACTGATTTGTTTTTGGTTTCTAATTTTTGTAGTTTAAATAACTTAGCTGAATTTCTTTTCGTAATATTTTGATATTAGGTCTTTAGTCAAGAAGGTTCAGAATTCAAAGTTGTTCAATTATCTGAATCCTCACAGATGGCCTGTGCTTCAATTTCAAAGGTGAATATGGATTCTATAGTTTCGTTTCTGATTGTCCGTAGATTATATTACCTTATTTGATACCTTAGTAGTTGTTTTGTGATTTAATTCAAGGATGTTGTATCTGTTACCACCGACTCTTCTGTTGTCGAAGCCGAGAAGGATTCGGGCACCAGTCCCAATGGTAAACGTTCGTTGCAGGAGGTTGGAGTTCAAAATGCTGGGGAACTATCTTCAAGTAACAAAACTCGGAAGAAGCCATCTAGGATTAAGACCTAGCTCCTTTCACCTCTTTATCTTTTGATGTTTAAGTGAACGTATGTTTTTGGTATGTACTTAAGTAAGAACAAGTTTGAAGTTGGGTGGTTGTTGGTAAGTGTTAACTACTGAAACAATGGTTATGTATGTGTTAGATGTTGGTAACTTATGAACTTGGATTTTGTAGTAAACCGTAATGTGGTTTACTTTTTTGTATTATAAACTATGTTTTATGCTGCTAACTATAATCTTTGCTTAGAATGTGTGTTTTGATTTGTAAGGAGTATTCTAAATACTACTTTTTAAATATTAGTATGGAGTAGGATATAATTCATACATATTAACCAACCTTTTTATAAACTAATGTAGGAACCAATAGATTGATAACACGAACACAAGGATGGTGACAGATCTTATGTAGTATTTGTTTTGGTCAAAAATTACCGAAGCAATTAAGTGATCAAATTAGTTAAGTGAGGTAGTGTGCTAAGAAAGTGTGTTGAAAATATGCTGATTAAGTTGTTTGCAAAAACAATTTTCAGGATACGGCTCAGGATATTGAGCTGTATCTACGATCAAACTATGACCAAAAAGTAAAGGGGGTGACACGTGATATACGAGGAAAGCCCTTGATCAATCTAGATCGCCGGCATAAAACCTCAGGAGCTGACAATCGCAGCTGCCTTGTTCTTCTTATTGCTTTAAACGTCAGGATACATTGCAGGATATTGATTAGATTGCTAAGTGTTACAATGCTTGTTGTGAAGGTGATAGTTGCGAGAGAGGAAAGTGTTAGAAAGTAGTGAGTGTTGTTGTGTCCTATTCAATCCGATTTATCCATCTATTTATAGCTATGAAATACAAACGAAAACTCCTATAAATGGGGGATGCTCCCGAATATTCCATAGTGAACGGTGTGGACTGAGTAAAGCGGCTTCAACGTCTTCCTTTGAACTACTTAGACCGAGTCTTCCGGAGAAAGGGTCCTCATGAACGTTGCGAGCTTGGACTCATATTCCTGCACATATTTCCTTAGTGACCCTCAGGATACCATTCAGGATGTTACCAATATCCTGAATGTGTAACCCGGGGTATGAACACATATCATACAGTTAAGATATAGCTTAAGATATTGACCAGGATATAGGCTCAGAATTTCATCCATAATAATTGTCCCCAAAAATGTTACCGTTAGGTATCCTGATACTAACGGTTACATTTTTTCACGATAAACAAGGCAATTAAGAGATTAGACTCATGATGTGACCGCTGGTAACCGTGCAGCCTATCTTTACTCATTGCTTCCCTATATCTTCTCATGCTTATCCCCATTTAACCTTTACCGAAGAGAAAAAAGGTAAATACTTCTCTCTCTCAATTCCATCTTCTTCCTTCATTTTGTTCAATATTCTGGCGACAATATGGCAAGGCAGACAAGATCCAGTTCCGGCGATTCTGCTCCCACGTTTATCCACCAGAATATTCTCCAAGATCTGGAGAAGGAAATATGCACCTTTGATAGTGCATATTTATAAAATCTCATAGCCATGATTCTTAACCCAAAACATTTATTTAATCAAATCAAGTTAAACACCAGAATATTCTCCAAGATCCGGAGAAGGAAATATGCACAAGTTAAACATAGTCTATTATTGTTATTAAGTCACTAAGGCCTCGTCCAGTCCTATGTGAGTATGCATCCTAGCAATCAACATCATTCAACAATACCTGAAACATATGTGAAAACAAAGTCAGCAAAGAAATGCTGGCGGGTACATAGGTTTTATGAGAGTGTCGGATTCATGGCTAGTTTACATGCTGCAATACTTAACTAAAACCTTGTTTTGAAAAATATAGTATTGCGACATAATTAACCAACTCAAATCAAGTTGGTTATAATTTATAAAATCTCGTAGCCATGATTCTTAACCCAAAACATTTATTTAATCAAATCAAATTGTAAAACATCTCGTAAAAACTCGTTAATAAAACTCGTATGGTTTATATTATTTCAAAAACCTCGTTGTGTGACATCGTTTTAAAATCGTTTCCCCAGTGAACTAAATAATGACACAAAATGTAATATGATAAGAGCATTTATATATAAGATGTACCAGCGGCGTATCTACCATGCTTTTATCATGCTACACCTGTCCCATTATCTAATCACATCCCAAAACCAATCGTTTAACCAAATCGTTTATCTCGTTTAAGTCGTTTCAAATCGTTTAACTTATCCCAAAATCGTTTAACTCGTTTTAATAGTGAAACTACTTTTGGTCATCTTGCTAATAACATTAAAACCTTCGTGACTCGACTATCTCGCCTTTCACATTAATAAACCACCAAAGGGTAAATTAACAATCTCAGATTCGGTCGCTACCCACCTAACCCACACATAACCATGGGTGCAGTCTGATAACGGGATTTGTCAGATCCTATGGTACCATAACCTAATACTGGTCGGTTTGGACAAAATTAATGAATGTTATTCGTTATGTAATTACAACCAACAAGTTTGTTCACTTTATCAAAATCGTTATTAATTTAATATAAACCATTTTAATCGTTTTCAAAAACCATCGTTTAAACATCGAAATCATTTAACACATATGAATCACCCCAAAACAATCGAAAACAGTAAAATAGGGGAACAATGTATTCACTTGAGAATGCTTAGTGGTATTTGAACAACAACCAAGCAAAGCTAGAGGGAGCACGAAATCAATCGGCAACCTAATAACTATATAAATAAACCGCACCTAAGTCGGAAGATCGGATAGGATGAGGTCTTGTAAACCAAATGAGTTATTGGAACTCATATGACATGGTTTAACAATGCCTACATACTAAATCGAAACCTAACCTAAGTGCTTTCGACCCGTTACGACCCATTAAGGTAGCTTACGCTACTTTAAAGCGCCGTTCGCGCAAACGCGCGTTTAAGACGTCTAACTAGTCCTATGACAAGTATTATATGCCTAAACATGTTTAAATATGTTGTATAACCAGTTAAGTGACAAAAGTTTAGGTTACATATGCTTAAAATCCAATTATGCATGAAAAAGGGCATTTTGGTAATTTACCTAAGACATATAAACTACCTATCATACAACTACTTAAACTAGGTGACCATATGGTATAACCTCGGAAGGTTATTCCCTATCCAACTATGGTCACTAAACGTGCTTGGTCAGATCCTAATGATCGACCAAACGGGTCGAGTTCGAAAGTCTAAGCGGTGGTTTAGACCGCTTGACTTACGACTCTAAACAAGCACTAAACTAAAAGTGATGAGCTAAGCGTGTTAAAACATGCTTAACTAAGTTAGAAAACAGGTTTTGATATCAAAACAAAGTGTTTTGATACCAAGAGTAGTTTGGTTGCAAAATACGCTTAAATGCGCATTTTGACCGAAACTACGACTCGTCACTATGCCTAGTCAACGTGGTAATCAGTAGGCATAGTCACTAGGGACTATAACCATCGTGATTACGCTCACGTTGCGAAGTTCAAACGAACTTCTCGTCGACCAACTCGTGGTCAAAGCTGAAAGTTAAACAAAGTTTGACTTTCAAGCTAGGAAAGTAATAAAAGAATGAAAGAATGCTCACTAAAGGTCCTTGCTATCTTTTCTACAAGAAAATAAGTTCCCAAATCAGATTAGGAAGCTCCAAAGCAGATGTAGAGAAGAGAAAGGATGAAATGAGCAATGAAAATGGAAGAGAGCTTGGCTATTTATACTTGTTGCAAGATCATAGGATCATGACAAGTGTTTTGTGTAGCCTCCAAGCAATGATCAAGACCATACACTTGTTTGATGCAGGTTAGAAGCCTTGGGGAAGAGATAACTTGGTTACCACACAAAGAATTTACATAAACAGCCCCTGAAGTTCAAACAGAACGCCAAAAACAAACTTTCTGGTCGCTGGCACTCTCACGCACCCCGCGTAAGACTCAAAGAAGTCTTACACGCCCCACCTGAAGAAAGTTTGGCAGAAATATCAAAACAGGTCCCTGCACTTGCAAAACATGCATTTCGGCCCATTTTTGACACGTTTAAGCCCCGTTAACCTCATTTCAAGGTTCTAAAATGAAGTTAAAGTATTGGGAACTCAAAACATGCTCAAAAATATCTCGGATGTCGGTTCGTTTGGTCGTACGATTGCGTTGTTCGGTTAATTACGACGGAAGTCGTAACGAACGCAAAAACGATCCAAATTAAGCGACGAATGGAATTTTATCATGCCAATCACTAAAATAAAATATTTTAATGATTACATAAATTTTTGGGTGTCCGGATATATTCAGAACGTAAGATATGCGCGAAAATGCAAACTTGTGCACTTTTTGACGCTTTTAGTCCCTGAATGACCAATAAGTTTATTTTAGCATACCGAACCCCTCAAAGCCTATTTCTAAGCTATGTAAAGGATATTTAGGGTATGTTTAACTTATGATCAAGTTCCGGAATGTTCGTTACAGTACGAATCGGCATACTTTCGCAGTTTGTCGAA
The DNA here is from genome assembly GCA_030545235.1 of Helianthus tuberosus. Taxonomy (NCBI): domain Eukaryota; kingdom Viridiplantae; phylum Streptophyta; class Magnoliopsida; order Asterales; family Asteraceae; genus Helianthus; species Helianthus tuberosus. The sequence continues at coordinate 130,238,992 of CM060427.1, read as the reverse complement.
ATTAGTCCCTGTAAGCGAATAAACTTGATTTCGACACACCAAACCTTCCAAAACTTATTTCTAAGTTATGTAAAGGTTATTTAAGGTATGTTAAGCCTGTGTCACTATTCCAGAGTGTTTTTCACATTAAACTGATTACGTTTACACATCAGTTCGCGTATAACTTTCCACAAAGCGATTTAGAGCTCGAAATCGAACGAGAATTGATATGTGCAAATGATACACATATTTATACAAATACCAAGTATGAAATACAATATTTCATTGATTTGGTATTTGTTTGATGGCCGTGGAGGCACAGATGTCACAGTCTCCCCTACTTCAGGAAATTTTGTCCCGAAATTTAATCAAAGGAAACTTGTGAGAGCTCGAAACATGAAGTCGAAAAGATAAGACAGCATTGGTTAGGGTTCTGAACTTCTAGTAACTTTAATAACATTATGCTTGCAATGTAAGAGGGACACTTATATACAAGTATATGAAGCGCCATTGGTGCGTCCACCGTACCTCCATTACATTGTTCACGTTCTGTTATTGTTGCCACTATCGGTTCTTACACATGATAAATCTTACTGTGGTTCCCGTGCACTGAATTTCATATTTATGTACGCGCTCATAATTACGTAATTCCTTGCATAGTCCACACAGTGTATTTGATAATGTGTAGGGAAAAACCAAATGAACGAACCTGTGATGAGTGTGACTAGACCACCATAGAGTCCTTTAGATCAATAAACGATCTTTTAAAACAGACCACCAAAGGAGTCTTTCCAGCTATATCATCACATGTCATTCCTAACCAGATTTGAATTAATCTTTTTACTAGACCACCCAGAGGGTCTTTTTTCGAATTATGGAATGGTACTATATAATCCAAGGGTCTTAACTACCATGTAGAAGCCCATTAAGGATTTAAGGTGGTACCTTTGGATATCCTACTATGAATCCCTCATGAAGATATGGAAGATTCTACGAGGATTTGGATAATGAAAAACTCAAATTACACAAAAACATAAAAGAAACACATAATCACATAATTGTTTAACCTGACCTTTAATTTGTTATCTTTGGACACAGTATTTAAAGCATACCAGGAATCCAATCCGTGGATTTCATTTGGCACTTTAAACATATTAAAATCTAACTATGAAGATAGGAAGATTTTAATAAGAATTCGGCTTTGTCCTTATTGGATTGTAATGTACGTATTAAAGCGTACAAAGTATCCAATCAAGGGCTCCGATTTGAGCGATAATCATTCACAAGGATCTAATTGTGAAGATAACAAAATCCTATATGGATTTTGGAATTTGAATAGCAGGAGACGCTTCGAAACCTTGCACTAGACGTGCTTAAGTTGGCGCACGAGGTAGAATCCTCATGAAGTTGAGGTGCTAGATCTGCCAAGGTGACATATGAAGCATAATTTGGAGGTTGGGTATAAGGTCGAAAAAGTAATACCCTTAGTTATCTAACCAAGGATTTAAAGTGATTACTCAAAATGTCACTTATATTCGGTACTTCGTTTTCTTGAAATGAGTACTTAGAATTTTTGAGGAAATCATGAGCGATCACATGGATGGGAGAACTACAAGAGTAGTTTGTAAAGAACATAGTTCTTTGGTGTAGGTATTATAGGGGTATGCCATACACACATGTAACTACACTTGTACATCAGAATTGTGAACAATGATTTATTTATAAACTAAACAGGTTGTTTCAGAGTTCAACAAAAGAAACAAAAGCATAAGTTTCTAATTATTTCAAGCAGCAGCTTCTTTGCTCATCCGTGGGTCAGATTTGCATTGACAAACTTTGGGTATTCGTCCCTGAAATGACTCGTCTCGTCATAGAAGTAGCAAGTTCCATGAGGGAAACGAGCTTGTGCTGGATCTGCTTGAAGTTGAACAGGGTTCTGAATAGTTTGGTTTAACATAGCAACTAATTACGTTAAACTGATTACGTTTACGCATCAGTTCGCGTATAACTTTCCAGAAAGCTATTTAGAGCTCGAAATCGAACGAGAATTGATATGTGCAAATGATACACATATTTATACAAATCCCAAGTATGAAATACAATATTTCATTGATTTGGTATTTGTTTGATGGCCATGGAGGCACAGATGTCACACCAAGTTCTTCTTTGTGAAAAGAGATTCAATCCCTGGTGTAGCGGATTATCCAGTGAAATGGTTGAAGAAGGGTAGGACCTTGGGTTTTAGGATGATCCTGTCTTGTATCCTGCTTTATATCTTGTACTGACTTTTCTGTTTTCTTGTACACCGCTGATTTTAGGAAGCTCGCACCTCCCCTAACTGACTCACAAAAGAGAATCGACGCCATCAGACTCCTTCCAGAAGCTGAAAGAAGTTTTAATCCATTCCCACCATCTCCGAGTCCACTTTCCAGTGCAAACATGTCTGGTAAGGATCCTGCACGATATCCTACATACATGTTTTTATTTGAAGTGTTTAGGAGAGAGTTTTACTCCCTGTATGTAGATTCCAGTAAAGTTCCAGTTTTCCTCAATCTTGACGAGCTTGATAGTTATCCTACACCACCCATTGTCAAGAAAGAGGCTCCTGCTACTACCAGCTCAAAACCGCTCCCGGCTCCCAAGCCCACTACGAGGGCTCGTGCTTCCACCACAAAAAAAGAGGAAGGGCTCTGAAGTTAGTGCCCCAGGCTCCGAAGGGTTCTCCTATGATGAGCTCAGCTTCACCGATTCCTTGGAACCGATGACATCCTTCCTTAACATGGTAATATCCTGGTACTATATCCTGCATATATATCCTGACAGGATATCCAGGTTAGTAAATATTGACACATACCTGAATTTTGACTTACAGGGCCTCCAGCATCTGCTCCACCTTTACAACGACGCCTGTGGTACTGCTGCACTCCACGAAGCTAGGATCAAACAGCTTGAAACTACCGTTGCTGACCAAGGTGCCATTGCCGAAGCGATGACTCGGCATTACGAGGACAAGCTGAAGAAGGTCACCCAGGATGCTGAGATCAAGCTGGCTACCGTCCAAATGGAGCATGAACAGGCCATGGTTTCTTTCCGGGAAGGGATCAAAGCTTCTGTCGTCGTCTCTCTGCTACAAGCCCGCATCAAAATGGCTTATGAGGCCAAGGAGACAGGGCTTAAGTGCCCAGCTTGGCCGGTTGAATCCTAGGTGGCAAAGCTGAAGGAGCTTGGAGGCAAGACTGTGCCATATCCTGCTGAGGCTGGTGAATCTTCTAAGTCAGCAGAGGTGGTGGACAAGGCTGGAGAGGAAAAGGATGCTGGTCAGGATGCTGAGCAAGTGGGCAATGATGGATGTTGATGCCTAGGCCGGAGCCCACTTTTTTAAATTTGAATGTCGGTTTGTAATCCCAAAACAATTTACTTTTTCTGCACTTTATTTTTCTTGCATGTGAACAATATGATGGCCAAAGGTGGAGGGATCCTGAGTTTCAGGACGAAGCCCTTGGTCATCAACGTTAGTATGCTTTACTTTTTGGACAATATAACAGTTGGAGGTGGATGGGTCTCGGTTTGAGACAAAACCTTCAACTGTTAAGTAAATATGGTAAGGAACTAATCGTGCTTTTGGTATGTTAATAATATAATTTTCTTTTGGCTTTATTTCTGTTGTTATACCTTTACTGCATGAATTTTATTTATGAAAACAATTTTTGTTTGAACACTCTTGGGAACACATTGTAAGAGTATCCTGAGAGATATTCTGCTTAGGATACTGACGCATAACTTATAAAACTCAAGTTATCCAAATAAAAATGAGAGATCATACCAGATATTCCTAAAGTGTTAATTCGGATCTTCAATTATAGGAATGTCCCCAGTGCACACTTATAAGTTTGAATCCATCCTTTAAGTCGTATAATATATGTCCCATGTGTTCAATATATTTGAAGACTTAGGAATGCAAACACAGTCATGCTTCAGCTTCACTGAATACATCCTGAATATCCTGGGACAAACCCTTAATATCCTGGGGATAAACCCTGATTTTCATGCGCTACAGGCGAGAGTGTAGAAACTCCAAGACTTAGAAAGGTGAAAACCTTTAAACCTTAGAGAGTATGAAAATACCCTTTCGTGAGAGAGGGTGATCAATCCTCATATACCTTTAGGATCCAGGATATAGCCAATAGTAACAAAATTGTCAGCCACTTTTACATGAACTGGTCCCGCTACCTTGAACTATCCCTAGATAACTTGCGCTCTAGGCGGGGTGTTTAAACCCAATTCGAGAGAAAGGTGAATACCTTTAAACCTGTGAAGGGATTAGGATCCCTTAAACATGAGAGAGGGGGCCAATCCTCTAATCTTTCGAGTTATCCTGAGTGTATATCCTGAAGCATATCCTGCAAAACAACCTTAAACTAAGGTGGGTGTTAGCTTGGCTAACACCCCTCTGATGCTTAAGTCAGTATTGGGTTCGAAAGAATAAATAAACTCAAATATATTGAAAAGAGATAGAATTCATACCATTATGAGTTAGAAATTAAATTCTAAACTCACTTGAAATAGAGCTTCAGATGTATAGCATTCCAGGATCTTGGTAGCATATCACCTTCCATATCCTTGAGTCGGTATGCTCCTTTTCCTGCTTCTGACTCAATCTCATAGGGTCCTTCCCACTTTTGAGCTAATTTTCCATCGGCAGGATTAGTAGTATTCTGAAAAGCTTTTCTTAACACCCAATCCCCAACTTGAAACCTCCTAGTCCTTATATTCTTGTTGTATGCTCTGGATATCCTCTGTTGATATGCTGCCATCCTTAGCTTTGCAGCATCTCTTGTTTCATCCACAGTATCTAATTCTTGGCACATAGCTTCAGGATTCTGCTCAGGATCCTGGAGATTGGATCTTGCCGTAGGTATCACCATTTCTGTTGGGATCACCGCTTCTGCTCCAAATACTAAGGAGAAAGGGGTTTGGCCAGTTGCACTCTTTACAGTTGTTCTATCAGCCCACAAAACAAAGGGTAGTTCTTCTGCCCATCTTCCTTTTTTAGCTCCTAGTCTCTTTTTCAGGTTGTTGACTATTATCTTGTTTGAGGATTCTGCTTGCCCATTTGCTTGAGGATGTACCAGAGTAGATGTGATCATTTTGATTCCCCAACTCTTGCAAAAGTCAGTAGTCCTTTTGCTTATAAACTGGGATCCATTGTCACAAATGATTTCGGCTGGTACTCCAAATCTGGTCAGGATATTCCTCTTTATGAAGTATACCACTTCTTGGTCTCTAACTTGGACAAATGCCTCAGCTTCAACCCACTTAGAGAAATAATCAGTCATTGCTAGCATAAAGACTTTTCCTCCTGGAGCTTTTGGTAATTTCCCCACTATGTCCATTCCCCACTTCATAAATGGCCAGGGGGAAGCTATAGGATATAATGGTTCAGCTGGTTGATGTAATATGTTGCTATGCCTTTGACATGCATCACATCTTCGAGCGTATTCTGCAGCATCTTTCTTCATTGTCGGCCAATAGTATCCTGTTCTCAACACTTTTGAGAATAAAGACCTGCCCCCAGTGTGGTTACCACAATCCCCTTCATGTACATCCTGAAGCACTTCCATGGCCTCAGGATTCTTCAAGCATCTTAGGTATGGACCTACAAGAGATTTCTAAAACAAAATATTATTTATAATGGTGAATCGTGATACCTTCATCCTAAATGCCTTAGGATTTTCGTCTTCAGGAATGTGTCCTTCCTTGAGATATCTTATGATTGGAGCCATCCAGGATCTAGTATCCTTCTCAGGATCATGACCAGGATCCTGAATGCTTATTACCTCTTTACCCTGAGCTTTGAAGGGATCCATAGCAGGATACATGATATGAAGTATCGGTATCTGGGTTCCCTCCGGTATCCTGACTAATGATCCTAAGTTTGCCAAGGCATCCGCTTCATCATTATCCTCTCTTGGTACCTGTTCAAGTGTAAAAACATCGAAATATTCTGCTAATTTTTTGAGAATATCGAGGTATTTGATTAACTTCTCACCTTTAACTGCATAGGATCCATTAAAATGATTAGTGATTAACAAGAAGTCAACATATACTTGTAAATTCTTGATATTCATATTTTTAGCCAACTCTAATCCAGCAATTAAAGCCTCGTATTCTGCTTCGTTATTAGTAGCAAGAAATTCACACCTAATAGTCTGGGGTAATATGTCCCCCTGTGGCGATTTTAGTAGTATTCCCAATCCTACTCCTCTAACATTAGATGCACCATCAGTGTATAATGTCCAGGATCCTAAGGATTCTCCTAATTGTTGAACTTCTAGGTCTACTTCACCCTGAATATCACTACTGAAATCAGCCACAAAGTCAGCTAGAGCATGGGATTTTATGGCATTTCTAGGTTCATATACTAAGTCATAAGCACTTAATTTCACTGGCCACTTAGCCATCCTGCCTGACATCTCGGGTTTCCTAAGCACATTTTTAACAGGATAATTGGTTTTAACATGAATCCTATGTGTCTGAAAGTAATGTCTAAGCTTTGTTGATGCCATAACTAGAGCCAATATTAACTTTTCTAAATGAGAATATCTAGTTTCAGCATCTAATAAACTTTTACTAACATAATAAACAGGATATTGCTGACCTTCATGATCCTTTATAAGGACGGCACTTACAGCATTCCCTGATACTGCGAGGTATAGGGACAGTGGTTCACCATTCTCAACCTTCATCAATAGAGGTGCAGTTGAAGGATACTGCTTCAAATCCTGCAGGGCTGCTTCATGCTTCTCTTTCCACTCGAACTTCTTATTTTTCTTCAGGATATTATAAAATTCCTTGCACTTTTCCGAGGATCTTGAAATAAATCAATTTAATGCTGCTACTCGCCCTATTAACCGTTGAACATCCTTCATATTTGAAGGTGATTTGATATCCAATATAGCTTTAATCTGCTTCGGGCTTGCCTCTATTCCTCTTTTGGTCACCATGTATCCTAGAAACTTTCCTGCTCCCACTCCGAAATGGCACTTAGCAGGATTTAGTTTCATGTTATACTGATCCAGGATATCAAATGCTCCCTTGATATCCAGGAGGTGATCCTCAGCCTTTTTAGATTTTACCACCATATCGTCGATGTATACCTCCATGGTGTCCCCCAGTTTATCTTTAAACATCATGTTTACCAACCTCTGGTATGTTGCACCTGCATTTTTCAAACCAAAAGGTATAGCAATATAACAATAAATACATGTTGGTGTCATGAAGGTAGTATCCTCCTGGTCCGAAGGTTCCATTTGAATCTGCTGAAATCCTGAGGATGCATCCATGAAGGTTAACATCTCATGGCCGGCAGTAGCATCCACCATTGCATCAATATGAGGAAGAGGAAATGGGTCTTTGGGACAAGCCTTATTCAAGTCTGTGTAATCTACACAGACTCTCCATTTCCCATTTTTCTTTTGTACCACGACTACATTTGCTAGCCATCTTGGAAACTTGACTTCTCTGATCATCTTAGATTTCAATAGCCTCTCTACTACTTCCTGAATGATCATATTTCGCTCCGGAGAAAACTTCCTCCTCTTTTGTTGGACAGGTTTGAATGATCTCTCAATTCCGAGCTTATGTGTTATAATATCCTTGGAAATACCTGTCATATCTTCGTGCTTCCACGCGAATGTTGACATCCTGCATTTCAAAAAATTAGTCAATTGGTCCTCAATATCCTGAGGGATATTGGTTCCCACGAGCACCGAGATATCCGGATTATCCTGATCCAGGATAATTTTCTTCATATCCTGCTCAGAAGCCTCCACGATATCCTGGGCCCGCATCTTTAATTGCTATGCTACATTAGGTTTGGTTGAGGATTTCATTGAGGATGAGTAACATTCCTTCACCTCCTGCTGATCACTATCAACCTTGACAACCCCCCCAGGGGTAGGGATCTTGATGCATTGATGATAAGTTGATGGCACAGCCTTCATATCATGGATCCATGGCCTGCCCCGTATGATGTTATAGCAGGATAGTGTAACATCCGACAAAATCGGGTCTCCGAAATCCGACCCGGATTGTAAAACCGGACCCTTATCAATAAAATAAAAATAAGGATTTTAATATTGTTTTTTATTTAATCATCACGTATCATGTTGGATTAAAACTGAATGAAAAACGTTAACTTTACAAAGAAACTTAGTTAGTTTGGTTAGATTTATATAAGGGAAGCGTTAACGAAGTTAGATTGGTTAGTTAAATAAAGTTACAAGTTAAGGGGTTGTTGTTTTTAATTTATGCAAACTATAAAAGTGAAACAAATCAACTAACCAGGTTAGTAAACCCATTTAACTCAGTTAGTTATCTTTATAGGGACTTAACTAACTAGGTTAGCAAACTCAGTTAGTTATTTGTTTAAGAACTTAGTTAACTAGGTTAGGTTCATTGCTAGTGTTATATAATATCTACACTAACTAGGTTAGTGTTATAAGTTAATGGAGTTAGCATATTGCATCAACTTGAGGGACCAAAGTATCATTATGGAAACGTATAGGGGACGGGACTCGAACCCGGAACCCCTCACAAAACGTATAGGCGCTAAACCACTGAGCCACCAGCGGACTTGTTTTACTAATGGATGTTGTTTGGTTTTTAACCTGAGATTGAACTGGTTTCCATCTCCTTCCTGAAACGCGATTCAGACATGGTCCCTTCAATTTCCGAACTAATCTCTTAGTATAGTTAACGATTTGACTTCGAATTTAACTCATTAAAATCTTATTGATGAAGATTAATGTTTACTACCCCTTAATCATTCCGAAACACCTTGAAACCGATCCTTTGAAATATGAATTTAATCACCATTAAAGTATAGGTAACGCTTGATGAACATCTTTTGGGTTTTAATCAAATCGTAGAATTAACTTTCAAGCTTATACCACTCAAATCCTCTGCAAAAACTATGTAAAACCCCACTGAAATTTCTCCATTTCATCACCTCTACATCGAGAATTTAATCGAAGAACATTCTAGGGCTTGTAACTTATGCGGACGATATCTCTTTCAATTCTCAACCTTTTCAGGTGATTCTGAAGCCCAACTTGCTTAATTTTTCATTCTCTAAAAAAGCCCTCTATCAATTTCAGTGATAGAAGGATAATTTATCCGAATTTGAATTTTAGTTGAAAATAGGGTTCTTCATGCATAGAATTTGGGGCTTTTAGATCTAGACTTGTGTTTTGATGAAATTGAAAGTATAAAATTGTTATATATCATACTAGTGTATTGTGTGTAAATTTTGAAAATTTTTAGATATCAATTGGAATTTTGGTGAATTGTTTATGTTTTAATCACTAGATAAATCGAATAAAAATACAAGATAATTTTTAAATAAATTCAATAAATAATTTATTGGGTATTTCAGATCATATAAACATTCGAGGTTTTTTTTTTTATAATTTTCCTTAATTTTTGGGGAATTCATAAATATAAAACGGATATATATATATATATATATATATATATATGTTTTAATTATTTAAAATACAAGATTGTCACACATAAAATTTATAAATATTCCTACTGATTTTTAGAGGGTGTATAATTATTATAGAATTTTTATATATTATTTCTCTAATTTATGATAACTATTATGCAATTAAATAATGGGTGAAATTGTTATACAAATAATTCTCATTATAAAATTATTGTTTTTAAATTAAAATTTGTAACAATCAATAAATCATTAAATCTATTATATATGATAATTAGATGTGTTCATGAACTTATTTAATTATTGGCTTTTTCAAATATTTGAAAACCATTAAAATGGTAATTTTATAATTTTGCCGTTTTAATACATTCTAAAACATATATATAACTATTACTTTGGTTATTTCTTTGTTGAACAAATATGATTTTATATATTTCCAAGTCCCCAAATAGGAGAATCCAATTTCCTAAAATCATTAGGTTATCCTTTCATTTAGTATTTCATCTATTGGATTTGTGATTATTATTTAGATATAAACCGTTCCTTTCGTGCGATGCATTCTCGTGGATTAACTCCTCGCTACCCGTGAGTAATTTCTTCCATTTCCCCTTTTTAATCTTTTACAAATTTTGGGGTGCATCATGTTACACCTTTTGATTTAGTTAACATGCTATGATCAAGTGTTACTATGTGAATGTCTTATGTGTATTCTATTATTCTATATGCTATCTGATGTCAAGTCTATTGCATGCTATTGTGTCTAGTGGATCCACGGCTGACTAGGTTCCCCACGGCCATGGGTTGTAGCCTAGTATCGCCAACAGTATTAGACTCGCTCCTCGGGGCTTGAGCTTAATGCACGCTATTATAAGGAGTCTATTTATTTTGGTTGCTTGTGTTGTTTTTTGATTGTGTATTCTTGCTTCGTAAATTTTGATTTGTGTATATGTTCACTATGTTGATGATATGAGACCATTTACACACTAACCTTGAGGTGTAGGTTAAAAATATCTTCTTTTTTTTAAAGAAATAAATATAAAATTGTTTTCTATAAAACGGAGAAAATTATTCACCAACATATTTGTTGACCCAAAAATATATTTTTCTAACGTGGTGCAGGTTTTCAAAGTTCATGATCAAGTGATGTGGACACGTAGCGTGGGCCTTAGGAAAATAAATTGAAATCTTGATATGTTAGTTTTGAACATTGTATGAACAATTTTGATTATTATATGTTATGTGACTATTTAAATGGATATGCTTTAAATATTGAAACAATAATTAGTTGTCATGAGCTATGGGCAATCATCATGCCCCGATACCTTTTCGCTGCAGGTCGGGGTGTGACAGATTGGTATCAGAGCCAATGACTATAGGAAATTAAGATAGGTTATTAGACCCTTAGACTTAGTCTATAGTCGATTAGGTACTTTAGGTACCTTATGTGCTTAATTCTTTGATTGTCTTAGCTAAAAAAATATTTAAAGTGCCCATGATTTAAATTTCTAATGTCACACACATATGCATGTGGGCACATCAAATTGCTATATGTTGAGTATTATATACCATAAATGACAACATGTACCTTATTATTCCACTATAGTTTTGTTGGGATTGAACCCTGCTAAAGGAATAGATAATGAAAGCCAAAACTGGATCAGGTCACTGGATCCAGAATAAGCAGATGTTATGTATACAATCTCTCCTCTTGAAAGTGGTTTCAACATCTGCTGACCTCCTATCTACTAATCATACAAGCTGCTGACCTACAACTGCTGATCTAGTTAAAAGACTGATGAAGAACTAAAGCCCTGCTGCCCAATCTACTGCCTTGAGTCAAGCACTACTGATCATGACAAGTACTGCTGGGTTCACAGCAGTGGAATGATGCAGCAGTAGTTTTATTCATATTATGTATTGAAATGTAATAACAGTAGTTAGCACAACAGAGGTTGTATAGATCAGAGGTTAGAGTTTGTTAGGAGGTTAGATGTCACTTTCATGGTGACGTCAGCTTAGATGCTCAGTGGTTTGTTGTGTGCCTATAAATAGAACAATGCTCTGTACTGTTCTATTAGCTCATTCACCATCTTCTTCCTGCACGAACCAATTACTGAGCTCGGGCTGAGGGGGAGTTTGTAATAGCATACATGCAATTGTAATCAAAGTTTGAAATAAATTTAAGCATTTGATTCTTTGTTGAAAATGTATGTTTGAAAGCATTTCTCCTGTTTGATTGTGAAAAGTTTGCTTCCATATAATTTCCGCTGCACTACTCTTTCATTGTTCATCTTAAATCAAACACAAATCACAATCAATCCAAACTCAGATCCTAACAATTGGTATCAGAGCTTGGACAGTCAAATTTGATTTAACAATCATTTTGACATAAATAGTTCAGCTCGCAATCGTTGATACTGATAGTTTGTTCATTTTGTTGAAAAACAGAGCAAGGTTTAATCACCATTAAAGTTGATTAATCAGTGTCTGTAAAACAACCAGGATGACGTCACAATCACAAGATGATAAAAATAACATTGGATCTCTTTTCAAACCACCCATGCTTAAACGTAATGAATACAACATCTGGGAGAGAAGGATGGGTCACATCCTTGCTCAACAGAATACTGGATGTTGGAGGTCTGTTGTTTTTGGTCCACATGTTCCCATGGTGCCAAGTGCTGAGGATACAAAGAAGTTCGAACCTAAAAAACCTGAAAATTTTACTGAAACTGATTTCCAAAAGTTCGAACTCGATGCCAAAGCATTTAGCATCATTGCATCTGCATTACCCAATGAGATCTATGCTGGACTGTTACATTGTAACAGTGCCAAAGAGCTATGGGATGCACTGAAGGAATAGTTTGGGGGGACGGAAGAGGTTATTGAAAATAATAGGGAAATTCTGAATCAGCAGTATGAAACCTTTTGTCACATCAAGGGTGAATCATTGACTCAACAGTTTGAGCGGTTCAGTTGTCTCATTAGTGAGCTAAGACTTGTTAAGGTTACATTTCATAATGCAACCCAAAATAGCAGGTTTCTTAGATCACTACCTGAAAAATGGGATACAATTGCTTTTGTCACTAGAAATTCAGCTGAATTCAAGGATCTGACCCTGACCCAACTCCATAGTAGACTCCTGACCTATGAAAGGGAGTTAAACCAGAAAAGGAAGTTGCAAGAGTCTGGGAAAGTTGCTGATGACTACTCATTTGGCAGCACAGCTCTTTTTGGTCAGGAAGAATCTGGTAGCAGTGGTAAGGATCAGAGTTATGATCATTTTATTGACATAACTGCTGGAGGTAATTTTAACAACTCTGATTCTCACTCTGTAAGTTATGCTTTCACTGCAAACTGTGAAAACCAGATGTCAGATAACTTGTGCTTTGAGCTCAATGATTTGCAACACTTTAATCCCACTGACTTAGAAGAGATGGACATCTTGCATCAGTTGGCTTTGCTTAGTGTTAGAACAAGCAAATTCTACAAAAGATCAGGGAGAAAATTTCCGGGACTTCATGGAAATTTGAGGGTGGGGTTGGATAAGTCAAAGATTAAGTGCTACAAATGCAATAGGCTAGGTCATTTTGCTAGGGAATGCAGGAGCCAAACCACTACCCCAATAATTACTCATCCCAGCTCAAACCCTAGACCACAACAACAAAGCACTGTGCACTGTGCACTATACCCAATATGCCCCTGCAGCACATGTGAACACTGCTCACTATGCTGTAACCCCCGTGCCTGTGCATTATGTTCAAACTACTGTTTCATAAATTCAGTACGTTCAAGCCCTTGTCCCTCAGGCACAAGTGCAACCTGCTGCACCTCAACAAGCTGCTCCAACAGTTGTACAACTAGATCAACAAAGTTTCTTTACCCAAGGCTTTGTTGACTGGAGCAGTTTGCCTAATGAGCTTGGTGATGAAAATTTTGCACTCTATGCTTCTAATGATGCTTTTAATGATAATTTTTGTTTGATGGCATTAGAGTCAATACCAGAAGGGGTTGAAACTGAAGGTGAATAGCTAAGTGCTGAAACAGTGGATAAAGTGGCTGAAGCAGTGGTTACTACAGTTGCTGGTGAACTACTGTTGGGAGAAAATTTAGAAACCCTGATTGAACCACTGTCTGATCCCTGGTCCAAAGAAGACAAAGAAGAAAAGGAAGAAAAGAAAGCATGTGAGGAAGAAATCAGAGCTGATGAAGATGATGATCATCTATGTGATTGTGCCATGATGGCTGCTGCCAAGGTATCTCCTCAAGTTCTTGAAAAACTGTGTTCAGACAAATGCATTGTTGCATTTGCTAACATCAAAGAGGTAAATGAAAACCTTAGGGATAAAGTCTTATCTGATGAAGTCAAATTTGAAAAGTCATTAAAAGAACTTAGAAACAAATTGGCTGAAAAGATAAAGAAATCAGCAGTCTCAAAGAAGAGCAAAGCATAACCAAAACTCAACTCCAAACTATGGTAGAAAAATAGCAAGTTTGCAAAAAGGAGTTAGAGTCTACCCAGATCACCTGTGAAAGATGGGTAGAATCTTGTAAAGGGTATGAGGTTATGCTTGAGAAACAGCTTAAAAGCAATGTCAAGTTTGGTATAGGACATAGAAAATATGATGATCTTGTAAACACTGCTGAAAAACAAGCTGTTTCATCTGAAATAAAACCAACCAACAAAAATGGCCAAGAAGTTAAAATAACTGACAAACTTGGTAACAAAATTACTCTGGAAAGATCTATGGGATCCTCAACTTTTGAGGAAATTGAGAAATACCAATTTAAACCCACATGGTCTGATGAGTGTGACATCCTAGAAAATTTCAAACCAATGGATTTCACAACCACTGATGGTGTAAAAGCTCCAAAAGCAAAGGTTATTCCTATCAAAGACATCCCAACAGTGGTTCAAAACTCTTATGCAAAGGAGTCTGAGAAAAGGAAAAAAAGAGAAAATATCAAAAACCTGTTTTGTGATTTTTGTGAAAAAAGGAATCATTTAACAAAAGATTGTTTTCATTTAAAAGCATATGATCTAAACAAAACAAGTGTCATCATACCTGCTGAAGGCTGCACCATCTGTGGAAAATCCAACCACAAAACTAAGGAATGTTTGTATCTCAAAAACTTTGATGAGAAAAAGAATGAGTATACTGCAAAAATATCCTTAAGTTCATCAGCATCATCAGTCAAATTCACCAAAAACCAACCACTGTTTATCCCTGTCCAAACTGCTGTCACAAAATAGTTGAACCAAACATCTGTCAAAAGAGATGTACAGGTGACTGATGCACCCCCTGCCAACCAATTCAGAAGAGGCAAGGAAAAAGCATCCTACCAAAGGATTCCACACGTTTATGAGACCTACAAAAGGCCCTCTAAACCAAAAGTGAACAAGCATCCTTTTGGTTATCAACAGATGATTGGCCAAGACCCCCAACAGTGGTTAGAGAAAAACATTCCCAAAAATGTTCAAACCCCTGAGCTAACCACTGTCCATGCATTTGCCACCATCCCAGACACTGTTGAGACTCCATCCAAAGCCTTATTGGCTTTGGAGACCTTAATGAACTAATCCTTTTACTTCATGTGCAGGGAGCTTCTGCATGCTTAGATAGTCTTTGGTATGTAGATAGTGGAGGCTCCAGGCACATGACAGGATGTAAAGCCCTACTCAAAGATTTCAAAATCCATGGAGGGGGTGATATATCCTTTGGCAATAACAGTAAAGGGAAAGTTCTGGGGTCTGGTACAGTACAGTCTGGTAATGTAAAATTTGAAAATGTTAATCTTATAGACAATCTGAAATTCAATCTCTTGAGTGTATCACAAATGAGTGACAAGGGGTATGGCTCATTCTTCACCAAGGATTGTTGTAGGATTGTTGGACCAGAAATGGTTGATAAGATTGAAGCAATAATAAAAAATGGTAAAACTAAACTTGTTGCTCAAAGAAGTGGCAATGTTTATGTGGTTGATATGTCAAAAGAGTGCCCCAGAGCTGATGCCTGTCTGTTTTCAGCTGCATCAAACAAAGAGACAGAACTATGGCACAGAATACTGGGACACACAAATCTTAAGACTATCACTGCCATTTCAAAACAGGGGTTAGTAAGAGGTTTACCTCAAAAATTGTTCACCTGTCCTAAGCATTGTGTTTCCTGCCTAAAAGGAAAACAACATAAAAGCTCACACAAATCCATTGATGAGTCCAAAATAACCAAATGTTTGCAAATGCTTTATATGGATTTGTTTGGCCCAGTGAAAGTCATGAGTCTCAAGAAAAAGAGATATTGTTTGGTTATTGTTGATTACTTCTCTAGGTTTACATGGACTTACTTTTTACACTCTAAAGATGAGACTGCAGGGATTTTGCAAGACGTTGTGAAACAGGTTGAAAAGCAGTTTGACCTTCCCATAAAAATCCTCAGAAGTGACAATGGCACAGAGTTCAGGAACAAGGAGTTGGATGATTTCTGTGTGTCAAAAGGAATTGTGAGGCAGTATAGCATTCCAAGAACACCAGAACAAAATGGGGCTGTTGAAAGAAAGAACAGAACTTTGATTGAGGCTGCCAGAACCATGCTTATTGATTCAGGTTTGCCACTAACTTTTTGGGCAGAGGCAGTAAACACTGCTTGCTATGTCCAAAACAGAGTTTTAATCAACCCCAGGCATCAAAAGACTGCCTATGAACTGCTGTATAAAATAAAGCCATTGATTTCATATTTCAAAGTTTTTGGCTGCCCATGCTTCATTTTAAACTTAAAAGATTCTATCTCAAAGTTTGCAGCCAAAATTGATTGTGGTTATCACCTGGGATACTCAACCACTGCTAAGGCCTACAAAGTGTTTAACACAAGGACCAAAACAGTGGAAGAGACTTTGAATGTAAAGTTCAATGAACTTTCATCAATGAAAATCCCAGCAAACCCTGCAGAATTGTTTGATCTTGATAAATTCACTTTTGAAAATACTGCTGTCAAGACTAACAGTGCAGGTCCATCAGAGAATTCATCACCAGACTATGGATATGAGATCATCATTCCTCAAAAGTCTGCCACAATGGGAAGAGCAGCAGATGTACAAAACAGCTGTCAAAGCTCAACCACTGCTACCTCAACAGTTGTTGACCAAAGTAGCCCCTTAACCACTGCTCCCACAACATCAAGCACTGTTGATAAAAGTCTTCAAACAGTGGATCAAAGTCAACATGTGTCCACACCATTGCCTCCTATTCCACCACCTTTTGAAGCCACTGCTGGATCATCAAAGTCACCAGCAGTGGCTAGCTCAGATGATTCACATCTGCAGCCTTCACCACTCAATGCCATTGTTCCATACCAAGGAGAGCTCATCTTCTTGAAATCTCATCCACCAGATCAAATCATTGGCAACATCAATGAAGGGGTGCTTACAAGAAGGCAATCCCAAAACATTTGTCTTTTTGTTGGTTTTCTATCTCTCCATCAGCCAGTCAAGTACCAAGAGGCACTGAAAGACAATAGCTGGGTAGAAGCCATGCAAGAGGAGCTCCATCAGTTTAAAAGACAACAAGTATGGGAGCTTGTACCACTGCCAGAGGGTGTAAGTCCTATTGGCACAAAGTGGGTCTTCAAAAACAAAACTGATGAAAGGGGTATTGTTGTCAAGAATAAAGCCAGGCTTGTGGTTCAAGGCTTCAGACAAGAAGAGGGGATTGACTATGATGAAACTTTTGCCCCTGTAGCAAGACTTGAAGCTATGAGACTCTTTCTGGCCTTTGCTGTCAACCACAACATCAAGGTGTATCAAATGGATATCAAATGTGCATTCCTCTATGGTAAGATTCAAGAGGAGGTGTATGTTTGTCAACCTCCAGGCTTTGAGGATCCATTTAATCCAAATCATGTCTACAAGCTCAACAAAGCTTGTATGACTTGAAACAAGCACCAAGGGCCTGGTATGAAACTCTTTCCACCTTTCTGCTTTCCATTGGCTTCACAAGAGGTAAGATAGACAAAACAGTGTTTCTAAAATGGAGAGGGAAGGATTTGATGATTGTCCAGATTTATGTGGATGACATCATTTTTGGAAGCACATGTAATAAAATGTGTGAAGAGTTCAGAAAACTCATGACAGCTGAGTTTGAAATGAGTGCAATGGGTGAACTCCAGTGCTTTCTTGGTCTCCAAGTAAGGCAACTGCAAAATGGCACTTTCATTCATCAAGGCAAATATGCCAAAGAAATTTTAAAGAAATTTGATATGGATGATTGTAAGCCATGCAGTACACCCATTGCAACCAACAAATTAGTCATGTCTGATGAAAAGGATGATTTGGTTGATCAGACCTTATATAGAAGCATGATTGGGTCTTTATTGTACCTAACTGCATCTAGGCCAGATATCATGTTTGCAACATGTGTCTGTGCAAGATCCCAATCAGCCCCTAGAAAGTCAAACCTTATTGCTGTAAAAAGGATATTCAGATACCTAAAAGGTGCTCCCACACTTGGTATCTGGTATCCAGCTGATGGTAAAATTGAGCTTTCAGGTTTCTCAGATAGTGACTTTGCTGGATGTGACAAGACAAGGAAGTCCACTTCAGGAGGGTGTCAGTTCCTAGGCAATTGCTTAGTGTCTTGGCAAAGCAAAAAGCAAGCAGCTGTTTCCACATCCACTGCTGAGGCAGAATATATAGCTGCTGCAAGCTGTACAGCCCAACTGCTCTGGCTTCAAAATCAGTTGCTGGATTTTGATATCACTGCCTTGAAGACACCACTCATGTTGGACAGCCAGGCAGCAGAAAATATCATCAAAAATCCAGTTTCCCATTCAACCACCAAACACATCGACATCAGACATCACTTTGTGATGGATTGCTATGAAAAATGTTTGATTTCTCTGCATCATGTTCCAACTAAGGATCAGCTGGCAGATGTGCTAACCAAAGCATTAGACACATCCACCTTTGAAAGCTTGATCTCTAGGATTGGCATGCTAAACATGGAATAACTGGCAAAATCCTGTTTTTCTATGAATAAAAGCATTAAAATGTTTTCAGAAAATCAAAAATCCATCCTTAAAAGTCTGCCATAACCACTGATGGGTTCAAAAGTCTGTTCTACTGCAAAAGTCTGTCCACTGCTGAAAGTCATCCCCTGTTCTCTCATATTCCTTTGATAAGCACTGATGTTCAAAGTTAGTGTTGTATCCACTGATATGCTATCCACTGATAGTAAAAATCATCCACTGTCTTCATAACCGTTACAACCACTGCCTTCATTCGTAGTTTTCACAAAAGTACTATCCTTCGCTTCATCAGGGGCTGGCACGTGGACAGTACAAAACAGTCAGACCTTTTGTAACCGCTGCCACGTCAGCATTCACTTTTTCCCTATAAAACCCCTTTCCAAAATCCCAATCAAGGTTTTACTGTCAAATTGAATTCATAAAAATTCTCTTCTCAAAGCAGTCTTCCTCACATTTCATCAAATTCATCACAAAATTTCTTCGATCGTCTTCTCTAAAAATGACCAAGTCGAATTTTTCCGCAAAACCCACTTCTAAATTATCTTCCAAAGCAGCCTCTCAAAAGGCTACACCAACAGAAATTCCACATAAACCCTCTCACAATCTTCTGGGTCTTCTCACCAAACCCGGCACCACAGATGTCTTCGACTCCATCATCAATCTCATATCTGCTTCAAAGTACAAAACTTTGTTAACAGCAGATGCACCAATTTACTTGGTGTAAGACCCTAAAACGTATTTGACAAAAGTCGTAGCGGAAATTCGTGCCATAAAATTTCTTTCATTACAAACGTCTTGACTTACTAGAAAGTTTGTTTTAGAAATATCTCTTTTACATAGCAAAAGCATAACTCTCGTTTCCTAAAGTACATACTCGATTATTCCCGTACAATCTATCTTGTGACTCGGTCTTCGATCTCTATTCCTAGTGATAAACGCCCGTTATCCGTACAACCTGCACTCACCACATACATTCATAACATTAGCACACATCATATAATCAAGATTCATTCACGTACACTTCACATTTCGTCATTTCTCAAACTTTAAGCATTTCATCTGCGTATCCATTTCCTGGTGAGGCTTCAATAATGTACTTGCATTACTTTTCATTCTCAAGTTACACCATTAATAACATTAACACTCAACGTGTCTAAATCATGCATACATACGTACATATCTTTCCTACAATTTAACATACGTGCATACTCTCATACCTGTCTTTATACATACATACATACATAACTACATACGTACATACCTCTCTTACATCTTTACATACATGCATACGTTCGTACATATCTTTATACATACATACATACATATATACACATCTACATACGTACATGCCTTTCTTACAACTTTACATACGTGCATACACTTGTACATATCTTTATACATACTTACATACACATCTACATACGTACATACCTTTCCTACATCGTTACATACATGCACACACTCGTACATATCTTTATACATACATACATACACATCTACATACGTACCTATCTTTCCTACAATTTAACATACGTGCATACTCTCATACCTGTCTTTATACATACATAACTACATACGTACATACCTCTCTTACATCTTTACATACATGCATACGCTCGTACATATCTTTATACATACATACAAACCTTTACGTACACGTACTAGATCACGCGTACCTCCTACATAATCATACATTATTTACATGGGTCTTAGACTTAGCTTTGTAGCCCATAAACATCTAAGGAACCATCAAAATCATGTTTGGAATGTCCGCCGTAGTCCACGGATAACAAACCGAAGCCTACGATACATAAATTAACTTAAATAATAAGATTTCAGCTTCTGAGACTTGGGGAGGCCGTCGGCGACGGGCCTTGCATTTGCCCGTAGCCAGAAACACCCGTAGACAGGTAATTAAGGCGTCGGAGAAAAACTGACTTTCCCGTGCCCGTCGACGACACCCCTCCTACCCGTCGGCAACGACCTCTAGAAAGTGCACTTTTCTGCAGATTCGTTTCGTCGTCCGTACGCACTAAAACGCGCATAACTTTTGAACCGTTTACCCGTTTAACCTCCCGTTTCTTCCTACATGCTTGTAAATTCACATTCTATCATATGAACTTAAAATCCCACATCCGGATTAAGGAAATTCCTAACTTATGTGTTTACGCCTATAATTTCATTTTCGGACAATTTTACCCATTCTTGTTTTCATCACACAACTCATTTGTTTTAGCCCAAAACTTGCATGAACATTACTACCATGATACTTTTACATTGTCCGGAGTTTCGTACTTGGGGTTTACACACCCGATCCCCGTTATGCGTTATTTCATTCATTTTATTCGATTATACTAAAACCAACCTTGTTAAACTAGGTTTCATTCGTGAAATGGTTTACCCGTTAATCATAACTCACAACCGAGTCCTTCGACTACTTATCCGTACCTCCGCTTACCAATTAGCGTACTTATGTACAATTCTACCCGTTACCTAGTTATTATACCGTAACCCTTTCCTATTCTTCATTCTGATATAACAACAAACCCCATCTTTGACCCGTTATATCTTCTTAACGAAAATCATCGATTTCATACCATCCATCCTTATTTATCCTCAATCATCATACCTTAATTAACTAACACATATCTTTACGTAAACAACTAAGAAGTGATTACGGAAATCACTTACCTCATGCATCCGTGTTCACATCCGCTTCCTCGCCTCTTCTTGACCCGTTAGCCTTTCGCGCTTGAGTCCGTCTCGACATGATTCCTATACTTTCATATCATCGCAATTGCATTCTTGTTAGCATACTCATTGCACATGTTAACGATCATAACGATTACATATTTTACATTTGATTTTAATTAGTCAATTCCAACAAGCATAGAACATGTGACCAATTTCACATTCTTACAAGCTCATGTAATTCATCATATCATTCCATTTAAAACGTATCGTTATAACATGTACCATACGACTTCCTATAACCCTATCTTTACGACAATGAGTCAAATCATGCTTTTTGTTCGTAGTTGACTTTCAGAAAGTCAACAACTCATTTTATTTAACTTTTGACTTATCATTTTATACCCGTATCATCACGATAGGCTATACGGACGACACTATATACATTTTATCATACACGTGGTGTGCGTACCACCTTCTAAGCATAACGTACAACTAATTCATGCACAATCTTCTAAATTCATACATAATTCATCAATTTCTTCCTTCTAATTAACACGAATCATACATGCATAATCATCAAACCTATAATCATCACATTTCTTCCAATCCTTCTAACAAGAATCCATCATACATAACATGATACATCAATTTTGAACAAGAATTAGACCTAGATGATATATCCATGCTATCATCTTCACCCTAACAATTGGGTTTCACCTTTAAACATCAAATTAACACAAACCATACATAACCTATGTTCTATATGATGATTCTAACACTTATACATGATCAATTTCACATTAACTTACGGATTAGAACATAACCCACTTCACACATGATCACCAATCTTTGATTCAAGACATACCTTACGATCCCCTTGTGAAGGTGATCACTAATTCATGCTCGGTTGTGAATTTGAGCCTTGATTCATTCTTCAATTTGAAGCTTTTGATGAACTAGGGTTTTGGGGCTCTTGAGAGCCCCTGCTCGATCATCCAGAACACACGAGATGTGTGTGTTTGTGTGTGTGTTTAGTTAATAAAAACATAACTTTCCCCTTGTTCATCTTTGGTCCCTCTAGTTTGTACCCTTGTTTGTTTTGCTAAACATTTAACTAGGTATAATAACCTAGTTATTACACTCCATTTTATTAAACATGGGGTCACACTAACAAATTTAGAAATTCAAGTTTTGGGGCGTTACACTTGGCAACCCAAAGAGAGTTCTGGAACAATGCAACCCTTGACAAACAAGGTAAAACTGCCATAGCCATTAACTCTT
Source organism: Helianthus tuberosus (assembly GCA_030545235.1). Lineage (NCBI taxonomy): Eukaryota > Viridiplantae > Streptophyta > Magnoliopsida > Asterales > Asteraceae > Helianthus > Helianthus tuberosus. The sequence goes on along the minus strand of CM060427.1, from coordinate 130,216,513 downwards.
CTCTAAAGGGTAAAGCTGCAAGATCACAACACAATCCATCTCCGAAGTCTTTCAACTCGAGGATCAAAAAGGTACAACTTCCTTTCCTAAAAACGAGGTAAAAATTGACTTTATTGAAAGAGGGTATGCAGATACCATGATGAAGAGGGACACCTTACAAAAAGGTTTCTTCCCTCCTGCAACAAGATTTTTATTCCATACTCTCCTAATGTGTGTTTCAAACAAAACCACTGCTTTTAATGAAATACCATTGAAGATTCAAAATCTGGGTTATGCAATTCTTCAAAATGAAGATTTTAATTATTCTCAGGTAATCTTTAATGATCTGGTTAAAAATGTTGAAACAAAATCATTCTTACTGTTTCCAAGATTTCTAAGCTATTATTTTCAAAAGAAAATTGATAAGAATGATATTTCTGTAATAAAACAAGGTGACTCTCTTCAAATGCACAACTTAACTGCTGAAACTTTTACAAGAATGTCAACACCTTGCAAAACACAAGCAGAGGTGCCTGAGCAGAATTTAGCAGCAAACACTGCTCCTCAGGTATCTGCTGTTGAGCCCACTGCTCAAGGTGATCAAGGCAGCAAAACAACTGCTTTGAAACCTACACCTACAATCACCAAAAAGCCAGAGAAAAAGAAAACTCAAAAACCCCCCAAACCTACCAAAAAGGCAACTCTGGAGGATGAGATACCAGAGCAAATGCCAATGACAACACAAAAGTCACAAGAAACCACTGCTGCTACTTCCTCACAGCAGTTAGTACAAATATCTCAACCCTTGGCTGAAACTCCTCCTGCTTCTTCTCAAAAAGAACAGGTTGTACACATAGGGACACCACATTATGATGCTCTAGAATCATTTGCTTCCATCATCCACAGCCCAATGCCCGGGGCAAATTCGCTTTCTACACCTACCCTCACATCCCCAATTCCACCAAATACCAAACTTTTGTTGGATGCAATTGATTTGAACCAGGCACAAATCAGTCCTTCTCAATCACCTGTTCATGAGAATATGCCTCAACAACTGACTGAGCCTGATGTATCAATCCTTGCTAACCCACCAACACAACCTGAGCAGGTTACACCCCTTGAGTTACAAATAACTCTTGGTGGTAATCCAAGTGAAGCAGCCACTACAAGTGTTGAACCCACTGATTTACACTTGGACAGTGGATACATCAATAAGACTTCCTTGGAGGCAATTCCTTCCATAACACCTCTGCTAGCCACCAGTGGTTTTGTTTTAACCACTGGCACCATCAAACGGCTGTCAAGTGTTGAAGGAAGAAGACCCAAGTACCAAGAAAAAGGGGCATCAATGGTTAATGTTTGGAGTACACTCCTTACCTCAACCACTGATAAAACCACTGCTAGTGGGAAATAAGATGATCCCATTAAATTGGGTGATGGTTTAAAGTAACAGGAATTGACGAACCGTGTTGAAAAAATGGATACCTCTGTTGCAGAAATCAAAGAAATGCTGCATCAGTTGTTGACAGTACAAAAGGTGCAATCCACTGTTGTTCCACCTCAAGCACCTACTCCACCACCAGCAGATGCTACAAATGAGCTCTGGAATCTCTTTCAACCTTTTCTCCAACAACAAAAATAGATGGCTGATCAGCAACATGAGATACATGCACAAAAGCTGAGAAACACCATGGAGTCTAGATTCAAGAACACACAAGCAGATATCAAGGCATTCAAGGTCCACATTTTGAAGACCACTGGCACTGCTCCTCCAACTGTTATATTTATCGATAAACTGCCCCCAGATAATGCCAAAAAGGGGGAGAAAATTCAGGAGTAGATTAAGAAGGGTATAGATGATGGTCTGTTTATTGAACCTGAAAAGTTTGCTATGACCAGAAACATTCCCTTGCCAGATGGTAGCAAAAAGGTTGATGTTACCCAAAATGCACTTGATGAAGCTGTAGCAAGTTTAAAAAGGGACAGAGTGGCAAAAGATATGTCAAGATGGAATGAGGAGAAGAGAGCTTACATGGAGCTGAATGCGCAGGGTTGTTCTGAGCCAAAGGATGTCAAAAATCCTGTGCTAAAAAGAAATCTCACTACAAAAGTGAGGGAACCCAAGTCCATACCATCCAGACTTACAAAGCATACTCCAAAACCACCATACAAAAGCCACCAACATCAAACCTCCACCCAAACAGCTGTTGTAACCCCTGCTGTATCAACATCTGTTGGTACTACAGTTGTTTCAACATCTGCAATCACTTCAACACATACTACATCCACTACTTTACCATCACCACCATCACCATCAAAAACATCTTCACCACCATTTCCTCCTGCCAAAAAGCAGAAGACATCAGATGTTACAACATCTGTTGTAATGACAACAGTGGTTGAAACACCAGTTGCTTCAACAACTGTTATTCAATCACAAACCACTGCCACTCAAATCATCACCACTGTTCCACCCAAAACATCATCTGCCCCTCCTACAATAAAATGGAGAAGGGTTCTCATACCAGATGATGAGTCTCCATCACCACCACCACCACCAACATCCTCAAAACCTCTATCACTTGTCACAATTCCAAAACCCATTCCTCTCTCTTCAATGCAAATGCAAAAGCCCTTACCTCCTGCAGGTGTTCAATTTCCTCTAGAACTTATAGCAGTTAGAGAAGAAATCAAATCTTTCTACTATGAGGATGACCCTGCTAAAACGAGTTTGCCATCAGTTGAAGGATATCCTAGGCCTAACAATATTGAAGAATATTTGAAAGTCAAGGCCAAGCAAGCAGAGGATATCTCAAATAAAAATACACAAGGGAAGTCTGATAGAGAAATTCAACAGAACTATCAGTTTCTACTTACACAAGTCAGATCCTTGGAGTAATTTGCAAAAAATGTGTGTCAACAAATTTCAGAAAGAGCATATGAAACTCTGAGAAAAGACTACATTGAAGGCATCATGGCTACCAAGAAATACAAGGGGGAGAAACACATGTACAAAAACTGGACCATTCCTGAGCTTGAAAGTGAAGCAGCCAGGATTCAAGAAATGATCAATAACAAGGTCAAGCATACTCCTCCTGAAAAATTTGCATCTGACAGGGCTATAGAGTTGAAGAGAATGAAAGAGGAACTAATAGTAGCTGACTATGGGTCAAAGAATTCTGTGTCAAAGTGGGGAGAAGACAGGGTCAGGGCCACCTACAAAAGGTTGGAGGAACTAAGAAAGAAGGATCCAAAAGTTCCACAAAAACCTGACTACTCCAAGGCAGAGGTCTCAACAAGACCATCAAAGCTGCAAAACAGGAGAGCCACTGCTCCAGTTGGTGCTGCCATCTTTAAAAGAAGGCATGTACGGGTGAGTGCTGAAACAATACAAGAGTTAAAATCAGGTGATGACCTTGTAAAAGAGGGCATTAAGCTGATGATGAAAGAAACTCTTGAATTGAAAAAATCCACAAGTACTGCTCAGACAGTCATGAATAGGCCTGCATCACCAAACACCTCTTCCTATAAAAATCTCCCAAGAAACCCATTAGACTCAAAGGTACTAAAGTGGAAACTGACAAACAGACTCACGTACTGACATTGTTAAAGTCTAGTGGCGAAGTGAAGAATATATCAAGAGAACAAGCTCTTGGCCTGAGTCTTGAAGATTTGCAGGATCTCCTTGATCTTCCACTTAGCAGGGATGATGATGACACATATGCCTTAGCCTTTGAACTTCAATTCAAAGGGAAAATAAGGGAACTGCTGATGAGGCAATAAAGATCTTTCAATAATGAAGAGTTTTGGCATTATCTGTTCCAGGGGGAGATTGTTGGGATTGAACCCTGCCAAAGGAACAGATAATGAAAGCCAAAACTGGATCAGGTCAGTGGATCCAGAATAAGCAGATGTTATGCATACAATCTCTCCTCTTGAAAGTGGTTTCAACATCTGCTGACCTCCTATCTACTGATCATACAAGCTGCTGACCTACAACTGCTGATCTAGTTAAAATACTGATGAAGAACTAAAGCCCTGCTGCCCAATCTACTGCCTTGAGTCAAGCACTGCTGATCATGACAAGTACTGCTGGGTTCACAGTAGTGGAATGATGCAGCAGTAGTTTTATTCATATTATGTATTGAATTGTAATAACAGTAGTTAGCACAACAGAGGTTGTATAGATCAGAGGTTAGAGTTTGTTAGGAGGTTAGATGTTACTTTCATGGTGACGTCAGCTTAGATGCTCAGTGGTTTGTTGCGTGCCTATAAATAGAACAGTGCTCTGTACTGTTCTATTAGCTCATTCACCATCTTCTTCCTGCACGAACAAATTACTGAGCTCGGGCTGAGGGGGAGTTTGTAATAGCATACATGCAATTGTAATCAAAGTTTGAAATAAATTTAAGCATTTGATTCTTTGTTGAAAATGTATGTTTGAAAGCATTTCTCCTGTTTGATTGTGAAAAGTTTGCTTCCATATAATTTCCGCTGCACTACTCTTTCATTGTTCATCTTAAATCAAATACAAATCACAATCAATCCAAACTCAGATCCTAACAAGTTTATTATTTCTTTTTCCATGTCACATCGCACACACCTTAAACTATATGCAAATATTCAACATTCTAATTCTTATTACTATATATCTAAAGTCTTGAATCAATTCATTTTCTTTAATAAGTTTCAATTATTCATGAGTTTGATTTCATTTCATTTCATTTTTGAGTTTCAAATTTCAATTGAGTTTCACTCTCGTCAAAGTTAGTTCTTGTGACAGACATGTATTAACTGGAAGGGTTACGTACCGGTAGTCGGGACGTCCTGTCTAGGCTGGCATTCATATAAATCCAATTAATGGACCAGTTTGCCTACCTGGGGACTATCGATGAGAGTACCGATACCTATTTGGCCAAAGCATGTCACACCAAACGTCACGTGAACTAACAACACTTTGATATGTCAAACGTGTCCGTGTTAATTCATGGATACTATCCTAAACATCGTTTTACAACACCCCAAAATTTATTTCATTTATTGATTCACGATTTTCTTCGGGTTAAGTTGTATGTCAATGGGTAGACATATGAGGACTATGCGAAAGCTCGGTAATTGCGGGTGCACACGTAATTACGAAAGTGACGCACGGAAGTCATACTAAACCCTATGATGTGCCAAACCTATGATTTTCAATATTTTATGATGAAATATTATTTTATCGTAAGTTTTATTATTTTATTTTATTCCATGTGGTTATTATATTGTTTCATATATAAATCACTAGAAAAAAATCCTTAAATATTCCACGAGATTCTAATAAACTTTCTTTAAACAAATCACCCTAATATTTTCAAAGGGTTAGACTTTTGTTACCCTTTGATACTCCATAATATTTTCATGAGATTTGTATTCTTGAATCATGTGATTTTCCCTAAATTCCATGATTTCACAAATCTATGAATCCTAACCATCTGACCATCAATTCTCGTTATGGGCTATACATCTTACTTAAGTTGTCCCTCGCAGATGCCGCCTTATCATCATCGTTGTCGTCAACCGAGGATTTCTAGCCGCCGAATGGCAGCTTTAATAACCGAACACATGGCCACCCTTATTCCTACCATCGTCATCCAAGTTCAACGGCGCTCAACGCTCACGTCTCCTCGAATAAAATCGAAGAGGTTGAAGCTGAACCGTTCCCACCCGATAACAACCATCAAAGGAGTGAAACCAACCACGATTACGCCATACCGACTGTTCCGCTAAACCAGGTTGCCCCTAATCCTGTACCTGACAGAAAACCTTATCGGGGACATTTTCCACAATGCCCCACTTGCCAAAAACATCACCCAGCCAACACTTTGTGCCGCCTTTGCACTTATTGTGGACTTTATGGTCACTTAATCGACACCTGTCGGCGCTATAACCCTCAAACAGAACCACCTGTGGCACCATTTAATGTACAACACGTGACAACTCCATTTGACCAACCAAACACTCACCTTATAATCCAACCGTATGTCCAACCCGACATTCCACAAATGGATCAATCGATCGTACTCTATAACACCCAACTCGTTCCTTACAATCGAGACGGTCATACCGAACTAGAGGACCGGGATAACTAGAAGGCACGCGAACGAACACTCGTCTAGATCCAAGACAACTATGACGTGGTCAGCAGCACGCCGAAGTTTTATGCGATGAGTTATTGCGAATAAAATGTTTTAAGTTAAATTTTGTATGAACTAAAATGGAAATAAATAAGGATTGTTCCGAATTTCCAAGCACAAGTATAACAATTTGAATTTTGGTTATATGTTTTAAACCTTAACGAGTCGCCTAATATGAGTTTAACGTCACAACCAATATCGTAACTTATGCCCAGAGTTTAGAAAATTCAAGTCGAGGGCACATGGTGACGATAAAATTTTTCTGACCTCAAAATTTGGTTTTATAAAATAATAATAAAATGTAGTAAATATATATTGTAAATGTTCTACTTTAGGCCAAAAAATAATGTTTTCCCTGAAGTTTAGCGAAATATTTTTCTAAATAAACTAAGTTGCTTTTGTACATAAACAATTTAAAATACCAATGTGCTACACTTGGTAAAGTGTAAAAAATAGTTAACAAAATGAAATGCACGTGAGTTAAGTTAACAAAGTTATTGTTTCCTTAATTTATCTTAGAACCCTTCTACTTTTGTCCGAATCGTAATTATCGCCCGACTGTTGGGAGTGTAAATCAATGCTTCTACTTCATCTCCTCCACCATTCGACTTCACGTTTAGTTTTCCCTCATTAACGACTTTACATGCTACTCTCACTTCGTATCCTTGGCGTTCGCACTAACGCTAATCGATACAAATATCAACTCTTAATCAGTGTCGTTGATAGCTTGTGCCGTTGTCACGCTTTAGACGTTACTATTTGTCATCGTTTTCATCCTTTACTCAAAAGTTTTTTTGTATCACTATGTTATGCATTTATGATTTGTTTTCTTGCTAGTTCATGTTGTTGCAGTTTCACATCATCACTCATCACGGCTTACATTTTCCCATAATTTGTGTGATATGGGTATCGTCTCACTTATTCATGGACCGACCCTTTTCCCCATAATTATGGATGTAGGTACTGCCACCATTTAGTTGCACCCTTTTTGGGTTCGAGACTCATACATTATTTGGTTGTGGTTATTTAATTAGTAAGTTGAGTCGTCGCATAGAACCAATCAAAACCGCTAACGAAGCCAATGAAATTTGATAAGGACATGGTGGATACGCCGCTGGTACTTCCTATATATAAGTGTTCTTATCAAACTATCAAAAGCCTCGTTAGATTGGTTGAGAGAAGTTCTATTTAAGTTGTGTGTTGTCAATCATGATTCGAATAACGATGTGGATGAAAATTTGATAGAGACATGGTGGATACGTCGTTGGTACTTCCTATATATAAGTGTCTCTGTCGAATTTTCAAAAGCACGGTTAGTCTAATCATGAGAGTTTTAGTTAGTTTGTTTTGGCTTTGTCATTGGAGATTCAAATTCTATGATTTCGCTAATCTAACTCAAATTGTCACATTTTATGAGAAATACATCAAGATCCCAAGTCTTGACACAGATTGCAGTTTAGCATCACGAGTATACTTCATGACTCAGTTGCGAAATCTCCAGTGTTACTAATCATCTTTGGGACATGATTTTCTCTCCAGCTATAATAAATCCTTGATACACCAATTTTTGGGCTTCGTGATTGTAATGATCATAGAGCCTATAACTGGCTATCTTGTACATAACAGTTAACACTCTTCATTTTCTAAATCCTTGGAATTTGAAAGCGATTCCTATAATTGGGTATATAACCCTTATCAGGAACGCTACCGCCTCAATAAGTCTGCACCTTTCGATATAGCTTCGATCGAGCGTATTTTCAGCAACGTCAGGATTTGTGTGTAATACTAGTTACCTGACCTTCCTAGGAATAATCTAATCCTAAGATTTGAGTTCGTAATACTATTACTAAATCAAACCGATATCGTTTAGCCCTATGGAAGATCCTACGCCTCATCCTATACGAGCAGCTTCCTCCTAATTTCGGGACGAAATTCCCAAAAGTTGGGGAGACTGTAACATCCGTCAAAATCGGGTCTCCGAAATCCGACCCGGATTGTAAAACCGAACCCTTATCAATAAAATAAAAATAAGGATTTTAATATTGTTTTTTATTTAATCGTCACGTATCATGTTGGATTAAAACCGAATGAAAAACGTTAACTTTACAAAGAAACTTAGTTATTTTGGTTAGATTTATATAAGGGAAGTGCTAACGAAGTTAGATTGGTTAGTTAAATAAAGTTACAAGTTAAGGGGTTGTTTTTTGTAATTTATACAAACTATAAAAGTGAAACAAATCAACTAACCAGGTTAGTAAACCCATTTAACTCAGTTAGTTATCTTTATAGGGACTTAACTAACTAGGTTAGCAAACTCAGTTAGTTATTTCTTTAAGAACTTAGTTAACTAGGTTAGGTTCATTGCTAGTGTTATATAATATCTACACTAACTAGGTTAGTGTAATAAGTTAATGGAGTTAGCAGATTGCATCAACTTGAGAGACCAAAGTATCATTATGGAAACGTATAGGGGACGGGACTCGAACCCGGAACCCCTCACCAAAAGTATAGGCGCTAAACCACTGAGCCACCAGCGTACTTGTTTTACTAATGGATGTTGTTGGTTTTTAACCTGAGATTGAACTGGTTTCCATCTCCTTCCTGAAACGCGATTCAGACATGGTCCCTTCAATTTCCGAACTAATCTCTTAGTATAGTTAACGATTTGACTTCGAATTTAACTCATTAAAATCGTATTGATGAAGATTAATGTTTACTACCCCTTAATCATTCCGAAACACCTTGAAACCGATCCTTTGAAATACGAATTTAATCACCATTAAAGTATAGGTAACGCTTGATGAACATCTTTTGGGTTTTAATCAAATCGTAGAATTTACTTTCAAGCTTATACCACTCGAATCCTCTGCAAAAACTATGTAAAACCCCACTTAAATTTCTCCATTTCATCACTTCTACATCGCGAATTTAATCGAAGAACATTCTAGGGCTTGTAACTTATGCGGATGATATCTCCTTCATTTCTCAACCTTTTCAGGTGATTCCGAAGCCCAACTTGCTTAATTTTTCATTCTCTAAAAAAGCCCTCTATCAATTTCAGTGATAGAAGTCTAATTTATCCGAATTTGAATTTTAGTTGAAATTAGGGTTCTTCATGCATAGAATTTGGGGCTTTTAGATCTAGACTTGTGTTTTGATGAAATTGAAAGTATAAAATTGTTATATATCATTCTAGTGTATTGTGTGTAAATTTTGGAAATTTTTAGATATCAATTGGAATTTGGTGAATTGTTTATGTTTTAATCACTAGATAAATCGAATAAAAATACAAGATAATTTTTAAATAAATTCAATAAAAAATGTATTGGGTATTTCAGATCATATATACATTCGGGATTTTTTTATAATTTTCCTTAATTTTTGGGGAATTCATAAATATAAAATGGATATATATATATATATATATGTGTGTGTGTGTGTGTGTGTGTGTGTGTGTTTTAATTATTTAAAATACAAGATTGTCACACATAAAATTTATAAATATTCCTACTGATTTATAGAGGGTGTATAATTGTTATAGAATTTTTATATATTATTTCTATAATTTATGATAACTATTATGCAATTAAATAATGGGTGAAATTGTTATGCAAATAATTCTCATTATAAAATTATTGTTTTAAATTAAAGTTTGTAACAATCAATAAATCATTAAATCTATTATATATGATAATTAGATGTGTTCATGAACTTATTTAATTATTGGCTTTTTTAAATATTTGAAAACCATTAAAATGGTAATTTTATAATTTTGTCGTTTTAATAAATTCTAAAATATATATATAACTATTACTTTGGTTATTTCTTTGTTGAACAAATATGATTTTATATATTTCCAAGTCCCCAAATCGGAGAACCCAATTTCCTAAAATCATTAGGTTATCCTTTCATTTAGTATTTCATCTATTGGATTTGTGATTATTATTTAGATATAAACCATTCCTTTCGTGCGGTGCATTCTCGTGGATTAACTCCTCGCTACCCGTGAGTAATTTCTTCCATTTCCCCTTTTTAATCTTTTACAAATTTTGGGGTGCATCATGTTACACTTTTCGATTTACTTAACATGCTATGATCAAGTGTTACTATGTGAATGTCTTATGTGTATTCTATTATTCTATATGCTATCTGATGTCAAGTCTATTGCATGCTATTGTGTCTAGTTGATCCACGGCTGACTAGGTTCCCCACGGCCATAGGTTGTAGCCTAGTATCGCCAACAGTATTAGACTCGCTCCTCGGGGCTTGAGCCTAATGCACGCTATTATCAGGAGTCTATTTATTTTGGTTGCTTGTGTTGTTTTTTGATTGTGTATTCTTGCTTGGTAAATTTTGATTTGTGTATATGTTCACTATGTTGATGATATGAGACCATTTACACACTAACCTTGAGGTGCATGTTAAAAATATTTTCTTTTTTTTAAAGAAATAAATATAAAATTGTTTTCTATAAAACGGAGGAAATTATTCACCAACATATTTGTTGACCCAAAAATATATTTTTCTAACGTGGTGCGGGTTTTCAAAGTTCATGATCAAGTGATGTGGACACATAGCATGGGCCTTAGGAAAATAAATTGAAATCTTGATATGTTAGTTTTGAACAATGTATGAACAATTTTGATTATTATATGTTATGTGACTATTTAAATGGATATGCTTTAAATATTGAAATAATAATTAGTTGTCACGAGCTATGGGCAATCATCATGCCTCGATACCTTTCCGCTGTGGGTCGGGGTGTGACAGATAGGGAGTCCATCTCACAGAAACGTTGTATTGAGTTGACCCGTTCAACATATACTGGTAACTTTATCTCTCCCACTGTGTTCCTAGCCTCTCCACTGAACCTAACAAGCACGGTGGATTTCGAAGTGATATCCATTGGAGATACATTCATTCTTTTCAAAGTTTCTAGTTGGATTATGTTGACGGAGCTGCCATTATCCACCAATATCCTGCGTACAAAATGGTTAGCCACATATAATGTTATTACCAGGGCATCATGGTGAGGATCCTGGACAGTATCCCTGTCATCACTATCAAAAGTGATCACTTTGTCGGCTGTGAGGGTTGTCATCCTGGTTGGTCTTTCCCCTCTTTCGGCTTTAGCCTCCTTTGTATGTCTCTTGGCCGCAGAATATGAAGTCCCACAAATGTCGGATCCTCCTGAAATAAAGTTGATTATCTTGGCATTTGCAGGAGGTGATGCTGCTCGTTCAGGATCCTTCTCAGTATCCTGACCCTTATTCTTCTTTCTTCCTAGGAGATCCTTCAGATATCCCTTGCTTAGAAGATAACTTATTTCTTTTCTCAGAGCAATGCAATCCTTAGTTACATGTCCGAAATCCTCATGGAAGGCACACCATTTGGACTTATCCTTCCAATCAGCTTTTTGTTGATTCTTCCGAGGCCACCTGGCTTTGTCTCCTAGACCCTGAATAGCATACATTAATTCAGGTATATTAACAGAGAAACAGTATTCGGACAACTCAGGATACTCTTCAGGATCCTCGTCTTCAACAGCATTCACTTTCTTGTTGTCATTTCTACCATATGGCTTGGAGCGATATGGTTTGTATGAGGATTCTGACTTCCTGTTAGTTGATTCATATGTTGAGGATGCATTCATCCTTTCTTACATTTTCTTATCATCTTCCAGCCTGATATATCTCAAAGCCCTATTCCGAGCTTCATCCAAGTTCATGCAAGGGTTCATCACAAGATCTTGATAAAATTGGGAATCCTTTTGCAGTCCCATCTTGAATGCTTGGACCGCTGTAGCAACATCAAGGTGTGGGATATCCAAGGATTCCCAACTGAATTTGTTCACATAATCCCTTAGGGATTCTTGAGATCCTTGAGTTATCCTGCAGAGATCACTTATTAATTTTTCAAAACTCCTACTACAAGAAAATTGACTGTTAAATAAATTCACTAAATGAGCAAATGATGCAATCGAGTGAGGAGGAACATTCAAGAGCCATTTCAAGGCCGATCCTGTTAAGGTAGAACAAAAGCCCTTGCACAAGCATGCTTCTTTAAGATCTGGAGGGGTAGGATTGATTTCCATCCTTTCCCTATACTGGGTAATATGCTTCTCAGGATCCGTGGTTCCATCATAAAGCTTCATGTTGGGAGTTTGAAATCTTTTTGGAATTTCAGCATCACAAATAGGATGCACAAACCGGGATATCCTGTGACTATCCTGGGACACTTCAGGAATTGGCTGAACCACCCCAGGTACACTAGATATCATATCCTTTAGCTTCTGAAGTTCCCTAGACAATGTTGATGTCACACCTGCATCCTGCAAAGATCCAATACCGTTAGTAGCAAGTGTATTATTATTAGATATACTACCGATCTGAGGATTCTATCCATATCCTGAAGCATATCCTGAGCTTCTCTCAGTTGACATTCTAACTGAAGAGGGTATCTCGGGAGTGTGATTCTGGGGACGGCTAGGCACAATATTTCCCCGGTTATCTTCAGCATAAACCGCAGAACTGAAGTTCAAAGCCCTGGGTTGCAAGGGAGTGACAGTTTCCTCAGTGGGCCTGCTCGAGCTGGATTTCAAGAGTTATATTTCTCTTAAAATCATTCGGTTGGTCTCCTGCTGCTGCCTCATCTGTTCCTGTACACTACCAAACAAGGTTAGAATTTCATCATTAGAGGCCAGAATAGGGGCCGGTTCCTGAATACTCCGAGTAGGTATAATATCCTGAGGCAGTGAGGAGGTTTGCGTCCTTGATGGAGGTGGAGGAAGCACCAAACCAACTATTGCAGAAGTTGTAGCAGACACAGTAGAAGAGCTCATGCTTGATCTCATGGCTATTGCAAACAATGTCGTAAAAAGCTTGGAAAATAGAAAACCAAGTAGTGATCTTGCAAAAGTTTTTAGTAAAAATAGCACCACTTGCCCCACGGTGGGCGCCAAATTATTTTGGTCAAAAATTACCGAAGCAATTAGGTGATCAAATTAGTTAAGTGAGGTAGTGTGCTAAGAAAGTGTGTTGAAAATATGCTGATTAAGTTGTTTGCAAAAACAATTTTCAGGATACGGCTCAGGATATTGAGCTGTATCTATGATCAAACTATGAGCAAAAAGTAAAGGGGGTGACACGTGATATACGAGGAAAGCCCTTGATCAATTTAGATCGCCGGGACAAAACCTCGGGAGCTGAGAATCGCAGCTTCCTTGTTCTTCTTATTGCTTTAAACGTCAGGATACAGTGCAGGATATTGATCAGATCGCTAAGTGTTACAATGCTTGTTGTGAAGGTGATAGTTGCGATTGAGGAAAGTGTTAGAAAGTAGTGAGTGTTGTTGTGTCCTATTCGATCCGATTTATCCATCTATTTATAGCTATGAAATACAAACGAAAACTCCTATAAATGGGGGATGCTCCCGAATATTCCATAGTGAATGTTGTGGACCGAGTAAAGCGGCTTCGACGTCTTCCTTTGAACTACTTAGACCGAGTCTTCCGGAGAAAGGGTCCTCATAAACGTTGCGAGCTTGGACTCATATTCCTACACATATTTCGTTAGTGACCCTCAGGATACCATTCAGGATGTTACCAATATCCTGAATGTGTAACTCGGGGTATGAACACATATCATACAGTTAAGATATAGCTTAAGATATTGACCAGGATATAGGCTCAGAATTTCATCCATAACAATATTTAAATCCATATTCTTCTTATCGATGTAAATAAATTACTGGACAATGTCACTACTTATGAATGTATCATTAAACTTCAAGTCCAAATATAAATTGGGTGGGTCGTGTTATAGTAACTTCATTGTAGGAACCCATAGATTGGTAAAACCAATACAAGTATTATTAAAAAAATATGTAGTATTTAAATCCATATAAATTATGATGTTGAGCGTTTAAGTTTCTTATACGTTTTATCCAAAAACCAGTATTTGGTTTACGACATATAAAATCATTACCAACCTTTTTATAAACTAATGTAGGAACCAATAGATTGATAACACGAACACAAGGATGGTGACAGATCTTATGTAGTATTTAAATCCATATTCTTCTTATCGATGTAAATAAATTACTGGACAATGTGACTACGTATGTTTAAGACATTAAACTTCAAGTCCAAATATAAATTGGGTGGGTCGTGTTATAGTAACTTCATTGTAGGAACCGATAGATTGGTAAAACCAATACAAGTATTATTAAAAAATATGTAGTATTTAAATCCATATAAATTATGATGTTGAGCGTTTAAGTTTCTTATACGTTTTATCCAAAAACCAGTATTTGGTTTATGACATATAAAATCATTACAAAATAAAATCAACCAAAGCCCCCCAAATTAGGCTGCATTTTGCAATTATTTACTCATAAACCTTTCAATTATTTGTGGCCCATAAGTTGTGAACTATAAAACCATGTCAAAGGCCCACAACTTGAATCAGGTTTCTTAAATCATTATCTCATTACCAACACTATGTTTATAGTTTCCATTCCGTCTGAATCAAAGTCACGAGCAAAAATTAGCGCCAAACTCTGAAGTTACAATTTAACACCCTCTCACTTTGAAAGCAATCGATGAACAAGTAATGGTAGATTTTTCTATTCCATTTGTTTAAATCTATTCTGAAGATTTGTCTGTGTGTTGATTGTTTTATTTAGTTAGGTTTTAAATGGGGATGTTAAACTATCACTAGCGGTTCAAAAAAAAATTGATTTTTTGGACACTGATTACAATAATCAAACATATTTTCTTAATTCTTATGTGCAGTTATGGAGAGTAATAAGAATTTTATACCAAGAGATAGAAATGGTTTTCCACAGTGCAGTACCCAACAGTCTAAAGAGTCAAGGATGATAAGAAAGTCTATCCTAAATAAGCGTAGAAACCGTGGTGTGATTCAATTTGTACAGACACGTCCTATTATTGGTACACTTCGGGCCAATGTTACTCTTACTACTAACGATAATGGAGGTATCTTTTGGATGGTCATTTTTTCTAATACATATATATATATATATATGTAATGTTATATTTGCTAAAACGTATTTGTTAATTTATAACAACCAGTATCCTCCAAAGGTGTCAATGAAACGTCAACTGTTCATTACACGCCATCCACCATAAATCAGAATCAAACTGTAATGTCATTCGAATCCTCTTCTAAAAATATGGGTAAACGTTCGTTGCTACTTTTCTAATTATCTTACATACTGATTGTAAAAAATGTTAGAATTGTAAGTTTTTATAGCTGGAATTAACCAAATATCGTCATGGACAGCATGTCACACGCCCACCCAGATAGATCGAACATGTGTTAGTACGATTCCTCTGACTTCATCCAGTCTTGGTAAGTTTTTAAATTGTATTTTTTTAAGGTATGATATCAGATTTGACCTTGTGACTTTGTTTCAATTTTAGGACAATCCGAAAATGCTAATTATGGTGTTCAGGACTCTACTCTAGAAAGAGGAAACAAAGATTCAAAATGATGGATATAAGTAAATTTGATTTATCTATTGTAGCTGATGAAAGGAGGACATCTTCAATGGTTACATCTCTTGAATCGTCAAATCATAACATTGAGAGCAGCCCTCTAATGAATATTACAAACTGTATGTTGTATAGAGTTTTGTTATTTACGTTTCTCATTCATTGAAGGTTGCTCGAAGTTTGTTAACATTTGTAAATTTTCGTAATATAGTGGATCGCGTTACAGTAAGGTCACGTCGAAGTCAGATTCCAACTCCTCTGAATATTGATATTAGAACTTCTCGACGATTGTCAAGGTGTTCCGTAGTAGACATTAATGGTATGTGGTTATTTTTAACGCAAAACTAAATATAGGTTTCCGATTCACTATATTTGAGTAATGTATTGCATATCTTCCTACCTGTTGGAACCGATGTTAATGGTTATTTCTAAAATGAAATGGCAGGAAAAGAAAACTCCTACCCTGGTGAAAGGTCTAACCTTGCTGATTCCAATTCATCTGATTGTTTACCATCTTCTATCGTAAAAAAGATTTACGGAATTGCAAGAGGTACATACCCTCCTTTAATATATCAAAGTATTTTTCCAGATAATACTTTAATCTCCTAATATTTTCTTATATAATCATCTTTTTTATGCGCCTATATAAATTTGTAGAATACGTTGATCATGGAGATGCTATTTTTGTATGTTCTTACTGTCATGCAATGCTTTGGAAAGATGAAATGCTTAGGGGTAATTTGAATTCTAAGAAATCTGCTTTTTCTCTTTGTTGTTCGAACGGAGATGTTGAATTGCCTCCCTCACTTGTTCCTCCTGTATTACTCGAAAGGTTTTACAAAAGAGTTACTCCTGAAAGCCGCAATTTCATGAATAATATTCGAGCATATAACATGATGTTTTCTTTCACATCGCTTGGTGGCAAGGTTTCTAAAAGTTTTCAAAAAAGCAAAGGTCCTTATGTTTTTGGATTACAAGGCCAAAATTACCATCGCATTGGTAGTCTGCTACCAAATGAGGGTCAAGAGCCCAAATTTTCACAGCTTTATATTTATGATTCCCAAAACGAGGATTTTAACCATCAAAAGGCTGTAAGGTAAATTAAGCATTCACTAAATACTGTTTATGTTATCTGTTTTATATATATGTCTTATATATAATAATGTAATTTTCTACACAGTGTCGAGGAAGGTTCGAAAACAATCACTAAACAAGACCTTGATCTTGGCATCATATCCAGTCTTAAGAAAATGTTGGATTCTTGCAATCCACTTGTGAAGTCATTTAGAATGGTACGAGATTGTTTTAAAGAAAATGATTGGTAAAATGTAAGACTCAAGCTCATTGGAACAAGGGATAAGGATGGTCGAATTTTTAACTTGCCCACTGCTGAAGAAATTGTTGCATTAATAATTGGTGATTTTGATGGAGCATTTGATAAAAGGGATATCATAGTTCAAACAAAATCAGGTGCTCTTCAGAGAATTAGTGAGCTCCATCCCTCTTATCTTGCATTGCAATATCCACTAATCTTCCTATATGTAGAAGATGGATTTAGACTTGGTATTAAACATCGAGGTGTTTCAGTTGATTGTGATATAGTTAGGACCAGCACCACAATGAGGGAATTTTTTAGTTACAGAGTACAAGACAGAGCCAACCAATTTTCGTTGTTACTCAATGCGCAAAAGCTGTTCCAGTAGTTTTTGGTCGATGCGTATACAATGATAGAATCTGCACGGTTAGCTTACATAAAGACCCAACAACCCAAACTTAGAACTCAATCGTTTAAGAATTTAAATCAAAGTGTTGAAAGCGGAGAAAACGATGCGTCAAATTGTGGAAAACGAATTTTGTTGCCTTCATCATTTACCGGCGGAGCGAGATATATGATGCAAAAGTACCTAGATGCTATGGCAATTTGCAAAGCTGTTGGATATCCGGATCTCTTCATAACAGTCACTTGTAATCTCAATTGGCCTGAGATTTATAGGTGTTTAAAAGACAAACAGCTGAACCCTCAAGATAGACCGGATATTATCGCACGGTTATTCAAAATTAAAATCAATCATCTAATTCAAGATTTCAAGAAACATAAATTCTTTGGTGAGATACAAGCAAGTAAGTGATTGTAAAATGTTTTAATTAATTTCTCAAATAATAATTTTACTAACTGTTTTTTTGATATAATATTTCAGTTATTTATACAATCGAATTTCAGAAACGTGGTCTACCTCATGCACATATATGTTTGTTCTTAAGTGCCGACAGCAAGTTTCCAACTGCTAAAGAAATTGATTTGGTTATTAGTGCTGAAATACCTGACAAAGAGACCGATGCTGAACTTTATGAACTTGTCAAACAGTTTATGATCCACGGTCCTTGTGGTATAGACAACCATCATTGTCCATGCATGGTTAATTTAAAATGTTCAAAGAAGTTTCCGAAAAAATTTGTAGATGAGACTTTTGTTGATTATGAAGGATATCCTATCTATCGTCATCGTCAAACATCTAACACTGTAGAAAAAAAATGGTGTGCAACTTGACAACAGATTTGTAGTTCCGTACAATGCTATGCTACTCAAAAAGTATCAGTGCCACGTAAATGTTGAGTGGTGTAACCAAACAGGATCCATAAAATATTTGTTCAAATACATTAATAAGGGTCTGGATAGAGTGACAGCTTCTGTTTACCAAAGTACCACAACCGACGGGGTGAACAAGCAAAATGAAGAATAGACAAATAATCAAAATCTGACAAACAAAACAGAAGTAGATGAAGTTAAAGCATATCTTGATTGTAGATATATTTCAGCGTGTGAAGCTGCCTGGAGAATCTTCCAGTTTGACATACACTTTCGACTTCCATCTGTTAAAATATTGCCTTTTCATTGCGAAGATGGTCAGGCTATTGTTTATGACGATAATTCAAATTTGTGTGACGTAGTCAGTAACCCAACTGTGAAAATGACTGTTTACAGAATGGATGAAATGTAACCAAATGGATGCATTTGCTAGAACATTGAAGTATATAGAGTTTCCAAGACACTTTGTATGGATACGCAAAGAACGAAAGTGGATTCGTAGAAAAAGACCTTTTGGTGTTGTTGGTAGGATACATTATGTACCTCCGTCACTTGGTGCTTGTTATTTCTTGAGAATTTTATTGAATCACGTTATAGGACCAATGAGTTTTGATGATATAAAAACAGTTGATGGAAAAATTTACCATACCTTTAAAGATGCATGCTTCGCTCGCGGTCTTTTGGACGATGATAATGAGTATATAATTGCCATGAAGGAAGCAAGCACATGGTCCACTTCTGATTTCTTGCGTACATTTTTTGTAATGCTGTTGATGTCAAATTCCATTTCTAGGCCCGGTTATTTATGGACACAAACAAAATCTCTATTGTGTGAAGACATATTATATCAACAACGGAGGATTACTGGTATTCCTGGTAATTTTAAAACTTTAAATAAATTCTTAGATTCCATTCCAACTTTAATGAAATATTTACAAAATCTAATTACTAAACATTTGTTTTATTTTTTAGATTTGGTACTTCCAGAGGAAGAG
This sequence comes from Helianthus tuberosus, assembly GCA_030545235.1. NCBI lineage: Eukaryota > Viridiplantae > Streptophyta > Magnoliopsida > Asterales > Asteraceae > Helianthus > Helianthus tuberosus. The sequence continues at coordinate 130,197,259 of CM060427.1, read as the reverse complement.
ATTGAAAAGATTTGCTTATCACATATCGAAAAATTGTTACTTGCTTATGGAAGTACGTTAAGCTGCTTTTCTGACATGCCAAATGTTCCTGGCAACTACATTTCAGCAGCGAACAATCAAATGATAATGAAAGAACTTTCGTATGATCGGGCTAGCTTAAAAAAGGAACTTGCATCTTTCTTAAAATCTTTAACTGATGAACAGCAAAAAGTGTATCAAACCGTCATGAATGCAGTTGCTAAAGGAAGTGGTGGTGTTTTCTTTCTATATGGTTACGGTGGAACTGGTAAAACATTTCTCTGGAAAATATTTGCAGCTGCGTTATGTTCCAAAGGTGAAGTTGTTTTGAATGTTGCATCCAGTGGTATTGCATCACTTCTATTAGATGGCGGTAGAACAACTCATTCCAGATTTGTAATTCCGATAAACGTTAACGAGGATTCCATATGCTCTATAGAACCGCACAGTGAGCTAGGAGGCTTAATAAAAGAAACTAAGATGATAATCTGGGATGAAGCGCCAATGACACATAAGCATTGTTTTGAAGCTTTGGATAGAACAATCAGAGATATAGTCCATTCCAGTAATCCGTCCTTGCATTCCAAGCCTTTTGGCGGAAAGATAGTCCTTTTTGGCGGTGATTTTAGACAAATCCTTCTAGTCATTCCAAAAGGTACCAGAAGCATGATTGTAAATTCTTCATTGAATTCTTCTTATATATGGCAGGATTGCCAGTTACTCAAACTAACTGAAAACATGAGGTTAAAAGTCGGTAAAACAACAAGTAATCTTCACGAGACCAAGGAATTTGCTGAATGGATTTTACGCCTTGGTGATGGTCTACTTGGTGATCCAAATGATGGAGAGGTGGAGATTGAAATTCCAGATGATCTACTTATACTTGATGAAGTCAATCCTATATCTTCATTGATCTCATTCACATATCCAGATATGCAAAACTTTTTGTGGGATTCAAATTACTTCCAACAAAGAGCCATTCTTGCTCCCACAAATGATGTTGTTGATTCAATAAATACAGAACTGTTAAATAGTATCGTTGGTGAAGAGAAGATATATCTCAGTTCGGATTCTTTATGTGAGACTGAGCAACAAACCGACCTTAACATGGCATTGTTTCCTCCGGATGTGCTAAACAAAATGCATTTGTCAGGATTACCTAACCATAAATTGGTTCTTAAGGTTGGAGCTCCGGTAATGTTACTTAGAAACATTGATCAAACAAATGGTTTGTGTAACGGTACACGGCTTCAAGTAACAAAACTTGGAAAACTTTTAATCGAAGCAAAGATTATTACCGGAAATAATATAGGTCATCATACTTTGATTTCAAGATTGAAAATGACACCAAGCGATAAAAGATTATCGGTGAAAATTGCACGAAGACAGTTCCCACTATCTCTATGCTTTGCAATGACCATCAACAAAAGCCAGGGACAATCACTTGTGTAACACCCCATTGAACCGTTCTCACTAGCTTGACAGTGCCTGCCTTAACTTTCGGGATGAAAGTTCCAAAAACTTGGGGATAATGTGACACTTTGGGTTTTCCCGAGCAACCTGTGTATATTAACTAGGCGTGTACGTATTATATTAAATGAAAATTCATGGATTATCGTGACACACTATGTGATACGTGTATTAGACTATGTGTATGTAATATATATATATATATATATAGGTACTAGTGAACCGAAACCAAGGTTCCGACTCGAGACCACCTAGTCTCGAGTCGAGACCGCCGACTTGCAATCTGTGGGCCGCCAACCCACAGGGGTAACCTAGCCCAACACACAAGGACCCGACTCGAGACCACTCGGTCACGAGTAAACAGCAGACAGTTGGGGCGGTTGGGCCGTGCACCCCTAAAGCAACGCTAAACGAAACTCTATCACTTAAGTCCTCACTTCTTAATACCGATTAGTCGTCGGGGCCTGGCGAATGGGTTATTAGTTGATAGCGCTATTTAGGTCTAACCAGCCTCACACCGACCCTTGTTACTGGGAACGGGAGTGAACTAATGTACTCAAGCAAAACCGTCAATGATGATAGAACATTGACAAACGGGGCACCGCGAAAACGTACGGTTAAGTAGTATTCGGTATTGTAAAAATAGTTTAGTAGCTTACTTATGGGGTAGCTCCCCATGGCATGTATAAATGAGTAAATTAACTGGTGAAACAAGTTTTTGGTAATTAAAAACTGGACAAACTCATGGACTCGCCAACATTTTTGTTGATACCCTACTGCATGCTTTGCAGGTAACCAGTGACTCAGGAGCTTGCAGCTTGGGGAGGTGTAGTGGTCGTCTAACCCATGTGTTAGGTTCTAAATAAACTTGAACTATGAACTTTGTTTTAAATTGTTTTGTCTATGCTTCCGCTACTTACTTAAACTGTTATTTGAACATAAACTTTTTAACTTTAAACTGTGATATTTATTAACCATTATGGTTGGTGAATATTATTACTATTAACCAATGCTCAGTATAATTGGTGGCTGGATCCTGGTCAGTCACGCCTCCAAGCGGTGGTACTCCGCATGTGGATTTTGGGGGTGTGACAGATTGGTATCAGAGCCATTGGTTATAGAGAACTTGGTTTTAAAAATGAAATATTTTTGAGAAAAACCAGACAATAACCCGTGACTCGTGACGACACTACACTCCAAGGGCAAGACTCAACCTATTAGACCTCCTAGCTCGGACTTGTGTTTTACTTGCTTGCTTACTTTATGCTTTTTGTTCTGCTATACATACTAGTGTGCCTAGTTAGATAGATACACATCTCTCTTCTATCTCATTCTCGCTACGCTACGACATCACACTCATAACATGTTTTCTGGTTATGAAGAAAATGAGCGGACGCGGGAGAGGAAACATTAACATGACTCAGGCCCAACTCACTGGCCTAATCAACACGGTGGCTGCCGCTTTCGCAGCTCACCCTGGAGGTAAACTCGTTGTGTTAGGTTGTTTAGATCCTACCCCCGCCTAGTCTTTTCGCCTCTAAACCTATTCGCTTCGTTTCTCACGACAGGTCAGCATGCGCCTGCGCAACCACGTGTTTGCACATTCAAAACGTTCATGGACTGCAAGCCTCTTCCTTTCAATGGCACTGAGGGTGCCATAGGTCTTCTGCACTAGATTGAGAAGGCCGAAGCCGTTTTTGCTGTCTGCGAGTGTCCCCCTGCTAATTGGGTGAAGTTTGCTACTGGTACGCTTGAAGGAAACGCGCTTTCATAGTGGAAGGCACAGATTCAGATGCTTGGTTTGGAAACTGCTAATGCTACTGCATGGGAGGATTTCAAGGACATGATCAAGGAAGAGTATTGTCACAGGGATGATATCCACAAGCTCGAAAACGAGTACTTTGAGCTCAAGATAGTTGGATCAGAGATCGAGGCCTACACCAAACAGTCCAACGACTATGCTGCTTTGCCCAAACATGTCTCGACCTGCTTATTGAAGGATCGAATTGTACATCAAAGGATTGGCCCCAAAAATCCAGAGCCACGTGACCTCAGCCAACTTCACTACCATTCAGCCAATCGTCCGTCTTGCTCACAAACTCACTGATCAGGCTGTGGAACAGGGCAAGTTGCCCAAAAGGATCAGTGCTACTGCTGGAACTTCTGGCGATAACAAGTGTAAGTGGGAAGGAAATCAGAGCAAGGATGCTAACCCCACTCAGACCCCAGTCCAACAAAGGAAAACTGAAAGCAACAAGGGCCCTCAGCAACAGGGTGGCTATCGGGGAAACCACCCTAAGTGTAACAAGTGTAACCGACACCACAATGGGGCATGTAGCAAAGGTCATTGCCAGCGGTGCAACAAGATGGGGCATGAAGCCAAAGACTGCAGAAGCCAGTTTCCAGCTAGGCAGAATCAGCAACAACCACAACAACAACAGCAGCAAGGAAACAACCGTGTATGCTATAAGTGTGGAGCAACAGGGCATATGCGAAGGGATTGCCCTGAACTGAACCAGAACTGCAACAACAACCAGGGAGCTGGAAACAACGACCAAAACAACAACAATGCTGGGAATGGTGCAAGAGGAAGGGTTTTTGTGATTGGAGCTGGAGAAACAAGGAATGACCTTAACGTCGTGGCGGGTAAGTTCCTACTCGATGATTGTTATGTTTCTGTATTGTTTTATTCTGGAGCAGATGCTAGTTATGTATCCCTACGTATTAGTAAGAAGCTTAAGCGCACACCTAAGACGTTAAGTTCTAAGCATGTCATCAAATTAGCAAATGGTAGAAACATCGAGGCCTCACACGTCATCAGTGACTGCAAACTAGAATTGTCGGGTCAGACTTTTAGCATCGATCTTTTCCCCGTCACTCTCGGAAGCTTCGACGTCGTCATTGGTATGGATTGGTTATCCAAGCATCAAGCTGAAATTCTCTGCCAAGAGAAATTTGTTCGTATTCCCCGCCCTACTGGCAAACCCCTTATCGTTCAAGGTGACAAGGGTGGAGCTGTCACAAGAATCATCTCATTCTTAAAAACCCATAAGTGTTTACGAAAGGGGCACACCGCTATCTTAGCACTTGTCACCGACACCCAGGAAAAGGAAGAGAGGATCAAAGATTTTCCAGTTGTACGCGACTATCCTGAGCTATTCCCTGAAGAACTACCTGGACTCCCTCCTCACCGTCAGGTCGAATTCCAAATCGAGCTAGCTCCCGAAGCGGCACCTATAGCTCGTGCGCCTTACCGATTAGCCCCCGCCAAACTAAAGGAACTTTCAACACAGCTACAAGAACTATTGGACAAAGGATATATCCGTCCCAGTTCGTCACCCTGGGGAGCACCAGTGCTTTTTGTCAAGAAGAAAGATGGCACATTCCGCATGTGCATCGACTATCGTGAGCTGAACAAGGTTACCATCAAGAATCGTTACCCCCTTCCACGTATCGACGATCTATTCGATCAATTGCAAGGATCGAGCTATTACTCTAAGATTGACCTGCGATCAGGTTATCATCAGCTGAGAGTCCGTGACGAAGACATCTCCAAAACTGCGTTCAGGACACGTTATGGTCATTACGAGTTCCTCGTCATGCCATATGGAATGACTAACGCGCCTGCGGTATTCATGGATCTCATGAATCGCGTGTGCAAGCCTTACCTCGACAAGTTCGTGATTGTGTTTATTGATGACATCTTGATCTACTCGAAAAGTCAAGAGGAGCATGAACAACACCTGTGTCTTATTCTCGAACTCCTTCGCAATGAGCAACTGTACGCCAAATTCTCGAAATGTGACATCTGGCTTCGAGAGGTTCGCTTCCTTGGACACGTGGTCAATAAGGACGGAATTCATGTCGATCCATCTAAGATCGACTCTATAAAGAATTGGCCTACTCCTAAGACACCGACCGAAGTTCGCCAGTTCTTGGGATTGGCAGGATACTATCGTAGATTCATCAAGGGATTTTCGAAGATCGCTCAACCCCTTACGACTCTCACCCAGAAGGGTACCACTTACAAATGGAATGACACTCAGGAGTCTGCTTTTCAGAAGCTAAAGGATAATCTCTGTAGCGCTCCTATTCTCTCGTTACCTGAAGGTACCGACGACTTTGTGGTTTACTGTGACGCTTCTATCCAAGGACTCGGTTGCGTGTTGATGCAACGCGAGAAAGTCATTGGTTACGCCTCGCGACAACTCAAGACCCACGAACGGAACTACACGACACATGATTTAGAATTTGGAGCTGTGGTCTTCGCACTCAAGATTTGGAGACATTACTTGTACGGTACCAAGTGCACGATTTACACCGATCACAAGAGTCTCCAGCACATAATGGATCAAAAGGAGTTGAATATGAGGCAACGCCGATGGGTCGAACTCCTAAACGACTACGAATGCACGATTAAATATCATCCAGGCAAGGCTAATGTTGTAGCCGATGCCCTCAGCAGGAAGGAAACCAAACCTAAGCATGTTCGTGCTTTACAGCTCACCATCCACTCGAACCCCCCTAATCAGATCCGAAACGCTCAGGTTGAAGCATTGAAAGCCGAGAACATCAGGTCTGAGTCCCTACGAGGATCGAGACAATGGTTAGAACAAAAAGAAGACGGTGCTTACTACGTAACCGGGCGCATATGGGTCCCCCTTTATGGAAATTTACGCGAGCTCGTGATGGACGAAGCCCATAAGTCCCGTTACTCAGTACATCCTGGTTCGGATAAGATGTACCACGACTTAAAGACTACATATTGGTGGCCTGGCATGAAAGCCCATATAGCAACATATGTCAGCAAATGTTTGACTTGCACGAGAGTCAAGACTGAGTATCAGAAACCATCGGGCCTACTCCAACAACCAGAGATCCCGAAATGGAAATGGGAGCAAATTTCCATGGATTTTGTTACTGGCCTGCCTAGATCTCAACGCGAAAATGACACTATTTGGGTGATAGTGGATCGATTGACCAAGTCTGCACACTTTTTGGCTATCAAAGAAACAGAAAAGTTTTCAACCTTGGTAGACATTTACTTAAAGGAAGTAGTTTCAAGGCACGGAGTGCCAACCTCTATTATTTCTGACCGAGATGCACGTTTTACTTCTGAGTTGTGGCAAGCTATGCACAGATCCTTTGTCTCACGTTTAGACATGAGCACAGCTTATCATCCATAAACGGATGGGCAGTCTGAACGCACCATCCAAACCCTAGAAGACATGCTTAGGGCATGTGTGATCGATTTTGGTAAGGGTTGGGAGAAGCATCTACCGCTAGTGGAATTCTCGTATAATAACAGCTACCACACCAGCATTCAGGCAACACCCTTCGAGGCATTGAACGGTCGTAAATGCCGATCACCTCTTTGCTGGGCGGAAGTTGGCGACAGCCAGATTACAGGCCCAGAACTGGTGGTGGACACAACGGAAAGGATTGCCCAGATCAGGCAACGCATGGCGGCAGCTCGTGACCGTCAGAAAAGTTACGCTGATAAGCGTAGGAAACCACTAGAATTCCAGGTCAGTGACCGGGTTCTACTTAAAGTCTCACCCTGGAAGGGTGTGGTTCGTTTTGGTAAACGGGGCAAGCTAAATCCGTGATATGTTGGACTGTTCGAAATTACCGAGAAGATCAGTAAAGTTGCTTATAGATTGAACCTGCCAGAAGAACTGAGTGCGGTGCACAACGTCTTTCACGTGTCTAATCTAAAGAAGTGTCTGTCAGATGAAACACTCATCATTCCTTTCAAGGAACTCACTTTTGACGAACAGCTACACTTTACTGAGGAACCGATTAAGATCACGGATCGAGAAATCAAAACACTCAAACGTAGCCAGATACCTCTTGTGCGAGTTCGTTGGAACTCACATTGTGGCCCAGAGTTTACCTGGGAGCGGGAGGACCAGATGAAGCGTAAGTATCCCCAGTTGTTCCCAAATGAAACTCCCAGCACTGAAGCTACAACCGGATTTCGGGACGAAATTCCAAACTAACGGGGGGATGATGTGACACCCCGTTGAACCGTTCTCACTAGCTTGACAGTGGCTGCCTTAACTTTCGGGACGAAAGTTCCAAAAACTTGGGGATAATGTGACACTTTGGGTTTTCCCGAGAAACCTGTGCATATTAACTAGGCGTGTATGTATTATATTAAATGAAAATTCATGGATTATCATGACACACTATGTGATACTTGTATTAGACTACGTGTATGTAATAAATATATATATATATATAGGTACTAGTGAACCGAAACCAAGGTTTCGACTCGAGACCACCTAGTCTCGAGTCGAGACCGCCGACTTGCAATCTGTGGGCCGCCAACCTATAGGGGTAACCTAGCCCAACACACAAGGACCCGAATCGAAACCACTCGGTCTCGAGTAAACAGCAGACAGTTGGGCCGGTTGGGCCGTGCACCCCTAAAGCCACTCGGAATCCAGTTAGGGTGCACCATCTTGTATAAAACCCAAAACCCACACTCACTCCCACACACACACTCTCCTACTCTCTCTCTCTCCTTCACTAAAACCCTAAAACATCACCACAATCCTCCTCCTCACCTCTCGGATCAAACCGGCGAAAGATTATCACTCGGGAGCTCCTCCATCAATCCTTCACATCTTCACACTTTGGAGTTCTAGCCGGTTAGTGTTTTGTTGTGGTACAAAATGTGCCTTGTGCTTTGAATGATTTGCATTATAATGAGATGCTTCTTTGATAAATATATGCATGATAAGTGTTTACTTGTTTTGAATAAATAAGGATGTGCGTGGCTTAGTGGGTTTAGGATCGGCTGAACCATGCTAGATAGTGTAGGACTAATAGTGTTTTGATGATAATATGCAAGACGGTTATGATATATAAGAGTGTGTACTCATGTTCCAGATCCGGGGGTTATATGTTGTTGATGATCCATGAGTTGTACGTTAATTAGGGATGATATGTTAACATGAATACTGATTTACTTTGATTAAATATGTTTGCTTGTGATGAACAGTTTGAATGAGCGATGAACATTTAAAAATGTTTAAAATTGTGATGTTTGATCTGTTTTGATTAAGTTTTAGACAACAAAACATGTTTGTACATTTTCATTGGATAGTACACAAAAACATGAAATTAGAATTCTATTGGTTAGTACAAGTGCTGCAGGTGTACCAGAAGCATCAGATGCGCGAGTCGAGACCCCCGGTTTCGACTCGAGACCATCAAGTGATAACTCGAGACCGCAGCGTTTGCGACTCGATACCTTGACCAAACAACTCAAAACAGACTTCAGGGACTCGAGACCAGTAAGGTCTCGACTTGAGATCTCATTGTCTCGACTCCAGACTGGACTCGAGACCTCTGAGGTTGTGACTTATGCCTACACTACTCGAGACCCGAAGTCCATGACTCGAGACCTCCTGGTTGCGACTTGAGACCGCATGTTCTCGAGTCGAGACCACCTTTTCTCGACTGGGCTGCTTGCCTTAGTTATTGGGCCACAATGTGTTTTGGTTTGGGCTGCCTGTTGACTGGATTATGTGTTAACTGTTACTGTTTAACTGTGCAATTATTAGAGCAGGCCCAATAACTCAAAACTGTATGCATACTATGTGTTAGATACGTGTAGGATATACGTGACTTCTTTACACCCAAACCTAACCCATACTGGTAACCATGTTAGGACGTGGTGACCAGCATACTTGACCAAGTAAACTGTCTTCCGAGCAACCCAAGGTGAGTTCACAACTATTAAAGCATGCGTTCCCAGTGGTTTAGGAAACGGAATCTTAAACAACGCTATCCCCTCGTAAGGGATACAAACTTACTTTTCTCCCATATATGGGACCCTTAGTTAATTACTGTTTATACGGAATGCAACAAGCAATGCTAAACGAAACTCTATCACTTAAGTCCTCACTTCTTAATACCGATTAGTCGCTGGGGCCTGGCGAACGGGTTATTAGTTGATAGTGCTATTTAGGTCTAACCAGCCTCACACCGACCCTTGTTACTGGGAACGGGAGTGAACTAATGTACTCAGGCAAAACCGTCAATGATGATAGAACATTGACAAATGGGGCACTGCGGAAACGTACAGTTAAGTAGTATTCGGTATTGTAAAAACAGTTTAGTAGCTTACTTATGGGGTAGCTCCCCATGGCATGTATAAATGAGTAAATTAACTGGTGAAACAAGTTTTTGGTAATTAAAAACTGGACAAACTCGTGGACTCGCCAACATTTTTGTTGATACCCTACTGCATGCTTTGCAGGTAACCAGTGACTCAGGAGCTTGCAGCTTGGGGAGGTGTAGTGGTCGTCTAACCCATGTGTTGGGTTCTAAATAAATTTGAACAATGAACTTTGTTTTAAATTGTTTTGTCTATGCTTCCGCTACTTACTTAAACTGTTATTTGAACTTAAACTTTTTAACTTTAAACTGTGATATTTATTAACCATTATGGTTGGTGAATATTATTACTATTAACCAATGCTCAGTATAATTGGTGGCTGGATCCTGGTCAGTCACGCCTCCAAGCGGTGGTACTCCGCATGTGGATTTTGGGGGTGTGACAACTTGAACGTGTAGGGCTATATCTTCCACGTCCGGTTTTTAGTCACGGACAACTATACGTTGCTGTATCTCAAGTAAAGAGCAGGAGTGGTTTGAAGATTTTGATATGTGACAGGGGAAAACAAGTGTGTAAAACCACAACTAACGTTGTCTACAAAGAAGTTCTACAAAATCTATAGTTGTTGTAGAAATATCATTTTGGATAGAAGTCTTTTTCATGTATGAAGGAATATGGTTTGATCTTTTGAATATCCTATAAACATGTTTCTTATATCTAATAATAATGGATGTTATTTTAGTGTATTGTTTTAAAAAATAGTATACATGTTTAAAATGGGATAGTTTTAACAGTTATAACACAATGAAAGACAAATAAGAATAACATATATATAAAACACAAGGAATAAAAAATGGAAGTAATACTTCCATTCGTTAGTCATTAGGAACCACTACATGTTTTTAATACATTGTTTCAAAACTGCCGGTTTCAACTATTACAAAAGACTTTTAAGTTGTAGGATCGGATTGTGACCCAAACGAGTCGTTCAGAGGAGTTTTTATCTGTTTCAGAGGCGGAAACTAAGAAACAGACTTTGAAACAGCTTGCAAATCACTTTAAACAGCTTTCTGATTGATATAACAATGATTACAATCACAGGATAAACCGGCAGCACCTCGGTATCCAAATTCACAACTGTTGCAAATGATTCCGCTCGAGCTCCTATTTATAGGCAAGAGGTTCCGCTTGAAGATGACAAGATGCATTTCAAGCGGAATCACCTCCTTCAAGCGGAATCAGCCTTAATTACACTTAAATCTGCTATTTTCTCGTACTACGTGCCCTGATCTAACATATCTAGTACAAGACTCGATACAAGACGAAGTCGACAGATGTATACACCAACAGACTCCCCCTCAGATGTTGACGAGTCTTCGGTGTCGAGTCTTCTCATCTTCAATCTTTATCAGTCTTTGGGCCTTTTCCAAATCCTCTTTCCTTTTGTCAGCACCAACACGCTCCTCTTCGAACCAATCCTTCTTTCGGATATCTTCAGACTCCCCCTTTCGATGTACCGGGATCACAATCTGGAATTTTCGTTCTAGGATCGAGACCTGGCTCTATACTCAGATTCAGAGTCTTCAGGTATCGAAACCTGGCTCTCTATCACTTTAGCTTCAGAAGCCAGTCTATCCTGCACATCCTCTACCCAACAAAAAATTTCACAAATTTAACATTTTATAAATTTATCTACCAACACACTTTGCTTATCACTTGTAAAGCAACTCTCAAAATGATCTATCATTTATAGACTCTAATGAACCACTTGCACGAATAGAGTTTCTATTTTCAAAAACTTTTCTCATTTAACCATAAACTTCCCTCGCCACATGCTCATCATGTCTAGCACTTGGAATTTTGAAAATCAGCCATCAATACCAGTCGTCGAAAATCTTTTTGAATTTTTCAAAAATTTATGCTAAAACACACTGAAAATATTTTTGGAATTTTGACAAGATGAAATGCAGTAAAGAAATATTTACAGACACTATTTTTGTGAGTTTGTGTAAGAGGATCATATCAGTTTTTAAGACAAATCACAAGCACCGTTAAGCTTTAAACATGTTAAGCTCTAAAAAGTTCACATAGATTGACTATATTGTTTTCCACTTAAACTCAATCTAAAAACTTTCGAAATGCTTACCGATACGTTAAGGTATATTAATTTTTGCACTAAATTCTTATGGACCCCACGATCTCAGCATATCCCCTCATCATGCAATACACTGACACAAGTAATGCCTTTAAACTTTCATCAACTGTGATTTGTGCGAAAACAAAGCAGAATGTTTAAACATTAACAATCAGGTCGATACTTCCGTATATGCAGAGAAAGTCCAATGTTTAAACAAAATAAGAAAGTAGAAACAAGTTGAAGTTGTTTAGGCTTTAACCACCAGGTCGATACTTCCGTATACGCAGAGGTGATCCAAAGCTTAAACGAAACACCAAAGAAAATAAAGCAGAACGTTTAGGCAATAACATCCAGGTCGATACTTTCGTATACGGAGAGGATGTCCAATGCTTAAACAAAATAAAGAAATAAAACAAGTTTAAATCTTTGCAAAATAAATGCACAATCACAGCGACTTTTCAGCAAAGTTGTGAAATTTCACAAACTTAACCAGTTTTATGTCTTTCGACAATCAGCGATTACTAAGTAGGCGCACAATCAAGAAGGACAAAACTAAGTACTATGCTTTCGACCGCGTTTTCCACTAGAACTAGGCTTTTTCATTTAGGTTTGTATCGTTATCGCAAATCTACTAGTCTAGCTGAGCCTATCGTCACATCTTTAGTGAGACCGTTTATCACTTTTAGACTTCACATTTCTATAGCGTACTGTGATAGTCCACTGATGTACTATCATTTCCTCTTTTACACAACAAAACTCATTTTTTAAAATTTTTCAAATGTTTTTGGTTTTTATAGATTTTATCATGTTTTTGTATTTTTCAAATTTTCAATTGTTTTTGGATTTTCTGAAATTCTTACTCCCCATAAAATTCAAACACATTTAAAGAAATTGAAAACAAACTGTACAAGTAACTTGACAACTGATATCAAATCGCATCAAATCGCCATCCACTTGGCATAAAACAATCCGAACTCCCCCTCACAACAAAACTATTTTCTCATTTAGATTTCAAAACACTTAAGTTTGTTTTAATCAAAATGATTGTTCCGGAAAATAAGTTTTGTCAAAGACCATTTCTAGGTTTGGGGTTCATCATCATCACATTGTTTATCATCAATTCACATGCAAGATTACATCAAGTTCAACTTAGTGACCTTGATTAATCACTTGACATCACATGTAGGTTTTCATATAACAAATTCAAATACCAATAAATATGCCGATTCCTGCTCTACACTTACCAACCTGAGAGCTCTGGCAAGTCACAACCTGTAAAATATAACAATTTTAAGATTCATTTACACGATCAATTTTTAAGAAAGGTGCCGATTCATGTTCCATGATTACAAACTTGGGAACTCCGGCAAGTCAGGTTTTTTTAGTTAAAGAAAATGTCCACCCAAGCCTGGCCAGCCTTGGGTGAAACCAACTCATCTGCAATTGGGGTGTAAGTTGCTTTCTTTGTAGCATAGAAATCTTTTACCCCTTTAACCTTTCTATCAACCATCTTTCCAAAAATTTTCTTTACATTTCCATTAAAAGTTTTCTCAACATCAAATTTATCCTTTTCAGAATAAAATTGATTCGAGATTTCAACTTTCCCAATCTTTTGTTTAAAATTCTCAGTCCTCAATGGTGGAAAGTTCTCATCATCCATTGGAGGAACTGAGTTTTCATCACTCTCATCAAATTGTGGCTCCTCTGATTTTGTGGAATCAGATTCATCGCCAGATTTTACACTTGATTTCTTAACAACCCAAGCTTGGTTGTCAAGATTTCCTCTTCGTTTGTAAAACCTTTTCGAACACTCACCAACTTCATATGTTGAATTTTTAAACACTTTAAATTTCTCAGTTTGTGGTTCGGTTTTATCAACAACTATCTCTTTCAATTTAGTAGAAACTTCCTGTTTTGTGTTGGTCGCTTTTGGACAGTTCCATGCAATGTGACCATCTTCATTGCATCTAAAACAGGTTCTTGTTTCTTTTCTCTGATAAGCTCCATTCTTTTTCTTTTCAGCAAGAAATTCCTGGTTTGATTGTCTCTAGAATGGGCTTTTTGCTTCTTCTTCCGAGCTTGTTCCTGAAACAAATTTTGTATTTTTAGAAATTTTCTAATTTTTATAATTTTCAAATGGAATAAAACCCAATCCTTTCTTTTTGAAATTACCGTTATGGTTTGGTTTCTTTTGAAAACCAGGACCAGAACCGTAACTTTTTTTCTTGTTTAAGCGTTGTTGAACTCTTGAAGTGTATTTTTTAGGTTTTTCTTTAAGATTTAAATCTTTTATTTCAGAAATATTAATTTCTGTCATTTTGAAAACCTTTTTGATCTTTTCAAATTGAACACTTCTTATTGGAAACTCTTTATCAAAATATAATTTGTTAGACTCATTCAAAGTGTATGCAACTTCAAATGTTTCGTCATTCAAATTAGATTTTGACAACAAAAATTCTTTACTATACACCCGTTTTCCCGATGATTTTGAACTCTTGACGGATGAACTCGAACTCCCGATAGATAGACACGAACTTTCGGACTCGGATTTTGACTCTGACTCCTCATCCCTATCCAACACCTGATCGATCACCATTTTTATTAACTCTGACTCATGATCTATGTCAGACGCTGTGAATGTGATGTCAATATTTTCTGGTAACATGTCGGTTATCTTAGATTCTAACTTTATATTGACTGTCTTTTTTACTTGTTCCTCATTCGGTTTTCTAGGTGAATACCCTTCCCAAATCGGAGACGGACACTTATTATAACAGACACTCTGTTTCTGACCAGTATCCTTTTTCTTCGGCTTCTTGTCTTCAAACGCTTCAAAACCTGTGACAGTTGGATAAATTCGGTCAATTAAGTAATCAGAACTTGTATAACTTCTCAACAATCTTCTGATTCTTTCATTTTCAACTGTTTCACTATCCAACTCGTTCTTCCATTTCGCACATTCTTCAATGTAAAAATTTATCTCTTTCTGCTTTGACATCATTGTTGCATTCATCATCTTCAAAGCATCCTCTCTTTCTAAATTAGTTTTCTGCAAACTATTCACAGTTCTGTTTAACACATCGTATGACTCTTTCAATTTTTTCACATCAAACAACAACTTTTCCTTCAAGTTTTCTGATTCATTAAACCTCTCGTCTTTTTCTTCACATTGTTTGCAAGATACTGACCCAAACAACCATTCAGTCAAACAAGAAACAAAAAACGTTGTTTCCATACATCATAACATTAACTGCACCAGCCGTACAACCATTCAGTCAAACAAGAAAATACCTTTACCCATCACGAATTTAAGGGTAAATTCTTCACGAGGAACCATCTTTTTATCCTTCACAAACTTCTTCATGTTTTTTATGTAAAACCGACCATCCGGAGACTCGATTCCAACTCGAACATCCCAAACATTACCATCAGCATCTGCAATCTTTAAACACCTATTCTTATCCAAGCCAATTTTTAGCAAGATTTTTTTAATGCACTATAACAAACAACAAATTATGTTAAGAAAGATAATATTATGATATGGTTAATACATCCTAAAGTCCTGTTAGTACTTTTTGGTTACAGAAACTTACAAAATGATTGTCCACACGGAAAACTACTGGAATAGTTTCGTCATTCATGGTTACAGGGAGCGTATTAGCTTCTGTGCCGTTGGTAACCTCATCCACATCTTCAGCATCAGAAATACTGATAACCTCTTCTTCATCTTCTTGCTTAACACCGTCATATAATTCCGGCGGCAACACTAAATTAGCATTCTTGGAACAATTGAAAATGAACATATCAAAAGTATGTAGATCAATCATTTCAAACACAAGCATATGCTCATCACTTATTGACAATTTCTTCTTAATCTGATCCCATCCAGTTGTTATGTAAAGCTGATTGTCAAAAACTTCCATTCGAACAAACACTTTATGCTTCCCAGGACCTCTAATAACTACCGGATAGTTTGGAATGGTATTGTCCATCTTGTGATGTACAAATAAACGATTGATATGCTTCAACGAAAAAAAAATAAATATTAGTAATATATATACTAAAAATAAATAAATAACAAACCATAATCAATATAATGAATTCAGATTGTGAAGTACATACCATAGCATCAGGTTTATCAAAATCACCATTTGGTCTGTAGTAAAAATAATCAGATGGAGCAAATTCAATATTGTCATAGAAATAAAATATTCGGAAACTTGATAATGCTTCTTCATACTGAAATACCAGCCACGATCCAGATTGTAGTTTCAAAGTTTCAACCACAGAATACCACCCATTGTAGAAATAACAGAAGTTTGCTAACTCATGTACCTTCACTTCAAAGACCTGGCCATTCGTTGTCCGCACTTTCACAAAACCCGATGGATAGTTAAACTCTGTTATCCATTGTTTATATTTTTTTTGGCAGAACCTATGTATAAATAAATTAAAATTAGAAATTGTGTAATATGATATTATAAAGAAAACTAACTTTATCATAACCGAGAGTAGGGTACTAACCAAACATTTTCTTTGGTTGTCCTCCATGTAACAAGCAAAGCCATACATCCTTATAACTTTGAACTATCAAATAAAATGATAAGAATACAAACAAAGACTTGAAAACACAAATGTATCATCTAAACTACGATAGTGCTGATAATGGTTGAATATGAATGAACTCGATATTGATTAACAATGGACAACTTGTATTAACGTTCAGCTAGCTCATTGATTGAATAATAAAAAAAAAACTCATGTTGCTAATCAATCCAATCTACTGTTTCTAAACCATACTCAATCTACTTTTGAGTCCAATATATTGTTCCTAACTCACACTCAATCTACTGTTCAATCCAATCAACTGTTGACTAATCCCCTGTTGCTAACCAATAATCCAATCTACTGTTCCAACCCAAAATTATATATCTAATCTTTTTCAATGTCAAGAACACAAACTGAAACTATAATAAACAACATATTCTTACAAAATTTTGATACAAAATCTTTATACAAAATCTTTATACTAAGCATCATAATCTTACAGATTTTGATTATTTCTTCATATATCATTTCTGACATTTGTTGTTTTAAAAGGTCAACTAACAAAAATTTAGCCCATTACATAACAGCCACCCATATGTAGATTACAAACATTTTTCAGCAAATATCATCCCATACATAATCTTACAAAATCTTCATACAAAATCTAATAAAAAGTCAGTTTTAACATTGCCCTAAATGAGGTGAAATAAAATAATTTGACAAACACTATAACTATTAACTTCAATCGATCATCAATGGCTACAACTATTAACTTCAATCAATCATCAATATGAAAATCAGAAGTATAACACATAGAACAAACACCCAAGAACCGAACATAGAGGAATGACTGATCAAACATCAAACATACAATCGTGGTATAATAATTACCAGAAGAAAAGACTTTAGAAGAAGAAACTGTTCGATTGATGTATATAGATTACCTGTGGATTGTCTTGGCAAAGACCTTGATAAAACCTGTCTGTTCGTTCTCGCAATTTAGTTCCGGAAGACATAAATGTTCGTTTGAATGTTTGTTTAGGGCTATATTTCAAACACAAGTTCTAATGGGCTTCAACCCACAAGCCCATTGACAGCTTCTAATGGGATTCAACCCACAAGCCCATTCTGAAATTGGAATATTTACAACCTAAACTGAATAGGCCTTTTATTGAATTATACAATAACAATGGACCTTTACTGAATATTACACTAACAATGTGTCAAAAAAATTAAGGTCATATATAAGAAGTTATATTAGACAACATAAAACTAGGTCATGCTTTCATTTTAGACAAAATATTATCAATTACTTACCTTATTTTCTATATCAAACATGTACACTAAAACAAACTGTCTTTAACATTGTTTTATAAAGATATGTAACTAAACACAAAGAATTTAAATAATATATTATAATATGTTTTTTAGTATTTGATTCTGGTTGTTATTAAACAAACCTGTGTATTCACACGGGTGTACAACTAGTATATATAATATCAGTCTCCTTTTCTCAGTTAATCCCATTTATTCAACCAACCTCATCACCACCAAATTCAGCCATCACCGCTACTGCTAATAAAACTTTTTACTTCATAGTAACCGAAAGCAAACAGCTGAAAACTTTACTAGCCTGTAGCTTGGTGGTGGTGCAGGTTTCTTCTCCAACCCTTATCGTTGAAAGAGCTGGATATAATGCCTGGACTCATAAAAGCTGGAGAGTTAGAGAGGAGTTTGCAAGAACCGTCACATCTGCCATTGGTCTATTTGCATCTACTGAGCTGCCCCTGGAACACTCTATTCTTTCTTCTGTATGTAATTTGCTAGTGTTTCATGAGGTTTTCAGTTTGATAGTTTTAAAATAAAATTCATACTAATTCTTACACCATCCCACTCTTCATTTTCAAATGTACAGATACTACAGATCTTATACGATCCTAATCCAGGTGTGAGAGAAGCAAACGTAATTCTTACACCAACATACTCGTCTGGTGGGGATGGACAGATTTCACTAAGGAGATCGCGGCCAACGCTGGTGTGAGCTCCGGCCATAGCCTCTGACCGCACAGATTCAACGTAATTCTTGCACCAACATACTCATCTTCATCTTCTAATCCAAAGCCCCAACATCTTAATGTCTAACTATGATTAAAGAAATCAAATTTTGGGATTGATATAAATGGGTTGTTCTAGGGTTCTTAAATGGTGGTGGTGGGGTTTGGTGGTGACTGAAAGACCTGGTGTGAGAGAGAGATGGACAATATTTTTTAAATGATTTGGTAATTGGTAAAAAGACTAAATTACCCTTATACGACTAAAGTTAACTAAAAATTTTAACCATGTTAATGCTAAAGGACGTATGTTGTAGTGAGTTTTCCAAATAAAGGATTGTGACTGTAATTATTGAAGTTAAAGGCTATCCATTGCAATTCGATACAAACATAAAGGACGAAAAGTGTAATTTACCCTAAAAACAAATTGCATTCAACACTTATATTTAAGTTTCTACACTTTTTGTTGAAGAGAATTTGATTAAGGTTTAACGGATTTTAATAATCCCAAATTTCACCTGTTGGCCGATAATAATTCTAACTTTAAAAAATTCCTACAACGATTCCAACTTGTAAGAATTTGGCTTCCATTGATTATTTTCTAGCAATTAAGAATTTGGCCTACTCAATATATTCAAGTGCACATGCAACCTTCTTAATTGAATTAAGTGCACCTACAATTAGAAAAGGATCGATAGGCCCAAATTCTTACAAGTTAGGATTGTTTGAGAGAATTTTTAGAATTAGGATTATTATCGGCCAATAGATATAGATGAAACTTAGGATTATTAAAATCCAATAACCTTTTGATTGATGTTGACATATTTATACTTAATTGTTTAGTTTTTAAGGGGTGTATGTCACATTAGTTTCTCGGTCAATGGGTGAATGGGGCACTCCTTTTATCTACCCTAGCCTCATCTAATCTTGTATTATCACGTAAGTTACTCAACAGATAATATTACGTTTTTATCTTGCCTTTAGTAATTATATTTTAATTTTTTTCGTGCAGGTTTGTGATGATCGATACTCTGAGTTGATACCCTTGACGACACCTTATCTACCAGATGAGATTGAAGTTGGATTTGTCTTTGATGGAACACTATGAAAGACATTGCCCTCTGCCCGAAGGGCGTTTTAACTGCTTGATTCCTCCCCCAAATGGGTACACGGTGTGCTTCTATTCCATAGAAGTGGAAAACGGACGTGTTCGGTACCGTGTCATACATGTGGCTTATGGTACCTTGTCAAACGGGTTTGGATTGACATGAAACGTTTTTTGTCCATTTTTTATATTTATAATTTGTAAGTAGTTACTAGTTATTGTGTCTATGTTCACAAAAAACGTATTATTATACAGTAATATAAGTTTTTAAATAAAATAAATATAACGGTCTGCACTTAAAAATATACTTTTGAGTGACTTTTGACCCGTTTAGCTTGTTTAACTTTTTAGGCTGATTTTTTTAGTGAGTTACACTTTTCGTCCTTTATGTTTATATAAAATTTCAGTGGATGTCCTTTACCTTTTAAAATGTCAAGAATCATCCTTTACGTTTAACAGACCTTGCACTGTTTGTCCCTTGACACTAACCCGGTTAAAATTTTCAGTTAAGTTTGGGCAATTTAGTCATTTTATCCATTTATTCTAAAAAGGTATATTAAATAAAATGAAAACAAATAAAGAAATAAGAGATATAAACACCCCTTCTCTCTCTAAACACCATAAAAAGACTAAACTACCCTTATGTGACTAGACTTAACTGAAAATTTTAACTGGGTTAGCGTCAAAGGACAGGCCGTGCAAGGTTTTTAAAACGTAAGCGATGAGATAAAGGACATCCTTTGAAATTTGCTATAAACATAAAGGACAAAAGACGAAAAGTGTTATTACCCTTTTTTTGTTTTTCATAAGTAAATTGGTTGAAATTGCCACCTTTACAATCTAACAACATTGGGAAATTGTGATGACGATTTCTTACTAGTTTTCAAAGTTTAGTTGAAATGATATAATGATCATATTGTTTCACTTCTTGGTTCATCTGTTAATGCAGGTCCCAATCAAGTGGCCAAAAAGCCGAGATGAAGTATGGAAAGCAAACATACCACATACGCACCTTGCACACGAGAAATCAGATCAAAACTGGATGGTTGTAAAAGGCGAAAAGATCGTATTCCCAGGTCGAGGAGCACATTTCCACTACGGAGCTGATAAGTACATCAAATCACTTGCAAATGTAAATATTTTTGCAAAAGTTCTTATATCACATAACGTCTAATTACCCACACTTTATTCTATTCTCTAATTCTAATAAACAATTTTATTAACAGATGCTCAACTTCTCAAAAGATAACATGAACAATGAAGGAAACTTACGAACCGTTCTCGACGTTGGTTGCGGTGTCGCAAGTTTCGGTGGTTATCTTCTATCATCCGACATCATCGCAATGTCGTTAGCACCTAACGATGTGCATCAGAATCAAATCCAGTTCGCGTTAGAACAAGGCATTCCCGCATATCTTGGTGTTCTTGGAACGAAAAGACTTCCGTCCCCCAGCCGATCTTTCGAACTTGCGCATTGTTCGCGTTGTAGAATCGATTGGGTCAAACCTTTGACTAATGATTGTTACCTGGAGAGAGCTCCTGGTACTCAACCTCCTCTTTGTCGATCATATGATGATCCCGATGCTGTTTATGGAGTAAACCTGTCACAAACTTAGATTCAAAATCACAGCACCAATTTATTCAACACAATCAAACGGTTACAATGACACAGTCAACCAGTCATCACAGATTGACTGGTGATACAAGAGGTTCAACAAGAACAAACAGCAACAATAGAACTCTAAGACTTCTCACGAATTTACTTGTGAGAAATTAGCAAGACAAAGAACACCAAAACAGGAAGAGAGCTTGTGATTCTCGATGATAGGAGCAGCAACAATCAACCCCTTAAAAGGGGAAAGAACCCTAGTAAAGATGCGACAACTGGAGCCCAAGAGAAGAACCCATATGAGAGGCAGGCCGGCGACACATAGGAGGGGAGCGGCCCAAAGAGCAACACCAAGCCAAACCTCACAAAAAATAAAAAAACGGATTTATTAGAACATAACAAAGGAACATACTATAACAAACAATAATAACGGAACATTTATACTGATATTTCAACACCCCCCTCAGTTTAAATGTGCAAATAGGTTAATAAGGCCAATGGACTTACACATGTGAGCATGAGCTGTAGGTAAAAGGCCTTTGGTAAACAGGTCAACGAGCTGATGTTCAGTCTTTATACCACAAGTCTTAATTTGTCCCGAAGCTATCTTTTCTTGTAGAATGAACAAGTCAACTTCAAAGTGCTTGGTCTTGTCATGAAACACAGGTTTAGCAGCAATGGACAAGGCCGCTGAGCTGTCACACTTTAGAGTAACAGGAATGGTAACCTCAACATTTAGCTCTCTAAGAATGTTGATCAGCCACAATACCTCACACGTTGCGCTGCACATTG
The DNA here is from genome assembly GCA_030545235.1 of Helianthus tuberosus. NCBI lineage: Eukaryota > Viridiplantae > Streptophyta > Magnoliopsida > Asterales > Asteraceae > Helianthus > Helianthus tuberosus. The sequence goes on along the minus strand of CM060427.1, from coordinate 130,175,398 downwards.
ACCTGTACTCTGCTTCGGCAGAAGATCTAGACACAACGCTCTGTTTTTTGCTTTTCCAAGAGACCAAAGAACCCCCAAGAAAGATACAGAAACCAGTAACTGACCTTCTACTTTCAGTGCATTTTGCCCAGTCCGAATCGGAATAGGCAGTTAAATGGAAGGAGTCAGTTCTTTTAAACATAATCCCAGTTCAAGGTGCCCCTTTGAGGTATCGTAATACCTTAAAGGCAATCTGCGTGTGGGCTTCAGTGGGTTGATGCATAAATTGAGACAAATAATGCACATAATATGCTATATCAGGTCGAGTATGTGATAAATAAATCAACTTACCAATTAGTTTTTGATATTGAGTGACATCAACTGAATTGGTTTCCTTTTTCACTAAATTTGTTAGAACATGATTCTGGTCAATAGGACAACCAATGGCTTTGCTACCACTCATCCCATATTCATTGAGAAGGTCCATGCAATATTTTCTTTATGAGAGACACACCCCATCACTAGTTTTTATGACCTCAATGCCAAGAAAAAATTTTAAGAGCCCAAGGTCCTTAATTAGAAATTCAGTTTTTAAATTTTTTTTTTACTTCAGTCACTTTCCCACTCATTTTTTCCAGTTAGAACAATATCATCTACGTAGACAAGCAAGACAACGAAGATGTCCTTTTTTGACAGGATAAACATAGAATGATCACACTTGGACTGAATGAAACCAAATTTAACAAGAGCCTGAACAAGTCTTTCATTCCACATGCGTGGGGCCTGTTTGAGGCCATACAAGGACTTGTTCAATTTGCAAACTTTGTTTTGATGTGTGACACCTAGACCATCCGGAAGACTCATATAAACTTCTTCCCTAAGGTGTCCATAAAGAAAAGCATTATTGACATCAAGTTGGTACATAGGCCAGTTATTTTGGACAGACAAACTGATGACACATCTGACAGTAACCATTTTTACCACAGGTGAGAATGTTTCCTCAAAGTCTATACCCTCTCGTTGGTTATAACCTTTAGCAACGAGTCTAGCTTTAAATCTATCAATCTCACCTGTGGATTTATATTTGACCTTAAAAACCCATTTACAGCCAATGGGTTTCTTTTCACTTGGAAGGTCCACTATATCCTAGGTGTTGTTTCTGTGAAGAGCTGATAACTCTTCATTCATCGCATCAATCCACCTTTTGTCCTTGATGGCTTCTTTATAGGTGGATGGTTCGATGGTTTTGTTAACATTGGCAGCCAAACAAATATTTTCCTTAGGCAAGTTGGAGTAATTTACTACTTTATCATAACTATACTTGGCATGCCCAACAACAAAGTCATTAAACTTCTTAGGGGCAGACACAGTTCTAGACGATCTCCTAATGGTTTGGGTACCCTCAGGAAGGTTTGATTCATCATTAGAACTGCTCAACTCAACCCTCACAGGACCAGGTTCAGCACTAGTGGATTCATGATTGTTATCCACACCATTAGATCCTAATGATTGCTGATCAGCAGTGCGCTCAGCCTCGTCACTGTGTTGCTGTGTCTCAACAGGAGAATCAGAAATGTCCTTCTCTTCATCATAGGGATTTGTATCACTTGAAGTTTCAATGTTGTCAAAAAAATTGATTTGGTTTAAAACATTTGTATTTACTTGATCTTGATCTGGAGAGTTGTTTTTATTTTCAAAAGGAAAAATGGTTTCCTGAAAACTGACATCTTTGGAGAAGATGAATTTCTTTTGATCTAAACTCCAGACCTTATAGCTTTTTTTTTATAGTTAGAGTATCCCATAAAAACACATTTTCAGCCCGTTCTTCTAGTTTATCAGTGTTATCCAAAACAGTAAAAAAACAGAGGTAACCAAAAACTTTCAAGTGATCAAGAGAAGGTTTAAAGCCAAAAAGCTTTTCATAAGGGGAACTATCATGCAGCACAGAAGAGGGAAGCCTGTTAATCAAGTAGGAAGCAGTAAGCACACATTCAGACCAGTATTTAAGAGGGACTTTAGAATGAAATAATAAAGCTCTTGCAACATTTAGCAAGTGTCTGTGTTTTCTTTCCACAACACTGTTTTGTTGTGGAGTATAAGTGCACGAGGTTTGATGGATGATACCGTTTGTTTTAACAAAGGTAGTCATCTGTGAGTTAATGAATTCAGATCTGTTATCACTCCTAAAAATCTTGTTATTAACTTCAAATTGGGTTTTTACCAGATTATAGAAGCTTTGTATGTTCTCAAACACTTCAGATTTTGATTTCATTAGATAGACCCATACAGATCTAGATCTGGTAAAGTCATCTACAACGGTGAGAAAATATTTGTACCCATCTATACTAGTAACTTTGTAAGGACCCCAAACGTCCAAGTGAACCAGATCTCCTACTTTAGTTGACCTGTGGTCACTTAGAGGAAAGGGTACCCCGTGTTGTTTGTCCTTATGGCAGATGTCACAGGGTTTGGTGTCATTTGACTCAGTTTTAATTTGTAAGACCTTTAACACTTGTTCATCTGGGTGACCCAGTCTTGAGTGCCAGAGCTTTATATTTTCAGTTTTACTTAAGCATGAAAAATTAGTGCCTAAAGGATTACCACAAAAGTACAAACCCTTAGTTTGTCTACCAGTCACCGGGGTTTTCTTTGTGCAAGAATCCTGAATATAGGAAGTATTTTCATCAAAAATAACTCTAAGTTTGTTGTCTTTAGCTAGCTTATACACAGAGATGAGATTCACATAATATTTAGGCACAACAAAGACATCTTTTAAGATCACAGAATCAGATAGCTTAAAACATCCAATTTTTGTAACTTTTGCATCTCTCCCATTTGGATGTTTAATTGTTATATTGTATTCAGAGACATCAACTAAGTTAAACATGTTTTCACTGGTCATGACCATGTGCTGGTTAGCACCAGAGTCAATGATCCAGTTCAAAAACTGAGATGGTGAGCCTATAGAGTTGAAACAAAAGGAGTTTTTGTAACCTCCTAGAGTAGAGAAGGAGTTAAAGCATTTACCTCCTACATTAGACTTATTTGTATTTTCAGTTTTGTTTTCATTCGGCAAACCTAACAACTTAGAAAACTGATCAGCAGACAGAGTATTCAAGGAACTAGCATTTTTATCACACATAGAGTTGTTCACAGAAGGGCTATTACTGTTAATAGCATAATTGTTAGACTTAGACCATTGACCATTTTGATTAGGTTTTTGTCTATAATTGGTGGGATAGCCATGCAGTTCAAAACATTTGTCAATAGTATGCCCAATTTTATTGCAATGAGTGCATTTAAGGTTAAGGTTGGGACCCTTGTTAAATCTTTTCTTGTTGTCATTAAAATTGCTTGACTTAGCAGCAAAACCAATATTAGGAATTTTTGACCCACCATTAGACCCTCTATGTGATTCTTCTCTAGAGATGATAGAGAAGGCAGTTTTGATAGTTGGTAGAGGATCCCTAGTTAACAGATTGGTCCTAACAGGTTGGTAAATATCATCAAGACCCATTAAGAATTGCATAAGTTTAATTAACTGACTGAACTCATTGAACTTAGTAGAAGCATTACAAGTGCAAGAAGGCAGTTGTAGCATGGCATCAAACTGTTTCCACATAGTGTTGATTTTATGGTAATATTCAGACACACTAGAGCCATTTTGACTAACAGAGTTGATTTTTTGATATAGGCTAAACACAACAGACCCATCAACTTTATCATAGGTATCTTTTAAATTATCCCACACTTCTGAGGCAAGTTTAGAATAGACTTGACCAACATATAGTTCATCAGAAACATAGTTTAGAATCCAGGTGAGAACAATAGAATTACATCGATCCCACTGACTAGCAAGCTCATCATTGTCTTTAGATTTAACACAAGTTCCATCAATAAAGCCTAATTTATTTTTAGCCATTAGAGCAAGTTTCATAGCATTAGACCAGACCACATAATTTTCAGTACCTTTTAGTTTTATGCTAACTATTGTGAGCCCACTAGAGTCACTAACATGGAGATATAATGGGTCACTAGCATCCAACTTGCTAATCAAAGTCACAGCAGATTCAGTTTTATCAGTCATAACAGCAAGATAAGGAAGCACAGAACAGAACAGTCAACAAACAAATAAGCAGAAAAATGAACCAAACAGACATCGGCGAAGCCTGGACAGAGGTCCGATCAGAGGTTCATCACTCAAGGCGCCTCCGCAGACAATGACCAGGGAGCCACAACTCAACAAACCAAAAACAGACACAATGCAACAGAGTGAACCCTCTCTGTGTCCCAAAATCAAACCGGTCTTGCCTAAAACCCGGAATCAAGGATGCCTAGACTCAAGACACAGTGATGCAAAACACAAAATAAAGAGACAAGGGAAGGAACGATCTCACAGTGGGTGTCAGCAGACAATGGGACCAGGACTGCAACCTTCGCTTAGGGTTGCAAGACACAGGTCAGAAAACTGGAGAAAAGTTCCTGTTGGTTTGCCCTAACGGGACCAATGTGGATCTTCTTCTTCAACAAAGACAGAAAACCCTAGAAAAGGGTTTCCACAGCAGCGCCGTCACCGGAAGCCAGAAACCAACGAAAACCCCAAACCCTAGAACTTAGGGTTTCACACCTCTGGATCTACATCTTCTCCCCTGAGCAAGAAATCACTCCGAAAATAGGGACCAGACCACAGGATGCCGTCAATGGGGGAAACCCTAGATCGGACGAGAAAAGGACAATCGGAACTTTGTACCGCAGCGGAAGAAGAACCAGAGCCCGAGTCAACCTTGGGGCTCTGATACCATGTCACAAACTTAGATTCAAAATCACAGCACCAATTTATTCAACATAATCAAACGGTTACAATGAAGCAGTCAACTAGTCATCACAGATTGACTGGTGATACAAGAGGTTCAACAAGAACAAACAGCAACAATAGAACTCTAAGACTTCTCACGAATTTTACTTGTGAGAAATTAGCAAGACAAAGAACACCAAAACAGGAAGAGAGCTTGTGATTCTCGATGATAGGAGCAACAACAATCAACCCCTTAAAAGGGGGGAAAGAACCCTAGCAAAGACGCGACAGCCGGAGCCCAAGAGATGAGCCCATATGAGAGGCAGGCCGGCGACACATAGGAGGGGAGCGGCCCAAAGAGCAAGACCAAGCCAAACCTCACAAAAAATAAAAAAAAACGGATTTATTAGAACATAACAAAGGAACAAACTATAACAAACAATAATAATGGCACATTTATACTGATATTTCAACAAAACCTGCATGGAAGCTTGCATCACGCCTTACTCTGACCGTAAGTTTTATCATATCATATTTATTCGTAAGTGATAACTTGAGTTAATGTGAAAAAAGGTCTGTATAATGACACATATCTTACCTTATTCCTACTAATATTCCACAAGACTCCAACTTAAAAATATTGGCTATATTTCTATTTGAGTAAAATGCCATTTCGTCCCTGAGGTTTGGCCAGTTTTGCGACTTTCGTCCAAAGGTTTGTTTTTCGGCATCTGGATCCAAAAGTTTTGAAATCTTGCAATGTTCATATGGCTCGTTAACTCCATCCATTTTTCTTCGATAAGTCAGGGGTATTTCCGTTTTTTTTAACTTAAAGGGCAATTTGGTCTTTTTCACGTCATGTACAAGCATTTAGCATAATGTACAAGTATTCAAAAAAACGGAATTGCTCTTTAACTTAACAAAAAAGACAAAAATACCCCTGACTTATATAAGAAAAATGGATGGAGTTAACGAGCCGGATTGAAATGGCAAGATATCAAACCTTTTGGATCTAGATGCGGAAAAAGAAACCTTTGGACGAAAGTCGCAAAACTAGCCAAACCTTAGAGACGGAAATGACTTTTTATTCTTTCTATTTTTTTGTGTCTCAAAGTAATTGTCCACTTTCAAAAAGTTAATAGTTTTACAAATGTACCCATTGACCCTTATCATTAAGTCTTGCAAGTTTTCAAAGTAAGTATCTTAAATTCATTAAGGGTAAAATAGGAATTTAGTATATTCTTCTTGATAGCTGTACTCATTCACATCTTAAATTGTATTTAGCTTTTGGCCAATAATTTTGGGACCGAGCCGGAGTTTCTTTGATAGTACATCAGAATTAATTAGTAATAGATTTTTTGTCTGACTTCTGAGAGTCAAACATATATAATTTTAATTTTCAAAATTGAGATGGATTTTATTTCCAATTGTGTCGCCGATCGTATTCACTTTGCGTTACTTATCTATCCTACGCTAGAGCTCATATTTTTCACAAATGATAAGTAGCCTCATGTCGGTTGACATTTGAAAGTGGTTCTTTTGACCCTTAAAAGTCAAACAGAGACTTGTTGGTGCAAAACACTAAGTTTTTCGGGCTCTTTTTTAGATGATCACTCGAACAATGGAAACGGATTGGCTCCATGGCCAGCTAGGCTAACTTCTCCGCCTCCTCGTCTTGCTGACTTTGGCTATTCAACTAGTATGTTTGAAAAGGACACGGTAAAAATAATACATTTTTCTCTCCTGTTATTTTAAACGCTTTATGTTTATCCATTTACAAATTTTGCGTAATTTTATAGGAGCTGTGGCACAAGAGGGTTGAGAACTACTGGGATTTGTTGAGCCCAAAGATATCGGCAAATACTATACGGAATGTGATGGACATGAAGGCGAATTTGGGTTCATTTGGTGCTGCTTTGGGAAACAAAGACGTTTGGGTGATGAACGTTGTCCCCGAAGATGGACCTAACACATTGAAGCTTATTTATGATAGAGGCTTAATTGGCTCAATTCATAACTGGTATGTATAGTTCCTATTCATCATTTATGTCATATATAATATTTACAAGCACGTGCATCAGGCCTGGACTACTAGGTGAGCAGAAAACCGAACCGAAACCGTAAAAGCCGAAATGAAATTTACGGTTGGGTTACAGTTTTGCATTTTATGGAACCGGGAACCGAATAACCTAAAAAAATCCTTTTTTTAATGTTTGTTATATATTGATTTAGGAATTATTAATTTTATTCTTGAATGTTAAGTATTTTTTTTTTCAACAAAATAAGCACTTATTTCTCATTAGCTCTTTTTTATTTACATCAAGATAGTTGGTAAACGGGCAACAAAATAACAAAATATAACATAAAAATTAATCCATTTCCTATAAGAAATAACATGTTTATTTATCTTTTATAAAAAAATTTAAAAGTTAAATGATTCTCAAAAGTATTATAAAAGAAAATTTAACATAAAAATTAATGATTTTAAAACTATTATAAAAGTTAAATGATTCTCAAAGTATTATAAAAGAAAATTAATGATTCTCACATAAAAATTAATGATTTTAAAACTATTATAAAAGTTAAATGATTCTCAAAGTATTATAAAAGAAAATTTAACATAAAAATTAAAATAGATTAGAAGGTTAGGCTTATGTGAACAATATTAACTAAAAAGGTTAAATATAATAACTTAATTGTAAACATGTAAGAAAGATTCTTAAACCTTAGATTATACTTTTTATTTTTAAATCTTAAGTAAATTTATTCCAAAAACCGAACTGAACTGTTGCTAAAGCCGTAAACACCGAAACCGAACGGTTTTAAAAAATCGAAAACCGTGCGTGCCCCTACGAACTGGGCCCGTGCTAAACAAAATATTAGAGTTCAACCCACACTAAAATGACCCTTTTCAACCTGAACCTGGTTTGTCTTTTACTCAACCCGCTCACGACATGCATTTTTCAGGTGCGAAGCATACTCGACATACCCACGTACATACGATCTTCTCCACGCTAGCAACGTGTTCTCCGAAATCATTGAAAAGAAAGGTTGCAGTGGTGAAGATTTGTTGATCGAGATCGACCGTATTCTGAGGCCCACGGGCTTCCTAATTGTGCAGGACAAAAAGCCCGTTACCGATTTCGTGAAGAAATATTTACCCGCGATACATTGGGAAACGGTTGCGGTGGCGGATTCGCCGTCAGAATCAGATGGAGATGATGTTGTGCTTATAGTCCAAAAGAAACTATGGCTTACAAGTGAAAGCTTAAGGGGAACAGATTAAGTTTGAACCTAAAAGACCACTTCTGTTTTGTAGCATCAAATTGTGATGATAGTTTCTACTCAAGGTTTAGTAGATTTATTTGTTATGATATACATTTGCGTCTACAAACTCTTTATTTTCTATCCTTGTTTGTATTTATTTTGATTGAATTTAATTTAAATAATTAATCCAAATATGCATACGATTTGATAAGCGGTATTCATATATGTATATGTGATTAACGACAAACAAGAATATAATGAAGTTTCTATGTTGCCATTCATATTGATGTTGGAAAATGATATTCTTATGATACTTGCACTATGTTTATTTCAATTTTTGGGTAGCATAGATATGTTGTACCAGTTTTTTACATTAAATAATTTGGATTTCTAAATTAATATGTAAGAGTTGAATTATTTTATATGTAAGGTTAAAAGAAAATAATTTTATTATAGTCTTATATTTACAAAATTGGGATGCAAGTAATATAAATTAAGTTTTTGTGACAATTAATTAAATACAAAATTAATATTGAAAAGTTTAGGCTATCCGGTGTGTGGATTCACGTCCCATGCCATGTCACTTTGTGTCGCAACCCCCCTGGCCCCTATCTCTTGGGAACGGGTGGCCGCGAACCAGTATCGGTGTTTATCAATTTGGCAGCGGAATTTACATCAGGACCGTAGTTAGGAAATAATTTATCAGAGTAAAAAACCACATTTTTATATTAATAAATACATGGGAAATTCCCAAGTATCCATTACAAACATGTTTATAGGGATAAACCCTAATTTATTTAAATAAAACATCTTCTTTATTAAGCTAACTTTTATAGCCACTTTTCCAAGCCTTCAGTGTTGTCCAGCTGGCTTCTAATTGGCTTTCACATTTTGTTACCTGAAAAGTGTTTAAAAACATTTTATCAGCAAGAAATGCTAGCGAGTGAATCCCAATTTAATCAAAACAGGTTTTATCATTTCACAGTATTGAGAGCGATTACAATGTTTATATCTACACAATTACTCATTCAATACTGCCAATCCTGACTGGTGGGTCATATTACTCATTGGCTATCTCATTGTCCAATGGTAATGTGTTCCACATTTTGTATACAAAACCCCAACATACCGGCAGTAATTGAAGAATTACAAAGACTCAATCACTGCTAATTATATTTTAAAACATTTAAGGTTTTGTAAAAACAGTTTACAAAAGGAGGAATTACTCACTTTGCTAATTTAGGTATTTCTTTGTGATTTCCTGGTTATAATCTATTAATTAAACAATGCACACGCGTTAGTATAATAACCCAATTTACATTAGTTATACCCTCCCCGAGACAGAACTCCAAGGACTGAGTCAGGCAGAGCCTCGACATGCGTTATGGAGCACTAGATCAATCGGGCAGCGTATCTAATACGTAACGGGGGTTATGATACTTACATCGAGGCATAGCTTCGCTATTTTAGTGGGTATAACACCCGAGTATTATTATTGCTATTTAGAATTGAGAGAAAAAGTTTCGAATTTGAACGATTTCAACTGAATGCCGATCGATCCTATTTATAGTGCCTGACAGACACTCTCTTGCGCCCCGCGAGAGAGTTAACTATGGCCTTCGCGGCCCGCTAGGCAGACTAGGGTAGGCCCTAGCTTAGCTGAGTTGACAACTAGCCTCGACACGCCTTATGCCACGTGGCATCACCGGATGCGCCCTGGTGACCAGTTGTCGCGCCCCGCGACAGCCTTACCTGACTTTGTCGCGCCCCGCGAGCGCCCCTTAATTCTTGTTTTATTTGATTTTTGTTAAATTAAATGTATTTCGGGCCCATTTTTCGTATACGGGGTGTATTTTAGAGCGTATAGGGATGTTATAAGTATTTTTAGTTGAGTTGTTATATCCTCCCCACCTTGTTTTAGAACTCGTCCTCGAGGTCTACTAGAACATGTGTGGATATTTCCTCTGCATCTCTGATTCAAGCTCCCAAGTGTACTCTGGTCCTCTCTTGGAATCCCATTTCACTTTAACTAGAACTAATCTCTTGTGTTTGAGATTCTTGATCTTTCTATCTTAAATCTGTAGGGGTCTTTCTACAAACTTAAGTTTCTCATTTACCTCTATGTCCTTAAGAGTTACTACTAATGATTCATCTGCTAAGCACTTCTTGAGATTACATACATCAAATACATCATGTATTCCTGCCATTTTCTCTGGCAGTTGTAGCTGATACGCTACAGGTCCTATTCTTCTAATAATCTCAAAGGGTCCAATGTACCTCGGGCTTCGCTTTCCTCTCTTGATGAATCTGACTACTCCTTTCCATTGAGAAACTTTTAATAATACTTTATCTCCTACTTGAAATTCCAATGGTTTTCGCCTGTTATCAGCATAACTCTTTTGCCGATCGCGTGCTGCTTTTAGTCTTTCCTTGACTTGAATAATCTTGTCTGTTGTTTCTTGTACTATCTCTGGTCCAGACAGTTGCTTTTCTCCAATCTCTACCCAACAGACTGGGGTTCGGCACTTTTGTCCATAAAGTGCTTCGAAGGGTGCAGCCTTGATACTGGTATGTGTCACACCCCGACCACGTAAAACAACAAATCGTGGCGGAAACGTCGAGGAGTGCTGTAACAGAATCATTGTTTCACAACCATGGATCAAATAGTTTTGTTTTATTGAATTATTGAACTCAATGTTTTATTACAATTCAGAAAAATACAAATATTGTCTTTCGAGTTTTAAAGTCACTAAGGCACGAGTCCATCCTATATTTAGCATGCATCAACAATCATCTCATAGCATCACCTGAAACATATATGAAAATATGTACGTCAGCATAAAAATGCCCGTGAGTAACATAGGTTTTGTAGATTTAGATTCATGGCTTTAGTTAATATAAGAAAGAGGTTTTATGTTTTACAAAAATAGCCATGAATCCTCGTAAAAGTTTTGTTTCTAAAAATGCATTTGTTTTGATAAAAGGTTGGTAGTATATACAGAATATACTTTGGTTTTGGAAATAGTTAAACGTATAGTATATCAAAATATACTTTTGTTATGAAAATAATAGATTTGGTAGCATATCACAAAAATACTTTGGATTTAAAAGATAGCATATCAATTATGCTTTGGTTTTGAGAATAACATATCAACTATGTTTTGGTTTTGAAAATAGCATATCAACTATGCTTTGGTTTTGATAATAACATATCAATTATGTTTTGGTTTGAAAATAGCATATCAAACTATGCTTTGGTAGTACATCAAAATATACTTTAGTAAACAGTAGCATATCAAACTATGCTTTGGTTTGAAAATAGCATATCAAACTATGCTTTGGTAAATAACAAAATAGCATGTTAAAACATATGTTGGATTTTGTACATAGTATATCAAAATATACTTTGGTAGATCACATTTGAGAGCACATCAAACTGTACTTTTGTAGTATATCAAAATATACAAAAGAAACTGTGATTTGGTATTCATTCAAACCTTAGTGTATCAAACTACACTTTGGAGACTATAGAAATACCACAAAGGCAATTTCTATTTGGTTAAAATTTGGTTTCTGACATTCCATACAACATGAATGGGGTGTGTAGTCCTATAGCGCTATATCGTACTACCAATCGGTTTGGTGAATGTATAAAATAAGTACAACCCAACAATTAGTTTTACAAGTTTTGAAAATCAATGTTTAAACCATAGATAATCGTTTAAATTGTCAAAAGAATAAGTACCAAACATGTGTAATCATATAGTTGAAATCATGAAAATAACAAATAGGCACATATGTTTCACCCCAAAACATTTGAAAGCAGTAAAAGAGGGGACTATGTACTCACTTGAGATTGCAAGTATCCTTGATTAAGTGTCCTAATGAAGCTCGGGAAATCAAGGAATCAAGTGGCACCTAGTATGGAATCACTATGTCATACAATCGGATCCTAAATCGGGAGATAAGATAGAATGGTGTTCTATAAATCAAATGAGTATTTAAACTCATATGGTATGATTTAATAGAGCTAACATTCTGATTTGGAAGTCTACCTAAGTGCTTTTGACCCGTTTCGACCCATTATGGTAGTATAAGCTACTATAATGCGTCGTCTATGTAAAACTATGGTCGGATGGTTAACTATGTACTATGTCAAGTCTTACATGCCCAATTATGCCTAAACATGTTACTAAATCAGATTATATGTCAAAAAGTTGATCACATATGCAAAATACGGATTTGTGCTTCAAAAGGGCGTTTTGGTCATTTCCTATGGGCATATAAGCTAACTACCAAATGACTAACCAATCCTACGTGATCATAAGGTATAACCTCAGAGGTTATTCCCTATGCAATTATGATCACTAAGCAAGCTTGGTCGGATCCTAATGATCGACCAAACGGGTGGGGTTCGAAAGTCTAAGCGGTTGTTTAGACCGCTTAACTTACGACCCTAAACAAGCACCAAACTAATAGTGACGAGTTAAACATGTCAAAACATGTTTAACTAACTTAGAAAACTGATTTTTGATACCTAAAAGTAGTTCTGTTGCAAAATGAGTGCTAAAATGCATTTTGACCGAAACTTTGACTCGTCACTACGCCTAGTTAACGTGGTAATCAGTAGGTATAATCGCTAAGGATTATAACCATCATGATTACAATCACGTTGCAAAGTTCAACCGAACTTTGCGTTGACCATTGACTGGTCAAACTGAAAGTCAAACACTGTTTGACTTTTTAAGATAGGAAAGCAATAAAAGAATGAAGGAAGCTTACAAAGGGTCCTTGCTTGAACTTGATCTTATAAATTCTCATGTATGAAGTTATAAAACCCCAACTTAGAGAATTTTAGATCAAGTGTGAGCAAAAACAAATGAATGGCTTTCTATTTATAGTAGTGCATGAAGAATAAGACTAGGACAAGTGTTTATGTAACCTCCAAGCAAGAAATTCTAGCCATACAAGTGTTTGATGCAGGTTAGAAGCCTTGGAGAGGTGTTAACTTGGTTAACACACAATAATATTTGCATAAACAGCCCCTGGAGTTCAAACAGTTTGCTAAAAATGATTTTTGGTCACTGGGCATGTTCACACAGCCCGCGTAAGGGTAGGGGTAGGGGCTACGAGGCCCGCCTAAGCCCTGCAGATCAGTAAAACTTTCAATGTTGACAGATCAGGTCCCTGCACTTGATTAAGCCCATTTCTTGCACTTTTAACACCCGTTAAGCCATTTTCAAGGCTCCACAAGGTCAATAAAGTTTAGAGGACTAAAAATGTGCTCGGAAAACTCTCGGATGTCGGCTCGTTTGGTCGTACGGTCACGTTATTCGTTAAATTACGACGAAACTCAAACGGACGCGAAAACGAACCAAATTAAGCGACGAGTGGTATTTTTGCATGCCAATCACTAAAATAAAAATATTTTAGTGTGTACAAAAATTTTGGATGTCCAGATGTGGTCAGAACGTAAGATATGCGCGAAAATGCAAACTTACGCCATTTTTGACACTTTTAGTCCCTGTAAGATCATATAAGCATATTTTTGCACACCGAACCACTCAAAGCTTATTTCTAAGATATGTTTAGGTTATTTATAGTATGTTTAGCTTATGATCATGTTCCGGATTGTACGTTGCCTTACGAAACATCAGACTTTTGCAAGTTGACGCAATTAGTCCCTGTAAGCGAATAAACTTGTTTTTGTCAAACCAAAGCCTTCAACACTTATTTCTAAGTTATGTAAAGGTTATTTAAGGTATTTTAAGCCTATGTCACTATTCCGGAGTGTTTGTCGCATTAAACTGACTGCGTTTACGCACCAGTTTGTGTATAACTTTCCAGAAAGCGATTTAAGGCTCGAAATTGAGCAAGAATTGATATGTGCAAATGATACACATATTTTTACAAAACCCAAGTGTGAAACACAATATTTCATTGGATTTTCCGTTGTGTGATTGATGTGCACAAAATGCAACATATAATTTACATCAATTGTGGCATAAAACTAACCCTTTTTAGTACTAATGTTGGAAAAAATGTGCTTTGGCTTCCTTTTGAATTTTCAGGATTAAATGAGCTCAAATGAACAAAAGAAGCAAAAAGGCAGCTAAATCTAACATAAATACAAGAAAAGGAATAAACGTGGCATGCCCGACCTCCCGACAGCATCTTCCCAAGCAAAACAAGAAGACAGAAGACTGAACACGCCCCGTGCTCAGTGAGCACGGGGGCGTGCCCAAGTGTCAGCAGAAAAGACAAAGTGGTAGAAGCTTCTATTGCCCACCACGGGGCCGTGCTCAGTGGACACGGGGGCGTGGTCAACTGTTGCAGACGCATTTAATGAAATTACGAATTGTAATTAATGAAGAGAGAGAGTCGGATGGACACGGGGCCGTGCCCAGTGGGCACGGGGCCGTGCCCAGGCTTCTGTTCAGCCTATAAATAGGAGTGCTTGGAGCTCTTGCAACTCATCCCTTGGCACACCACCTCTCTCACACTTCACCCACCACCCACCACCATCACAACACCATCATCCACCACCATCATCCATTGTCCATCATAGAGTGTGTGAGTCGTCTCGGGATCCAAGATTGATCATAAGAGTTCTTGACAATCAAAGGCCAAGTTTGCCTAAGTCTCTTACATCACTTGGTGAAGACAAGTGTTTAGTGTAATACTTTTTATTTTTAATCTTTTGCACTTTTTAATTGGTTTTGTATTAATGACTTTAATTACTAGTTTCTTATGTTGAAGGTGATTCTTCTTTATCGTTTGTCCGTGGTGTCTTGGTATTATTTTACTGTCTATATAAAATAAAATATTTTCACCATTCATATCTCCACGGTCTATATGGAGGTATGTTGGCTACCTGGTCGGGGGTTAAAGGAATGGCTTTGTTAGTGCATGCATCTGTCGACTTCATCTTGTATCGAATCTTAGATTAGATATGTTAGATTAGGGCACGATGTACGAGAAAATTAAGGTCTGGATGAGTTGAATAAGCTGATTCCGCTTGAACAAGCTATTCCGCTTGAAATGACATTGGTCATTTTCAAGCGGAATCAATATCTTCTTATTCCGCTTGAATGGTTTCTGTATGTTTCGAGCGGAATCATGTAGGCTATAAATAGGGGTTCGAGCGAGATCATTTGTAACTGTTACTGAAAATCATACCGAGGTGCTGCCGGATTGATTCTTGATTGTACAAGTTGTAATATCAATTAGAGAAGTGATTTAAGTGAATTGCTAGCTGTTTCGTCATCAGTTACTTGTTTTCCGCACCTGTAACTGATTAAAATTCCTCTGAACGACTCGTTCGGGTCCGCAAATGATCCTACAAGTGGTATCAGAGTCTCAGGAGGAGGAGTTCTGCAGTATTCAGCTAGAATTGATTGCTTTTCTATCTTCTACACCTTCTTTCATCAGTTCAACAAGTTTTCACTGTTAAAATTTGTTCAAATTCTCACAGATTGTGCAAAAGTATACATTAACAAACTCTTGAAAGTTTGAGAGCAAAATTCGAAGTAAAAGTGGGAAAAATGGACCATTTTAGTGATTCCGCTTGGACGAATACTTGATTGATTCCGCTCGAAATTGTGTTTTTAGTTGACTGATTCCGCTCCAGATTACCTGTTTCAGCTTTATAGTTTGATTCCGCTTGAAAATTTCAAGCGTGACCTGTTATTTCGCTTCAAACATCTTACTGATTCCGCTCCAAGCTGCCATATTAGAGATTCCGCTTCAGAAGTGTTTCTGATTCCGCTTCAAACTGCATTCGAGTGATTCCGCTTCAAAAGTTTGAAGTGATTTCGCTCCAAAGTGTAGTTTGTTATTTCGTTTGAACTGCTATTTGACTATTCCGCTTGAAACTTGTTTGTTTTTGAAAAACGTGTTGGCGAAACATGGATTCTGAATTCTACAACGCGTTTGCTACAACACCGACTACTCCGGCTGACATTGCTAAGAATATGAACATGGAAAATGAAACCGGAACAATACAAAAACCCCCGAAACTTATGGGAATGTAAGAATATCATGTGTGGAAGAATCGTTTTGAGAATTGGGTCCAGGCAAACCATCTAAGAGCTTGGGAAAGCATTGAAACAGCATACATCAGACCACAGACTGCTATGAATGTTGATAAAATTATCTCGGAGTTTTCAGATCAAGAGAGAGAGAGAGAGAGTTATAAAGGAGAGAAAATGATGATAAGTTTGTTGCAGGAAGCTATCAAAGAGGATATATTTGTTTTGCTTCAGCATGATGGAAATGCGTATTCGATCTGGAAAGCTCTTGAGAAGAAATTTGAAGGAAGTACAGAGATGTTAAAGAGTAAAGCAGCATTACTGAAAAAGGAGTTTGAGTTGTTTACTAGCATGCCTGGTGAAACTACAAAGACTCTCATCGAGAGATACTGTCATCTTGTGCGCACCATGTCTCAGTTGAAGATTACTAAAACTCCAGCAGAATGGGTTGAAAAGCTTGCTGACGCGCTACCACAAAAGGAATGGGGTACATATCTCATGATTCTGAAGAATTCTGGACAGTTTAGTAGGTTGTCGATCGGGTAGTTTATCGAAAAGCTTGAGGCACAGGATCTTGAACAGCAGAAGATTGCAAGAATGAACAGTTCAAGCAATCAACAAGACGTCAAACTGTACTACAAAGGAAATATTCAAACTGCTGAAACGAGTCCAAAGATCCAAACTGCATTTAGTGCAGGAAACTCATCTAGATCCGGCAGCCAAAGTTCAATCAACACTAGCGGATTTTCAAATGTTAATCCTCCAAGCGTTCAAAGTGCAAGTGTTGGAAATGGGCATATGATTCAGTGCAATGTGGCATTGCATCTTCAAAATGGTCAAAACTTTTCTGAAGAAGTTGTGAAAAATCATATGGGTCTATTGGTTACTGCGTTGGAATCTTATGAAGGTTTGATAGCTGGAAAGATTGGTAATCCGATGCTAACAAAGGAAGATTATGACCAGATCGATGTAGAAGAGTTGGAGCTTATGGACATAAAATGGTGTCTAGCTAGTGTCCTGAGAAGAGCTGAAAAGTTCAAAATGATTACAGGACGACATGATTTTTTGGATGCTCATATTTCAGCTTTAGGTTTTGATAAATCTAAAGTTACTTGTTTTAAATGCAGGGAGAAAGGTCATTTCAAAAGAGAGTGCAAGAATCAGGAGTCTAGTGGAGCAAAGAATCCTTTTGGAAAAGATGATTACTATCGGAAGTCTATATATCAGCAAATCACTCATCAACCGCATCAACAAAAGGAGTCACAAACGGCACATGGGAAAATGATTGAAGATGCCAACAAGAAAGCTTATTTTGGTATCATTGATCAAGATGATGAAAAGTTGGCTCCAGGATTTAGCTGGGATAACTACTTGGATGAAAATGGAGAAGTTAAGGTTTTTATGGCTAAAATTGTTCAAAAACCAGAATTGCTGAAGGAATGGATAGCTGTGTTATCTGATGAAGAGAAAAGTGAAGATGAAGAATATGTTTCATCAGAAAACAGTTCTTCTGAAAGTAGTGATGATGATGAAGAGCTTGAACAGATAAACCTTGGAAAAATACATTTATCTTCTGACAGATTTGAATTTTATTTTGCAGAGAAATTGAAGAAACTCAAAGAAAGAAAAGCTGCAAAAGAATTGAAGGAAGTCAAAGTGATTGAGAAGATAGTTGAAGTGGAAAAGGTAGTTGAAGTTGAGAAGATAGTGGAAATCGAAAAGATCGTTGAAGTCACGAAACCTTGTTTTAAATGTTCAGAATCATGCAAAGAATGTGAAGAAAAAGATGATAGGTTTCGTGAATCAGAAAAGTTGAAAGAAAAGTTGCTGTTTGATGTGAAAAATTTGAAAGAATCATACGATATTTTGAATAGGACTGTGAATAGTTTACAGAAAACTAACACAGAAAGAGAAAAAGCTTTAAAAATGTTGAATGCTACGATGATGTCAAAGCAGAAAGAGATAAATTTTTACATTGAGGAATGTGCGAAATGGAAGCAAGAGTTGGATTGTGAAAAAGTTGAAAATGAAAGAATCAGACGTTTACTGAGAAGTTATACAAGTTCTGATTATTTAATTGACAGAATTTATCCTACTGTTGCAGGTTTTGAGGCGTTTAAAGATGAAGATGAAGACAAGAAGTCAAAGAAGAAAATGGATACTGGTAAGAAACAGAGTGTCTGTTATAATAGGTGTCCGCCTCCGGTATAGGAAGGGTATTCACCTAGAAAACCGAATGAGGAACAAGTCAAAAAGGCAGTCAATATAAAGCTAGAATCCGAGTTAACCGATGTATTACCAGACAATATCGACGTCACTTTCACAGAGTCCGACACAGATCATGAGTCCAAATTAATAAAAATGGTGGTCGATCAGGTGTTGGATAAGGATGAGGAGTCAAAGTCAAAGTCCGAGTCCAAAAGTTCGTGTTTGTCTGTCGGGAGTTCGAGTTCGTCCGAAAAGAATTCAAAATCATCGGGAAAACGGCTTTATAGTAAAGAGTTTTTGTTGTCAAAATCTAATTTGAATGATGAAACATTTGAAGTTGCATATACTTTAAATGATTCTGACAAATTATATTTTGATAAAGAGTTTCCAATAAGAAGTGTTAGATTTGAAATGATCAAAAAGGTTTTCAAAATGACAGAAATTAATATTTCTGAAATAAAATATTTAAATCTTAAAGAAAAACCTAAAAAATACATTTCAAGAGTTCAACAGCGGTTAAACAAGAAAAAGAATTACAATTATGGTTTAGATTTTCAAAAGAAACCAAACCATAAGGGTAGTTTCAAAAAGAAAGGTCTTGGTTTTGTTCCACCAGAAAACTATAAAAATGAGAAAATTTCTAAAAATACAAAATTTGTTTCAGGTCCGTCTGCTGAGGATGAAAAGAAGAGTTCATTCCAGAGACAATCAAATCAAGAATTTCTTGCTGAGAAGAAGAAGAATGAAGTTCAAAGAAAAGAAACCAGAACCTGTTTTAGATGCAATGAAGTCGGTCACATTGCATGGAACTATCCTAAAGCAACTAACACAAAACAGGGAGTTTCTGGAAAATTGAAAGAAGTTGTTGTTGATAAAACCGAACCACCAACAGAAAAATTTAAAGTGTTTAAAGACTCGACATATGAAGTTGGTGAATGTTCGAAGAGATTTTACCGGAGAAGTGTGAAACTTGACAACCAAAAGTGGGTTGTTAAGAAATCAAGTGTAAAATCAGGCGATGAATCTGATTCCACAAAATCAGAGGAGCCACATTTTGATGAGAGTGATGAAAACTCAGTTCCTTCAATGGATGATGAGAACTTTCCACCATTGAAGACTGAGAATTTTAAATCAAAAGTTGGAAAAGTTGAGATCTCTAATCAATTTCATTCTGAAAAGGATAATTTTGATGTTGAGAAAGCTTTTAATGGAAATGTAAAGAAAATTTTTGGAAAGATGATCGATAGGAAGGTTAAAGGGGTTAAAGATTTTTACGCTACAAAGAAAGCAACTTACACCCCAACTGAATCTGAATTGAAATCACCCAAGGCTGGTCAGGCTTGGGTGGACATTTTCTTTGAGTAAACACCTGACTTGCCGGAGATCCCAAGTTAGTAATCGTGGATCAGGAACCGGCATCTTTCTTAAAAATTGCTTTTGTGAATGAATCTTAAAGTTTGTTAAATTTTACAGATTGTGGAATTGCCGGAGCTTCCAGGTTGGTAAGTGTGAAGCAGGAATCGGCATCTTGATTGGTAAAATGGTTTGTGTAGATGTTTATTCCTACATGTGGATAAATGTTTTGAAAATACTTACAAGTGGTAAGAAGTTGAATCTTACAAGTGATTCGTCAAGGTCATTAGTTTGAACTTGATGTAATCATCATATATGTGATTAAATGAACAAGATGATGAACCAGTCCCTACAAGTGATAAAATCAATCAAACTCATTTTCTGGAAAAATCATTTTGATTAAAACAAACTTAAGTGTTTTGAAATCTTAATGAGAAAATGGTTTGTTGAAAGGGGGAGTTCTGATTGTCTATGCCAAGTGGATGGCGATTTGAGGTGATTTGATATCGGTTATCATGTTTCTGTACAGTTTGTTTTCAATTTTTCTTTAATGTGTTTGCATTTTAGGGGGAGTAGAAAATTTCAGAAAATCCAAAAACATTAGAAAATTTGAAAAATACAAAAACATGATAAAATCAAAAATGAGTTTTGTTGTAAAAAGAGGAAATGATAGTACATCAGTGGACTGCCACAACATGCTAAAGAATTGTAATGTAAATATGTGATAAACAATCTCATTGTGGATATGCCAGTAGGTTTTTGCACATTCAGTAAATTGTGACGAGATATAAACCTAAATTTCAAACTTGCTTATATCGTGGGTAACAACTTCTTGGATATATGGGTAACCCCCGAAATCTTGTTTGAATGGTCCCTCTTTCTGAGATACTAGGTCTTTATGCTTAGTGATATCTGGGGTATTATCCCGGGACTTCTGCTGTATGGAAATACTGACCTAGTCCCCGCATAATACTTTCTGCAAATGCTTGAAAAATAGCGCCGCCCTCAGCAAATTGATGAAACAATAAAATTGATAGTCATTGCTGTTGAAGAAAAGATCCTCTAAAGGGGACACACCAAAAGTCGAGCCGTCATCTCTCTGCTAAATGGAAGTTCTGACCTGAGCTCTCACGGTTTCGCATCTAACCCCTTACAGATATCATCTAGGTATACTCACCTGTAAGACTGAATATTGGGATCTGGATACGAGAGTATATTCAAGTAGTGGGACACACGGATAAGTTTAAGTGCTTAAGACATTAATATCATATCTCGGATCAGTTGAAATTTGTGTGAAAATTTAAGTGGATCAATATACTGACAATCTAGGTGAATTGTTTAGAACTTAAAATGAAATGAAGCTTAACGGTGTTGGTGACTTGTCTCATAAACTGATATGATTCTCTTACACAAACTCACAAAAATATTGTTTGTATATATTTCTTTACTGCATTACATTTCTCTTATTACAAAATCCAAAAAGATTTTAATGTGTTTTAGCATAAACTTTTGAAAATACAAAAAGATTTTCGACAACTAGTGTTGGAGAGCTGATTTTCAAAATTCCAAGTGCTAGACATGATGACCATGTTGTGAAGGGGAGTCTGCTCTTAATCAAATATGTTTTTAATCAAATCTTCAAGTGGTTCATCAGAATTGTCATTGTTAATGTTTATGGTTGATCTGAGGGAGAGATTGAGTTAGTGCATACAGGTTAATATTTAAAATTGTAAAACTTACTTTGAGGAAGAGATTGTGCAGATAACCTGAGCTAGACGAGAGCCAGATTACGATCTTGGAACAACGTCAAAGCTGAGTGATAGAAAGCCAGGTTGATGATCAAGAAAAGCTTGTACTTGAAGAGCCAGGTTCTAATACCTGAGAATTCCATGGATAAAAGTTTGAGCCAGGCAACGATTTGAATCTGTGAAAGCCAGACCACGATCTGAAGCAGATGATGCTGATGATCTTAAGGAATGCCAGCACATTGTTAAGGAGAGTCTGTTGATGTTGATCGAAGAAGTGAAGCCTAGAGACTGATAAAAACTGAAGTTGCAAAGACTCGACAATGTAAGACTCGTCAACATCTGAGGGGGAGTCTGTTAGTGCATGCATCTGTCGACTTCATCTTGTATCGAGTCTTAGATTAGATATGTTAGATTAGGGCACGATGTATGAGAAAATTAAGGTCTGGATGAGTTGAATATGCTGATTCCGCTTGAACAAGCTATTCCTCTTGAAATGACATTGGTCATTTTCAAGCGGAATCAAAATCTTCTTATTCCGCTTGAATGGTTTCTGTATGTTTCGAGCGGAATCATGTAGGCTATAAATAGGGGTTCGAGCGAGATCATTTGTAACTGCTACTGAAAATCATACCGAGGTGCTGCCGGTTTGATTCTTGATTGTACAAGTTGTAATATCAATCAGAGAAGTGATTTAAGTGAATTGCTAGCTGTTTCGTCATCAGTTACTTGTTTTCCGCACCTGTAACTGATTAAAATTCCTCTGAACGACTCGTTCAGGTCCGCAAATGATCCTACAGGTTTGGTAAGAGTCTTGCCATTGTTCAGTGTATAGATCCTGCAAAGGAGCTGGGTCAAATTTAGTAGGACCTCCTTCAATACCCAACGGTATTGGATGGAGGGGGTCCAAACTCTTTGATCCCCTCATAAGTTAAACTACTATTAAAACTTTAACCCGGCTACTTAGGACTGTATCCCTGCTAACTCAGACTACTTAGCCGAGGGTAACGTCGCCTTCAAAAGAGGGGCCTACCACATTATGCATTAATCACTTAATTAATTATCTTTCAATAATCCGACACTTTAGGATTGTATCCTTGCTGACTCAAACTACTGGGTTGAGGGTAACGTCACCTTCAAAAGAGGGGCCTACTACAATAACTAAGATAATCTCTTAAACAAGTACAAAAGTGCGAAAACAATCAAAGGTTACACTACACACGAGTCGGATCCAAGTGATTCATCTTGTCTATCTGTTTTTTTTTGTTTTTTTTATTTTCAGCATTTTAGTAAGTTTTATTTTTTCTAGTTTAAAAACCTTTTTCTAACATTTGGATTTGATTAGACGTTGAGGATAAACCGGTATTAAAAGCTCTTGTGTCGTTGGACGACCTCGGTATCTTACCAACACTATACTACGTCCACGATGGGTGCACTTGCCCATATGGGTGTTTAGTGTTAGTGAATATCGTGTTTATAAATTTAAAACTTGGCTAAAAAGTGTAAAAAGGGCTTAAAATATATACCTAAAATACATTACACCTAACCCACATCAAGTTTTTGGCGCCGTTGTCGGGGACACAAGGATTTTAAGAAAGTTAGGAATCAGCGGCCTAATCATTTTTTCTATTTTATTTTTATTTTTTTAGGATTTTCTTAATTTTTCAGCTTCTGCAGAACTCAGCACGGGCCGTGCCCGCTGAACACGCCCCGTGCCCAATCATTGGAACTGGCAATCCTGTTTTAAGTCAGACAGTAAGCTGAACACGGGGCCGTGCCCACTCAACACGCCCCCGTGCCCAAGATTCAGTTACTGAAAACAGAACCGTAAGATCCCGACGGTTGGTAATTTCTGACACAAAAATGAGTGATAATGATATTTTTTACTTTCGGCACTCTTATGGTACGTGGTGTCAATTATGTGGAGGCGGTCATAAAGAATTAGAATGTTATTTTCTAAACTATAAGCCCCACTATATAGACCCATCGTTTTCCTGTAGCCTTAAGAGGGGCGAAAGTAAAAATAATCCTTATCTCTCCCTCGAATGCGCCCAACCGGACATTTTAGGAGAAATGCTTCTTGATGAACTATTTCAACTAGAAGACCTGGTTCTTAATTGGTTAAAAGAACCTAAGATGGATTTCCTTAATTCATCTCAAGACGATGACCAAGAAGAATTGTTGGGGTCGCATTCAAGTAAAAACAACTTCGTTGTTCCCAACGTTACCTTCAAATCTAGCGAAGACTTGGACGATAGTCGTCCCTGTGCCGATTGTGCCGTGAAGGACTCTCCATCGACTTCGTTCGGTGCATACATAGACCTGAGCGATTCAGCATACACCTTCTTTAACGAGAGCCCGGAAAAGGGTTGGACTTGTCCACCTACATTTAGCATAGGAATCACCCTCACCGATAACCTCTTGCGTTCTCATCTTAATCTAGAGCAATTAAGGTATCTTAGGCACTTTGGGGTTATTCCATCCAGTAAGGAACCGCCCGATCCGGATAAGTTCCATAAAAATATGTGAACTCCATAAGACAGCTCCCAGACACGGGGCCGTGTCCAGGTCAACACGCCCCCGTGTCCACCAAAAGATTCTCTTCTGATTTCTTCAGAATACGGACAAAAATGTGTCAGGATTCTGTCTACACACGGGGCCGTGTCCAGCGTGCTGTCATTTTCTATAAATGCAGCAAGATTCCTACTCATTTGGACCACTTCAAAAGACAGAGATTCCTGGGATCTTCACTCATACTATCCTAGGTATGTTCTAAAAGAAGGTTCTCAAAGCCATCTTGTCTTTTCCACTTTTGTTCATTGCCTTCTCCTTCAATTTCCAATCACTACCTCCATTAAAGCTTGGAAGTTTCATGATTCCAACCTTTATTGTGATGTTTGTAAGGTCATTATTCAAGGAATCTTGCTTAAAATGAGTCATACCACTCTGTTTTGAATTATTTATGCTTAAAATTTACCTACAAACAAAGAAAATAATTTAAAACTCCAAGATTCCTTGCTTTAAAAACCTGCAGACAACTGGACACGGGGCCGTGTTCATTGAACACGGGGCCGTGTTCATTGAACACGGGGCCGTGTTCATTGAACACGGGGCCGTGTCCGAGGTACTGTTTTATGAAAATTGAGTTCTTTTTCGGTCTGTTTTCCCAGAATGGCGAGCAGAATAAGTGGAACGTCCTCATCACACTCAAGGAGCAACCGACAAGGGAGGAGGTCATCAACGGCGGAAGACTCTCTTGTAAACTATGTTTACGCCTTAAGAGAGGCTATTGATGAAATGACGGGAGTGGAAGAAGCATTGGTAGACCGTATCAATCATCTAACGGTGGGACTGGAAGGGTGTCTCCGATAAGTCAACCTCTTGCACCAGAGGTTGAACATTCTCGCATCTCCTCCTTTGGTGCCTATAATAACCCAAAGGGCATGGAACGTGGTGCCTGAAGTCATCATACCAGCCGAGTGGTACGCCATGCACCCAGGGCCTCCTCAAGTCATATTACAAGGGGTCCCGGTTGGTGTTTCCCCTCCTCCGCAAGATGTTGAGGAAAACAAAGCCGCCTTCTTCCTCCCACGAGAGATAGAAGAATGGCTTTAACAACATCTAGGAAGATAACCCTCGGCCAAGAGTCCTACTACACTCCTCAATACCGGAAAACTATTTCCGGGATTTTGGTTCTTAATGAAAAAGTAGGACTCCTTATGATAATTTCATGTATCACTTGACCTATCTAGTTTAGGACTTTTAACTTTTATTTCTCTTCTTTGTTTTTAATTTTCTAGGAACGCTATGTATCTCTCTATAATTTTAATGAAATGATGGTTTTAATGTTTGGATGGTGTTGTAATGAATAAAACACACTCGGGATGGTAAAGGATAACAAGGAAAATGAGAAACATCACCCTATGCATGAAAACAGGGCCATCCGACAAAAATTTCTTCATTACAGCAAGTTCAGCACGGGCCGTGTCCTCCCAACACGGCCCCGTGCTGCACAATCTGTAGAAAACGTCCAGTTCAGGTAACTGGACACGGGCTGTGTTCACTGAACACGCCCCCGTGTCCAGGCTTCTGTTTCTTTTTACTCAATTTTGTCACTGGCACCTGAACACGGGGCCGTGCCCGGTCACCACAGGGCCGTGTCTAGAGTGCCCGTAACATAAAATTTTGCTTTTTAACAACTTTTTACACATTCAATCAACCTAAAAACTTATTTTTGGGACACATTGAGGACAATGTGTAATTTAAGTGTGTGTGTGTGGGGGGGGGGGGGGGGGATGCTAAAACTTTGAATCTTGCAAGTCCTAACTAACAAGCCTTACACAAAACTCTATTGGAACCGCTAATCACCCCAAATTTTTTCAAAATTTTTTTCATTTTTTTTTTCGCTTGTCTAAGTTTAAGTTGGGAATTTCAAGTTCTAAAAAGGTTATATTTTTACAAGTTTACAACCGATAGCATCGTGATAAAAAGAACCAACATAAGAAAATTATGAAACGGCATGACAAGCTTAGTTAAAATTTGATTATATATACTTAATCACATAAAAAAACCCATTCCCACAAAAGTGAGTTTTGAGCCTTTATTGAGCATACAAATACATATCTTTACACTAAATGCTCATTTTTCGTTTCTTGTGTGAATAGCCGCTTGGTTCGTACGACTCTAGAACTTACCACAACAATGCATTCCCGGTCCTTACCAACTTAAACCCGAGTAAGTAAATGATGGAGGCATTAGGACTAACTTTTTTTTTCTTTCTACACCATTATTTTTCATTTTTTTTACTACCTACCCAAAATCCCCCTAGTTAACCCCTTTGAGCCTAAACCTTTTCATTTCTTAACCCAAAATAATCACCCTTTTTACCCACCTAAACCTTTTTATTTTAACCCTTTCATTTAGTAACAAAGCTCGGTTTTTCATATGACTTGAAAAAAAAATTTGATGATAAAACCAAATAAACAAACAAGTTCAAAATACTTTGTTTGAAAGAAATGGTTCATCAAAATAAAATAAAATTGTGAAAAATAAAAAGTCTTTCAAAAAAAAAAACCGACGCTTTTTACGCTTTTCGCCCTTTCACTAACCACTAACCCAACCACCCACCTTTAGCCCAAGCCTAACCCTTCACCCAAAAAGTCCTCTTGATATATTTACAAAGGTATATAGTTAAAAAAGAGGAGGATTGATTGTTTGGCAAGCTTATGGTAGGAGTAAGTTCCATGCCGCTCTCGAGTGATTCACTAAAAATACACCTTCGGCTGAGTGTTGAGTGATCCCCCGTGACGTATGTGAACTTGTATATAAATGGAATTTTAAAAAGGCATGTTATGCCCTAATAAGTAATTTATCTTATGAAACGTTTTTAATAAATCATGACGAATAAGGATTGTAAATAAATAAAAATAAAACTTAAAATAACGAATCTTGGAAATCCCGACACTCTATGACAAGCCCAAAAACCTTCTCTTCTACCCATTCCATTTGGGAGTGAAAAAGCCACATTATAAAGAGTTTTGCTTGAGGACAAGCAAAGATTCAAGTGTGGGGGTATTTGATGTGCACAAAATGCAACATATAATTTACATCAATTGTGGCATAAAACTAACCCTTTTTTTAGCACTAATGTTGGAAAAAGTGTGCTTTTGTCTTCCTTTTATATTTTCAGGATTAAATGAGCTCAAATGAACAAAAGAAGCAAAAAGGCAGCTAAATCTGACATAAATACAAGAAAAGGAATAAACGTGGCATGCCCGACCTCCCGACAGCATCTTCCCAAGCAAAACAAGAAGACAGAAGACTGAACACGCCCCGTGCTCAGTGAGCACGGGGGCGCCCAAGTGTCAGCAGAAAAGACAAAGTGGTAGAAGCTTCTATTGCCCACCACGGGGCCGTGCTCAGCAGACATGGGGGCGTGGTCAACTGTTGCAGACACATTTAATGAAATTGCGAATTGCAATTAATGAAGAGAGAGAATCGGATGGACACGGGGCCGTGCCCAGGCTTCTGTTCAGCCTATAAATAGGAGTGCTTGGAGCTCTTGCAACTCATCCCTTGGCACACCACCTCTCTCACACTTCACACTTCACCCACCACCCACCACCATCACAACACCATCATCCACCACCATCATCCATTGTCCATCATAGAGTGTGTGAGTCGTCTCGGGATCCAAGATTGATCGTAAGAGTTCTTGACAATCAAAGGCCATGTTTGCCTAAGTCTCTTACATCACTTGGTGAAGACAAGTGTTTAGTGTAATACTTTTTATTTTTAATCTTTTGCACTTTTTAATTGGTTTTGTATTAATGACTTTAATTACTAGTTTCTTATGTTGAAGGTGATTCTTCCTTATCGTTTGTCCGTGGTGTCTTGGCATTATTTTACTGTCTATATAAAATAAAAGATTTTCACCATTCATATCTCCACGGTCTATATGGAGGTATGTTGGCTACCTGGTCGGGGGTTAAGGGAACGGTTTGGTAAGAGTCTTGCCATTGTTCAGTGTATAGATCCTGCAAAGGACCTATGTCAAATTTAGTAGGACCTCCTTCAATATCCAACGGTATTGGATGGCGGGGGTCCAAACTCTTTGATCCCCTCATAAGTTAAACTACTATTAAAACTTTAACCCGGCTACTTAGGACTGTATCCCTGCTGACTCAGACTACTTAGCCGAGGGTAATGTCGCCTTCAAAAGAGGGGCCTACCACATTATGCATTAATAACTTAATTAATTATCTTTCAATAATCCGACCCTTTAGGATTGTATCCTTGCTGACTCAAACTACTGGGTTGAGGATAACGTCACCTTCAAAAGAGGGGCCTACTACAATAACTAAAATAATCTCTTAAACAAGTGCAAAAGTGCGAAAATAATCAAAGGTTACACTACACACGAGTCGGATCCAAGTGATTCATCTTGTCTATCTGT
Organism: Helianthus tuberosus; assembly: GCA_030545235.1. Classification (NCBI taxonomy): domain Eukaryota; kingdom Viridiplantae; phylum Streptophyta; class Magnoliopsida; order Asterales; family Asteraceae; genus Helianthus; species Helianthus tuberosus. The sequence goes on along the minus strand of CM060427.1, from coordinate 130,147,066 downwards.
TTTTTTTATTTTATTTTATTTTCAGCATTTTAGTTAGTTTTATTTTTTCTAGTTTAAAAACCTTTTTCTAACATTTTTATTTGATTAGACGTTGAGGATAAACCGGTATTAAAAGCTCTTGTGTCCTTGGACGACCTCGGTATCTTACCAACACTATACTACGTCCACGATGGGTGCACTTGCCCATATGTGTGTTTAATGTTAGTGAATATTGTGTTTATAAATTTAAAACTTGGCTAAAAAGTGTAAAAAGGGCTTAAAATATATACCTAAAATACATTACACCTAACGCACATCAGTGATGGTCGTAGAGACACAGGTGTCACAGTATAATAGCTGTTATTATAGGAAAATTCTATTAATGGTAAATGATGGTCCCAATTTCCTCCAAAATCAATTACACAAGCTCTAAGCATATCTTCCATCGTCTAAATTGTCCTTTCGCTTGGTCCATCCGTTTGAGGATGATAAGCAGTGCTTAGATTTAGCTTGGTTCCTTTTTGGAAACTAGTCCAAAAATGAGAAGTAAAACGGCTATCTCTATCAGAAACAATAGATAAAGGAATTCCATGTAAGGAAACAATTTCATTTACATATAACTTAGCTAACTATTCCATACTGAAAGTTTCCTTCATTGGTAAGAAATGAGCAGACTTGGTTAATCTATCTACAATTACCCAGATTGTATCATTACCTTTTCGGGTCTTGGGTAATTTGGTAACAAAGTCCATTGTTATCAATTCCCATTTCCATATTGGCATTTCTAATTGTTGCAATAAACCTGAGGGTTTCTGATGTTCAGCTTTAACCTGTGAATAGGTTAGACACTTGGCAACATAAGCTGCTATCTCCTTTTTCATTCCTATCTATCAGAAATTCTTTCTTAAGTCTTGATACATCTTATCACTACAGGGATGTATCGTATACTTAGACTTATGGGCTTCTTCTAATATTCGGTGGCGTAGGTTTCCTTGTTTAGGTACCCAAATTCTTTTCTTATAGAATCTCCAAATTCCATCTGTTCCTTGTTCTATTTCCTTAATCATTCCTTTCAACTTTTCAGTATCATTCTTGATTACTGAATTTTGTACTTCTCTAATTTGCTCATTTAACTCTATCTGCAGATTTGATTTGAGAGAACGTACTTTTCTGGGTTTTTCATGATACTTTCGACTTAAAGCATCAACTACTACATTAGCTTTTCCTGCAAGATACTAGATACTACAATCATAATCACTAAGAATTTCCATCCAACGTTTTTGTCTCATATTTAACTCTTTTTGCCCGAAAACATATCTTAAACTCTTATGATCGGTGAAAATGGTAAACTTACTACCGTAAAGGTAATGTCTCCAAATTTTAAGGGAAAAAATTATGGCTCATAATTCTAAGTCATGGGTTGTGTAGTTCTCTTCATGATTCTTAAGTTGTCTAGAGGCATAAGCTATAACCTTTTGACGTTGCATCAACACACATCCATAACCTAATTTAGAAGCATCACAATAGACTACAAAGTCTTCAGTTCCTTCTGGTAACGCTAGTATGGGTACGTTGGTTAATCTATGCTTAAGGATTCTAAAGGCTTCTTCCTGTTTTGGTCCCTATTCAAACTTAACTGATTTACAGGTCAGTTTTGTTAAGGGAATGGCGATTCTAGAAAAATCTTGGATAAACCGTCTATAATAACCGGCCAGTCCTAGAAAACTTCTAATCTCCGTTGGTGATTTAGGGACTTTCCATTTAGTGATCGCCTTGATCTTTGTGGGATCCACATGAATTCCTTCATGATTGACTAAATGTCCGAGGAATTGCACTTCTTATAACCATAATTCACATTTGGAGAATTTAGCATAAAGCTTTTTTTTCTCAACAAATTTAGGAGTGCATGCAGATGCGCTGCATGTTCCTCTTTACTCTTAGAGTAAATGAGAATATCATCTATAAAGACAATTATGAATTTATCCAGATATGGCCTACATATTATGTTCATCATGTCCATAAATGCAGCTGGTGCATTGGTTAAACCAAATGGCATGACGGTAAATTCATAATGGCCATACCTTGTTCTGAAGGCAGTTTTAGGAATGTCCTCTTCCTGTACTTTCAACTGATAATATCCTGAGCGTAAGTCGATCTTAGAAAAGAATCAAGCTCCTTGCAATTGATCAAACAGATCATCGATTCTCGGTAATAGGTACCGATTTTTAATCGTGACTTTGTTCAATTCTCGGTAATCAATGCATATACGCATTGATCCATCTTTCTTCTTGACAAACAAGATTGGTGCTCCCCATGGCGATGAACTTGGTTGTATGAATCCTTTCTCCAGAAGCTCATCCAACTGTTTCTTCAGTTCTTGCATTTCTGCTGGTGCCAAACGGTAAGGTGCCTTGGCAATTGGTGCTGTCCCTGGTAATAGGTGAATTCTGAATTCGACTTCCCTGTCCGGCGGTAGTCCTGGTAGTTCTTCCGGAAATACATCGGAAAATTAAGATACTACGGGAATATCTTTCAATTCCTTTCCTTTAGTGTTAATGATTATGGAAATCATATACACTAGTGATCCTTTTCTTGCATAGCTAGCTGTTTTCATTACAGAGATGAATTTCGTGGATTTAGATGGCTTATCTCCTTTGATTGTGATCTTTTCACGCTTTGGTGAATTTACTTGTATTGACTTTTGATCACATAGAATACTGGATTTATTTTTTATTAACCAATCCATTCCTAATACAATATCAAATCCTGCCAGTTTCATTGGGTAAAGGTTAGCAATAAAATTATGGTTTAGAATTTCTATTCTTGCTCCCTGCAAGATTTCAGTGATCCTAATAGATTCTCCATTTGCCGTTTCTACTAGGAATTCTTGTTGAAGTTGAGTTAATGGTTGATTGAGAATTTTGCAAAATGAAGTATTAATAAAACTTTGGTTCGCACCAGAGTCGAATAATACTTTAGCAAAAACATCGTTAACTAAAAACGTACCGGTAATCATGTAACACCCTAAAAACGGGTTTGGTAATGAAACCCCCTTAATACTAAAAGACGGGTAAAGTACCGTTAGTGGTAAAAATAACCCGGTAAATATTAGGATTTAAATAAATAATCCTAATATTAATTAAAAAGTGGATAGGAACTTTCAAGAAATAAAAACAAGGCATATAAAAGGCCCGAGTTAACGGAACTTAAAATAAAACGGGTCCCGAACTCATTAAGTTAACTAGGAATAATTGACCTAGTTGGTAATATGTGATTAAGTGATAAATAATGAATTATAGCCTACTTGGTAACATACCAAAACAAGAGGGGCTAAAGGTGGGTAATTAGGAAAGTGTTTTAATTAAACATTTATAAAAAAAACACACACACACAGAAGGTGTGTTCGATCGACCAGAGCCAGAGAAAAAGGGGATGAACCCTAATTCAACAAAACCTTCAAATTGGAGGATCAAACGAAGGCCAAATTCAGATTGGAATATATATATAAACGATCACCAAGTCAAGGGGATCGTAAGGTATGTCAAATTTTTTACATTCATGAAGTTGTGAAAATTAGTTAACTTTGCATGATGTGATCTATGTATGAATCGTACAGGCTATGGCCGAATTAATGAAGTGTGATTGCTTAGGAACAAACCCTAAGTAGAAATTTGAAGTAAAATTGCTAAGAGTTGAATTATTTGATGATTTACCACATTTAGACAAGTGGGTTTTGATTATGTAGTGAAGATGATGATGTACATATGTATAAGATTATCATATTTGATAGTAGAAACAAGGCACTCGAACAAACTACATGATTTGGGTACTTGTTCATACATTATTGATATGGATGTTAATGTTAATCTTGGTAAAAATGACTAGTTATGAACTAGTTTGTAAAAATTATGCCCACTAGGTGTTTGTTAAAATGCCTAAATAAAATCGCGGTCTACTCGGTTGTGTCTAAAACTTGATTATAATAGGTATTCGGATGAATGCTAAATAGTATGATGAAACGGGTCTCGCTTATAAAAGGGAACCCTTGGTTCTTGCGAAAATGAATAAAGAAACTAGTCACGATAATCGTTTGAACTAGTTAAAGAAATTAGAAGTATAATGAATTTGATGAGAAAACTAGTTAAAACGGTAGTGTAAGAATAATTCCTATCGGATTTTTGACAAATTGCTTAAATGAATTGTTGAACTTAATTGTGTAATTGCTCATGTTATAGGCCGTTTGACTTTTAAAAGTCAAACTGACCAATAATGAAATCAATTGGTGATTTTGATATAAAGTCCGTAAGGTGAGATAGTCTTGATAATAATGACTAATCTAATCACCTTGCGAATAATAAAAGGTAGATTGACGCTCGAAAAGCTAGGTGGAAGCTTGGGTAGAAGCGGGTCAAACGGAACTAATACGCGTGGAAAAGCATAATCGGAATTCAAGGTAAGTAAAGCTTACGCCCTCTTTTGTAAATTATGTATTTATTCATAAGTTATAAATACGACAAAAGCTATATCCGAATTATGGTTCCGACACGACACGAAATGAAACGGGTCGGAGCATATAAAATAATGATAAACCATGTTTAATGGTAAAACGGGTGAAATTGTAATTGGTCGCGAGATGACATATTTACAAAATGAGTTTTTTTTAACAAAATGGTAAATAAATACCATTCGAATATAAGTGCAAAATGTTTGGCTGTTTAGATCAAACGGGTCAAATGGTAATGTTAATACCATTTGACACATAACGACTAACAAGTGCTTGTTGAGTCTAATGCTCACAGGGTAAAACGGCTTATGAAAATTTGCATTGCTATAAATTAGCAAAATTATGGAAGCAAGGTATTAAATGGGTCAATATGTTGGCCCGAACCAGGTACATATAAATAGGTTTATAGTTAAGAATGAGTTTTTTGGTCAAATAATTAGTAAGTCCTTTGTGGAAAATGAGGGACTAAAAGGTGACCAAAAAGCCCTTGATGGGTGAACCGGGTAAACGACTGTTAGAGCTTGTTTAGAAACTTGTTTATTGATTATGAAACCCTTAGATACATATAAAAAGTGTAGGCAAAAACATTCGTCGGTCGAATGCCTAAAAATGGGTCATTTGCGTAAAATGACTAGTCGAAGGGTAAAAATTGGGATTTTGGGTTGCTTACGTTAAATCCACTACAAAAAAATAGTTGTGGTGGAAAATAATTAGTTAACTAGTATGGAAATGCGAGATGCGAAAGGAAAATAGTGAGTTGGATGCTTAATGCTTAAAAGTCCACTAAATGGGTCAAAATAAATTAGGAAGTTAAATGTGGATAAAGTGATTTGAAAGATACACATAAATCAGTGAATGTAAGTGCATACGTGAACCCCGTAATGGGAGTGAAAACACTATTGCTTGATAATCCCGGGATGTGTAGGAAATGTTAGAAACGACTCTTAATAACATTCTTGCAATGTAATTTAAAATGGGTCGAATAATAGGAAAAAGGGATTTATAGACTAGTTGCTTGTAAACTGATTTTAATACGAACAATGATGGTAAACGGGTCCGCATTTTAATTACGGACATGTAGGAAAAAGAATCGTGTAAAACGGACATCTAGATTAAAAGTTATGTTAACTAGAAGTTGGATATTAGTTAAAATATAGTTGGGCATATATGCAACTGAAAGAGAGCAACATTCTGTCAAAATGATGGGGTCGCGCTGCGCGATGGCCAAGCTGAAGCACAGTCGCGGCACGCGACAACGGTCGCGGCACGCGACGGATTTAGGAAACCCCGTCGCGGCACACGACAGGGGTGATTCCTGTAGATTTTGTTTGTTTTGTTTAATTGGCTCAAGGAACTTGATGAAACATGTTCTAAATTTATCCAAACTAACGTTTGAGTTGGTTTTGATTACAGGTGAATGATGTCAACCTACCGGGTGAAGATCAAGCGTCTAACAAGAACCGAACACACGAGATTAAAGCTTCCGCATGTTGTTTCGTTGTCACTTAAACGACGAGCTCAAATATATTATGTTGTAATATTTTAAACTGTAAAAGTTTTAGTAAACCTGTATTTTTCTATGTATATGTAATCATAATCACATGTAAATTTTCGTTATTAGTACAAAAACCCTTTTATAATAGTAAGGGTGTTACAAATCACGTCCGGAATCATCTTGGCTTCTTCGGTTGTCAGAACAAATGCTCTAGCATTTTTAGTAGTCTTGTTGTTCATGGCTGGAGCTTGTTTCGGACAGTTCGGCTTGATATGTCCATTTTCTCCACAATTGTAGCATATCTTATTGTTAGGTTTCTTCCTGCAGTCTTCTTCCTTGTGGCCAGATATTTTGCAGAAATTGTAGTTTATATAGCATCTTCCAGAATGCTTCCTTTTACAGTACTTACAGTAAGGAGTAGAAGTATAACCTACATTTTTCCCACGGTTGGAATTACCGTAGCGAAATTCTTGGGTAAACTTTTGGGCTAGGTTCTTCCTCTGGTTTTCTTCTTGTGTACGTACTAATTCATCAGTCAAGGTATTGGCTAGTTCTACAGCTTCCTCTATGGTTTGTGGTCTAGCTGCCTTGGCTACATGTCGGATCTCACTAATTAATCCTCAGATGTAACGGGAGATTAATATTGGTTCTGGTGAAGCTAGGGTTGGCACTATTCTAGCATATTCGAAGAATACAGTAGTGTAACCCTTACAGTCAACTCCAGTCATTCTAAGGTTTAAGAACTTATTAGCTATTTGTTCTTTTTCATTGGGAGGACATAATTTCCTTTCAACCATGTTCTTAAATTCAGTCCATTCCATAGTATAGACTCTGTCACTTCCCTTAGACTGGAGAATAGTGTTCCACCATTCTAAAGCTGAATTCTTAAAAAGATTGGAAGCAAACATGATTTTATCCTCTTCTGCACATTTGCTTATTTTTAAGACTGCCTCAGTCTTTTCTATCCAACGTAGAGCTGCAATGGCTCCTTCATTGCTAGAGAATTCTATTAGTTTACAAGACCAGAATTCCTTGTAAGAACAACCATAAGACATGGTTCTTCTTCTTTTTGGAATAGGCAATTGAAGCAATGGTCCATTGTTTACGCTGTGACTGGGTTCAGTAGGTGGTCGTTTACTTCCACTGTTACTTTTATTATTTTCTAGTTCTTTAACTGTTTTGATGATATAAGGCATAGCGTCTTTAATCCCTTGTGCCACTATGTGTTGGATGGCACTGTTATCTATTTGGTTCCCGTTATTATCGTTATTCGGGTTTTCTTGATTCACTTCGTTGTCCATCTGGATTATAAACATTTACCAAATATTAATATCACAAAACAAGGTTTAATGCGAACAATCACACAAACAAACACATTGATCAAAACCGTCGTGCATTGTGACATTTGCTCTATTTTATAGATATCTAGATCTATTATAAACTGCAACTGGAATTTAAAATACAATACTAATTATGCATCAGTAGGTATTGGATTATCTATTTTATATATTTTTTCAAGCTACACACACACACACACATATATACATATATATATTATTTTTATTATTGATAGGGGTTCATCCAGTACTGCATATTACGCTCGTCGTATTTCCAAACGAGCCTTTCCCCTATTTGTCTTATTCTTTCATCTTCATCTACTAACTCCTCACCAAAAGTGCGGAGTTCCTACATGTTTTCGGTACTCATGGGTGGTGGTGGGGCTGGTATTGGGTCAAGGTACTGGGGCATCGGTTCTTCATATGGGAATGGGTTTTCTAGTATTTCCCGAATATACTGGTCATTATCCCAATATGGATCTAGGGGGTCAAGGTTGGATAGGGTGCTACTACTGGGTTTGGTATGGGGTCCTCTGGTGGGTAGAGTTCTCGATAATCCCTATGATGATCCTCCCATGGGTCATATGCTAGAGGATTTGGTGCTGGGACTCTAGGGATTTCGTTTGGGTCGAAGGCTGGGATGGGAATCTGGTCTCCTGGGTTAGGTTCTATTTCCATGGGCTGAGTTGGGAACAGTGGTAGTGGTTGTGGTGCAATGATTTGTTCCTACGCTCGTGTGCTCCCCGACTGAACAATCCTCTCTTTTTGGTAGGGAATGGCTCTTCGGATTGCGCCTTAAATATGAAAATCCCCTCTTCTGTGTCAGCAAAATACCCCGAGGGGGTAGGCTGGGAAGAAGTTCCTTCATCTCTAGGAGAGCTAGACAGTTGACGATAAGCGTCTGACGGATCTTGATCACTCATACTATAAACTAACAAATTGTCAAATAACACAAAACAATAATATACAGATATGCACGTAATCCCATAAATTATTTCCTAACATAATGGATAAAATTTTAGTGTCAGCAGAACACTCCGGTGGCTGAAATCAGTGGCTGTAGCTCTGATACCACCTCCTGTCGCACCCCCCCGGCCCCTATCTCCTGGGAACGGGCGGCCGCGAACCAGTATCAGTGGTATCGGTGTTTATCAATTTGGCAGCGGAATTTACATCAGGACCGTAGTTAGGAAATAATTTATCAGAGTAAAACACCGCATTTTTATATTAATAAATACATGAGAAATTCCCAAGTATCCATTACAAACATGTTTATAGGGATAAACCCTAATTTATTTAAATAAAACATCTTCTTTATTAAGCTAACTTTTATAGCCACTTTTCCAAGCCTTTAGTGTTATCCAGCTGGCTTCTAATTGGCTTTCACATTTTGTTACCTGAAAAGCGTTTAAAAACATTTTATCAGCAAGAAATGCTGGCGAGTGAATCCCAATTTAATCAAAACAGGTTTTATCATTTCACAGTATTGAGAGCGATTACAATGTTTATATCTACACAATTACTCATTGGCTATCTCATTGTCCAATGGTAACGTGTTCCACATTTTGTATACAAAACCCCAACATACCGACAGTAATTGAAGAATTACAAAGACTCAATCACTGCTAATTATATTTTAAAACATTTAAGGTTTTGTAAAAACAGTTTACAAAAGGAGGAATTACTCACTTTGCTAATTTAGGTATTTCCTTGTGATTTCCTGGTTATAATCTATTAATTAAATAATGCACACGCGTTAGTATAATAACCCAATTTACATTAGTTATACCCTCCCCGAGACAGAACTCCAAGGACTGAGTTAGGCAGAGCCTCGACATGCGTTACGGAGCACTAGATCAATCGGGCAGCGTATCTAATACGTAACCGGGGGTTATGATACTTACATCGAGGAAGAGCTTCGCTATTATAGTGGGTATAACACCCGGGTATTATTATTGCTATTCAGAATTGAGAGAAAAAGTTTTGAATTTGAACGATTTCAACTGAATGCCGATCGATCCTATTTATAGTGCCTGACAGACACTCTCTTGCGCCCCGCGAGAGAGTTAACTATGGCCTTCGCGGCCCGCGAGGCAGACTAGGGTAGGCCCTAGCTTAGCTGAGTTGACAACTAGCCTCGACACGCCTTATGCCACGGGGCATCACCGGATGCGCCCTAGTGGCCAGCTGTCGCGCCCCGCGACAGCCTTACCTGACTTTGTCGCGCCCCGCGAGCGCCCCTTAATTCTTGTTTTATTTGATTTTTGTAAAATTAAATGTATTTCGGGCCTATCTTTCGTATACGGGGTGTATTTTAGAGCGTATAGGGATGTTATAAGTATTTTTGGGAGAGTTGTTATACTTTGTTAACGCCCTAAACAAGGCTTTGTCATCCCCTTAACAGGCTTCAACCATTCCAAAGGTGGGGGCTATCTGAAAGCAACCAATCGCATTTCTTTTTGTATATTGGATTTTAATATTCTTGACTTTCACCCGTTGGCCGACATTAATCTCAGCTCAAGAAATTCCATTGGACAATCCCAACTTGCAAACTATTTTCCTCCACCGAACCTTTTCTAACTGGGTCTCAGTTTTTTGCTTTTTCATGACGTAAAAACTTAAGTGGCATTCCTCAACCTCCACTACCCACCACCGTCTATCACCTCCGACCACCCACTCTCCACCAGTCACCTGTTCAAACCACCACCATTCACTACCTACTTGTAAGTCCCTTTAACCACCGATCTAAGCTGTTCATCTTCTCCACTACCCTCTTCCTGTCACTGGAACGACCACCCATTCACCTCCATCCTCTCCGTAATTTGACAAGATTGTGGTAGAGACTTTACCGGAAAAATGTGAGAGGTGGTGACATGGAAATTTTAAACTTTTTAGCGGCGGAGAAGGTCACAGGAGGTTGAAAATGACTAGTGGTGGTCTCGTTCGGTGGTTTCAGGGGTAAAGAGGGAAGTTGCAGGTCACATGAGTTGCCGGAACAAGTTGCAGGTCATCGGAACAAGTTGTAAGTCGTTGCTTATGTCTCTTGTGATGGTGGTGGTCGGCGGTGGGTGGTGGTGGCAAACCGTGGTTGTGACGGTAATGGTGCCACATAAGCTTCCACGTCAGCAAATAACTAGTTAGTTATGCCACATAAGCGATCACGTTAATAAAAAACTAATTGGGCTAGACCCTAGTTAGAAATGACTCTGTGGAGGAAAATAGTTTGTAAGTTGGGACTGTCATGGGGAATTATTGGGTTGAGATTATTGTGGGACAACAAATGAAAGTTAAGATTATTAGAATCCAATATCCTAGAAAATAAAACACATAAAAAAATTATGCGTATTATCTATGTCTGTCATCTTATATTTTTAATAATTAATTAAGGGAAAATACTATATAAAACAAACTTATTTTCTGTTTTGTCTCACAAAAGTCTTTCCACTAAAACATTGGCTTGAAATTCGTTAGTTGGGGCTTTCCCCCTGTTTCCGTTATTAAATCTAGGATTAATTTCATATATACCATTACAAACTTGAAAATTTTCATATATACTCAACAAAAACAAAAACGGAAAAATATCATATATACCCTTATAAAAACTAAAAATATCATATATGCCCTTACAAAATAGGTAAAATATCAAATATGCCTAATTTATTAAAAACAATATAATAAAGAATCATTTTACACTTATTTTTTTAACTTCTAAGTTTTCATATATGCTTATTTTTTAACTTCATATTTTTATATAACACATTTTAAGCTTAAATTTATTTTTACCCATTTTTTTTTTAATTTTTTTTTTCATAAACAATAGTATTCTCCATATATAGAGTTAAATGCTTGGTTGGCCCCTGTAGTTTGAGAAAATTACAGACTTGGTCTCAGTGGTTCAATAATTACAGAGTTGGTCCTAATAGTTCTAATTTTTGCACTCGAGTTGTCCTTATCACAAACCCTTGTTAGTTTTTTCAGTTAAGTACGTGTTAAATTAACAATTAAAAAAATAAAAGAAATATAAAAGAAATATGGCTCACTACTCATCTTCTTCATCACTCCTTTCTTTCTCCCTTTAAATAAACTCAGTCACCTCCTCCTTCACAACCTGCAACCACCATCACCTTCGCCATTTGTCCAGGAGCAACTTTAACAGTTTCACCTGCTTTCCCCAACTTATCTACATTCTGCATACAATATCACAAAAAATCACTTCATTTTATATCAAACAACACTAAAATTAACTCAAATTAAACAATAATATACTCACAGTTGTAAGTATAACTTCCAACTTTCTGTATCTAATACCTTGACCACCATAAAACAACGGATGTTGCAGCACACATTCCGTGTTCAAAACCTTACTCCGGTGAAGAATATTTCTACCGTATTGAAGGTAAACCATAATCCAAACCCTAAATGTTTATAATCCTACAACATGAAACAATTGGATCTAAAAAAGCGTAATCAGACGATTCACATCATCATATGCATTTTTTACACGAATCAACTCAAAATGTATGGAATTTCAGTGATTCACACAATTTTGACCTAAATCAGACGATTGAAGATTTCTAGATTACTTGATGTTGTTCGGTTGATGTAGTGGTGGTCGCCGGCGACGGAGGATCGGCAATCGCCGCAACTGTTTGTTTTCTCCGGTCAAGTCAAGTGATGGAGTCTGCAAAATATTTTCCCTAAAATGATGATTGAAAGATACTAAGTAGTGGGCCTCTGTTTCTTTTATATTTCTTTTTATTTTTTAATTATTTATGGGTAATATAGTAATTTCACACGTACTTAACTGAAAAACTAACAAAGGTTAGTGATAAGGACCACCCGAGTGCAAAAATTACAACTATTAGGACCAACTCTGTAATTAGTGAAAGTCTGCAATTTTCGCAAACCACAGGGACCAACCATGCATTTAACTCCCATATATATAATATTTAAGCTAAATAAATTAAGCTAGAAAAGAGTAAATATGATATTTGAAGTTAAAGGTAGTATATGAGATTTCAAAGTTATAGAAAAATATTGGTAAAATTATCTTTTATTAAATTGTTTTTAATAAATTGGTATATATGATATTTCAACTACTTTGTAAAAATATATATGATATTTATAATTTTGCTGGGGCTTATATAAAATTTTACAAGTTTGAAGGAGTATATATGAAATTGCCCCTTAAAACAAAATCAACTCTTGAGGCCCATAAACAAAATATGGGGGAACCCAAAGAAAAGTAAAAAAGATAAAGAGTAAAATGGCCGAATGATCCATGTGGTTTTGTAAAGTAACAACTACAGTCCCCAACTTTTGGAAATTACACCGAAGCTCCCTATGGTTTACTTTTTGTTACTCGGATGGTCCCTGGAGTGGATGACGGTTAGTTTTCTCTGTTAAGTCCATTTGAAATTATAAAACTACCCTTTCTTTTATTAAAATATAAGAAAAAATATTCACACTCATATATATAGCTACATAAACACACACACACCCTCACTCTCTCTAAAACACACACACACTGACTATCTCTACTCTCTCTCTCTCTCTCAGGCAAACCCCCACCACCACCTGCCGCCACCAGCACCACCACCTGTCACCACCCCCACACCACCACCTGTCACCACCCCCATACCACCACCTGCCACCACCTCACATGCATCCACAATCAAACCCTCTCTGAAGCTCAACTTTAATCCAAGACGTGAAACCCTCGCACCACTACCACAACCACCGACACTGTCATCGTATGCTTCCCACCGCAGCTCCCTAGGGTTCCGGTTTGGCCACTGTGTTCTGATCCGTGGCTAGGGTTTGACCGTGATAATTATTGGTAGATCAACAAAGATCTTAACTTGCCAGTGACATTTCAGGCAGCGACGAGTTTTCCATTCACCCATTTTCTGTGTATGAGGTTGTGGCAAGCGGTGGTGGTATAGTAGTGGGTGGCGGTTGTGAGCGATAGCACTCGAAATTGTTATGGGGTTTTTGATCCCCTATGTAAACCGATTAGAACGATGTCAAGAAGACTTACAGGTTTCAAGTGGAAACGATGAGAACGAATCTTCTGGCGGGAACTTGATTCCGAAGATGACGACAATCACGAACAGAAGACGAAACAGAGAATATAGGATGAAATTCGAAAGCGCAAAGTGCTGGAATGATGTTCTTATGGTTATTCTTATAATGATTCGGACCAACACAAAGAATTTGGAAAGAAATCGAGGTTTTTGAAGTGGTGATATCCGGTTTCCGATTTGGTATGATTTAAAACGATTTGGGTCCGATTCGGTCGTTGTTTTCTAGTGGTATAAAGAATTGGATGAACAAAGTGGTTCGGCGGGGTTTGGTTGTTGTGAAGTGGGGAAGAAGGTGGCAGGGGGTGAGGGTTTGGTCGGCGATGAAGGGGCGGGGTGGGTGTTTGTCCGGCGGTCAAGGGGTAGGGTGGCTATGGTGATGGCGGGTGTGGGTGGTAGTGGAGGTGGGTGGCCGGTTGTTTATAAGGGAAGGGTAAATAAGGTGGGCCCCATACTTTTAATAATCCATATTTCTTTTTTATTTTTTAAAGGGAGGGTTAAATTAGTAATTTCAGATGAACTTAACCAAGAAAACTAACGGACATCCACTCCAGGGATCTGAGTAATAAAAAGCAAAGCACAGGGAGCACCAATGTAATTTTCAAAAGTTGGGGACTATAGGTGTTAGTTTACAAAATCACAGGGACTATCCGGGCATTTTACTTAAAGATAAAACAACACTTGCGAAGGATTCGAACACTGAAACGCTGATAGAGGCCAACTAATATTATGTGTTTTCTTCAAACAAACAATTTCAAATATAATCTCAAATATAAGGTTGATTGTTTTCTTGTGAAAATTGTCTATTAAATTGTTCAACTTAGTATCAAGTTAATGTGTGTACTCGTATGATTAGGCCAACTAATATTACCTGAGGAGTCATGTTCTTAACTTTAAACCCATTACAACCTATTTAAATTCAAATATGTTTAGTGGATTAAATTTCCATGGAACATGTCCATTTTTTATGCATTAGTTTATATGTAACTAGCGAACTATATTAAAAATAGTTAATAATTTGTACAGTATTTGATTTTTATCATTCTTACTGCTAATCAAATTCATATGGCTTATATTTGGTTTCCTGGAACACAATTTTGAATATAGTTTTGGTAATTCAAAATTTACTTCAATCTCTAAAACAATCTCAATTTATTCATTGTAATAGTGTGAAAGCTACTTTTTGTCAATCATGTGTTTTTGGGAAACAAGTTAGGGGCTGTTTGGCAACATCTGAATGGTTAAGTGCTGAATGAATAAGAGGTCTGAATGGTTAAGAGACTCTGAACCAATAAGTGCTGAACCAGTAAAGTGCTGTTTGGTTGCACCTCTGAATGACTGTGTAAAATGACATTTTTACCCCTCTAAACACAAACACGAAACGATTTAAACAAAATCAAACGCCAAAACGAAGCAAAACATCAAGCATATATGGATAATAATGATATCATCGCCGTTAATAACCTAAAAGATTCATACAAAATAAAATCAAAAGGAACAGAACCTCCCGGCCGCATTTCACATTCTTTTCCATAACACAAACGCCAATCGTGATCTTCCGATCAATGTCGTCGTTTTGACATTTCTTCGACATCTCTGTAATCGATCCAAATGCAGCTTCTAACAGTATACGTCTAGACGAATCAATTCGATTTCAATTTTCAAACTGATCGAATCAAACAACGAAACGTAAAGATAGGGACGAACGCAAACACATTGAAACAGATAGATACATTGAAAGAGATTGAGAAGATTGTTACCGGAATCTACAGTGAAAGAAGCGGATGAAACGAAACGTCGAAGAGGGGTTTCAAATTATTCATGAAACCCCTTCACAATCGAACCAGATAGCTTCAAAATCAAACATTTACGGACGAAATAGTACCTTAATCGATTGTGGAGAGGTCTCGGATGAGGAGGTTTGACGGTGGAAGAAGATGGCGGTTTGACGAGAGGGAGGAGGAGGGCGGCGGAAGAAAATGGCGGATGAGGAGGTTTGACGGTGGAAGAATATGAGGAGGTCTCTGATGAAAGGTAGGGTTTCTTGGCTGATGAGAGGTGAAAGGGGGTAACAATTGTCTTTTTTTTCATTCAGCAAGTTCTAATATCTGAATGATTCAGCACTGAATCATTAAGAGGTTTGCCATTAAGAGGCACAACCAAACACATGCACATCTGTCCGAATAAGAGGTCCACCTCTTAATGATTCATTAAGAGGGTTGCCAAACAGCCCCTTAGACTACCTTTTGTTGATTCTTATAATACTACATTCATGCCATTTGATATTGTTCACTACCTTTGGACCTCTCTAATTCTCAGTTGTGGAGGTCATCGATATTATGTTTTGTTTCTTGATGATTATAGTAATTTTCTATGGACATACCCTATTGCTAACAAATCACAAGTTTTCTCTACTTTCTCCACCTTTGCAAACCTCATTAACACTCAATTTAACCTTAAAATTAAACAATTTCAATGCGATAACGGACGCGAATATGCAAACTCTTCGTTTCAACAATTTTGTAATCACAATGGCATGCAATTCCGTTTTTGGTGTCCTCATACTTCATCCAAAAATGGCAAAGCGAAACGCAAAATACGCACAATCAACAATCTCATTCGCACCATCTTAGCTCAAGCGTCTCTTCCAAATACATATTGGCATCATACCTTGGAAGTCGCCACATATCTTCTCAATATCCTACCTAGCAAACTTCTTCAATACAATTCTCCCACTCAGTGCTTATATCTCGCTCGTCCATCCTATGACCACCTATGCATATTTGGGTGTCTATGCTTTCCTCTCATACCCTCCACAACTATCCATAAATTGGATTATCGTTCTATGCCTTGCGTTTTTCTCGGGTATCCCCCTAACCACCGTGGCTACAAGTGTCTTGACTTAGCCACACACAAAATTCTTATTATTCGCCACGTTATTTTTGATGAAACCACTTTTCATTATGCCAACCGCCCGTCATCAGGTCTTCGGTCATATGATTTTCTTGATTCATCTACACACCCACTGTTATGGTCCACTGTTCCCACATCAATTCCTCAATCTTCCTCTACTACACCCACTAGCCCACATCCTTTCACACCCATCGACCCAACTGCTAATACTCTTCATACCCCAACTCAAAGCCCATTATCTACTGCCCATCATAATACCCCACCCGATCCCACTCACCTTTTTACTTAGCCCGATCACACACATCAATCGGCCCAATCTCACTCCCCTCTTCATTCGGCCCAATCGGCCCAACCCGCCTCCCCACCCTCAACGAATCCCACACTCCAACAGGCCCAACCCGATCCCACACCTTCAACGAATCAACCCGATCCCTCACACTCCACGACTTCACACTCTCAACCTTCCCATCCTACTTCTACTCGTACTATGCGTACTCGCGCCATGGATGGTATTTCCAAGCCACGGCGGTTCCTTAATCTCCTTACTACCTTCGTCGCCTCTTTACCCAAAACTCCAAAGGATGCCTTGTCCGTTCCGGAATGGTTTAATGCCATGACTATTGAGTTTAATGCCCTTATTAAAAATAAGACGTGGGAACTTGTCCCCCGGCAACCCAACATGAATGTGCTACGTAGTTTGTGGTTGTTTCGTCATAAATACAGGTCAGATTGTACACTTGAACGGTACAAAGCACGTTTGGTTTGTGATGGTAGTAATAAACAAATTGGGGTGGATTGTGGAGATACTTTTAGTCCGGTTGTTAAACCGGCTACTATTCGTACCGTTTTATCTCTTGCCTTGTCTCAATCTTGGAAGATTCATCAATTGGATGTTACAAATGCGTTTCTACACGGTAATTTACATGAGACAGTTTATATGTATCAGCCAATGGGTTTTAGGCACCGACAGTTTCCTGATCACGTATGTCGTCTCAAGAAATCTCTATACGGATTAAAACAGGCACCA
This sequence comes from Helianthus tuberosus, assembly GCA_030545235.1. Classification (NCBI taxonomy): domain Eukaryota; kingdom Viridiplantae; phylum Streptophyta; class Magnoliopsida; order Asterales; family Asteraceae; genus Helianthus; species Helianthus tuberosus. The sequence continues at coordinate 130,129,728 of CM060427.1, read as the reverse complement.
CGAGCATGGTACCAACGATTTACTGACTTCGTTCTTTCTATTGGTTTTCGCCAAAGTCGGTGACAATTTTCTGTTTGTTTACCATCATGGCACTGATGCGGCTTACCTACTTATATATGTCGACGACATTATTCTTACAACCTCTACTGATCATCTTCGGGATCATCTTATGCGTCGATCGGGTGACGAATTTGCTATGAAAGACCTCGGCCCACTTAGTCATTTTCTCGGTGTTCACGTTACACGCACTGGCAATTCTATGTTTCTTTCTCAGCAGCAATATACTAATGACATAATTGAATGTGCTGGTATGACTTCATGTAACCCGGTAGCCAAGCCTGTTGATTGCAACCCGAAGCTTAGTGCCACGTCTAGTCCGGAGTATGATAATCCAACTCAGTATCGTAGTTTGGTAGGTGCACTTCAGTATTTGACATTTACCAGGCCTAACATTTGCTATGCAGTCCAGCAGGTGTGTATGTACATGCACTCTCTTCGTATTGATCACTGGAATGCACTCAAACGTATCATTCTCTACTTAAAGGGCACGACTTCTTTTGGGCTTACTTTGGGCTCCATTGCCGATTATTCTTTGCGTGCTTACATGGATGCTGACTGGGCCGGGTGTCCGGACACACGTAGATCTCCACCCGGGTACTGCGTTTATCTTGGTTCTAACCTGTTGTCGTGGTCTTCCAAGGGTCAAGCTGTGGTTTCTCGTTCCAGTGCCGAGGCTGAGTATCGGGGTGTTGCTAATGTGGTTGCTGAATTGTCTTGGCTTCGAAATCTATTATTGGATCTTCACAAACCAATGCTCAAGGCTAGCATCGTGTTTTGTGACAATATCAGTACGGTGTATCTTTCGGGAAATCTTGTTCAACATCAACGTACTAAACATATCGAATTAGATATACATTTTGTACGTGAGCTAGTTTAGCGTGGACAGGTCCGGGTGTTACATGTTCCTTCCAGATTTCAAATTGCAGACATCTTCACTAAAGGATTGCCTCGCATTCTATTTGATGATTTTCGGTTCAGTCTCAACATTCGGCCACCTCTCGCTTCGACTGCGGGGGGTGGGGTGGGGTGGGGGGTAACAGAATGTACTTATATTAGGAATGTGAATATATTATATGTTGATGTAAATCTCTCCAATAGAATAGGAGATATGTTATCTTGTATATATACGTTTGAGAGATCAATGAAGGAGGCAAGAGTTTGCATTATAACACATTTAATATTGTTCTATAAATGTATGTGGTTTGATAAAGTTAAACTTGAAAGTGGCTGTTGATGCAACAATTAAGAGACCAAGGATAGTAGTTGTGCTGGTTAGGCAAAAGGGTTGAAGGGTTCAACTTTGCCTAACGCAGGTCGTGGGGTCCCCCCACGTTTGCAAGACGTGGAAGGAGGTTCACTAGTTTATTGTTGTTGTTTGCTGAAGACCCCCCTCTGAAGTATATTCAGATTAGGGTGTGGGAGCAAACGGAATGTGTGTGTTGGATGTGAAAGTGAGTAACTCGCATAAAGCAAGTACTCGATATGAATGACCAGAGTTTAAGGAAACAGGCCTGGCCAAGAATGTCTCCTGAAGTAAATGAAGTGTCAATTTATAGGAGAAGACATCTCCCAGAGAAGAATGCCTTTGACTAGTGACCTTGCTTGCAGTGAGGGGCTTGCCCTTTCGGGGGTTAAAGCCTTTTAACCCCTAGATATTAGCGTGTGCTCTGCAGACCTGCGTTGCTTTTGCGGCTGGCGAGTTGGTGGAGCTGTCCGGAGATGTGACTTATTTACTGTTCCCGTATTGCTTTACTTCATCTCCTCAGCTTTTCAACCATTGAACCATTTAACCCTTTGAGCGTTTACATATTTAGTCATTTTATTTAGTCTTGGGCTACCCCCGTCAACAGCCCCCCAAGTCAAAGGTTTTTGGGAAAGGAGCTCAAAGAATTCTGACTTTTATACGTGTGTTTTATTGCCCAAAGGCTTCGAAGGTTCGAAGGTTGAAAGGTTGGAACGGTTGAGGTTTTTGAATTTCGGAATTTGACAAGACAGTTGACAAGACGTGTGGCAGTTTGTTAGGCGACGGTTTTTAATTTCCATTATTGATAATTATCTGTAATCTCATTTATTTACACATTTTATTTTGAAGAAACATTACTTTGCTCCTTTTTTCTCTCCGGTATCCCCCTTTTTTCAAAATCAGGTCAGTTCCGATTTGCTTATTTTCTCTTTAATTGTTCATTGTGATGGGTGCTCGTAAGGATATGGCAAAATACTTTTCTCGACTGACCCAAGAGGAAGTCGATTTATTTTGTGTGGAATGGGGTATAGGGACAAAGTATAAACTGGTTGCACCGGCTTGCAATAAATCTATCAATGCCTGTCCTTCTGGTATGATTGCCTTGTATTGTCGTCATTTTGAGTTTTCAAATCTTCGTTATCCGTTTTCAAACTTTGTCTTGAATGTTTTGGAATATTATCGGGAGTCTTTTGGTCAAGTTCATCCCCTTGGCATGGCTAGGGTTTTACATTTTGAGATTCTGTGTCGGGCTTATGGGTATGATCCCACTCTTTTAGCATTCCGTCGCTTTTTCCGACTTGCTAAGAATGGTGATTGGTTCACCTTTGAAACCAGTCAAGTTGATACTTGTTTAATTTCGTCCATGGTTTCTACACTTGGGGTTTGGAAAGATCGGTTTTTTTGGGTGTCGGAGGAAATTGTTCCTTTCAAACTTGTTTGGAGACACCCGGATGCTGTTCTGAACGAGCCGGAGCCCTTTGATTCCTAGATAAACACTCGTTTTTTAGAAATTCTTAGGGAGTGCCCTTTGAGGCTTCGTCCCTTCCCTGAGCATTTGTTGGTGTTGTTGGGTATAAGTAAAGTGTGGGAAAAGGCTAACCGGGATCCTGTGCTTATTAGAGATGGGAAGGGTATGCATTTATTCTTTCCTTGCTTTTTTGTTCCTTTCTCTTTGTTTGCACATGTGCTTTTACATTTGTGTTGTAGCTATGTATGCCCTCGATTTTATCAAAAGCGATGATACCTCTGACGTTGCTTTTGATGATGTTGCTGCTACCCCTGGCGAGAATGCAGTTGTCAAGGGTTCTGATTACAGGTTTGAGGGTTCTGGTTATGTGAATGTTCCGAATGTTAAAGGTTTCACCAAGGTTACTGTTTCCAAAGGTTCTACTCGTCGTTCCCAACGTCATCTGAAAAGTGTTGACCAACCTTCTGGTTCAGAGCCTATTGATGTTAGTGATGATATTGAGGCGTCAGGGGATCAAGTTGTGGATGTTGGTAAGGGCAAGGAAAAGGAGTTGATTGTTTCGAGCAAGAAGAAGAAATTGGTGAAGAAGGGTGCCATTCCTGCTATTCAAGGTTCGTCAGCCAAAAGCGTTGAAAGTTTTGAGGGTTCAGAGGACATTTATGTTCCTAATTGGGGGGTTAAGGTTGGTGATAATTTTAAGGACCCAGCTGTTTGTGCTGAAGCCTTGGCTCATTTTGCTCCTCCCGGTGTTCGAAGTGCCATATCTGAGATGGAGGCTGATCATCTTATTTCTAGGATGATGCTCAGTTCCTGAAACCTTTCTGCCTTTTTGGCTGAAGGTGTCACTCGCTTTGCTAAAGGGATACGGGAATATGAGGAGGCCTCCAAGAAGAAGGAGAAAATGAAAGCTTCAATTGCTGCCATGAAGAAGGAAATCGAGATCTTTTCTGAGAAGGAATTGGCTTGGACCAAGAAAGAGGAGGAGTTAACAAAGACGCACGAAATTGAGATGGGTGATCTCAAGAAGAGCTTTGAAGCTAGCCTATTGAAGCTGAAAGCTGACCGGGAGGCCTTGGCTGTGCAACAGAAGGCTTTTGATAAGAGAAGGATGGTTTGAAGACTTTGGTTGCCCAGGCTACTGAAGATAACCAATGGCTCATTGAGCAGGGTTTTCACCAGGTGGTTACCTATCTCTTGCATTCTAAAGAGTTTAACTCCGCTCTTGGTGATGTTTACACTAAACTGCTCAATCTGGGAAAACACCAAGGTCTTATTGCGGGTTATAAGCTTCACGAGTCTGGTCATCCCTTAGAGAAGTCTCCCCTGTACCGTCCCGAGGCTTCCGATGTTTTTAAGAGTTCCGTTGAGCAAATGGAGAGGTTGTCATACCCGTATGTGAGTCAGGTTGCTTCTTGTTATGGTAAGCCTCTCTCCGTTTTGCAGGAACTGAAGCCGGATGGTTTGAATGAAAAGTTATGTGCTGAAATGCTTAGCTCCCTTTTAGGGAAACGTTCCTACTCGGGAGATAGTGAAGATACTTTCCTGGGGAATCTGATGCTCCGAAGGATGTCAGCTTGGAAGGTTCAGCTGCTGAGGATCTGGGTCCAAAAGCTAAAAAGACTAAGAAGGCCAAAGGTAGCAGTTCTGGGGCTTCTAAGCCTTCTACTGATGCATGAATTCGTAGCTTTCTTAGCACTCTTAAAACAATTTATGGTTTGTAAACTTTAAACAATGTTAGGTTTTCAGGAACCCTTAAGGTTCCTGTTGGTTGTGTTTAAGGCTTGTATGGCCGTTTGAACAATAGTTAAACTTGCAAGTTACTAGGACTTGCCTTAACTTGTGTTTGAAAGTCTTTTAGGGCTTTCTTTGATATGGTATGATGTTTAGCTATTCTCTTTGTGTTATGTTTTTATACTTGTGCCTGTTTCGTTAAGGCAGTTTGTTTGGCTTTAACCTTCCAAGCCTTTTGGCTGTCTATTAGTAGGTTGAAGCCTTTGAGGTTTCGAGTTCTTACCCGGGTGGCTTGAAGCCTTGAAGGCTTCTTAGTTTTGTGATCTGACTTGGTTTGTATCTTTATAATTTTTTGTCTAAGTTGTATTGTTCTTTTAGATTTTCTTTGTCTTTTTGTAACTTTGTCTTTGTCGAGTTTGTGCTGCCCTTATGTTTTTTATACCTTAAAGGGTTCAGTGCTGCAGTCACTTAGCCTTGGTATTTTTAACAAGAAGACATAGCACCTATCCTTCTTATCATTTCTTTGTTTTTCACTTGACTTTATAAGCTTATTTGATTATATTTTTAAGGCTTAGGGAACATTTGGTGTAGGCTGTTAAACCCGTCTATGAGACAATTTTATTTTTTCTTGACAAGTCTCATGGAGTTGTATTGATTTAGGAACTCACCCCTTATATAGGCTCATTCAACCCTTGAACCTATTGAGCGATGTGGCCTGGGAGCTCATCCCCTTACATGGCCCCTGCCATGGAGTTTTTTGCTAAGTTCTCAACCTGATTTTAGGATAGAAAGACAAGTTTGATAAAACAACTTCATTCATTTAAGCAATACTTGCTTTTTACAAAAGGTACTCATAGTGTTGTCTTCGAATTACATTTTGATACAAACCAATTTTTCCTGTCTAAACATGGAACCTTTTCAGGTTTTTGCCATTCCAATGCCTTGGAAGCCTTTTGCCTTCTGAATCTGCTAGCTTGTATGATCCGCCCTTGTGTACTTCAAGGATGGTGTATGGACCTTCTCATTTCGGGCCATGCTTTCCTTGATTTTCTTTTTTGCTAGCTTCATTGTTTCTGAGAACCAAGTCCCCTGGCTTGAATCTTTCGTTCTTGACTTTCTTGTTGTAGTAGGCTTCCATTTGTTGCTTGTATTTGGCCTCTTGAATTGCAGCTTGATCTCGTGCTTCCTCTAGGAGTTGTAAATTCAACATGGTCTCTTTTTGGTTTGTTTCGGGATCCATGTTGACGATTCGTTGGGTTACAACTCCTATTTCAGCGGGGATCACAGCCTCGGATCCAAATACCAAGCTATAGGGTGTTTTCTTATGGCTTGTTTTTTCGGTTGTTCTGATTGCCCACAGAACACTAGACAATTCTTCAAGCCAGTTGTTTTCGTATCTTCCCAGTCTTGTCTTGATACCTTCCACTATGCTTCTATTAGTCCTTTCAACCTGACCGTTTGATTGCGGATAAACCACTAAGCTAAAAACCTGGTCGATTCTGTATTCCTTGCACCAAACGCTAAAAGGCTTCTCAGCAAATTGCCTTCCGTTATCAGTGACAAGTACTCCCGGCAATCCATAACGGCAAATGATGTTTTCCCAAACAAAGTCAATGACCTGCTTTCCCGTGATCTTAGCAAGTGGTTTGACCTCGGGCCATTTGGTGAAATAATTTATTGCCACCAGCAAGAATTTTACTCCTCCTTTGCTTGGGGGAAATGGACCAACAATGTCCATTCCCCATTTATGGAATGGCCATGCCGAGGTTATCGGGACCAAGTCATGCTTTGGACTTTTTGGGATTGGTGCATGAATCTGGCAAGCATCACATTTTCTTAACTGTTCAGCTGTATCACGATGCATTGAGGGCCAGAAATACCCAAGGTTCATGAGCTTTGCAACCACCGACCTAGCTCCAAAGTGAGCTCCGCATATACCTTCGTGAATTTCTTTGATCAAATACTTACTTTGCTCAGGACCAACACATCTTAGCAAGGGAGCAAGGTAACCTTTTTTGTAAAGGGTTTCTCCTTGTAGTACATATTGCCTTGCCTTGATTTCAACCCTTTTAGCTTCTACTTGATCATTGGGTAATTCATCATTTTTAAGGAACTTTTTGATGGGAGTCATCCAGTTTGGATCTTCCTCGGTAACTACGTCTTGAACTTCCAATTCATCAATTGATAGAGCCTTCAACACTTCTACCAGTACCTTCTTGGTAAGGTGAGCGAAAGTGAGAGATGCAAGCTTACTTAGGGCATCAGCCTTTTTGTTTTGAGATCTGGGGATCTGTTTGATGTTGCATGCTTGGAAGGTACTCATCAGCTCCTTGGATTTTTCTCTGTATTTTTTCATGTTGGGCTCTTTAGCTACATAGTTATCATTTACTTGGCTTGAGACCAGCAACGAATCTGTGAACACTTCAAGCTTTTCAACCTTCATTTCTTTAGCCAGCCTTAAGCCAGCTATTAGTGCCTCGTATTCAGCCTCGTTATTGGTGGTCTGAAAATCAAAACGGAGAGCATATGTGAATTCCAACCCTTCTGGGTTGATCAAAATTAGCCCAGCCCCTGACCCTTCAACGCTTGAAGCCCCGTCGGTAAAAAGCTTCCAGGCTTCAGGGTTGGAAGGTTCAGTGGTGGTAGTGTTTACTTCAGTGATTGCTTGGTTTGGGACTTCCACAATGAAATCAGCCAAGACTTGGGCCTTTATAGCTTTTCTTGGGACATAGGTGATGTTATGCTCACCTAGTTCTATGGCCCATTTGGCTAATCGTCCTGAGTTTTCAGGTCTTTCAAGCACACTCTTAATAGGTTGGTTGGTGACCACTTGTATAGGGTGTGCTTGGAAATACCTTCGAAGCCTTCTAGCTGTTTGAACTAGGGCTAGGGCAAGTTTTTCAAGGGGAGGATATTTCGTTTCAGCCAATTTTAAAGTTTTGCTCAAAAAATAAACCGGCACCTGGGCCTTGTCTCGCTCAATGGTGAGGACTGCACTGATGGCCTCGTCAGCAACTGAGAGGTACACCGATATTAACTCCCCAGCTTCAGGTGCCGCAATATCTGGTAAGGAAGCTAGATGTTGCTTCATCTGGTTGAAAGCTTCTTCAGCTTCCTCAGTCCATTTGAAATCCTTCTTATCTGAGCAGTTCTTGAGCGTTTTGTAGAAGGGCAGAGATCTTTCGGCCAACTTTGAGGTAAAACGCTTCAAGGCTGCAAGCTTCCAGTTTAAGCTTTCAACCTCCTTCTTGGTTTTTGGTGGTTTGGTTTCAAGGACAACTGATATACGTTAAAATATACATGTTTTTACACCCCAAAACACTTCCGTTGTAAGTGTTTTTGACCGAAATCGCAATGTTAAGGACTAAATTCAGTAATTATACAATTTCAGGTCTTAAACGGAGCATAAAATGAAAATCTGACGAAAACGGACACTTCCGAAGCATTTCTGAACGACCGTACCATCAGACGAACGGAAACTGTGAATAATATCTGCGGATTACGCGAGGAAACGGTAAAGGATCGACGAAGGAAACAATACATGGGGAGACGTGCCAAGGAAAAGAAGAAAATGAGCTTTAAGGTTGCTTTACGGACCTCAACATTACCAAGGTTGAGGTCCGTAACCTTAATATCTTCTAGAAAGCTTTAACTGAGCCTTACGGACCTCAACATCCATAATGTTGAGGTCTGTATGAAGCCCTACGGACCTCAAGGCTACCAAGGCTGAGGTCCGTAAGGTTGTGTCGGCAACGACTCCTCGTCGCAAAGTGGAGCAGTTGGCAGCCGTCGCAAAAGGTGACCTTACGGACCTCAACATCCACAATGTTGAGGTCCGTATGCTGCTTTACGGACCTCAGAGCTCACAATGTTGAGGTCCGTAAGCTAGTCCCCAGCTCCAAATTTTTACCTATAAATAGCCCATTCGTGTTCATTCAAAATGTTGGGTTTTTCTCCAAGTTTTCTGACGATTTTGAAGGTCCAAATCAGTTCTGATCAAGCCGGTTCGATGCCTCGAGTTCGTGTGAAAGCCAAGTCAATCCACCCCGTCAATTCGATGCATGTTTATGGTTCGATTCCTTGTTCTTGAACATGTAGCCTAATCATTGTGCATGTTATTGGATTGATGTATAGTTGTATGTATATATTAATTATGAACTTGTTTCTTGAATAATCTTTGTATTGTAATCTTATTTGTATGAAACTCAAAGTACTTGTTTATGTTTGAATCTTCATGATTGTTTGACGAATGTTTTATTGATGTTGTGTTCTTGATTATGTTTGATTGTTTTGGGTAATGAATATGTGGTTAGTGGGATGGTAACTATTTCTTGATTAATCACTTATTTGTAGACTCTGTTTACACCATGAAACCGGACCAGGGTATTGGTTTTACACAAGATATATCTTATTTTAATTAGGAATACTTTCTTGCACGTAAAGGTTCTAATGAATTGTATGGTGTTATTTACATGTTCTTGCATGCGGTTTATGATCCTTGTTTAGTAGTTTTTGTCTGAAATTGCTAACATGGTAGATTTGTATTTAAGACATGTGATAATAAAACTATTTGTTATATGATCTACATAATTGCTTATCCTCGTGGCTGTATTGTGACCACCGATATTGCTTTCTTTGATAAGTGAGGTTAGGAATCCAGACCCGGTAAATAACCTATCTTTAAAGGTTCGCATGAATAAATATCAATAGCTCAATAATGAATGATTTTAGGTGGTTAACGTGTGACCATCGCGTTAACTTTCCGAAGAACCATAATGCTAGAAATCCAGACCCGGTAACTAGTTGTCTTAAAATTGGAAAATTGATTATGTACTTTTGTGACATACATGATAGATAACATGCTTAAGTTGTTTGTGAAATAAGACTATAGTATATTTTTGTTTTAGTTATAATTTAGATAACTTAGTTAAACAACCATTCATTTATCTTTTTATTTGGTAAAATACTGACAAAGATTTAGTACATTATAACACCCGTGTTCCATGGATCGATATCTGGCTCTTACCAATACTTTGCTACATATGTGACGGGATACACTTGTCCTTTGTTGTGTGTGTTTTAATGTTAAGGTATAAACCATTTTTATAAATTTAAAACTTAAAATAGTGCGTAAAATCAACTGTATAAATAACACGCTCACGCACCACACCAAGTTTTTGGCGCCGTTGCCGGGGACAACGGTGAAATTAATGGAACAATCAGAGTTATTATTTTACCAATGTTTAAACTGTAAATAACTGTTAATACTTGTACATTTTTGTAATTATTTATTTCTTTTTATTTATTTTTTACTAACTACTAACCTTTTATTTTTTTATTTTTTTTATTTTGTAGCTAACCTTTCATTTATTTTTTTTATTTATTATTTCTAACCGCTAACCATTTATTTATTGTCTTATTTATTTATTTATTCTATTCATTCTAACTTAATAACATTTTTACCATCCAAATCTCTCATATTTTTATTTGTGGTGGCAAGTGTTTGGTTAATCCAGCCGAGTCTACCATAATTTTTGTGATAAGATTTGTGTTTTGGTTAAATTAACTTTACTAATTTTTGGACTACTAATTTTTGGACTACTAACATATGGACTACTAACTTTACAGACTACTAACTTACTAACTTTCTAACAATCTAATTTTTTATTTACTGTCTATTAACATTTAATTTCTGCAATTTAATTTCCGCAATTTAATTTCAGTCATTTTATTTATTTTTCATTTCAGTTATTTATTTATTTTTGTACAGTTATTACATTACTTCAATTCAGTTATTTTATTTCTGTTTATAGTTACATTGATGGCCATGTTTGGGATCGAACCGCCTATATATGTAATTATTCACATTTAATTATTTCATTTTTGTACAGTACGTTGATAGCTATGTTCGGAATCGAACCGCTTATATACGGAATTTTATTTATTTATTTCATTCTTGTATTTATTTATTTATTTATTTAATAATTGTTAATAATAATATGCATAAGGTGGTAATTGGGTACGCAATAATGCGGGAACCGATTATACTACCATGCACACAACGAAAAGACGTTGCGAACCGATCTACATAGGTTTATACCGTGTACGACTTTTTAGCAACACACAAAAAAAAAATATGCGGAGGCAGCCCCCGAGGTTCGAACTCGGGTCTGTGCTCCCACACTCATTCGCGCCCTTGTCAACCACTGGACTAGGGCCTGATGTTGTTCATTTCCTAGTTTTCATTTGTATATATTTGGTAAATATTTATTAGAATAATTGTTTATATAGTGTAAATATTTTTTAGAATTATTTAATATATTGTATATATATATGTATATTATATAATAGTTTTAGCATTTATATTTTGTATAATATTATTATTTTATCTGTATAATACTTTCTTTTTCATATGCAGGCTAATGTCAACGCCCCCAACGCCAGCTAACGAACCAAAAATTAATCTTAGAAGAAGTAGGAGGCTACACGAAAGAGCTCTTGTTGTTGCAAAAAGGATAGCAGACGCGATCGATGATCCAGTAACACTGTCGGGCAGCGAGAGTTCAGAGGAAGAAAAGGGAAGCATTATGGCAGAAATTATAGCAGACGACGACCAGCCTTTGAATGAGACCGGCCGTCCAGGAGGGGAAGGCTTGCTACCGAGCATTAACCGACCACAAATAGAAGCACCTAGTTTTGAAATTAATTCTAGTATAATTAATATGATACAAAATTCTGTTCAATTTGATGGCAAGGATCACGAAGATCCTGGCCGACACATTGCTTCATTTCTCGAAGTATGTTCAACGTTTAAGATTAGAGACGTTCCTTCAGACGCAATTCGTTTGCGCCTTTTTCCATTCTCTTTACGAGACAAAGCCCGATCTTGGCTTTTGTCACTCCCAGCAGGATCCATCACGACTTGGAACGAACTGGCCGAGCTTTTTATGCAAAAATATTTTCCGCCAGAAAAGACAACTAAATTGAAGAACCGTATCATGACTTTCAAACAGGATGAAGGGGAATCTCTACATGCAGCTTGGGAAAGGTTCAAAGATCTTCTGATCGATGTTCCACATCACGGGTTTACCAAAAGACAACTCGTGTTGAACTTTTACCAAGGTCTCAGCTACAATTCACAAGAACATTTAGATGTTTATGCAGGAGGTGATTTGGGAACAAAAACGCCCAATGAAGCTTATGCAATCATTGAAAAAGCTGCGTTGAAGTCAAGTTCACGTCATAGTGGAGTACGAGCAAAAACTGAATCCAATCCTGGAGTTCATCAAGTAGATACATATACGGCTCTTTCAGCACAAATCGGAGCTTTGGCAGCAAAGTTTGATCAATCTCAGAACGCCTCGAAAGTACAAGCAGTTCAATCATCATGTGAGCTGTGTGGAGTGTCACACGAGCCAGGTACATGTGAGCAGGGTGTTATGTTTACAGGCCACGAAGAGGTGGACTATTTGGGCAATCCAATCAGGCCCCAAAATAACCCCTATAGTAACACGTACAATCCAGGTTGGAGAAATAATCCAAACTTTGGTTGGAAATCCAATTCCAATAACCAAAATCCACTTGGATTCGCTCAACGTGCACCCGCACCACAACAATCTCAAGGGCAATCCTTTCAGCCCCAAAATCAATTCTATCAAAATCAATCTTTTCAGCCATCAGGGCAAACCTTTCAGCCACGTTTTAACAATTCGGGTTTAGGAAACACTTCCCAATCTCAACAGCCTCAAACCTCTCAACCCACTTCAAAATTAGAGGAAATGATGGCGCAGCTGTTAAACAATTCCAACAATGCTAATCAATTATCTGAAAAGCGATACCAGCAGCATGAGGAGCGTTTCATGGCACAAGAAGGGGAATTGAGGAGCCAAAAGGCTTCATTGCAGACCATTGAGAATCAAGTCGGCCAATTGGCCAAGATGCTATCAGAAAGACCACAAGGTAGTCTTCCAAGTAACACAGAACCAAACCCAAGAGGGCAATGTAATGCAGTTATGACGAGGAGTGGTAGAACAACAGGACCTGATAAATCGGACTCACCACCGATTAATGAGCCTGTCCAAACCGATGCTTCAGACGAGGTGCACGCTAGGCTAGACCCAGCAAGTACAGCACAGTTTCAGGAGCCAGTTAAAGAATTCGTCCCTCCTATTCCATATCCGAGCAGATTGAAGAAGCAAAAGAACGAGGAACAACATGGTAAGTTTTTAGAAATGTTTAAACAATTACACATAAACATACCATTTGTTGAAGCATTGGCTCAAATGCCTAAATATGCAAAGTTCTTGAAAGACATCCTCACAAACAAACAGAAACTCGAAAGTTTGTCTTGTGTGTTGATGAATGAAAACTGTTCAGCCGTTCTCCAAAACCGTCTACCTGAAAAGATGGGAGATCCAGGCAGTTTTACACTTCCATGTCTCATTGGAAACATGACAGTCAGTAACGCATTAGCCGATCTAGGAGCAAGCATAAACCTTATGCCTTATAAAGTTTTTGCTAAGTTAGATCTGGGAGAACCTACACCCACTAGAATGAGCATTCGACTTGCAGATAGATCAATCAAATATCCTAGGGGATTCGTAGAAAACATGCTTGTTAAAATTGATAAATTTGTTTTTCCCGTGGATTTTGTAATTCTTGATATGGACGAAGATTCAAAAGTGCCATTGATACTCGGACGCCCTTTCCTCAACACTACAAGGAAAATTGTTGATGTGGCAGCTGGCCAAATCACGCTTCGAGTAAATGACGAGCAAGTGACTTTTGATATTAAAAGATCAATGCAACATTCGCAAAGTCACGATGATGTATTATACTGTGTTGACATTGTTGATGCATGTGTAAGCTCTCATTTTCAAATCACTGTTGAAGAAGTTGATATGGACATATATCTCAAAAGTGAGGAACTTATTGATTCTGAAAGTCCAAATCAATTTGTGGAGATAAACCGTGAAGTTGAAGAAAAATCAAAACCATCAGTTGAAGAACCACCGTCTTTGGAGTTAAAAGAACTCCCATCGCATCTCGAGTACGCATTTCTAGACAAGGAGTGTCGCTTGCCAGTCATCATTTCATCATCCTTAGAGAAAGAAGAAAAGAGACAGCTTCTTGAAGTTCTAACGCTCCACAAGAAAGCCATGGCGTGGAAGATTATGGATATCAAAGGCATCAATCCATCCTTTTGTACTTATAAGATTCTCATGGAAGACGATTACAAGCCAAGAGCGCAGCATCAAAGGCGCCTGAATCCGAATATGCAAGACGTGGTGAAGAAGGAAGTAATCAAGTTACTAGACGCAGGTCTGATTTACCCCATATCTGATTCAGTTTGGGTAAGTCCAGTGCAAGTAGTACCTAAGAAAGGTGGTATTACTGTAGTTTCAAATGATAGAGATGAACTTATTCCTACCCGTACCGTCACAGGATGGCGAGTTTGCATCGATTACCGCAAACTCAACGATGCCACCCGTAAGGACCACTTCCCGCTTCCCTTCATCGACCAGATGTTGGAACGTCTGTCGGGGAAGTCATTTTTCTGTTTCTTGGATGGGTTTTCGGGATACTTTCAGATTCCAATCGCTCCTGAAGATCAGGAGAAAACTACTTTCACATGTCCTTTTGGCACATTTACCTACAGGCGTATGCCTTTTGGACTGTGTAATGCACCTGCTACATTCCAGCGTTGCATGATTGCCATTTTCCATGACATGATTGAGGACTCCATGGAAGTGCTCATGGATGACTTTTCAGTATTCGGGAGTTCTTTTGATCAATGTCTAGGAAATCTGAAAAGAATGTTAATGAGATGTAAGGAAACTAATCTTGTGCTTAACTGGGAGAAATGCCACTTCATGGTGAAAGAAGGGGTAGTTCTTGGGCACAAAATATCTGAAGCCGGGTTGGAAGTCGATCCAGCAAAAGTGGATATCATTTCGAAACTTCCTCCCCCTACCTCAGTTAGAGTGATTAGAAGTTTCCTGGGTCATGCAGGGTTCTACAGGCGATTCATAAAAGACTTTTCAAAAATCGCAAAACCTATGACCCATTTGTTAGAAAAAGATGCTCCATTTGTATTTTCGGACGATTGTATGAAAGCATTCAAACAACTAAAACAAAGGCTTATCGAAGCCCCAATTTTAGTTGTGCCAGATTGGACATTGCCATTCGAGATAATGTGCGATGCAAGCGATTATGCAATAGGAGCAGTGTTAGGACAACGAAGGGAGAAGCATTTTCACCCTATATACTATGCCAGCAAAACTCTACAAGATGCTCAGGAGAATTATACGACTACAGAGAAAGAGCTTTTGGCAGTAGTATATGCATTCGATAAATTCAGATCGTACCTTGTGTTGTCCAAAACGATTGTGTACACGGATCATGCGGCAATTAAATACCTTTTTAGCAAACAGGACGCAAAACCGCGTCTTATTCGATGGATCTTGTTACTACAAGAATTTGACATTGAGATCCAAGATAAAAAGGGAGCTTTAAATGTTGCAGCCGATCATCTCTCGAGACTTGAGCATGGTAATTCAGAACATTCGGTGGAGGAATCAATAAACGACAATTTCCCCCACGAATCTCTTTTGAGTATCGAGATGAATGACGAGTCACCTTGGTTCGCCGATTTTGCAAACTACCTCGCATGTGGAATCCTTATCAAAGGATTGTCATATCAGCAAAAGAGGAAGTTCTTTGCAGATTTAAAGTATTACATTTGGGACGAACCATACTTGTTTAGGATCGGAGCCGATCAGGTGATCCGAAGATGTGTTTTTGGAGAAGAGGCAGCTAGCATTCTGCACCACTGTCACGAGGGTCCAACCGGAGGTCATCATGGAGCCAACTACACCGCCAAGAAGGTGTTAGATTCCGGGTTTTATTGGCCCACGATTTTTTGTGATGCGCATGAATGGGTTAGATCATGTGATGCTTGCCAGAGGGCAACAAATATCTCAGCACGCAATGAAATGCCCCAGCATCCAATACAAGTCTGTGAAGTCTTTGATATTTGGGGTATCGACTTCATGGGACCATTTCTAACCTCACGAGGTAACAAATACATCCTGGTTGCTGTAGACTATGTCTCAAAATGGGCCGAAGCTCAGGCTTTACCCACAAACGACGCCAGGGTAGTTGTGAGGTTCTTGAAGAGTTTATTTGCCCGATTTGGTGCTCCAAAAGCACTAATCAGTGACCGAGGAACGCATTTTTGTAATGCGCAGTTAGAACGAGCCTTGTCCCGTTATGGAGTTCATCATAGATTTACTACACCATATCATCCTCAAACGAGCGGGCAAGTAGAGGTTACAAATCGGGGTTTGAAAAGAATCCTTGAGCGGTCCATTAATAATAACCGCAAGGATTGGTCAGACAAGCTAGATGACGCTCTGTGGGCTTTCAGAACAGCATACAAAACACCTATCGGAACCACTCCTTTCAGGTTGGTTTATGGAAAAGCCTGTCATCTACCTGTCGAGCTAGAACACAAAGCATTTTGGGCCTTGAAAACAGCAAATTTGGATTTAAAAAGCGGAGGGGAAGCCCGTTTTCTGCAAATTCACGAGCTCGAGGAGCTAAGAGACCAGGCCTATGAAAGTTCTAGCAGATACAAGGAACGAGTCAAGAGATTTCATGACAAAAGGTTGAGAGACCATAAGGATCTCCGTATAGGGGATCCTGTCTTGTTATATAACTCAAGACTTCGTTTATTCCCCGGGAAGCTTAAATCACGATGGACGGGACCATACAAGGTTAAAGAATTATTTCCATACGGAGCCGTCATTATCGAGGATCAAAACGGGGTAAGTTTCAAAGTCAACGGTCATCGTCTAAAACTCTACATCAGCGGACCAGTTGACCCGATGGAGGAAAGCCTTGAACTCCACACCCCGCAAACTTCATAAGTGTGGGGAGGAGAGTCTACGCTACTGACTCAACGATTAAAAATGTAGCAAGAATGTCTTTTGACATTTTAGGGGTAATTTGTATTTTTATTTTAGTACTATGTTTGTTTTAAAACAGGTCTGTTTGATTTGTTTAAATTCAGTACTTATTAAAACTTTTTAAATTTATGTTTGTTTTGATATATTCTATGTGTGAATAATTGTTTGGTTTGATGTTGGCTATTTTAGAAATTGAGATCATTGGCAGGGTCAAGAAATGCACACAGAATTGAGATGACTACAAAACAAAGTCTACTCAAACGAGTCAACTCAAAAGGGAGTACATCTTTCCCTTTTCACATTATTAGTTTAGTTCCTCATAATTACTTAACTAATATGTATTTCACATTGGGGACAATGTGAAGTTCAAGTGTGGGGAGGGTTTAAAAGATTCATAAACTTTGTTTGTCCTTAATTGCTTTAAATTTTGTACAAATCTATAAAAAAAAAAAATTTATTAGTTTTGTAAAAATTTTAGAATGTTTATAATTACTTTTGTGCATATTTGATTTATTCTTAACTAATAAGTATACAAATGAGAAAATGATAAAGTAATTTTTAGAAATAAAATTTTTACAATTATTCATAAATTTGCATCTAAAATACACACCCAATTTCAGTGAGTTTTTGAGCCTTTCAAAAGAAATAATCATATGCTTTAAACTTCATTTTTTGTTGAGTGTGCCGCATAATAGTATACATTTCAGAACTTGTCTTGAATATACTTGTTTAAATTACTAACTGTAAAAATTATATGAAAATGATAGAGGCAATAGGATACAACCATGTGTTTACCTTTCTAGTTAAAAACCTTGAAAAACCCAAAAATATTATCCAATAGTAAACCTTGTTGAACCTTTTTCCTTTTTCGTTTGTTATAAACCCACAAATTTTAACCAGTTAAGCCTTTTTATTTTACCTTTTTAACCCATGTGTGAATTCCGGTTTAGTATAATTTTCCTATTATAGGTATTTAGTTTGGTCTTTTACCGGCAGACCTATAAAGAACTGGACATGCATTCGTTTGATTTAAAATTGCTTTGCTGCTTACAATTCGCGAAACCAAGCTTACCTTCGGAACTCAGAGAGAAAATATTTCACCAAAGTGAAGAAGTTAGAAAAACGTGGCGACAACAAGAACAAACGCCACCATTTTGTGGGACATCCAAAAGTGCAATGAAAAGAAGAGCGAAACGATACGACAAATGCATTGGATGTGGAAATTGGTCTCACACAGGAAGATGTAGAAAGAGTCAAACTGAATCCCAACATGAATATACACTTCTAATGAGGATGGGGGCTATTAGGCTCAATGCCGAACGGTCCATTAGAGTTGGAAGTAATGTTCACTACAGGATAAAGGAAGACATCCAACACATCAAGGATAAAACAGGTCTTGACAATCTGACCTTAAAGGAGTCACTTGGTTTGTGAATAGTGTTAAAAAAAATAGAGTGAATTTTCTTTTGTGTGAGGTTTGTTAGGATAATTTGCTAGACCGGATTGAAACACTTCACCCAGTAAATATCCATTCCTACCTTTGAACCCTAGCCAAGTTACAACCCACAATAAAAGTCCTCTTGATTTTTATAATTTTTATGTGTTAAATAAAAATGAGATTTCATTACAAGCCTATGTTAATGTTGCTATATGGCCCGGCTTTTGAGTGATCACAGAAAAATTACTAGTGCACAATTCACTAGTTTACACCAGTGAGCCGAGGGAAGTACATCAAAGATGCAAGTAAGTGAATAATTGATGTTAAACATGTTATTCATTTTTGAAAAATTGCATTGAAGTTTTCTCATTTCTATCATTATTAGATAATTTTAAAACGCTTATGTACATTATTGTGTGTTTAATTTTTATGCTTAAAAATTAATCGTTTGTACAGTTGTTTTGCTTAGGGACAAGCAAAAGTTCAAGTGTGGGGATGTTTGATATACGTTAAAATATACATGTTTTTACACCCCAAAACACTTCCGTTTTAAGTGTTTTTGACCGAAATCGCAATGTTAAGGACTAAATTCAGTAATTATACAATTTCAGGTCTTAAACGGAGCATAAAATGAAAATCTGACGAAAACGGACACTTCCGAAGCATTTCTGAACGACCGTACCATCAGACGAACGGAAACTGTGAATAATATCTGCGGATTACGCGAGGAAACGGTAAAGGATCGATGAAGGAAATAATACATGGGGAGACGTGCCAAGGAAAAGAAGAAAATGAGCTTTAAGGTTGCTTTACGGACCTCAACATTACCAAGGTTGAGGTCCGTAACCTTAATATCTTCTAGAAAGCTTTAACTGAGCCTTACGGACCTCAACATCCACAATGTTGAGGTCCGTATGAAGCCCTACGGACCTCAAGGCTACCAAGGCTGAGGTCCGTAAGGTTGTGTCGGCAACGACTCCTCGTCGCAAAGTGGAGCAGTTGGCAGCCGTCGCAAAAGGTGACCTTACGGACCTCAACATCCACAATGTTGAGGTCCGTATGCTGCTTTACGGACCTCAGAGCTCACAATGTTGAGGTCCGTAAGCTAGTCCCCAGCTCCAAATTTTTACCTATAAATAGCCCATTCGTGTTCATTCAAAATGTTGGGTTTTTCTCCAAGTTTTCTGACGATTTTGAAGGTCCAAATCAGTTCTGATCAAGCCGGTTCGATGCCTCGAGTTCGTGTGAAAGCCAAGTCAATCCACCCCATCAATTCGATGCATGTTTATGGTTCGATTCCTTGTTCTTGAACATGTAGCCTAATCATTGTGCATGTTATTGGATTGATGTATAGTTGTATGTATATATTAATTGTGAACTTATTTCTTGAATAATCTTTGTATTGTAATCTTATTTGTATGAAACTCAAAGTACTTGTTTATGTTTGAATCTTCATGATTGTTTGACGAATGTTTTATTGATGTTGTGTTCTTGATTATGTTTGATTGTTTTGGGTAATGAATATGTGGTTAGTGGGATGGTAACTATTTCTTGATTAATCACTTATTTGTAGACTCTGTTTACACCATGAAACCGGACCAGGGTATTGGTTTTACACAAGATATATCTTATTTTAATTAGGAATACTTTCTTGCACGTAAAGGTTCTAATGAATTGTATGGTGTTATTTACATGTTCTTGCATGCGGTTTATGATCCTTGTTTAGTAGTTTTTGTCTGAAATTGCTAACATGGTAGATTTGTATTTAAGACATGTGATAATAAAACTATTTGTTATATGATCTACATAATTGCTTATCCTCGTGGCTGTATTGTGACCACCGATATTGCTTTCTTTGATAAGTGAGGTTAGGAATCCAGACCCGGTAAATAACCTATCTTTAAAGGTTCGCATTAATAAATATCAATAGCTCAATAATGAATGATTTTAGGTGGTTAACGTGTGACCATCGCGTTAACTTTCTGAAGAACCATAATGCTAGAAATCCAGACCCGGTAACTAGTTGTCTTAAAATTGGAAAATTGATTATGTACTTTTGTGACATACATGATAGATAACATGCTTAAGTTGTTTGTGAAATAAGACTATAGTATATTTTTGTTTTAGTTATAATTTAGATAACTTAGTTAAACAACCATTCACTTATCTTTTTATTTGGTAAAATACTGACAAAGATTTAGTACATTATAACACCCGTGTTCCATGGATCGATATCTGGCTCTTACCAATACTTTGCTACATATGTGACGGGATACACTTGTCCTTTGTTGTGTGTGTTTTAATGTTAAGGTATAAACCATTTTTATAAATTTAAAACTTAAAATAGTGCGTAAAATCAACTGTATAAATAACACGCTCACGTACCACACCAACAACTTTTACTTTGTTTGGGTTAGCCTTGATGCTTTGTTTCCCCACAATATGGCCCAAGAACTTTCCTTCCTCAAACCCAAATGAGCATTTTTCAGGGTTGAGCTTCATGTTAAACTTTCTGAGATTATTGAAAGTTTCTTGAATGTCATCAAGCATTTGATAATCCGTCTTGTTTTTTATCACCAAGTCATCGACATATGCCTCCATGTTTTTACCAATTTGGCTTGCAAAGGCTTTGTCAACGAGTCGTTGGTAGGTTGCACCGGCATTTTTGAGGCCAAAAGGCATCTTTTGATAACAAAAGATCCCTTTGTCCGTGTGAAAGGCTGTTTTTTCCTCATCCTCTTCCTTCATGAGGATTTGGTGGTAACCTTTGTATGCATCAAGAAAGCATTTGAACGAGTAACCGGTGAGGGAGTCAACCTTGAGATCAATTTCCGGTAGTGGATAGCAATCCTTAGGACAAGCCTTGTTAAGATCCTTGAAATCTATGCACATCCTCCAAGAGTTGTCGGGTTTCTTGACCATAATCGGGTTTGCAACCCATGATTGGTACTTGACTTCTCGGAGAATGCCGGCTGACACAAGCTTTTCAACCTCTTGGCAGGCTGCCAGACTTCTCTCGGGTGCTAGGCTTCTTTTCTTTTGGACCACAGGCTTGACATCCGGTGGTATTCTTAACTCATGCTCAGCAATGTTCCGAGGGATCCCTGTCATATCTTCTGGACACCAAGCAAAGACATCGCTGTAATGTGTTAGCATCTTTTCGAAATACGAAAGGGTCTCTTGAGAAAGGCTTGGATTGACCCTTATTCTTTGTTCAGTGTACTTAGGGTTTATGACCAACCTTTGCCTGTCTTCTTCACTGTTTGAGCTTTCACCCTCAACCATGTAAGCTTCTTGAGAGGATTGAAGGGTTGCTATGCCCCTCTCGGTAGGAAATTTGACTGTGCCATGGCCAACAGACACGGCCATGTAGAATGCACACTGCCCTGGTCTTCCAATGATCACGTCATAGCTTGAGGGGATGTTGATAACCACAAAGGTAAGTGGTTGGGTTCTTTCTTTTAGACCTTCGCTGAAACGAACATTAAGTGTCAGTTTCCCTAAAGGCTTGAGGGGTATATCGGCGATACCTTTTATAGAGGTTCCAGAGGGTTGAAGCCTTGAACGTTCTTCATTACTCAAGCGGTTGAAGAATTTCTCGAACATGATTTCAGTGGTTGCCCCAGTGTCTATGTATGCCCTACATGTTTGCAACGTTCCCACGGTAGCTTCTACCACAAGAGGGCTAGAGAGAGGGTCTTTCTCCATTGGGGGGAAGCAGACACGCTAAAGCTCCCAAGCTGAAGCCTTGAACGTTCTTCATTACTCAAGCGGTTGAAGAATTTCTCGAACATGATTTCAGTGGCTGCCCCAGTGTCTATGTATGCCCTACATGTTTGCAACGTTCCCACGGTAGCTTCTACCACAAGAGGGCTAGAGAGAGGGTCTTTCTCCATTGGGGGGAAGCAGACACGCTGAAGCTCCCAAGCTTCCAACCGCTGTCTTTTATGAGGAACCCTTCCATCAAAATCCACCATATTGACTTCCTTGCCTTTTCCTTCAGCCATTTTGTCCCGGACTCCCTTTACCAAATGAGCGAGTTCTCCGGACTTAACAGCTTCTTCAATTCTTTTCTTGAGTTGGAAGCAATCATTGGTGTGGTGACCTTTTTCTTCATGAAACTCACAATATTGTGTAGAGTTCTCATTTTTTCTGCTTTTGGGGAGAGGCCTAGGAGGTCGAAAGTTTTGCTTGACTTCTTCCGTTGCAAGGATCTCTTGAGGAGTTTTTGTGAGGGGTTTGAAACTCATGCCTTTTTCTCTGGTTGGGGGGTTCCGACCTTCAGGCCTTCGATGGTCTGAACCCTTTTGACGTCTGTCATAGGAGTTAAAGTT
This sequence comes from Helianthus tuberosus, assembly GCA_030545235.1. NCBI lineage: Eukaryota > Viridiplantae > Streptophyta > Magnoliopsida > Asterales > Asteraceae > Helianthus > Helianthus tuberosus. The sequence continues at coordinate 130,107,485 of CM060427.1, read as the reverse complement.
CCCTCTTTTTCTGGCTGGGCTACTGCCCCGCCAACTGGACCCTCTTTTCCATTGCTCTTTAATGTCTACTGCCTCCTCTCCCCGGATGTTGGCTTCTGCTCTCTCGAGAGCTTCTTCCAAGGTTCTGGGCAGAGATTTGTTGAAATCTCTTGTGAGATATTTTGAGGTGATAGCGTTCATGAAACCGGCTACCCTCATTTTCTCATCCGCCCCTACATAAGTTAGACCTTCCTTCTTATATCGTTCAATGAATGCTCGAAGACTTTCGTCATCACGTTGCTTTATCTGGAAGATTACTGTCGCGTCTTTGACATATCGTCTTTGTTGGGAGAAATTGGCCAAAAAACCCTTGCTGAGGTCGTCGAAGCTTCGAACGCTTCATGCAGGTAAGTCGTTGAACCAGATCCTAGCTGATCCAACAAGGGTTTGCATGAACATTAGACAACATTCAGCGTTTGACCACTTTTCTATCCTAGCTGCACCGGTAAAGATCTGAAGATGGTCCTCAGGATCTTCAGTCCCATCGTACGTTTTAATGTGAGGAGACATCTTGATTTTTGCTTGAAAATCATAATCAGCTATTTGCTGTGAAAAGCATGAAAGGTTACTTGGCTTATATGGTTTAGCCAAGTCTTCTTCAGCCCTTGCATCCACATTATTGCCATTGTCGTTGTTTCCCTGAGTGGCTAGCACCTGATTAATAAAGTGTTGCCACGGGAAGTTGGCCATCATCTGGGTCATCATGTTGGGCATGAGGTTGAAGCCTTGAAGGCTTCGAGGTGCAACTGAGCAGCTTATTCCAAGGGGAGTGCTCATAAAAGCACTTCGTGCCAAAGGGAGCACGGACAGAGCCTGCTCCCACGAGGTTGTTGTAGATGCTGGAAAGCTTGTTACTGGGGACTGTAGGAGTTGGTCAAGGGTTAGCTCATGTCCCAAAGGAGCACCACTAGTAATCGGTTGGGAAGAGAAGACGAGATGCACTGTGGGATTCGTCATCGTGGACAGATATGGGTGAGGGTTTGAAGGATTACTGGGACCAGCCTCATTTCTAGTTGTAAAAGGAGGGGGAGGTGGTCCGGGAGACAACGTTGGTTCTGGCTCGTCATAATCTAGGCGGATTCTCACCCCCCTTTTCTCTTTCTCTATTCACATGATGGTTGAGGAGAGACCTCAATTCCAGGAAATTGTTGGCAACCCCCTCGGGGGTAAGTTCAACACACGCTGGGGCGTCAGAGACACCGATATTGGGAGAAGGAACCCCGGATCTGGACGGAGTTGGTGTGTTGAAGGTGAGGAACTCGGGTGTGCTTCCCAGAGTTGAGAAAGAAGTTGGTATAGACACATGAGCTTGGCTACTACCCGGGGTAGAGGTGTTTGGAATCTGATTTACTTCACCCGGGGATCCACTTTCAGACATGGTGATTTTAAATGAAGAGAGCTACACTACTAGGTCTTTTTGAGGAGAAATAGCGGCGTAGCCCCACGGTGGGCGCCAACTTGTTGATGCAACAATTAAGAGACCAAGGATAGTAGCTGTGCTGGTTAGGCAAAAGGGTTGAAGGGTTCAACTTTGCCTAACGCAGGTCGTGGGGTCCCCCCACGTTTGCAAGACGTGGAAGGAGGTTCACTAGTTTATTGTTGTTGTTTGCTGAAGACCCTCCTCTGAAGTATATTCAGATTCGGGTGTGGGAGCAAACGGAATGTGTGTGTTGGATGTGAAAGTGAGTAACTCGCATAAAGCAAGTACTCGATATGAATGACCAGAGTTTAAGGAAACAGGCCTGGCCAAGAATGTCTCCTGAAGTAAATGAAGTGTCAATTTATAGGAGAAGACATCTCCCAGAGAAGAATGCCTTTGACTAGTGACCTTGCTTGCAGTGAGGGGCTTGCCCTTTCGGGGGTTAAAGCCTATTGACCCCTGGATAATAGCGTGTGCTCTGCAGACCTGCGTTGCTTTTGCGGCTGGCGAGTTGGTGGAGCTGTCCGGAGATGTGACTTATTTACTGTTCCCGTATTGCTTTACTTCATCTCCTCAGCTTTTCAACCATTGAACCATTTAACCCTTTGAGCGTTTACATATTTAGTCATGGGCTACCCCCGTCATCAGTGGCATATAAACAACGGGAAAATGTAACATCTGTTTAAGTCTTGTGTTGATTATTGACGTTAAATTGAGTTATTTTAGAGTCCATTTTGGATAGAAAAGGGAGCATGGAACATTTGTTTCTTGAATTTATGTGATTATCTTCACTCTCTTCCTTTATTTGGTAAATCCTGAACTCATTCATTTTGACAATTTATTCAATGATTTTATCAAATTAGCAAATTATTGAACTATTATCTGGTTATATTTCCCAGCTGGTGATTCACAATCGCAGAGTATAAAATATATGAATATGTAGAATCATGAAGCACTTGAATTATGATAGTGCAAATTATTAGTGTTTATCTTATGAGGAAACTGACAATGATTATATCCGTTGCTGTTTTTATAAGATGCAGACTCAATTCTGACTGAATGCATTGTACACTTTGTGCTACAGATTTGTTAACCTTCACAGCTGGAAGCAAAAGCCTAAAGAAGCGTTTGGTTTGCAGGAATTCAATAGAATTTAAGGAAATTGTAATCTGAATTCCATCAGAATTTGATGAAATTGGAATCTCAATTTCAATCTTCATGTGTTTGGTTGACAATGGAATTAGAATTAGAATTAGGCATGAATTCCTTGAAATTTCTTTAACTAAAGAATTCAAAATCCTTCCTATATGTGAAAGAATTAAAGTAAATTCATTGGAATCTTCGACCGTTTCGACCCGAACGCTTTCGGCCCGTACTGGTTTCGACCCGTACCGTTTCGAATCGAACTGTTTCGACCCGAACCGTTTCGACGCGAACTGTTTCGACCCGAACCGTTTCGGCGTGAACCGTTTCAACGCGAACTGTTTCGACCCATACCGTTTCGGCGCAAACCGTTTCGACGCGAACTGACCCGTACCGTTTCGACCTGAAACGTTTCGACCTGAAACGTTTCGACCTGAAACGTTTCGACCTGAAACGTTTCGACCTGAAACGTTTCGACCTGAAACGTTTCGACCTGAAACGTTTCGACCTGAAACGTTTCGACCTGAACCGTTTCGGCTCGAACCATTTTGGCCCGTACCGTTTCAAAGCGAACCGTTTTGACATGAACGGTTTCAAGCCGTACCGTTTTGACGCGAACCGTTTCGACGCAAACGGTTTCGACCCGTACCCTTTCGACACAAACCGTTTTGACCCGTACCGTTTCAATGCGAACCGTTTCGACCCGTACTGTTTCGACCTGTACCATTTCGACGTGAACGGTTTCGACCCGTACCGTTTCAAATCGAACATTTGACGCGAACTGTTTTGACCCATATCGTTCCAACCCGTACTGTTTGCAGTTGTACCGTTTCAACCCGAACCAGGGGTTGTGGGTGCCGGGGTGATGGATTCCAATTCATTTGACAACCAAACACAACAAAGATAGAATTGATATTCCAATTCCAACAGTTTCCAATTCAAATTGGAATGTTTAAATTCCAAATCCAATTCCTTGAAATTCTAATTCTATACAAACTCCAATTTCAATTCTAAAACATTCCACGAACCAAACGCCCCCTAAGTTTAATTGGAAGGCTACGATGTTCGCTTCCTTTTTTTCAATTTCTTTTTCATTAGTTTTATAAAAATGTATATAAATGGTTTGTTTTATATATTTCTTCTCCACTCCGTTTTCACGTCAGAATAATTTGTCGGTTTTACCAAAAAGAAAATACAAAAGTCCAAAACAATATACCGAATCAAACCAAACAAAAGTCAAAAATCAATATATTAATTTCTTTTTCTATATAATATACCATCACCTTCAAAAAAACACAAACAAAAGTCCGAAATCGATATATTACAATATTTAGGAGACGGCCGGCAAGGTAGAATCTGATTTTTTTATATAATATTCCATTTGCCTTCAAAAAAAAATACAAAAGTCCAAAATTAGTATATTAAAATATTTTATATCATATAATATACATCGCCTTCCAAAGAAAAACAAAACAAAACAAAAAATATATAGAAATATTGGGTGGACAGCTGGCCTGCACGTTAGTAGCGCCCCTGATGGTTATTGTACATTTATTTATTATATCTTAACATTTTATATTTTTAAACTTGTTATTCTAATAACTATAAACCTTATTCCCATCTTGCTTTTTTGCACCATTTCCCTCGCCTTCCTTATTATCACATCAATGAATATAACGACCTTTAGGGTTGTAAACAAACACGAAAAAGTCCATGTTCGTGTTCGTTTGTTATAGAAATGCAGATGTTCGTAAACTATTCATGAACACGTGTCGAACAGAAGTTTATGTTCGTGTTACTTTGTTAAGTAATTTTAGTTGTTCGCGAACAGTTCTTGAACACTGGTCACAAAAACAAACGAACACAGAAATTTAAAAAAAAAACCATACAACAAATCAAGTTTAGCTAACTTAAGACATAATCATCTAAAGTTACTTAACATATGCTAAAAATATGTCTTTAATGTCCAACTTTTTCATATGTTTAGATAAGGGTTTACATTTTACTATTTTTTAATATAATTATTAACCAATGTTTAAGAGGAAGTAAAACTTAAGAGGGAATGTGAAATATTAAAAAACATTAAAAACTTTTAACGAAACAAATGAACACGAACCAACATAAACTAATGTTCACGAACGCAGTCAAACGAGAGAGACCTTTGTTTCTGGTCGTTCATTAACTAAACAAACGAACTTTCCGCCGATCAAACAGAACTCTAAGCCGTGAATTTCATGTTAAGTTCGTGTCGTGTTATCATTCACACCCGTATTTAGAACTCATGTTTAATCATTCTTTTACGTAATTGTAAAAGTCTTTAGGGTGTAAATACGAAAGAAAAAGATCAATTATTGGTGCTGATTTGTTGGTGTAAAACAATATTTGAAACGTTGACCATAAATCTGAATGAATATCTGAACCACTGTACGAACGTAAAATCTTGTTCATGAATGGTTCGTGAACTCATTATTTCATTAGCGAACGAACATTAACAATGTCTTGTTCGTGTTCGTATGATTCGTTTGCAGCCCTAGGTAACACCCCTGGACGGTAACACTCATATCAGATTTGAGTGTGCAAAACAATATTTGAAACTTGATCATAATTCTGAATGAAACTTGAAGCGACACTCATAGCTCTCAAGATAAATGTTGTAGCACTTAAATGGTTGGAATTTTTATTCCATAGGCATATGGGTGGTTATGTTTTAAAATACCTTGTCACAATCAAACATAACTCTAAGCCGTGAATTTAATGTTAAGTTCGTGTCGTGTTGTCAATCACACTCGTATTTAGAACTTATGTTTTAGCATTTTTTTTGTATAATTGTAAAAGTCTTTAGGGTGTAAATACGAAAGAAAAGAGATCAATTATTGGTGCTGATTTGTCAATAATAGATGGGTATATATTTAAAAGAAAATATCAATTATGTGTATGTGAGGCAATAAGTCAATAAGCAAGAAATTCTAGCTTATTGAACAGTGAAAAGGACTTATTATAAGTCACAAATAAGCTAAGCCAAACACCCCCTTACTCCAAAATGATTCACTTAAAATATTAAGGGGGCCAGGGTAGGTACCAACCCTGCATGCTGATTGGTGATCTGCTCTGAGTGTGAAAAACATTAACGTTGACCTTATATCTGAATGAATATCTGAACCACTGTACACAACTCTCAAGCACTCACAACATCAAACCTTTCATCTACAATCTCACCACCGTAAGCAAGCAAGCAATGGCTGAACTCGTGCTTTCTTCCCTCCTCCCTGTCCTCTTTGAGAAGCTGACTGATGCAGCTTTCAAAACCATTGTTCGCCACAAGGGGATTGATGCTGAGATCAAGAAATTGCAGAAATCCTTAACCCAGATCCAACTTTATCTTACTCATGCTTCTCAGATGGAGATAACCGATCCATCTGTGAAACAGAGACTGAATGATCTCCAACATCTGGCTTATGACATCGATGACGTCCTCGATGGTTGGGCTACCGACGCTATGGACCCTGAGTTCAAGCAAGAGCCAGAAGGCATCACCAGCAAGGTAAGAAAGCTAATCACCCCAACTTGTTGCACAACTTTCTCAAGGACTACTACTATGATTGCTGAGTTAGATGATATCTCCACCAAACTACAAGATCTAGTTAAGGAGAAAGATAACCTTGGTTTAGATAATCTTGGCTTGAAAGCGGAAGAGGAAGCTAGGCCAACAAATATTAATAATAATAGAAGATTACAAACCTCTGTTGTCAACCCATCTAGTATTGTTGGGCGCCAAGATCATAAAGATGCACTGGTTCAACAGCTATTGTTACCGGCTGATGAACCATCTGATCAAAACTATAGCATTGTTCCCATACTTGGTATGGGTGGGGTTGGGAAAACTACTCTCGCTAGACTTGTCTATGACGAACAACAGGTCAAGGATCACTTTGATCTAAAAGCATGGGTTTGTGTCTCTGATGAGTTTGATACCGTTTGTATAAGCAAAGAGATCTTTCAAGATATGGCAAACAAGGAAGTTTCAGATTTTAATCGGCTTCAAGAAGCTCTTAAAGATCACGTAAAGGGTAAAAAGTTTCTGTTGGTACTTGATGACATATGGAGCGAAAGTTATGAGGATTGGGAAACCCTTGTTAGACCGTTGTATACATGTGATCCTGGAAGTAAGATCATCATAACAACTCGGAAGGATAAGTTGCTTAAAAAACTGGGTTACAATCCTCTAAACAAGCAGCTGGAGAGCCTCTCAGATGATGACGCCTTGTCTTTAGTTGCTCGAAATGCATTAGGTGTTGATAACTTTGATTCACATTTGTTGCTTAAACCATATGCAGAAGGCATTGTGAAAAAATGTGGAGGATTACCTTTAGCTTTAATAGCACTTGGTAGATTGTTGAGAACAACAAAAGACGAAGTAGAGCACTGGAAGGAAGTGTTAAACAGTGAGATATGGAGATTAAATGATGAAGATGGAATTCTCCTAGCCCTTAGATTGAGCTACCATGATCTTTCTGCACCTTTGAAGCGGTTGTTTGCATACTGCTCATTGTTTCCCAAGGACTTCCTGTTTGATAAGGAGGATCTGGTTTTACTTTGGATGGCAGAAGGGTTCTTGGAGCAGGCAACTCCAATTGGTTCAACAGAAGAACAATGCTTGGGTCGCAATTACTTTGGCGAGTTGTTGTCAAGGTCATTTTTTCAACCTGCACCTAATAATGAATCATTATTTGTGATGCATGACCTCATGAATGACTTGGCAACATCTGTTGCTGGTGAGTTTTTTGTAAGGTTAGATGGTGAGGCAAAGAAGGATATTGGTGTAGAGAGGTTGAAGTACCGCTATATGTCATTTGTTCGTGAGACATTTGTAACTTACGAGAAATTTGAAGGATTCGCCGAAGCCATAAAATTGAGGACATTCTTGGCAACGTCTGTTGGGGAGGTAGAAAGTTGGAGAAGTTTCTACTTATCCAATAAGATTATCGGTGACTTGCTTCCTGAGTTACCATTTCTAAGGGTTCTAAGTTTGAGCAACTTTAAAATAAGTGAGGTACCGGAGTCCATTGGTACATTGAGGCACTTGAGATATCTTAATCTATCTCGAACTAGTATCACACATTTACCGGAGAAAGTTTGCAATCTTTTTAATTTACAAACATTGATCCTGTTTGGTTGTGATAGATTAACTAAGTTGCCCAACAACTTCCTAAAGCTTAAAAACTTACGACATCTTGACGTTAGGGACACCCAGCTTTTGTTTCAGATGTTGTTAGAGATTGGTAAGTTGAAAAGCCTACAAATTTCTCTCTCGAAAATTGATATCGAAAGTGAAAGCGGAATTGAAATAGCCAAACTTAAAGACTTTAAGAGAATGTATGGGAAAATTTCTGTTGTAGGTTTGGAAAAAGTGCAAAATGCAATTTATGCACATGAGGCGAACTTTTCAGAAAAGAGGATTAGTGAGTTAGAGCTTGTATGGGGTGATGAGCTAAATGATTCTCGAAATGACATGCTTGAAAAAGAGGTCCTAAATGAGCTGAAGCCTTGTCATGATCAGTTAATAAAACTCAAATTTATGTCATATGGGGGACTTGAGTTTCCAAACTGGGTTGGGGATCCCTCGTTTCTTTATTTGACGCATGTGTCAATAAGTGGGTGTAAGAGATGTACATCAATACCGCCACTGGGACAACTACCGTCACTGAAGGAGTTGTTAATTGAAGGCTTACATGGAGTGGAAGTTGTGGGTTTTGAGTTATTTGGGACTGGTCAAGCATTTCCTTCACTTGAATTTTTGAGTTTTGATAGTATGCGTGGGTGGAAGAAATGGTCAGGGGCTGTGTTTCCACGCTTGCAAAAGCTTGGAATAAAAGGTTGTCCTAATTTGGTTGAAGTCACACTTGAAGCACTGCCTTCATTGAATGTTCTAGCAATAGATAACTGTGACAGTGGTGTGTTGAGAATTCTGGTTGAAGTAGCTTCAGCAGTCACTAAGTTGGAAATAAGACGTATTTCAGGGCTTAATGATGTGGTGTGGGGAGGTGTTATAGAGTCTCTTGGGGGAGTTGAAGAATTAAGCATAAAGAAGTGTAAGGAAATAAGATACCTGGTGAAATCAGATGCAGATGCAAGTAAGATTCTTGTGAAGCTGAGGAAACTGGAAGTGTGGAATTGTGATAATTTGGTGAGTTTGGGAGAGAAAGAAGAGGAGGAGGATAATTGTAGGAGCAACCTCCTAACATCTCTTAGGATATTAGGAGTGGCTGGGTGTAAGAATATGGAGCGTTGCAGTTGTCCAGATGGCATTGAGGAGTTGACTGTTGAGCGTTGTAGTTCAATGACAGTTGTCTGGTTTCCAAAAGGAGGACAGGAGAAGCTCAGGTCACTTAAAATATGGAAATGCAGGAAACTATTGGAAAAGGAGTGGGAGTGGGGAGGACAAAAAACAAACAACAGAAGCAGCAGCATGCCCATGCTTGAACATGTATATATTAGTGTTTGGCCAAATCTGAAATCAATCATTGAATTGAACTGCTTGGTTCACCTCACTGAATTGATGATATACAGCTGTGAAAACCTTGAGTCATTTCCAGACACTTTAACATCCTTAAAGAAACTGGAAATAAGAAATTGTCCCAAATTGGATGTTTCCAGTCTTGGTGACAATTTGATATCGTTGGAGAGACTAGAAGTAATCAATTGTCCCAAATTGGAGGTTTCCTTTCCTGGTGACAATTTGACATCATTGAAGGAACTGAGCATAAGAGAGTGTCAAAGAATGGATGCTTCTTTACCTGGTTGGGTTTGGCCTCCCAATTTGTGTTCCTTAGAAATTGAGAAGTTGAAGAAGCCCTTCTCCGAGTGGGGCCCACAAAGTTTTCCAACCTCACTTGTGCAACTATCCTTATACGGTGGTGGTGAAGATGGAGCTCGTGGTTGTAGTGAATTTTCTAATCTTCTTCCTTCATCTCTTACTTCTCTTAAAATAAATGGATTTGAGAAATTGGAATCTTTTTCAGTGGGACTCCGACACCTCCAATCTCTCTCTTTTCTCCATTGCCCTAATCTGAAGAAAGTGTCTTCGCATCCCCAGCAACTCACCTCCCTCCACCATCTCTCTTTTTGCAAATGCCCTAAGATGACGGATCTACCAGAGCTGTTGTTGCCTTCACTCTTGAGATTAGAGATCTGGGGTGATTGCCCAGGAGGAGGTCTGAAAGAAAGATGCAGTAAAAAGGGGAGTTACTGGCCCCTCATCTCCCATATCCCCTGTATCCACATACAATGAAGTTAACATGAAGGTATCTCTCTCCCTCTGCCTTCAATAATTTTAAATTAAATTACTTATATATATAATTGTTTTTCTTTAAACAAACAATTTCAAACATAATCTCAAATATATATATGGTTTACGGTTTTCTTTGTGAAAATTGTCTATTAAATTAATTAATGTTTGCACTCGTATTGAAAAGGCCAACTAATATTACCATGAGTAATATTCAATCTTAACTTTAAACCCATTATAACCTATTTAAAATTAATTAATGGGGTTTAATGGATTAAATTTCCATGAAATATGTAAGCATTTGTTTATATACAATTAGCAAAACCATATTAAAAAGTTATTATTTGTACAGTTTTGATTTTCATCATTTTTACTGCTAATCAAATTCATATGGCTTCTCTTTGATTTCATTTGAATGGAATACTATTTCGAATAGAGTTTTGTTAATTCAATAATACCATATTGGTCTATGGTTTGATAAAGTCAAACTTGAAAGTGGCATAAAAAAGGGATAATGTACCATTAAGTTGAGTATTATTTGAGTCCATTTTGGATGGAAAGAAAGCATGTAACTTTTGTTTCTTGAGTTTATGTGATTTATCTTCACTTTCTTTTTTTATTTAGTAAATCAAGATCTGAACTCATTTATTTTGATAATTTATTTAATAATTTCATCAAATGAACGAATTATTGAATTATTATTTATTTTGCGTTTATGTAACTTTTGTAGAAATCATGAAACCCTTGAATTCTGTTTATCGTGATATGACCTTGCCAATTTTACTATTCTGATTATCTATAGACTAATAGCTTATTTTTTATATGATCTTTTAGTTTTCTTATTTAAATTGACAGTATGAGGAAACTGACCATGATTATTATATCCATGGCAGATTTGATGCTGCAGCCTGGAAACATTTTACAGCAGGGAGCAAAAAGTTAGGCTTGATTGGAAAATTATGATGTTGGCTACCTTTTTCCTTTATCGTTTTTTATTGATATCTGTTAGTGATTTGTGCATAAAAGAACCAGTTGACTTGGATTCTATTTTGTTGGTAATGGTTCAGACTGCAGATTGTATTTTGTGTGTATACCTACCTATAGTAGTGATTGGTGCATCACTAATGTTAGTTGTGACTATTTCATCATTTTATTTATAACCAAAGTGCCGATGATCCGAAATGTGGGGATAATGTAAAGACAATGGTAACTTTCAATTTAACAAAGTGCCTCCATTTAATGACAATAGTCCCTCCATTTTCACAATTCTTTTCTAAGTTGTGAAAGCAAGACTACCCTCAACTCCGTCTCTATAGTGTACAAGCAGAGGTAGCACGGACTACCCCACAACTCCATCTCCGTAGTGTAAAAATACCCCTCAACTTCGTCTACCTAGTGTAATTTTTTTTTCGATTTTATACAAAAGATACTCTTATCCCAAAAAAAGAAATTAAAAAACTAGGATTACCCTAAATTTTTGAGCTTGATCCGCCATTGACAAAGGTGGTGGTTCTAATGAACATAACCCTAGACTTCCATTATCAATGTGCTTATGAAAATGTAGATGCAAACCATTGGTTATACATTCTCCTGTCATTTCGGTTATGGTTCTATTAACCCACTGTTTAGCTCCAATAACAGAAGAGTTAAGACAGAATGACTAATCATCAACCAGCAACTTAATATGACAACTAGATAAGTTGCACACAAATTGAAAGAAAGCAAAACTAAAACAGATATACAAAATCCAAGAAACCAATTTACAGGAGACCCAAAAAAATAAAAGAAAACCAAAGCGCAACAATCGGTCATCCATATTTCAAACAAATCATTTTCGTACGCAAATTGAACAAACTGAAAACCCATCTTTCATTCTGTATACAATGAAAATTTGTCTGGTTGTAAGGAACACATTTAATGCTTTAGATTTTGATTAAAATTATAACTATGCCTATGTGACTGTTTATGAACAGATGAGTAATGCTTCATGTGCACTCATTTTCCTTTGGGATTTCTAGCTGGCGGGGTAGGAGGTTGAGAAAGATTCCGTGAGTTTGTTGCGAGGAGGTCGAATCTGTTTCTTCTTCTGCAAGAAAACACACAGATTCAAGCACATAAGTACAGATAATCAATTTTAACACATTTACTTACTAATGGGTCAATTCTGTTTATGCTTAATCTTACAGGTCAAAGAGGTAATCACAAATAAAATTTTGCCTTCCCGGTTAGGAAGTTGACAAAAGTAAATAATTCTTATACATAAAAAATCCTCTTGAATCATTTATATCAAATAATCACATTATTATGGAATAATATATATATTTGTAAACATTGACAAAACTAAATATTTCATTAGAAAACGTTGGACAACAAGAAGTATGATGTGTCGTTTAATCCCAATCCATTTAATTCATGTACATTACGGCTTAACGTACATCACGTACGACAGGTAATTACGCACGTTCATTTTAAAATCACGCACGTTATAACTCAAAAATCCAAAATCACGCATATTGAAACACAATAATAACGCATATTGAAAACATTAATCACGCATGTTATAGAACAAATCACGCACGTTGTTTAGCCCCTCAATTTTAATAACGACATTTTTAGCCCCTAAACTACATCAAACAACTTTAGCGCCTCAACTTTAATAACGACATGTTTGGCCCCTTAACTACATCAAACAACTTTGGCCCCTCAACTTTAATAATAAACAACTTTAGCCCCTCAACTTTAATAATGATATGTTTAGTCCCTCAACATTAATAATGACATGTTTAGCCCCTTAACTAAAACAACTTCAGCCCCTCAATTTTAATAACAAACAACTTTAGCCCTCAACTTTAATAATGACATGTTTAGCCCCTATAGTTTAATAATGGCATGTTTAACCCCTTATAACTAAAACATCAAACAACTTTAACTCTCACGATTTGCTTATTTTTTTTATCTATGTTTCGAACCCGCTACGGAGCGCGGGTGGTAACCCACAAGTTATTATAAATATATCAAAAAGTGCTTAGGTTACACTAAAGATACAAACCAATCACGCTCCATTCCGTATCCCTTCTTCGGCAAAACTTCAGGAGCGATATAATCAGGTGTGCCAACAGTAGAATAAGCCTACATCGTTACAAAACGAAAGATTCTTAAAATATTCAATATCAATGCGTTTGGAAAAATGAAATAAATAAAATAACTTACAAGCATCCTCCTATTTCGCTGCCAACGCAGCAGTTGCTCTTGTTGAGTGCATTTTGATATAGCAGGACGCCCGACACTTTGAAGGGCCCCGCTTAAGTTATTTGCAGCGGTGAAATCTTTTTCTTGAAGATTAGTACAGTCTAATGGTTTACATAATCCATAATCTGACAGTTTCACGTGCCCGAATTTATCAAGCAACAAGTTGTTAGGTTTAATATCCCTGCACAAGTTGGAAAAAGATTATACGTGGGATTAAAATTTAAAAACCGTCCCATGTTTGTATGAATGAAGTAAACTAGTAAAGACTTTTTTTTGTATCAACCTATGAATGTAATTATGTTTGTGTATTGATTCGATTGCCAAAACAGTTTCCCCAACGTAAAACCGAGCTTCGTCTTCAGTTAACATATCCTTTCACATGAGTAAAGTCATCATATCTCCACCGGGAAGATATTCCAATATGAGGTAAAGATATTCTTCATCTTGGAATGAGCAATAAAGCTTAACAATGCAATTGCTATCGACTTCCGCAAGCAGGTTCCTTTCTGCTTTCACATGTTCAACCTAAAAAACCCTCTGATAAACCAACTTAAAGCATTTTAAATAAAAACTGAGTAAAATGCCATTTTCGTCCCTGAGGTTTGGCCAATTTTGCGACTTTTGTCTAAAGGTTTGTTTTTCCGCATCTGGATCCAAAAGGTTTGAAATCTTGTCATTTTCATCCAGCTCGTTAACTCTATCCATTTTTCTCCATTAAGTCAGGGGTATTTTAGTCTATTTTTTATTAACTTAAAGGGCAATTCGGTCTTTTGAATAATTGTACATTATGTTAAATGCTTGTACATAAAGTGAAAAAGACCGAATTGACCTTTAAGTAAACAAAAAGAACGGAAATACCCCTTACTTAATGAAGAAAAATGGATGGAGTTAACGAAGTGGATGAAAATGGCAAGATTTCAAACCTTTTGGATCCAGATGCGAAAAAAGTAAACCTTTTGGACGAAAGTCGCAAAACTGGCTAAACCTCAGGGACGAAGATAGCATTTTACACAAAGTCTTAACTAAACTTATACCTGGCCTCTACGAAGCATTTCGGATTTTTTAAGCTTTTTCATTGCATACACGTTACCAGTTGTTTTCTCCCTGCATATTCTAACCTGGAAGAGATTAAAAGTCAAAGTCAATGGTCAAGGCAGGTCAAAAAGGGTTGGTGAGTTTGACTTCTGTATGGTTCTGTAAAGAATAAGATTTTAAATATATACCTCACCAAATGCACCCTTTCCTATCATTGTTAATGGTTCAAAATCATCAGCGCCCATTTTATGCCGCTGAATGCGCATATATTCTGTCTCTTTTTTCTCAAGATGTTTAAGTAAATTGTTTTGTTCTTCAGAGACCTCTGAATCAGCCAATTTCTTCTCGAGAGCATTACGCCTGCATCAAGAATGGATTTCTGTTATCATTTTTAGTATTATAGTTCTTAATCACATTCATTTAAAGTTCTATTTGTATCAGCCGTTTATCATTTACTTATGAGTTATGAGTTACAAAATGCCAATATAAATGACCGGTACGTTACAGGTAATCAATCATACTGAGAATGCATTTTAAACCTCAATAATAAAGAGCATAAGAAACTTTTTTCCCTTTATAGAACATATAAATATTGCGGCTATGATCTAGTATAACGCACGGAGATCGCGACAAACCTATGCAGTTAATATCGGCGATATAACGGTTATCGGTCAGACGGTCCCCATGTCAAACATCGGTGTCAAATATCAATACTGATATTAACGGCGATATTGACCGATATATCACCGATTTTCCAGATATCAGTACCTTTCTTCTTAGTTCTACCATTCTTCTTTCTTCTTATTGCTGCTATTTGTTAATTGTTAATTGTTAGTGTTAAATGTTAGTGTTTTAAGTCTTAATCAGTTACTATTTGCTACAATTGTTAGTGTTTTGCAAGTTGCAAAAGGTTAATTTGTTAATGGTAGGAGAGTTTACTGAATTGTTAGTGTCAAGTTGCAAAATCAGTCAAAGATAAATTTGAAGCCATTGCATTCACCTCAAGATTCTTCAACCCCCAAATTAAATCCATCCCACTTGGCAATTCACCCCTAAATTGATTAAATAAATGGGACTGAAAGAACCCCATGTTCTGAAAATATCCGAATTAAAAAAAAAAAAAAAAAAAAAGACAACTTCCCACATATAAAAAAAAAAAAAAAAAAATCCTTTTTTTATATAACAATGAACAATTCCTAACAAATGCAATGAAGGATCAGAATATTTATGACTGAAATTACCTCCTGACAACCTAAACTCAGAAACCCTACCACAGTGTGTGTAAGGATCAACAATGGTTTTCTTCAACTCCAGAAGATGACTTTTCGGAGATTCAACCATGCCGGAGGAAGTAGGAGGGTGAGAGTGTGGAAGACTCACTGGATCCATGGTACGCTATGATGTATGATGTGTGTGTGGTGGGGTATATGATATGTAAAAGCTGAATGAATGTAGTGTAGGATAGAGAAAGGGGCTGCTAAACGTATCCCCTAATTTTACTAGTCATACCCCTCCTTGAAATTTTCACATAATACAATTCTAACCTTTTATTTTCTTTTTTGCTAAAATAATATAATCTTTTAAATTTATATATAATCTTCTAAAAGATTAAGATTCTTTTTAAATTTATTTGTTTATTCAAAGCTGCGATTCTATCACTTAATCAACATGAGTTCTTTATTTAATTTAATAAATATAATGACCATCGAGTTCTTTTATTTAATCACCATACACAAATTTGAGATAGTGGAGGTTTATGGAGAAAAGTAATCATCGTATTCGAAGCTGCACTTCTGTTATTTAGAGAACATCCTAGTTGATTCCCTTCTTCGACCTTTTTTTGATTCCCTTCTACAACCTAAGGTAATCCACGAATCTGACATATTGTTTGGGTATAGTGTTTGGGTATAATGTTTCAGATTCGTGATATTATATTGTTTCATATAAACATGAATATTGTCGTTTATTTTTATTTAGTTTTGAAAATTATTATGAGTTTATAGTCATAGTGTTGTATGTTTTATAGTCAGATATTACTACAAAGGTCTATTAAAGAACCATTACCGCTTCTGCATAAACCGGTCATTTGACATTAAAGCTCATACAAAAAGACGTCTGATTTTTTTACCGATCAGGTTTGACACCACAACTTTGATATCACGTTGCATGTAGATACTAATTTCGAATTTTTATATATTTTTTTATATGATATGGAGTTCAAGTCTCGTGAAGATGTTTGATTTTTTTACCGATCAGGAGTTCAAGTCTCGTGACTATTGACATGGATCTTTAACTTTTTTATTTATACACTAATCATTTTCATTCGTTATATTAGTATTTTTTTTATGGTATCATTGTGATATTATTTGTGTGAAATTATTAAACGGTACTTTAATATAAATATTAGAATTGGTAAATTAAACGAATTTATATTTTCTTCGTTGTAAAAATCATTTGAATAAAGACTAACTAAAGAATTTAATAAAAGTCAAAGTTTATGATCAACTAATGAATTTCTTTTAAATTTAATAAAAAACAACCAGTGGAGTGATTAACGAATTGATATTAAGAATTTCTTTTAAATTTGATAAAAAAAAATTTAGTGGGTAATCAACTATGTTTGTATGAACAAAAGAAATAAATAAACAAACATGAGATTTATAAGGCGGGGGGGGGGGGGGGGGGGGGAGTTTGACAAATTTTAAAGTGGTTTTTCAAGAGGGGGGGGGGGGGTATGACAAGTAACAAGGGGGGGTACGTTTAGCCTACCCCTAGAGAAAACGTGATTGTTCGTTTGTATGTAGGTGGATATTATTCTTTTCAATAACTTTTTAATATATTTTTCAGTTAAATGCTTGGTTGGTCCCTGTGGTTTGCGAAAATTGCAGACTTGGTCCCAGTGGTTCACTAATTACATAGTTGGTCCTAATAGTTGTAATTTTTGCACTCGGGTGGTCCTTATCACTAACCTTTGTTAGTTTTTTCAGTTAAGTACGTGTGAATTTACTATATTACCCATGAACAATTAAAAATATAAAAAGAAATATAAAGAAAATAAGAGCCACCTACTCATCATCTTCTTCATCACCCCTTTCTCTCTCCCCCTTTCAAAAACTCAGCCACCACCTCCTCCTTCACAACCTGCAACCACCTCCACCACCACCTTCGCCATCTGATGAACACCACTTTCACAAACCACCTCCACATCTCCACCTTCACAATGTCTTCAACAAGTTCGACGCGTGTATAGGTGTAATTAGCATAACCTAACTGTTCGTTGAAGGATTGTAGGAAGATGATTAAACCGGTTGATGTTGACGGTGACGGTTGCGTTAATTTTGAAGAATTTAAGAAGATGATGAGCAAACAAGTGTTCTGTGCATAAATTGTTATCGTTAAACTCATCGTTCTCGTTGTTAATCAGGTAGATTTCTTCTAGTTTTTCGTCAGATTTAGACGTATAACTGCTGGAATTGATGCTGCTTATAGTCTAATTTGTGAATCGAAGCTTTTACGGTGTAAATTGTTCCACGAACATGTTGAAATCATGATAGATCTAACATTCTATGTTCATCGTCTTACTGAATTGAATCATTGATGAATTGTTAATAGATAATTTGGCAACATCATTCAGAGATTTAAGTTTCAAGTTGTTTTTCCGGTGAATTTGTTGCTGAATTCCAACTTTTTATCGTGTTTCTGAATTGATGAATTCCTCTGTTAAATGTTAATAATTTTAAGTTTCAGTTGTTTTTCTGACGAAGGTGGTGGTGGTGGAGGTGGTTGCAGGTTGTAGGTTGTGAAGGAGGAGGTGGTCTCTGAGTTTTTGAAAGGGGGAGAGAGAAAGGGGTGATGGAGAAGATGAGTAGTGGGCCCTATTACTTTTATATATTTTTTATTTTTTTAATTGTTCATGGGTAATATAGTAATTTCATACGTACTTAACTGAAAAAACTAACAAAGGTTAGTGATAAGGACCACCCGAGTGCAAAAATTACAACTATTAGGACCAACTCTGTAATTAGTGAACCACTGGGACCAAGTCTGCAATTTTCGCAAATCACAGGGACCAACCAAGCATTTAACTCTATATTTTTAAATTGGTTGTCGAATAAATATATAGAAAATATGGGTGGGAGTTGGCTACAAAGTCCATTTTTCCTACAAAGTGTACAAAGTCATAAAACACCACAATTTTAACCATAAAACACAATCAAAACCCACAAATAACAAAGTGAATATTACTAAAACGGCATATTTATGGATTTTGTGTTGTGATTTGAATGATAAGGCTTTGATTATTGAATGACTAACATTAGTGTGTTTTATATTGATTATCATGTTGTGTTTTATATTTTTAGTTCTACGATGGTGTGTTTGAAGTTTTTATGGATTGATAGGGTTTGGATGTTGTGTTTTAGTGATCTTCACTCTGTTATTTGTGGGTTTTGAGTGTGTTTTATGGCTGAAATTGTGATGTTTTATGACTTTGTACACTTTGTAGGAAAAATAGACTTTGTAGCCGAACCCCACCCTAGAAAATATTATTTACTGTAATAAGAGTGAAAATTTAGTTGTTTTTATTGTAGTTATTGGTAGATTTGATTAAACGAATGCGAACACTTTTAGAAAAACCATGAAGGGTATAGTAAAAAAAAGTTTTAGGTAGTCAAATTGCTCCATCCATGAAAACCACATAAAAACAAATTGCGTTCAACTCTTATATTAAGTTTCTACCCTTTTAGTTGAAGAGAATTTCATTAATAATCCGAAGTTTTATCTGTTGGCCGATAATAATTTTAACTTTAAAAATTTCCTACAACGATTCCAACTTGTAAGAATTTGGCCTCCATTGATCACTTTCTAACATATAAGAAATTGGCCTACTCATTATATTCAAGTGCACCTGCAAACTTCTTAATTGAATTAAGTGCACCTGCAATTAGAAAAGGATCGATAGGCCCAAATTCTTACAAGTTAGCATTGTTTGAGAGAATGTTTAGAATTGAGATTATTTGTGACAACCCGAGTTTCAAGGTCTCTATTCGACTTAACTTAAGTGTGTTTTTATAATTAATTGATGTGCCATACGCGTGTGGTGTGTAGATTGTAGTATACATGATATGTGTATAGATGTTATATGTATATTGTATTGATTATTTGATGGTATAATTGAAAACTAGATAGTGGGATCCTGCCGAAAACACCCCACTCGAAAATACCCCTCCCCACGAAAACAACTTAGTGTTTTCGTCCAATATGTGGCCAACGAAAACCAAATGGGCTTCGGCCCAGTACGAGCAAATTGCAATGTTGTGATATTAACTTGTTACATTAGAATTTTATTTAGTAAACATGACCGGCCCAGATAGTTGTTTGGTCTAGTAAACACCACCGGCCCACTAATTTGATATTGGCTTGTATTATAATTGTACGTACCCAAAACTCTTGGCTCACAATTGCAACACAGCAAACCCTACACCCCTGCGTGTGACGGCAGTGATTAGTGAGACAACCCCCCTTCGAAGCAGCCTCTTTACAAATCAATCTTTTGGACCTGATTGATTAACTGTGAGCATATACTTTAGCATACCGAGCAAACCAAGGTGAGTTCACACTAGCCAAGGCATGGGATTCCCAGGGGTTGGGAATGGGATTGAATAACTACTTGTACAACTGTTACTATTAAACAAATTATTACTGTCCTCGGTTGAAGGGCACGTACGTAAAACCTACGTACAGTTATACTTACTACTGTCCTCGGATTGAAGGGCACGTACGTAAAGCCTACGTACACGATCTTAAGACCATCAACTCTATCAAAGGAAGTCCCTCAATTATCGACTTAATCGCCGAGGCCTAGGGCGAGCGGGTCATTAGTTAATAGCGCTATTAGGTTTAACAAACCTCACACCGTGTCAGTCGGACGGGCGTGTACTAATGGACTATGGGCAAAGGGTCAATGCTGATAGACATTGACTTAGGGCACCTCTTACATTTTCGTAGCAGTCGATACGCGTGGTCTTGTAACACATGGGAAGCCCCCACTAATCATCACACATATGCTTGGACTGGCCGCGATAAGGATTAATACGATACATGGTTTACAAAACGAACATACGATTTACGAAATGAATACTGTAACTAAACAACCAACTGTGAACTCGCTCAACTTTGTTGTTGATTCGTTGCTACATGCCTTGCAGGTCATTAGGTACTCATGGAGCTTGCACAGGGAGGAACGGTCGTTGTGGGACATGGCAGAGTGTGCCATGCTTTAAACATTACTTTATTTCATACTTAATACTTGCTATGGGTTTTACAAGTTATGCTTCCGCTAAATACTTAACTATGCTTTGGTTTTTGAACACCTTTCATATTGTTGGTTGAATTATGGTTACTTACATGCTTGTTCAATATGATTGGTGGCTTGATCCTGGTCAGTCACGTCTCCAAGCGGTGATACTCCGCTGTGGATTTTGGGGGTGTGACAGATTGGTATCAGAGCCATTGGTTATAGTGAACTTGGTTTTAATAAGGGAAAATGTTTTGTTAAAACCAGACTATTACCTGTACAGTGCTCTACGAATCCACAACGACGCTTCACTCCACGTGCAAGGCTCGACGTTCTAGGTGATATGATTTATGTTTATATTGCCTACTTGCTAGTTACATAGAACATTGCTCATGGTATGCTTAGTTAGTATAACAACTGTTGCCTGAACCCTGTGTGCTTACTCTTCTGTCACTCCACGTTTATACACATTCGCGACACCTTTCCTATTTGTGTTTCCTTCGATGTGAAGATCATGAGGGAACGTGTGAACCTAACCCAAGCCAGCTAACGGCTCATATCAACAAACAAGCTACGGCAGCACTCGCAGTCGCTCAGGAAGGAGATATAACCTGTTGTACCGAACCTATCCTAGGACGTTAGATCCTACTCTCATGACCCAACTCTCGCGCTTAACCCTGCCTCTTCTTCCTCGCACAACAAGGTCAGAACGCTCAGCCACCTGTATGCATATTCAAGAAGCTCATGGACTGTCGTCCTAATACTTTCAGTGGCACTGAAGGAGCCGTTGGACTCCTCCATTGGCTTGAAAAGCTCGAATCCGTCTTCGAGATGTGTGAATGCCCTGAGGCTCGTAGGGTGAAGTACGCCACTGGTACTCTTGAAGGCACTGCGCTAACTTGGTGGAACGCGCAAGTTCAGATGCTGGGGCTGGCGGCTGCTAATGCCACCCCATGGAATGATTTTCAGGAACTCATCAAACGTGAATATTGTAGTCGTGATGATATCCACAAGCTGGAAGTAGAGTTCCTTAACCTGAAGATGACGGGGTCAGAGATAGAAGCGTACACGAAACGATCCAACAAACTGGCAGTGTATGTCCAACTATGGTGGATCCTCCCATCAAGCGCATTGAGCTGTACCTCAAAGGCTTAGTACCAGAGATTCAAAGTTATGTGACTTCTGCTAACCTTGCTATTATCCAGGATGTTACTCGTCTTGCTCATCGCCTCACAGATCAGGCAGCGGAACAGAACAAGCTGCCCAAACGTATTGGTGCTACTGCTACTACTACTTCTGCGATTCCCAGTGACAATAAACGGAAGTGGGATGGAACCTCCAGCAAGGGTTCGACTTCAGTTCAGTTCAGTCCCAGGCACAGCAGCGAAAGATTGATGACTATCAGAGCCCCAGTCAGCAGTCTTTTAGTAATCGAAGTCAGGGTGGATACAGGGGAAACCACCCTAAGTGCAATCGAAGTAATTTGCACCACAGCGGGCAGTGCAACAAAGATCGTTGTCAGAAATGCAACAAGCTTGGTCATGGAGCCAAAGATTGTAGAAGCTCACGTCCTATAAACAAGAACCGACAACAGCAGCCACAAGCTCCACATAAGCAGTTCCAACAACAGGGTAGCAAGGGATGCTACCAGTGGGGTGCTAAAGAGCACTTCAAGAGACACTGTCCACAGTTGAACTAGAATCAGAATCAGAACCACAACCGAGGGAACGGGAACATTAATGGAGGCAACAACAGGGGTAATAACGACGGCAATGGTGCCAGGGGTCGAGTGTTCGTGATTGGTCAGGATGATGCTAGGAATGACCCCAACGTTGTGATGGTTTCGACATCGTTATTGGTATGGATGGGTTACCTCAACATCGAGCAGAGATTCTTTGCAAAGAAAAGATCGTCCGCATTCCTCGTGCTGGTTGAGAACCTTTGGTAATTCATGGTGACAAGCTCCTGGAGCAGCACCCATAGCTCGAGCACCTTATCGCTTAGCTCCAACCGAACTGGAAGAACTGTCCAAGCAATTGCAAGAACTCTTGGAAAAGGGTTTCATTCGTCCTAGCTCTTTGCCCTGGGGAGCTCCCGTATTGTTTGTGAAGAAGAAAGCCGGTACCTTCCGTATGTGCATAGATTACCGCGAACTAAACAAGGTGACCGCAAAGAATCGCTATCCTCTTCCACGCATTGACGACTTGTTCGACCAGCTGCAAGGGTTTAGCTACTACTCCAAGATCGATCTGAGATCGGGCTACCATCAACTGAGAGTCCGGGACGAGGACGTCTCCAAAACAGCATTCAGAACACGCTACGGCCATTACGGGTTTCTGGTCATGCTATTCGGGTTACAAACGCGCCTGCAGTCTTCATGGATCGTATGAACAGAGTGTGCAAGCCTTACTTGGATAAGTTTGTGATTGTATTCATCGACGACATTCTGATCTACTCTAGTAGTCGGGAGGAACACGAGCAGCATCTACGACTCATTTTGGAACTCCTTCGAACAAAACAGTTGTACGCCAAGTTTTCAAAATGCGACTTCTGGCTTCGTGAAGTCCACTTTCTAGGCCACGTGGTAAACAAGGATGGGATTCATGTTGATCCATCCAAGGTAGATTCGATCAGGAACTGGCCTGCACCCCGTACACCAACAGAAATCCGCCAATTCTTGGGTTTGGCGGACTATTATAGAAGGTTCATCAAAGACTTCTCCAGGATTGCACAACCCCTCACCTCACTAACTCAGGAAGGCGTTATCTACCGTTGGGGTAATACACAGGAATCAGCAATTCCAGCACTTAAAGGATAGACTTTGTAGCGCACCTATTCTTTCATTGCCAGAGGGCACAGACGATTTTGTGGTCTATTGCGACGCATCCATTCAGGGTCTTGGATGTGTGTTGATGCAACGGGATAAAGTCATTGCTTATGCTTCGCGCCAACTTAAGATTCACGAACGGAATTACACTACACACGATTTAGAGCTGGGAGCTATTGTTTTTGCGCTCAAGATATGGAGACATTACCTGTACGGTACCAAGTGCACCATCTACACCGATCACAGGAGTCTCGAGCATATCTTCAAGCAGAAAGAGTTGAACATGCGTCAACGTCGATGGGTTGAGCTATTGAACGATTACGAATGAGCGATCAAGTACCATCCAGGCAAAGCCAATGTTGTGGCTGATGCCCTCAGTCGAAAGGATATTACACCTAAACGCGTGCGAGCATTACAACTCACCATTCAGTCTAGTCTTCCTGCACAAATACGAAATGCTCAGGTAGAAGCATTGAAACCAGAAAATGTCAGGGCTGAAGCCCTACGCGGTTCAAGGCAACGGTTCCAACAAAAGGCAGACGGCGCCTATTATGTAACGGGACGCATCTGGGTCCCACTCTATGGCAACTTACGCGAGCTTGTAATGGATGAAGCTCATAAGTCTCGCTACTCAGTACATCCTGGTTCGGATAAGATGTACCACGACTTGAAAACCACATATTGGTGGCCTAGCATGAAAGCTCACATAGCAACTTATGTCAGCAAGTGTTTGACTTGTGTGAGAGTCAAAGTTGAATACCAGAAACCTTCGAGCCTACTCCAACAACCAAAGATACCACAATGGAAATGGGAACAAATTTCCATGGATTTTTTTACTGGCCTGCCTAGATCTCAACGTGGTAATGATACTATTTGGGTGATCGTGGATCGACTCACAAAGTCTGCACACTTCTTGGCTATCAAGGAAACGGATAAGTTCTCCACACTAGCAGACGTATATCTTAAGGAAGTTGTCTCGAGGCACGGGGCGCCCATCCATGAAAACCACATAAAAACAAATTGCGTTCAACTCTTATATTAAGTTTCTACCCTTTTAGTTGAAGAGAATTTCATTAATAATCCGAAGTTTTATCTGTTGGCCGATAATAATTTTAACTTTAAAAATTTCCTACAACGATTCCAACTTGTAAGAATTTGGCCTCCATTGATCACTTTCTAACATATAAGAAATTGGCCTACTCATTATATTCAAGTGCACCTGCAAACTTCTTAATTGAATTAAGTGCACCTGCAATTAGAAAAGGATCGATAGGCCCAAATTCTTACAAGTTAGCATTGTTTGAGAGAATGTTTAGAATTGAGATTATTTGTGACAACCCGAGTTTCAAGGTCTCTATTCGACTTAACTTAAGTGTGTTTTTATAATTAATTGATGTGCCATACGCGTGTGGTGTGTAGATTGTAGTATACATGATATGTGTATAGATGTTATATGTATATTGTATTGATTATTTGATGGTATAATTGAAAACTAGATAGTGGGATCCTGCCGAAAACACCCCACTCGAAAATACCCCTCCCACGAAAACAACTTAGTGTTTTCGTCCAATATGTGGCCAACGAAAACCAAATGGGCTTCGGCCCAGTACGAGCAAATTGCAATGTTGTGATATTAACTTGTTACATTAGAATTTTATTTAGTAAACATGACCGGCCCAGATAGTTGTTTGGTCTAGTAAACACCACCGGCCCACTAATTTGATATTGGCTTGTATTATAATTGTACGTACCCAAAACTCTTGCCTCACAATTGCAACACAGCAAACCCTACACCCCTGCGTGTGACGGCAGTGATTAGTGAGACAACCCCCCTTCGAAGCAGCCTCTTTACGAATCAATCTTTTGGACCTGATTGATTAACTGTGAGCATATACTTTAGCATACCGAGCAAAACCAAGGTGAGTTCACACTAGCCAAGGCATGGGATTCCCAGGGGTTGGGAATGGGATTGAATAACTACTTGTACAACTGTTACTATTAAACAATTTATTACTGTCCTCGGTTGAAGGGCACGTACGTAAAACCTACGTACAGTTATACTTACTACTGTCCTCGGATTGAAGGGCACGTACGTAAAGCCTACGTACACGATCTTAAGACCATCAACTCTATCAAAGGAAGTCCCTCAATTATCGACTTAATCGCCGAGGCCTAGGGCGAGTGGGTCATTAGTTAATAGCGATATTAGGTTTAACAAACCTCACACCGTGCCAGTCGGACGGGCGTGTACTAATGGACTATGGGCAAAGGGTCAATGCTGATAGACATTGACTTAGGGCACCTCTTACATTTTCGTAGCAGTCGATACGCGTGGTCTTGTAACACATGGGAAGCCCCCACTAATCATCGCACATATGCCTGGACTGGCCGCGATAAGGATTAATACGATACATGGTTTACAAAACGAACATACGATTTACGAAATGAATACTGTAACTAAACAACCAACTGTGAACTTGCTCAACTTTGTTGTTGATTCGTTGCTACATGCCTTGCAGGTCATTAGGTACTCATGGAGCTTGCACAGGGAGGAACGGTCGTTGTGGGACAAGGCAGAGTGTGCCATGCTTTAAACATTACTTTATTTCATACTTAATACTTGCTATGGGTTTTACAAGTTATGCTTTCGCTAAATACTTAACTATGCTTTGGTTTTTGAACACCTTTCATATTGTTGGTTGAATTATGGTTACTTACATGCTTGTTCAATATGATTGGTGGCTTGATCCTGGTCAGTCACGCCTCCAAGCGGTGATACTCCGCGTGTGGATTTTGGGGGTGTGACATTATTATTGGCCAACAGATTAAACGTAGGATTATTAAAATCCAATGAGTAAACTGCCATTCTGGTCCCTGTTGGCCAGTTTTGCTATTTTAGTCCAAATCTCAAACTTTTTGTATCTGGGTCCCTTTGGTTTCATTTTTGTTGCCATTTTGGTCCAAAAGTGAAATCAGGCCAGTTTCCCCAAATTAAACCCTCATGTTTTGTCCTTTTCCTCAGGGGTAATTTTGTCATTTTCGTTTTATTATAACTGATTATTAATTAAAAATAATAAAACTAAATTATTAAAACCTGACCCTATAAATGCCCATCTCCTTCCCCAAATCTACCCTAACTTAAACCCTAATTCATCTGCAACTGTTGTACATGGGACATAGCCCTGCTCATCGCCAGCATTCCGGCACCACGAGCAGAAAAACGATTGCCGGAGACGTTGAGACAACCATTCATGACGCTGCACATACCCCACGACCTGCATCTACACCATAAACCTCTATCATACAAACCCCACAACCACGACCTGCAACGAACACCCCACCACCACCACCTCCACCACCACACCTCCACTGTCGCTGCACAACCCCCACGAACGCACCTCCAGCCCCGCTGCAAAATCACCACCACCGCACCTCCAACCCCGCTGCAAAACCCCCATCACCGCACCTACTCCCCCATTGCAAAACCCCCACCACCGCACATCCTCCCCCGCTGCACAACCCCCACCACGCACCTCCACCACAACTCCTAAGGCCATCGTCAAGTGAAACCCTAACGCCCCACCACTGAACCTAACATCGCTGTTAACTGAAACCCTAATGCCCAACCATTGTACCTAACGTCACCGTCAATTGAAACCCATTAACAGCCACTCCACCGAAACCCCACTCGATCCTGCAGTAGTATTTGAATGTGGTGTTTGAATGTTGCTTAGAGAGAGAGAGAGAGATAACTAACAAAGAGGAAAGAGGATGAATGAGAGGATGAATGGTTGGATGTTCGCAATTGGGTAGCAGCTCTGGGGTTTGTTGCAGCGATGAATTAGGGTTTGAGTTAGGGTAGATTTGGGGAAGGAGATGGGCTTTTATAGGGCCAGGTTTTAATAATTTAGTTTTATTAATTTTAATTGATAATCAGTGATAATAAAATGTAAATGACAAAATTACCCCTGTGGAAAAGGACAAAAGTTGAGGGTTTAATTAGGGGAATCTGACATGATTTCACTTTTGGACCAAAATGGCAATAAAAATGAAACCATAGGGACCAGATACAAAAAAGTTTGAGATTTGGACTAAAGTGGCAAAACTGGCCAAACCTCATGTACCAAAATGGCAGTTTACTCAAATCCAATAACCTTTTGATTAATGCTGACATATTTATACTTAACTGTTTAGTTTTTAAGGGGTGCATGTCACATTAGTTTCTTGGCCAATGGGTGAATGGGGCACTCCTTTCATCTACTCTAGCCTCCTCTAATCTTGTATTATCACGTAAGTTGCTTAACATATAATATTACGTTTTTATCTTGCCTTTAGTAATTATATTTTATTTTTTTTATTTTTTTTTCGTGCAGATTTGTGATGATCGATACTCTGAGTTAATACCCTGCCTTGACCGACACCTTACCTACCAGATGAGATTGAAGTTGGATTTGTCTTTGATGGAACACTATGAAAGACATTGCCCTCTGCCCGAAAAGGCGTTTTAACTGCTTGATTCCTCCCCCAAATGGGTACAAGGTGTGTTTCTATTCAATAGAAGTGGAAAATGGCTGTGTTGGGTACTGTGTCATACATGTAGCTTATGGTACCTTGTCAAACGGGTTGGATTGACAAAAAACTTTTTTTTTGTCCACTTTTTATTTATTATTTATAAGTAGTTACTAGTTATTGTGTGTATGTTCACAAAAAAAACGTATTATTATATAGTAGTATAAGTTTTTAAATAAAATAAATATAACGGTTTGCACTGAAAAATATACTTTTGAGTGACTTTTGACCCGTTTGGCTTGTTTAACTTTTTTAGGCTGATTTTTTTTGGGTAAATTACATTTTTCGTCCTTTATGTTTATACTAAATTTCAGTGGATATCCTCTACCTTTTAAAATGTCAGGAATCATCCTTTACGTTTAACAAACCTTGCACTGTTTGTCTTTTGAAGCTAACCTGGTTAAAATTTTCACTTAAGTTTAGGCAATTTAGTCATTTCATCCATTTATTCTAAAAAGGTATATTAAATAAAATGAAAACGAATAAAGAAGTAAGAGATATAAACACCCATTCTCTTTCTAAAGACCATAAAAAAGATTAAACTAACCTTATGTGACCAGACTTGACTGAAAATTTTAATTGGGTTAATGTCAAAGGACAGACCGTGCAAGGTTTTTAAAATGTAAGCGATGATTTCCTAACATTTTTAAAGGTAAAGGACATCCTCTGAAATTTGGTATAAACATAAAGAACAAAAGATGAAAAGTTGTAATTTACCTTTTTAAAAGTAAATTGGTTGAAATTGCCTCCTTTACAATCTAACAACATTGGGAAATTGTGATGACTATTTCTTACTAGTTTTCAGAGTTTAGTTGAAATTGTATAATGATCGTATTCTTTTTCACTTCTTGGTTCATTCGTTAACGCAGGTCCCGATCAAGTGGCCAAAAAGGCGAGATGAAATATGGAAAGCAAACATACCACATACGTGTTGGGTTTCCGAGGTGATCGGTCATAAATTTATTTATCAAAAACCCGGTTCAATAAATAATAGTTAATTAATTAAACGAGTTAATTAATAAAACGCAACGGACATATAAACTAATGATCACAAAACAAAACCCGACAAGATCCGGTTACATGCAAATACGAGCACAATGAAATATATTTAACTACCGATGAGAAAGATATACCTCGGTTAATGACTAACCGGTCGAGACACCGAGGTTCAACGAACAAGTGCTAGTAAAGGAACCAACGAAACGCGACGAGGGAGGTGGCACCAAGCGGCGGCCAACCGCGGCAAACAGCGGCGGCAGGGCAGAGGCGGAGGTGGCCAGAGGTCTTGCGGCGGCGGTGGCCGGCGGCGGTCTTGGCCGGTTGCGGTCTTGGTGTTATGAGAGCCTTCTTATTTTGTCCATCCAACCTCTAAAATGCAATACCAACCATCCTTAAATAGAGAATGAAGATCTATGCATGTCTGCCAAGTGGTGGATATGCATAGTGCATGTAATGCCATTGGCCGAGATATAGGTGCGCGACAAGTGGCGATGCAAGAGTGCATGCACGACAAGTGGCGTAGAAGAGTGCTCTTGTTTCACCCGGTCCATGTACCCGCCTCTCAGTTTAATACCCGCGTATCGTTCGTGATTACCAGTTAAATTAGTTAAGTGGATTTTAGTTCGTTGCCCACCGTGTAACTCTTACGGGTCAAGACCCGGTCGGCAGCGTTGACTTATCGAACCGGACATAATATCTAACAGCTCCCACTTGGACGGTCTCTGATAAGATCTCAACGCAGACAGCCAGCCGTGTTCTAGCTACACATGGTTGCCCCCAACAGGTCATGACACTTTAAAGTCATTAACCAAGGTATCTTTTCTTTAGCAACGGCTTGCTACATGAAGACATTAGACTTATGGCAATTCTCGTCATCTATCCTTTCTGTAAAAGACATCAATTGAACAACGAGACATGGATCAGATTCAATCTCACATGGTGTTCAATCATTATCGTTCTCGTTTACAGAATCAAAGTGGTCCAATCAAACACACAGTAAGTTTGGGTAAGGCCTTACACTTCACCAGTTTGAATCAACGAGGGCGCCCAGATGTCTAACTGTTACATATAATGTAAGAGTACAGAATCCCATGTTGACTACATACAACTCCCACTGAATTTCAGAACCACTCCCAACCAATGCCTTTATGACTGGCAGTTACGCGACAGCGTTTGACACTGATCAAAGAATAGTCTTCAGTAAACGAAAGTTCTAGTATGTATCTCAGGTCAGAGGATACTAAATGAGTATACCTAAATCAAATACATCTTATGACTAAGATCCATGAAGATGATTTGATGCGAGTTACATCCAGCGTCATTCACAATGAGGCCTGTGGATTTGGAAGTCAACTCCTTGAGTCCAAAGCCAGAATAGTCTTAATTCAGAGTCATTCCCACGAGTCTGACCGACTACGGATAATTTAGAATACAAGATTCATGGATTAAACATATCAAAATCGAACACAGTTGTAAGATTCAAACTTTGCATTGAGCCAGTAAATCATAGGTGAATTAAAAAGGTACAACTGTTTGAATGTTCGTACATCCAAATACTAAATTAAACAAGTGGTTATCCAATCTAAGACCGATAGCATTCCCATGCGTGTCTATTTTGCTTATTAAGATGTCTCCTCGTTCCAGTATTTCCCGTATATAATGGAACTTTCTTAGAATGTGTTTAACCCTGTGATCCGGGCTCTTTGGTTTGAGCAATGATTCCTGTGTTATCACGGAATACCTAGATCGGTTTCTGAATACTTGAAGCCACATCGAGGTCGTTGATGAACTACTTCATCCAAGCAGATTCTTCCGCAGCATCTGATGCAACTATACATTCGGATTCGGTGGCTGAATCCGCCACTATACTCTGTTTGGAGCTTTTCCAATAGATAGCTCTTCCATTGAGAGTGAATACGAATCCTAATTGTGAGAGAGAATCATCTCAGTCAATTTGGAAGCCAGCATCAGTGTAACACCTTACAGTGAGCTCCTCTTGCACTCCTCCAAATGCCAAGAACATATCTTTGGTTCTTCTCAAGTACCTCAGAATGTTCTTTACTGCAGTCCAATGGGCAATGCCAGGACTATGCTGAAAACGACTGGTTATGCTTAAAGCATACGAGACGTTAAGTCTAGTACATAGCATACATGATTGAACCAATCGTTGAAGCATATGGAACTACTTCCATTTGCTTAATTTCAATGTCCTTTGAAGGAGATTGCGATTTGTTCAACACGGTTCCTTTAGTCATAGGAACATCTCCTTTCTTGGCGTTTCCCATCCTGAAGCGTGTCGACATTTTTGTCTAGGTACGTTATTTGACTTAGCCCTAGAAGCCGCTTAGATCTATCCCTATAGATCTTCATTCCTAGAATGTAAGCAGCTTCTCCAAGATCTTTCATTGCGAAGCAAGATCCCAAAAAGTGTTTAACTTCGTTAAGCATAGGGATGTTATTTCCAATGATTAGTATATCATCCACATACAGGATGAGGAATGATATGGTGCTCCCACTAACCTTTCTGTAAACACAAGCTCATCTTCATTCTTGACAAAACCAAACTCTTTGATCTTCCGGTCAAAATGAAGATTGCAGCTACGAGACGCTTGCTTGAGTCCATAAATGGACTTATTGGGTTTGCACACCTTAGTTGGATATTTAGGATCGACGAAACCTTTAGGCCGAACCATATAGACATCTTCAGAGAGATGTCTATTAAGAAAGGCGGTTTTGATAACCATTTGCCATATTTCGTAATCATAGTACGCAATTATGGCAAGCAATATCCTGATTGATTTAATCAAAACAACGGGCAAGAAGGTGTCACACCCCGATATTTCCACGTATTACCGGTGGGCCCGGTGGGGAGTATCGTGACGTAGTTGATATCATCATAGTCGAACAACACAAATAATAATGCACAGCGGAAGCAAAAGATAGATAGATTCATTTCAACCGAATAAATTGTAATATTTAAGTATCACAAACCGTTGAAACAGATCCACATGCGGATCAAAACAAAGAGGAAACTTGTTCAACAGACTTAATGCATCCAAGCTTGCGAGACTTCTTAATGATGCTAAGGAGAGGCCAGCCTATTACGCTTAGTACCTGCACTTAACCTTTTTGGGAAAATACGTCAGTTTACACTGGTAAATACAATTAACTGACTCATTTTGAAAAGATTTGAAAATTTATTTGAATGCACGTGGCACAAACATTTTTTATAACTTGGGATAATTATTCATATATATAAACTTGTAAACGAATTACATGTTTCTTATGCGTTCAGTAGCCCGGGTCATGCCGGGTTAAAGATTAATAGACACACCACATTATTTATTTATGCACTGTCGGGTGTACGCCTACACCCCGTGCTAGGGTCGTGGCCATTTCAATGAATGATGCCAAGGATATCCGGGACATGGTCATTAACCCCCCAAAAGCGTTAAGTAAACAAAACAAATTTTTAAACGGGTCATCTCGATAATACTTAACCACCAAACGATTAAGGTCGAATACCTGACCAAGCGGTATTTTATATACCGTACCCCAAGCCCGTATAAGGGAAAATAAGTTAAAAGTATTTACCTGAGCTAAATATAGATTTAATCCCAGCCATATCAAATCAGCAAGTACATATAGCTTTTATTGGGTCTCCTATTCTGGAATGAAGGTTTATAATAACCTATTAGAATCCTAACGGGTCTTTAATTAAGCTTAAGCTTAGACCGATTAGTCTTAAAAAGGAAGATACGGTTCAAACGCATGAGAAGCGAAGACCGGTTTAGAATGTGGTTTTGACCCGACAAGCTTGCATGCTTGTTTAATTTGGGTAACTTAGACACATTCTGGATTTTGAGACAAAAACGATATGGTTTTGACCCGTTTCGGCTAATATATGTAAACTAGTTACATAAGCCGATCCGAACGCGAAAAGTGCGTAACGAGTTACCATATGTATCATATACAAGTTTCCTAAGTTAATATGCCTTAAATATGTTGTGACATCAGTAAGATATCTTCTATTTTGCCCAAAATGATTTTAAACTCAAACTATGCCTTGTAAGGGCATTTTGGTCATTTTAAGGGTTACAAAAGGGTTTAAATAATAATCTGAGTTACAGGTCTGATTTAATCAGTAAATATACTTAATTTAATAAGTTATAACAGTAGGGTATTATCTATATGTGAAATTTATTAATTATAACCATACTATGCACCGTAGGGGCATTTTGGTAATTTCATATAAGCCTAAAAGGTCAAAATTGGAATCTGACTTGAAAAACTTTTACTTACAGTTATAATATAAAAATTTACTTAATATAACAGTAGGTATTAAGTCTTATATATCAAAAAAATGGTTTTAATACATACTATGCGTTAAAATGCTTAAAAAGGCGGTTTGGAGCCATTTCCGGGTTTTTAAAGGAAAGATGATATTTTTATAATTCCAGAAGGCTCAAAATAATTTATTTATTATATTAGATCAATATAAAAAGGTTTGGCATCAATAGGATTTGTAAAACTCATTTTATAGCCCGAAAGGGCAAAACCGACAATAACCGAATTAAGCTTAGAACTCTAAGTTATGCTCAGCCTAAAAATAAATAAAAATCTTCAAAAATCCCAAAATATTATTTTATATCAGTGGGTAAAAAGTTTTATATCAAAAATTGGGTTTAAATAGGCTATATGCCATTTAATCACTAAAAAGTCTTCTAATTACGCTAATGAGCATAACTCTTAATCTAGACCTCAAACTGATGTCAAATTTTAGTTACAAGTCTTTATATCAGTAATGAAGGGTTCTACTCTTTTACATTTTCAAAAATCATATTTTAAGGTGAAAAGGGCATAATAGTCAATATTTAAGCATTTAACGGAAACATGCAAATGATTTAGACAACTAATGAACCAAGTTGTATAATCACAGAGGGTTATACTAACATGAAACCTTGTCCAAATAAGGCTCTAAGGCATTCCTAAATTATGCTCAAACGGGTCAGAACTGAAAGTCAAAGCAGAAGTCAAACTATGCGACTTTCGGTTCCGAACCGAGCCTAAACTGAAAATTGTCGGGTTGAACATGTTTAGACATGTTCTTACATTAATTACCAAGTTATATTAATGATAAAATAGGTTACATTGATCCTAAATTGCTAATTATGTATTAATTTGAAAATAAGTATTCTGTTGACTTTTTAAAGTTAACTTTGACGCGACAATTGACCTAGTTAGAGTGGGAATCAGAGGGTACCCTTTTAAGGGTTTATTACCCACATAATTACCAACTCATAGGTATTTTTAATTCTAGATTTGACTGGATAATTATTGTTTAATCTCGAAGTCAAACCTTAATTACGACGGTTTGACTTTTAGCTAATTAACTACGCTAAACTGAATTAGAAAGGATTAAGGACACTTACAAGAGTCCTAAGTATGATTAGGGACCTAAGAGAAGTTGGTTGCTGATCAGAGAAGCTCCAGAGAAGTCCCTTGAAGTGAGTTGCAAATGAGTGACAAAATGTTGCAACTTGTTCTTCTTATATAGTGAGCTAAATTCCATAGGATCATCACACATAGGTCTATGAAGGTTGCAAGATGTTCACAGGTGTCCTATGATGCTAAAAACCGGTTATAGGCGCCTCAGTATTTGAATACCACTCAAGTAGGGCGGTGCAACAGGCTGAACAGGCAACTGTCCAAAACCTGCTGCCAGCGACGGTCTTACGGACCGTAAGCTACAATCCTTGCGGACCGTAAGCGCGTCTTACGGACCGTAAGCCCTTGGCCTTGCGGTCCGTAACCGACTTTCAGAAACCATCGCCCAGTTGCTATCTTACGGACCGTAAGGGTCCATCATTGCGGTCCGTAAGCCTTTGTCAGAAGACAAAAATTTGTAAACTTTGAAGTTTTGACAATGCAACTTTGCAACTTCGAATCTTATGCTTTAAATCAGTAGGAGGGGACCATGAACAGACCTTGCATGTCTCTGCATATGTTTCCATGCACCATTTCCATTTTGGCCTCTTGTGGGAAGCTCATGAATGCAAGATTTGCCGTAATTACTCATAGGATCCATTTCTTGGATCAATTTGAATTATACCTCATCAAATTGCTCGGACTTGAATATAATTGATGTTTATAATATAGATTAGGGTCTTGGGATTTATAACGAGGTCGCTCAGAGGGATTAATTAACACGTCGACACTTTTAAATCCTACCACACATCTTTTAATTTGATCCGGGTTTATGACACGTCTGACTTACATGACACGTGTCGTTATTTTATTGGGTATGATTTTTACGAGGTGTTACATCCTCACCCCCTTAAAAGAAATCTTGACCTCGAGATTTACTGGAACAAATGAGGGTACTTTTCTTTCATGGTAGACTCTACCTCCCAGGTATATTCGGGTCCTTTACAGGCATCCCATTTAACCTTCACAATAGGCACATGCTTCCTCCGAAGCTTCTTAACCTGTCGATCCTCAATCGACACAGGTTTTTCCACAAACTTCAAGCTCTCATCTATGTGCACATCTGTATGTGGTATGACTAGCGATTCATCTGCTAGATATTTCTTCAGATTGCAGATGTGGAATACATTATGAATACCACTGAGCTCTTCAGGCAAGTTCAACCTATAAGCCACTGATCCTACACATTCGATGATCTCGAATGGTCCTATGTACCTTGGGCTTAACTTACCTTTCTTACCAAATCGCATCACCCCCCTTCAAGGGTGATACTTTAAGCAAAACTTTATCACCAACCTCGAATTTCAGAGGTTTACGCTTTAAATCTGCGTAGCTTTTCTGCCTATCCCTGGCAGCTTTCAGACGGTCGCGGATCTGGACAATCTTGTCCGTTGTTTCAAAGACTAAGTCAGGTCCTGATAATTGAACTTCTCCTACTTCCGCCCAACAAATAGGCGTTCTGCATTTTCTACCATATAATGCCTCAAAAGGTGCAGCTTTAATGCTTGTATGGTAGCTATTGTTATAGGAGAACTCGATCAATGGCAGGTGGTTATCCCAACTACCACCTAAGTCAATCACACATGCACGAAGCATGTCTTCCAAAGTCTGGATGGTACGCTCGCTCTGTCCGTCTGTCTGAGGATGGTAAGCCGTACTGAAATTTAAGCGCGTGCCCAAAGACTGTTGGAAACTTTTCCAAAAGTGTGACGTGTATCTGGTATCTCTGTCTGAGATAATAGCCACCGGTACTCCATGCCGAGATACAATCTTATCAACATATAACTGGGCTAACATGTCAGAACTATAAGTTTCCTTAATGGGTAGGAAATGTGCTGACTTAGTCAGTCTATCTACTATCACCCATATAGTATCATTTCCTTTCTTTGTCTTTGGCAACTTGGTGATGAAATCCATTGTCACCATTTCCCATTTCCAAGTGGGAATCTCAGGCTGTTGTAGCAAACCTGACGGCTTTTGATGTTCAGCTTTGACTTGTGCACACGTCAAACATTTAGCTACATAGGCAGCTATAGACTTCTTCAAGCCTATCCACCAATAGTTTGCCTTTAGATCCTGGTACATCTTATCAGCTCCAGGATGAACGGAATATTTAGAACTATGGGCTTCCTGGAGGATAACATCCCGAAGTCCTCCATAGACTGGAACCCATATTCATCCATTTAGCCTTAAGATTCCGTCCTTGCCATAGGATAATTGTTCTTCAGTTACTCCTAGCCTTTCCTCAGGATAGTTAGCTTCCAATACAGCTTCCTTCTGCGCAGCTAACAACCTTTCATTCAAACTATTCTTTATTTCAATGCTCTTGGCATTGATTCTTATAGGCTTTACTCGCTCCTTTCTACTTAAGGCATCAGCGACTACATTTGCCTTGCCAGGATGGTATCTTATCTCGCAGTCATAATCATTCAAATTTTCCATCCAATGTCGCTGCCTCATGTTCAAGTCCTTCTGATTGAACAGATGTTGAAGGCTCTTGTGATCAGAATAGATCACACACTTAGTTCCATATAAGTAGTGCCTCCATAGTTTTAGTGCGAATACAACGGCACCCAGCTCCAAGTCATGGGTGGTGTAGTTCTTCTCGTGCACCTTTAACTGTCGAGAAGCATAGGCAATAACTTTGCCCTTCTGCATGAGCACACATCCCATACCTGTGTGCGATGCATCACAATATACCACAAATTCTTCCATTCCCTCAGGCAATGTTAACACAGGTGCATCACAATATACCACAAATTCTTTCATGGATCTTATGAACAGGGTGTGCAAACCTTATCTTGACAAGTTTGTTATTGTTTTCATTGATGACATCCTGATCTACTCGAAGAATCGGGAGGAACACGAGCAGCACTTACGACTTATTTTGGAACTCCTACGAACGGAACAACTATACGCTAAGTTTTCAAAATGCGACTTCTGGCTTCGTGAAGTCCACTTTCTAGGCCACGTGGTAAACAAGGATGGGATTCATGTTGATCCATCCAAGGTAGATTCGATCAAGAACTGGCCTGCACCTCGCACACCAACCAAAATACGCCAATTCTTGGGTTTGGCGGGTTATTACAGACGGTTCATCAAAGACTTCTCAAAGATTGCGCAGCCGCTTACATTACTGACACAGAAAGGTGTTGTTTATCGTTGGGGTAATGCACAGGAAACAGCATTTCAGCACTTAAAGGATAGACTTTGTAGTGCCCCTATCCTCTCATTGCCTGAAGGCACGGACGATTTTGTAGTCTACTGTGATGCATCGATCCAAGGTCTTGGATGTGTGTTGATGCAACGGGATAAAGTTATAGCCTACACCTCACGCCAACTCAAAGTTCATGAAAAGAACTACACTACTCACGATTTAGAGCTGGGAGCGGTTGTTTTTGCACTTAAGATATGGAGACACTACCTGTACGGTACCAAATGTGCTATCTACACTGACCACAGAAGCCTCGAACATATCTTCAAACAGAAGGAACTGAATATGCGACAACGACGATGGGTCGAACTGCTAAATGACTACGAATGCTCGATCAGGTACCACCCAGGCAAAGCCAATGTTGTGGCTGACGCCCTCAGTCGAAAGGACACCGCGCCTAAACGCGTGCGAGCTTTACAACTCACTATACAGTCTAGTCTTCCTTCTCAGATACGAGATGCTCAGGTAGAAGCATGGAAACCAGAAAACATCAGGGCTGAAGCCCTACGCGGCTCAAGGCAACGCTTAGAACAGAAGGAAGATGGTGCTTACTACGTCACAGGACGCATTTGGGTCCCACTTTATGGCAGCCTACGAGAGCTTGTGATGGATGAGGCACACAAGTCTCGCTACTCAGTACATCCTGGTTCGGATAAGATGTACCACGACTTGAGAACTGCATATTGGTGGCCTAGCATGAAAGCGCACATAGCAACTTACGTTAGCAAGTGTTTGACTTGTGCGAGGGTCAAAGCGGAATATCAGAAACCTTCAGGCCCACTTCAACAACCTGAGATACCACAGTGGAAATGGGAACAAATTTCCATGGATTTTGTTACTGGCCTGCCTAGATCTCAACGTGGGAATGACACTATTTGGGTGATCGTGGATCGACTCACTAAGTCTGCACACTTCTTGGCTATCAAAGAAACAGACAAGTTCTCTACCTTAGCAGACATCTATCTTAAGGAAGTGGTTTCAAGGCACGGGGTGCCAACCTCCATTATCTCAGATCGTGACGCACGCTTCACTTCAGAACTATGGCAAGCGATGCACAAATCTTTTGGCTCTCGATTAGACATGAGCACAGCTTATCACCCTCAGACGGATGGGCAGTCTGAGCGCACTATTCAAACCTTAGAAGACATGCTTCGTGCATGTGTAATCGATTTCGGCAACGGCTGGGAAAAACATCTCCCGTTAGTGGAGATCTCGTACAATAACAGCTACCACACCAGCATTAAAGCTGCTCCATTTGAGGCATTGTACGGACGTAAATACCGGTCACCTCTTTGTTGGGCAGAGGTGGGTGATAGTCAAATCACAGGTCCAGAACTCGTAGTTGATACTACTGAAAAGATTGCTCAAATACGACAACGCATGGCGGCAGCTCGTGACCGTCAGAAAGCATACGCAGATCAAGACAGGAAACTACTCGAATTCCAGGTTGGGGATCGAGTGCTACTTAAAGTTTCACCCTGGAAGGGTGTGGTTCGTTTTGGCAAACGAGGTAAGCTCAATCCACGATACGTTGGACCATTCGAAGTCATAGAGAAAATAGGCAAAGTGGCTTACAGACTGAACTTACCAGCTGAACTCAGTGCAGTTCACAACGTCTTTCACGTGCCGAATCTGAAGAAGTGTCTGTCAGATGAGACCCTTATAGTTCCTTTGAAGGAACTCACTATCGACGAGCGGTTGCAGTTCATCGAGGAACCAGTTGAAATTACGGACCGGGATGTTAAGGTCCTCAAGAACACGAGAATCCCTCTTGTACGAGTTCGTTGGAACTCCCGCAGTGGCCCAGAGTTCACCTGGGAACACGAAGATCAAATGAAACTCAAATATCCCCAGTTATTCGGAAACCAAGCAATCACTACTGAGGCCGAAGCTACTACCGAATTTCGGGACGAAATTCCAAATCAACGAGGGGATGATGTGACACCCCAGGAAAACCAGTAATCTTCGCAAACCTGCTCGGGGAGCCGCGATACGAAACAGGTAAACAACGTCACACAATTAGCTTCCTCAGTAACCGCATGCTAAATTTCGGGACGAAATTTCTTTCAAGTTGGGGATAATGTGACAACTCGGTTTTGTGACACTTTCACTTTCGCATTTATTGCACGTTGACTATGAGTGTTAGTAGTTTGACTTGTTTGACTTGTAACTGTACACGTTGTGTTATAATGAAACGTATTGTGATTGATAATATAACATGAGACTTAATAGAAAAACACTTAAACTATTAACTTGTGAACGAACTCCGACGAAACAAGTGATTCGCCGTGACCCAACCCGACGAAACAGATTGTGTTTCGCCGAGCCCAGTTCCGCCGAAGCCCAGTTAGGGCCCAACATCACATTAGTACGTATTTCAGTTTAGTGTGTTAGGTTGTTTTTGCGGATCAGTTACAAAACCCTAGTCACCTCCCTCATCTCTCTCTCGCTTTTCTTGCACCCGACGGCAGTCTCGAGATCTCAAGCTTCATACATATTCGTTGTGCATCATGTTGGGTTAGTGATCTACTGTTATAGCTAATTGATTTAATTCATCATGCACTATCTCTTTGTTACTATGAACCAACAGCCATGTGATGTTGTCAGAATGATGTGAATGATTGTTAATGGCAATATAGTGATTAATCGTATATGAATGGATGCTATTTTTTTTATGCTTTCTAGTGGACCGATTTTTAATAAGATAAATGCATGTGTGATGACTTGGGAATGTAGTCAATTGGATAAGGGTCCATCATGATTGTCGGTTATTATACTTATACTTGCATGTGATGTTAGTAGTCATTATGTGGTATTGCTTGTGATGGTAACAGGATAATAGTAAATAATTGTCCATTACATAAATGCTATATAAATCGGTCCAGTATCATCTCGAGGTGCTATTAGTTTGTCGGCCATTGTTGATTTATTTTGTGATGATATGATCCCTGTTTCATTGATGGTTCGGTTGTGATGCATAGATTAATGATTAGTAACATAAGACTCATTATGTTGAACGATGATTTAATGATTGCTGTGAACTGTTGAATCGGCGATTAGGGTTCCTGCACGTAACTGATTAAACGACGTGACAAACATGCTGACGAAACGCAAAGCATGGCGAAACAAATGTGTTTCGCCGAGACCATTCACGATGAAACAAACATGACGAAACATAAGTGTTTCGTCGAAGGGGTGTATGGCGAAACAGGGGTGTTTCGCCAAATGGGTAATCGACACAGTAACTTATTTATTTTCTGTTAAGTGTTAACTGAACTAACTAACTGCCGTTAAAGGATAAACATAACTTGTACAAGTTTGTATACGTGCTTTGTACTATGTGATGAACATTGATTCAGTATCCACTATGAATATGCTTATACGTGAACTTTGTGAATACAAACTGATTATGTATACGTGCGTACTTTAGGACGTGATTGATTAACTGTGAGCACATACTTTAGCATACCGAGCAAACCAAGGTGAGTTCACACTTTTACTAAGGCATGGGATTCCCAGGGTATGGGAATGGGGATTGAAGGAATGAGATTTGAATAGATACTCGTACTTACACTGTTACTAGACTATCTACCATCGTCCTCGGATGCGCAGGATACATACGTAAAACCTACGTATACTTGTACTCATTACTGTCCTCAGGTTGCGAAGGACACTCATGTAAAACCTACGTGAACTTATACTCACTACTGCCTCGGTTGTGTCAGGCACTTACGTAAAACCTACGTAAACCCCCGCGTACCCCTGTCCTCGGTTGTGAAGGACACTTACGTAAAACCTACGTAAACTTTGTACGTACTACTGTTCTCGGTTGTGAAGAACACTTATGGTTACAAATAGTCTAGTGTATATGCAAACATGGGAAGCCCCCACTAATAGAACATACTATCGGCCTAGTAGCGCCACATGTTACGAAACAAACTTACTATTACGAACTTACTTACTGTGAACTCGCTCAACTAGTTGTTGACCCTCTGTTACATGCCTTGCAGGACCTTAGGTACTTTTGGAGCTTGCACGGGAGGCGCGGTCGTTGTGGACAAGGATCGTGAATGCTTTGATTTAAACACTATTACATTTCATACTTTACTTATGTTGGGCTTTTACTTATATGCTTCCGCTAAATATTGATATTATACTTTGGTTGTTGAACACCATTCATATCGTTTGGTTTAAATTACATCTATTACTTATTATGTTCGATATGATTGGTGGCTTGATCCTGGTCAGTCACGCCTCCATGCAGTGGTATTCCGCGTGTGGATTTTGGGGGTGTGACAGATTGGTATCAGAGCCATTGGTTATAGAGAACTCGGTTTTAATAAGGGGAAACCATTTTTATTAAAACCAGACTATAACCTGTACAGTGCTCAACGATCCACAACGAAGCTTCGCTCCACGTGCAAGACTCGACACTATAGGTGATACTATTCGTGTTTACATTACCTACTTGCTAGATAAATATTACATTGCTCATGGTATGCTTAGATAACGTAGCAACTACTATATGAAATCTTGTATGCTCACACTCTTCTGTCATTCCACACTTGCGTATTGATACGACGCATTTCTCACTTGTGTTCTCTTACTTGTGTTCGATCGTGAGTGGACGCGTTAACCTAACTCAAGCCCAGTTGGCGGCTTCGATCACTGAACAAGTTACTGCAGCACTCGCAGCTGCCCAGGCAGGAGGTATAACCTGCCATCACCGCTTACTCTAGGATCTTTAGATCCTACTCTCGTAAACCAACACTCGTGCTCAAGTATGTTTACTCTTACGCACACGACAGGTCAACACGCTCAGCCACCTGTGTGCACGTTCAAAACTTTCATGGACTGTTGTCCCAGTACTTTTAGTGGCACTGAAGGGGCCGTTGGACTCCTCCACTGGTTTGAGAAGCTCGAATCGGTCTTCGAGAAGTGTGAATGCCCTGAGGCTCGTAGGGTGAAGTACGCCACTGGTACTCTCGAAGGCACTGCACTGACTTGGTGGAACGCACAAGTTTAGATGCTGGGGCTGGCGGCTGCTAATGCCACCCCATG
This sequence comes from Helianthus tuberosus, assembly GCA_030545235.1. Classification (NCBI taxonomy): domain Eukaryota; kingdom Viridiplantae; phylum Streptophyta; class Magnoliopsida; order Asterales; family Asteraceae; genus Helianthus; species Helianthus tuberosus. The sequence continues at coordinate 130,064,862 of CM060427.1, read as the reverse complement.
GAATGATTTTAAGGAATTGATCAAATGTGAATACTGTAGTCGTGATGACATCCACAAGCTGGAAGTGGAGTTCTTTAACCTGAAGATGACGGGGTCAGAGATAGAAGCGTACACGAAACGATCCAACGGATTGGCAATGTTATGCCCAACTATGGTAGATCCTCCAATCAAGCGCATCGAACTGTATCTCAAGGGTCTTGTACCAGAAGTTCAAAGCCATGTGACTTCGGCTAATCTTGCTACCATTCAAGATGTTGCTCGTCTAGCTCATCGTCTCACAGATCAGGCAGTGGAACAGAACAGGCTACCTAAACGTATCAGTGCTACTACTACTGCTATCACTACAGCTACTCCTAGTGACAACAAACGAAAGTAGGATGGAACCTCCAGCTAGGGTTCGACTTCAGTTCAGTCCCAGGCGTAGCAGCAAAAGATTGATGGCTATCAGAGCCCTGGTCAGCAGTCTTCTGGTAGTCAAGGGCAGGGTGGATATCGAGGAAACCACCCAAAGTGCAACAGATGCAACAGACACCACAGTGGTCACATAGTCAAGGGTGATAACCTCGTCTTAGCTGGTCAGACTTTCTCTATCGACCTCATTCCTATAACTCTGGGTAGTTTCGACATCGTCATTGGTATGGATTGGTTATCCCAACAGCAAGCAGAGATCCTATGCAAGGAGAAGATCATTCGTATTCCCCGTCCTGGCAAAGAACCTCTCGAAGTTCAAGGCGACAAGAGTGGTGTCGTGAGTGGCATCATTTCCTTCTTGAGGGCTCAGAAGCGTTTGCGAAAGGGCCACACAGCTATTTTAGCACTCGTTACAGATACATCGACGAAGGAGAAGAAGATAGAGGATATTCCCGTAGTACTAGATTTTCCTCAGGTGTTTCCTGAAGATTTACCTGGGCTACCGCCTCATCGCCAGGTCGAATTTCAGACCGAGCTATCTCCAGGAGCAGCACCCATAGCTCGAGCACCTTATCACTTAGCTCCAACTGAACTGGAAGAACTATCTAAGCAATTGCAAAAACTTTTGGAAAAGGGTTTCATACGTCCTAGCTCTTCGCATTGGGGAGCTCCAGTATTATTTGTGAAGAAGAAGGACGGTACCTTCCGCATGTACATAGATTATCGCGAACTGAATAAGGTGACCGTGAAGAATCGTTATCCTCTTCCATGCATCGACGACTTATTCGACCAGTTTCAAGGGTCGAGCCATTACTCGAAGATTGATCTGAGGTCAGGCTATCACCAGCTGAGAGTCCGGGATGAGGACGTCTCCAAAACAGCGTTCAGAACACGCTACGGTCACTACGAATTTTTGGTCATGCCATTCGGGTTAACGAACGCGCCTGCGGTTTTCATGGATCTTATGAACAGGGTGTGCAAACCTTATCTTGACAAGTTTGTTATTGTTTTCATTGATGACATCCTGATCTACTCGAAGAATCGGGAGGAACACGAGCAGCACTTACGACTTATTTTGGAACTCCAACGAACGGAACAACTATATGCTAAGTTTTCAAAATGCGACTTCTGGCTTCGTGAAGTCCACTTTCTAGGCCACGTGGTAAACAAGGATGGGATTCATGTTGATCCATCCAAGGTAGATTCGATCAAGAACTGGCCTGCACCTCGCACACCAACCGAAATACGCCAATTCTTGGGTTTGGCGGGTTATTACAGACGGTTCATCAAAGACTTCTCAAAGATTGCGCAGCCGCTTACATTACTGACACAGAAAGGTGTTGTTAATCGTTGGGGTAATGCACAGGAAACAGCGTTTCAGCACTTAAAGGATAGACTTTGTAGTGCCCCTATCTTCTCATTGCCTGAAGGCACGGACGATTTTGTAGTCTACTGCGATACATCGATCCAAGGTCTTGGATGTGTGTTGATGCAACGAGATAAAGTTATAGCCTACGCCTCACGCCAACTCAAAGTTCATGAAAAGAACTACACTACTCACGATTTAGAGCTGGGAGCGGTTGTTTTTGCACTTAAGATATGGAGACACTACCTGTATGGTACCAAATGTGCTATCTACACTGACCACAGAAGCCTCGAACATATCTTCAAACAGAAGGAACTGAATATGCGACAACGACGATGGGTCGAACTGCTAAATGACTACGAATGCTCGATCAGGTACCACCCAGGCAAAGCCAATGTTGTGGATGACGCCCTCAGTCGAAAGGACACCGCGCCTAAACGCGTGCGAGCTTTACAACTCACTATACAGTCTAGTCTTCCTTCTCAGGTACGAGATGCTCAGGTAGAAGCATGGAAACCAGAAAACGTCAGGGCTGAAGCCCTACGCGGCTCAAGGCAACGCTTAGAACAGAAGGAAGATGGTGCTTACTACATCACAGGACGCATTTGGGTCCCACTTTATGGCAGCCTACGAGAGCTTGTGATGGATGAGGCACACAAGTCTCGCTACTCAGTACATCCTGGTTCGGATAAGATGTACCACGACTTGAGAACTGCATATTGGTGGCCTAGCATGAAAGCGCACATAGCAACTTATGTTAGCAAGTGTTTGACTTGTGCGAGGGTCAAAGCGGAATATCAGAAACCTTCAGGCCCACTTTAACAACCTGAGATACCACAGTGGAAATGGGAACAAATTTCCATGGATTTTGTTACTGGCCTGCCTAGATCTCAACGTGGGAATGACACTATTTGGGTGATCGTGGATCGACTCACTAAGTCTGCACACTTCTTGGCTATCAAAGAAACAGACAAGTTCTCTACCTTAGCAGACATCTATCTTAAGGAAGTGGTTTCAAGGCACGGGGTGCCAACCTCCATTATCTCAGATCGTGACGCACGCTTCACTTCAGAACTATGGCAAGCGATGCACAAATCTTTTGGCTCTCGATTAGACATGAGCACAGCTTATCACCCTCAGACGGATGGGCAGTCTGAGCGCACTATTCAAACCTTAGAAGACATCCTTCGTGCATGTGTAATCGATTTCGGCAACGGCTGGGAAAAACATCTCCCGTTAGTGGAGATCTCGTACAATAACAGCTACCACACCAGCATTAAAGCTGCTCCATTTGAGGCATTGTACGGACGTAAATGCCGGTCACCTCTTTGTTGGGCAGAGGTGGGTGATAGTCAAATCACAGGTCCAGAACTCGTAGTTGATACTACTGAAAAGATTGCTCAAATACGACAACGCATGGCGGAAGCTCGTGACCGTCAGAAAGCATACGCAGTTCAAGACAGGAAACTACTCGAATTCCAGGTTGGGGATCGAGTGCTACTTAAAGTTTCACCATGGAAGGGTGTGGTTCGTTTTGGCAAACGAGGCAAGCTCAATCCACGATACGTTGGACCATTCGAAGTCATAGAGAAAATAGGCAAAGTGGCTTACAGACTGAACTTACCAGCTGAACTCAGTGCAGTTCACAACGTCTTTCAGGTGTCGAATCTGAAAAAGTGTCTGTCAGATGAGACCCTTATAGTTCCTTTAAAGGAACTCACTATCGACGAGCGGTTGCAGTTCATCGAGGAACCAGTTGAAATCACGGACCGGGATGTTAAGGTCCTCAAGAACACGAGAATCCCTCTTGTACGAGTTCGTTGGAACTCCCGCCGTGGCCCAGAGTTCACCTGGGAACGCGAAGATAAAATGAAACTCAAATATCCCTAGTTATTCGGAAACCAAGCAATCACTAATGAGGCCGAAGCTACTACCGAATTTCGGGACGAAATTCCAAATCAACGGGGGGATGATGTGACACCCCAGGAAAACCAGTAATCTTCGCAAACCTGCTCGGGGAGCCGCGATACGAAACAGGTAAACAACGTCACACAATTAGCTTCCTCAGTAACCGCATGCTAAATTTCGGGACGAAATTTCTTTCAAGTTGGGGATAATGTGACAACTCGGTTTTCTGACACTTTCACTTTCGCATTTATTGCACGTTGACTATGAGTGTTAGTAGTTTGACTTGTTTGACTTGTAACTGTACACGTTGTGTTATAATGAAACGTATTGTGATTGATAATATAACATGAGACTTAATAGAAAAACACTTAAACTATTAACTTGTGAACGAACTCCGACGAAACAAGTGATTCCCCGTGACCCAACCCGACGAAACAGATTGTGTTTCGCCGAGCCCAGTTCCGCCGAAGCCCAGTTAGGGCCCAACATCACATTAGTACGTATTTCAGTTTAGCGTGTTAGGTTGTTTTTGCGGATCAGTTACAAAACCCTAGTCACCTCCCTCATCTCTCTCTCGCTTTTCTTGCACCCGACGGCAGTCTCGAGATCTCAAGCTTCATACATATTCGTTGTGCATCATGTTGGGTTAGTGATCTACTGTTATAGCTAATTGATTTAATTCATCATGCACTATCTCTTTGTTACTATGAACCAACAGCCATGTGATGTTGTCAGAATGATGTGAATGATTGTTAATGGCAATATAGTGATTAATCGTATATGAATGGATGCTATTTTTTTATGCTTGCTAGTGGACCGATTTTTAATAAGATAAATGCATGTGTGATGACTTGGGAATGTAGTCAATTGGATAAGGGTCCATCATGATTGTCGGTTATTATACTTATACTTGCATGTGATGTTAGTAGTCATTATGTGGTATTGCTTGTGATGGTAACAGGATAATAGTAAATAATTGTCCATTACATAAATGCTATATAAATCGGTCCAGTATCATCTCGAGGTGCTATTAGTTTGTCGGCCATTGTTGATTTATTTTGTGATGATGATATGATCCCTGTTTCATTGATGGTTCGGTTGTGATGCCTAGATTAATGATTAGTAACATAAGACTCATTATGTTGAACGATGATTTAATGATTGCTGTGAACTGTTGAATCGGCGATTAGGGTTCCTGCACGTAACTGATTAAACGACGTGACAAACATGCTGACGAAACGCAAAGCATGGCGAAACAAATGTGTTTCGCCGAGACCATTCACGATGAAACAAACATGACGAAACATAAGTGTTTCGTCGAAGGGGTGTATGGCGAAACAGGGGTGTTTCGCCAAATGGGTAATCGACACAGTAACTTATTTATTTTCTGTTAAGTGTTAACTGAACTAACTAACTGCCGTTAAAGGATAAACATAACTCGTACAAGTTTGTATACGTGCTTTGTACTATGTGATGAACATTGATTCAGTATCCACTATGAATATGCTTATACGTGAACTTTGTGAATACAAACTGATTATGTATACGTGCGTACTTTAGGACGTGATTGATTAACTGTGAGCACATACTTTAGCATACCGAGCAAACCAAGGTGAGTTCACACTTTTACTAAGGCATGGGATTCCCAGGGTATGGGAATGGGGATTGAAGGAATGAGATTTGAATAGATACTCGTACTTACACTGTTACTAGACTATCTACCATCGTCCTCGGATGCGCAGGATACATACGTAAAACCTACGTATACTTGTACTCATTACTGTCCTCAGGTTGCGAAGGACACTCACGTAAAACCTACGTGAACTTATACTCACTACTGCCTCGGTTGTGTCAGGCACTTACGTAAAACCTACGTAAACCCCCGCGTACCCCTGTCCTCGGTTGTGATGGACACTTACGTAAAACCTACGTAAACTTTGTACGTACTACTGTTCTCGGTTGTGAAGAACACTTATGGTTACAAATAGTCTAGTGTATATGCAAACATGGGAAGCCCCCACTAATAGAACATACTATCGGCCTAGTAGCGCCACATGTTACGAAACAAACTAACTATTACGAACTTACTTACTGTGAATTCGCTCAACTAGTTGTTGACCCTCTGTTACATGCCTTGCAGGACCTTAGGTACTTTTGGAGCTTGCACGGGAGGCGCGATCGTTGTGGACAAGGATCGTGAATGCTTTGATTTAAACACTATGACATTTCATACTTTACTTATGTTGGGCTTTTACTTATATGCTTCCGCTAAATATTGATATTATACTTTGGTTGTTGAACACCATTCATATCGTTTGGTTTAAATTACATCTATTACTTATTATGTTCGATATGATTGGTGGCTTGATCCTGGTCAGTCACGCCTCCATGCGGTGGTATTCCGCGTGTGGATTTTGGGGGTGTGACAAGCAGTTTCAAAATGCATCGAAGATGCTTCTCATGGTCAGCTTGGCTTTTTGAGTAGATGAGAATGTCATCGATGAAGACAATGACGAATTTATCCAAGTAAGGCTTACAGACATGGTTCATGAGATCCATGAACGCGGCTGGTGCATTAGTGAGCCCAAAAGGCATCACTAAGAACTCATAATGACCATAACGAGTCCTAAACGCAGTCTTGTGCACATCTTCATCTTTAACTTTCAGTTGATGATAGCCTGACCTCAAATCAATCTTAGAAAAGTAGCTTGCCCCTTGCAATTGATCGAACAGATCGTCGATCCTGGGCAATGGATACCTATTCTTGATAGTGACCTTGTTGAGCTCATGGTAATCAATGCATAGGCGCATTGACCCATCCTTCTTCTTGACAAACAAAATTGGCGCTCCCCAAGGAGACGAACTAGGTCTAATGAAACCTTTGGCTAGCAATTCATCTAGTTGTGTCCTCAATTCCTTCATCTTTGTTGGCGCCAACCTATAAGGCGCTCTCGCAACAGGTGCTGCTCCGGGGATGATGTCAATTCTGAATTCTACTTGTCTATCTGGTGGTAAACCAGGTAGCTCTTCAGGAAAAACTTCTGGGTATTCAGAAATGACTGGAATATCTTCAATCTTGGGTTTCTGCTCATCAATAGTTGCTTGTGCAATGTAAATGACACAACCCTTCTTCAAGCACTTAGATGCCTTGAGCATAGACACTTGCTCAGGAAATCCATACTGGGTATCTCCCTGAATGGTAAGTGGTTCACCAGACGGAGTCTTGATCACCACTTCCTTCTTGTTGCAAACAATCTGAGCTTGGTTATGTGATAACCAATCCATTCCTATTACTATATCAAAGCCGGCTAACTTCAAGGGGAGTAAGGACAATGGAAAAGAGTAGTTCCTAATGGATATAGAGCATCCATCTAACATGGTTGAGGCTGTTTCTATGGTTCCATCGGCTAATTCCACTTCATATTTCACACTTAAGGTTTTAACAGGCAATTTCAATAATTCACAAAACTTATTATCTATGAATGACTTATCAGCGCCTGAATTAAAAAGTACTCTTGCATAGATGTCATTTATAAGGAAGGTACCTGTGATCACGTTATCGTCTTGAACAGCCTCCTTTGCATCCATGCGGAAGACCCTTGCATTGGTCTTCTTCCCTTCTTCAGCTTTCTTTGCCAACTTCGGGAAGTTAGACTTAATGTGCCCTTTTTCATTGCAACTATAACACGTTGCATCCTTGATCTTCTTACAATCTAGGGTCTTGTGCTCAGAAGATTTGCAAATCCCACAAACTCTCAGCTGTGACTGGGATTTTGACTCGAGTCGGCACCTCCCGAAATGGTGCTTCTTACAAATCTTACACTTGGGCTTATCTCCTGATTGATGCCCATCCTTCTTAGATCCAGACCCTCTCTTGTGGTCATTGTTTCCCTTGTGATTCTTATCCGAACGTCGCGAGTTATCATCCTCACGCTTTCTTTTCTCGGCATCCGTGTTCCTCAACGATCTTTGCCTGACTGCGTCCAAGGTAAGGGACAAGGATATATCAGCTGCAGATCTGAATGTAGCTGGCCGAGAGGCCTTCACGCTTGCCTTTATCTCCGGGGCTAAACCCCCAATGAAAGGAGTTATCCTTTTGGGTTCCGGGGTCACCAGATACGGAACCAATCTTGACATTGTATTAAAGCTCATGAGGTAAGCTTGGCAATCCAGGTTTTTCATTACCAATGACAGAAAATCAGACTCAATCTTTTCAACCTCATGCTGAGGGCAGTAGTTCTCTTTGATGAGGGTAACAAATTGTTCCCATGTCATATTGTAGAGCGGAATATTCCCAGTAGCCTGAATCAACGACCTCCACCAGGCTAAGGCCTCACCTTTGAACGATTGAGATACAAATTTCACGACATCCCTATCAGCACACCCCTCTGATATCTACCACAGTGTCCATCTCATCCAACCATGTCATGCAATCCACTGCCCCTTTCTCCCCAGTAAAGTCTCGGGGTTTGCATGAAACAAAATATTTATAAGTACAGGACTTAGCACGTGGTTTATCATCAAACACTATCCTCTTGGATGGAACACTGTTTTAATTTGAGGAATGTTGATCATCATCTTTCTTTGGCTCATCCTTTTTAGAAGGTGGCTTGCTGTGAGCCTCATAATGAGTCTTAGGCTTGGAATTCGGTGTAGATAGGGTCCTACTTTGAGTCCTGCTAGACTCATTATACTGCCGCTCTATAGCCCTTGTAACAACATTATCAACTAGTGCTTGCAGTTCTGCACCGGTCATCTGTATCCTAGCATTCTCGTGGTTTTCCACCGGATGACTGTTAATCTTATCCGACCTAGCCATGTAGCTTTAATTTGCTACATACAAAAATATGGGCAAGGTTTATTTAGAAGCTTTTTACAGTATTTTATGAGTTATTAACCATGGTCTTAATAACCATTTTGGTTAATTTATAAATTATTTAATTATTCTCAGGACCTTTATTACAGTCCTAAAATATAATTTAATAATAGCACAAAAGCCTAGTCACACGGACAGATTTAATTTATAAACCCAGATTTCATGGAATCCGGGCATTAAGGTCTGAATCAAAGTTCATTACCTTTTTCTAGACAGGGAGTTGTAGGCTACTTCTGTCTTTAGTCCCAAGGGACATTAATTTTAGCCCGTGGGCATTTCATCCTTAAGGGATGGTCACAAAAATATAAGGGAATTTAAATTAACCCAGTTTAAAGATGACCTATGTGATTTTATCGTATCACAGTTTGTCAAAAATGTTAACACGCTTACAGATGTTAACAAGGATTGGAATCTTTCGTGTAGGTTTTACCATCTTGGCTATGTCTGCAACGACATATAGACTAGGTTTTACCTTTGAGATTCTTTTAATAATTTTCGCAGAACAATCCTAAATTGAAATGTTAATGTGGATCTGAATCTAATTATGGAACTACCATCTTGGCCCTGTGTTAAGACGACACATGGCTAGGTCTTGCCCTTTTTAGATTTTGCCACTTTATTATAATGGTAGATCTTATAATAGGAATGTTATTTTTATTTATTTTATGTTTTGTGTTTATGCATATAATTAGCAACAATATGAAAAATTAAAATTAAACCATTCCATCATAAATTTTTTTTTAAACAGTACAAATTTTTCCCTAAACGGGACTTCTACAAAATAACATACCCACGCAGGGGCGAAACAAAAGACATGCCTACGCAGGGGCAGTATACAAAAAGACAAGCCCACGCAGGGGCTGAGTACGGAAACAAAAGTCCACGCAGGGACTTAATTACAACACTAAAAATAAATACACAAATAAAGGATTTAGTGATCCTTTTTGCTTTTCCCTTTAATTAGGTTCGCCAAGGTTTTGAACATCCCTCAGTTATGCCTTCGGTCTTCCCGTACTTCATGCCGCACCTCTCTAATACTTTGCAGAATTTCCTGATGTTGCGGCGGCGACATCTGTGGGGGTTGCTGATATAGCGGAGGTTGAGGAGGCGGCTGCTGATGATACCCATAAGGTGGGTACCCAGTTCCCCAAGGAGTTCCATAAGGTCCTTCTGGGTGGAGGGCGTTGTAGTTTGCAGCTACAAGATACGGGTCAGCCTCTGCATAGTTATAGTTGGTGTGGACCGGCTGCTCAAAGGGATTATACGCCGCTGAACCGGCGTAAGTCGGAATTGGGTTATCAAAACCCAACGGTGGTGGCGCTACAGGAGCATAGTCTACCTCGGAGACGGGGTTTGAAGGTCCTCCCATCTGCGGGTCTTCATAAAGTGGCGGATAGTGGCTGCCACTTGAGGGTTGAGGGGTGCTGATATGCACTCCTCCTCGCGCGGACATCCGCGCGTTTGACCTCCTCCGCCTCGGTGGTTCCGGAGGTGGCTGTTGAACAGGTGGTGGTGGTGGCGGGGTAACTGCCACAAAACGAGAATCATCCGAAGGATCCTGCTGCTGGTACGGAGACGAGTGTTCAGAAGGGGTAAAATACCAATCAATCTGGTTGAACCTCGCCTGGTAGCTATCTGGATCGCGGTAAGGCGATCCATGAAACGAGGACCCATCAGAGATTTCGATGGGGTGATTTGGGGTCCCGGTTGCAGGTTCGACGGGATCCATATCCTCATCCATGTCGTTGTCACCCGAAAAGTGATATTCGGGTCCTAGTGGGTTAAAACCCACGGGTTCCTGAATATAGTTAGCCAGGTTGAACCGGCTCTGAAAGGCAGGAGTGGGGTCACCAAAAGAATGGTGGAAATTCGACCGTTGAAGTGGTATGAACGAAGGTTGTGGTTCGTTGGGCTCGTTTTCTGAATAAGGCCCAAATGAATGTAGGTAGGATGGCGAGGAGCTTAGAGAGACGGATCGTCTCCCGGGTTGAATGTATGTCCTCCAGGGTTCCTGGGGACTCGTACTCATGTTAATGGATGGCGTGCGCTGGTGGGAAGGTCCAGCTTCATGGTCATTGGGGGCATGGAATGTCCCCTTTCCTCTTCCTCTACCTCTGATTCTGGGCGGCATCTTGAACCTGTCAACATAAGCAAGATAACAACAAGCACATATATATAAAATGAAAGACAAAAATAAAACAAAACAGAATTTGTCCTATGTCATTTGTCTAGACTCGAGGATCGAGGAAAGTGCAATTTGTGTAACTGAGATTAAACACAAAAGGCTAGTGTTTAATTCACTCAGCGTTGGCTCTGATACCAACCTGTCACACCCCGATATTTCCACGTATTACCGGTGGGGAGTATCGTGACGTAGTTGATATCATCATAGTCGAACAACACAAATAATAATGCACAACGGAAGCAAAAGATAGATAGATTCATTTCAACCGAATAAATTGTAATATTTAAGTATCACAAACAGTTGAAACAGATCCACAGGCGGATCAAAACAAAGAGGAAACTTGTTCAACAGACTTAATGCATCCAAGCTTGCGAGACTTCTTAATGATGCTAAGGAGAGGCCAGCCTATTACGCTTAGAACCTGCACTTAACCTTTTTGGGAAAATACGTCAGTTTACACTGGTAAATACAATCGACGCAAGCCACTCGAGTTTCAAGTTGGAGACAAGGTTATCCGGGACATGGTCATTAACCCCCCAAAAGCGTTAAGTAAACAAAACAAATTTTTAAACGGGTCATCTCGATAATACTTAACCACCAAACGATTAAGGTCGAATGCCCGACCAAGCGGTATTTTATATACCGTACCCCAAGCCCGTATAAGGGAAAATAAGTTAAAAGTATTTACCTGAGCTAAATATAGATTTAATCCCAGCCGTATCAAATCAGCAAGTACAGATAGCTTTTACTGGGTCTCCTATTCTGGAACAAAGGTTTATAATAACCTATTAGAATCCCAATGGGTCTTTAATTAAGCTTAAGCTTAGACCGGTTAGTCTTAAAAATGAAGATACGGTTCAAACGCATGAGAAGCGAAGACCGGTTTAGAATGTGGTTTTGACCCGAAAATCTTGCATGCTTGTTTAATTTGGGTAACTTAGACACATTCTGGATTTTGAGACAAAAACGATATGGTTTTGACCCGTTTCGGCTAATATATGTAAACTAGTTACATAAGCCGATCCGAACGCGAAAAGTAACGAGTAACCATATGTATCATATACAAGTTTCCTAAGTTAATATGCCTTAAATATGTTGTGACATCAGTAAGATATCTTCTATAATGCCCAAAATGTTTTTAAACTCAAACTATGTCTCGTAAGGGCATTTTGGTCATTTTAAGGGTTATAAAAGGGTTTAAATAATAATCTGAGTTACAGGTCTGATTTAATCAGTAAATATACTTAATTTAATAAGTTACAATAGTAGGGTATTATCTATATGTGAAATTTATTAATTATAACCATACTATGCACCGTAGGGGCATTTTAGTAATTTCACATAAGCCTAAAAGGTCAAAATTGGAATCTGACTTTAAAAAATTTTACTTACTGTTATAATATAAAAATTTACTTAATATAACAGTAGGTATTAAGTCTTATATATCAAAAAAATGGTTTTAATACATATTATGCGTTAAAATGCTTAAAAAGGCGGTTTGGAGCCATTTCCGTGTTTTTAAAGGAAAGATGATATTTTTATAATCCAGAAGGCTCAAAATAATTTATTTATTATTAGATCACTAGAAAATGGTTTGGCATCAATAGGATTTGTAAAACTCATTTTATAGCCCGAAAGGGTAAAACCGACAATAACCGAATTAAGCTTAGAACTCTAAGTTATGCTCAGCCTAAAAATAAATAAAAATCTTCAAAAATCCGAAAATATTATTTTATATAAGTGGGTAAAAAGTTTTATATCAAAAATTGGGTTTAAATAGGCTATATGCTAATTATGCATTTAATCACTAAAAAGTCTTCTAATTACGCTAATGAGCATAACTTTTAATCTAGACCTCAAACTAATGTCAAATTTTAGTTACAAGTCTTTATATCAGTAATGAAGGGTTCTACTCTTTTACATTTTCAAAAATCATATTTTAAGGTGAAAAGGGCATAATAGTCAATATTTAAGCATTTAACGGAAACATGCAAATGATTTAGACAACTAATGAACCAAGTTGTATAATCACAGAGGGTTTTACTAACATGAAACCTGGTCCAAATAAGGCTCTAAGGCATTCCTAAATTATGCTCAAACGGGTCAGAACTGTAAGTCAAAGCAGAAGTCAAACTATGCGACTTTCGGTTCCGAACCGAGCCTAAACTGAAAATTGTCGGGTTGAACATGTTTAGACATGTTCTTACATTAATTACCAAGTTATATTAATGATAAAACAGGTTACATTGATCCTACATTGCTAATTATGTATTAATTTGAAAATAAGTATTCTGTTGACTTTTTAAAGTTAACTTTGACCCGACAATTGACCTAGTTAGAGTGGGAATCAGAGGGTACCATTTTAAGGGTTTATTACCCACATAATTACCAACTCATAGGTATTTTTAATTTGAGATTTGACTTGATAATTATTGTTTAATCTCGAAGTCAAACCTTAATTACGACGGTTTGACTTTTAGCTAATTAACTAATCTAAACTGAATTAGAAAGGATTAAGGACACTTAAAAGAGTCCTAAGTATGATTAGGGACCTAAGAGAAGTCGGTTGCTGATCAGAGAAGCTCCAGAGAAGTCCCTTGAAGTGAGTTGCAAATGAGTGACAAAATGTTGCAACTTGTTCTTCTTATATAGTGAGCAAAATTCCATAGGATCATCACACATAGGTCTATGAAGGTTGCAAGATGTTCCCAGGTGTCCTATGATGCTAAAAACCGGTTATAGGCGCCTCAGTATTCGAATACCACTCAAGTAGGGCGGTGCAACAGGCTGAACAGGAAACTGTCCAAAACCTGCTGCCAGCGACGGTCTTACTGACCGTAAGCTACAATCCTTGCAGACCGTAAGCGCGTCTTACGGACCGTAAGCCCTTGGCCTTGCGGTCCGTAACCGACTTTCAGAAACCATCGCCCAGTTGCTATCTTACGGACCGTAAGGGTCCATCTTTGCGGTCCGTAAGCCTTTGTCAGAAGACAAAAATTTGTAAACTTTGAAGTTTTGACCATGCAACTTTGCAACTTCGAATCTTATGCTTTAAATCAGTAGGAGGGGACCATGAACAGACCTTGTATGTCTCTGCATATGTTGCCATGCACCATTTCCATTTTGGCCTCTTGTGGGAAGCTCATGAATGCAAGATTTGCCGTAATTACTCATAGGATCCATTTCTTGGATCAATTTGAATTATACCTCATCAAATTGCTCGGACTTGAATATAATAGATGTTTATACTATAGATTAGGGTCTTGGGATTTATAACGAGGTCGCTCAGAGGTATTAATTAACATGTCGACACTTTTAAATCCTACCACACATCTTTTAATTTGATCCGGGTTTATGACACGTCTGACTTACATGACACGTGTCGTTATTTTATTGGGTATGATTTTTATGAGGTGTTACAGAAGGTCTCATCATAGTCAATACTTTGAGTTTTGAGTGAAACCCTTCGCAACTTGCCGTGCTTTATAGGTGTGTACATTTCCATGCATATCGGTTTTTTCTCTTGATAATCCATTTCCTCCCTACTGCCCAAGATTCGGGGGGTAGCTCAACCAAGTCCCATACTTGATTGTCATGCATAGATTGCATCTCAACGTTCATGGCTTCTTGCCATTTCTCAGATTCTGGATCTAAGATTGCAGATTTGTAGTTAGCAGGTTCGTCATTAGACTCAACTACTAATAAGACTTCGGGACCTTTTAGATACCATAGATATCTATCAGATTCTTTGCGAATTCTACTACTTCTACGAACGCTTGTGTTTTTGTCTGATTCATTGGCAACAACTACTTGTTGATCAGACAGTCCGACTACATTAGCGGTTGTTTGTGGTTCTCGAATTTCTTCAAGATCAACCACATTATTTCCAATTCCTCGATTAAGAACTTCTTCCTCAAGAAAGTGTCCCTTCCGCTTGATGGAAATCACATTTGCATCAGGATTGTAGAAATAATATCCGCTTCTTTTATAGTATCCGACGAAAACAACCTTTTCGCCTCGAGGATCGAGCTTATCATCAGAATCATTTGTGATGTATGCATCATATCCCCATACTCTAAGGTATTCCAAATCGGGTTTACGCCCATGCCATATCTCATATGGCAGTTTTGTTTACCTTTTAGTCGGAGTCAAATTGACAATGCGGGTAGCGGTCATAAGAGTATGATCCAAAAGGAGTGAGGCAAGTTAGTTCTATACATCATCGATCGAACCATATCAAGAAGAGTTCAATTTCACCTTTCACTCACGCCATTAAGTTGGGGTGTCCTAGGTGGGGAGGTTGTGAAATTATTCCACACTCTTTTAGATGATTGAGAAATTCAAAGCTGAGATATTCACCACCTCGATCTGATCGAAGTACTTTTATCTTTCTATTAAGCTGGTTTTTAGTCATGGTTCTGAAAGGGCCATATACATCATGTGAATGAGTTCTAGAAAACCATTGATCCGTTCACCAACATCGGTGACGAGTGCTTTGTGAGTTTGCCAGCTAAGCAAGATTCGCAATCATCAAAGGAGTCATGTCTAGTGGATTCAAGAATCCCCTTGGACTGGAGCCATTTTATGCGTGCCTTACTTATGTAGCTAAGTTTGCAATGCCATAAATATGTTTTATTTATGCTAGCTTTGTTACGCTTAGAAAGATGATAGATGTTACTACTTGTTTGAACATCAATCTCATAAATAGCATTTCGAGGTTTAGCCTCAAAATAAAGACATCATTCAAGTAGGCTATAATAGAAGAACCATTTAAAACGTACTTGAATTGAATCCATGTTCAAACAGTGAAGAAACTGAAATAATGTTTCTGGTCAAACCAGATGCATATAAATAGTTATTTAAAGTAACTACAAGGCCAGGGGAACATGAAAAACAAAAATGTTCCAGTTGCAAGAACTGGAACTCTCTTTCTATTACCAACTATGAGTTTCCAGGTGGCCTTGTTTCAGTTTCTTTCACTTTTCAGGCTCTTGCAAGACATTAACGATGTGGTAACCACATCCGGTATCAAATACCCATGTGTTGCTAGAAACAGTGAAAAGTTCGATAACATAATGTTATTGGCCTTGTTTATCCTCAGCTTGGCTAGATACTGTGGGCAGTTTCCTTTTCAGTGCCCATTTGGTTGAATTCAAAGCACTGACGCTCCTAGGAGGGTGTGGTTTTGCAACATGCTTGTTGTTGGTGGCATTTCTGGCAGTAGCAACAACTTTTCTCTTGCCTTTGCTCTTATGTTTCCTTTTCTAGTTATTGGGATTCTTAACACCACTAGACTTGACCATTAGAACTTGGTTGGTTTTGTGGAATAACCAATTTTGTTCATTTGGTCAATGTATCCTTCCGTCTTTAGCACATGAGTACTGATACATGATCCTTCCAGCATTTTACAGCTTATGAGCTGTTTCATGGTGTCATATCGCTCCTGTCAGGCTTGTTTCTGGAACATGCCTTTCAGTTGCTGGATCATGTCATAAGCATCCATATCTTCCATGTTCTTCTGAAGTTCAGGAGACATGGTGGCTTTCATAAGGCAGGCTACCTCAATGGCATCCTCGTTATGTTTCTCTAGTGCCTTGCGAGCAGTAAGAGAATTACTTTCAGGCTCGGTAGGGACCGGGCCATCTAAGATATACAACTTTTTCTCCATCTTGAGAACTATTCTCAGATTGCGGTGCCATTCGAGAAGGTTGGTGTTATTCAAAAAAAAAATTATTTCTTTTCCTTTTCAAGTATAGACTTGAAAATGAAGGAATTTGTTTCTAATTAGACATCTGTTATACAAGCAAGGTGATATTAAATAGTTTTTTCAATGTATATCTCCTTATTTCGTGAGGTGAGATGATAAGGAATGAGAATCCGGTTAGAAACACTTTCCAAAGGCGGCTGGGGCACACAACATTAACAAGAGGTTCAAGCGGACTGACAACGATTATCAATTGTGAGAAAAGCATAACTCCCAAGGTTTATGAGGCTGCGAGGATAACATGTTGTCCTTGCATTGATACGTTTGGCCTCATCTAAGCCACTTTTGTTCTCGAGACAGCTGGGGCACATAAACACGAGAAGAAAAGTAATAGTCATCCTAAAACGGTCACATGTGGAAGGGTCGGATGTGTCGACGAAGCCCTTGCACCTTGGAAGGATAAACTAGACACCAAGTGTCGTGCTGTGGCTCCAACACTGATGGTTCGCATTATGCCCCAAGTGTTACTAGTACTAAGATGGCATAGACTATTGATTTTAATTTTTACCAAATAGGGTCGTTATAGTCGGTTTTAATTTAGATATTAAATTTGTGACATAACCAAAAAAACCCTTTCACCTCTCGGGACAATTAGTTTTAGATAACCTATAAAACTAAATTTGTCGCGACTTGGAATAACCAATTTTAAGTTAATAGAAAACTATTAAGTTAATAGTTTGGAAAATAAAAACTAGTTTAATTTGCAAAACTTAATTGGTTATTGTTTGTTTAAAAAACAACCTTTGTTTTATAATAAAACTTTAACAAGTTATAAAAGCAATTTAGAACTTGTTTTAATGTGATTGTTTTAAATATTTTAAAACTCCTTTTAAAATCATGTTGGTATTTAGGTTGGTTACGTTATAACAATTTATAAGATAAAAGCAACCACGATAGCAACATAAATATGTAAATCCATATGGCCAAAATTGTTCGATCTTGCTAGAGCCTAATAGCAAGATCAAACGGGTCACGGGGTCACAACACAAAAACCACAAGGATGGACTTGAGTGCATCTTGTTGTCTTGAGCAACTCCCACTAACTCCAAGACTCCTCTTGGCATTCGGTTTTGCTTCGGGTCTTCGTATCAACAATATTTACAAGTAAATACAACAAAGACAAAAAGGCCTATCTATTACAACTTTGAACCACAAGACGGACCAAAACCATAAACTAATCTATTACAACTTTGAACCATCTCGGTGGCCAAAAAATAATAATTACAAAACCGAATAAAATATACAACTACAAAAATATGGTCGGGCCGGATTTACATATCACACAACAATCACAAAATAAATCGGGCAATGTTTTTGGTCAAGAAAAACAAATAAAATATTGACAAAAAATAAAGTGCCCTTAAAAAATACTTAGATCAGAAACTTTAAATAAATAAAGTTTATGTTCTAATTCCGGTTAAAAGGACCGGTACCGACTCGTATGTTGTAACCAAGGCTCTGATACCACTGTTGGGTTTCCAAGGTGACCGGTCATAAATTTATTTATCAAAAACCTGGTTCAATAAATAATAGTTAATTAATTAAACGAGTTAATTAATAAAACGCAGCGGACATATAAACTAATGATCAACAAAACAAAACCCGACAGGATCCGGTTACATGCAAATACGAGCACAGTGAAATATATATAACTACCGATGAGAAAGATATACCTCGGTTAATGACTAACCGGTCGAGACACCGAGGTTCAACGAACAAGTGCTAGTTTAGGAACCAACGAAACGCGACGAGGGAGGTGGCGCCAAGCGGCGGCCAACTGCGGCAAACAGTGGCGGCAGGGCAGAGGCGGAGGTGGCCAGCGGTCTTGCGGCCGGCGGTTCTGGTCGGCGACGATCTTGGCTGGTTGCGGTCTTGGTGTTATGAGAGCCTTCTTATTTTGTCCATCCAACCTCTAAAATGCAAGACCAACCATCCTTAATTAGAGAATGAAGATCTATGCATGTTTACCAAGTGGCGGACATGCATAGTGCATGTAATGCCATTGGCCGAGATGTAGGTGCGTGACAAGTGGCGATGCAAGAGTGCATGCGCGACAAGTGGCGTAGAAGAGTGCTCTTGTCTCACCCGGTCCATGTACCCGCCTCTCAGTTTAATACTCGCGTATCGTTCTTGATTACCAGTTAAATTAGTTAAGTGGATTTTAGTTCGTTGCCCACGGTGTAACTCTTACGGGTGAAGACCCGGTCGACAGCGTTGACTTATCGAACCGGACATAATATCTATAACAACCTTAAAGAAAAACCGACACCCTTATAATTTTTCCGACACCCTAATATATTTCAAAATGTCCCTATATGTCTTAAAATACACCCCATACGTGAAAACGGACCCCGAATACCTTAAACATTATTAAAAATAATCAAAAATCAAGTTTTTGGGGTTTAGGCGGGCCGCGTAAGCCACCCCTTAAGCTTACGCGGGCCGCGACAACTTAAAACCTGGTGAAACCCTGGGCCGCCACGTGGCCCAACACCCGTCAAGCCTACATAGTGACCCGGACAAGCTACTCCGTTGACCGAAGTTGACGCGGACCGCGTAGGCCCTTGTCTTCTCTTACGCGGGCCGCGTAGAACCCGAAGTGAAGCCCTATATAAAGGAGGCATCGGCCTTCAGTAGAGAATCGTTCAAATTCGAAATCTTTCTCTCAATTCTAAATAATAGGCATAATATACGGGTATTATACCCCCCTAAATAGCGAAGTTCTGCTCCGTTGTAAGTATCATAACCCCTGGATACGTATTAGATACTCTGCCCGATTGATCTAGGGTTCCGTAACGGCTGTCGTGGTTCTGCCCAACGTAGTCGTTGGAATGCCGTCTCGGGGAGGGTATTACTAATGTTAAAATGGGTTATTATACTAACACGTATTTGTGTAAATTATAGATTGTCACCAGGAAACCCTAAAGGATAATCTAAGACAGCAATGTGAGTTTATCCTCTTTTTGTAAACCTTCTTGTAAATTGTTTTTACAAAACCTCACATGGTTAATTATATATTAAGCATGTTATTGAGTATTTGTAAGAATACAATTATCATGAGTATGTTGGGGTTTTGTATACAAAATTTGTTACCACCTGGTCAAGGAGTAACATTTCCACAAGTCGGGTCTGACAGTACCATGGATGTTAATTGCTATAACTTGGAAACAAATGTAATTGCGAGATCGCCCTCAATACTGTACAATGGTTTTTATTTAAACTTGATTAAACTGGGATTCACTCACCAGTATTTCCCACTGACAAATGTTTTTAAAACGCGTTTCAGGTAACAAATTGTGAAAGCCAAATAGAAGCCAGCTGGACAGCACTGAAGGCTTGGAAAGGTGGCAATAAAGTTACCTAAAATAAAATAGATGTTTTTATTAAATAAAATAGGATTTATTCCTATGAAAACGTGTGTACTGCGAACTTGGGTTTATCCCATATGTTTAATATTATGAAAATGTGGTATTTTACTCTGATCAAATATTTCCTAACTACGGTCCTGCTGAAAAATTCCGCTGCCAAATTAGACAATACGCGATACCACCGAAACTGGCTCGCGGCCGTCCGTTCCCTGGGATTTGGGATCGGGGGTTGCGACAGAAGGTGGTATCAGAGCTTAGCCACTGATTCAGCCACAGAAGTGTTCTGCTGACATAAAAAATCAATCTGTTAGGAAATAAATTACGGGAATACGTGCATAATTGTATTTTATTGCTATGTATTATTTGACTATTTGTTAGTTTACAGTATGAGCGACCAAGGACCATCTGACGCGTACCGTCAATTGTCTGGTTCGCCTAGAAGCGAAGGCACCTCCTCTTCTCAGCCTGCCCTCTCAGGGTACTCTGCTGATACGGAAGAAGGAATATTCATGTTTAAGGCTCAGTCTGAGGGCCATTTCCTTAGAAAAAGAGGGGATGGTTCAGTCGAGGGGCACACGAGTGTAGGAAGCGTATGAAAAAGTTACAAGACCAGAGAGTACTAGCAGCAGCCAAAAGAGAAACTGATGCCTATGCCCAGGATATGCTTAATAGGGGTATAGCCAATATCCACATCTTAGCAACCACTGCAGCTGACCCTAACCTGGAGCAAATGATAGCACCCCAACCACAACCACCAATTCCTGACCAACCAATGGAAATAGAAAACCCTGAAAATCAAGTAGAAATGCATGATTTTAATCCGGAGGAAATACCTAGGGTACCTGCACCAAACCCCTTAGACCCAAATTACGACCCTTGGTGGGATGACGTTAGGGACTATGTGCAACGCTACCCGATACATGAAGACACGCCCATGCCAAACATAGGAGCCTACCCAGGTTTGGATCCTTCAGATCCCTATTACCACGATGAATTCATTAGGGAGATTTTAGAGAAACCTTACCAATTCCAGGCCCCTACACCTCCATACCAGGAACCCGCACCCCAGATTCCGAACCCAGTCCTAGAACCTGCACCCCCAATGAGTGCAGAAAATGTACAAGAACTTAGGACATTTGGTGAGGAAATTTTAGAAAGTAGTGAACGGATGAGACAAGTGGGAGAGCGACTCGTCTGGAAGTATGACGAGCGCAATATGGATTTTTGGATGAATCCATATCCATGAATGTGATGGTGGAAACGGTAGTAATAGTAATAATAATAATAAAATAATATGATATGTGTGTATGTGTAAAATATATATATATATATATATACGGATGCCTACTACTAGTAGTGTAGTTTTAAATTTCAGTCGGTATTGTAATTTTTAATTTCAGTACTGGTATGTAATAAATGTATAGTATATGAATAGAGTAAGTCGCAATGATCGACGCTTTTGACCAAAATGCGTGTCATGTGATTGACTATATTAAATATTATTTTGTGATATTAATACGTGGTAAATGTTTAAAATTCAGATGGCCGACGAAGGAAATCAAGGAAATCTGAATAACGATAACCAGAGTAGCATCAATAACAATGGAAATCAAATGGATAATAGTGCTATCCAACACATAGTGGCACAAGGAATTATAGATGCAATGCCATTTATTCTCCAAACTGTTAAGGATGCTGATAATAAAAGTAAACATAGTAGTAAGCGACCAACTGAACCAGAACACAGCGTAAACAATGGACCCATACTTCAAGTGCCCATTCCCAAAAGAAGAAGAACCATGCCTTGTGGTTGTTCTTACAAAGAATTCTGGTCCTGCAAACCAATAGAATTCTCGGGCAATGAAGGACCCATTGCAGCTCTACGCTGGATTGAAAAGACCGAGGCTGTTTTAAAAATAAGCAAGTGTGCTGAAGAAGCTAAGATAATGTTTGCTTCTAACATGTTTAAAAACTCAGCCTTAGAATGGTGGAACACTATCCTCCAATAAAGAGGAAGTGATAAGGTATACAACATGGAATGGGAAGAATTTAAGAATATGGTAGAAAGGAAATTCTGCCCTCCCAATGAAAAGGAACAGACAACAAATAAGTTTCTGAACTTAAGGATGACCGGGGTAGATAGTAAGGGTTATACTACCACATTCTTTGAATATGCTAGAATAGTACCAACCCTTGCATCACCTGAACCGGTATTAATCTCCCGTTACATCTGGGGATTAATTGGAGAGATTAGACATGTAGTCAAGGCAGCTAGACCTCAAACCATAGAAGAAACTGTAGAACTAGCAAATACCTTGACAGATGAGTTAATCCGTACTAGAGAAGAAGACCAGAGGAGAAACCTAGCTCAAAGATTTACCCAAGAATTCCGTTCTGGAAATTTTAACCGTAGGAATATAGGTTCTACCTCTGCACCATATTGCAAGGTCTGCAAGAAAAAGCATTCGGGAAAATGCTCCACTCATTGCAATTTCTGCAAGGCACCAGGACACAAGGAAGAAGGTTGTAGGAGAAAATCCAGTAATGGACTATGCTTCAACTGTGGAGAAAAAGGTCATATCAAGCCGAACTGTCCGAAACTAGCTCCAGCCTCCAGCTGCGAACAACAAGAATACTAAAAATGCTAGAGCATTCGTTCTGACTGCAGATGAAGCCAAGATGATTCCAGATGTGATAGCCGGTACGTTTTTAGTTAATGATATCTTTGCTAAAGTATTATTTGACTCTGGTGCAAACCAAAGTTTTATTAATACTTCATTTTGCAAACTTCTAAATCCGTCATTAACTAAACTACCACAAGAATGTCTAGTCGAGACAGCAAATGGAGAAACAGTTAGGATTTCTCAAATCTTGCAGGAAGCAAGAATATAATTTTTAAACAAAAAGTTTATTGCAAATATTTACCCAATGAATCTGGCAGGATTTGATATCGTATTAGGAATGGATTGGTTAATAGCCAATAAAGCTAATATTTTATGTGATCAAAAGTCAATTCAAGTAAATTCACCAAAGGGTGAAAAGATCACAATTAAAGGAGATAAGCCATCTAGATCCACGAAATTCATCTCTATGATGAAAACTGCAAGCTATATAAGAAAAGGGTCTATAGTGTATTTGATTTCTATAATCACTAACACTAAAGGAAAGGAATTAAAAGACATTCCAGTAGTGTCGCAGTTTTCAGATGTATTTCCAGAAGAATTGCCAGGGCTACCGCCAGACAGAGAAGTCGAATTCAGAATCCATCTATTACCAGGAACAGTATCGATTGCCAAAGCACCTTACCGTTTGGCACCAGCCGAAATGCAGGAACTAAAGAAACAGTTAGACGAATTGTTGGAGAAAGGATTTATACAGCCAAGCTCATCGTCGTGGGGAGCACCGATTTTATTTGTTAAAAAGAAGGACGGATCAATGTGTATGTGCATTGACTACCGTGAATTAAACAAGGTCACGATTAAGAATCGGTATCCATTACCGAGAATCGATGATCTGTTCGACCAATTGCAAGGAGCACGATTTTTCTCTAAAATCGATTTAAGGTCTGGATATCATCAATTAAAGGTACAAGAAGAGGATATTCCTAAAACTGCATTTAGAACAAGGTATGGTCATTATGAATTTACTGTCATGCCATTTGGTTTAACCAATGCCCCAGCTGCATTTATGGACATGATGAACCGAATATGTAAACCATATTTGGATAAATTCATAATTGTCTTTATAGATGATATTCTAATTTACTCCAAAAGTAAAGAGGAACATGCAAAGCATTTGCACGCACTTTTAAGTCTATTAAGAAAAGAAAAGCTTTATGCTAAGTTTTCAAAGTGCGAATTTTGGTTAGAGCAGGTACAGTTTCTTGGACACTTAGTCAATCATGAAGGAATTCATGTGGATCCAACAAAGATCGAAGCAATTACCAAATGGAAAACCCCTGAATCACCAACCGAGGTTAGAAGTTTCTTAGGATTGGCCGGTTATTATAGAAGATTTATTCAAGATTTTTCTAGAATAGCCATTTCTTTAACTAAGTTAACCTGTAACTCCATTAAGTTTGAATGGGGACCAAAACAGGAAGAAGCTTTTAGAATTCTTAAGCATAGATTAACCCATGCACCCATATTAGCGTTACCAGAAGGAACTGGAGATTTTGTAGTATATTGTGACGCTTCTAAGTTAGGTTATGGATGTGTGTTGATGCAACGCCAAAAGGTTATAGCATATGCGTTTAGACAACTTAAGAATCATGAAGAGAATTATTCAACCCATGATCTAGAGTTAGGAGCTATAATTTTTGCCCTTAAAATCTGGAGACATTACCTTTATGGTAGTAAGTTTACCATATTCACCGATCATAAAATGTAACACCTCGAAAATTCACGTCCTATAATGCATTGACACGTGTCATAAGCTTGAACGCGTGAAAGAATACCCTAGAGGGACTAAAGTTGACAAACTTGAAAAGTATATGAAAATACGAGTTCTAAACGTCAACAGTGAATAAAAATATTGTATATTAACCCTACATAATGCTCATACCTTCAAACGAATGAATCATGGATCATACGAAGCTAAAAGTGAGAGGTTACAAACTACAGGGGTTAAATGTGTCAACATGTTTAAAATATACCTCCGAGTGACCTTTTGACAAACCCGAAGCTTTGTAACGGTTAATTATGCTCACTAGAATGCACGATATAAATTTCATAAAGTTTCGTTATCGTATGAGAAAGTTATGATCAAATTCGTGTGCGAGGGGTTAAAGCGTTAACGTTGAAAGTTATGACTTTTCGGGTTAACCGGAAGTGTCCAGGGACTTGGCAAAGTGGGTACAAGTCCTAAAGCCCTTGTAGGTAAATGTGAAGGGGTCATATTGCAAGAAAATAAGTTGGTTGTCCTTTCGAAAGGCCAAGGGACAAGAAACATCAAACTTTTGGCTCCTGAGGAAGCCTTGCGCACCGCAAGCAATATAGCCTTACGGTGCGCAAGGGTGTGCCAGCTCCAACAGAATTGCCTGTTTGCTATTTAAACGCGAAATTGACCTTTCATCCGATTTTCCACATACTTCTTGACCCCTAATCAACCCCTAAACATGTAGGACACATGTTGATCAGTTGTGGTAAGTTATAGACCTAGTTGTCAACATCTTATGGTGATTAAGAACACTATATAAAGGACCTAAGTTGCAACATTGATCCTTACACCTTCATCTGCATTTTGGATCACTTCTGGAGCATAAGGACCATCTCTAAGCTTCACTAATCATCCATTAGACACTTGTAAGTATGCCTAACCCTTCTTAATTGAGTTTTGATTAGTATTTTTGCTTAAAAGTCAAACCGTCGTAATTACGGTTTGACTTAATGATAAAACACAAACGGTCCAGTGTTTTGTCGAATTAAAAGTTGTTATAAGTTGGTAATTATGTGGGCAATTAACCCTTAAAAGGGCACCCTCTGATTCCCGATCTAACTAGGTCAAATGACGGGTCAAAATTGTCCGAAAAAGTCAACAGAATCATTAAACGCGTAATTAGCGATATAGAAGGCGTGTAACCTATTTTATCATTCATATAACTTGGTAATAAGTGTACGTACATGTCTAAGCACGTCTGACCTGACAACTTTCAGTTCTAAACCGGTTCGGAACCGAAAAGCGCAAAACTTTGACTTTTGCGTTGACCTCAGTTCTGACCCGATTTAGATGGAATTAGATATTCCTTAGAGCTTAATTAGGACCGGGTTACATGATAGTATAAGCCTCCGTACTTTTTTCGTTGATTACCCGATTCATTCGCACGTTTCCGTTAATTGCTTAAAATTGACCATAATGCCCTTTCGACCATAAAACGAGATTTTTGATAATGTAAGTGGACAAGAACCTTGTCTACTGATTTATAAACATGCCCTTAAAATTTGGCATCGATTCAAGGTCTAGATTAGGAGATACGTGCATTAGCGTAAATGATAAGCTTTTATTAATTAATCGGCGCGATTAGCGCATAGCCTATCTAAACCCGATTTTTGGCACCAAAACTTTAACCCACTGATGTTATATAATATTTTGGGATTTTTGAAGATTTTTAATTATTTTTAGGCTGAGCTTAACGTTGAGTTATCGCCTTGATTCGGTAATTACCGAATATACCCTTTTTGCGCATAAAACGAGTTTTATAAATCCTTTTGACACGAATCCAATTGCTACTGATTTTATTTATTAAATAAAGTATTTTCAACCTCGTAAACTGATTAGAAACTCAGAATCCCCATTTAAACCCGAAAATCGCATTAAACCGACATTTACGCGTATTAAGCGCGTAGTACGCGTTAAAACTATTTTAATCGCCTAAGATTAAATACCAACTGATGTAACTTATAAAAATAAGTTATTGTACTCATTTGATCAGACCCGAATCACAGAAGTCGAATAAATCCCTTTTATAATCTTTAAAAATGACCAAAATACCCCTGCGGGGCTTAATTGGTGATTTAACTCATTTTGGGCATTATGGAAGGTATCCTATTGATATCATAACATATTTAAGGCATATTAACTTAGGAAACCTGTAAATGACTCTTTTGGATACCCGTTACGCCTCTTGCGCGTTCGGTTCGGTTTATGTAACAAGTTTACATAAATTAGCCGAAACGGGTCAAACCTTATCGGTTTTATCTCAAAATCCAGAATGTGATTAAGTTACCCATATTAAATAAGCATACAAGCTTGTCGGGTCAAAACCACATTCTAAGCCGGTCTTCGCTTAATCATGCGTTTGAACCGTATATTTCCTTAAGACTAACCGGTCTAAGCTTAGGCTTAATTAAAGACCCGTTAGCATTCTAATTGGTTATTTATACCATCATTCCAGACTAGAGCCTTCCGGTAAATTGTACCTACGCTTACTTAAGTGAATACGGTTGAGTTATTAATTCTTGCTATTTAAGACAGGAGCTAGCTCAGGTAAATACTCTTAACTTATTTTCCCTATTACGGGCTTGGAATACGGTATAATAATACCGCTTGGTCGGGTATTGAATATTTAATCTTATTATGGTTAAATTATTGAGGTAACCCGGTTTAATCTGTATTGTTTGAAATAAAGACCTTTAGGGGTTAATGACCATGTCCCGGATATCCTTGACATCATTGTATTATAAAATGGCCACGTCTTAAGTACGGGGTGTAGGCATACACCTGACAGTTACTTAAGTAATAACGGTATCTCACTTCCATGTGGGCCTATACTTGTGGTGTGTCTGTTAATCTGACTCGGTTTCTACATCGGGCCCTGAACGTACAACGAACATGTAAATCTGTATACAAGGTTATAAATATAATTGTTCCAAGTATAAAAGATTAATTTTGCCTCTGTGCATTTTAATCAAATTATAAAAGATATTTTGTGCCACGTGCATTCAAATCAATTTTCTTAAACTCTTTTCAAATGAGTCAGTTGAGTGTATTTACCAGTGAAAACTGACGTATTTTCCAAAAAGGTTAAGTGACAGGTACTGAACGTAATTGGCTGGAAGCTCAGGGCGCTAATAAGGAATCTTGCAAGTTCTAGGCGTCTAAAGTCTGTTGAACAAATGATATCTTTTAAGATCCGCCTGTGGATCCTTTACTTTCCGTTGTAATACTGGATATTACTTTATATTCGGAAATGTAATAATATTTATCTTTTGCTTCCGCTGTGCATTTATATATTGTGTTGTTTGACTATTATGTTGCCAACTACGTCACGATACTCCCCACCGGGCCCACCGGTGACATGTGGAAAGTCGGGGTGTGACAGGTTGGTATCAGAGCCAACGCTGAGTGAATTAAACACTAGTCTTCTGTGTTTAATCTCAGTTACACAATTGCACATTCTTGAGTCTAGACAAGAACATAGGACAAATTCTAAATTTGTTTTATTTTACCTTATTTGGTTCCTTTGTTATTTTTCTGATTAGCCTTTGCATGGGCAAGTCATTTTTATTAGAAGTCCCGTTTAGGGCAACCATATACTTGTTTAAATTTTAAAGGAACGATTATATAGTTAAAATATCATTCCTATATTATAAGATCTACCATTATAATAAAATGGCAAAATTTAAAAAAAGGACAAGACCTAGCCAATTGTCACATTAAGACAGGGCCAAGATGGTAGTTCCACAATTAGATTCAGGTCCTTGTTAACAGTTCAATTTAGGATTGTTCTGCGTTAAATATTAAAAAGAATCTTAAAGGTAAAACCTAGCCTAAATGTCACTGTATACAAGGCCAAGATGGTATAACCTATTCAAGAGATTCAAATCCTTATTAAACATATGAAAGCATATTATCATGCTCGACAAAGTGTGATATGATAAAATCACATAAGTCATTTGTAATTGGGTTATTTTAAATTCCCTTATTTATATAATCATCCCTTATGGATGAAGTGCCCACGGGATATAATTAATGTCCTCTGGACTAAAGACAGTGGTAGCCTACAACTCCCTGTCCAGAAAAGGTAATGAACTTTGATTCAAACCTTAATGCCTCGATTCTGTAAAATCAAGGCTTATAAATTAAACTTGTCTACGTGACTAAGCCTTATGTGCTATTACTAACTTATAATTTGGGATTATGATAAAGATCCTGAATAATTATATATTTATCAAATTAACTAATATGTGTATTAAAAACATGGTTAATAAATCGTTAAAACGATAGAACTGGATAAGCTTCCGTATAAACCTTGCCCTATTTTTCTTTTTGCTCAGCAATTAAAGCTACATGGCTAGGTCGGAGGAAGAGAACAGTCATCTTTTGGAAAACCGCGATGATGACGAGAGGATCAATATAACCAAAGGGGAACTGCGTTCACTGATTGATACAGCTGTATCTAAAGCTATAGAGGAACAGTTTAAGGAGTATAGTGAGACACATAGTAAAGCCTCATCTGTACCCCACCCTAAATCCATCCCTAAGACTCATTCAGAGCCGCATAACAAGCCGCCCTCTAAGGAAGAGAAACCAAAGAAGGACGATGATCGACATTCATCTAATGAACACAGTGTTCCATCCAAGAGGATAGTGTTCGATAATGAACCGCGAACCAAGTCCTGTACCTATAAGTACTTTGTGTCCTGCAAACCCTGGGATTTCACTGGGGAAAAGGGGGCAATAGATTGTATGACCTGGTTGGATGAAATGGACACAATTGTCGATATCAGCGGTTGTGCTGAAAGGGACGTAGTGAAGTATGTATCCCAATCGTTCAAGGGAGAGGCACTAGCATGGTGGAAGTCTCTCATTCAAGCTACGGGGAAGATCCCTTTGTACAAGATGACTTGGGAACAGTTCGTTGCTCTTATCAAAGAAAATTACTGTCCTCAACATGAAGTTGAAAAAATTGAGACTGAATTCTTGACATTAGTCATGGAGAACTTAGATTGTCAAGCATACCTTACAAGCTTCAATACCAAGTCTCGATTGGTTCCTTATTTGATCACACCAGAACCAAAGCGAATAGCTCGCTTTATTGGGGGTCTAGCCCCAGAAATAAAGGCAAGTGTGAAAGCATCGAGACCTACTACATTCAGGTCAGTGGCAGAATTGTCGCTATCTCTCACACTCGATGTGGTTAGAAACAAGGCTGCCAAGGCCTCTGAAGATGGGAAGCGTAAAAGAGAGGATGAGAATTCTCATCGCTCCGATAAGAAGGGGAACTCTAAAGATAAGAAGAGTTCCGGGTTTAAGAGAGACAGCCAGCAGTCGGGAGAGAAGACCAGGTGCGAAACCTGTAGGAAATACCATCTCGGGAAATGCAGATTTGAGTCTCAGCCTCTACCGTGTGGAATTTGCAAGTCTAAGGAACATAAAACCCTGGATTGCAAGAAGTTGAAAGATGCAACCTGTTATGGTTGCAACGAGAAGGGGCATATCAAGACTGTAACGACTCTCATCAAAAGTCATAATTATCAAATTAATTTGACCAATAGGAAACCCTAATTGAGACACCCAAGTAATTCTGAACAAACCCTAAAATTTTCAGAACAATCAGAATCAGGATTAGGGCCCCTAAAACTCAGGGGGGGTATTCCCTAGTTAACGATTATCTGAATTACTTGCCGTCAAAGTTTCAAATTTGAATTCTGTCGAATCACCTGAGCTAGTCCCACACGTGGCAACAATATAAGCATGAAGTGTACCTTACGGACCGTAAGGTCATTAAGCTTACGGTCCGTAAGCTAGAAAAAATTTGTGTATAAATTCAGAACATTGGCACTTGCTTCTGTACGTTCGTTCGACGAAGAAATTCACTTCAGGCGCGGAGATATCGTCCAAATACTCACAATTAACACACACAGGCACTAAATTGAAGCTGCAATCAGGGTATTAGCACAATCGCTGCTACGATTCATTGTCCGATCGATCAATATATCCAATGGATGTTTAAGTGCCGCCCACATTAGGGTTATACTTTATCGTTCGTCATTAATTTGACGGATCATCGTTAATTCGATGGATAAAGTATTATACTTCGTCGTTCGTTGTTAATTCAACGGATCATCGTTAATTCGATGGATGAAGTATTGCACTTTGTAGTTCATTGTGAGAATTTGATCTCGTGAGTTATCGTAAATGCTGGATTGATTACTAATTCCAAATTGTGTGCTTGTTATTGAAATTAGGATAAAAGGCTAATCAGTAGGCTAGACTCTGCCCGTATAAATCTGCAATGTGAGTCATTCTTCTTTTCTCACAGTTTGTGAGTCATTCTTCTTTTCTCACAGTTTGTGAGTCATTCTTCTTTTCTCACAGTTTGTGAGTCATTCTCTTTTTATCAACTGTTTTACAATACCTCAAATTATTTTTCAAGGTTATAATTACAGGGACTAAGTCGTGGATATCTTGAATTACTGGTTAGTGGGGTATTGTGCACATTACTAATTTTCTCCCAATTAGGTTCATTGACCTACTCGGGATAATCACTGTTGGGTTCATTGACCTACAGGGATAATCGTCACTATTTAGGTTCATTGATCTAAATAGTGGTATGACCATCGTCACCATTGTGACATGACCATCGTCACCATTGTGACATGTCACCATTGTGACAGAATGCCAGATAAAAATAAGATAGAAGCCATTGTAATCGCTCTTATGCTGTAATTGATAACTATGCATCATTATGCAAAATAGAATGATTCACTCAGTATTTCCCGCTGACAAAACTTTTTCAAACATGTTTCAGGTAACCTGTTATGAATCAGGAAAAGTGCCATATAGCACTACAAGCTTAAGGAAGTGGCTCAGTATAAAATAAAGAAACATGTTTTGTAAAATAAAAGATTTCTTTGTGAAATCAAACTATTGTAAATTACCGGGTTCATCCCGCGTTGTGAAATAAAATAATCGGGGAAAAATTTTAGCTTTAAAGGATCCTGTTTCCGCTGTAAAACTCAATTAAATAAATACCGCAGTATTTTCTGCCGCGGCTCCTGAAACGGGTCAAACCGGGTCGTGGGCCGTGACATAAAAAGGTGGTATCAGAGCCACTGGGTTAAGCTAATTAAGTATTTAGAAATACTTAATTTTTCCTGATTACTATTATATGATTATGTGTTTTATTAACTGGCTATTTGTTAATTTTAATATGGGCATATTTTTATATATATTGTAATATTTGTTGCTCTATCATCGTTAATCGAAAAACATTATATAAATTTATTTGATTAATATATGAAATTACCTAATATAGTATTACTATATTGTGGTAAAGAAATTATATTTTTTTTATACTCTTATTTAAAATTTTGCTAGTTATTTATTATTAATAATTTTATTATTAATAATAATATATTAATAGTAGTAGTAGTAGTAGTATTAAGATTATTTTTAAATACTAGGGTTATTATCAAAGGCAGATATTGGATAACCTAGCCTTAGTTATGCATGGACTGATCACCTATGCTTAAACAAGGCAGCACTAACCAATATCCACCATGATAATAACTAGTTAATATATATAAATTAAGTCATCATACTTATTTAGTATATAGATTTTTATATGTTAATTACTGTAAATAGTAAATATAAATCTTTAAAATATTCTTATTTAAAGTTTAGTATTTTATTATCTGCAGTCAAGAAAATTTATAGTATGTTTAAATTTTTAGTTGTTTTGGTAATATGAAATACTATTTAAAAAGTTGTTATATAAAATTTTAGTATGATTTAATAATTATGTGTATTTTATTAAATAGCATGAGTAATCTGTCGGAAGCCCTTCAGAATTTAAATCTCTATCCAGTAAGAATCGAAGTTTCCAGAGATTTCAATAGGTATATACCAGATATAGAAGAACCTATAGAATTCAATGCTTTACCTCTTGAGAAACCTAAGCCTAAGAAAATGGAAATTGGGGAAAGTTCTAGGCAAATGGAGGAATTACCATCTCAAGAAGAACTAGATTTTATAATGGCAACCGATGATACTATTGAGCCTGTTAATGAAAATAATTTTATGAACTTAGAACCATCTATTCCAAACTCTTCTAATCACTGGAATATAGACGAATGGTTGGATAATGAAATACTGTTACAAAACCATCCCTATAGGCTTTTTCCTAAGTACAATCCAGAACATTTACCAAATTTACTAATAAGTAACGAGAATAGGACTGAACTCCATCATTTTGACAACATGGATGCTGGGAATAGGATCCAAGAGACTTTGGGACAAATCTCCTGGAAATACGATGAGAAGAAACGCCATTATTAGAACATCATCTGATAGAGGATAGGGGATTATGAAACGGTGGTTGTGTAATAGTAATAGTAAAAGCAGTATGTGTAAAATAAATAATAAAACGGGTGTATATAGAAACAAGATATAAGGAAATTTTAGAAAAGATACAAATTTTGTTTGTATATTCTTTTATGTGATTATATGCAACTAAATTGTGACATTGGATTATTTCCTTTATACTAATTATGTATCTATAAATTAGATATCAGATGGAAAACGCTAATAATGAACCAGTTAATGAGGGTAATCAATCTGAACACCAACTAGGGGATCAATATGTGACTAGGCAAGATATAGAAAATATCATTGCTCAAGAGATAGCCAACACTATTCCAGGAATAGTTGCTCAAGGGATAGCCAATGCTATACCAACAATCATTGCTGCTGTTAAAAATCCAATCGAACCTCAACAAGTTGTTCCTAGTAAACGCATTTCTGAAGATAATTTCAGTAATAGCGTAAATGGAGGTAATAATCATGTTAATCATGATAATGAACCAAGGCAAGCTCCGCTCCCTAAGAAAAGGAAAGTTGCAACGCCTGGTTGCACTTACAAAGAATTTCTTGCTTGTAAACCCACTGAGTTTGCAGGCAATGAAGGAGCGACTGCGGCACTGCGTTGGTTAGAGAAAACCGAGGCAGTAATTGCCATAAGTAAATGTGCTCAGGATGATCAGGTCATGTATGCATCAAATCTTTTCAAAGAAGTGGCGCTAGAATGGTGGAATACGATGTTACAGGCAAAAGGAAGAAGGATGGCGTATGCTATGAACTGGGAAGAATTTAAGAGTCTTGTAGAAAGAAAATTATGTCCCGAGTACGAAAAAGATCAAATGGCAAATAAGTTTCTAACCCACCGGATGGTGGATGTAGATTGTCGAGGGTATACTACGATATTCTTCGAGTATGCTAGAGTAGTACCAACCCTGGCTTCGCCAGAACCGGTACTTATTTCTCGTTATATTTGGGGATTAATTTCCGAGATCCGTAATATTGTCAAAGCCGCGAAACCTTGTACGATTGATGATGCAGTAGAATTAGCCAATACTATGACTGACGAGCTAGTACGGACAAGAGAAGAAAATAGAAGGAAGGAAGTAGCCCAAAAGATTACCCAAGAATTCAGTTCGGGTAACCATAACCATTTCAAGAAAGGAGGGAATGGGCAATCTTCTACTAGTCCATTTTGCAATTTTTGCAAAAGGAAGCATTTTGGAAGATGCAAAGGATATTGCAATTTTTGCAAAATTCCAGGGCATCAAGAAGAAGACTGTAGGAGGAAGAAATTTTCAGTTTGCTACAACTGTAGAGAAACTGGACATCTTAGGCCAGATTGTCCAAAACTGAATAAATCATTTGACAATCAAGTCAAACCAACAGAAGGGGCAAAAAGGAATGCGAGAGCCTTTCAGCTGACTACTCAGGAAGCCGAGATAATTCCAGATGTGATAGCCGGTATGTTCTTAGCTTACAACGTTTACATAACAGTATTATTTGACTCTGGTGAAAACCAAAGTTTTATAAATACTTTATTCTGCCAAACTCTTAATTTACCATTAACCAGCATTAGATAAATTTCTATATTAGAAACGGCAGATGGGAATTCAGTTAAAATAAATAAGGTTATGCAGAACATAGAAATAAGTTATAAATTTTCTACAATCTTATTTATGAAATTAGTTGAATTCGATGTTATGATCATTATTTGTGATCAGAATTTCTTAGAAATTCAATCAACCATCGGAGAAGTAATTATGATTACAAGAGAAACCATGTAAGCCTATGAAGTTCATATCAGTAATGGAAATTGCTAATTATGAACGAAAGCAAGGAATAGTATATATGATTTCAGTAATCATTAATACTAAAGATACAGAATTTAAGGAAATTTCTGTAGTTTCAGAATAACCAGATGTATTTCCAGAAGATTTACCTGGATTACCACTAGATATGAAGATAGAATTTAGGATTTATCAATTCCAGGAATTTTACCGATAAGCCAGGGAACCTTATCGGTTAGCACAATATTGGTTATTAAGAAGAAGAAAATTTCGATAAGAATGTGTATTGATTATAGGAAATTGAATAAGGTTATACTTAAGAATCAATACTCATTACTTAGAATTAATGATCTATTCGATCAAATCCAGGGAAATAGATATTTTTCTACGGATATTATCAATTAAAAGTATCAGAGGAAGATGTACCTAAGACTGTTTTCAGAACTAGCAATGGTCATTACTAGTTTACAGTCATGCCCTTCGGATTAAAGAATGCAACTGCAGCATTCATGGACATGATAAATAGAGTCTGTAAATTCTATTTGGATAAAATTTTAATTATCTTCATAGATAATATACTTATTTATTACAAAAGTAGGAAAGAACATTGACAGCACTGGCATGTACTCTTAACTTTGTTATGAAAAGAAAAGCTTTACGCCAAATTTCGAAGAATGAATTTTGGCTAATAGAAGTGCAATTTTAGGTCATATGGTGAATCATGAAGGTATTCACTTAGATTTTGCTAAGATAGCAGTAATTACCAAATGGAAGATTCTACAATTCGCAATAGAAATTAGGAATTTTGTAGGTTTAGTATTATAGACATTAAGGAATCTTCAAAATAGTTATACCATTAACTAAGTTAACCTGTAAAAACAATTAAGTTTGATTAGAAGATCTAAACAAGAAGAAGCTTTTAGGATATTAAAACATAAATCCTAGCCTTACCAAAAGGAATTGAAGATTTTGAAGTATAAGGTAATGCTTCAAAGCTATGATTTGGATATATGTTAATGCAACGCAAAAAGGTAATTGCGTATGCCTCAAGGCAATTGGAAAATTATGAAGAAAATTTTATCACGCATAATTTAGAATTTGGAACCATAATTTTTGCCTTAAGATTTGGAGACATTATCTGTATGGAAGTAAGGATACTATCTATACGGATTATAAGAATTTTAGATATATATTTTTTTGGAAAAAAAAAAATTGAGGCGAAGGAGATGAATGAAAATCCTAAGTAACTATGACTGTGATATTCAGTATCACGAGGGAAAAGCTGAAAACGGCAAGAGATAGTCATAAGAATTATGCAGATAATAGATAAAAGCCATTAGAGTTCGAGTTGGAGACAAAATATAATTGAAAGTATCTCCTTGGAAAGGAGTTGTTAGATTCAGTAAGAAAGGAAAGCTAAGACCAAAGTAATTAGGATCATTTCCAGTAAATTCAACATATTGGATCAGTTACTTATAATTTACAACTACCAGGAAGGTTAGTTGGAATACCTGATACATTTTATGTATCCAAGAAATGTCTATCAAATGAATCTTTGGTAGTATATTTCTAAGATATAAAGGTAAACAAATAATGTTAAGTAAAGTAGTATTCAAAGACAGGATCCTAATATACTTAGGAACTGGAATCCAAAAGGAAGAGAAAGTATTCTCAATTATTCCAGTAAATCTCGAGGACGAGATTTTTATTAAGTTGGGGAGAATGTAACGACTCTCATCAAAAGTCATAATTATCAAATTAATTTGACCAATAGGAAACCCTAATTGAGACACCCAAGTAATTCTGAACAAACCCTAAAATTTTCAGAACAATCAGAATCAGGATTAGGGCCCCTAAAACTCAGGGGGGGTATTCCCTAGTTAACGATTATCTGAATTACTTGCTGTCAAAGTTTCAAATTCGAATTCTGTCGACTCACCTGAGCTAGTCCCACACGTGGCAACAATATAAGCATGAAGTGTACCTTACGGACCGTAAGGTCATTAAGCTTACGGTTCGTAAGCTAGACAAAATTTGTGTATAAATTCAGAACATTGGCACTTGCTTCTGTACGTTCGTTCGACGAAGAAATTCACTTCAGGCGCGGAGATATCGTCCAAATACTCACAATTAACACACACAGGCACTAAATTGAAGCTGCAATCAGGGTATTAGCACAATCGCTGCTACGATTCATTGTCCGATCGATCAATATATCCAATGGATGTTTAAGTCCCGCCCACATTAGGGTTATACTTTATCGTTCGTCATTAATTTGACGGATCATCGTTAATTCGATGGATAAAGTATTATACTTCCTCGTTCGTTGTTAATTCAACGGATCATCGTTAATTCGATGGATGAAGTATTGCACTTTGTAGTTCATTGTGAGAATTTGATCTCGTGAGTTATCGTAAATGCTGGATTGATTACTAATTCCAAATTGTGTGCTTGTTATTGAAATTAGGATAAAAGGCTAATCAGTAGGCTAGACTCTGCCCGTATAAATCTGCAATGTGAGTCATTCTTCTTTTCTCACAGTTTGTGAGTCATTCTTCTTTTCTCACAGTTTGTGAGTCATTCTTCTTTTCTCACAGTTTGTGAGTCATTCTCTTTTTATCAACTGTTTTACAATACCTCAAATTATTTTTCAAGGTTATAATTACAGGGACTAAGTCGGGGATATCTTGAATTACTGGTTAGTGGGGTATTGTGCACATTACTAATTTTCTCCCAATTAGGTTCATTGACCTACTCGGGATAATCACTGTTGGGTTCATTGACCTACAGGGATAATCGTCACTATTTAGGTTCATTGATCTAAATAGTGGTATGACCATCGTCACCATTGTGACATGTCACCATTGTGACAGAATGCCAGATAAAAATAAGATAGAAGCCATTGTAATCGCTCTTATGCTGTAATTGATAACTATGCATCATTATGCAAAATAGAATGATTCACTCAGTATTTCCCGCTGACAAAACTTTTTCAAACATGTTTCAGGTAACCTGTTATGAATCAGGAAAAGTGCCATATAGCACTACAAGCTTAAGGAAGTGGCTCAGTATAAAATAAAGAAACATGTTTTGTAAAATAAAAGATTTCTTTGTGAAATCAAACTATTGTAAATTACCGGGTTCATCCCGCGTTGTGAAATAAAATAATCGGGGAAAAATTTTAGCTTTAAAGGATCCTGTTTCCGCTGTAAAACTCAATTAAATAAATACCGCAGTATTTTCTGCCGCGGCTCCTGAAACGGGTCAAACCGGGTCGTGGGCCGTGACAAAGACCAACTGCCCTAGGAATCAGAAGAATCCCGAAGAGGCCAAGTGAACAAACGCATGAGTTTTCAGGTTGAACGCCCAAGAGATGGTGCAGAATGATAATAGTATAGCATGTACCTTTCCTTATCAAGCAGTTTATGTAGAAACTTATTTGATACTGGCACATATAATTATATTATGAATGATAAAGGTTGAGAACTGTTGTCTCCACCTGATTAAGACTCCGGTCATTTAATGCGCGGTAGAAAGTGACCGATGATACTTTAGGAAATGCTCCAACAAATCTTAGATTAATATTTTATATCTATTATGAATCATTTTTCTGATATCCTTATGGCAAGCTTTCAAGCTATCCAAATTCATCATTATAATCAAGACAGATGTGACATTTTGATCCCCTGTCAAAAAGATGATGTATTAGGACCAAACTTTAAATGCCATTAATGGTCTTTTGTGACCTAGGCTAAGTAAAAAAATTGATATATATTAAATAACATTCATTAAGGATGTTAATGATATATTGGCCTGTATGGTTTAATGAAACCATGGTTAATATAAAGCCATGAGGATGATGAATAGCAGTTGTCGGATCGCAACCAAGAAGTTAATTCGTTTAGTAATAAGGACTATTTTTCTGTTCCTGTAAGAAATCGGTAAGTCGCAAAAAAATGGTAGAACCGGCCGTCCCCGGAATCGAACCTGGGTCTAGGCCACACCCTTTCGCTCGCCTAGCCAATTGAGCTAGGTGCCTAGTTTGTGAAATTTCCATTCTGATTAAATATAAGCACATATAGTTGATATCTCTTTAATCTCTATCGATTTCGAATACCAAATGGTATGATAACAGCATCATATGAGGATTGGTGTATCTTAATAAATTCCATAGATTGCTTCCATGCCTGATTAGTATGGAGGTTTAATGCATGGAACCACAAAGATATCTCAATGATCATATGGTATTAAAGTAAACTATTGGTACTCAAAGGAGATATCCAGAATGGAATTGTCTATGTAAATATTCCCGATTAAGGAAGTCGTGGACTAGTAACATAAAATGTGTCACTTATTTGACACAAGCAATGATGAGTGAACTGGAGCCTGAGATATGGAAATCTCTGTAACCTCCTTGTACCTTGATTATCTTCTCCTAAGATTACCCTGTTTACCCCTGGGAGGCAGGTAGAGTTAAGTTTAATATCCCTTTTAGGGCTGCATTATTATGAAATCTCCAAGACAACTAGTACCATTATTGGCAGAATCGAAAACCCTGGTTAAGTAAGTTTTAAGATATAGATTTATAAAGCCAAACTCAATATCCTGAGAATTCGGTATAGTAAATTATGAAAGACGGTTCATTTTGCTAAGGCATTGTTTACCGCAACCCTAATTAGGCAACGATTGAGAATCGCCATCAGCTGCCCAGGATCATCGATTTGTTCGACTAACTATAAAGATTTGCTATTTCTTAAAATTAATTTTGAGCAATGGTTGGAATAACCATCTCACCTTAAGATAAGCCTTCTATAATAGATGATACATAAGTATCAAGACTGCTCCCTTGAAGACCTTGTATAGATGAAATGGTAAACATCTATTGTTTGGACAATAGATTAGTAAGTCCAATTATCAGGATCTGAAGGTTGCACTAGAAACAACAAATAAGATCACGCAAATTCATAATCATCTGTAAGATGCCAGTATTCGGCAGAAAAATCACGGATTAATGAAAGTAGCAGACCTCCTAAATTCTTGTTAAGAAATAAGGTTCAACAATAGATATCACCTTGGAAGGGTGTGCTAATTTGTTAAATTACCGGGCTAGTTAAGCTCCGAGTATATAGAATCATTCGAAGGAAATCGAATGTATCAAGATCAAATAGCTTACGAGCTAAGACCTAATTAAGGGGCTTGGTGGAACGCGCAATGTGACCCACACTAATGATTTAGCGACGTGTCACCAATAAGTCGAAAAGCGCTATCACATGATGATATGTAGGACTATGATAGTATGAGCAACCTGTTTCGATTGAGGATCGACAGGATTAGAAGCTCCAAAAAGATACATGTGCCAATCATAAAGGTCAATTGTAGTGCCTTAGAGGCTCAAAGGTATTGGGGAAAGATTAAGCCCAATTTAAGGCAGAAAATACTTCCTTTATTTTAACAAATCTCGAGGTCGAGATTTCTTTTAAGGGGGTGAGGATGTAACACCTCGAAAATTCACGTCCTATAATGCATTGACACGTGTCATAAGCTTGAACGCGTGAAAGAATACCCTAGAGGGACTAAAGTTGAAAAACTTGAAAAGTATATGAAAATACGAGTTCTAAACATCAACAGTGAATAAAAATATTGTATATTAACCCTACATAATGCTCATACCTTCAAACGAATGAATCATGGATCATACGAAGCTAAAAGTGAGAGGTTACAAACTACAGGGGTTAAATGTGTCAACATGTTTAAAATATACCTCCGAGTAACCTTTTGACAAACCCGAAGCTTTGTAACGGTTAATTATGCTCACTAGAATGCACGATATAAATTTCAAAAAGTTTTGTTATCGTATGAGAAAGTTATGATCAAATTCGTGTGCGAGGGGTTAAAGCGTTAACGTTGAAAGTTATGACTTTTCGGGTTAACCGGAAGTGTCCAGGGACTTGGCAAAGTGGGTACAAGTCCTAAAGCCCTTGTAGGTAAATGTGAAGGGGTCATATTGCAAGAAAATAAGTTGGTTGTCCTTTCGAAAGGCCAAGGGACAAGAAACATCAAACTTTTGGCTCCTAAGGAAGCCTTGCGCACCGCAAGCAATATAGCCTTACGGTGCGCAAGGGTGTGCCAGCTCCAACAGAATTGCCTGTTTGCTGTTTAAACGCGAAATTGACCTTTCATCCGATTTTCCACATACTTCTTGACCCCTAATCAACCCCTAAACATGTAGGACACATGTTGATCAGTTGTGGTAAGTTATAGACCTAGTTGTCAACATCTTATGGTGATTAAGAACACTATATAAAGGACCTAAGTTGCAACATTGATCCTTACACCTTCATCTGCATTTTGGATCACTTCTGGGGCATAAGGACCATCTCTAAGCTTCACTAATCATCCATTAGACACTTGTAAGTATGCCTAACCCTTCTTAATTGAGTTTTGATTAGTATTTTTGCTTAAAAGTCAAACCGTCGTAATTACGGTTTGACTTAACGATAAAACACAAACGGTCCAGTGTTTTGTCGAATTGAAAGTTCTTATAAGTTGGAAATTATGTGGGCAATTAACCCTTAAAAGGGCACCCTCTGATTCCCGATCTAACTAGGTCAAATGACGGGTCAAAATTGTCCGAAAAAGTCAACAGAATCATTAAACGCGTAATTAGCGATATAGAAGGCGTGTAACCTATTTTATAATTCATATAACTTGGTAATAAGTGTACGTACATGTCTAAGCACGTCCGACCTGACAACTTTCAGTTCTAAACCGGTTCGGAACCGAAAAGCGCAAAACTTTGACTTTTGCGTTGACCTCAGTTCTGACCCGATTTAG
Organism: Helianthus tuberosus; assembly: GCA_030545235.1. NCBI lineage: Eukaryota > Viridiplantae > Streptophyta > Magnoliopsida > Asterales > Asteraceae > Helianthus > Helianthus tuberosus. The sequence continues at coordinate 130,023,562 of CM060427.1, read as the reverse complement.
ATGGAATTAGATATTCCTTAGAGCTTCATTAGGACCGGGTTACATGATAGTATAAGCCTCCGTACTTGTTTCGTTGATTACCCGATTCATTCGCACGTTTCCGTTAATTGCTTAAAATTGACCATAATGCCCTTTCGACCATAAAACGAGATTTTTGATAATGTAAGTGGACAAAAACCTTGTCTACTGATTTATAAACATGCCCTTAAAATTTGGCATCGATTCAAGGTCTAGATTAGGAGATACGCGCATTAGCGTAAATGATAAGCTTTTATTAATTAATCGGCGCGATTAGCGCATAGCCTATCTAAACCCGATTTTTGGCACCAAACCTTTAACCCACTGATGTTATATAATATTTTGGGATTTTTGAAGATTTTTAATTATTTTTAGGCTGAGCTTAACGTTGAGTTATCGCCTTGATTCGGTAATTACCGAATATACCCTTTTTGCGCATAAAACGAGTTTTATAAATCCCGTTGACACAATCCAATTGCTACTGATTTTATTTTTGAACCTCGTAAACTGATTAGAAACTCAGAATCCCCATTTAAACCCGAAAATCGCATTAAACCGACATTTACGCGTATTAAGCGCGTAGTACGCGTTAAAACTATTTTAATCGCCTAAGATTAAATACCTACTGATGTAACTTATAAAAATAAGTTATTGTACTCATTTGATCAGACCCGAATCACAGAAGTCGAATAAATCCCTTTTATAATCTTTAAAAATGACCAAAATACCCCTTCGGGGCTTAATTGGTGATTTAACTCATTTTGGGCATTATGGAAGGTATCCTATTGATATCATAACATATTTAAGGCATATTAACTTAGGAAACCTGTAAATGACTCTTTTGGATACCCGTTACGCCTCTTGCGCGTTCGGTTCGGTTTATGTAACAAGTTTACATAAATTAGCCGAAACGGGTCAAACCTTATCGGTTTTATCTCAAAATCCAGAATGTGATTAAGTTACCCATATTAAATAAGCATACAAGCTTGTCGGGTCAAAACCACATTCTAAGCCGGTCTTCGCTTAATCATGCGTTTGAACCGTATATTTCCTTAAGACTAACCGGTCTAAGCTTAGGCTTAATTAAAGACCCGTTAGCATTCTAATTGGTTATTTATACCATCATTCCAGACTAGAGCCTTCCGGTAAATTGTACCTACGCTTACTTAAGTGAATACGGCTGAGTTATTAATTCTTGCTATTTAAGACAGGAGCTAGCTCAGGTAAATACTCTTAACTTATTTTCCCTATTACGGGCTTGGAATACGGTATAATAATACCGCTTGGTCGGGTATTGAATATTTAATCTTATTATGGTTAAATTATTGAGGTAACCCGGTTTAATCTGTATTGTTTGAAATAAAGACCTTTAGGGGTTAATGACCATGTCCCGGATATCCTTGACATCATTGTATTATAAAATGGCCACGTCTTAAGTACGGGGTGTAGGCATACACCTGCCAGTTACTTAAGTAATAACGGTATCTCACTTCCATGTGGGCCTATACTTGTGGTGTGTCTGTTAATCTGACTCGGTTTCTACATCGGGCCCTGAACGTACAACGAACATGTAAATATGTATACAAGGTTATAAATATAATTGTTCCAAGTATAAAAGATTAATTTTGTCTCTGTGCATTTTAATCAAATTATAAAAGATATTTTGTGCCACGTGCATTCAAATCAATTTTCTTAAAATCTTTTCAAATGAGTCGGTTGAGTGTATTTACCAGTGAAAACTGACGTATTTTCCAAAAAGGTTAAGTGACAGGTACTGAACGTAATTGGCTGGAAGCTCAGGGCGCTAATAAGGAATCTTGCAAGTTCTAGGCGTCTAAAGTCTGTTGAACAAATGATATCTTTTAAGATCCGCCTGTGGATCCTTTACTTTCCGTTGTAATACTGGATATTACTTTATATTCGGAAATGTAATAATATTTATCTTTTGCTTCCGCTGTGCATTTATATATTGTGTTGTTTGACTATTATGTTGCCAACTACGTCACGATACTCCCCACCGGGCCCACCGGTGACATGTGGAAAGTCGGGGTGTGACATAAAAGTTTAAGGTATGTTTTCGGGCAAAAGGAATTGAATATGAGACAAAGACGTTGGATGGAAATGCTTAGTGATTATGATTGTGATATCCAGTATCATGAAGGAAAAGCAAATGTAGTGGCAGATGCTTTAAGCCGAAAGTATCACGAAAAGCCAAAAATGGTACGTTCTCTTAAATTAAATCTACAAGTAGATTTAAATGATCAGATAAGAGAAGCACAAGAATCAGTAATCAAAGATGATACTGAAAAATTAAAAGGTATGCTAAAGGAATTAGAACAAGGAACAGATGGAATTTGGAGATTCCATAAGAAGAGAATGTGGATACCTAAATTAGGAAACCTACGTCATTGTATATTAGAAGAAGCCCATAAGTCTAAGTATAAAATGCATCCAGGAAATGACAAGATGTATCAGGATTTAATAAAGAATTTTTGATGGATAGGAATGAAAAAGGACATAGCAACCTATGTTTCTAAATGTTTAACCTGTTCATAAGTTAAAGCTGAACACTAGAAACCCTCAGGTTTATTACAGCAGTTAGAAATGCCAGTGTGGAAATGGGAACTGATAACAATGGATTTTGTTACCAAATTACCCAAAACAAAGAAAGGTAATGATACAATCTGGGTGATTGTAGATAGGCTAACCAAGTCAGCTCATTTCCTAACAATGAAAGAAACTTTCAATATGGAACAGTTAGCTAAATTATATGTAAATGAAATAGTTTCATTACATGGAATGCCTTTATCAATTGTTTCTAATATGGATAGTCGTTTTACCTCTCATTTTTGGGCAAGTTTCCAAAAAGCAATGGGAACCAAGTTAAATCTAAGCACAACTTATCATCCTCAAACAGACGGACAAAGTGAAAGGACAATTCAAACAATGGAAGACATGCTTAGAGCTTGCGTAATTGATTTCAGAGGTAATTGGGATGATCACTTACCTTTAATAGAATTTTCTTATAATAATAGTTATCACACTAGTATCAATGCTGCACCATTCAAAGCACTCTATGGACGAAAGTGCAGAACCCCAGTCTGTTGGGCAGAAATTGGGGAGAAGCAACTATCTGGACCTGAGATAGTGCAGGAAACAACCGACAAGATTATTCAAGTCAAGGAACGACTAAAAACAGCACGTGATCGACAAAAGAGCTATGCTGATAACCGACGCAAACCATTGGAATTTCAAGTAGGAGATAAAGTATTGTTAAAAGTCTCTCCTTGGAAAGGAGTGGTAAGATTCATCAAACGGGGAAAGCTAAGTCCCAGGTATGTTGGACCTTTTGAGATTTTTAGAAGAATAGGACCTATAGCCTATCATCTACAACTGCCAGAGGAAATGGCAGGAATACATGATGTATTTCATGTATCTAATCTCAAGAAATGCTTAGCTGAGGAATCACTGGTAATACCTCTTAAGGATATAGAGGTAAATGAACAACTCAAGTTTGTAGAAAGGCCTCTACAGATTGAAGACAGGAAAGTCAAGAACCTCAAACACAAGAGACTAGTTCTGGTCAAAGTGAAGTGGGACTCCAAAAGAGGACCTGAATACACATGGGAGCTTGAATCAGAAATGCAAAGGAAATATCCACACCTATTCCAGTAGATCTCGAGGACGAGCTCTAAAACAAGGTGGGGAGGATATAACAACCTTAAAGAAAAACCGACACCCTTATAATTTTTCCGACACCCTAATATATTTTAAAATGTCCCTATATGTCTTAAAATACACCCCATACGTGAAAACGGACCCCGAATACCTTAAACATTATTAAAAATAATCAAAAATCAAGTTTTTGGGGTTTAGGCGTGCCGCGTAAGCCACCCCTTAAGCTTACGCGGGCCGCAACAACTTAAAACCTGGCGAAACCCTGGGCCGCCACGTGGCCCAACACCCGTCAAGCCTACATAGTGACTGGGAACTTGGGTTTATCCCATATGTTTAATATTATGAAAATGTGGTATTTTACTCTGATCAAATATTTCCTAACTACGGTCCTGATGAAAAATTCCGCTGCCAAATTAGACAATACGCGATACCACCGAAACTGGCTCGCGGCCGTCCGTTCCCTGGGATTTGGGATCGGGGGTTGCGACAATATCTAACAATACGCACCATGCACACGATAAATACATCAAATCACTTGCAAATGTAAATATTTTTGCAAAAGTTCTTATATCACATAATGATGTGCGTTTAAGTGTCGTATATTAGGTGTATATTTTAAGCCCATTTAACACTTATTTTTAGCCAAGTTTTAAATTTATAAAACACGATATTTACTAACACTAGAAACACATATGGGCAAGTGCACCCATCGTGAGCGTAGTATAGTGTTGGTAAGATACCGAGGTCGTCCAAGGACACAAGAGCTTTTAGTACCAGTTTATCCTCAACGTCTAATCAAAATAAAAATTTAGAAAAATATTTTTAAACTAAGAAAAATAAAAACTAACTAAAATGCTGAAAATAAAAATAAAAAGAAAAACAGATAGACAAGATAAATCACTTGGTTCCGACTCGTATCTAGTATAACCTTTGATTATTTCCGCACTTTTGCACATAATTAAGAGATTATCTTAGTTATTGTAGTAGGCCCCTCTTTTGAAGGTGACGTTACCCTCACCCCAGTAGTTTGAGTCAGCAAGGATACAATCCTAAAAGGGTGGATTATTGGAAGATAATGAATTAAGTTATTAATGCAAATTATGGTAGGCCCCGCTTTAGGCGGTGACGTTAGCCTCGACTAAGTAGTCTGAGTCAGCAGGGATACAGTCCTAAATAGCCGGGTTATAGTATTAATAGTAGTTAACTTATGAGGGGGTCAAAGAGTTTGGACCCCCGCCATCCAATACCGTGAAGCATAGATGGAGGTCCTACTAAATTTGACCCAGGTCCATTGCAGGACCTCTAAACGCTGAACAATGGCAAGACCTTTACCAAACCGTTCCCTTAACCCCCGACCAGGTAGCCAACATACCTCCATATAGACCGTGGAGATATGAATGGTGAAAATCTTTTATTTTATATAGACAGTAAAATAATGCCAAGACACCACGGACAAACGATAAGGAAAAATCACCTTCAACATAAGTAACTAGTTATTAAAGTCATTAATACAAAACCAAATAAAAAGTGCAAAAGATTAGAAATAAAAAGTATTATACTAGACACTTTGTCTTCACCAAGTGATGTAAGAGACTTAGGCAAACATGGCCTTGATTGTCAAGAACTCTTACGATCAATCTTGGATCCCGAGACGACTCACACACTCTATGATGGACAATGGATGATGGTGGTGGATGATGGTGTTATGGTGGTGGTGGGTGGTGGGTGAAGTGTGAGAGAGGTGGTGTGCCAAGGGATGAGTTGAAATGAAACCAAGAACTCCTATTTATAGGCTGGACAGAAGGCTGGGCACGGCCCCGTGTCCGCTGGACACGGCCCCGTGCCTGTCTGACACTCTCTCTCTTCATTAATTGTAATTCGCAATTACAATTAATGCGCCTGCTGTACTTTCGCCACGCCCCCGTGTTCACTGGACACGGCCCCGTGGTGGGCAATAGAAGCTTCTATAGTTTTGTCTTTTCTGCTGCTTCTTGGGCACGGCCCCATGCTGGCTGAGCACGGGGCGTGTTCAGTCTTCTGCCTTCTCTATTTTGCTTGGGAAGATGCCGTTGAGGGGTCGGGCAGTCCACTTATGTTCCTTTTCTTGTATTTATGTTAGATTTAGCTGTCTTTTTGCTTCTTTTGTGAATTTGAGCTCATTTAATCCTGAAAATACAAAAGGAAGATAAAAACACTCATTTTCCAACATTAGTACTTAAAAAGGGTTAGTTTTATGCCTCATTTGATGTAATTTATATGTTGCATTTTACACACATCAAATACCCCCACACTTGAACTTTTGCTTGTCCTCAAGCAAAACTCTTTAATATGTGGCTTACACTCCCAAATGGAATGGGTAGAAGAGAAGGTTTTAGCTTGTCATAGAGTGTTGGGAATCCAAGATCTTTTTGGGTTTTATTTTTATCTATTTACAATCCTATTCGTTATGATTTATTTAGAACGTTTCATAGGAGAAATTACTTATTTGGGCATAACATGCCTTTTTTTAAAATTCCATTTATATACAAGTTCACATACCTCACGGGAGAAATCACTCACAGTCGGCCGAAGGTGTATTTTTAGTGAATCACTCGAGAGCGGCATGGAACTTACTCCTACCATAGGCTTGCCAAGCAATCAATCCTCCTCCTTTTTAACTTTTATACCTTTGTAAATATCAAGAGGACTTTGTGGGTGAAGGGTTAGGCTTGGGTTAAAGGTAGGTGGTTGGGTTAGTGGTTAGTGGTTAGTAGAAAAAGGGTGAAAAAGCGTAACAAGTGTCGGTTTTCGTAGGACTTTCTATTTTTGTAACTTTTATTTTGATGAAGCTATTATTCAAACAAAGTTATTTTTGATGAACTTGTTTGTTTATTTTCTTTGCTTCATCATCAACACATTTTTTTGAACGATCAAACGAAAAGCCGAACTTGTTACTAAAACAAAGGGTGAAAAATGAAAAAGGTTTTGGTGGGTAAAAGGGTGTTTGGTTTGGGTTATGAAATGAAAAGGTTTAGGCTCAAAGGGGCTAACTAGGGGGATTTTGGGTAGGTGGTAAAAAAAAGAAAAGAAAAATAAAGGTGTAGAAATAAAAAGGTTAGTCTTAATGCCTCCATCATTTACTTACTTGGGTTTAAGTTGGTAAGGGCCTGGAATGAATCGTCGTGGCAAGTTCTAGAGTTGTAAGAACCAAGCGGCTATTCACACAAGAAACGAAAAATGAGCATTTAATTTAATGATATGTAATTGTATGCTCAATAAAGACTCAAAACTCACTTTTGTGGCAATGGGTTTTTCTATGTGATCAAGTATATATAATCAAATTTTAACTAAGCTTGTCATGCCGTTTCATAATTTTCTTATGTTGGTTCTTGTTATCACGACGCTTTCGGTTGTAAATTTGTAAAAATATAACCTTATTAATCTTATGATTCCTAACTTAAACTTTAGACAAGTAAAAAAAAAAATTTTTTTGAAAAAATTTGGGGTGTTTAGCGGTTCCAATAGAGTTTTGTGTAAGGCTTGTTATTAGGACTTGCAAAATTTCAAGGTTTTAGCATCCCCCCCCCCCCCCCCCACACTTAAATTACACATTGTCCTCAATGTGTCCCAAAAATAAATTTTTAGGTTGATTAGATGTGTAACATGGTGTAAAAAGCAAAGATTTATGTTACTGGCAGTCTGGACACGGCCCCGTGGTGACCGGACACGGCCCCGTGTTCAGGTGCCAGTAACAAAAATTAAAGAAAAGAAACAAAAGCCTGGACACGGGGGCGTGTCTGGTGAACACGGCCCGTGTCCAGTTACCTGAACTGGGCGTTTTTCTGCAGGGGGTTCAGCACGGGGCTGTGTTGGTTGGACACGGCCCGTGGTGAACCTTCTGTAATGGAGAAAATTGTCGGACGGTTCTGTTTTCCTGCATGGGGTGCTGGTTCAAGTTTCCCTTGTATCCTTTGCCATCTCAAGTGTGTTTTATTTATTATGAACCACCCAAACTTTAAAAACCGTCATTTCATTGCATCATAGAGATACCTTACATAGTCCTAAAATAACAAAAACTTAACTAAATAGGTCAGAAGGTACACGAGGTTATCATAAAAAGTTCTACTATTTTAAGAAAATTTCGAGAATAGTTTCCCGATATAGTAGGACTTTTAGCCGAAGGATTCTTTCCCTAAACGTTGTTTTAAAGCCATTCTTCGATCTCTCTAGGAAGGAAGAATGCGGCTTCATTTTCCTCAGCAACTGGTGGCTGAGGGGGAACATTCACCGGGACTCCTTGCACCACCCTTTGCGGAGGCTCTTGGTGCATGGCGTACCATTCGGCCGGAATGATGACTTCGGGCACCACGTTCCACGCCCTTTGGGTTATTATAGGAACCAAAGGCGGGGAGGCGAGAAGGTTTAACCTCTGGTGCAAGAGGTTTACCTCTCGGATACAGCCCTCCAGCCCTACTGTTAGATGGTTGATACGGTCGACCAATGCTTCCTCCACTCCCATCATTTCGTCAATAGCCTCCCTTAGGGCGTAAACATAGTTTACAAGAGAGTCTTCTGCTTTCGATGATCTCCTCCCTTGTCGGTTACCTCTTGAAGATGATCCGCTTATTCTGCTTGCCATTTTCTGTGAAAGAAACCGAAGAAAGCTAAAATTTTACAAAACAGTGCCTCGGACACGGCCGCGTGCTCGCTGAGCACGGCCCCGTGTCCATTTGTCTGCAGGATTTTAGGCTAAGGAGTCTTGGAGTTTTAAATTATTTTCATGATTTTTAGCTGGGTTTTAAGCTCAGATAATTTAAAATAAAGTTGTACAACTAACTTTAAACAAGAATCCTTAGCAAATAATCTTACAAACTTCACATAGAGGGTTGGAATCATGGGATTTCCAAGCTTCCATGGAGGAAATGTTGAAAATTTTTGAAAGAAGAGGAAATGAATAAAAGTGGAAGGGACAAGAGGGTCCTTGGGAACCTTCTTTTAGCACTTACCTAGGATGGTATGAGTGAAGATCCAAAGAATCTCTGTCTATAGAAGTGGTCAAAAATGAGCAGGAATCAGGCTGCATTTAAAGAAAACGACAGTGCACTGGACACGGCCCCGTGTTGGCTGAACACGACCCCGTGTGCAGAGGAAATTCTGACACATTTTGTCCGTATTCTGACAAAATCAGCAGAGAATCTTTTAGGTGAGCACGGGGGCGTGTTGACCTGGACACGGCCCCGTGTCTGGAGGCTGTCTTATGGAGTTTTGTTATTTCTAAGGATTTTGTCGATATCGGGTGGTTCCTTACTGGTTGGAACAACCTCAAAGTGCCTAAGATACCTTAATTGTCCTAAACTAAGGCGAGAAAGCAAGAGGTTGTCGGTGAGGGCAATTCCTATTTTCATTCTAGGTGGACAAGTCCAACCCTTCCTCGGGCTCTCGTTAAAGAAGGTGTATGCCGAATCGCTCAGGTCTATGTATGCACCGAACGAAGTCGATGGAGAGTCCTTCACGGCACAATCGGCACAGGGACGACTATCGTCCAAGTCTTTGCTAGGTACGAAGGTATTTTTGGGAGCAACGAGGTTGTCGGAATGCGGTTCCAACATTTCTTCATGGTCATTGTCTTGGGGCGGATCAATAAAGTCCTTCCTAAGCTCTTCTAACCAATTCAGAATTAGTTTTTCTAGTTGAAATAACTCGCCAAGGAGCATTTCCCCTAGAATACCTGGCTGGGCGCATTCGAGGGAGAGATAGGGCTTATTTTTACTTTCGCCCCTCTTAAGGTTATAAGGACTTGGTGGGTCCATGTAGTGGGGCCTATAATTTAGAAAGTAACATTCTAATTCTTTATGTTCGCCTCCACATAATTGACACCACGTACCATAAGAGTGCCGAAAGTAAAAACAATCACTATCACTCATGTTTATGTCAGAAATTACCAACCGCCGGGATCTAACGGTTCTGTTTTCAGTAAGTGAATCTTGGGCACGGGGGTGTGTTGAGTGAGCACGGCCCAGTGTTCAGCTTACTGTCTGACTTAAAACAGGATTGCCAGTTCCAATGATTTAGCACGGGGGCGTGTTCAGCGGGCACGGCCCGTGCTGAGCTCTGTAGAAGCTGAAAAACTAAAAAAATCCTAAAAAATTAAAAAGAAAATAAAAAAAAATGATTAGGCCGTTGATTCCTAACTTTCTTAAAATCCTTGTGTCCCCGGCAACGGCGCCAAAAACTTGATGTGCGTTTAAGTGTCGTATATTAGGTGTATATTTTAAGCCCCTTTAACACTTATTTTTAGCCAAGTTTTAAATTTATAAAACACGATATTTACTAACACTAGACACACATATGGGCAAGTGCACCCATCGTGAGCGTAGTATAGTGTTGGTAAGATACCGAGGTCGTCCAAGGACACAAGAGCCTTTAGTACCGGTTTATCCTCAACGTCTAATCAAAATAAAAAGTTTAGAAAAATGTTTTTAAACTAAGAAAAATAAAAACTAACTAAAATCCTGAAAATAAAAATAAAAAGAAAAACCGATAGACAAGATGAATCACTTGGTTCCGACTCGTATCTAGTATAACCTTTGATTATTTCCGCACTTTTGCACATAATTAAGAGATTATCTTAGTTATTGTAGTAGGCCCCTCTTTTGAAGGTGACGTTACCCTCATCCCAGTAGTTTGAGTCAGCAAGGATACAATCCTAAAATGGTGGATTATTGGAAGATAATGAATTAAGTTATTAATGCAAATTATGGTAGGCCCCGCTTTTGGCAGTGACGTTACCCTCGACTAAGTAGTCTGAGTCAGCAGGGATACAGTCCTAAATAGCCGGGTTATAGTATTAATAGTAGTTAACTTATGAGGGGGTCAAAGAGTTTGGACCCCCGCCATCCAATACCGTGAAGCATTGAAGGAGGTCCTACTAAATTTGACCCAGGTCCATTGCAGGACCTCTAAACGCTGAACAATGGCAAGACCTTTACCAAACCATTCCCTTAACCCCCGACCAGGTAGCCAACATACCTCCATATAGACCGTGGAGATATGAATGGTGAAAATCTTTTATTTTATATAGACAGTAAAATAATGCCAAGACACCACGGACAAACGATAAGGAAAAATCACCTTCAACATAAGTAACTAGTTATTAAAGTCATTAATACAAAACCAAATAAAAAGTGAAAAAGATTAGAAATAAAAATTATTATACTAGACACTTTGTCTTCACCAAGTGATGTAAGAGACTTAGGCAAACATGGCCTTGATTGTCAAGAACTCTTACGATCAATCTTGGATCCCGAGACGACTCACACACTCTATGATGGACAATGGATGATGGTGGTGGATGATGGTGTTATGGCGGTGGTGGGTGGTGGGTGAAGTGTGAGAGAGGTGGTGTGCCAAGGGATGAGTTGAAATGAAACCAAGCACTCCTATTTATAGGCTGGACAGAAGGCTGGGCACGGCCCCGTGCCTGTCTGACACTCTCTCTCTTCATTAATTGTAATTCGCAATTACAATTAATGCGCCTGCTGTACTTTCGCCACGCCCCCGTGTTCACTGGACACGGCCCCGTGGTGGGCAATAGAAGCTTCTATAGTTTTGTCTTTTCTGCTGCTTCTTGGGCACGGCCCCGTGCTGGCTGAGCACGGGGCGTGTTCAGTCTTCTGCCTTCTCTATTTTGCTTGGGAAGATGCCGTTGAGGGGTCGGGCAGTCCACTTATGTTCCTTTTCTTGTATTTATGTTAGATTTAGCTGTCTTTTTACTTCTTTTATGAATTTGAGCTCATTTAATCCTGAAAATACAAAAGGAAGACAAAAACACTCTTTTTCCAACATTAGTACTTAAAAAGGGTTAGTTTTATGCCTCATTTGATGTAATTTATATGTTGCATTTTACACACATCACATAACATCTAATTAACCATACTTTATTCTATTCTCTAATTCTAATAAACAGTTACTATATATTATTACTATATATTACTATTACTATTACTATATAAACGAATTGAAATGAATAGTGATTTCAATATTACTATAATATATAGTTTTTTTAATACTTTTATTATTTTAATATTATAATAATAGTTATTTTCTTTACTTTTTAACTTTAATAATTTTTTTAATATCAGGGGTTGGGATACGCTTGGTGTCAACCGGTATCGAACCAGTACTGGTATCGAAAATACCGGTACGGTCCTGTTCGGTATCAATACATGAAGGTAAAAACCGGCACTAATACAGAAAACGCCAAAAGTTAGTGCCGAATTGATATTGGAAATCTTTTGCTTCGGGAAATTCAGTATTGCTACCCGGTACCATTTGCTCATCCTTGATTACGGCTCGTAGTGATTTCAAAACATATGTAAAGACATACTAACGCGGCGAACTTCTTTAAACCTAGTTTAATTAACAGATGCTCAACTTCTCAAAAGATAACATGAACAACGAAGGAAACTTACGAACCGTTCTCGATGTCGGTTGCGGTGTCGCAAGTTTTGGTGGTTATCTTCTGTCATCCGACATCATCGCAATGTCGTTAGCACCTAACGATGTGCATCAGAATCAAATCCAGTTCGTGTTAGAACGAGGCATTCCCGCATATCTTGGTGTTCTCAGAACGAAAAGACTATCGTACCCCAGCCGATCTTTCGAACTTGCGCATTGTTCGCGTTGTAGAATCGATTGGCTACAACCGGGTGGCTACTTTGCTTAGTCGTCTCCTGAAGCGTACGCGCAAGATGAAGAGGAACGGATGATGATCCTGATGCTGCCTATGGAGTAAACATGGAAACTTGCATCACGCCTTACTCTGACCATAAGTTTTATCATATCATATTTATTCGCACGCCATAACTTGAGTTAATGTGAAAAAAGGTCTGTATAATGACACATATCTTACCTTATTCCTACTAATATTCCACATGGGATATAGTGATATACTCACTCCAACTTAAAAATTCTGGCTATATTTCTATTTGAGTATAATGACATTTCGTCCATGAGGTTTGGTTAGTTTTGCGACTTTCGTCCAAAGATTTGTTTTTCCGCATCTGGATCCAAAAGGTTTTAAATTTTGCAATGTTCATCTGGCTCGTTAACTCCATCCATTTTTCTCCGATAAGTCAGGGGTATTTTCGTTTTTTTGTTAGCTTAAAGGGCAATTCGGTCTTTTTCACGTCATGTACAAGCATTTAGCATAACGTACAAGTATTAAAAAAACGGAATTGCCCTTTAACTTAATAAAAAAGACAAAAATACCCCTGACTTACATAAGAAAAATGGATGGAGTTAACGAGCCGGATTGAAACGGCAAGATACCAAACCTTTTGGATCTAGATGCAGAAAAACGAAACTTTTGGACGAAACTCGCAAAACTGGCCAAACTTTAGAGACGGAAATGGCTTTTTATTCTTTCTATTTTATTGTGTCTCAAAGAAATTGTCCACTTTCAAAAAGTTAATAGTTTTACAAATGTACCCATTGACCCTTATGATTAAGTCTTGCAAGTTTTCAAAGTCAGTATCTTAAATTCATTAAGGGTAAAATTGGAATTTGGTATATTCTTCTTGATATCTGTACTCATTCACATCTTAATTCATTAAGGGTAAAATTGGAATTTGGTAAAATTGGAATTTGGTATAGAGTCAAACATATATAATTTTAATTTTCAAAATTGAGATGGATTTTATTTCCAAATTCCAATTGTGTCACAGATCGTATACACTTTGCGTTACTTATCTACCCTACGCTAGAGCTCATATTTTTCACAAATGATAAGTAGCCTCATGTCGGTTGACTTTTGAAAGTGATTCTTTTGACCCTTAAAAGTCAAACAGAGCCTTGTTGGTGCAAAACACTAAGTTTTTCGGGCTCTTTTTTAGATGATCACTTGAGCAAAGGAAGCGTATTGGCTCCATGGCCAGCTAGGCTAACTTCTCCGCCTCCTCGTCTTGCTGACTTTGGCTATTCAACTGATATGTTTGAAAAGGACATGGTAAAAATAATACAGTTTTCTCTCCTGTCATTTTAAAGGTTTTATGTTTATCAATTTACAAATTTTTGCGTAATTTTATAGGAGTTGTGGCGTAAGAGGGTTGAGAACTACTGGGATCTGTTGAGCCCAAAAATATCGGCAAATACTATACGGAATGTGATGGACATGAAGGCGAATTTGGGTTCATTTGGTGCTGCTTTGGGAAACAAAGATGTTTGGGTGATGAACGTTGTCCCCGAAGATGGACCTAACACAATGAAGCTTATTTATGATAGAGGCTTAATCGGTTCAATTCATAACTGGTATGTATAGTTCCTATTCATCATTTCTGTCATATAATATTTACAAGCACGTGCATCAGGCCCGAACTGGTAGAGGTGAGCAGAAAATCGAACCGAAAAAACCGAAATGAAATTTACGGCTCGGTTACGGTTTTGCATTTTATGGAACCGGAAAAACCGATCCGAATAACCTAAAACTCCTTTTTTTAATGTTTGTTATATTATTGATTTAAGAATTATTAATTTTATTCTTGAATGTTAAGTATTTAGAATAAAAACATTAGCATGTTTATTTGTCTTTGAAATGATTTATCCATTTCCTATAAGAAATAACAAAATTATATACTAATAGAAAAGAAAGTGAATGAATAGTGATTTGAATAGTAATTTATTATTTACTTAATGAATAGTTATTTGAATAGTGATTTATTATTTATTTAATTAATAGTTATTTGAATAGTGATTTATTATTTATTTTTTAAATTAAAACAAACAAACTAAAGGAATATTGATCTAGGAAATATAAGAATATGGGGTATGGGGCGGGGGTTGTGACGTGGGTTGGGTACAAACGCCTAAGTCACCACCCCGGGTGGGCTTGGGTTTCGGCGTGGCCCCTTGGGCGGGGGTTTCAGCCCGGACGTTGGGCGGGGCTATCAAGATGACATGGCGGGATCTCATTGGCCAAGACAAGTAGCCGTTTGGGCTAGCCGTTGGCCAACGGCTATGTGTTAAAAAAAAGATCTAGGAAATATTAGAATATGGGGTATGGGGCGGGGCTTGTAGCGTGGGTTGGATACAAACGCCCAAGTCACCTCCCCGGGTGGGCTTGGGATTCGGCGTGGCCCCTTGGGCGGGGGTTTCAGCCCGGGCGTTGGGCGGGGCTATCAAGATGACATGGCGGGATCTCATTGGCCAAGACAAGTAGCCGTTTGGGCTAGCCGTTGGCCAACGGCTATGTGTTTAAAAAAAAGATCTATGAAATATTAGAATATGGGGTATGGGGCGGGGGTTGTGGCGTGGGTTGGGTACAAACGCCCAAGTCACCACCCCGGGTGGGCTTGGGTTTCGGCGTGGCCCCTTGGGCGGGGTTTCAGCCCGGGCGTTCGACGGGGCTATCAAAATGACATGGCAGGATCTCATTGGCCAAGACAAGTAGTCGTTTGGGCTAGCCATTGGCCAACGACTATGTGTTTAAAATTTTTTATCTATTCACTATAAATACTCACACTTCTATTCATTTTTTACCACAACTACTCCACATCTTCTATAATGATCTCTATCTTATTTTTAAAAAAAATTCTCATCCAACCACAATACGAAAAATGAATCCTCATAATCATGGTTTTGACCCGAACAATCCGTGGGCTTTCCAAGAAACACCTAGCCTAGCATCCAATCGTCCAATTGCTCCCTTTTTAATGCACTCCACGATGGCGGATATGGCTGGTTACGCATCGTTTATCTCGAATCGTTTGAAGAAATGATGTCGGTCAGTTTACTTACTGTGTGTATAAAAGGTAATCTAAACTGTGCAATTACTTGCATTGCTACGTTGCTACAGGATTTTATGAGCTCGGTACAAACCGGTACCCAAAATACCGTTAACGAAATCCGCAAAAGTATGTACCGGTACCGAATATACCTGGTACGGTACGGTTCGGTACCGGTTGGTACTGGTACAGCACCGGTATTTGAGGGTAAAAATCGGTGAATACCGGTGCCGAACCGGTACCAAAAATACGTGACGTTTTAGTTCGAGCTACTTTTTGTTATTTGACATGTTTTGCCATTCTTATAGAACGATTTGGTTTAGCGCGCCGCAACGCGCGCGCATTGTAAACAACTAGTTTAACATAAAAATTTAATGATTTTAAACGTATTATACATTTAATTGATTTTCAAAGTTTTATAAAAGAAAATTTAACATAAAAATTAAAATAGATTAAAAGGTTAGGCTTATATGAACAATATTAACTAAAAAGGTTTAATATAATAACTTAAATGTAAACATGTAAGAAAGATTCTTAAACCTTAGATTATACTTTTTATTTTTGAATCTTAAGTAAATTATTCCAAAACCGAACCGAATTGTTGCTAAAACCGTAAACACCGAAACCGAACGGTTTAAAAAAAAAACCAAAAACCGTGCGTGCCCCTACGAACTGGGCCCATGACGACAAAATAACTAGAGTTCGACCCACACTAAAATGACCCTTTTCAACTTGAACCTGGTTTGTCTTTTACTCAACCCGCTCACGGCATGCATTTTTCATGTGCGAAGCATACTCGACATACCCACGATCTTCTCCACGCTAGCAACGTGTTCTCTGAAATAATCGAAAAGAAAGGTTGCAGTGGTGAAGATTTGTTGATCGAGATCGACCGTATTCTGAGGCCCACGGGCTTCCTAATCGTTCGGGACAAAAAGCCTGCTACCGATTTCGTGAAGAAATATTTACCCGCGATACATTGGGAAACGGTTGCGGTGGCGGCTTCCCCGTCAGAATCAGATGGAGATGATGTTGTGCTCATAGTCCAAAAGAAACTATGGCTTACAAGTGAAAACTTAAGGGAAACGGATTAAGTTTGAACTGAAAAGACCACTTCTGTTTTGTAGCATCAACTTGTGACGATAGTTTCTACTCAAGCTTTAGTTGATTTATTTGTTATGATATACATTTGCGTCTACAAACTCTTTATTTTCTATACTTTGTTTGTAGTTATTTTGATTGGTTTTAATTTAAATAATTAATCCAAATATGCATGCGATTTGATAAGGGTATTCATATATGTATTATGGCACAGGATAGTGTATGTCGGGGGGCGCCCGCTCCCCGAACTTTTCGATGCGTAGTGTTATAAATAGTACTTTCATATAGGTATATACGTTGCCGCCCCCGGTTTCGGGAAAATTGTGGGGGGGGGGGGGGGGGGGTGGCTTCGCCAATGTATGTATATGTGATTAACGACAAACAAGAATATAATGAAGTTTCTATGTTGCCATTCATATTGATGTAGGAAAATGATATTCTTATGATACTTGCACAATGTTTATTTCAATTTTTGTGTAGCATTGATATTTTGTATCAGTTTTTTACAATAAATAATTTGGATTTCTAAATTAATATGTAACAGTTGAATTACTATATATATGTAAAGTTAAAAGTAAATAATTTTATTATAGCCTTATGTTTACAAAATTGGGATACAAGTAATATAAATTAAGTTATTGTGACAATTAATTAAATACAAAATTAATATTGAAAAGTTTGGGCTATCCGGTGTGGATTTACGTCCCATGCCATGTCACTTTGTTAACGCCCTAAACAAGGCTTTGCCATCCCCTTAACAGGCTTCAACCATTCCAAAGGTGGGGGCTACCTGAAAGCAACAAATCACATTTCTTTTTGTATATTGGATTTTAATATTCTTGACTTTCACCCGTTGGCCGACATTAATCCCAGCTCAAGAAATTCCATTGGACAATCCCAACTTGCAAACTATTTTCCTCCACCGAACCTTTTCTAACTGGGTCTCAGTTTTTTGCTTTTTCCTGACGTGAAAACTTAAGTGGCATTCCTCAACCTCCACCACCCACCACCGTCTATCACCTCCGACCACCCACCACCGTCTATCACCTCCGACCACCCACTCTCCACCAGTCACCTGTTTCAAGCTGATTAGTCTTAACCCTCTGTCGTCGCTCCACAACTCCAATCTTGAAAACCCTAGTTCAAACAACCACCATTCACTACCTACCTGTAAGTCCCTTTAACCACCGATCTAAGTCGTTCATCTTCTCCACTACCCTTATCCTGTCACTGGAACGACCACCCATTCACCTCCATCCTCTCCGTAATTTGACAAGATTGTGGTAGAGACTTTACCGGAAAAAATGTGAGAGGTGACGACGTGGAAATTTTAAACTTTTTAGCGGCGAAGAAGGTCACAAGAGGTCGGAGATGACTAGTGGTAGTCTCGTTTGGTGGTTTCAGGGGTAAAGAGGGAAGTTGCAGGTCACATGAGTTGCCGGAACAAGTTGCGGGTCATCGGAACAAGTTGTAAGTCGTTGCTTATGTCTCTTGTGATGGTGGCCAAATGGTGGTGGTCGGCAGTGGATGGTGGTGCAAACCGTGGTTGTGATAGTGATGGTGCCACATAAGCTTCCATGTCAGCAAATAACTAGTTAGTTATGCCACATAAGCGGTCACGTTAGTAAAAAACTAACTGGACTAGACCCTAGTTAGAAATGGCTCGGTGGAGAAAATAGTTTGCAAGTTGGGACTGTCATGGGGAATTATTGGGTTGAGATTATTGTCGGACAACAAATGAAAGTTAAGATTATTAGAATCCAATATCCTAGAAAATAAAACGAGTTAATAGCCAAAATGGTCCCTGAGGTTTGCTCACTTTTGCCACTTTAGTCCAAAACCCAAATTTGTTACATCTGGGTCCCCGAGGTTTGCATTTTGTTGCCATTTTGGTCAAAAAATGAAATCTGGTCAGATTTCTCAAAAAAAAACCTCAAGTTTTGTCCTTTTGCACAGGGGTAAAATGGTCATTTTGCACACCACCCCCACTACCCACCCCCACCCCCACCCCTTTTCTTCTTTTTCCCCTTCTGCCTTCACATTAAACCTAGCACCGATTCACTCCATTCTCTCTCTCTCTGCTCACCGATCACCGGTCACCGGTCACCGGAGCCGGCGGCGCCGATACACCCACACACCCCACCCCGCCTGCATCCTCTCTAAAATACACACACCTGGCCGCACCCCCATCTCGATCTCTCTCGTTTTAATAGGTGTTGTGGTTGTTGTTAATGATATTGATGATAGTGATGGCGGCGTTGGAGGTGTTTGGGTTACGAAGATGATGATTACAGTAGTGGAGGTGTTTGGTTGGGTGCAGTAGCGGTGGCCGCGGCGGTGGAGGTGTTTGGTTGGGTGCGGTAGCGGCGGCGGTAGTGGAGGTGTTTCCATCACCATCTCTGATCGTAAACATCAGTTTCTCCACCTTGAAACCCCAATGCCGCCACCATTCATCATCATCTTCGCCGTAAACATCAGTTTGTTCAGGTGTTTGGTTGGGTGCGGTTGTGGCTGCAAAAATTGAACCACGTCTCCTTGTGCGATCCTTCAGGTGGTTACTTTGGTTTGATTTGTTTAGAGATTACTTCAGGTGGTTTGATTTGTTTAGAGATTACTTCAGGTGGTTTGATTTGTTTGTGAATTTGTGTTGCTTTGATTGAGCTATTTTTTATTTGATTTTGACCTAGATAGATGTCTGTATGAAGAAGAAGAAGAAATGGGCAGGGGAAATGGGGAATGAGACAGAGAGGCTGTGATGATTTCACCTAATCCTTGTAACAAACAGGATGATCAAAATTGGGTCAACATTTGAGATTTTCCGCAGTTTGGCGTGGCAGAATCGGAGGAGGGCAAGTGCGCTTGCAACCTCTGTTTGCAGCCATGGCGGTTATTCCTCCTTGTTCCCAATGTAAAACAGATCTGAGCCTCGTTTCTTTTTACAAACCGGCGTGGCGGTGGTGGCGGTGGTGGCGGTGGTGGCGATGGTGGCGGTGGTGGCGGCAGAGAGGAGTAGAGGGAGAGAGAGAGGTGGTGGTAGGTTTATTATTTTTAATTAATAATTAGTTATAATAAAATGAAAATGACCATTTTACCCCTGTGCAAAAGGACAAAACTTGAGGTTTTTTTTTAGAAATCTGACCAGATTTCATTTTTGGACCAAAATGGCAACAAAATGCAAACATCGGGGACCCAGATGTAACAAATTTGGGTTTTGGACTAAAGTGGCAAAAGTGAGCAAACCTCAGGGACCATTTTGGCTATTAACTCAAATAAAACACATAAAAAATTATGTGTTATCTATGTCTGTGATCTTATATTTTTAATAATTAATTAAGGGCAAATACTATATAAAACGAACTTATTTTCTGTTTTGTCTCACAAAAGTCTTTCCACAAAAACATTGGCTTGAAATTCGTTAGTCGGGGCTTTCCCTGTTTCCCGTTATTAAATCTAGGATTACTATCATATTTACCCTTACAAACTTGAAAAATTTTATATATACCCAACAAAACGAAAAAATATCATATATGCCCTTACAAAATAGGTAAAATATCAAATATACCTAATTTATTAAAAACAATCTAATAAAGAATCATTTTACACTTATTTTTTTAACTTCTAAGTTTTCATATATGCTTATCTTTTAGCTTCATATTTTTATATCACACATTTTAAGCTTAAATTTATTTTTACCCAGTTTTTGTTTTTATTTTTTATTTTTTTTCATAAACAATAGTATTCTCCATATATATAATATTTAAGCTAAATAAATTAAGTTAGAAAAGAGTAAATATAATATCTATATCTATCTATATCTATATCTATACTACTATATTAAAGAAACTGGGTTTCTACCCTTTTGGTAATTTTACACACGTATAAATTTTATAGCATTACGTACAAGAGAGTACAAGTTGTTTTAGAGGGGGTAAACTTGCCCATTATTCAAAAATTTAAGACACTTTAGGGGTATTTTAGGTATTTTGGCACATATGTAACTATAATATTAAGGTATGAAAAGCCAACCGACGTACATTTATTCAATTGAATGTTCAGTAATTGTGAAACCCTTTATCATCCAAACGCACAAAAGATCTTCATCATCATCTTCTACTTTCAAATTCCCAAATCTTCCATCTAGGGTTCCGATTGAGACTTCCAGAGGTATGTTTTTGGATTTGATTATGTTCAATAATGATGATAATCGAATGAGACTAATCTATACCTGTGTTTTGAAGCTGTAATTGGTGTTTAAAGGGACGGATTGAAGCTGAAGGTGTTGTCATCAAGAAGCTGACCACGGTGCTGTAATCGATGCGTCCTCTGAGTTTCCCCACCTGTCAACACATCCCACCTTTTAAGAAGCCGGCCATGGAAATCAGCGGCAAACGTTTGCACCCGCATCTCCATCTTATTAGGTTTGAAGCTTATTCCTCTTTCTCCCTTTAATTTGGGTTTAATTTTAACTTCTTTTTATTTTGATCTCATTGATCTCAACTACTTTTTTCTACTGATTAGTAAATGATATGATGATGACAACGGAGATCACATATCGTCCTCAGCCTGGTGCTGATAAAGTTTCCAAGGATTCAAGTGTAATGCTTATTTTGTTTAATAAGTTTGTTGCTTACGAATTATTTTACTTTATATAATCAGTTATTGGTGTTATAATAAACAGATAGTTGCAGTTGTTACCATGGGGTTCACCAAAGATGCTAAAGCTCATATTGACGTTCAAGGGTTTATCATAAAAATCGACTCATTAAGGTTTGAATGCTTTTACAAACAAAATTTTCAACAACAAATATAAAAAAGTATCTTACAATGCTTCTTATTTTACAGCCATTTTTGGAGACTCTGGAATAGTACAGGAAGTGACGGTCGTGGAGTAATAGGTCAGTTAATTTGGAGACTTTATGTGAATACATGTTACCACAAAATGATTTTTTTAAATTTTTTTGTTTTCTTGTTGTGGATTAGGTGTGTTGGAGGCTAATTTTGTAGAACCAGCTCATGATAAACAAGGATTCGAGCACACCATTGTTCTTTCAAGACTTGAAACATGTCTTATTCAGATGCAGAACACATATTGGTATGCTCTATATGATGATTACTCACATTTGTAAGGCCTGTGAAGTGGATAATTTGAACCGTGTATTATGAATTGCTGATTTGGGTTATGTTTATCACTACCAGGTCAAACGGGCAGAACAAAAAAGATAAGATTAAACAGGAAATTGGTTAATTGGATTGAGTGTCTTACCCAACATGTACTTTTAGCACATAAAACCTCTTAAATCAGTCTATTACAAAGTTTAGGTTATTAGTGAATAGTTTAAAATATTCAAGATGCATCCAGAAAGAGTTCATTTTCATAAATTTTCAACAACGAGAAATCCCGCGTTTTCAACAAAAGAATGTCATGGATTGGTATCGAAGAAAATGATATCCGTAGCTCCCAAATGCAGCAATTCCTCAAGCTCTGATGGCGCCACCGAGGAGTCATCTAATAAAACCAAGGCATGTTACACTCTTCTTCTATTAAAGCAATAGAGTGAGCGAATAGGAAATAAAAAAAAAGATCTTTCATAAGGTTGTGATGTGGTTTACAAGCTGAACCAGATTTCATATCCAAGATTAAGTGCTATAGCCTGAAGTATGAGTACTGAAGTAGATGAGCACAAGTATATGCTATGTTTGTAACGCCCCAAAAATATGTAATCTAATTATTGTCTTTAAAATAGTTCATGAAATGAAGGTTTGGGCTAAAATAAATAAACGTTAGGACCCGAGGGACTAAACTTGAAAAATTAAAAGAAAGGTTAGTTAAATTAAAACAACACACACACTAGACACTTCTAGTGTGTGCGTGAAGGTGTCCAGGAGAAGAGACAAGAACACCCAAAAACCCTAGTTCACTAATTCCATCAATTTGAAGGCGATTTCAAGCCCAAACGATCGTAGGAACTCGAATTCGTGATCACCAAGGTGTGACTAACGAAGTGGTAAGTCGAATTTCTTGAAATCATGAACTTTAGGAAATGGGTTTCTACCCAATCATGAGTAATGTTGTGATATATGCGTATAGAAGTTAAGATTATGAACTAGGACTCGATTAGTGTTCGGTTTTTTTGGTGATTTAGCTTGTTGTGATAGATGGAACATAGATGAATGATGTAGGATGAGGAAATCTCATGAACTTGCTTGATTTTGTGATGAACTTGTAGATTAGTATGTAAATATATTAGCAATTTAATGTCCTACAAATATGAAACCCGCCAAGTGTTCGATAAAATGCTCAAAAGAACAAATGGGTGAAACTTGGTAAAATATGATCAAATTGATGTATGATAAAAAGTATGTAAAAGATGGAATGATATTTAGTCGGGCTAAACGAATGAATATGTTGATGTAGGCATAAAAGAAGAAGGTTCGAGCGCTAGGAGATCGGACAGCTCACAAGATCAAGGTATGTTGTTCTATGCATACAAGCTTTACTTTCTAATTGTTATTGTTATGTTAGAATCGTAATTATGATAGTTCGTAGGTGATGTGTAGTCGATAACGTAACCCGGCATAAACGGGTCGCAAGGGATGATGATTCATGAAGGAAGTTATGTCATGGTCGGTTGGTCTTGAACTAACCGTATATTGGAAAGTTACGTGAGAATGAAGTAAAATAGCTAAATCCGTCACGAATGGATTTGGGATGATGTTTATGTTGTATTATGTCTAATCCGAAACTAACGGATTATCGAATGTTATGCATTATCTCATTTGGAGATAGTAAGTAAGTACCCGTTCAATGGGTAAATGAAAGTCAGATGGTGATATGGTTATGTGATGATGCGAATGGATGTTAGTTTTTGATTTTAAATCAAAGTTGCAAGAACTGACTAGTTAATTTGGATTGCGTTGTAGGTAAATCTGCTATATAGGTGGCGTGGCGAGCTTGGGGGCGAACACAAACATGTACACTTGACTATGCGCTTCTGAAGTATTCGTCCCTTTTGAAACAATATTTTTGTTAAACTCATACTTCTTGAAAGTATGTCTTTTGTTATGTAAATTATGGTTTTAGAAACTTAGTCGTTTGTAATTAGGTATTTTAAACTTGCGTCTTGACAGGGTAGTTCGGATTAACACCTGTAACTAGACTAGGGGAGGTGTTGATCTCGAACTAGCTACAAGGGCATTTTGGTCAAATGTTAACTTTTATGTTGAAAGTTTCAAATGTTTGAAGTTTTCCATGTGTACCGGTCGTTTTATTAATAAGGGCGTAACAAGTTGGTATCAGAGCCAAGGTTTGAGAGAATCAAGCACGAGTTGAAGTGCTTGGGCTCAAACTGATAGCTCGCGCAATGGGTGTGTTCGCTCCAAGGTCGCAAACAAGGTAAAAGTTTAAGATGCTTTAAATTTTATAACGGGTCAAAATAATAATATGCGTCGTAGTGGGTTACGAGTGTATAGAATCCCATGAATTGAATCTTGTGTAATGGAAAATAACTATGGTATGGCATTGGCAAGAATTGGTATGCAAACGGATAAGTTTGGTTGTTAAACCATGAATGGGTCAAAAGTTTATAAGTGAGAAAATGGCCGAAAGCTTAAAAATTTCGGAAATAGTTAATCCGGGTGCCGGATTTTAACTCTATGTGATGAAGGATGGAATTACGATCGCGTAGGAAGAAACGGATAGTAAATCGGATGAAAATTGAGTAAGTTATGATCGTTTAGGTGAAAAATGGGAATTGTGAGAAAATGCAGCAACCAGCACCGGCTCTTCTGTCAAAAATGATGCCTCGCGTCGCGCGACAGGCCTTAGCGTCACGCGAACCCCCTCGCGTCACGCGAAGGGTATTTCATGGAGGCGTCGCGTCGCGCGACCCCCCTTAAAACGTGCAAATTGTTTTTTTTTATGTTTTGACCAAGGAACTTGTTTAAGAAGGTTATAAATCATGTAAATAGAGTCATGAAGGTTATTACGACATTATGGAATAACCTATAACGAACCGCAAGGGTAGGTGATGTTAAATTTGTTAAAAACCATCGAAAATTTTATTGTGTAGATGGCGGATTACGTGGATACGAATGATGACGAGGTGGCACGGGAAGATGCATTAAATGAAAGGATGGCGCAAATGATGGATAATACTTTTGAAGCCAAACTTCCGCAAATAGTTCAAGAGGTGGAGAGTCGCGTGTTGGAAACGATTGATGCGATAATGACATGCAAAATGGATGAAATAAAGGAGATGATTGGAGAGTCTAAAAGCAAGAGTAAGATACGAAGATGCACGTATAAGGATTTTATGGCGTGTAGTCCTTCTCCGTATGATGGAAAGATAGATCCAATTGTATGCCAAAGGTGGATTTCTAATATAGAAGCTGTGTTTATCCGAAGTCGGTGTGATAAGGAAGATCAAGTAATGTTTGCTATGGGTCAACTGCAATCGCAAGCTAAAGATTGGTGGGATGCTCATTGTAAAGAGATAGGTGAAGATAAACTTCAAGCGATGACGTGGCAGGAATTTAAAGAGCCTTTCCTAAAATATCATTGCCCCCAATCCGCCATCGACAGGATTCAAGAGGAATTCTTGCGCCTCCGACAGCAGGATGAAACAATCAATGAGATAACAAATATTTTCTTGGATAAGCTGAAGTTTTGCAAGGAGTTCGTGAATTCAGAAAGAATGAAAATCATCCGATACCATGATATGTTGAAAGCGGAGTTTAGGGAGTTTATTACGCCCTCGAAGTGTGAAACTCTTGACGAACTCATAAACTGGGCGTGAGACAGGGAGATTGAACTCAAGAGACAGGTGGAGCGAGGTGAAAAGAGACCGCCATAGAAGATGTCTAACCCAATTCCTTTCAAGAAAGGCAAGTTTCAAGATCAAGGCAATAAAGAGAAAACAAAGAGTGGAATTCCCCGTTGCAAGAACTGTGGAAAGCTTCACACTGGGGAGTGTCTGTTGGGCAAGAAGGGATGCTATAACTGTGGGGAAGAGGGACATCCGCATTACAGGTGCCCTAAGAATACGAAGACATGTTTTAACTGTTTCCAGAAGGGTCATATCAAGGCGGAGTGTCCCAAGCTCCAACCGGGAATGAAAAAGGAAGGCAAGAAGGAAGAGAACCCTAAGGCAAGAGCAAGATTGTTTCAAATTACGTCTGAAGAGGCTAAGGCTCATCCGAATGTTGTTTCAGGTATTTTCTTGCTAAATTCCTTGCCGATGTATGTGTTGTTCGATACCGGGGCTACTATGTCTTTTGTTTCGAGTGATGTAATTAATCACCCCTCATTTAAGATTGAAAGAATGCAAATACCATTAGAGGTAGAGATAGCCGATAGCAAGAATTATTTGTTGCACGAGGTGTGTAGAAACTGTAAGCTCACAATAGAGGATGAGGAGTTTGATATTGATCTCGTACCTATGGTCTTAGGAGAATTCAAGGTAGTAGTAGGTATGGACTGGATGGCCCGACACCATGCGGAGATTAAATGCGAGAGCAAGACAATACGCGTGCAATCTCCGAGTGGGAGATGGTTAAGTATTCAAGGAGAGAGAAATGTAAAAGCAAAGTTATGCAATATTGTCCAAGCCGTCAAGTACGTGCGTAATGGAAGTAGGGCATTCTTAGCCTATGTAGTAGATGTTCATCAAAGCCTTCCCAAGTTTGAAGACGTTGCGGTAGTGAATGAATATCCGGATGTGTTTTCGGAGGACTTGCCGGGGCTTCCACCCGAACGCGAAATAGAATTTCGTATTGAATTAAATCCGGGTGCGCAACCGGTGGCTAAATCCCCATATAGACTGGCTCCCACCAAAATGAGGGAACTAATGACACAATTGCAAGACTTACTTGATAAGGGCTTTATACGTCCAAGTGTATCACCTTGGGGAGCACCCGTTCTTTTCGTAAAGAAGAAAGATGGGTCGATGCGTATGTGCATCGACTACCGGGAGCTGAATAAATTGACCGTGAAGAACCGTTATCCCTTACCCAGAATTGATGATCTTTTTGATCAGTTGCAAGGTGCGAGTTGGTTTTCAAAGATAGATTTACGTTCGGGCTATCATCAAGTAAGGGTGCGAGAGGAGGATGTTGCAAAAACTGCATTTAGAACTAGGTATGGACATTATGAATTCTTGGTCATGTCATTTGGGTTGATGAACGCGCCAGCCGCGTTTATGGATCTTATGAACCGAGTATGTCGACCTATGTTAGACAAATCTGTAATTGTGTTCATAGATGACATTTTAGTTTACTCCCGGAATGAGGCCGATCATGCGAGACACCTACGGGAGGTACTTGAAACCCTCCGTAGAGAAAAACTTTATGCAAAGTTCTCAAAGTGTGCCTTTTGGCTCAGGGAGGTGCAGTTCCTAGGTCACGTAATAAATTCAGAAGGTGTCTTAGTAGATCCAGCAAAGATTGAGGCCGTATTAAAGTGGGTTCCTCCGAAAAACCCAACCGAAGTAAGGAGTTTTCTAGGCCTTGCCGGATATTATAGAAGGTTTATTCAAGATTTCTCAAAGATTGCGTTACCAATGACTAAACTGACGAGGAAGGAAGGAAAGTTCGTGTGGGATAAAGAACAAGAAGAAGCTTTTCAAGTGTTAAAAGAGAAATTATCGAGTTCCCCGGTGTTAACGTTACCCGATGGAACGGAAGATTTGGTTGTCTATTCAGACGCGTCGCGTCAAGGCTTGGGGTGTGTTTTAATGCAAAAGGGAAAGGTTATCGCATATGCTTCAAGACAACTCAGACCACATGAAGTAAACTACTCGACCCATGACCTAGAATTGGCAGCGGTGGTTTTCGCCTTAAAAGTTTGGAGGCATTACTTGTATGGGGTAAAATGCACGATCTACTCGGATCATAAGAGCCTCAAATATTTCTTCGAACAGAAATATTTGAATATGAGACAACGAAGATGGTTGGAACTGATTAAAGATTATGACTGTGATATTTTATATCACCCGGGGAAAGCAAACGTCGTAGCAGATGCGTTGAGTCGAAAAGAATATCCACACCCGATTCATGTAAAATCTATGAAGATGACAGTTACGCCTCACCTCCTTGAAATGATAAGAGATACTCAAATAAAAGCCCTAAAGGCAGGGGATCCAAAGAAAGAAAGAACGAAGGGAATAGCAGAAAAAATTGAAGAAAACTCGAACGGGCTTAAAACGAGATTTGGTCGGATCTGGATACCAAGGTTTTGCGAGGTTAAAACAGTGCTACTTGAAGAAGCTCATAAGTCACGGTATTCCATTCACCCTGGGGCTACAAAAATGTACTGTGACTTGAAGACAAACTATTGGTGGCCCGGTATGAAACGCGATATCGCTAAGTATGTCGCGAAATGTCTGACGTGTTCTCAAGTGAAGGCGGAACATCAGAAACCCTATGGAGAGTTACAACCCTTGGAAATTCCAGTATGGAAGTGGGAGGAGATAACAATGGATTTGGTGACTAAGCTACCTAGAACGAAAAAGGGGCATGATACGATATGGGTAATTGTGGACCGGCTCACGAAGAGTGCACACTTTTTACCAATTCGAGAGGTCTACTCCTCAGAAAAGATAGCAGAAGTGTATGTGAATGAAATAACATCTCGACACGGGGTGCCTGTGTCAATAGTTTCAGATCGGGATACGAGATTTACCTCTCGTTATTGGCTGAAGTTTCATGAAAGTATGGGCACGAAACTGCACATAAGCACCGCCTACCACCCGCAGACTGACGGTCAATCGGAAAGAACGATTCAGACGCTTATTGATATGTTAAGAGCATGCGTGATAGACTGTCGTCGGGTCTATGCAAAAACCTAAAATTACCTATAGACAGGGTAAGTCAGGTATCGAATCCAGAGGAGCATGTGGTCAGTGTAATACTGTTTAACTAATCTAAACTTACTTTATGAAATTTGCTAGTTTATCTATTTTTGTAATTTTTATGAATAAGTGTTGTGAAAATGAGAAAACAATGATAGTAACGTGACCACTACGGGATTCAGATTCTGTAAACCACTAATAATCTAATTATTGTTTATTTGGATGCCACTGATTAAATGGTAAATCTGTCACATAAACCAATTATTTATACAAGATCCTAGCATAATACCAATTGATCAAATAGATATTAACCGCAAGCATAAATAATTATTCAATCAGCAAAAGCACAATTAGATTTAACATAAATACGTCTCCGGTTATTACCAGGATTTGTCTGTCACACAAATTGTATATATATATAAATATAAATGCAAACAATCCAATTCTCAAACAAACAATAACTAAATTAAAAGTGAAATACAAGAATCATCACCCGGAGTGTTCACTGGAAGGTTAACCGATCATGGCACTCTTCAATCTTGAGAGAAACTTCATAGAAATCATTCTATGATTCGGATTCGGATCGTTTAGGACTCGAACCGAAAGCTTCTAAACTTCCCGAGAGCTCCGAGAGACTTGACCGGCACTTCGGTTGCTCAAACTCGCCTTAGAACAGGCTTGGAACTGATATTTCGTATGAGAAATGGTGTGTTTTTCCGAGTAGAAGTGCAGCCCTTTTATAGGTGAAATTTTTGGTTCTGGTGACTAGCTTACGGACCTCAACGTTGATAAGGTTGAGGTCCGTAAGCCCACTTATTACGACAACAGCCAACTGCTCCATTTACCGACGAAAAAGTCGTTGCCGACACTACCTTACGGACCTCAACGTTGCTGAGGTTGAGGTCCGTAAGCTTCTTTACGGACCTCAACGTTTCTAAGGTTGAGGTCCGTAAGCTTGATGTCAGAATTCTTCCAAAATTGTTTTCTTCATAACTTCTTCGTTTTAGCTCCGTTTTACGCACCGTTTTCGCCCACGTTCTCGTAATTTCATCCCCTATCATGTCATCATCTTAATTCTTCAATTCCAATAATTGATTTTATTTATGCACCGTATTCCTTCCATTTTAAGCTCCATTTGTACCTGAAACACAAACAACTGTAGTTATCTAATTCTAGACAATTACACAATTAAATGTAGGATTTTAATATCGTTTATACCACTTAAGGGTTGTCCTACGGACTACCCGTCACATCCCCACACTTAACCGTTGCTTGCCCCAAGCAACTCAATCAAAACTATTTCATAACCAAAGCGATCGATCATGTAAACCAAGCTAAACGATTAATCCTTCTACTAACTTTCAATCATTCCACAAGACACACCCCTCACAAAAGCTCTCGGTGACAAGAAATATTAGCACATTATGCTAAAACACTCAATGCGTGTGTGTGTGTGTGTGCGACAATAAGCTTGAATAAAAATCAAGTCTCCTCCATTATCTAGCATACTTATGAATCAAAGGGACTTACGAGTTGTAACAGGGCTATGTGTAAAGGTAGGAAAAATAGTGGGATATATATATGTAAGTAGCTAATTGATTTAACCCGGTTTTTATTTCTACTATAAAACAACAAAAAACATCAACTATATACAAAACATCATAAGCTTCTCAACTTCTATTACAACTAATTGCTTCTTTTTGTATTTTTCTCATGTTTTTCTTCTTTTTCTCTTTTTTTTTTTTTTTTTTTTTTGATAACACTTCAAATTTCAACAATATATACAACAATGTTAACATTACATACTAAATTTCCTAAACCAGGTTGAATCAACAGGGTAACGTTTTGAAGGAAGTAGGTTTGGGTCACAACCGAATGGTATAAGGTTCAAACATGGCTTTCTAAAGACCAAACCCCCGCCCCTCACAATACCAAGCTCATATATGTAAAGAATGAGGTCCAACCCACCAATCCCACACTTTCACACATCCAGACGAGGCTACCTAAAAGTTCCTTATTATTTTCAAAAGCATGCTAACTCTAGGATTTAACAAGAATTCGTACACAAGTTCTATTAACACAATACACACACCGCCACTCAACACAAAAGAATATCTATAATAATCATATGTGGCTCAAATTCTCACCAAGAAAAGATTAGGAATGGGTGTCGATGTGTCAAGTGGAACAATATCAAGCTTTCAAATTTTTAACAATTTTCGCTTTGATTTAAAAAATTTTTTTAAATTTCTCCAAAAATTTCCCACATCCCCACACTTGAGATACATTGTCCCAATGTATGATTTTGAGGGAAAGATCGCTTTTTTTTTTTTTAAACATTGTTTTTCAAAAACACCACCTACTAACACATCCCAAAAACAAACACATCATAACACCACCCAACCGCCCAACCATAAACTTTAATATGAATATATCTAACGGTGCACAAAATAAGAACAAGACACGACCTGATTAGTAAATTAGCAATGTTGGTAGTGATACAGCTGCAGTAGTCGGACAGGAACATAAACATCTCTTGGATTCGCTGATATCTCTACGGGAATGTTATAGTGTACATAACTTCCAACTCTAATGGAGCGTTCGGCATCAAGCCTAATGGCACCCATCCTCATTAATTGATTGTACTCGCCAAACATCCCCACACTTGAATCGTTGCATCCGTGAGAATTGAAACGTAGTAACCTGTCAAAATACAAACACACAAAGCAAAACAAAGCAAAACAAAACAAACCAAACACACAAAACATGAATACAATACCTCCTCGGGCTGCCTCCCGAGAGCGCTAAGTTTAAAGGTCTTCAGCCAGACCATACCTGGTTAAGCTCATGGTGGTTCAAATGGCATCTCTCGTGCAACGAACACTTGTGCTGGTGAATGGTTAATATCCCACTGCCATCCATCACTCCATATGGCATCCAAATGATCCATGTTATCGAAATCTATCGACTGTGCGAATTCACCCATATTTACCTCAAGTGGTCTCTTCTTGGATTTGGTTGCTTCCTTTGATGGCTTCTTTGCTAGCTTGGCTAATTGCTTTTTAATTCTCAATTTGAGCCACCAAGGTGACTTAGCCTCTTTATCCTTCACGATCTTGTTATCTTTAGACATGTCAATCATAGCAACACTCTCTTTCGGGCCATCATCACATACTCGAAAATAACTCTTGTTAGTAACACAATCCCATGAACAAGTATTTATAAATGCATAATCAAAAGAATGTGAAAGGAAATCAACAGAAAGTTTTCGGCTCCCGTATGTCATATCAACTGTACCTTTCCAGTAACAAATCTGAGCATCTGCAGTGGCCAAGAATGGTCTGCCAAGTATCACCCTCAGTTGTTCCTTCTCTGTATATGGATCCAAGACAACAAAATCTTCAGGATAATAAAAGTCACCTACCTTTACAGTCAATCCCTTCAAAATCCCTCGGGGCCTTCCTCGTGAGTTTTCAGCTAAAACCATAGGATCATTAACCTGTTGCAATGGGCCCAAATCATACCTGTCATAAATATACCCGGGAAGAACACTCATACTAACTCTAAAATTCAATGAAGCGTTATCTGTCTTGAAATCCCCAAGTTGAATTGGGATGAGCGGTTCCCCTGGATCTCTATCTGTCTCTGATCCAGCATCCTCAACCAGGCTAACTGTAGCTTTTCTTTCTGCAAAATTGTCAAACTGATTAGTTAGTTGTTCAATTCGCTGGTTAAGTGATTCATTAATATCTTGTTGTTCCTTGAGAGACTGGGTGAGTTCTTCTACATGATTGAGGAGGGTTTTGAATAACTCTAAAATCTTATCTTCCTCAATTGTGTTTCGATTCTGCTCGTTACCGCCTTCATCGAATTGATTGTAATTTTTATATCCTCCATGATCCGGGTGGTAAGAATGTGGACAATCTTGAGCCCAATGATTGTGACTCCCGCAACATGAGCATGGTTCAACATCATAATCCCATTCCATAATTGCTGCACAAGTAACAAACTACAAGTAGTACTGAAAATAAATAAATAAAACAATATATATATTTTTGTGGTTTTGTAAATTTTTAAAAGAAAAATAAAAATAAAAATCAATTAAACAATATAACACTAAGCGCACTAGCTCCCCGGCAACGGCGCCATTTTGATAGACTGTCGTCGGGTCTATGCAAAAACCTAAAATTACCTATAGACAGGGTAAGTCAGGTAT
Organism: Helianthus tuberosus; assembly: GCA_030545235.1. Taxonomy (NCBI): domain Eukaryota; kingdom Viridiplantae; phylum Streptophyta; class Magnoliopsida; order Asterales; family Asteraceae; genus Helianthus; species Helianthus tuberosus. The sequence goes on along the minus strand of CM060427.1, from coordinate 129,990,944 downwards.
CGAATCCAGAGGAGCATGTGGTCAGTGTAATACTGTTTAACTAATCTAAACTTACTTTATGAAATTTGCTAGTTTATCTATTTTTGTAATTTTTATGAATAAGTGTTGTGAAAATGAGAAAACAATGATAGTAACGTGACCACTACGGGATTCAGATTCTGTAAACCACTAATAATCTAATTATTGTTTATTTGGATGCCACTGATTAAATGGTAAATCTGTCACATAAACCAATTATTTATACAAGATCCTAGCATAATACCAATTGATCAAATAGATATTAACCGCAAGCATAAATAATTATTCAATCAGCAAAAGCACAATTAGATTTAACATAAATACGTCTCCGGTTATTACCAGGATTTGTCTGTCACACAAATTGTATATATATATAAATATAAATGCAAACAATCCAATTCTCAAACAAACAATAACTAAATTAAAAGTGAAATACAAGAATCATCACCCGGAGTGTTCACTGGAAGGTTAACCGATCATGGCACTCTTCAATCTTGAGAGAAACTTCATAGAAATCATTCTATGATTCGGATTCGGATCGTTTAGGACTCGAACCGAAAGCTTCTAAACTTCCCGAGAGCTCCGAGAGACTTGACCGGCACTTCGGTTGCTCAAACTCGCCTTAGAACAGGCTTGGAACTGATATTTCGTATGAGAAATGGTGTGTTTTTCCGAGTAGAAGTGCAGCCCTTTTATAGGTGAAATTTTTGGTTCTGGTGACTAGCTTACGGACCTCAACGTTGATAAGGTTGAGGTCCGTAAGCCCACTTATTACGACAACAGCCAACTGCTCCATTTACCGACGAAAAAGTCGTTGCCGACACTACCTTACGGACCTCAACATTGCTGAGGTTGAGGTCCGTAAGCTTCTTTACGGACCTCAACGTTTCTAAGGTTGAGGTCCGTAAGCTTGATGTCAGAATTCTTCCAAAATTGTTTTCTTCATAACTTCTTCGTTTTAGCTCCGTTTTACGCACCGTTTTCGCCCACGTTCTCGTAATTTCATCCCCTATCATGTCATCATCTTAATTCTTCAATTCCAATAATTGATTTTATTTATGCACCGTATTCCTTCCATTTTAAGCTCCATTTGTACCTGAAACACAAACAACTGTAGTTATCTAATTCTAGACAATTACACAATTAAATGTAGGATTTTAATATCGTTTATACCACTTAAGGGTTATCCTACGGACTACCCGTCAATGCGCGTTAGATTTTGGGGGAAATTGGGATGACCATTTACCACTAGTGGAATTTTCTTACAATAATAGTTATCATAGTGGTCTCAAAATGGCACCTTATGAACTGTTATATGGAAGAAAGTGTAGGACTCCCGTATGTTGGGGGGAAGTAGGACAAAGAGAGCTCGCGCCTAACGAATTGATAGCAATGACCAACGACAAGATTGATCTAATTAGAGCTCGATTATAGGCGGCTCAGGATAGGCAAAAGGCATATGCGGATAAGAGAAATCGTCCTATCGAATTTCAAGTAGGAGACTATGTTCTATTAAAAGTATCCCCATGGAAAGGTATAATCCGTTTTTGTAAACGGGGTAAATTGGGGCCTTGTTATATTGGGCCATTTAAGATCTTGGCTCGAGTGGGGAAAGTGGCGTATCGTCTAGAATTACCGTCTTCATTAGATGGGATCCATAACACTTTCCATGTATCACAATTACGAAAGTGCCTTGCGGATGAATCGGCGATCGTACCTCTCGACAACATTGAAGTAGATGAGAGCTTAAACTATGTTGAAAGACCGATAGCCATTAAAGATTTTAAGGTAAAGAATCTTCGCAATAAGGCCATTAGACAAGTTCTAGTACAATGGCAACACCGAAAGGGGTCGGAACTTACATGGGAATCGGAAGATGAAATGCGGAAGCATTACCCTTCTTTATTCGGTACGTAAATGTTGATTTAGTATGTGTTCAAGTTTCGGGGACGAAACTTTTTCTAAGAGGGGTAGACTTGTAACGCCCCAAAAATATGTAATCTAATTATTTTCTTTAAAATAGTTCATGAAATGAAGGTTTGGGCTAAAATAAATAAACGTTAGGACACGAGGGACTAAACTTGAAAAATTAAAAGAAAGGCTAGTTAAATTAAAACAACACACACACTAGACACTTCTAGTGTGTGCGTGAAGGTGTCCAGGAGAAGAGACAAGAACACCCAAAAACCCTAGTTCACTAATTCCATCAATTTGAAGGTGATTTCAAGCCCAAACGATCATAGGAACTCGAATTCGTGATCACCAAGGTGTGACTAACAAAGTGGTAAGTCGAATTTCTTGAAATCATGAACTTTAGGAAATGGGTTTCTACCCAATCATGAGTAATGTTGTGATATATGCGTATAGAAGTTAAGATTATGAACTAGGACTCGATTAGTGTTCGGTTTTTTTGGTGATTTAGCTTGTTGTGATAGATGGAACATAGATGAATGATTTAGGATGAGGAAATCTCATGAACTTGCTTGATTTTGTGATGAACTTGTAGATTAGTATGTAAAGATATTAGCAATTTAATGTCCTACAAATATGAAACCCGCCAAGTGTTCGATAAAATGCTCAAAAGAACAAATGGGTGAAACTTGGTAAAATATGATCAAATTGATGTATGATAAAAAGTATGTAAAAGATGGAATGATATTTAGTCAGGCTAAACGAATGAATATGTTGATGTAGGCATAAAAGAAGAAGGTTTGAGCGCTAGGAGATCGGACAGCTCACAAGATCGAGGTATGTTGTTCTATGCATACAAGCTTTACTTTCTAATTGTTATTGTTATGTTAGAATCATAATTATGATAGTTCGTAGGTGATGTGTAGTCGATAACGTAACCCGGCATAAACGGGTCGTAAGGGATGATGATTCATGAAGGAAGTTATGTTATGGTCGGTTGGTCTTGAACTAACCGTATATTGGAAAGTTATGTAAGAATGAAGTAAAATAGCTAAATCTGTCACGAATGGATTTGGGATGATGTTTATGTTGTATTATGTCTAATCCGAAACTAACGGATTATCGAATGTTATGCATTATCTCATTTGGAGATAGTAAGTAAGTACCCGTTCAATGGGTAAATGAAAGTCAGATGGTGATATAGTTATGTGATGATGCGAATGGATGTTAGTTTTTTATTTTAAATCAAAGTTGCAAGAACTGACTAGTTAATTTGGATTGCGTTGTAGGTAAATCTGCTATATAGGTGGCGTGGCGAGCTTGGGGGCGAACACAAACATGTACACTTGACTATGCGCTTCCGAAGTATTCGCCCTTTTGAAACAATATTTTTGTTAAACTCATACTTCTTGAAAGTATGTCTTTTGTTATGTAAATTATGGTTTTAGAAATTTAGTCGTTTGTAATTAGGTATTTTAAACTTGCGTCTTGACAGGGTAGTCCTGTCACACCCCGACTTTCCACGTGTCATCGGTGGGCCCGGTGGGGAGTATCGTGACGTGGTTGGCAACATAATAGTCAAACAACACAATATATATGAATGCACAGCGGAAGCAAAAGATAAATATATTACACTCCGAATATAAAGTAATATCCAGTATTACAACGGAAAGTAAAGGATCCACAGGCGGATCAAATATAAAGAAAACTGTTCAACAGACTTTGACATCTAGAGCTTGCGAAACTTGAGTAATGATGCCTGGAGTAGCCAGCCTATTTCGTCTAGCACCTGCACTTAGCCTTTTTGGAAAATACGTCAGTTTACACTGGTAAATACAACTCAACTGACTCGTTTTAGAAAAGAGTTTAATAAAATTGATTTGAATGCACTTCGGCAAAACATCTTTATAACTTGGGACAATTATTAAAATAATCTTGTATACAGTTTTACTCATTTGTCGTCCATTAGTACCGGTTAGAAGAGCCGGTTTAAGTTAACTGACACGCCACAGGTATAATGCCCACAAGGTTGATTCCTTTTTGTGGATTACCAGTTTTTACATAATGCATCTGTCAGGTGTACGCCTACACCCCGTGCTTAGGTCGTGGCCATTTCGTAAAATGATGACAAGGATATCCGCGACATGGTCATTTAACCCCCAAGGGCCATACATCAAATAATACAGAATAAAGCGGGTTATGTAAATACATTAATCACAATCCGATTTAAATGACTACACACCCGACCAAGCGGTACTTTTATAGTACCGTATCCCAAGCCCGTATAGGGAAAATAAGTTAAGAGTATTTACCTGAGCTAAATATAAATTCAATCCCAGCCGTATATCAATTCAGCAAGTACAGATAGCTTTTACTGGGCTCCTAATCTGGAACGAATGTTTTTAATAACCTATTAGAATTCTAACGGGTCTTTAATTAAGCCATGACTTAGACCGGTTAGTTTTCAAAAGGAAGGTACGGTTCAAACGCATGATAAAGCGAAGACCGGTTTAGAATGTGGTTTTGACCCGACAAGCTTGCATGCTTGACTAATGTGGGTAACTTAAACACATTCTGGGTTTTGAGACCATAAAGGTATGGTTTGACCCGTTTCGGCTAATATATGCGAACTAGTCACATAAGCCGATCCGAACACGACAAGTGCGTAACGAGTAACCCAAAAGAGTCACATACGGTTTTCATAAGTTAATATGCCTTAAATATGTTGTGATATCAGTAGGATACCTTCCATTATGCCCAAAACGAGTTTAATCTCAAAATAAGCCCCGTAAGGGTATTTTGGTCATTTTAAATATTATAAAAGAGATTTAATGAACTTCTGAGGTTTGGGTCTGAATATATCAGTAAAATGACTTAATTTATCATGTTATATCAGTTGGTAGTAAGTCTTATGTGACAAAATGGTTTTAACCCGTACTTTGTGCTTAAAACGCGTAAACGTCGGTTTTAAGCGATTTTCGGGTTTAAATAGAAAATCTGAGTTTTTAATCAGTTTATCAGGTTCAAAATACTTCATTTATTAAATAAAATTAGTAGCAATTGGATTCGTGTCAAAAGGATTTATAAAACTCATTTTATACGCAAAAAGGGTATAATCGGTATTTACCGAATCAACGCCATAACCTTAGGTTATGAGCAGGTTAAAAATAATTAAAAATCTTTAAAAATCCCAAAAGATTATATAACATCAGTGGGTAAAAGGTTTGGTGTCAAAAATCTGGTTTAGATAGGCTATGCGCTAATTACGTCGTTTAATTAATAAAAACTTTCTAATTACGCTATTGCGCATAACTCCCAATCTAGACCTCGAATCGATGCCAAATTTTGAGAGCATGTTTATAAATCAGTAGACAAGGTTCTTGTCCACTCACATTGTCAAAAATCTCGTTTTATGGTCGAAAGGGCATTATGGTCAACTTTAGGCAATTAACGGAAACGTGTAAACGAATCAGACAAACAACGAACCAAGTACAGAGGTTTATACTATCATGTAACTTGGTCCTAATGAAGCTCTAAGGCATTTCTAAATCCATCTAAATCGGGTCAGAACTGAAGTCAACGCAAAGTCAAAGTTTTGCGATCTTCGGTTCCAAACCGGTTCAGAACTGAAAGTTTGTCGAGTCGAACGTGCTTAGACATGTCCGTACACTTATTACCAAGTTATATGAATGATAAAACAGGTTACACGCCTTCTATATCGCTAATTACGCGTTTAATGATTCTGTTGACTTTTTCATAAGAAGTTTGACCCGTCATTTGACCTAGTTAGATCGGGAATCAGAGGGTGCCCTTTTAAGGGTTAATTGCCCACATAATTACCAACTCATAACAGCTTTCAATTCGACAAAATACTGGACCGTTTGTGTTTTATCGTTAAGTCAAACCATAATTACGACGGTTTGACTTTTAAGCTAAATACTAAGCTAAACTCAATTAAAGAAGGTTAAGCAAACTTACCAAGGTCCTATGCACGAAATGTGAAGACTTGAGCCTGCTTGGGAGCTCCAAGAATGATCATAAGTGAAAATGAAGGTGTGAGGAACAATGTTGCAACTCATGGCCTTTATATAGTGTTTTAAACACCACAAATTGTTGACAAGCAAGTCTAGCATTGACCACAAATCACTAACATGTGTCCCTAAGTGTCTAGGGGGTGTTTAGGGGTCGCCCATGAAGTGAAACAAGTGATTAAAGTCGGTTCCAAGGCTGAACAGCCACAAAAAACGATTTTCTGCATCTGACGTCCTGATGCGGCCCGCGTAAGGTTATGTTAACCTTTACGCGGCCCGCCTCAGCCTGTTAATCAGAATTTTCATTTTTCATTTTCCGCATATTGTCCCTTGGCTCTTCGGAAGGTCAACTAAGCTTATTCCTTGCATTTTGACCCCTTCATATTTACCTACAAGGGCTTTAGGACTTATACCCACTTTTCCAAGTCCCTGGACACTTCCGGTTAACCCGAAAAGTCATAACTTTCAACGTTAACGCTTTAACCCCTCGTACACGAATTCGATCATAACTTTCTCATACGATAACGAAACTTTATGAAATTTATATCGTGCATTCTAGTGAGCATAATTAACCGTTACAAAGCTTCGGGTTTGTTAAAAGGTCACTCAGAGGTATAACTTAAACATGTTGACACATTTAACCCCTGTAGTTTGTAATCTCTCACTTTTAGCTTCGTATGATCCATGATTTATTCGTTTGAAGGTACGAGCATCATGTAGGGTTATTATACAATATATTTATTCACTGTTAACATTTAGAACTCGTATATTAACATACTTTCCATGACTGTCAACTTTAGTCCTTTCAGAACATTCTTTCACACGTTCAGACATATGACACGTGTCAACACATTATAGGACGTGAATTTTGGAGGTATTACATCCTCACCCCCTTAAAATAAATCTCGATCCGAGATTTACTGAAATAAATAAGGGTACTTTTCTTTCATCGTGGACTCAACCTCCCACGTGAATTCGGGACCTCTACGGGCATCTCATTTGACCTTTACAATAGGCACATGCTTCCTTCGAAGCTTCTTAACCTGTCGATCTTCAATCGACAAAGGTTTTTCCACAAATTTTAAGCTCTCATCTATATGCACATCTGTATGTGGTATAACCAGTGATTCATCATCGAAGCACTTCTTCAGATTGCAGATGTGGAACACATTGTGAATTCCACTGAGCTCTTCAGGTATGTTTAACTGTAGGATCGTGTTTTGATCTAACCGAGTCGGTTCAGAGGTGTTCTTCTATGTTTCAGGTGCGGAATTACAAGAAACGTAGTAGAAACAGCTGATTCTTCACTTATAACACTGATTGTATTGAATGACAAACGATTACAAATCAGTCCTCACACCGGCAGAGTTTCGGCGTGGAATACAAAGTAACAGCTAATGATTCCGCTCCAACAGCACCTATATATAGTGTGAGAGATTTCGCTCCAAGTGACATGCACTCATGAGCGAAATCACATGTTGATGATTTCGCTCTAAGTGACATGATCACATAAGCGAAACCCCAATACAAAGTCCCTATGAGCGGAATCAGTACATTAAACTCTATACATTTTCTATTTTCTCGAAATTTGTGCCCTAATCTATACAATGCAATGTAAGACTCGATCCAAGACGAAGTCGACAGATGTAGTGCACCAACAGACTCCCCCTCAGATGTTGACGAGTCGACTGATCGAGTCACAACAAAACTATGTCTTTACTTCTTCAGTCTTGATCTGTCTCTGGGCTTTTCTCTCTCTGTTTCACCAACAGAAACCCCTTCAATAATATCTGCTTGAAAATCTTCAGACTCCCCCTCTCGATTTGCTGGCATTTCTTTGTTCTTCAACAATATCTTCAGGATCATAATCTGGCTTTCACAGGATCAAGATCGAAATCTGGCACTCTATCTTCAGGTTTAAAATCAAAAACCTGATTACACCTTCACATACTTAACCCAGAAATAAATTTCACAAATTTAACATTTAACAAATTTATTTATCCAAATTCTCTCTCGCAAACATGTGCGCCAACAATAACTCTCCCTCTATTTACTTTCTTTATGATGAACCACTTGTTGAATGTTAAAATACATTTAATGATTTAAACACACTCCCCCTCACAACAATGTCATCATGTTTAGCACTTGGAACTTTGAAAATCAGCTTTCTAACATCAGTTGTCGAAAATCTTTTTAATTTAAAAAAAAAAATTATGCTAAAACACACTAAAAATCTTTTTTGAAATTTTTAAATTTAAACGAAATGCAATAGAGAAATATTTACAGACAATATTTTTGTGAGTTTGTGTAAGAGGATCATATCAGTTTTGATCAATCACTAACACCGTTAAGCTTTAAACATTTTAAGCTCTAAACGATTCACATTGATTGACGATATTGTTGTCCACATAAACTCAATCTAAAAACTTTCAATTTGCTTACCGATACTTTAAGATATATTAATTTGCACTAAATTCAAATGGACCCCACAATCTCAGCATATCCCCTCATCATGCAATACACTGACTCAAGTAATGCCTTTAAACATTAACAATCAGGTCGATCTTTCGATAAACAGAGAAAGTCCAATGTTTAAACAAAATAAGAAAATAAAACAAGTTGAAATTGTTTAGGCTTTAACCACCAGATCGATACTTTCGTATACACAGAGGTGATCCAAAACTTAAACGAAACACCAAAGAAAATAAAGCAGAACGTTTAGGCAATAACATCCAGTTCGATACTCACGTATACGCAGAGGATGTCCAATGCTTAAACAAAATAAAGAAAATAAAACAAGTTTAAATTTTTGCAAAATAAAATGCACAGTCACAGTGACTTTTTAGTAAAGTAGTGAAAGTTCACAAACTTAACCAGTTTTATGCTTTTTGGCATTCAGCGATTAATGAGTAGGCACACAGTCAAGAAGGACAAAACTAAGTACTATGCTTTCGACCATGTTTCCCACTAGAACTAGGCTTTTTGCTTTATGTTTGTATCGTTATCGCAAATCTACTAGTCTAGCTGAGCCTATCGTCACATCTTTAGTGAGACCGTTTATCACATTTTAACTTTCCATATCTTTAGCATGCTGTGACAGTCCACTGATGTACTATCATTTCCTCTTTTATACAACAAAACTCATTTTTGATTTTATCATGTTTTTGCTTTTTTCAAATTTTCAAATGTTTTTGAATTTTCTGAAAATTTTCTACTCCCCCTAAAATTTGAAAATAAACTATACAGTAAAGTGACAACCGATATCGAATCGCCTCAATTCGCCATCCACTAGGCATAAACAATCAGAACTCCCCCTTTCAACAAACTATTTTCTCATTTAGATTTCAAAACACTTAAGTTTGTTTTAATCAGAATGATTTTTCCGGAAAATAAGTTTTATTGATTTAACCACTTGTAAATTCGGGGTTTGGTTCATCATATTGTCTATTCAATCAATTGTAGAAAATCAGATACAACTTAATGTCCCTGATTTACCACTTGACATTGAAAACCTCTTTCAACCACTTGTAAATCATCACAATCAAAATCTGATATAAAAAATGATGCCGATTCCTGCTCCACTCTTACCAACCTGGGAGCTCCGGCAATTCACATTTATCCTGTAAAATTTCAAACAAACAATTTTCAAGAATAATGCCGATTCCTGATCCGCGATAAACACTTGGGATCTCCGGCGTAGTCCTAAGACTTCAAGAAAAACAAACTTCCATCCAAGTCTTTTCAGACTTGATGGCTTTCAATTCTTGTGCTGTAGGGTTGTAAGTTGCCTTTTTAGTTGCATAAAAATCTTTAACCCCCTTAGCTTTCCCATTCAACATTTTCCCAAAAATTTTCTTAACACTCCTATTGAATGTTTTCTCAACATCAAAATCATTTTTCTCATTATAAAACTGATTCGAGATATCAACATTCCCAACTTTCTTTTTAACTTCTTCAAATTTCAGTGATGGAAACTCATCATCATTCACTGAAATTTTCACTTCAACCTGTGGCCCTTCTGGCTTTGTGAAACCAGATTCATTGCCGACCTTTTCATTTTTTTTCTTAACAACCCACACTTGGTTGTCATTCTCTTTCTTTTTATAAAAATTCTTTTTAGAACACTCACCAACCTCATTAGTTGAATTTTCAAAAAATTTAAGTCTTTCTGTTGGTGGTTCAACATCAACAACTTTCTCTTTTAATTTCTGAGAAACTCCCTGTTTTGTTTTGACATTTTTCGGACAGTTCCATGCAATATGACCAGCTTCATTGCATTTGAAACAGGTTCTAGTTTCTTTGAAGTAACAAACTTCAGTTCCATTCCTCTTCTTTTCAGCAAGAAACTCTTTATTTGACTGTCTCCAGAATGATTTCTTCTGTTCTTCTGCTGCACTTCCACCTGACACAAATTCTATTTTTGTTTTAGAATTTTTCAAATTTTTATGATTATCTGGTGGAATAAAACCTAATCCTTTCTTTTTGTAGCTACAATTTTGGTTTTGTTTCTTTTGAAAACCAGAACTAAAATTATAACCCTTTTTCTTGTTAAGACGTTGTTGAACTCTTGAAGTGTATTTTTTAGGTTTTTCAGTAAGATTTAAATCTTTTATTTCAGAAATATTAATTTCTGTCATTTTGAAAACCTTTTTTATCATTTCAAAACGAACACTTCTTATTGGAAACTCTTTATCAGAGTATAATTTGTCCGAATCATTTAAAGTGTATACAACTTCAAATGTTTCATCATCCAAATTAGCTTTTGATAATAAAAATTCTTTACTGTAAGACCGTTTAACTGATAATTTTGGACTGTTGACCAACGAACTCGAACTTTTGACTGACAAACTTGAACACCCAGACTCTGATTTTGACTCAGATTCCTCCTCAGTATCCAACACCTGATCGACCACCTTTTTTATTAACTCAGACTCATGATCAGTATCAGACGAGGTAAACGTGACATCAATATTGTCTGGTAAAACATCAGTTGTGTCGGTTTTTAGCTTTATATTGACTGCTTTTTCAAGTTGCTCCTCGTTTGGTTTTCTAGGAGAGTACCCTTCCCAAATTGGAGGTGGACACTTGTTATAACTAACAGTCGATTTCTTACCACAATCTTTCTTCTTCTTTGGCTTCTCATCTTGAAAAGCTTCCATACCTGCAACAGTTGGGTAAATACGATCAATGAGATAATCAGAACTAGAATAACTTTGCAATAAACGTCTAATTCTCTCATTCTCAATTTTCTCTGTCTCCAACTCTTGCTTCCATTTAGCACTCTCTTCGATGTAAAAGTTGATGGCTTTTTGCTTTGTCATCATCACAGCATTCATCATTGTAAGTGCTTGTTCTCGTTCTGAATTTGTCTTTTGAAGACCAGTTACTGTTTTGTTCAAGACATCATAAGATTCTTTCACATAGTTGAGATTGAACAATAACTGCTCTTTCTTCTTCTCAAATTCAACTATTATCTCGTCTTTAGCTGCACAACCCTTGCATGCTTCCAAACACTTCTCACAAGGCTTTACAATTTCAACAATCTTCTCAATCTTGATTGTCTTTACCACTTCAATCACTTTTTCTTTTTCTTTCACCTTCTCTTCTTCAATTATCTCCTCAGTAACACTATCAACCTTCATTTCCTTTTGTTCTTTTTCAGCTCTTTTCTCTTTCAGCTTCTTCATGCGATCTGCAAAATAAAAATGAAAACTTTCAGGAGAAAAATGAGATTTTGCAACATTAATATGTTTCTCTTTCTCATCATCACTGCTGCTATCGATTGGTGACTGATCAAACTGTACAGATTTCTCAGAATCTGTATCCGAAGAACCAGAATCAACTGGTGTTTGATCAAACACAGCTTCCTTTTCTGAAATAACAACATTTTGTATACTCTCATCCGAACTTTTCATACTTTCACCAGCACTTTCTGAACTTTCATCAGAAACAACAGACTCTTCATCCACACATTTCACAGTTTCACCAATAGATTTCATCCATGTAGTAAACATGTCTGGTTCTCTGATAATCTTTGCGATGAAAGCTTTAAAATTCCCATACTCATCTGCAAATATATTCCAGCTGAAGCCTTCAGGTAGTCTCTCATCATCTTGATCAACTATGCAGGCTTTGCTATCAGAAGAAATATAATTGCTCCAATCAAAATCTACAACACATGCTCTTTTTGAATCTTCAATTCTTCTGCCATGAGCTGTCTGTGAATCTTGTGATTGACCAACTTGTTGATAAATTGCTTTCCGATAATAGTCATCTTTTCCAAATGGATTCTGAGCACCACTAGCTTCTCTGTTCTTGCATTCCCGCTTGAAATGACCTTTCTCCCTGCATCGAAAACAAGTAACTTTAGATTTATCAAAACCTAAAGTAGATACATGAGCATCAAGAAAATCATTTCTTCCGGTAATCGTTTTGAACTTTTCAGCACGTCTTAAAACACTTGCAAGACACCATTTGATATCCATTAATTCCATCTCTTCGGCGTCTATCTGATCGTAATCCTCCTTTGTGAGCATAAGATTTCCGATTCGACCAGCCACTAAACCCTCATAAGATAACAATACAGAACCAAGTAGAGCCATGTGATCTTTTGCAATGTCTTCTGAAAAGCTTTGACCTTCTGGAAGATTGAGAGCTATGTTGCACTGAATCACATATCCATTTCCTGTCTTAGTACTCTGAGACTGAACGTTTGTATTTGACTCCTTAGGATTAACACTTGGAAATGATGAGAATCCACTGCTGCTTTTGCCTGAACTCAGATCAGCTTTTTCTGATGAATCCACAGCACTGAATCCCGTTTGAATTTTCAGACTTCTCTCAGATTCTGGAACTAGAATATTACCCTTATAGTACATCTTCACATCCTGTTGACCACTTGGACTGTTCATCCTGGCGATTTTCTGTTGTTCCAGATCCTGACTCTCGATTTTTCAATAAACTGAGAAATAGTTAGCCTATCATAAACACCCGTATTTTTCAGAATCATCAAATACGTTCCCCATTCTTTCTGCGGTAATGCATCAGCAAGCTTGTCTACCCACTCTTCACGATCTTTAGTAATACTCAACATCGACATCGATCGCACTAGGTGACAGTATCTCTCAATCAGTTGCTTTGTGTCTTCACCTGGTAAGCTACTAAACAAATCAAATTCTTTCTTAAGCAGTGCCTTCTTGCTCTTTATCATATTCTCACTACCTTCAAATTTGACTTTAAGTGCATCCCAGATTGACTTAGCAGTTTTATCATGCTGTAACAGAATGAATATATCCTCTTTAATAGCTTGTTGTAGCAAACTTATCATCATTTTCTCAGCTTTGTACATAACCCGTTCTTGCTCTGTAAATTCTGATAACTCTTTGAGAACCCCCAATTCTGTACGAGGTAACACATATTTCTTTAGTATACATTCCCAAGATCTCAGATGATTTGCCTGAACCCAGTTCTCGAACCTATCTTTCCACCCGTAATATTCTTCTATACTCATCAACTTCGGAGGCTTTTGAGTGGTTCCAGTCTCATTTTCTGAATTCATGACTTGAGCAATTGATGATGATGGACCAGTCGGTGTTGCAAACGCGTTGTAAAACTCAGTACTCATGATGACTTAGCACAATTTCCAAAACAATGAGAGATGAGCGAAATCAAGTAGCTAATGACACTCGAGCGAAATCACAAATGTCCTTTGAAGCGAAATCCCAGATTTATGTCACAAAAGCGAAACCTCAAATGTCATTTGGAGCGAAATCACAATGTAATTAGGAGCGAAATGTCACACCCCGAATTTCCACGTGTTACCGGTGGGCCCGGTAGGGGAGTATCGTGACGTGGTTGGCAACATAATAGTCAAACAACACAATATTTAAATGCACAGCGGAAGCAAAGTATAGATTTAATTCAACCAAACGATATTGTAATATTAAGTATCACAAATAGTCGAATATAAATCCACAGGTAGATCAAATAAAAAGGAAAACAAATGTTCAACAGTTTATGACATCCAAGCTGGCGAGACTTAATGTGGATGCTAGGAGACAAGCCAGCCTATTTCGCGTAGTACCTGCACTTAACCTTTTTAAGAAAAATACGTCAGTTTACACTGGTAAATACAATCAACCGACTCATTTTGAAAAGAGTTTAAGAAAATGCATTTAAGGCACAAGGCACAAATAATATTTTATAACTTGGGATAATTATGTAAATATATAAACTTGTAAACGAATTACATGTTTCTTATGCGTTCAGTAGCCCGATCCGTAGACCGGGTAAAAGATCAATAAACACACCACAATATTGAGTTATGCACTGAAAGGTGTACGCCTACACCCCGTGCTCAGGTCGTGGCCATCTCGTAAGATGATGCCAGGGATATCCGGGACATGGTCATTAACCCCCCAAAGGCTTTAAGCAACAAAACATTTCAAAACAAAGCATATCAATGATTTAACCTCTATTCGATTAAAGATTCAATGCCGGACCAAGCGGTATTTTATATACCGTACCCCAAGCCCGTATAGGGAAAATAAGTTAAAAGTATTTACCTGAGCAAGTATAGTTCAAAATCAGCAAGTGCAAGTATCTTTTACTGGTTCTCCTATTCTGGAACGAAGGTTTATAATAACCTATTAGAATCCTAACGGGTCTTTAGTTAAGCTTACGCTTAGACCGATTAGTTTTAAAGATACGGTTCGTACGCACGATTAAGCGACGACCGGATAGAATGTGATTTAGACCCGACAAGTTTGGAGACTTGCTTAATATGGGTATACGATACACATTCTGGATTTTGAGACAAAACCGATAAGGTTTGACCCGTTTCGGCTAATTTATGTAAACTAGTTACATAAACCGAACCGAACGCGCATGAGGCGTAACGGGTATCCGTAAGAGTCCTAAACAGGTTTCCTAAGTTAACATGCCTTAAATAAGTTGTGATATCAGTAGGATATCACCCATGACGCCCCAAACGAGTTTAATCTCATTATAAGCCCCGTAGGGGTATTTTGGTCAATTTAAAGATTATAAAAGGGTTTAATTAGACACCTGTGATCCGGGTCTGAGTTGATCAGTAAAATGGCCTATTTTAACAGGTTATAACATTTGGTAATAAGTCTTATATGTTAAAATAGTTTTAAACCCAAACTATGCGTTAAATACGCGTATAAAGTCGTTTTAAGTGACGTACGGTTTAAAATACGATTCTGAGTTTTCTGATCAAATAAACAGGCTCCAAATACTCTATTTATTATTTAAAATCAGTAGCAATTGGATTGGCGTTAAAAGGATTTGTAAAACTCATTTTATGGCCTAAAAGGGCATATTCGGTATTTACCGAATTAAGGCGCTAATCCAAGCTTATGATCAGTCTAAAAATAATTAAAAATCTTTAAAAATCCTAAAATATTATTTAACATCAGTGGGTAAAAGACTTGTTGTCAAAACTGAGTTTAGATAGGCTTTACGCTAATGGCGCCGTTTAATTAATAAACATGTTTATAAATACGCCATTAAGCATAACTCCTAATCTAGACTTCCGATTGACGTGAAATTTTGCAGACATGTTCAATAATCAGTATTAAAGACTTTTGCACTTTTACATTTTCTAAAATCTCGTTCTACGGTCATAAGGGCATTATGGTCATTATTAGGCATTTAACGGAAACGTCGGATAGTTACGGATTCGGGTAGTATAAACGCAGAGGATTATACTAACATGTAACTAGGTCCTAATGGAACTTTAAGGCATGTCTAAACCTATAAGAATCGGGTCAGAACTGAGGTCAAAGTAAAAGTCAAACTTTTGCGTATCTCGGTTCCGAATCGGTTCTAAACATAAAGTTGTCGAATCAAGCAAGCGTATACAAGTTTTTATACTTATTTTCAGTTGGTAAGAATGATAAAATAGGCTATACGCCATTTACATCGCTAATCATGCATTAAACCAAACATAACAATTCTGTTGACTTTTTCGGAATAGGTTTGACTCGATAAACGACCTAGTTAGGATTCGAATTAGTGAGTGCCCTTTTAGGGGTTTATCAACCATATAAATACCAACTTATAACAACCTTTGATTCGACTAAACTCTGGACCGATTATTTATTATCGAAAAGTCAAACCGTAGTTACGACGGTTTGATTTCTAGGCCATAAACTAAGTATGAATGAACTAGAGAAGATCAAGGGTACTTACACAAGTCTTATGGATGATATGGAATGTTTGTGGCTTGCTTGAATGATCCAGAAATGCTCAGAGGTGAAGAATGAACAATGTAGTAACATGTGGGTCTTGATATAAGGCTTCAAACACTCTTAGATGATCAACACATAAGTCTAGGGGTGTTGCATTATCATCCACAAGTGCTCTATAGGCTAGAAACCATCCTAGGCAGCCCAAGGTTTCGAAAAACTAAGTTATAAGTCGGTTACACAGCAACAGGCAGCTGTCTGTCGAATTTTCGCAACTGGGCGACGCTAGCGCACCGTTACGCTTTGATTGTAGCGGTGCGCTACCCTTCATACGGTGCGCAGCAACATCAACCCTACGATGCGCAAGCCTACAATCAGCCTTCAATAATTTGCCATTTAGTCCCTGGTCCCTCGAAACATCGCTTTCACCATCCTACTTGCATATGAAGCTTTGTTATTTAACATATGGGGCTTTAAGACTTATACCCACTTTGTTAAGTCCTCGGGTAACTTTGTGATCACCCGAAAAGCCCTAAATTTCAACGTTGACACTTATAACCCTTGTACACGAATTTTATCACAACTTGCTCATACAATATCGAAACTTCATGAAATTTTTGTGGTACATTCCAGTGAGCATAATTAATCGTTACAAAGCTTCGGGTTTGTCAAAAGGTCACTCAGAGGTATAACTTAAACATGTTGGCACATTTAACCCCTGTAGTTTGTAATCTCTCACTTTCTTTCACTATTCGCTTCGTATGATCCATGATCTATTCATTTAAGGTTATAAACATCATGTAGGGTTATTGCAACGTATATTTATTCATTGTTGACACTTTGAACCCTTATAAATACACAGTTTCACTGTTTGTCAACTTTAGTCCTTCAAGAACATTCCTTCACACGTTCAAACCTATGACACGTGTCAACACCTTATAGGACGCAAATTTTCGGGGTGTTACATCCTCACCCCCTTAAAAGAAATCTCGACCCGAGATTTACTGAAACAAGTAAGGGTACTTTTCTTTCATCGTGGATTCAACCTCCCACGTGAATTCGGGACCTCTTCGGGCATCCCATTTGACCTTTACAAAAGGTATATGCTTCCTTCGAAGCTTCCTCACCTGTCGATCTTCGATCGAAAAAGGTTTTTCCACAAATTTCAAGCTCTCATCGATCTGCACATCTGTATAGGGTATAACCACTGATTCGTGAGCGAAACATTTCTTCAGATTGCAGATGTGGAACACATTGTGTATACTACTGAGCTCTTCAGGTAAGTTTAACTTGTAGGCAACTGACCCGACATGTTCGATAACCTCGAAAGGTCCTATGTATCTCGGGCTTAGCTTACCTTTCTTACCAAATCGCATCACTCCTTTCCAGGGTGACACTTTAAGTAGGACTTTGTCACCTACTTCGAAGTGGAAATCCTTACGATTTAGATCAGCGTAAATCTTCTGCCTATTCCGGGCAGCTTGGAGATTGTTACGAATTTGGACAATCTTGACCGTCGTTTCGAACACGATCTCTGGTCCTGATAACTGGACTTCTCCAACTTCCGCCCAACAAACAGGCGATCTACACTTTCTACCGTATAATGCCTCAAAAGGTGCAGCCTTTATGCTGGTATGGTAGCTATTGTTGTAGGAGAATTCGATCAATGGCAGGTTCTTATCACAGCTACCTCCCAAATCAATCGCACATGCACGTAGCATGTCTTCCAACGTTTGAATAGTACGCTCACTCTGACCGTCTGTCTGTGGATGGTAAGCCGTACTAAAGTTCAAACGTGTGCCCAAAGATTGTTGGAAACTTTTCCAAAAATGTGATGTGTATCTAGTATCTCGGTCAGAGATAATAGCTACAGGTATGCCATGTAGAGCTACAATCTTATCAACGTACAGTTGGGCTAAAATATCGGAGCTGTAGGTCTCCTTAATAGGTAGGAAGTGTGCTGACTTAGTCAGTCGATCAACTATCACCCAGATGGTGTCATTTCCTTTCCTTGTCTTGGGTAACTTGGTGATAAAATCCATAGTTACCATTTCCCACTTCCAAGTAGGAAGTTCAGGTTGTTGTAGCAAACCTGATGGTTTTTTGATGTTCTGCCTTGACTTGCGCACACGTCAAGCATTTAGCTACATAGGTAGCTACAGACTTCTTCAAGCCTATCCACCAATAATTTGCTCTAAGATCATGGTACATTTTATCAGCTCCAGGATGAACAGAATATTTAGAGCTGTGGGCTTCCTGGAGAATAACATCTCGGAGTCCTCCATAAATTGGAACCCATATCCGTCCATTCAATCTAAGAATTCCATCCTTACTAAGAGATAACTGCTCCTCAGTTACTCCTAGCTTTTCGTTAGGATAGTTAGCTTCCAACACAGCTTCTTTCTGTGCAGCTAACAACCTTTCTATCAAGCTGTTCTTTAATTCCATGCTCTTGGCATTGATTCGGATGGGCTTCACCCTTTCTTTCCGACTCAAGGCATCGGCGACTACATTCGCCTTGCCGGGATGGTATCTTATTTCACAATCGTAATCATTCAGAGTTTCCATCCAACGACGTTGCCTAATGTTCAAGTCCTTCTGGTTGAATAGATGTTGAAGGCTTTTGTGATCAGAATAGATCACACATTTGATTCCATACAAATAGTGCCTCCACAGTTTTAGTGCAAATACAACGGCACCCAACTCCAAGTCGTGGGTGGTGTAATTCTTTTCGTGCACCTTTAACTGACGTGAAGCATAGGCAATGACTTTGCCTTTCTGCATAAGCACACATCCCATTCCAGTGTGTGATGCATCACAATAAACTACAAACTCCTCTATTCCATCAGGCAATGTTAGTACCGGAGCATTGCTCAACTTTTGTTTCAGAATATCGAAGGATTCCTGCTGCTTAGGACCCCAGTCAAACTTAATCTTCTTACGTGTCAGCGAAGTCAGGGGTGCAGCAATCCTTGAGAAGTTTTCAATGAATCGCCTATAGTATCCTGCCAAACCTAGGAAGCTACGTATTTCTGTAGGCGTCTTTGGCTCGTGCCAATTCATGACTGCTTCAACTTTAGCAGGATCTACTTGGATACCATGCTCACTAACAACATGCCCAAGAAATTGGACTGCTCGAAGCCAGAATTCACATTTCGAGAACTTGGCATAGAGCTTTTCTTTATGAAGTAGTTCCAATATGCAGTGAAGATGCTTCTCGTGGTCAGCTTGGTTCTTTGAGTAGATGAGGATATCATCGATGAAAACGATGACGAATTTATCTAAGTGCGGCTTGCAAACGCGATTCATGAGATCCATGAATGCGGCCGGTGCATTAGTGAGCCCAAAAGGCATCACTAGGAACTCGTAATGACCATAACGAGTCCTAAATGCAGTCTTGTGTACGTCTTCATCTCTCACCTTCAATTGATGGTAGCCTGACCTCAAGTCAATCTTCGAGAAGAAACTTGCCCCTTGAAGTTGATCGAACAGATCGTCGATTCTGGGCAAAGGATACCTATTCTTGATGGTAACCTTATTAAGCTCGCGGTAGTCGATGCACAGACGCATCGATCCATCCTTCTTCTTGACAAATAAAACTGGTGCTCGCCACGGAGACGAACTAGGTTTGATGAAACCTTTGTCTAGCAAATCATCTAGTTGCGTTCTCAATTCCTTCATCTCTGTTGGTGCCAACCTATAAGGCGCCCTTGCCACCGATGCTGATCCAGGAATAATGTCAATTCTGAATTCCACTTGTCTCTCTGGTGGCAAACCAGGAAGTTCTTCAGGAAAAACATCAGGGTATTCAGAAACGACGGGTATATCCCCAATCTTGGGCTTCGGCTCATCTATAATCACTTGCGCCATGTAGATGACACAACCTTTCTTTAAACACTTAGAGTCCTTGAGTATAGACATTTTCTCGGGTAGCCCATACTGGGTATCTCCCTGGATAGTAAGTGATTCACCAGACGGAGTCTTGATCATCACTTGCTTCTTATTGCATACAATCTGGGCCTGGTTATGCGATAACCAGTCCATACCCAATACTATGTCAAAGCCGGCTAACTTAAAGGGAAGTAAGGACAAAGGAAAAGAGTGATTCCTAATGGATATAAAACATCCATCTAATAAGGTTGAAGCGGTTTCTAAAGTGCCATCTGCTAGTTCCACCTCATACTTCACACTTAAAGTTCTAACAGGCAGTTTCAACAATTCACAAAACTTATTATCTACAAACGACTTATCAGCGCCTGAATCAAATAACACTCTCGCATAAACATCATTTATGAGAAAGGTACCTGTTATCACGTTATCGTCCTTAATGGCTTCCTTAGCATCCATTCTGAAGACCCTCGCATTGGTCTTCTTCCCTTCTTCATTCTTCCTTGTAAATTTTGGGCAGTTGGATTTGATATGCCCCTTTTCATTGCAACTATAACACGTTGCATCCTTTATTTTCTTGCACTCCAGGGTCTTATGTTCCGTAGACTTGCAAATCCCACAAGGCCTTGGCTGGTATTGGGATTTTGAGTCAAGTCTGCACCTTCCAAAATGGTGCTTCCTCCAAATTTTACACATGGGTTTTTCACCCGTTTGCTGACCATCCTTCTTAAATCCTGACCCCTTCTTAGAGCCATTGTTTCCCTTCTGTTTCTTATCTGAACGCCGTGAGTTGTCATCCTCACGCTTTCTTTTCTCCGTATCAGTTTTCCTCAGTGACCTCAGCCTGACAGCATCTGAGGTCAGAGATAACGATATGTCCGTTACTGACCGAAAAGTGGTTGGTCTGGAGGCCTTTACACTAGCTTTGATCTCCGGTTCCAAACCCCCGATAAAACGAGCTATACGTTTAGGCTCCGGAGTCACCAAATAAGGGACCAACCTTGACAAAGTATTGAAAGTGGTAAGGTAGGCCTGACAGTCCAGGTTCTTCATGACCAGCGCTAGGAAATCAGATTCAATTCTCTCAACCTCGTGTTGAGGGCAGAAATTTTCTTTGATTAGTGCCATGAACTCTTCCCATGTCATGTTGTATAACGGGACTTTCCCTGTGGCCTGGATCAAAGATCTCCACCAGGCTAAGGCTTCTCCTTTGAAAGACTGTGAGACAAACTTCACAATATCCCGATTATGGCAACCACTAATATCCACCACAGTATCCATTTCATCCATCCACGTCATGCAATCAACAGCTCCTTTTTCCCCATTGAAGTCTCTGGGTTTGCATGACACGAAGTATTTATAGGTGCAACCCCTATTACGAGGTTCCTGGTTCTGTACTGCTCTTTGGGATGGATTACTCCTTTGATTCGAGGAGTGGTGAGAATTACTGTTGTGGGCAGTGTGGGTCCTGGAGGGTGTTCTAGTGTGTGATGCAGAATGGGTCCTCGTATGGGTACCACTTGATCCATGGTGCTGTCTACCCATAGCTATATTAACCGCATTATTTATCATAGCTTGCAACTCTGCACCTGCTACGTTAACTTGGGCATTATCATTCACTATCCCTGGGTGACTGTTGACCTCGTTTGAGTCTGCCATGTATCTTGAACTGTAACATATCGACAATGATTTATTGGTGAGTTTATTATAGAATTGTCTTTTATGGCAATTTTATTAACCGTGGTAACATAGACCATATATGGTTAATTTATTACTCACGTTTATTTAGGATTTCTAATATAATTTATCCTAATTATAAAACATTAACAGTTTTTATTAGCACATAAGGCCTAGTCACAGGGACAATATAGATTTTAAGCTATGATTTCAGAGAATCAAAGCATAAAGGTTTGAACAAAGTTCATTACCTTTATCAGGCAGAGTCACAGACTAAAACTGTCTTTTGTCTCATATGAAAATGAGAAGGGCCCGTAGGCATTCCATTACCAATGGATGGTAAAAAGAACGGATCATATTTATTAATGATTTAACCCATGATTCAGAGATCATTACATTGGGTCAGGAATCTTTTAAAGAATCCTCATATAGAATGACGTGTGTGATTTTAACGAATCACATCTGCCAGAAGTGTTAACATGTTTTCAGATGTTAACTGAGATCGGAATCTTTTATACAGGTCTTACCATTTTGGCTAAGTCTTATAATGACATGTAGGCTAGGTTTTACCTTTAAGATCCTTAATTAATTTAATAGGCAGATCACTTACAAAAAGGATAATGTTATTTTTTGTTTATTTCATGTATAATATATAAATGCATAAATGACAGAAATAAAATTTTCAAACTTAACATTCCATTATAATTTACAAATTTTACATTTTTGCCCTAAACGGGTCTTTTACAAATATTTGCCCTCGCAGGAGCTATACCTAAAATACATGTCCTCGCAGGGACTGTTTACAAGGTAAATGTCCACGCAGGGACTACATACACACATAAATAAATGTCCACGTAGGGACTTGATTAATAAGGAAATACAATATTACATATGGGGATTTAACGATCCCTTTTCTTCTTCCCCTTCAGCAAATCTGCTAAACCACTCATGAATCCTTGGTTCTTCTTACGCTCTCTCTGGAGGTCTCGCTCAACCCTATCCAATCTATGACGGAGCTCCACCTGCTCAGGAGGAGGAACTCGTGGTGGCTGATGCTGAAATGGTGGCTGAGTAGGTACTTGATACCCATAAGCTGGATGTCCCATTCCCCAAGGGGTTCCATATGGTCCATCAGGGTTTTGGGCATAGTAGTTTGCTGCCACGTGGTAAGGATCCTCTGCATAATTATAGGAAGAGTATGCTGGCGGTCCATATGGATTGTAAGCTGTCGGCGCAGTATATGCAGGGATGGGTTCGCCGAAACCCGTTGGTGGCGGTGCAATAGGTACCGAATTCACCTCCGAAACTGGAACCGAAGGTCCTCCCATCTGTGGGACTTCATAAGTAGGCGGGTAATGGCTGCTGCTAGAATGTTGAGGAGTGGTGATATGAACTCCCACTGGTCGTACTGACATCCGCGGGCCAGTCCTCCTACGTCTCGGCGGTTCTGGAGGCTCTACATAAACTGGCGGCGGTGGAGGCGGTGGCGTGACTGCCTCGAAATGGGGATCCCCAGAGGGATCTTGCTGCTGCGGCTGTGGTGCCTGCTGGTGAGGTGATGAGTGTTCAGATGGTGTATAGTACCACTCACATCGTTCGAACCTCGCCATGTGACTATCCGGACCCTCGTAGGGTGGTGCGTGGTAAGATGAACCATCAGAGATCGAAAAAGGATGGTTCCGAGATCCAGTTGAAGCCTCGACGGGATCTGTGTCCTCGTCCATATCTTGATCACCAGAAAAGTGATCCTCCGGCCCTAGTGGGTTAAAGCCCACGTGTTCGGGTAGGTACTCTGCTGGGTTAAACTGACCCTGAAATACCGGAGTAGGATCGCCGAAAGAATTATGCGCCGGAGATTGCTGTTGCTGGTCGTGGGGCTCATTCTCTGAATGAGGCCCATAGGAGTGCTGATATGAAGGCGTTGAAACATGTGATGTGGATCGCCTGGCACGCTCCTCATAAACCCTCCAAGGTTCGTCATGATTGTGACTCCTTGTAGACGAAGAAGTTCGTCGGTGCGAAGGACCTGCCTCATGGTCGTTAGGCGCGCTAACTCGCCCTCTTCCTAGTCCTCTGAATCTTGGCGGCATTGTTTAACCTGTTAATATAAATAAGGTAACACCAAGGAAAAATAATAAAGGACAAAATTTAAATATTTTTTTTTTTAAATAAAACATTTTCGGATTATTCCTAAGTTCTTTGTCTAGACTCGAAGATTTAGGAATGTGCAATTGTGTCACTGAGATTAAACACAAAAGGCTAGTGTTTAATTCACTCAATGTTGGCTCTGATACCAACCTGTCACACCCCGAATTTCCACGTGTTACCGGTGGGCCCGGTAGGGGAGTATCGTGACGTGGTTGGCAACATAATAGTCAAACAACACAATATTTAAATGCACAGCGGAAGCAAAGTATAGATTTAATTCAACCAAACGATATTGTAATATTAAGTATCACAAATAGTCGAATATAAATCCACAGGTAGATCAAATAAAAAGGAAAACAAATGTTCAACAGTTTATGACATCCAAGCTGGCGAGACTTAATGTGGATGCTAGGAGACAAGCCAGCCTATTTCGCGTAGTACCTGCACTTAACCTTTTTAAGAAAAATACGTCAGTTTACACTGGTAAATACAATCAACCGACTCATTTTGAAAAGAGTTTAAGAAAATGCATTTAAGGCACAAGGCACAAATAATATTTTATAACTTGGGATAATTATGTAAATATATAAACTTGTAAACGAATTACATGTTTCTTATGCGTTCAGTAGCCCGATCCGTAGACCGGGTAAAAGATCAATAAACACACCACAATATTGAGTTATGCACTGAAAGGTGTACGCCTACACCCCGTGCTCAGGTCGTGGCCATCTCGTAAGATGATGCCAGGGATATCCGGGACATGGTCATTAACCCCCCAAAGGCTTTAAGCAACAAAACATTTCAAAACAAAGCATATCAATGATTTAACCTCTATTCGATTAAAGATTCAATGCCGGACCAAGCGGTATTTTATATACCGTACCCCAAGCCCGTATAGGGAAAATAAGTTAAAAGTATTTACCTGAGCAAGTATAGTTCAAAATCAGCAAGTGCAAGTATCTTTTACTGGTTCTCCTATTCTGGAACGAAGGTTTATAATAACCTATTAGAATCCTAACGGGTCTTTAGTTAAGCTTACGCTTAGACCGATTAGTTTTAAAGATACGGTTCGTACGCACGATTAAGCGACGACCGGATAGAATGTGATTTAGACCCGACAAGTTTGGAGACTTGCTTAATATGGGTATACGATACACATTCTGGATTTTGAGACAAAACCGATAAGGTTTGACCCGTTTCGGCTAATTTATGTAAACTAGTTACATAAACCGAACCGAACGCGCATGAGGCGTAACGGGTATCCGTAAGAGTCCTAAACAGGTTTCCTAAGTTAACATGCCTTAAATAAGTTGTGATATCAGTAGGATATCACCCATGACGCCCCAAACGAGTTTAATCTCATTATAAGCCCCGTAGGGGTATTTTGGTCAATTTAAAGATTATAAAAGGGTTTAATTAGACACCTGTGATCCGGGTCTGAGTTGATCAGTAAAATGGCCTATTTTAACAGGTTATAACATTTGGTAATAAGTCTTATATGTTAAAATAGTTTTAAACCCAAACTATGCGTTAAATACGCGTATAAAGTCGTTTTAAGTGACGTACGGTTTAAAATACGATTCTGAGTTTTCTGATCAAATAAACAGTCTCCAAATACTCTATTTATTATTTAAAATTAGTAGCAATTGGATTGGCGTTAAAAGGATTTGTAAAACTCATTTTATGGCCTAAAAGGGCATATTCGGTATTTACCGAATTAAGGCGCTAATCCAAGCTTATGATCAGTCTAAAAATAATTAAAAATCTTTAAAAATCCTAAAATATTATTTAACATCAGTGGGTAAAAGACTTGTTGTCAAAACTGAGTTTAGATAGGCTTTACGCTAATGGCGCCGTTTAATTAATAAACATGTTTATAAATACGCCATTAAGCATAACTCCTAATCTAGACTTCCGATTGACGTGAAATTTTGCAGACATGTTCAATAATCAGTATTAAAGACTTTTGCACTTTTACATTTTCTAAAATCTCGTTCTACGGTCATAAGGGCATTATGGTCATTATTAGGCATTTAACGGAAACGTCGGATAGTTACGGATTCGGGTAGTATAAACGCAGAGGATTATACTAACATGTAACTAGGTCCTAATGGAACTTTAAGGCATGTCTAAACCTATAAGAATCGGGTCAGAACTGTGGTCAAAGCAAAAGTCAAACTTTTGCGTATCTCGGTTCCGAATCGGTTCTAAACATAAAGTTGTCGAATCAAGCAAGCGTATACAAGTTTTTATACTTATTTTCAGTTGGTAAGAATGATAAAATAGGCTATACGCCATTTACATCGCTAATCATGCATTAAACCAAACATAACAATTCTGTTGACTTTTTCGGAATAGGTTTGACTCGATAAACGACCTAGTTAGGATTCGAATTAGTGAGTGCCCTTTTAGGGGTTTATCAACCATATAAATACCAACTTATAACAACCTTTGATTCGACTAAACTCTGGACCGATTATTTATTATCGAAAAGTCAAACCGTAGTTACGACGGTTTGATTTCTAGGCCATAAACTAAGTATGAATGAACTAGAGAAGATCAAGAGTACTTACACAAGTCTTATGGATGATATGAAATGTTTGTGGCTTGCTTGAATGATCCAGAAATGCTCAGAGGTGAAGAATGAACAATGTAGTAACATGTGGGTCTTGATATAAGGCTTCAAACACTCTTAGATGATCAACACATAAGTCTAGGGGTGTTGCATTATCATCCACAAGTGCTCTATAGGCTAGAAACCATCCTAGGCAGCCCAAGGTTTCGAAAAACTAAGTTATAAGTCGGTTACACAGCAACAGGCAGCTGTCTGTCGAATTTTCGCAACTGGGCGACGCTAGCGCACCGTTACGCTTTGATTGTAGCGGTGCGCTACCCTTCATACGGTGCGCAGCAACATCAACCCTACGATGCGCAAGCCTACAATCAGCCTTCAATAATTTGCCATTTAGTCCCTGGTCCCTCGAAACATCGCTTTCACCATCCTACTTGCATATGAAGCTTTGTTATTTAACATATGGGGCTTTAATACTTATACCCACTTTGTTAAGTCCTCGGGTAACTTTGTGATCACCCGAAAAGCCCTAAATTTCAACGTTGACACTTATAACCCTTGTACACGAATTTTATCACAACTTGCTCATACAATATCGAAACTTCATGAAATTTTTGTGGTACATTCCAGTGAGCATAATTAATCGTTACAAAGCTTCGGGTTTGTCAAAAGGTCACTCAGAGGTATAACTTAAACATGTTGGCACATTTAACCCCTGTAGTTTGTAATCTCTCACTTTCTTTCACTATTCGCTTCGTATGATCTATTCATTTAAGGTTATAAACATCATGTAGGGTTATTGCAACGTATATTTATTCATTGTTGACACTTTGAACCCTTATAAATACACAGTTTCACTGTTTGTCAACTTTAGTCCTTCAAGAACATTCCTTCACACGTTCAAACCTATGACACGTGTCAACACCTTATAGGACGTAAATTTTCGGGGTGTTACACGAAACCCTGTCTGTTCAAATGAGCGAAACCTTGATTGTTCCTAAGAGCGAAATCTCTCTGTCACAGGAGCGAAATCAGGCTGATTTGTTGTCCTAGGAGCGAAATCAATATGACACTAAAGCGGAATCACCCTATGTCCTTAAAAGCGATACCTCTTCCGAACCAATTTTAGTCCATTTTAAGTTCGAATTTTGATCTCAAACTTTCCAGGGTTTGTCTATGTCCAATTATCTATGATCTGTGCAATTTTAAACCAATTCTGACGTGTACAACTATCTTAACCAAAACTAGAAAGTGTAGAAGCAAGAAAAATCGATCAATTCCAGCTGATTTCTGCAGAACTCCTCCTCCTGAGCTCTGATACCAATTGTAGGATCGTGTTTTGATCTAACCGAGTCGGTTCAGAGGTGTTCTTCTATGTTTCAGGTGCGGAATTACAAGAAACGTAGTAGAAACAGCTGATTCTTCAC
Organism: Helianthus tuberosus; assembly: GCA_030545235.1. NCBI lineage: Eukaryota > Viridiplantae > Streptophyta > Magnoliopsida > Asterales > Asteraceae > Helianthus > Helianthus tuberosus. The sequence continues at coordinate 129,963,061 of CM060427.1, read as the reverse complement.
TTATAACACTGATTGTATTGAATGACAAACGATTACAAATCAGTCCTCACACCGGCAGAGTTTCGGCATGGAATACAAAGTAACAGCTAATGATTCCGCTCCAACAGCACCTATATATAGTGTGAGAGATTTCGCTCCAAGTGACATGCACTCACGAGCGAAATCACATGTTGATGATTTCGCTCTAAGTGACATGATCACATAAGCGAAACCCCAATACAAAGTAACTATGAGCGGAATCAGTACATTAAACTCTATACATTTTCTATTTTCTCGAAATTCGTGCCCTAATCTATACAATGCAATGTAAGACTCGATCCAAGACGAAGTCGACAGATGTAGTGCACCAACAAAATCGCATCACTCCTTTCCAGGGTGATACTTTAAGAAAAACTTTATCACCTACCTCGAAGTTAAAAGCTTTACGCTTTGGATCTGCGTAACTCTTCTGCATATCACGGGCAGCTTTAAGACGGTCACGAATCTGGACAATTTTGTCCGTCGTTTCGAACACTATTTCTGGTCCTGATAATTGGACATCTCCGACTTCCGCCCAACAAACTGGCGTTCTACACTTTCTTCCGTATAATGCCTCAAAAGGCGCAGCCTTAATGCTGGTGTGGTAGCTATTGTTGTAGGAGAACTCAATTAATGGTAGGTGGTTATCCCAACTACCACCCAAATCAATCACACATGCACGTAGCATGTCTTCCAACGTTTGAATAGTACGCTCACTCTGACCATCTGTCTGAGGATGGTAAGCCGTACTAAAATTCAAACGTGTGCCCAAAGATTGTTGGAAGCTTTTCCAAAAATGTGACATGTATCTAGTATCCCTGTCGGAGATAATAGACACATGTATGCCATGTAAGGCTACAATCTTGTCCACGTATAGTTGGGCTAACATATGAGAGCTATAAGTCTCCTTGATGGGTAAGAAATGTGCTGACTTAGTCAGTCTATCAACTATAACCCATATTGTATCATTGCCTTTCCTTGTCCTTGGCAACTTGGTGTGAAATCTATCGTCACCATCTCCCACTTCCACGTAGGAAGTTCAGGCTGTTGTAGCAAACCTGACGGCTTTTGATGTTCTGCCTTGACTTGCGCACAGGTCAAGCATTTTGCTACATAAGCGGCTACAGACTTTTTCAAGCCTATCCACCAATAATTTGCCCTTAGATCCTGGTACATCTTATCCGCTCCAGGATGAACGGAATATTTAGAACGATGGGCTTCCTGGAGAATAACATCACGAAGTCCTCCATATACGGGGACCCATATCCTTCCATTTAATCCTAGGATTCCGTCCTTGCTAAGAGATAACTGCTCCTCAGTTACTCCTAACTTTTCATCAGGATAGTTAGCTTCCAACACAGCTTCCTTCTGTGCAGCTAACAACCTTTCAATCCAATTATTCTTTATCTCCATGCGCTTGGCATTGATTCGGATGGGTTTCACCCTCTCCTTTCGACTCAAGGCATCGGCGACTACATTCGCCTTGCCGGGATGGTATCTTATTTCACAATCGTAATCGTTTAGAGTTTCCATCCAACGGCGTTGCCTCATGTTCAAGTCCTTCTGATTGAACAGATGTTGAAGGCTCTTGTGATCAGAAAAGATCACACATTTGATTCCATATAAGTAGTGCCTCCAAAGTTTTAGTGCGAATACAACGGCACCCAATTCCAAGTCATGGGTGGTGTAATTCTTTTCATGCACCTTTAACTGTCTTGAAGCATAGGCAATAACCTTGCCTTTCTGCATAAGCACACACCCCATCCCGGTGTGTTATGCATCACAATAAATTACAAATTCTTTGATTCCATCAGGCAATGTCAACACAGGAGCATTGCTCAACTTCTGCTTCAGAATATCGAAGGATTCCTGCTGCTTAGGACCCAGTCAAATTTAATCTTCTTACTCGTCAGCGAAGTCAGGGGTGTAGCAATCCTTGAGAAGTTTTCAATAAATCGCCTATAATATCCTGCCAATCCCAGGAAGCTACGAATTTCTGTAGGCATCTTTGGCTCCTTCCAGTTCATGACAGCTTCAACTTTAGCGGGATCCACTTGAATACCACGCTCACTAACAACGTGTCCAAGAAATTGGACTTCTCGAAGCCAGAATTCACACTTCGAGAACTTGGCATAGAGCTTCTCTTGATGAAGTAGCTTTCGAATGCAACAGAGATGCTTCTCGTGATCAGCTTGGCTCTTCGAGTAAATGAGGATGTCGTCAATGAAGACGATGACAAATTTGTCTAAGTAGGGCTTGCAGACGCGATTCATGAGATCCATGAACGCGGCTGGTGCATTAGTGAGCCCAAAAGGCATCACTAGGAACTCGTAGTGTCCATAACGAGTCCTAAATGCAGTCTTATGTACGTCTTCATCCTTAACCTTCAATTGATGGTAGCCTGACCTCAGATCGATTTTAGAGAAGTAACTTGCCCCTTGTAGTTGATCGAACAAATCGTCGATCCTGGGCAATGGATACCTATTCTTGATAGTGACTTTGTTAAGCTCACGGTAATCGATGCATAGACGCATCGATCCATCCTTCTTCTTTACAAACAGGATTGGCACTCCCCAAGGAGACGAACTAGGTCTAACGAAACCTTTAGCTAGCAAATCATCTAATTGCGTCCTCAACTCCTTCATTTCTGTTGGTGCCAACCTATAAGGCGCTCTAGCAACAGGTGCTGCTCCGGGGATGATGTCAATTCTGAATTCTACTTGTCTATCTGGTGGTAAACCAGGTAGATCTTCAGGAAACACTTCAGGGTATTAAAAAATGACAGGGATATCCTCAATCTTAGGCTTCGGCTCGTCAATAGTCACTTGTGCCATGTAGATGACACAGCCCTTCTTCAGACACCTAGAGGCCTTGAGCATAGACACTTGCTCATGCAGTCCATACCGGGTATCCCCCTGAATGGTAAGTGATTCACCAGACGGCGTTTTGATCACTACTTGCTTTTTATTGCAGACAATCTGGGCCTGGTTATAGCATAACCAGTCCATGCCTAGCACGATGTCGAAACCGGCTAACTTCAAAGGAAGTAAGGACAATGGAAATGAGTGGTTCCTAATGGATATAACACATCCATCTAACACGGTTGATGCGGTTTCTATGGTTCCATCAGCTAATTCCACTTCATACTTCACACTTAAGGTTTTAACAGGCAATTTCAACAGTTCACAAAACTTATTATCTACGAACGATTTATCAGCGCCTGAATCAAAAAACACTCTAGCATAAACATCATTTACGAGGAAGGTACCTGTGATAACGTTGTCATCCTGGACGGATTCCCTTGCGTCCATCCTGAAGACCCTTGCATTGGTCTTCTTGACTTCTTCAGGCTTTTTGGCGTACTTAGGACAGTTGGTCTTAATGTGCCCCTTCTCATTGCAATTATAACATGTGGCATCTCTTATCTTCTTGCACTCTATTGTCTTGTTCTCTTTAGACTTGCATATCCCACATGCAGGTACTCCTGACTTAGAATTGGACTCAAGTCTGCACTTTCCAAAGTGGCGTTTCTGGCAAGTCGTGCACTTTGGCTTTTCCTCTGTTCGCTGACTATTCCTTCCAGTCCCAAACTTCTTAGAATCATTGTTTCCCTTGTGCTTCTTCTATGACCCTCGTGAGTTATCATCCTCACGCTTCCTCTTATTTTCTTCAGATTTCTTTAGCGACCTTAACCTGACCGCATCTAAAGTAAGGGACAGAGAGAGATCAGCTGCTGACCTAAACGTAGCAGGCCTTGAAGCCTTAACACTGGCTTTGATTTCTGGGGCTAAACCCCCTATGAAGCGAGCAATCCTCTTGGGTTCTGGTGTTACTAGGTAAGGAACCAGTCTGGACAGGGTATTGAAATTGGTGAGGTAAGCTTGACAATCTAAGTTTGTCATCACCAATGATAAGAAATCTGATTCAATTCTTTCGACCTCATGTTGAGGGCAGTAGTTTTCTATAATGAGGGTAACAAACTGCTCCCATGACATGTTGTAGAGCGGGATCTTCCTAGCAGCTTGAATGAGAGACCTCCACCATGCCAGTGCCTCTCCTTTGAACGATTGGGATACATACTTTACTACATCCCTTTCAGCACAACCGCTGATGTCCACCACCGTGTCCATTTCATCCAACCAGGTCATACAATCTACTGCTCCTTTCTCCCCAGTGAAATCTTGGGGTTTACAGGAAACAAAGTACTTATAGGTACAAGACTTGGTACGTGGTTCATTATCGAACGCTATCTTCTTGGATGGAACACTGTGTTCATTTGATGAATGTCGATCATCATCCTTCTTTGGCTCCTCTTTCTTAGAGGGCGGCTTGTTATGAGGCTCTGAATGAGTCTTAGGGGCAGACTTAGAGTGGGGTACAGATGAGGCTCGACTATGCGTCCCACTATACTCCTTAAATTGTTCTTCTACAGCTTTAGATACAGCTGTGTTAATCAGTGAACGAAGCTCTCCTTTGGTTATATTAATCCTATCATTATCATTGAGGTTTTCCAAAGGATGACTGTTTATCTCGTCAGAGTCAGCCATGTAGTCTTAGTTGCTACAAAAAAAAAATAAGGGCAAGGTTTATTTAGAAGCCCTTACAGTACTATCGTTCTTAAACGATTTATTAACCATGCTTTTAATACACATTTTAGTTAATTTGTTAAATATAAAAATTGTTCAGGATCTTTATCATAATCCTAAATTATAAGTTAATAATAGCACAAAAGGCCTAGTCACATAGACAAGTTTAATTTATAAGCCATGATTTCAGAGAATCGAGGCATTAAGGTTTGAATCAAAGTTCATTACCTTTTCTTGACAGGGAGTTGTAGGCTACCACTGTCTTTAGTCTCAGAGGACATTAACTATAGCCCGTAGGCACTTCATCCATAAGGGATGATTATATAAATAAGGGAATTTAGAATAACCCAATTAAAAATGACTTATGTGATTTATCATATCACATTTTGTCGAGCATGTTAATATGCTTTCATATGCTTAATAAGGATTTGAATCTCTTGAATAGGTTCTACCATCTTGGCCTTGTATGCCGTGACATTTAGGCTAGGTTTTACCTTTAAGATTCTCTTTAATATTTAACGCAGAACAATCCTAAATTGAACTGCTAAAAAGGATCTGAATCTAATTGTGGAACTACCATCTTGGCCCTGTCTTAATGTGACATTTAGCTAGGTCTTGTCCTTTTTAGATTTTGCCATTTTATTATAATGGTAGATCTTATAATATAGGAATGATATTTTAAATATAATCGTTCCTTTAAAATTTAACAAGTATATGGTTGCCCTAAACGGGACTTCTAATAAAATGACTTGCCCATGCAAGGGCTAATCAGAAAAATAACAAGAAATCAAATAAGGACAAAATAAAACGAATTAGAATTTGTCCTATGTTCTTGTCTAGACTCAAGAATGTGCAACTGTGTAACTGAGATTAAACACAAAAGGCTAGTGTTTAATTCACTCAGCGTTGGCTCTGATACCAACCTGTCACACCCCGACTTTCCACGTGTCACCGGTGGGCCCGGTGGGGAGTATAGTGACGTGGTTGGCAACATAATAGTCAAACAACACAATATATATGAATGCACAGCGGAAGCAAAAGATAAATATATTACATTCCGAATATAAAGTAATATCCAGTATTACAACGAAAAGTAAAGGATCCACAGGCGGATCAAATATAAAGAAAACTGTTCAACAGACTTTGACATCTAGAGCTTGCGAAACTTGAGTAATGATGCCTGGAGTAGCTAGCCTATTTCGTCTAGCACCTGCACTTAGCCTTTTTGGAAAATACGTCAGTTTACACTGGTAAATACAACTCAACTGACTCGTTTTAGAAAAGAGTTTAATAAAATTGATTTGAATGCACTTCGGCAAAACATCTTTATAACTTGGGACAATTATTAAAATAATCTTGTATACAGTTTTACTCATTTGTCGTCCATTAGTACCGGTTAGAAGAGCCGGTTTAAGTTAACTGACACGCCACAGGTATAATGCCCACAAGGTTAATTCCTTTTTTTGGATTACCAGTTTTTACATAATGCATCTGTCAGGTGTACGCCTACACCCCGTGCTTAGGTCATGGCCATTTCGTAAAATGATGCCAAGGATATCCGGGACATGGTCATTTAACCCCCAAGGGCCATACATCAAATAATACAGAATAAAGCGGGTTATGTAAATACATTAATCACAATCCGATTTAAATGACTACATACCCGACCATGCGGTACTTTTATAGTACCGTATCCCAAGCCCGTATAGGGAAAATAAGTTAAGAGTATTTACCTGAGCTAAATATAAATTCAATCCCAGCCGTATATCAATTCAGCAAGTACAGATAGCTTTTACTGGGCTCCTAATCTGGAATGAAGGTTTTTAATAAACTATTAGAATTCTAACGGGTCTTTAATTAAGCCATGACTTAGACCGGTTAGTTTTCAAAAGGAAGGTACGGTTCAAACGCATGATAAAGCGAAGACCGGTTTAGAATGTGGTTTTGACCTGACAAGCTTGCATGCTTGACTAATGTGGGTAACTTAAACACATTCTGGGTTTTGAGACCATAAAGGTATGGTTTGACCCGTTTCGGCAAATATATGCGAACTAGTCACATAAGCCGATCCGAACGCGACAAGTGCGTAACGAGTAACCCAAAAGAGTCACATATGGTTTTCCTAAGTTAATATGCCTTAAATATGTTGTGATATCAGTAGGATACCTTCCATTATGCCCAAAACGAGTTTAATCTCAAAATAAGCCCCGTAAGGGTATTTTGGTCATTTTAAATATTATAAAAGAGATTTAATGAACTTCTGAGGTTTGGGTCTGAATATATCAGTAAAATGACTTAATTTATCATGTTATATCAGTTGGTAATAAGTCTTATGTGACAAAATGGTTTTAACCGTACTTTGTGCTTAAAAAGCGTAAACGTCGGTTTTAAGCGATTTTCGGGTTTAAATAGAAAATCTGAGTTTTTAATCAGTTTATCAGGTTCAAAATACTTCATTTATTAAATAAAATCAGTAGCAATTGGATTCGTGTCAAAAGGATTTATAAAACTCATTTTATACGCAAAAAGGGTATAATCGGTATTTACCGAATCAACACCATAACCTTAGGTTATGAGCAGGTTAAAAATAATTAAAAATCTTTAAAAATCCCAAAATATTATATAACATCAGTGGGTAAAAGGTTTGGTGTCAAAAATCGGGTTTAGATAGGCTATGCGCTAATTACGTCGTTTAATTAATAAAAACTTTCTAATTACGCTATTGCGCATAACTCCCAATCTAGACCTCGAATCGATGCCAAATTTTGAGAGCATGTTTATAAATCAGTAGACAAGGTTCTTGTCCACTCACATTGTCAAAAATCTCGTTTTATGGTCGAAAGGGCATTATGGTCAACTTTAGGCAATTAACGGAAACGTGTAAACGAATCGGACAAACAACGAACCAAGTACAGAGGTTTATACTATCATGTAACTTGGTCCTAATGAAGCTCTAAGGCATTTCTAAATCCATCTAAATCGGGTCAGAACTGAAGTCAACGCAAAGTCAAAGTTTTGCGATCTTCGGTTCCAAACCGGTTCAGAACTGAAAGTTTGTCGAGTCGAACGTGCTTAGACATGTCCGTACACTTATTACCAAGTTATATGAATGATAAAACAGGTTACACGCCTTCTATATCGCTAATTACGCGTTTAATGATTCTGTTGACTTTTTCATAAGAAGTTTGACCCGTCATTTGACCTAGTTAGATCGGGAATCAGAGGGTGCCCTTTTAAGGGTTAATTGCCCACATAATTACCAACTCATAACAGCTTTCAATTCGACAAAATACTGGACCGTTTGTGTTTTATCGTTAAGTCAAACCATAATTACGACGGTTTGACTTTTAAGCTAAATACTAAGCTAAACTCAATTAAAGAAGGTTAAGCAAACTTACCAAGGTCCTATGCACGAAATGTGAAGACTTGAGCCTGCTTGGGAGCTCCAAGAATGATCATAAGTGAAAATGAAGGTGTGAGGAACAATGTTGCAACTCATGGCCTTTATATAGTGTTTTAAACACCACAAATTGTTGACAAGCAAGTCTAGCATTGACCACAAATCACTAACATGTGTCCCTAAGTGTCTAGGGGGTGTTTAGGGGTCACCCATGAAGTGAAACAAGTGATTAAAGTCGGTTCCAAGGCTGAACAGCCATAAAAAACGATTTTCTGCATCTGACATCCTGACGCGGCCCGCGTAAGGTTATGTTAACCTTTACGCGGCCCGCCTCAGCCTGTTAATCAGAATTTTCATTTTTCATTTTCCGCATATTGTCCCTTGGCTCTTCGAAAGGTCAACTAAGCTTATTCCTTGCATTTTGACCCCTTCATATTTACCTACAAGGGCTTTAGCACTTATACCCACTTTGCCAAGTCCCTGGACACTTCCGGTTAACCCGAAAAGTCATAACTTTCAACGTTAACGCTTTAACCCCTCGTACACGAATTCGATCATAACTTTCTCATACGATAACGAAACTTTATGAAATTTATATCGTGCATTCTAGTGAGCATAATTAACCGTTACAAAGCTTCGGGTTTGTTAAAAGGTCACTCAGAGGTATAACTTAAACATGTTGACACATTTAACCCAGTAGTTTGTAATCTCTCACTTTTAGCTTCGTATGATCCATGATTTATTCGTTTGAAGGTACGAGCATCATGTAGGGTTATTATACAATATATTTATTCACTGTTAACATTTAGAACTCGTATATTAACATACTTTCCATGACTGTCAACTTTAGTCCTTTCAGAACATTCTTTCACACGTTCAGACATATGACAAGTGTCAACACATTATAGGACGTGAATTTTCGAGGTGTTACATCCTCACCCCCTTAAAATAAATCTCGACCCGATATTTACTGAAATAAATAAGGGTACTTTTCTTTCATCGTGGACTCAACCTCCCACGTGAATTTGGGACCTCTACGGGCATCCCATTTGACATTTACAATAGGCACATGCTTCCTTCGAAGCTTCTTAACCTGTCGATCTTCAATCGACAAAGGTTTTTCCACAAATTTTAAGCTCTCATCTATATGCACATCTGTATGTGGTATAACCAGTAATTCATCATCGAAGCACTTCTTCAGATTGCAGATGTGGAACACATTATGAATTCCACTGAGCTCTTCAGGTATGTTTAACTTATAGGCAACATACCCAACACGTTCGATAACCTCGAAAGGTCCTATGTATCTCGGGCTTAGCTTGCCTTTCTTACCAAATCGCATCACTCCTTTCCAGGGTGATACTTTAAGCAAAACTTTATCACCTACCTCGAAGTTAAAAGCTTTACACTTTGGATTTGCGTAACTCTTCTGCCTATCACGGGCAGCTTTGAGACGGTCACGAATCTGGACAATTTTGTCCGTTGTTTCGAACACTATTTCTGGTCCTGATAATTGGACATCTCCGACTTCCGCCCAACAAACTGGCGTTCTACACTTTCTTCCGTATAATGCCTCAAAAGGCGCAGCCTTAATGCTGGTGTGGTAGCTATTGTTGTAGGAGAACTCAATTAATGGTAGGTGGTTATCCCAACTACCACCCAAATCAATCACACATGCACGTAGCATGTCTTCCAACGTTTGAATAGTACGCTCACTCTGACCATCTGTCTGAGGATGGTAAGCCGTACTAAAATTCAAACGTGTGCCCAAAGATTGTTGGAAGCTTTTCCAAGAATGTGACATGTATCTAGTATCCCTGTCGGAGATAATAGACACATGTATGCCATGTAAGGCTACAATCTTGTCCACGTATAGTTGGGCTAACATATTAGAGCTATAAGTCTCCTTGATGGGTAAGAAATCTGCTGACTTAGTCAGTCTATCAACTATAACCCATATTGTATCATTGCCTTTCCTTGTCCTTGGCAACTTGGTGTGAAATCTATCGTCACCATCTCCCACTTCCACGTAGGAAGTTCAGGCTGTTGTAGCAAACCTGACGGCTTTTGATGTTCTGCCTTGACTTGCGCACAGGTCAAGCATTTTGCTACATAAGCGGCTACAGACTTTTTCAAGCCTATCCACCAATAATTTGCCCTTAGATCCTGGTACATCTTATCCGCTCCAGGATGAACGGAATATTTAGAACGATGGGCTTCCTGGAGAATAACATCACGAAGTCCTCCATATACGGGGACCCATATCCTTCCATTTAATCCTAGGATTCCGTCCTTGCTAAGAGATAACTGCTCCTCAGTTACTCCTAACTTTTCATCAGGATAGTTAGCTTCCAACACAGCTTCCTTCTGTGCAGCTAACAACCTTTCAATCAAATTATTCTTTATCTCCATGCGCTTGGCATTGATTCGGATGGGTTTCACCCTCTCCTTTCGACTCAAGGCATCGGCGACTACATTCGCCTTGCCGGGATGGTATCTTATTTCACAATCGTAATCGTTTAGAGTTTCCATCCAACGGCGTTGCCTCATGTTCAAGTCCTTCTGATTGAACAGATGTTGAAGGCTCTTGTGATCAGAAAAGATCACACATTTGATTCCATATAAGTAGTGCCTCCAAATTTTTAGTGTGAATACAACGGCACCCAATTCCAAGTCATGGGTGGTGTAATTCTTTTCATGCACCTTTAACTGTCTTGAAGCATAGGCAATAACCTTGCCTTTCTGCATAAGCACACACCCCATCCCGGTGTGTGATGCATCACAATAAATTACAAATTCTTTGATTCCATCAGGCAATGTCAACACAGGAGCATTGCTCAACTTCTGCTTCAGAATATCGAAGGATTCCTGCTGCTTAGGACCCCAGTCAAATTTAATCTTCTTACTCGTCAGCGAAGTCAGGGGTGCAGCAATCCTTGAGAAGTTTTCAATAAATCGCCTATAATATCCTGCCAATCCCAGGAAGCTACGAATTTCTGTAGGCGTCTTTGGCTCCTTCCAGTTCATGACAGCTTCAACTTTAGTAGGATCCACTTGAATACCACGCTCACTAACAACGTGTCCAAGAAATTGGACTTCTCGAAGCCAGAATTCACACTTCGAGAACTTGGCATAGAGCTTCTCTTGATGAAGTAGCTTTAGAATGCAACGGAGATGCTTCTCGTGATCAGCTTGGCTCTTCGAGTAAATGAGGATGTCGTCAATGAAGACGATGACAAATTTAACCCCTGTAGTTTGTAATCTCTCACTTTTAGCTTCGTATGATCCATGATTTATTCGTTTGAAGGTACGAGAATTATGTAGGGTTATTATACAATATATTTATTCACTGTTGACATTTAGAACTCGTATATTAACATACTTTCCATGACTGTCAACTTTAGTCCTTTCAGAACATTCTTTCACACGTTCAGACATATGACACGTGTCAACACATTATAGGACGTGAATTTTCGAGGTGTTACAAGTTCGGATTAACAACTGTAACTAGACTAGGGGAGATGTTGATCTCGAACTAGCTACAAGGGCATTTTGGTCAAATGTTAACTTTTATGTTGAAAGTTTCAAATGTTTGAAGTTTTCCATGTGTACCGGTCGTTTTATTAATAAGGGCGTAACAATGTTGAACTTAAGTAGAGTATAATTTTTGGCCTACTTTGTGCTGTATATCGAGTTACTGACGCGTTCGTGATTATAGACCTATCATTAACAAGTCACCGGTTGTTATATTGTAGACCCGGTCGAGATTTTAATTTGGATTCCACAATTATCCACGTCATCATGTACCAGTTAACTCTAATTCCAATTTTAGTTTATTATTTACAATTTCCTTGTGTTTAGTTTCTTTCTTTCATGCACGTTGGTCTTATGTTTTATCTAGCTTAGTGGAGTTAGTGGTAGTTATTAGTTCTTAGAAAACTCTTGTAATTGTTAGTTTAAAAAGAAGAACGAGATGAAAAATAGTCAGTGAGTTTATAATAAAAAAGTGTGTGTTAATTATCTCATGTGTGTGGGTTAATTAATTTGTCTATGCTAGCTCAACCGTAGCGCGTTCGGTGGTGTTCTTAGATGAACGAACACAAACATGCCTTTCTTCGTGTTCTTTTGGTTCATTTACTGGCCTACCTACCTCCATATTATTTAATTAAATACTGATTTTTTGTTGTGATGTGAATAGGTCATTTACTGTTAACGTTTAGAACACCTCCTGTGAGTCCTCCAAAACCAAGTTACTTAACCTGAATGCGAAGGGTCCTTTCACTTGAATTCAGACCACATTTAATGGACTCGGGGCTAGCCGACCCGCTTTTGGGTTCACCCGGGGTTTCCGGATCAGCATCAGATTGTAGTTTTCTTCCGCAATCAACAATCTACAACTGGCGCTACTGTCCTTTTTCAAAACCACTTCTTACAGCAACCGATGGTGCTGATGAAATTGCAATTAAACGTGTAGAAAGGGATAATCTTGCTCTAAACCACATCACAAAACGCCAACGTGCTTGTGAGTTTCGTACTTTCTAAGGTACACATTTTGCAACTCGGGTAGCGGGTCAAAATGGGTGGGCGGGCGGAATCATGGTTTAAAAAACGGTCGAGGCGTCCGTACTGAGGCGCGCCTCGAGGCGGAACTGTCACACCCCGATATTTCTACGTATTACCGGTGGGCCCGGTGGGGAGTATCGTGACGTAGTTGATATCATCATAGTCAAACAACACAATTTAAATGCACAGCGGAAGTCTTGAAATATAAAATATTATTACAAACACAAATGTCTGTTAATATAAAAGTATTCTGTACAGACTAGCTTGTAATAATCCACAGGCGGATCAAAACAATGAAAAGAAGTTATCAGACTAATGGCTTATGTGAAGGAGTTGCAAAGTCCTCAACTAACAAGTCCTGAGCAGCTTCCAGCCTATTACGTACTTGTACCTGTCACTTAGACTTTGGAAAATACGTCAGTTTTCACTGGTAAATACACTCAACTGACTCATTTGAAAAGAGTTTAAGAAAATTGGTTTAGGTGCACAAGGCACGAAAATATTTTTGACACTTTGATTAAAAGGCACAAGGCAAAATTAATCTTTTATACTTGGGACAAACTATATCTCATGTTATCAGTTTTACATAACTTGCTCTACATACGGGGCCCGGTTCTATGCCGGTTCAAGATTAACCGACACACCACTATTCCCTTATTGGGTATACAATCTATATATATATATATATATAAACATGATAAATAAGGGCTTATGTGTCATGTTACGAGGGCTTGGAAAATGAGGTGGCATCACCTAAGGCAATCTACAATTTGGTTTTTGGCTCCAAAAAGTTTCATCTCTTTTATATGTTTGGACACGGGATCCGGTTGAATTCGGGTCATCCATTGCCTTGAATTGGATCTGTATAAAAGGCAATACCTTAGAACATTTTCTCTCTGTAAACCCTAAACTACATCGCCACTTTCATTCTTTTCATATCTATGTGTGTTCTCCTCTCCTTTGAAGCCGCTTCGATTCTTTGAGGTGTGTTTACGGTTTCCATTTTATAATCATTTGCCTTTCTTGACTTACAGATTTGCTATTTTTTCAGATAGAATTGAATCAGAGAGAAGCAATGCAAAATAAGGGATTTATTTGCCAGCTTCCTTACCAAACCCTAACGCGCCCCCATATTTGCAATCTCTCCATCTATCATCTTCGCCATTTCTTTCCTTCAGATAATGGTTTGTTGTTCAAATCGATTGTAAAAAAAGGTATGATTTTCATTCTCATCCCAAACCATACATAGAGAATCATCAAAGCATCAATCAATTCTGTCATAATTAATGCCAGGTAGGTAATTAACCTAACGAATTTACATTTTGTTGTTTTGTGTACTCGATCGAAGCTGACTTAAGTGATTTTTGTTATTTGTTATTGTAACGTTTTGTGAATTGAATTGTTTGTACTAATTTGTAAATGAATGAAGTAATAAGTTATTGGAGTTGTTGACTTGCTGTGCTGATTCAGTGTGATTTCGTCTGCACAAGCGTTGTACGCCAACTGTTCGACGATATGTTTTTGAGAGTTTTGCATTTGGGGTTTGCTCTAAGGTCTAGGAGGGTTATGCATTTAATTATTTACAACTTTCTAGATAAAAATCATAAAGTTATTTTGGTGTTTTATGCAGCTTTTTGGGGTAATCATGTTTTTGACAGCTAGATCAGAGGCTTTTGCAACTGGTACAGTTAGAACTGCACATAACCCCCCTTGAGCCTCTTCTCATACCGCTAATTTTAGGTATGCTCATTTTCTTGATTTCGTTTTAGTTGTCTCATTATTCAATTGTTAATGATTATTGAGAATTTAGGAGAAAATTGCCTAAAAGTGAATGAAATTGCCTATAGGTGTTGTTGATTGAGGCTTTATAAGGGTGAATTAGTGAAATAGCTACACCTGGTGTTGATCTATGTATTATGTTGATGTTGATTTAGCTATTGGTGGTAAACTCCTCTCTCTCTCTGGCGATTCCAGATCTGGATCTAGGGTTCTTCTACATCATAGGTTTCATTTGATTTTCGTAGTGAATATTGTTATCATGCTGAGTTCATTTGAAGGACTTCCGATCTGATCTTTGTTACAGGCCTACAATCGAATGGACAAGAGGCGAAGAGGCGTCGATTTTCTCATAATCGAGAGAAGGATGAAGGGCAGCGATGAACTAGGTTCTGATAGGAGTTTCAAGGGTAAGTTTTTGAGTTTCCTTTTGCTTATCGTTCTAACAAATCCCTAATTCGCGGCTGGTGTCACATTGGTACCCTAATTCTCTTCTTTGATTTGTACATAAATGGACTGACTCTAAAAGTTTCTTCTCATTTGGATTGAAAATGTTGTTACTAATTCTTTACATTTTGGTTAGTGTACAGGTTGGTGGAAGTAATTCAACAGGTCAGAGTGGTGGTCTTTGCGTGGGGTGGGGGCTGAATCTTGGGTTTGGGACCGGTTGTGTCCTGGTGTGGGTGTGTTTTGGTGTCTAGCTGGTTCACCACTTGGGGAGTGGCTTCTGTGTAGTGTGTGTTTGGGTGCAACCTTTTGGGTGGGTGCTGTTTTGTGGTTTGTCTGGTATTGTGGTGGTGTGCTTATTGGTTCTCTATTGGCAAATGTATGTCTAACTACTCATTTTGTTAGCTAAATCTGGTGATTAGAAGTTATTTATTGAACTTTTTGATGCAGTATTGCACTAAGTCTTATTCTAGATCTATCATTTATGAGGTATTTCCTGTAACCAGATAGTTGATATTCTTGCAAGTGAATTTTACGAAGACAAAGCAACCATAGATGCGATGGCTTACAGGGTAATGGGAAGCAGGTAAGACCTGAAGTCCTGAACTGAAACCACAAGATTTAACAATTTAGTTTAGAATTTTGGATTGTGCTTAATGTGCTATACTATTGACAGCCAGTCTTCGATAATTCTTGAACCGACTTTTCAAATGGATCAGCTACATGAACCTGCAGATTTTTTTACAGCCTATGAGAAGTTCGAAAGTACACTACTCTTCTCTAATCTTTGTGATTCAATGTTAATTGATGTTAGATAGTGTGACATTGTTACACCACTAATCTATACCATTTTAAAATTAATTTCCAGACACCCGTAAAGAATTGAAGAAACAGAGAGGTGAAGACCCAAATGAGCCCCAAATTCCCACCACTGCTAAGCAACGTCGACCTGAAATGCCACGGTACTATTGCAAATTTGCAATACCGAGTTTACTTTTTTATTCTACTGAATTGTGTTCTTTTTAAATTCTAATGGGGTAAAGTTAATTTCATACTTCAAGAGAAGAATGAGTTATCAGCATCGTGTCTACTCAAGTCAGCCTGAAAATGATGTGTTATCTTCTCAAAAAGCACTGCAAGATACTGTTCACATAGTCAAGCATGCTATGGAGATCATTCATCTTCTAACAGGTACAGTATTACATCTTTACTCATGTTTATGTTATAACACGTTTGCAGTTTTCCATGCTAAACAAGAGTTTTTATTAACAGGCCAAATGGGTTTGTGACAAAACGGGTTCTTTCTGGTACCACTTAGTTCAAACATACTTAAAACAAAAGGTCGGTGGGACCAAAATACAAACAACCCTTCAAGTTTTTTTTCGAAAACGAACAGGGTTAAATATAATGCATTTTGACATTTTAGTATGTGTGTCGTTATAAATTCACGTTTCAACGTAAACAATATAAATTCACGTTTCGACATAAGATTTTTCCAGAAACGAGTCGGGTCAAATATAACACGAGTTCATGCTTTACAATTTGACGTAAACTGTGTTCGGAAATGATTCGGGTCAAATATAATATGTTTTCTTTCGATGGTATAAATTCGAGTTATTGTATGTTTTGACGCCGCTAAGTCTTGATGCAAAGGTAAGGGTGGTGTAGTGGTTAGGTGGAATGCTTACTAAACGAACCAACTCAAGTTCGATTCCGTTTCTTTTGTAACCGCAAAGCTTTAGATCAGATACGTCAAACACACATTTTCATATGATTAACAAAACACATAACGTGTGGCAAGCTATAAACATCTAAGGCGTCGTCGCCGCAACACGCGGCATACGGCAACAATCTAATTCCTTTTATTTTTAAGAAGTTTACTTACTGGTCTGTACATTATGATTAGGAGGGTTATCATGTTTATTATTAGCATCTTTTCAGAGATTAAATATATAATCAATATTATTTTGATCGAACTTGCTACTTGTGAAACATATTTTGCTTGCAAGTGTTATTTGAAAGACGTGTAATATATTTGCTGGTAAAACAAGAGTTTTGTGTGTTTTTTTTGGATGACTAAAGTTGTATGTATTATAGATGATGTTATTTATTACATGCAGTGGACCAAGAGAAGATGCTACTAGAATTGGTTCTGCTTGTGTTGTTAGGCGTCAAGTCGTTGATATTTCTCCGTTAAGGCGTGTTAACCAGGCTATATATCTGCTTACCACTGGTGCATGCGAGTGTGCGTTTAGGAATGTGAAGACTGTTGTTGAGCGTCTAGCTAATAAGCTTATCAATGCTGGCAAGGGTTCTTCAAACAGGTGCCTTTTTTTAAATAAATTTACGTGTTTTAATGTTTTGCGGTTAGATTTATTTTTGGGTTTTTTTTTTTTGCTGATTTGGTGTTGGCTTGATTTGTTATTTGTATAGCTATGATATTAAGAAGACGGATGAGATTGAGAGGGTTGGCAAGGCTAATCGTTAAAGACGAAGATTTGATGTCAGGGTATTCGGTTTTGGTTGTTTTGTTTTGGTGTTTTAATGGAAAGTAGTTTATTATCAAACCTTTTGGCTATTCTGTTATGGATTTGGTTTTTTATGAAAAATAATTAAAGAAATCATATATGCCTTTTTATTTCATAAATTTGGACCTTTCATATTGTTGGACAGATGACTCATTACTCATTTATTATATCATGAAAACTCACCATATTGTACCACCTCATATCTAGGACATGAGGCAACAAGCCAATGTATTTTTCATGCATCGGGTCACATTTAGGATTCACATATGAAGGTGCATGCAAAGAAAGCATGAAGTGGTTCTGGGTTATTGTAATATGCTTAAGTGTCTAACTGCACCATGACGTCTGTGTCTTTGCTCAACAAGTTAGTTGTTAACAAACATTGTAAGGCTCTACAACTCCAATCGACACCTTTCGGGACAGAAAGAGTGCGACATTCTTTCATGCTCAATGGACGAGTGTTCCAAACTCTTCTACGAATTTGCAAAAAGCGTCTGTATCAACTTCAGTTACAAAACTACTGCGTGGATAAAATCCAGACGTCAAGGCACTGGACCATTCGATTGGTCTGTTGTCCACCGTAGACGCTAAACGTTCGAACTTGACGGGCTCTCTGAAAGAGTACCCGTGGAGTTAGGCGGCCCATAGATGTTATATCTTTAGAAGGATGGGGTGCCATGTGGAGGGGTATACGATCAGGGTTAGTTCATGATTGTATATTTGGTGGTGTGTTTTTTTTCCAGCTGGCAATTCACCGCGCGATGCTCGACTGGAAAGCTGTTGGGATGGACCCCATACCAAGGTCTGGGAATGCTACAACAGGGTAGGAGGGATAGTGCAATGAGACTTAAAAGTGGAAAGCGAGTAGTGATGCTGGTACGTCCAGAATGAAGTCTCTTAGTTGTGGGGGCTGCTGAATAACACAATTCTGACTGGCGACATGGATAGGTGGGGCTAGATGCATAACGATTATGTGACGAACTTCTCTGTCAAGGCAGTCAGGCGTTGTCTAGCAGGGGGTCGGGGAACAATACGGGTCAGTTTGAGTATCTCTAGAGTAAGATTGCAGTGCAAAAAGTTACATGTTTTGTGTGGCGAGAAATTAACAATCTGAATTATTTTGATTGATGATTTTTGGTGGTAACGGGTTCTTGATTTTTGAAGGCATCTTATATGGAAACAAGATGAAGGCAAACTTCTTCCCGTGATAGAGGTGGCAAAAATTCAGTAATTGCAGTAGATAACATAAAGGTCTGTCTATATTCTGTCATAATTAATGTAAGGGTTTTACCTTGTATCTAATAAATACCTGTTATTGTTTGTTTGTAGGTTGATATATGTGTATTTGCTTTTGATGTCATGCTTGCTAATGGGGAACAGTAATCATCTTGATCCTGCTCTTAGATATTTTATGAATTTTTATTTTTATTCACTGAACTGTAAAAATGATGGTGGTTAAACTTTTCACATGCTCTTTTGTGGCAGGCTGTTGGGTTTACCTTTGCGTCAAAGAAGTAAATGTGAGATTACTGATTTGTATATGTTTTTATAGTTCATCTAACGAGGCCTAATGCATTAGTGTTACTCTTGATTCAATATTTTACTTATAGGTATGGTTTGATTTTAATTTTAAATAGAAATGAATCAGTATGTGTTGAAATTTTTTATTAATCTAATTTAAATTTTCTACCCGGGTGATAACCTAGTTAATTAATAAGCATATTGCATCTGTCAGGTGTATGCCTACACCCCGTGCTTAGGTCGTGGCCATTGCAATTAATGAGTCAAGGATATCCAGGACACGGTCACATTAATCCCCAATGTTTCAGTCAAGCAATACGAATTAAAACAGGTTATTTGGATTTCCCGACTCATTGGTCTTTGAATCCCATACCTGACCATGAGGTATTTATATTACCGTATCCCAAGCCCGTAATAGGGAAAATAAGTTAAGAGTATTTACCTGAGCTAGCTCCTGTCTTAAATAGCATGAATTATAATAACTCAGCCGTATTCACTTAAGTAATCGTAGGTACAATTTACCGGAAGGATCTAGTCTGGAATGATGGTATAAATAACCAATTAGAATACAAACGGGTCTTTAATTAAGCCTAAACTTAGACCGGTTAGTTTTAAGTAAAGATACGGTTCAAACGCACGATTAAGCGAGGACCGGAATAGAATGTGATTTAGGCCCGACAAGTTTGAAGACTTGTATAATATGGGTAATCTAACCACATTCTGGATTTTGAGATAAAAACGATAAGGTTTGACCCGTTTCGGCTAATTTATGCAAACTAGTTACATAAACCGAACCGAACGCGCAAGAAGCGTAACGGGTAACCATATGGGTCCTATACAGGTTTCCTAAGTTAATACGCCTTTAATATGTTATGATATCAGTAGGATATCTTCCATCATGCCCAAAACGAGTTTAATCTCAAAATAAGCCCCGTAGGGCTATTTTGGTCATTTTAAAGATTATAAAAGAGGTTAATTAAAATTCTGAGATTCGGGTCCGAATACATCAGTAGAATAACTTATTTTATTAGGTCATATCAGTTGGTAATAGGTCTTATATGACAAAATGGTTTTAAACCCAAACTATGCGTTTAATACGCTTTAAAAGCCATTTTAAGCGATTTCCGGGTTATACAGGAAATCTAAGTTTTCTGATCAGGTTATAAAGTTCAAAATACTTTATTTATTATATAAAATTAGTAGCAGTTGGATTGGTATCAAAATACTATGTAAAACTCATTTTATACACAAAAAGGGTATAATCGGTATTTACCGAATTAAGGCGATAGCCTTAGGTTATGATAAGTTTAAAAATAATAAAAATCTTTAAAAACCTCAAAATATTATATTACATCAGTGGGTAAAAGGTTTGGTGTCAAAATTTGGGTTTAGATAGGCTTTATGCTAATCGCGCCGTTTAATTAACAAAAAAGCTTCTTAAATGCACTATTTAGCATAACTCCTATTCTGGAACTCTAACTGATATGAAACTTTAGGAACATGTTTATAAATCAGTAACAAAGGTTATTGTCCTTTCACATATCCAAAATTCTCGTTTTATGGTCAAAAGGGCATTATGGTCAACATTAAGCAATTAACGGAAACATGTAAACGAATCGGATAATCAATGAACCAACCACAGAGGGTTATGCTAACATGTAGCCTGGTCCTAAGGAAGCTCTAAGGCATTTCCAAATCATACTAAATCGGGTCAGAACTGAAGTCAAAGCAAAAGTCAAAGTTTTGCGACTTTCGGTTCCGAACCGGGTCTAAACAGAAAATTGTAGGATCAAACAAGCTTAGACTAGTTCTTATACTTATTAACAAGTTATATGAGTGATAACATAGGTTACATGCCTTCTATATTGCTAATTTCATGTTAATTTGCAAATTAAGCTTCTGTTGACTTTTTCTAAACAACTTTGACCCGACATTTGATCTAGTTAGAGTGGGAATCTGAGGGTGCCCTTTTAAGGGTTTATTGCCCACATAATCACTGAACCATTAATGATTAATCGCTAAGTCAACCGTTAATTACGACGGTTTGACTTTTAAGCTAAAACTAAGTAAAAACTTAACTAAGAAAGGTTAAGCATACTTACAAAAGCCTAATGCACGATTAGGGATGACTAGAGACTGATCAAAAGCTCCAGAGAGTCCCACAAATGCAGGTGGAATGAGTGATCATAAAGTTGCAACATCAAGGGCCTTTTATAGTGAATTTGATCCATTTAGATCATGACAAATCATGCTATACATGATCCTTGATGATTAACAAGTGTCCCTAAGGCCTAAGAAATAGTTTAGGCGGCTCTTGGAAGGGTTAAAGGGCAATACAAGTCGCTTACATGGGCTGAACAGGCATTTAAACGAGTTTCTGCATCTGGGCACTGCTTACGGACCGTAAGGGTCCAGCCTTACGGTCCGTAAGGACCTGGTCAGCAAAACAGAACTTTCAAAAATGACACATTTGGCCCCTGATCCTTCCGAACTTGATTTTTAAGATGCTTTCTTGCACTTGTAACCCCCACACTTGACTTTTAAGGACTCGAAGTCATAAACCAACTTTGTTTGGTCCCCGGTTATTCATACGATCACCGAAAAGTCTTAAATTTCGACGTTGACGCTTTTAACCCCTCGTATACGAATTTCATCATAACTTTCTCATATGATAACGAAACTTGGTGAAATTTTTATCATGCATTCTAGTGAGCATAATTAATCGTTACAAAGCTTTGGGTTTTCTAAAAGGTCAATCAGAGGTTGATAGACTGTCGTCGGGTCTATGCAAAAACCTAAAATTACCTATAGACAGGGTAAGTCAGGTATCGAATCCAGAGGAGCATGTGGTCAGTGTAATACCGTTTAACTAATCTAAACTTACTTTATGAAATTTGCTAGTTTATCTATTTTTGTAATTTTTATGAATAAGTATTGTGAAAATGAAAAAACAATGATAGGAACGTGACCACTCCGGGATTCAGATTCTGTAAACACCTAATAATCTAATTATTGTTTATTTGGATGCCACTGATTAAATGGTAAATCTGTCACATAAACCAATTACTTATACAAGTTCCTAGCATAATACCAATTGATCAGAGAGATATTAACCGCAAGCATAAATAATTATTCCATCAGCAAAGGCACAATTAGATTCAACATAAATACGTCTCTGGTTATCACCAGGATTTGTCTGTCACACAAATTGTATATATGTAAATGCAATTCGGTCAACACCTAATTACAATCTAATTCTCAAACAAACAAAACTAAATTAAAAGTGAAATACAAGAATCATCACCCGGAGTGTCACTGGAGGGTTAACCGATCATGGCAGGTTGTTGATCTTCAGAGGCTCCAACCATAGTTGAAACCCCTTTCTTTCGTCCCAGCTCCCCCTCGATGATAGATGATAGGTGATATATATTTGATGTTTTCCGCCCCCCAAAAGAAGTCCTCATTTAATAGGTCCACACCCATAATGCTATCATAATCTAACTTTTTCTAAAACACTAAATGGGAAAGCAATAAACCCTCCTTAATGCGTGATGATGATGTCTGACCTTTTTTTCATTATGGCATAAAAAGTGAATGTGGGATGATGTTGTTGACTTTCGATGCTTGTGCAAGATGAATGATAATATTGATTATTTGATGTTTATTATATTAATTCCTCCACATGTTGTTGTCGTATCATGTAGGGTTTTTTTTTACCCCAAATATAATAACACATGCATTAATTTCATATCTTTTGCATTCCAAAGTATCTTTTCGACCCGAACAACTCCCATTTAACGTGATTTCTCTTTAATAATCATCCGTGCTTGTCTCGTATCATCAATAAACTCTTTAATTTCACCGTATTACGCGTTTAATCTGTAAAACCACAAACACACGTAGTGAACATATTCCAAGCACATAATCACTTAAACGACAACAATTCACACAAAATACACACGTTAACACTCGGGTTTCACACCCTCCATCACATCCCCACACTTGTCTTTTGCTTGTCCTCAAGCAAATCTGTTTTTCACTTTCACGTGGGTCGAACAACGAATACACTTCCCATTCCCGAGACAAAGGTTAAGGTCTATTGTCATACAAAAGTTAAAACCTTTTACAATTTACAACATATTTAACAATAATGTGAGCATTCACATATACAATGGTTATCCAAGATTAACCCGCCCTTGAAACCAACAAATCATGCACATCCCTCACAATGTTCTCTCCACTCGGTTTAAAATTGGCTAATAATTGATGCATTAGCGATTTTGAAATAATCACTCAAACCGATTAGAACACGTACCCGCATAGGCTTGCAACTCAATCATTCTCCACCACCGAACACGAATACTAAGAACAAGTCATAAGGTCTTTGGAGGGTTGTAACGGGGCTAGGTTAAGGGTATGGAATAGGAATTTTTTATTTTTTTTTAAGTGGCTAAGGTGATAAAAAAAAATTCGATTTTTATTACAAACGACTACTCTAAACAAAGCTAAACTATAAACATCAACTACGAGGCAACGATTTTTTTTTCGCCCTTTTATTCAACAACTAATAACTCACATTTTTGTATTTTCTCAACGATTTTCTATTCTCTTTTTTTTTCGCAACATTTTCTGATTGATTTTTTTTTTTTTTTACAAACACAACTATACAAACAAATAATCCTACAATCGAATTTTCATCACACGGGTTTAAAAGAAAAGGTTTAACGGTTGTGGGCTAAATGGGTTGGTCAAACGAAAGGATTAGGCTCAAAGTGGGCGACTAGGGGATAATTTTGGGTAAGGGTAAAAAAATGGTGTAAAAGGAAAAGGTTTACCTAATGCCTTAATCATTCTCGTGCTTGTATTCGGTCTATGGTCTCAAATGTATCAAAAGTTGCAAGTTCTACAATACGCGCCTAATGGTCCACTCAAACAACGAATATGTAAATGTAAATCTATGATATATAAGTGGCTCAAAACCTCACGTATAAGGGTATGATATGTGATATGCATCAAATGCTAGTTCCTTAGGCGAATTATTCCCAAATAACCACCCGTTAAATACCCTTCATGCTATTAATTTGAAGTTGACCATGACAAAAGACCAAATGGGTTGTGCCATCCCTCGTTGACTTAGTTACTTGTGCTTTTAAGATTGCTTTTGAAACAAGAAACTTTTGAAAATTTTTTGAAATTTTCCCCCATCCCCACACTTGAGGTAAACATTGTCCTCAATGTGTAGTATTTAAATGAACGGGTCAAAATCGAAAACTTTTACTACTCCCCCATCCCCACACTTGAGGTAAACATTGTCCTCAATGTGTAAGAACTAGAGTTTTAAAACGCACAAGTGATGTGACACGGCTAACCCTCCCAAAGTTTCACCCCGAAAAAAAAATACAAAGTACAATATACAATCCACTTATTACTAAACTAATAATCAAGGTAAAATGGAAACGCATGCACCTGATTTTGTCGCTTGATGCCCATATCTTCTTTTCTTCATAAAAACGGTTGTCTCGCGATCATCATGTACCTACAAATTCTAACCCTTGTGTAGAAACATGCTTCTCACAACCATTGAAATTTGTTAGGTGATTAGTTCTACCATTTTTATGAAAGTGTTACCAAATCATGCGTTAAATTAACTTAATTTTTGTGGAAAAAAAAATTACAACAATAACAAGCCTAACTCACTTTCGTAGGAATCACGGTTGCATTTAGCTTATGCAACAAGCTCTTTTAAACCCCCCAATAGCTTGGGAGGACGAGAGGTCTCGTGAGGGTTATATAGGGAACACACCCACAACGTTCATAAAATAACAATAATATACAAAGAAATAAAGAAAAATCACACACTAAGAAATTATTATTATTATTATTATTATTATTATTATTATTATTATTTTTTGTTTTTTTATTATATTTTTTTTTTCGTTTTTAATTTTTTTTCGTTTTTTTTAATAAATAAAAAATAAAGAAAAAATATATATATTTTTGTGGTTTTGTAAATTTTTAATTTTCTCTTTTTTTTTTCAAAAAAAATCACATAAACGATATAACACTAAGCGCACTAGCTCCCCGGCAACCGCGTCATTTTGATAGACTGTCGTCGGGTCTATGCAAAAACCTAAAATTACCTATAGACAGGGTAAGTCAGGTATCGAATCCAGAGGAGCATGTGGTCAGTGTAATACCGTTTAACTAATCTAAACTTACTTTATGAAATTTGCTAGTTTATCTATTTTTGTAATTTTTATGAATAAGTATTGTGAAAATGAAAAAACAATGATAGGAACGTGACCACTCCGGGATTCAGATTCTGTAAACACCTAATAATCTAATTATTGTTTATTTGGATGCCACTGATTAAATGGTAAATCTGTCACATAAACCAATTACTTATACAAGTTCCTAGCATAATACCAATTGATCAGAGAGATATTAACCGCAAGCATAAATAATTATTCCATCAGCAAAGGCACAATTAGATTCAACATAAATACGTCTCTGGTTATCACCAGGATTTGTCTGTCACACAAATTGTATATATGTAAATGCAATTCGGTCAACACCTAATTACAATCTAATTCTCAAACAAACAAAACTAAATTAAAAGTGAAATACAAGAATCATCACCCGGAGTGTCACTGGAGGGTTAACCGATTATGGCAGGTTGTTGATCTTCAGAGGCTCCAACCATAGTTGAAACCCCTTTCTTTCGTCCCAGCTCCCCCTCGATGATAGATGATAGGTGATATATATTTGATGTGTGCCGCCCCCCAAAAGAAGTCCTCATTTAATAGGTCCACACCCATAATGTTATCATAATCTAACTTTTTCTAAAACACTAAATGCGAAAGCAATAAACCCTCCTTAATGCGTGATGATGATGTCTGACCTTTTTTTCATTATGGCATAAAAAGTGAATGTGGGATGATGTTGTTGACTTTCGATGCTTGTGCAAGATGAATGATAATATTGATTATTTGATGTTTATTTTTTTTTTAACGGCAACCACACTTTATATATATATATATAAAGGGCCAGCAAGAAGCTGAAAGAAACAACACGGAACAAAAAAGGAAACAAACAAAACAAACAACCGAGACCGCCTAACACATTACAATAAGTCTGAAACGTCAAAAGAACTCCATTTCTCCCAGATTAGAGGCTTAAGCTTGGACCGATTCTTTAACCAGAAGAAGGCGTCTTCTTTAATCAGCTCCACGGAATAGTTTATCTGGATAAACTTTCTCTCGAAAGTCATGACGTTCCTAGCAAGCCAGATTCTCCAAGTTGTAGCCATGACAATAGTTAAAACAATTCGTTTCCAGATTTTTCCTCCAGGCCGGTTCCGAATGAAATCGAAAAGATTGCTGAAATTCGATAAATCATTCAGGAAACTGATACGCATCCATACCAGAATATTCCACCATATGCTTCTGGCCCACATACAATTCCAGAAAATATGATCAACGTCTTCGTCATAAAGGCCGCACCGAGAACAGCGACTATCTCCCACCGGAACTCCTCTACGGATTAAACCGGATTTAGAAGCGATTTTCCGAATCAAGACTCTCCAAAGAAGGTAGTTAGCTTTCGGAGTGGCCCAAGAATTCCAGTCGAAAACTGAGCCAATATCGATGACACCAAAAGACGCCACATCAATATCCAATCTGACCTGTTTGATGGAGAACGAATCATTGGGGTCGGTTCGCCATTTCCATCTCTCTCCATCCGCAACCAGGTTTTCGGATAAGCTGATGCCGATCTTACCCAGACTTGCGTCGACCGACCCGATATCTTTCCAAATCCCCGGAATGGTTTTCTTTAAAGGAATAATCAGCTGATTAGCATTTGTACCTCCGAAGTGAATTGCACCAACTACTAAGGCCCACAATTGATTTGGATCCGATTTATATCTCCACCACCACTTCGAAAGCATTGCTTGGTTGAAACTATGAATGCTCCCCAAACCCATTCCACCCAACTTTTTGGCCTTCAAAATAAAATCCCATCGAATCCATCTCATCTTGTTACCCGAGGTCGACTTTCCCCAAAGAAAGTCTCTTCTAATTTTTTCCAATTTATGTATGATGCACTTGGGGGCTGAAAACAGGGAAAGAAAGTAAGATGGAAGACTCCCAAGAACCGATTTGGCTAACGTCAAACGACCCGCGAAGGAAAGATGGTTCGCTTTCCATCTGGACAGTTTAGACGAGAATCTATCCAGCACCGGCTTCCAAAATCTCGCTCTCTTCATATTACCCCCTATAGGAATGCCGAGGTAATTAAACGGGAGAGAACCCGCTCCACAATTAACCAAACTCGCAAACCCTTCCACTTCGGCAACGGAGACACCAATACCATAAAGTTTGCTTTTCATACGGTTTACTTTAAGGCCCGAGATTAAACTCAACCATCTGAGCAGACGATTAAGAGCAAACAAATTTTGATCCGACCACTCACCTATGAAAAGAACATCATCGGCGTAGCATAGGTGAGAGATATTTGGGCCACCATTAGGGAGTTGACATCCTTGAAAAAGACCCAAATTGCAAGCCTTTATCATGAACTTATTGACGATTTCCATGGCAATGATGAACGGGAAGGGGGAAAGCGGGTCGCCTTGCCTTAGGCCTCTCTTAAATTTAAATTCTTTGGTAGGCGATCCGTTAACTAGAACAGAGCCCATCCCCGATTGCAAACAACTTCTAATCCAATCGATCCATTGTTTCGGGAAATGCATTTTCTCCATTATTTTAAAAAGAAACTTCCAACTGATGGTGTCATATGCTTTTTCAAAATCAACTTTGAAAATAAGCAACTTCTTTTTCGATTTTTTTGCCCTAGCCACAGTTTCACTAACTATAAGGGGACTATCCAATATATTTCGACCACCCACAAACGCCGATTGAGTAGGGGTAGAGATAACATTGATAACCGTCTTTAGACTATTCGCCAGGGCCTTAGCTATTATCTTATACACCGACCCGACAAGCGAAATTGGCCGGAAATTGTTAAGCTCCTGCGGATCATTAATTTTGGGAATCAAAGCCACAAAAGAGGAGTTGCTTCCTCTACTGATAGAACCAGATCGGTGGAACTCAGAAAACATACCCATAACCCACGGTTTCAATCTATCCCAATATACTTTGAAAAATTTTAGCGTAAAACCGTCCGGGCCTGGGGATTTACCTCCATCACAACTTTTTATCGCCAAAAACACTTCTTTTTCCGAGAATTGCGCACAAAGGGCGGTCCCCAGCTGCTCAGAAACACTGGGGAGACCACTGTTATCGAAATCCGGACGTCTCCGTATCGGCTCCGAAAACTGTTTCTTAAACCAACCTCTGACCGCCTCTTTCAACTCCAACGGATCCGAGATAGCCACCCCATTGAAGTTTAGACTGCTGATTCTGTTTTTAGCCAGTTTATAGGAGATTACTCTGTGAAAAAACCTGCTATTTTCATCTCCAAACCTGCACCATTTAATCTTAGCTTTTTGTTGCAAATCCTTAGACTTTGCCAATTCCAGCTTGTTTGCGGAGACACGAAGATCAATTCTTTGTTCTTTTTCAGCTACCGATAAGGGACCGAGGGCAGCTTTATCTTCTAAGAGTTCAATCTTCCGCCAAACTTCGTCTGCTACTTTATTATCCTCTTTAACTTTCTTTGCTCTCCAAGATTTTAGCTCTGCCTTTATAGATCTCAGTAAAGCAACTAGATCCGAAATGTCGACAGTCCCAATCTGTTGTGACACTAGAACCTTCTCCACAATAACGTTCAAGCCCTGATCTCCAAACCACGAGTTAAAGAATTTAAAAGGCACGGGGCCGAAATCAGCCGAAGAACAAGCTAAAGATAGCGGGCAGTGATCAGACAGGCTTCTTCTATGAACAATTAAACTAGCGTTTGGCCAACGTGACATAAAACGATCATTAACCAAGATCCTATCAAGTTTGCTCATCTTAACCTCCTCATGCCCGGAAAAGTAAGTAAACCGACCTCCCGCCATAGAGTATTCCAGGAGACCAACATTCGTCAAAAAAATATTAAAGGCATCAGAAGCATAACAATCAAACCTGGAATTAACTCTTTCGTCAGGCGACCGAACCTCGTTAAAGTCCCCCAATAAAACCCAAATTTCATTATCAACTATCAAATTAGCAAGCTCTCTCCATAGTAATCTTCTAATCGTAGGATCATTAGGGGCATGTATATTAATAACATTCACCTTATCATCAATACCTGAAATCTGGCCCGAAAGAACAAGAAATCGGTGATTTTTGATAACTTGCTGCACCGTGAAAACATCCGGATCCCACAAAGAGGCTAAACCCCCCGATCTGCCAACTGAATGAACGAACTCAGCACCCCAATAGCGTCTCAGAACTTCAACCGAAAGGGATTCCACATGCGTCTCTTGGATCCCTAAGAAATCCACCTTAAGATTCTGTTTAAGGGAACGAATCCAATTTCCCTTACACGAATCAGAAACACCATTGATATTGATGGATAAATAATTCATTAGGAACCTGTATTTGCTGATTCTCCATTGATTATCTTTTTCACATGGTTTTCGAAACCCTCTACACAGATGCCCAGACTAGTCCCGAATTCCATGGTGCGAGCTACCTCCGAATCTTCAGGGGACGGACTCATCTCTTCAACGGCTTCATCTCCCTGAACAACCTCCATCGTACTCCCTTGATCTACTACCGTGCCCTGTTCTCTTTCTATCCTTAATATCTCCTCAATATTAAATGGATCAGACCCTAAAGAAGGTTCCACAGACATGTTTAAATCAGGTATGGGCCCATCCCCTTTGGATTTTTTTGGATTTTAGAAACTGTTTGGGCCTGGTCGTAACATAACTGGGCCTATCTGTAGCAATTGGACTTCCAGCTCTCTCCTCCAAAAAGGGAATGCCAACCGACCCCACAAGGTTATTTCCTCCATCCGTAGACCCCACACTATCTCTGTCATTATTATTGTCAAAAGGCGGCTGCAGCTTTTCCCCATGCACACCTCCCCCTTCCTCGTAACCATGCACCGAAACACCCTTTGGATTACCCGTGCACTCCTCTGGAGACTCGCTAC
Organism: Helianthus tuberosus; assembly: GCA_030545235.1. NCBI lineage: Eukaryota > Viridiplantae > Streptophyta > Magnoliopsida > Asterales > Asteraceae > Helianthus > Helianthus tuberosus. Next base: position 129,933,116 of record CM060427.1, on the reverse strand, counting down.
ACCGACCTTTCGATTCTATCTCGCCGGAAAAACCATCCAAACTCCCAATATCCGACGAACTTACCGGAGACCTCGGAGCCGCGGAAGCATCATCCAAAAAACTCGGATGCCACTGACCCGAGATCTCTTCAACCCATACCTTGACAATTTGATCTTTCCAAAGCAAATCGAATTCTGCTGAAATCCTTTTACCTGAATTGACCAGGATAGCTAACCGGTCCTCAGCTAGATTGCCATCACTCTCCTTCGCATCTGACTTCACAAGAAGTCTCCCACACCTTTCGCCTATTTTATTAATCACATGTTGATCCCAGAGAGACACCGGAACACCCAAAATTTTTATCCACGCGATTCTTTCAAAAATGGGAGGAGTGCCATCCCATAAATATAGTCTAGAAAACCAATTTTCCCATTCATTCGCTCTCTTGATTCTAAAAACATCAGCCTCCTCGGCGTTATCAAAACATAGGAGGACCTTGAGACCCCCCAAGTACTTCAGACGAACTCCATCCTCCGTTAACCCATCAAGAATATTTTTTAAATCATTAAGAACATCAATATCTTTAGCTTCTCCTATTAACGACTTTAGCTCCCAGGTCTTCTTGCATACCGTATTCAACGGTGGGAGGGAAATATTGGCACTGGTACTTAAGTCTCCTTCTCCATTCACCACATCACTATAGGACCTATTCGCACCCCGGGGCTTGTCCAGCTGACCCGAACTTCTCCCCGAAGACTGAGGAGGCTTCAATCCGCTTAATCTTGAAAACACCGAAATTCGATTGCCATTAGCTTGCTGCTCCACCTTTGAACCATCTCTGTTGAACTTTGCTAAATTTACACCGATAACTGCCCCCCCATTCGAGTTTCCTTCAGCTTATCTATCCACCATGATGTGTCTTTCGCATTGGAGAGTTTTAAGAACCCGAACTTGTTACCCGCTCTATCCCTCTTGGCAGGGACGAACGCGTCTTCCAGGTTATCCAGGTGACCGAAGGCATTCCAGAGATCTACTTTGTCGCACCAAACCGGGAGATTCGAGATAAAGAAAGAGGTAGCGTTTTTCAGCCTAGCTTCTCTATTCATAAACACCTTTCCTTTCCTGTATTCCTGTTTGTTCTGAACCACATTCCAGCTCTCATTTAGTTTTTTCCAAACCCTTTTTCCCATAATGAACCAGAGAGGGCAACCGAAAGAGAAAACAACTCAACCACGAACCTTTAAAAGGTTAATAGGATTCGAACCGATCTAGCTAAACTATACTCAGATAGCCGCGACCGATATCAGACCTACTAAGCAATCAAGGAGTCGGGTTGTACTAACTGAAAGGGAGTCCGCAGAACACGAAATGGAACCGTTCCGAAAGGCGAATGGGAAAGTCGAAGAAACAGGATAGAGATAGAGGTTAGAAAGATGAACTCCGAAGTGGAATCCGAAAACCTCACACCCTATACTGATTGGTGACTCGCCGTCGAGCACTTCCGGCCACGGTTAGAGAGGTTTTAGCTTCTTGAAATTTAAAATGTTGTTAAAAAATGGTTTAGGGAGTTCAGAAAACCCAGTCTCTGTCTCCACCCTCCACATGTTGTTGTCGTATCATGTAGGGTTTTTTTTTACCCCAAATATAATAACACATGCATTAATTTCATATCTTTTACATTCCAAAGTATCTTTTCGAGCCGAACAACTCCCATTTAACGTGATTTCTCTTTAATAATCATCCGTGCTTGTCTCGTATCATCAATAAACTCTTTAATTTCACCGTATTACGCGTTTAATCTGTAAAACCACAAACACACGTAGTGAACATATTCCAAGCACATAATCACTTAAACGACAATAATTCACACAAAATACACACGTTAACACTCGGGTTTCACACCCTCCATCAGAGGTATACTTTAAACATGTCGACACATTTAACCCCTGTAGTTTGTAATCTCTCACTTTCTTTCACAATTAGCTTCGTATGATCCATGATTTATTCGTTTAAGGGTATAAACATTATGTAGGGTTATTGTAAAGTATATTTATCCCTTGTTGACATTTTGAACCCTTATTTTCACATACTTTCCTTGTTTGTCAACTTTAGTCCCTCTAGAGTATTCTTTTACACGTTTAAAGTTTATGACACGTGTCAATACTTTATTGAACATGAATTTTCGAGGTGTTACATCCTCACCCCCTTAAAAGAAATCTCGACCTCGAGATTTGCTAAAATGTTGGAAGTACTTTTTGTCGCATAATGGACTTAACTTCTATAACATATCTGGAGTCTTTCCAAGCTCCCAAAGTGACCCCTATATTAGGTACATGTATTCTTTTGGAGCTTTTTAACCTGTCGATCCTCAATCGATACAGGATGCTCATCACATCATAAATCTGCATATCATTACGTGATAGTGCTTCTTGACTTATTGGCGTAACACACCCTTCAGTCACTAGTGTGCAATGTATTGCGAGCTCCGCCAAACTCCTTAAATAGGTTTTAGCTTATAAGCTACTTGATCTTGAAACATTCGATTTCCTTCGAATGATTCTATATATTCAAAGCTTGACTAGCCTGATATTTTTAACAAATTTGGCACACCCTTCCTGGGTGATATCTTTTGTTGAACCTTATTCCTTAACAAGAATTTAGGAGGTTTGATATTTTCATTAATCCTTGATTTTCTGCCGAATACTGGCATCTTACAGATGATTTTGAATTTGCGTGACCTTATTTGTTGTTTCCAATACAACTTTCAGATTCTGATAATTGGACTTACCAACCTATTATTCTAGCAATAGATTGTTTAACATTCCATCTTTACAAGGTCTCCAAAGGAGCAGCCTTGAGGCTTATATATCACTATTATAGAAAAGCTTATCTTAAGGTGAGATGGTTATTCTAACCACTGCTTAACTAATCTCAAAGGATAGCTAATCCTTACAGCTAGTCGAACCAATCGACGATCCTGGGCAGGTAATAGCGATTGTTAATTGTTGCTTAAATAGGGTTGCGGTAATCAATGCATAAGCAAGATGATCCGTCTTTCTTATTTATATAAATCGGAGTTCTTAGAACTTTGAATTTTGGCTTTATGAAACCTTCTCTAAAAACTTATCGATTTGGATCTTGTTTCTTCCTATTCCGTTGGTACTAACAGATATAAGGCTTTTACCATAACTGTAGCCTTAAGCGGGATGTTTGTCCTAACATCCTCTTGTCTCTCAGGAGGTAAACAGGGTAGTTCTTATAAAGAAGATAATTACGACACACAGAGATGTCAGAGGTGTCCGTATTCTCAGGCTTTGGTTCATCTATCGATGTCGGTGTCAGATAAATGACACATTCTCTTTACAATTGCAAGGATGCCCTAAGTAGAGATACTTATAAGGACATTTTTATATTGGGTATCTTATTTGAATACTACTAGTCGACTTTAGTACAATATGACCATTGGGATATCTCAGGGGTTCCATGCATTAAACCTCCATACTGATCAGGCATGAAAGCAATCTATGGGACACACTAAGATACGCCAATCCTCATATGGCACTTTTATCAAACATAGTTTGGCATTCGCAGGCGATAGAAAACAATGGGAAAAATAAAATAAAATAATATATATTGTCGTACTCTTTTGGGGAAGAGTACTCCAGATTCTTATGAAAGGATTATCTTCGAGGATGGGAGAGATGGTTATTATAGATTCCATTGGTAAGTTATACCTTATATTTAATATCTGGGGTTCTTATGAATGTAATCAAAAATTTTCTAAGCTTATGGTTTACTAAATATTTATTATCCCTTGCAATAACGTAAGATACTTAGCAGACACTATCAATGCTAAATGGTACGGGACGTACCTGATGCTATTATTGACATGCACTATCCCTGGCATTCAACCGGTAGTTCAGGCATTTCCCTTCTTATTCTTCCCAGACTTAGCTCCTCCTTCCTTGGCAGCCTTAGGGCAATTAGTACTGATGTGCCCCTTTTCGCCACAGCTGAAACAGTTTGCATTCTTTATGTCTGTAGGATCGGTTTCCGACCTAAACGAGTCGTTTGGAAGAGTTCTAGTCCATTTCAGAGGCGAAAACTAAGAAATGGACAATGAAACAGCTTGTTTTACACTTTAATCTTCTTGTAGATTAATTTGACAACCTTTACATTCAGAAGAGAAACCGGCAGCACTTCGGTATAACTCTGAGAAAACTGTTACAAATGAAATGACAACTATCCTATATATAGTGAACATGATTTCGCTTGAAGGCTTCAAGCGAAATCCTTGACTTTAGTTGAAGCGAAATCGAAAAACAAATATCATTTTGTCTTGAAGCGAAATCCATGCAATTTGTCTTCACGTGAAATGTAACAATCTGATATTTTGAATTGCTTTGACTTCTTGAAAGATGATGTCATACTTGTGATGCAATCAATGATGTCACTTGTGTGATGTCATCATCAAGGATGATGACATCATGCTTGTTTAGAACCGCACCGAACCCGAGACTCGATACAAGACGAAGACGACAGATGTGTGCACCAACAGACTCCCCCTCAGATGTTGACGAGTCTTAAGTGTCGAGTCTTTGCAATCTTCAGTCTTTATCAGTCTTTGGACTTCCTTCAGGATCTCTACCTGGCTCTATTCTATCTCCAATTCTCTCTCCCTCTAACAGACTCCCCCTCAAAACATGCTGGGATCGTAGTCTGGCTTTTACAGAATTTCAGAATCCTCAGGTATCGGAACCTGGCACTCTATTTGCTATCCTGCACATCCTCTACCCAAAAATAAGATTCACAAAAAAATATTTAACAATTTATCAAATTTCATGCACCAACACTGATCCTTCTCCAATCAATATACAAACAAACATTAACAAAGATCATTTAACGATTTTTTTATCTCTGAAAAAAACTTTTCAATCAAATTCTCCCAAACCTGTTCGTCATGTTTAGCACTTGGGATTTTGAAATTCAGCTCTTCAACATCAGTTGTCTAAAATCTTTTTGAATTTTTCAAAATTTATGCTAAAACACACCGAAAATCTTTTTGTATTTTGAAATAACAGAAATAAAATGCAGTAAAGAACTATTTACAAACAATATTTTTGTGAGTTCGTGTAAGAGGATCATATCAGTTTTTGAGACAAATCATCAACACCGTTAAGCTTCATTTCATTTTAAGTTCTAAACAATTCACTTAGATTGTCAGTATACTGGTCCACTTAAATTCTCACACAAAGTTCAACTGTTTCGAGATACGATATTAATGTCTTAAGTACTTAAACTTATCCGTGTGTCCCACTACTTGAATATACTCCCGTATCCAGATCCCAATATTCAGTCTTACAGGTGAGTATACCACAGATGATATCTGTAAGGGGAATAAATTATGCAACCGTGATAGCTCAGGTCAGAACTTCCGTTCAGCAGAGAGCCTAGTTGACTTTTAGGTGTGTCCCCTTTAGAGGATCTTTTGTATTACAACAGCCATGATTAGCATTTTTCAATGTTTCATCATTTTTAGCTGAGGGTGGTGCTATATTTCAAGCAAGCGTAAAGTATTCTCCGGGGACTAGGCCATTGCTTCCGCAAAATCAGAAGTCCCGTGTTGGTGCACACATCTGTCGTCTTCGTCTTGTATCGAGTCTCGGTTCGGTGCGGATCTAAACAAGACATGATGTCAAGTGGTTGGTTGGTATGTGTATGTGATTATGCCCATGTGAGTTGTCCATGTGAGATGTAGTGAAAATTGTTGTTTGTCTTTTCGATATTCATGTGATTATAAAAACAAAGTTGTCAGAAAGTCACGTGATAATTGTTCAGTTCGTACAGTTCGGAGTTCAAAGATTTTAAAGAGTCAAGTCACTTGAAGTCAATTCGGATTCTAGAAGTCTGTACTGTTGGTCAACATTCAGTCCGCTCAAAATAGTCGCCAGTCTGAGTACCAGTTTGTTTCAGTTAATTGATAAGCGTTTAAACTGATTGTAGTTTTTTTTGTGAATGTAAAGGTACTTGCAAGGTATTTGCCGAAGACATGGAAGAGGATTTCTACAACGCGTTTGCCACACCAGTCGCTCCGGTTACTGCTGCTGAAAATTTATATAGTGAAAATGAAACGGGAACGCATCAAAAACCACCAAAGCTTATGTACATTGAAGAATTTAAAGGATGGCAGAATCGATTTGAGAACTGGGTACAAGCTTACAAGTTTGATGCATGGTGTTCATTGTTGAAAGACTATGAGAAACCAAAGAATGACCGTGGGATGGAAAAAGCATTTGAGGACTACTCAGAGATTGACAAATTAAAATTCACAAGTGAGAAAATGATGATCAGTATTCTTCAGCAAGCAATAAAAGAAGATATATTTGTTTTGCTCCAACATAATGGTACAGCTAAATCAATCTGGGAAGCATTGATTCAGAAATTCCAAGGAAGCGCAGATATGATAAAGAACAGAAAGGCTTTACTGAAAAAATCATTTGATATGTTTTCAGCCTTTGATCATGAAACTACAAAGAATACCATTGATAGATACTGTCATCTAGTCTTGGAAATGAAAAGATTTAACATTGAGAAAGAGGATGATGAGTGGGTTGATAAACTTGCTGAAGCATTACCACAACAGAAATGGGGAACGTATTTGCTGATCTTAAAACATACAAGAAAGTCTGAAAATATGAATTTGGCTCAGTTTATTCAGAGGATTGAAGAGCATGAGTTAGATATTCAGAAAACGGCTATCATGACAAATCCAAATGCCAAACAAGATGTCAGTTTGTATTACCGAGGGAACAAGTTTGAGACTACCCCCAGCTCTAGCCCAAAGATCCAAACTGGTTTCAGTGCAGATGGTTCATCCGGAACAAAGAGTAATGTTACTCAAAGTGGTGGATCTTCATCATTCTCAAGTTTTGATCCAAACTTTACAACATCAAGTCCTCAACAACAAAACTCAACAAATCTTCAGTGCAATGTTACTTTAAACATTCAAAATGGTCAGAATCTGTCTCCGGAAGTTGCCAAGCAACACATGGCATCACTGGTTACTATGTTAGAATCTTACGAAAGTTTGATCGGTGGGAAGATTGGGAATCCGATGCTTACCAAAGAAGATTACGACCAAATTGATGCTGAAGAACTTGAAGTGATGGATATCAAATGGTGCTTAGCAAGTGCTTGGAGGAGAGCTGAGAAGTTTCAAGAGATTACTGGTAGGGATGAATTTCGAGGAATGGCTACCTCTCCATTGGGATTTGATAAATCAAAGGTTACCTGTTTCCGTTGTAAAGGAAAAGGTCATTTTAAACGAGAGTGCAAAAGTAAAGAAACTACCGGGAATCAAGATAGAAACAATTATTATCAGAAATCAATCTTCCATCAGACTACTCAACAACCTCAAATTGTACATGCTCATGCTACTGATGATGGAAAGAAGAAAGCTTTAATTATCCATCAAGATGACGAAAAAGTTACCGAGGGATTTAGTTGGGATAAATACATTCCATCAGAATCAGGTTTTGTTGCTCGAATTCTAGGTGAAGATGAGGTTAATCAGAAAAGAATCCCGATTTTTCCAGATCTTGGAAGCGATGTAGATACCGATGATGAGGAAGAATATCTTAACAAATGTAGAAAAAGCATTGAGCCTGATAGTTTTTATTTTTTCTATGCAGATAAAGTTGATATGCTGAATCAGAAGAAGATTGCCCGCTTAAAGAGGGAACTGGAAGCAGCAAAATTACTTGCTAATGAAAAGGTGAAGACAGAAGTTGGAGAAACAAAAGTTGAAGCAGTGACTGAAAATGCAATAGAAAAAAATATTGAAGTGGAGAAAGTGGTAGAGAAAATAGTCGAAGTTGAGAAACTTGTCGAAGTAGAAAAGATCGTTGAAGTTGAAAAGCTAATTGAAAAAGTGGTTGAAGTTGAAAAACCATGTTCGAAGTGTTCAGAATCTTGCAAAGTTTTTGAGGAGAAAGATATGAAGATTGCTGAATTAGAGAAGATTAAAGAAGATTTACTGTCTGATGTGAAGTATGTGAAGGAGTCGTACGATGTACTGAACAGGACAATTGATAGTCTGAAAAAGACCAATACAGAAACCGAAAAAGCAATGGATAAAATGAGTGCAACATTGATGACAAAGCAGAAAGTCATTAATGAGTATATTGAAGATTGTGCACAGCTGAAGAAAGAAGTGGAACTTGAGAAGATTGAGAGTGAAAGGATTAAACGATTACTGTTGAGTTACACTACTTGTGATTACTTGATTGATCGTGTTTATCCTACTGTTGCAGGTCTGGAAGCGTTCATGGACAAAAAGACTGAAGATACTGATACTGGTAAGAAACCAAGTGTCAAGTATAACAGATGTCCGCCTCCGATCCATGAAACTTATTCTCCCAGGAATCCTAACGAGGAGCGTCTAAAAAAGGCAGTCAACATCAAGTTAAAGTCTGAAATCATTGATGAATTACCAGACAATATTGATGTTACATTCACAGCGTCTGACACTGATCATGAGTCTGAGTTATTAAAGAAAGTTGTCGATCAGGTGTTGGATACGGATGAGGAGTCAAAACCGGAGTCTAAGTCTGAAAGTCCGAGTTCGTCAGAAAAGAGTCCGAGTTCACCGGTTAATAGGGTTTACAATAGAGAATTCCTGTTATCAAAATCTAATTTGAATGACGGATCAATCAAAGTGGCTTATACTTTGAATGATTCAGACAAATTATATTCTGATGAGGAATTTCCAATCAGAAGTGTAAAAACTGAAATGATCAAACAGGTTTTCAAATTAACAGAAATTAATCTTTCTGATATAAAAGATTTAAATCTTGATGAAAAACCTAAAAAATACACTTCAAGAGTTCAACAGAGATTGAACAAGAAAAAGGGTTATAGTTCTGGTTATGGTTATCGAAAGAAATCAAACTACAACGGTAATCTCAAAAAGAAAGGTTTAGGTTTTATTCCTCCTGAAAATTATCAAAATCAGAAAACTTATAAACCAAATACAAAATTTGTTGCAGGTGGAAGTTGTGAAGATGAGCAGAAGAAACCATTCTGGAAACAATCCAATCAAGAGTTTCTTGCTGAAGTGAAGAAGAATGTGAGAAAGTTTGCTCAAAGAGTTGATCGAAGAACTTGTTTTAAATGCCAGGAAGTTGGACACATAGCTTGGAATTGCCCCAAGACCAACTACAAAGAACAGGGAGTTTCTTCTAACTCTGAAATGAAAAAGAAAAATGTTGATAAATCGACTTTGGAAGTTGGTGAAACTTCAAAACGGTTTTACAAAAGAAGTGTCGATTTAACCAAACAAAAATGGATTGTAAAATCTGAAAGAAGTTCTGACAATGAATCTGATTCCATAAAATCAGATGAGTCATTTGTTGAGAAAAAGATTGTTAATTCCGTTCCTGAGGTGAACGATGAAAATTTTCCTTCATTGTCAAAGGAAAATTGGAAGTCGAAAGTTGGGAAGGTAGAGATCTCAAATCAATTCTTCGCTGATAAGGGAGAATTTGATGTTGAGAAGGCTTTCAACGGGAAAGTCAAACATATTTTCGGTAAGATGGTTGATAGGAAGGTAAAAGGTGCTCAAGAATTTTATAAATCAAAATGTTGGTGGGATAGATGTTTGCCACCAAAGTCATCCAAGGCTGGTCAGGCTTGGGTGACAGCATTTTCACCATAAAAACCGGACTTGCCGGAGATCCCAAGTTGGTATTCGTGGATCATGAATCGGTATCATTCTTATGTTGTTTGTTTGAAAATTGAAAATTTTTGAAAATTTTTGAAGGACTTGCCGGAGCTCCCAGGTGGGTAAAAGTGGAGCAGGAATCGGCACATTTCTTGAGAAATTCACGAAAGTGATTTCGACTTACAAGTGGTAAATCAGGGACATTAAATTGTATCTGATTTTCTACAAATGATTGAGAAACAATGTGATGAAACCCCTAACCTACAATTGGTAAAATCAAACTTATTTTCCGGAAAAACCATTTGATTAAAACAAACTTAAGTGTTTTGAAATCAGTGGGAAAATAGTTTGTTGTGAGGGGGAGTTCTGATTGTTTTTGCCAAGTGAATGGCGATTTGAAGTGATTTGATATCAGTTGTCATTTTATTGTACAGTTTATTTTCAAATTTCCTAAAATGTGTTTGCATTTTAGGGGGAGTAAAAATTTTCAGAAAATCCAAAAACATTTGAAAATTTGAAAAAGCCAAAAACATGATAAAATCAAAAATGAGTTTTGTTGTATAAAAGAGGAAATGATAGTACATCAGTGGACTGTCACAACATGCTAAAGAAATGGAAAGTTAAATAGTGATAAACAATCTCACTGTGGATGTGTCAGTAGGTTTTTACACATTTAGTAAATTGTGACGAGATATAAACATATAATTTACTTGCGTCTACGTGGGGAACACCTCCAGGATATATAGGTAACCCCTGAAATCTTGTTTGAAGGGTCCCATATTCTGAGATACTAGGTCTTTATACTCAGTGATATCTCGGGTATTATCCCGGGACTTCTGATTTTGCGGAAGCAATGGCCTAGTCCCCGGAGAATACTTTCTGCTTGCTTGAAAAATAGCACCACCCTCAGCTAAAAAATGATGAAACATTGAAAAATGCTAATCATGGCTATTGTAATTCAAAAGATCCTCTAAAGGGGACACACCTAAAAGTCAACTAGGCTCTCTGCTGAACGGAAGTTCTGACCTGAGCTATCACGGTTGCATAATTTATTCCCCTTACAGATATCATCTGTGGTATACTCACCTGTAAGACTGAATATTGGGGTCTGGATACGGGAGTATATACTGAGGTGGGACACATGTAGATGTTTAAGTCCTAAAACACTAATTCGTATCTCGAAGCATTTGAACTTTGTGTGAAAATTTAAGTGGACAAGTATACTGACAATCTAGGTGAATTGTTTAGAACTTAAAATGTTTAAAGCTTAACGGTGTTGGTGATTTGTCTGAAAAACTGATATGATCCTCTTACGCAAACTCACAAAAATATTGTTTGTAAATATTTCTTTACTGCATTTTATTTCTGTTATTTTCAAAAAATCCAAAAAGAGTTTCGGTGTGTTTTAGCATAAATTTTGGAAAATTCAAAAAGATTTTAGACAACTGATGTTGAAGAGCTGAATTTCAAAATTTCAAGTGCTAAACATGACGAACAGGTTTGGGAAAGTTTGTTTGAAGAGGTTTGAAATGAAAATGATCATTGTTAATATTGGATTGTATATTGATTGGAGAAGGCTCAGTGTTGGTGTTTGATATTTGACAAATTGTTAAATATTTTATTCTTGTGAATCTTATTTTTGGGTAGAGGATGTGCAGGATAGCAGATAGAGTGCCAGGTTCCGATACCTGAGGATTCTGATACTGTAAAAGCCAGACTACGATCCCAGCATGTTTTGAGGGGGAGTCTGTTAGAGAGAGAGAGAATTGGAGATAGAATAGAGCCAGGTAGAGATCCTGAAGAAAGCTCAAAGACTGATAAAGACTGAAGATTGTGAAGACTCGACACTTAAGACTCGTCAACATCTGAGGGGGAGTCTGTTGGTGCACACATCTGTCGTCTTCGTCTTGTATCGAGTCTCGGTTCGGTGCGGAGCTAATCAAGACATGATGTCATGATGACATCATCTAGATGACATCATCGATGACATCATATCACAAAAGGACAAAATGAAATTGAAATCAGATTTTAAGTTTGCATGGGATTTCGCTTCAAGACAAAAAGTGCAAATTGTAACATTTCGCTTGAATGTTATTTCATTAAAGATTTCGCTTGAAGGGTGTCGCTTCAAGTGCTTCAAGCGAAATCATGCTTCCTATAAATAGGCTTGTAGACATTTCAGTTGGAACAGTTCGAACAGATTTCGTCAAGTGTACCGAAGTGCTGCCGGTTTCTCTTTCGAATGTAAAGGTTGCAATATCAATATATAAGAGATTAAAGTGAATATCAAGCTGTTTACACGTCTGTTTCTTAGTTTCCGCCTCTGAAACGGACTAGAACTCTTCCAAACGACTCGTTTAGGTCGCAATCCGATCCTACATCCCGGGATAATACCCCAGATATCACTGAGCATAAAGACCTAGTATCTCAGAATAAGGGACCTTTCAAACAAGATTTCAGGGGTTACCTATATATCCAAGAAGTTTTGTTAACCCACAGAACAAGCAAGTTTGAATTTTATGTTTATATCTCGTCACAATTTACTAAATGTGCAAAAACCTACTGACATATCCACAGTGAGATTGTTTATCACATTTTTACTTTACATTTCTTTAGCATGTTGTGACAGCCACTGATGTACTATCATTTCCTCTGTTCACAACAAAACTCATTTTTGAATTTTATCATGTTTTTGGCTTTTTTTCAAATTTTCAAATGTTTTTGGATTTTCTGAAAATTTTTACTCCCCCTAAAATGCAAACACATTTTAGGAAATTTGAAAACAAACTATACAGAAAACATGACAACCGATATCAAATCGCCTCAATTCGCCATCCACATGGCATAAACAATCAGAACTCCCCCTATCACAAAACTATTTTCTCATTATGATTTCAAAACACTTAAGTTTGTTTTAACCAAAATGATTTTTCCGGAAAATAAGTTTTGTTGATTTTACCACTTGTAAAGTTAGGGGTTCATCATATCGTTCTTCAATCATTTGTAGAAAATCAAGTACAATTTAATGTCCTTGATTTACCACTTGACGTTGAAAACCTCTTTCAACCACTTGTAAATTAAACACAATCAAAATCTGATATAAAGAATGATGCCGATTCCTGCTCCACTCTTACCAACCTGGAAGCTCCGGCAATTCACAATCTGTAAAATTTAACAAACTTTAAGATTCAATCACACAATCAATCACTAAGAAAGATGCCGATTCCTGATCCGCAATTACAAACTTGGGATCTCCGGCAAGTCAGGTTTTTCAATGAAAGAAAATATCCACCCAAGCCTGACCAGCCTTGGGTGTAACCTTCTCAACTTCACTAGGGGTTGGGCTATAAGTTGCCTTCTTTGTAGCATAAAACTCCTTTACCCCTTTAACCTTCCCATCAATCATTTTACCAATCATCCTTTTTACGTTTCCATTAAAAACTTTCTCAACATCAAATTCATTCTTATCAGAATAAAATTGATTTGAAATTTCAACCTTTCCAACCTTTGATTTAAAATTCTCAGCTCTCAATGGTGGAAAATGAACATCATCCATTAGAGTCACTGAGTTTTCACTTTTTACCTCAACCTGTGGCTCCTCTGACTTTGTGGAATCAGATTCATCGCCAGATTTTACCTCTGATTTCTTAACAACCCAGGCTTGGTTGTCAAGATTTCCCTTCTTCTTGTAAAACCTTTTTGAACACTCTCCAACTTCATATGTTGAATTTTTGAATACTTTGAATCTTTCAGTTGGTGGTTCAGCTTTGTCAACAATAACTTCTTTCAGTTTTTGTGAGACTCCCTGTTTTGTTTTTGTTGCTTGGGGACAGTTCCATGCAATATGACCAACTTCATTGCATCTGTAACAGGTTCTTGTCTCCTTTCTTTGATAAGCTTCATTCTTCACTTTCTTTGCAAGAAATTCTGTGTTTGATTGCTTCCAGAATGAGCTTTTTGATTCTTCTTCATGGCTAGTTCCTGCAACATATGTCATTTTTGATTTATAATCTCGAACATATTTTTCATTTTTATAGTTTTTAGGAGGAATAAAACCTAATCCTTTCTTTTTGTAGCTACGATTGTGGTTTGGTTTCTTTTGAAAACCAGAACCAGAATTGTAACCTTTTTTCTTGTTTAACCGTTGTTGAACTCTTGAAGTGTATTTTTTAGGTTTTCCAGTAGGATTTAAATCTTTAATTTCAGAAATATTAATTTCTGTCATTTTGAAAACCTTTTTAATCATGTCAAAACGAACACTTCTAATTGGGAATTCTTTATCAAAATATAATTTGTCAGAATCATTCAAAGTATATGCAACTTCAAATGTTTCGTCATTCAAATTAGATTTTGACAACAAAAATTCTTTACTATAAACCCGTTTTCCCGACGACTTTGAACTCTTTTCTGATGAACTTGAACTCCCGACTGACCGACACGAACTTTCGGACTCGGATTTTGACTCTGACTCCTCATCCTTATCCAACACCTGATCGACCACTCGTTTTATCAGTTCGGACTCATGATCTGTGTCGGACGCTGTGAACGTGACATCAATATTGTCTGGTAACACATCGATTAACTCGGACTCTAACTTTAGATTGACTGCCTTTTGGACTTGTTCCTCATTCGGTTTTCTAGGCGAATACCCTTCCCAAATTGGAGGCAGACACTTGTTATAACAGACGTTCTATTTCTTACCAGTATCCGTTTTCTTCTTTGATTTCTTGTCTTTATCTTCATCTTTAAACGCCTCGAAACCTGCAACAGTAGGGTAAATTCTATCAATTATGTAATCACAACTTGTATAACTTTTCAGCAATCGTCTAATTCTTTCATTTTCTACTTTTTCACCATCTAACTCTTGCTTCCATTTAGCACATTCTTCGATGTAAAAATTTATCTCTTTTTGCTTCGACATCATTGTTGCATTCAACATCTTCAAAGCAGCTTCTCTTTCTGAATTAGTTTTCTGCAAACTATTCACTGTTCTATTTAATACATCGTATGATTCTTTCACATTTTTTAAATCAAACATCAACTTTTCTTTCATCTTCTCTGAATCACTAAACCTCTTGTTTTTTTCTTCACATTGTTTGCAAGATTCCAAACATGTAAGACAAGGTTTTGTGACTTCAACAATCTTCTCAATCTCCACAATCTTTTCAACTTCAACCACTTTTTCCACTTCAACTATTTTCTCAACAACCTTGACTTCCTTCATTACTTTTGCTGCTTTTCTTTCTTTGAGCTTTCTCAATTTGTCTGCAAAATAAGATTCAAAATTATCAGAAGATAGATGAGTTTTTCCAATATTAATCTGTTCAATTTCTTCATCACTATCACTTGTCTCTGACGAACTGTTTTCAGATGAAACAGAACCTTCATCTTCACTTTTCTCTTCATCAGATAACACTTCCATCCATTCCTTCAGCATTTCCGGCTTTCGAATAATATGAGCAATAAACGCTCCAACATTTGAATCAGCTGGAATGTACTTGTCCCAGCTAAATCCTTCAGCCAATTTCTCGTCTTCTTGATCCATGATGCCATAATAAGCTTTCCTATTTGCATCCTCGATCATTTTTCCATGTGCCGTTTAAGGCTCTTTTTGTTGATGTGGTTGATGAGTGATTTGCTGATAAATGGTCTTCCGATAATAATCATCTTTTCCAGCAGACTCCTTTGCTCCTCTCGGCTCCTGATTCTTGCACTCTCTTTTAATATGGCCTTTCTCCCTGCAACGAAAACAAACAACTTTAGATTTATCAAATCCAAGATTAGAAAGATTTGCATCCAAGAAATCAGTTCTTCCTGTAACCAATCTAAATTTTTCTGCTCTCCTCAAAACGCTAGCTAAAGCCCATTTAATATCCATCAGTTCTAGTTCTTCTGCATCAATTTGGTCATAATCTTCCTTTGTAAGCATCGGATTGCCAATTCTTCCGGCAATTAACCCTTCATAAGACTCTAATGCAGTGACCAATAATCCCATATGATGCTTAACAACTTCTTCAGAATAATTTTGACCGTTTTGAAGATGTAGAGCTACATTGCACTGAATCAAATGACCATTTCCAGCAGATGAACTTTGAACATTTGGAGGATTCACCGTTGAGAACCCACTTGTGTTGACTGATCCTTGACTACTTGGAGTAGATTGATTTCCAGCACTAAATGCAGTTTGGATCTTTGGACTTGCTTCAGCAGTTTGAATATTTCCTTTGTAATACAGTTTGACGTCTTGTTGATTGCTTGAACTATTCATTCTTGCAATCTTCTGTTGTTCAAGATCTTGTGCTTCCAGTTTTTCAATAAACTGACCAATCGACAATCTGCTAAACTGTCCAGAATTCTTCAGAATCATGAGATATGTACCCCATTCCTTTTGAGGTAAAGCGTCAGCAAGCTTTTCAACCCATTCTGCTGGGGTTTTAGTAATCTTCAACTGAGACATGGTGCGTACAAGATGGCAGTATCTCTCAATGAGAGTCTTTGTAGTCTCACCAGGCATGCTTGTAAACAACTCAAACTCCTTCTTCAGTAACACTGCTTTACTCTGGAGCATCTCTGTACTTCCTTCAAACTTCTTCTCAAGAGCTTTCCAGATCGAAAACGCATTTCCATCATGCTGAAGTAAAACAAATATATCCTCTGTTATAGCTTGCTGCAACAAACTTATCATCATTTTCTCTCCTTTATAACTTTCTCTCTCTTGATCTAAAAACTCCGAGATAATTTTATCAACATTCATAGCAGTCTGTGGTCTGATGTATTCTGTTTCAATGCTTTCCCAAGCTCTCAGATGGTTTGCCTGAACCCAATTCTCAAAGCGATTCTTCCATCCATGATACTCCTCAATTCCCATAAGCTTCGGGGGTTTTTGCATTGTTCCTGTTTCGTTTTCTGCTTTCATGTTTTGAGCAATTGTAGCCGGAGTAGTCGAGGGTGTAGCAAATGCGTTGTAGAACTCGGAATCCATTTTTTAGCAACTTGAATCTCTTGCAAAAATCGACAAGTACCTTTACAAAAAAAAAACAAACAAACAATCAGTTTAAACGCTTATCAATTAATTGAATAATACTGGTACTCGAACTGATGATTTTTCTGTTCGGACAGAACGTTGACCAACTGTGCGGACTGAATGACCCGGATCGAATTCAATTGACCTTGACCCTTTGAAACTTTTGAACTCCAACCCGTACGAACTGAACTATATCACTTGACTTGACCACACAAAACAACTTGACTGAAACCGCGACTTGACAGACAAAAACGACTGATCGAACCGTGCGAACCGACTAAAAACTCCAAACCTGTGACCTCGGTAACTGACAACAATTCTTGCAACAATTATCTAATTTGATCTCAAACTCTCACATAAGCCGATGAATGATCTATTACAAATAGACTTCGATATTATCAAATGAAATAAGTTGCCGACAACTTCAATTCATATCAAATTTTAATTGGACCTCAACTATGTATGATCACATGTAATTACTTGAACAAAATTCAACAAACAGTTCAGATTCTCGATAACACTAAAACTATAAAACTAAATTCTAGACAAACTATGATTGGGCCGCACTTATGTCCACTTGGGCTTCATATAATTCCATCACAATTACACATGACTTTCTGACTAACTACTTTAAATGACTGCTTTTAATTGGTCCTCTTAACTAATGCTTATCTATGATCACATGGACTCATCAAACAATACAATTTGGCATGCTGAATTAATCTTGAATCTTATTATGATAGGGTAACTTTAATGAACTCACGTGATGACTGACAAATGCTCAACACAAGCTGACAACACAAACAATTATCTTTTTCATGACAGAAACTTGTGAATATCAATTTGACCAAACAATCCACTTTCCAAAGTATCTTTCTTGAACTTACACCTCACAAATCGATATGTTCACATGTACACAAAGTTCACATGGATACACAAACTGATATATTCACACAACTTAGAACAGTTTCTCAACGTAGCAGACAAACAGTTTTTAATGAACAACAGGTTTCAAACAGATGTCAACGTATCTTCAAGCGAAATGCAATCAGATCAGTTTCGCTTCAACTATTCAAGCGAAATCAAATAATGTTCTCAACTTGAAGCGAAATCAACAGATTATCATCAACTTGAAGCGAAATCATGTACAAAATGTTGCTGATGTCATCATATTAACGAGCAGTTGAAGCGAAATCACAGAAAATTACAAGTTTTAGATTGAATTTTAACTTGAAACTTTCAAGGATTGATTAAACCATGTATGCGCACAATATATGTGAATTTTGTCCGATTTTGACCATAAAAAGTTTTGTTTTTCGAAAAAGAAAGGTGTAGAAACAGATTTTACGGCTGAATCAACAAGAACTCTTCTTCACTGGCTCTGATACCAATTGTAGGATCGGTTTCCGACCTAAACGAGTCGTTTGGAAGAGTTCTAGTCCATTTCAGAGACGGAAACTAAGAAATGGACAATGAAACAGCTTGTTTTACACTTTAATCTTCTTGTAGATTAATTTGACAACCTTTACATTCAGAAAAGAAACCGGCAGCACTTCGGTATAACTCTGAGAAAACTGTTACAAATGAAATGACAACTATCCTATATATAGTGAACATGATTTCGCTTGAAGGCTTCAAGCGAAATCCTTGACTTTAGTTGAAGCGAAATCGAAAAACAAATATCATTTTGTCTTGAAGCGAAATCCATGCAATTTGTCTTCACGTGAAATGTAACAATCTGATATTTTGAATTGCTTTGACTTCTTGAAAGATGATGTCATACTTGTGATGCAATCAATGATGTCACTTGTGTGATGTCATCATCAAGGATGATGACATCATGCTTGTTTAGAACCGCACCGAACCCGAGACTCGATACAAGACGAAGACGACAGATGTGTGCACCAACAATGTCCCTACACTCGTGGGACTGGTGGCCAGTTCTTTTACAGATGCCACATTGCTTTATCTTTTGGTTTGATCGACACTGTCCCCAATGTCTTCTTTTGCAGGTTTTGCATGTAGGCTTTTTGTTGGAATCCTGTTGGTTATTGTTGAACTCGGATTTGCTCTTCTTAGGATTCTGAGAGTTATCCTCCTCCCTTTGTCTTTTCTCATTAGTTTCATTCTTGATCGACTTTTGTCTCACTATATCTAGAGTGAGAGACAAGGACAGATCTACAACTGATCTGTAGTTGATTGGCCTTGAAGCCTTAACATTCCCTTTTATTTCTGGTGCCAAACCACCTATGAAACGCGCAATGCGTTTTGGTTCCAGGGTAATTAAATAAGGTACCAGTCTAGATAGGGAGTTGAAGTCGGTAACATATTGTTGACAATTTAGGTTTTTCATTGTGAGAGTCAGAAAATCTGTCTCCACCATTTCCACTTCGTGTTGTGGACAGTAGTTCTCTTTGATAAGGTCCACAAACTTAGACCATCCCATATTGTATAGGGGAATTTTCCCCGTGGACTGCATCATGGCCCTCCACCATACAAGAGCCTCTCCCTTGAAAGATTGTGAAACAAATTTTACTACGTCCTTATCAGCACAATCGCTGATGTCCACAACAGTTTCCATTTCCTCAAGCCATTCCATAGCATCAATTGCTCCTTTTTCGCCATTGAAATCTCTGGGTTTCCATGAGATGAAATATTTGTAGGTGCACCGCCTTCAGTTGAACGGGGCTTATCATAGAGTACTAACTTCTGAGGTTTGCTCCTTTCATCTGAAGAGTGAACGGAGCTCTCCTTACGAGCTGATGTATGTGTTTCCGTATGGACCTTTGAGTGAGTGTCACTCGGTTCCTTTTTGTTCTCAAGGATCTTATCCACAACTTCACTAATTGCTGCGCTAATCAAGGCCTGAAGAGTAGTGCCATTAACATTTATATTTATATTTGCATCCTTGTTTTTAGCCGCAGTACTGCTGTGTGCTTCGTCGGAAACCTCCATTCTGGAGCTTTGGTACTAAACACCAAAAATAACATATGCTTAGATACAAACTATTATGGAATCATCTTAATGGATGATTTATAAGCCATGGTATTATTAAACCATAATGGCTGTTAGGTTTATAACTTCCTTATAGTATGCTACTAGAAAGTACGTCAATTATATTTAGTCTAGGTCAAAAAGGACCATCAATCATGTTTATGGTTTGGACCGAGTCCATTACCTTTTGACAGGGGATCACAATGTCACAACTGTTCTTGTCATAACGACAATCTTTAGATAGTTGGAAGGCTTGTCACGAAGGACATTAATAGTCATAGGCACGAAGGCCTTGTCACAAAGGACATATAAGATATGGCACTTAAGGCATTAATATATAAGCCGCAATCTTATTGGGTCAGAGATCTTAAGGTTCGAACATAGTTCTTCACCTTTGGACAGAGAGTCAAAGACTACAGCCGTCATCTCTTTGGATATAATTTATTTTGCCACCAAGGCTAGTCAATGGACATCATTCTGAGTAACTGGATGATTGTGAGCTTCAGAGGAGTCAGCCGTGGTGAAGCTTTGAAGGCTACTAACCAAGTAGTAATAATTTGTTTAATTATTGTGGATTGTCGAACTTGATGATTAAATAGCCATGGTGTAACTCAACCATATAGACCAATAGATAGTATTTAATTTATTTGATTATGTTCGGCCTAGGTTTTTAAATAAACCGTCTTTGGCGTTTAAACAGAATATAATCCTTCATATTTATTAGACAGGGGACATAAGTCACGACTGTCGATGTCGTACCGACATTTTATATAGCATAAGGGCATGTCCCAAGGACTTTTTGATGGCACAGAGGCCTTGTCACTAGGGAAATTTTAAAACATAATCAATGATTCCTTTGGATCGGAAAATTTCATAATTCATTGTCTTGACAAGAAGATATGAAATAAAACTATCTTTTCATGTATACATCTTTGCCCGTAGGTATACATCTCAATGGATGTTTTTGATGTGTTCATCATGTTCAACATTTATTAGCCATGATTCCTCTTGATCATATCCGCTAAAATAAGGGGTTTGGAAGATTCCTAATATTAAGATGACAAGTGTGATTTTATCACATCACTGTTGTCAGGAGTGTTAACATGTTTTTAGATGTTAACAAGTATCTGGATCTCTTTTAAACAAGTTTTACCATCATAGCTAGGTCTTTAATGACATTCAAGCTAGGTTATAACTTTTAAGATTCTTTTTATTATATATTCTGGCAGAGAAAAAAATATTTATTTTATTCAGGATTTTCATTATAATCCTAAATTATAAGTTAGTAGTAGCACAAAAGGCTTAGTCACGTGGACAAGTTTAGTTTATAAGCCCAGATTTTATAGAACCGAGGCATTAAGGTTTGAATCAAAGTTCATTACCTTTTCTTGACAGGGAGTTGTAGGCTACCACTGTCTTTAGTCTCAGAGGACATTAACTATAGCCCGTAGGTACTTCCCTTCTAAGGGATGTTTATAATATGATCATCTCATAGGATGATATAAGCCATAATTTCAGAGAATCGAGGCATTAAGGTTTGAATCAAAGTTCATTACCTTTTCTTGACAGGGAGTTGTAGGCTACCACTGTCTTTAGTCTCAGAGGACGTTAGTTATAGCCCGTAGGCACTTCATCCTTAAGGGATGATTATTTCAAATAAGGGAATTTAGATGAACCCCGATGGCCTGTGTGACTTTAACGATTCACAGTTTGCCAAAAATGTTAACATACTTACAGATGTTAACAGGGATTGGAATCTTTTGGATAGGTTTCACCGTCTTGGCCATGTCTGCAATGACATTTAGGCTAGGTTTTACCATCTTGGCCATGTCTGCATTGACATTTAGGCTAGGTTTTACCATCTTGGCCATGTCCGCATTGACATTTAGGCTAGGTTTTACCTTTAAGATTCTTTTAATATTTAACGCAAAACAATCCTAAATTGAGATGTTAATATGGATCTGAATCTAATTATGGAACTACCATCTTGGCCCGGTCTTAAAATGACACGTGGCTAGGTCTTGTCCTTTTTAGATTTTGCCATTTTATTATAATGGTAGATCTTATAAAATGAATGTTATTTTCATTTATTTCACATTTCATATTTAGGATAAAAATTTAGTCATTCCATTATAAAATTAAAAAGTTCAGGTTTGCCCTAAAAGGGATTTGAAGGAATAATGTTGCCCTTGAAGGGACTGAAAAATAAATATGTCCTTATGAGGACTATTAAGGAAACGATCTTCAGCAAAAGGAGTTTCTTCTTCATTTTATTTCTGAATGCTTTCTCCTTGGATGCTCGTTTCATTCCAGCCGCGGTACGAAGCTCAGCATTTCAAGGCTCCGGATGTGGAGAATTTCTATTACAGCTTCTTCGCTTGGCGACGTATATATAAAAATTTGGAAGCAAAAATTTCCAGATTAGGATTGAGAGTATTCCTATGTTAAGTCTAGACTCAGAAGGTCAAGGAATGTGCTACTGTGTCATTGAGATTAAACACATAAGGCTAGTGTTTAATTCACTCAATGTTGGCTCTGATACCAACCTGTCACACCCCGATATTTCCACGTATTACCGGTGGGCCCGGTGGGGAGTATCGTGACGTAGTTGATATCATCATAGTCAAACAACACAATTTAAATGCACAGCGGAAGTCTTGAAATATAAAATATTATTACAAACACAAATGTCTGTTAATATAAAAGTATTCTGTACAGACTAGCTTGTAATAATCCACAGGTGGATCAAAACAATCAAAAGAAGTTATCAGACTAATGGCTTATGTGAAGGAGTTACAAAGTCCTCAACTAACAAGTCCTGAGTAGCTTCCAGCCTATTACGTACTTGTACCTGTCACTTAGACTTTGGAAAATACGTCAGTTTTCACTGGTAAATACACTCAACTGACTCATTTGAAAAGAGTTTAAGAAAATTGGTTTAGGTGCACAAGGCACGGAAATATTTTTGACACTTTCATTAAAATGCACAAGGCAAAATTAATCTTTTATACTTGGGACAAACTATATCTCATGTTATCAGTTTTACATAACTTGCTCTACATACGGGGCCCGGTTCTATGTCGGTTCAAGATTAACCGACACACCACTATTCCCTTATTGGGTATACAATTAATTAATAAGCATATTGCATCTGTCAGGTGTATGCCTACACCCCGTGCTTAGGTCGTGGCCATTGCAATTAATGAGTCAAGGATATCCAGGACACGGTCACATTAATCCCCAATGTTTCAGTCAAGCAACACGAATTAAAACAGGTTATTTGGATTTCCCGACTCATTGGTCTTTGAATCCCATACCTGACCATGCGGTATTTATATTACCGTATCCCAAGCCCGTAATAGGGAAAATAAGTTAAGAGTATTTACCTGAGCTAGCTCCTGTCTTAAATAGCAAGAATTATAATAACTCAGCCGTATTCACTTAAGTAAGCGTAGGTACAATTTACCGGAAGGCTCTAGTCCGGAATGATGGTATAAATAACCAATTAGAATACTAACGGGTCTTTAATTAAGCCTAAACTAAGACCGGTTAGTTTTAAGTAAAGATACTGTTCAAACGCACGATTAAGCGAGGACCGGAATAGAATGTGATTTAGGCTCGACAAGTTTGAAGACTTGTATAATATGGGTAATCTAACCACATTCTGGATTTTGAGATAAAAACGATAAGGTTTGACCCGTTTCGGCTAATTTATGCAAACTAGTTACATAAACCGAACCGAACGCGCAAGAAGCGTAACGGGTAACCATATGGGTCCTATACATGTTTCCTAAGTGAATATGCCTTTTATATGTTGTGATATCAGTAGGATATCTTCCATCATGCCCAAAACGAGTTTAATCTCAAAATAACCCCGTAGGGGTATTTTGGTCATTTTAAAGATTATAAAAGAGGTTAATTAAAATTCTGAGATTCGGGTCCGAATACATCAGTAGAATAACTTATTTTATTAGGTCATATCAGTTGGTAATAGGTCTTATATGACAAAATGGTTTTAAACCCAAACTATGCGTTTAATACGCTTTAAAAGTCATTTTAAGCGATTTCCGGGTTATACAGGAAATCTAAGTTTTCTGATCAGGTTATAAAGTTCAAAATACTTCATTTATTATATAAAATCAGTAGCAGTTGGATTGGTATCAAAATACTATGTAAAACTCATTTTATACACAAAAAGGGTATAATCGGTATTTACCGAATTAAGGCGATAGCCTTAGGTTATGATAAGTTTAAAATAATAAAAATCTTTAAAAATCCCAAAATATTATATTACATCAGTGGGTAAAAGTTTTGGTGTAAAAATTTGGGTTTAGATAGGCTTTATGCTAATCGCGCCGTTTAATTAACAAAAAGCTTCTTAAATGCGCTATTTAGCATAACTCCTATTCTGGACCTCTAACTGATATGAAACTTTAGGGACATGTTTATAAATCAGTAACAAAGGTTATTGTCCTTTCACATATCCAAAATTATCGTTTTATGGTCAAAAGGGCATTATGGTCAACATTAAGCAATTAACGGAAACATGTAAACGAATCGGATAATCAATGAACCAACCACAGAGGGTTATGCTAACATGTAGCCTGGTCCTAAGGAAGCTCTAAGGCATTTTCAAATCATACTAAATCATGTCAGAACTGAAGTCAAAGCAAAAGTCAAAGTTTTGCGACTTTCGGTTCCGAACCGGGTCTAAACAGAAAATTGTCGGATCAAACAAGCTTAGACTAGTTCTTTTACTTATTAATAAGTTATATGAGTGATAACATAGGTTACATGCCTTCTATATTGCTAATTACATGTTAATTTGCAAATTAAGCTTCTGTTGACTTTTTCTAAACAACTTTGACCCGACATTTGATCTAGTTAGAGTGGGAATCTGAGGGTGCCCTTTTAAGGGTTTATTGCCCACATAATTACCAACTTATAACTACCTTCAATTCGACTAATCACTGGACCATTAATGATTAATCGCTAAGTCAACTGTTAATTACGACGGTTTGACTTTTAAGCTAAAACTAACTAAAAACTCAACTAAGAAAGGTTAAGCATACTTACAAAAGCCTAATGCACGATTAGGGATGACTAGAGACTGATCAAAAGCTCCAGAGAGTCCCACAAATGCAGGTGGAATGAGTGATCACAAAGTTGCAACATCAAGGGCCTTTTATAGTGAATTTGATCCATTTAGATCATGACAAATCATGCTATACATGATCCTTGATGATTAACAAGTGTCCCTAAGGCCTAAGAAATAGTTTAGGCGGCTCTTGGAAGGGTTAAAGGGCAATACAAGTCGCTTACATGGGCTGAACAGGAATTTAAACGAGTTTCTGCATCTGGGCACTGCTTACGGACCGTAAGGGTCCAGCCTTACGGTCCGTAAGGACCTGGTCAGCAAAACAGAACTTTCAAAAATGACACATTTGGCCCCTGATCCTTCCGAACTTGATTTTTAAGATGCTTTCTTGCACTTGTAACCCCCACACTTGACTTTTAAGGACTCCAAGTCATAAACCAACTTTTTTTAGTCCCCGGTTATTCATACGATCACCGAAATGTCTTAAATTTCGACGTTGACGCTTTTAACCCCTCGTATACGAATTTCATCATAACTTTCTCATATGATAACGAAACTTGGTGAAATTTTTATCATGCATTCTAGTGAGCATAATTAATCGTTACAAAGCTTTGGGTTTGCTAAAAGGTCAATCAGAGGTATACTTTAAACATGTCGACACATTTAATCCCTGTAGTTTGTAATCTCTCACTTTCTTTCACAATTAGCTTCGTATGATCCATGATTTATTCGTTTAAGGGTATAAACATTATGTAGGGTTATTGTAAAGTATATTTATCCCTTGTTGACATTTTGAACCCTTATTTTCACATACTTTCCTTGCTTGTCAACTTTAGTCCCTCTAGAGTATTCTTTTACACGTTTAAAGTTTATGACACGAGTCAATACTTTATTGAACATGAATTTTCGAGGTGTTACAGGAACGGGGCAAAATCTTGTTGATCTTTTGCAGCCATTCTTTACTTTGAGCTGCCAACGCCGTTAGACGGGTTCTTGGGCTCAGTAATTATTTTTTTATGGGATTGTATGTGTAAAATAGTGTAACTAGCATGTATGTAAAAGAAAGAGTTAAGCAATTTGAGCGACAAAAGGTAGAAGTTATTAAAACTGTTTCTTTGTGAGGTGAGTACATTTTAACTTAACAGGTCTACTCTTAAAAGGCTTAATCTTAATTCTGAGAATATTTGTTAAGTCACTCTGTCATAGAATGTAAGTTTGTAACTTAAGTCAAGGTTACTTTTCATTTATAGCTTGCACTCCTATCATTCAACTTATCTCTCTTGTGTATAGTTATGACACTAATTTAGGTATATTCTTTTAGATCCATAACATAAAAGCTTAGTGAAGTGTTTGAAACTGGCTTTCAAGGATTCGGTCTCTGGACCATTGAAGTTGGAACATCCACAGTGTTATCAGCCTAAAAAAGCTCAAGCTTGGCTCTAAAAAAGTTGGAAACGAGCTTGAGCGCAAGCCTGGGCCTAAAAACAGGCTCATTTAGTAAACAAGCCCGAGTCCAAGCTTAGCTTATAGAGCTTGAGCTGGCTCACGAGCCTAAACTAGCCCACTGTTTATGAAATTTTAATGGGTTATTGGATTTTAATAATCCTAAGTTTCACCAGTTGGCCGATAATAATCCCAACTTTAAAAATTCCCTCCAACAATCCCAACTTGTAAAAGTTTGGCCGCCATTGATCCTTTTCAAACATATAAGAATTTGGTCTCCTCAATAGATTCAATTACACCTAGAGACTCCTTAATTGATTTAAGTGCACCTATGTTAGAAAAGGATCAATGGCGGCCAAACTTTTACAGGTTGAGATTATTGGAGGGAATTTTTAAAGTTGGGATTATTATCGGCCAACTGGTGAAACTTAGGATTATTAAAATCCAATAACCCAATTTTAATTAACTTATGGTTGATATTATCATGCACGAGAACATGAAGTATGCAACTGAAGGAAGATATGGGGAGTATTATATGCAGCCATTGACTCGTTTGTTAAAGTAAAATGGTAAATATATTTAGATTGTAAAGATCACTTCAGATTATAATTTGTAAGGGTCTGGATGAGCACCTCTGCCCTTTGGACCCATTAGGGCCGATGCCCTCTTGGAACCCTTTTGGTCTAGGGAAATTCGCATCCGACATGCTTTTCGTAACCTCATTGAAGCATATGATGCAACCTATGAGACCAAAGCCACTTATCCATACTTTCAAGACTCGAGCGGGGTATGTAGTAACATCAAACCATCTACAGTTTGTGCCACATAGGTGGGAAAATGGGTGAGTTTTTGTGCGGGTCAAAATGGGTCAGGACTTATTACAATTTAAAATTATACCAAGTCAACAATTATCTAAATTACAAACAAAATGATTTTAGTGGTTCTATAAAAATAAAATTTATTTTGCAGTTCCTTGGACTTTTGACCCATTTTTTATTAGTTACCCTTTTAACTTACCCATTGACCTGTTATAGACAAACACAACCTGAACCGACCTGTTCATAATAAAATTGTTTGCTTCATCTATTGGAAGACATTATGGTATGCAGATTGCTCATTAAAATATATTGAAGCTCTCAAAGAAAAAGTGGCAGATCAATTTCATTGGCGAGCCCATATAATTTATCTTAACCTTTTTAGTGTATCCACATCTATACACATTTAGAATTTCCCAGTATTTTTTTTAGAAAAAAGACATCTGATAATTATTTTTTGCCGTCGTGTGGGACGCGTTTATGTAAATATGTGGTCAATCATATGTATCTTCTATGGGTGCTTTGATATTGTTGATGCCTGCATTATCATTTGTTCCATTCAAAAGGCTTATGTAGCACCTATATTCAGCATGTCGAAGTTTGAGATTTTAGAAGACGCTTCTGATTAGAGATTTTATTCAACGGGTTTATCATTGGACGAAGGAGCAGTCTATTCTTGCATATAGCAGCTGATCTTAGTACACATTAGATGATTTGAACATTACAATTGAATCTAATATGTGAGTTGGGACACCCGTCGCAACGCGCGGGCATTTCCACTAGTACCTTTATTAAGGAAACTGGGTTATTTACCCTTTTGGTAATTTTACCATGTGTACAAGTTTTGAAGCTACATGTATAAATAAAACAAACCATTTTAGAGGGGCTAAACTTGAAAATTGTTCAAAGTTTTAAGACACTTTAAGGGCAATCTAGACATTTGATCAGTGGAATCTTGGCCTTCTTATGTCTTCCATTAATTAAACCAGAATTCAATCTGCAATCAATTTAAAATTGAATACTTCACCTGTTCGATTTCCCATCATCAACACCCATCCATCTTCAATCAAAAACACCTTGAATCGTTTGCCTCTTCCCATCCCTTTCTTTAATTCCATACGCGATTGTTATCTACAGTTACCACAACCGATATATGTTGAAGAACCCGATTATTATAGCCATTTCGTGGATTCTTGCCTACCATATCACGATATATGTTGATTATACTAAGAGGGAGAGAGAGAGAGAGAGAAAAGGCCTTCGCCGAGGCTCCGGTAACTCATCTGGGTCATGCTACATGGTACAGAGGATGGCGATATACGACAATTCTCAAAACTTCATTCGTCAAGAAATTAAGAAATTCCAGACAAAGGTCCCACTAATTTAGGGTTCATTCTCGATTTCGGATTCCGGTATTCTTTCTTTATTGATGCTGTTGTGATTTTTGATTTAATTTTATTATGAATTTGGGTTTGTAGGATGTATTTTGTTATTGCCGAAACATGGTTAAATTAACTGAGAAGCTGCTAATGATGGTGATGAAGCGTTCAGAGGGGTTTTAGTGGTGGGAGAAGGGGTGGTGGTTGGTTTAGTGGAAATATGTGGAGTGATGCGGTGAAGATGCTCCAGCCGAGTTTTGGTCAGCCTGGTGATTTCTTTCCTCTTAAAGGAGACATTGGCTTTGTTGAGATTAAGCTATTAGGAATTTTATTGTTCGTTTTGTTGAGATTAAGCTTAGAAGGGATATTGTTCTAGAGGCTGTAACTCTTGAACATGTTTTTAAGGTTTTTTTTTTTACTTATCTTCTTTTAGATTATGGATAGTTGTTGACTAAATTATATAGAATCTGAGTTTTGTTAATGCAATTGTGTTTATTTTATGTTATATATGTTTATTTGAACTTTGTAATATAATGAACACAACAAGAGAAGAAAAACAACACTTTTCAACAGTAACATCCATTATTCAACTGTCGGAAGCCGAAGTTGTTGAACCAGGAGCTCTTTCAACCGAGATTATTCAACAGGTTCGTACCCATGTCTCAGTTTTTTTTGGTTTTTAAATATTATTTTGTTGTATATTTATTGGTTATATTATTAAATAAACATCATTTTTGGCAAGCGTCACAGGAGGTCGAGAGGCTCAATAAACTCAAAACAAGCTGGATGAAAGAACTTGTTATGAAGAGGAGGGCAGAACTGGAAGAATTATGTTTCAAAACCCATATCGAACTATTCCAAGCACAACTTTTGAAAAATCTAATTCAATGATGGATTCAGGTAAGCAGTCTTGTTATGTCAGGCGGGTTAAGTATTGAGTCAAAATAAATAATCTTTTGAGTATAGGTGAGGCAGTTTGGGCCTGCAAACGTATCTCCTGTCCATTTTTATACTTTTGCAAATAATATACGTGTTAAATGTTAGAAAATTGAAGCTCAAGTGTTTTATGTTTTAGGGTGGTGGACCCTGGTGAACTTTTAGCGAAGATTGAAACGCAAATAAGTGAAGTATCAAATGAAACTTTGGGCCGAAAAGAAATCATGGATCACTTAGATTGGTGGCTCTCTGCTTGTGAGGAGGAGATCTAGCTTCTGCTTGTGAGGAGGAGATCTAGCTTAAAGATTATAATCTGGTATTTTTCTTTTCTCAAAACTCACAAAGAAACGGGTCAAACAGTTTAAAAGTCACCCAAAGTGTTTTTTACCGCTCAAAATAATTGAAGAAATATGTTGATACGCGTATTTGAAAGTCACACTTATTATATTATCTAAAATGAAATTTTGGATGAGGACAGAATAAAGTGTCCTGAGTATTAATTTGTTTTGACCCGTTTGGCCCATACTTTTTTGCCACTTATAGCTTGTGCCCTCATGCTTAAAGTTGCTATTTCATGTACAAATTATATGTTTCGGTTTTTTTAGTTCACATTGCTTTTTTGTAGGAACAATACCGATTCAGTGGTGGAAGAAGTGCTCATATAAGTTTAAGACGGGCTGATTGAGCTCGAATTACCATCAAGAAGATTCCATGTATTTACTTTTTCTTTGGTTATAACATGATTTCTTTGGTATGGTTGACTAAATTGCTGAATATTTATGATCAATCGATTGCAGCTATTGTCGATAACTTGATATGTAAAACGGTTACACGGGAAGATGATAAAAATAAGGTGTTCCTTTAGGATGGGGGTGAGTTTTACACTTATACTGCATTATATCAGAAAATAATTCATTTTTTTTTTGTTTTTCACATTTTTCTCCTATGGTTTTTTAATAGTTTTAAAAACATTGTTTATAGGTGCGGCTGGTAACAATATTGGAGGAATATAAACTTTCGAGAATACGAAAAGAAGAGGAAAAGAAGCGATTAAGGGTAATTTGTAGTAGTTTGTGTCCTTATCATTTAACAAAATTTTCATCCTTTCTAAAGGGTATTTTAGACATTCGGTTAAAAAATTAAATAATATAGATTGGGCCAACAAACTTTCTCTATTTTTATAGAAGGCATTTTCACTAAATGGAATAAAATGTTATAAACCCATAATGGGTTGTGGTTCGTAATAAACATCATGACAAAATCTCATATTAGTTGGGCACCCGCCGCAACGCGCGGTAATTAATGGTTTACCTAGAAGTTATAACAAAACTTGATGAACCCGACCATAAACATCCTTTCACGGTGGTTTTCGGCTTTTAGCACAAGTTTTATCAATATCTTTGAATTTAGATATATTCTGTTTGATGTAGGATGGGAATGAAGTGTTCTTTAGGATCAAGCGCAGTACCCAGCTGAAGAAGTTAATGAATGCGTACTGCGATAGGCAATCTGTGGAGATGAACGCTATCGCTTTTCTGTTCGATGGGCGGCGTCTTCGAGCTGAGCAGACCCCTGAGAGGTACTTACTTAACAGCATTTGCTTGTTTGGTAATTTCATTACTCATAAGTCACTTGTTTTGACTGATTGTGTATGCAGCTTGAGATGGAGGAAGGTGATGAAATTGATGCAATGCTGCACCAACCTGGAGGTGGGACTTTTTAGAAACTTGGTAGGTTGAATATAAGTTATCAAGAAAACCTTCAAAGATTCACGTGGTTTGATTGGATCAAGGTTTTACTTTTGTTACATATGGTGGTAGTGCTTGGAGATTGAAGGTTTTTGATGTACTCAACAGCCATATCTAACATATCTGTTGTATTACTATGCTGCAGATTCAAAATGTGATTTTAGTAGCTACACCAACTCCAAGAGTTGGTTTTACGGCTTCCAGAAAAACCCGAACAGAGACACCCAAAACATTTGAGATGGGTAATGGGACGCTTATTCAGATATGACGCCTGATATGGGGTTAATTATAAACTTTTTCATGGGTTTGAGACGGGTATGGTATTAAGTGATAGTTGTCTAATACAAGTCCTACCCGTTTGCCGGCATCGAAACCTATATGTTATATGATGTTATATTATCGAAAGACGGGGATTATAATTGAATCTGATGAGTCGGGACACCCGCTGCAACGCGCGGGCCTTCCCACTAGTTTGAAGTTAAAGGTAGTATATGAGATTTCAAAGTTATAGAAAAATATTGGTAAAATTGTCTTTTATTAAATTATTTTTAATGAATTGGTAAATATGATATTTCAACTATTTTGTAAAAGTATATATGATATTTATAATTTTGCATGGGTTTATATAATATTTTACAAATTTGTAGGGGTATATATGAAATTGCCCCTTACTTAAGGCCCATAAACAAAATATGGAGGAACCCAAAGAAAAGTAAAAAAGATAAAAGAGTAAAATGCCCGAATGATCCCTGTGGTTTTGTAAAGTAACAATTATAGTCCCCAACTTTTGGGAATTTCATAGGTGCTCCATGTGGTTTACTTTTTGTTACTTGGATCGTCCCTGGAGTGGATGGCTGTTAGTTTTCTCCGTTAGGTCCATTTGAAATTACAAAACTACCCTTTCTTTTATTAAAATATAAGAAAAAATATTCAAACACACATATATATAGCTACATAAACACACACCCCCTCACTCTCTCTAAAACACACACACACTGACTATCTCGACTCTCTCTCTCTCAGGCAAATCCCCACCACCACCTGTCGCCACCAGCACCACCACCTGCCACCACCCCCACACCACCACCTGCCACAACCTCACCTACATCCACAATCAAACCCTCTCTGAAGCTCAACTTTAATCGAAGACGTGAAACCCTCGCACCACTACGACAACCACCGACACTGTCGTCGTATGATTCCCACCGCAGCTCCCTAGGGTTCCGGTTTGGCCACCCTGTTCTGATCTGTGGCTAGGGTTTAACCGTGATAATTATTAGCAGATCAGCAAAGATCTGAACTCGTCGGTGACATTTCAGGCAGCAGCGAGTTTTTCCTTCACCCATTTTCTGTGTATGAGGTTGTGGCAGGCAGTTGTGGTATGGTGGTGGGTGGCGGTTGTGAGAGATAGCACTCAAAATTGTTATGGGGTTTTTGATCCCCTATGTAAACCGATTAGAACGGTGTCAAAAAGACTTATAGGTTTCAAGTGGAAACGACGAGAACGAATCTTCTGGCGGGAACTTGATTCCGGTGACGACGACAATCACGAACAGAAGACGAAACAGAGAATATAGGATGGAATTCGAAAGCGCAAAGTGTTAGAATGATGTTCTTATGGTTATTCTTATAACGATTTAGACCAACACAAAGAATTTGGAAATAAATCGAGGTTTTTGAAGTGGTGATATCCGGTTTCCGATTTGGTATGATTTAAAACGATTTGTTTCCGATTCGGTCGTTGTTTTCTAGTGGTATACAGAAGTGGATGAACAAAGTGGTTCGGCGGGGTTTGGTTGTTGTGGAGTGGGGAAGAAGGTGGCAGGGGGTGAGGGTTTGGTCGACAATGAAGGGGCGGGGTGGGTGTTTGTCCGGCGGTCAAGGGGTAGATGGTGATGGTGGGTGTGGGTGGCAGTGGATGTGGGTGGCCGGTTGTTTATAAGGGAAGGGTCAAGAAGGTGGGCCCCATACTTTTAATAATCCACATTTGTTTTTTATTTTTTAAAGGGAGGGGTAAATAAGTAATTTTAGATGGACTTAATGGAGAAAACTAACGGACATCCACTCCGGAGTAACAAAAAGCAAACCACAGGGAGCACCAATGTAATTTTCAAAAGTTGGGGACTATAGGTGTTACTTTACAAAACTACAGAGACTATCCGGGCATTTTACTTAAAGATAAAACAACACTTGCGCAGGATTCGAACACTGAAACGCTGATAGAGGCCAACTAATATTACGTGTTTTCTTTAAACAAACAATTTCAAATATAATCTCAAATATAAGGTTGATTGTTTTCTTGTAAAAATTGTCTATTAAATTGTTCAACTTAGTATCAAGTTAATGTGTGTACTCGTATGATAAGGCCAACTAATATTACCTGTGTTTGAGGAGTCATATTCTTAACTTTAAACCCATTACAACCTATTTAAATTCAAATGGGTTTAGTGGATTAAATTTCCATGGAACATGTCCATTTGTTATGCATTAGTTTACCTGTAATTTTTTTTTAGATATAGATTTTAATCACATTAAAATACCAAAGTAGCAAATTACAAATAAGTGGCAGGTAAACGGGCAACAAGCTGCGCCGCAATCCCCTTTTGAATTGCAAAACCAATCCTACTAAAGATGAAACGACCCTTAAAGGTTGAGAGATTACTATTCACAACCTGTTGGACCTTGTTTAGAAATTCCACAGCCTCTGGGGCTAGGGAACCAGATGTATCAAAAGCAAATGGGATAAACACATGTTGATTCTCTAAACAAGCCTTCTCGTGTTTAGCGACTTTGCTTGATTCCGCTTTCAACGCAGCTTGGCCAGCAACAAACCCATTATCCCTGAGCCCAACAAGAGGGGACACTCCTGTAAGGTCCACACAAGCGTGTTTTCCCCTGGCCCACCCAAACACAAGAATATCAGCTGGTCGAAGAGTAGACCTCCCATCGAGCGGATCCGTCAGAAAGTTCACCGGAGCCTCCTTTTTTGCCGAAATCCCTGCCCGCTTTAAAACATCAAACAGAATATCCCTTACCAAATCATGTCTGTATTTAAAACCAGGCAACTCCTTACAATGAACCGCATGCTCGCCAAAAGTATCAAAACAAACCTTGCGGCAAACTGGGCAAGGCTCATCAACTGGAAACAGAGGGATCATTAGCCGATACTTAAGAATTGCCCGGTATTCCACTGCCGACATGTGTTGGCCTAGTCCTTCAATGGGGATGACTGTCAGGAAATCCTGAGCATGAGGAGCCCGGAGACAATCGAACACGGCTTTCTGACGAGGGGATAGACTAAACTTCTCTCCCAAACTTTGGACAGTTCTACTAAATAGGGCACTCGCCAAAGCATTCTGGGCTTTAGGAGGGGCGGTGTCCTTATTAGAGAAACCTCCAAGATCGAAATCCGGAAGGGACATATGCATGCAATCCAACGCACACACATAATCAAAATCTAGCCCGACAATACCACAGTCCCAAAGAATGTGGTCCTGCAAACTCCAAGATTGTGCCCTCGAGGCCATGAAAGCATACGTAGATACATCCTCAGCCGAACATAAACCCAAACCCCCAAAACGGGTCGGAAGGGATGCAAGCCTCCATTGAAGATCCCCAAAAAATGGACCCCCGCAAACCACAATATCCTCGATAGCTCTCCTAAGGCCTTTGTCAAAAACCGAAACAGCCTCCCCAACAAACGTGGGTTGGCACGTTTTGAGGCCGAACAACAACTTAGCAACACCCATGCAAGAGCGCAGTAAGAGGAGCTCGCATTGAGGGTCCCGCAGATGTGGAAGATAGCTCATCAGATCCACTGCATAAGATGGCCTTTTCACACCCAACCTACTGATAAAACCCGCATCCTGACTAACAGCGCCCCCGAGGAGTTTGACACCCGACGCCGGCCTTCCAATCCCACTAGGAAACAAACCCTTTTGCGTCTTAACTCCATTGCACGATGGCCAAAAAACTTCTGTTTTCTTGACGTTAAGTTGAAGCCCCAAACAAGGCCCCTTAGTCCTGATGATTTCTAAAGCTTTAGCTACCTCTTTAGCATCTCCTATAATCGTACCATCATCCAAGTACCAAGTATGGAAGAGTAACTTGCATCTATCTCATATCTGATGAATGAGGGGATGCAAAACTAAGGCAAAGATAAGAGGCCCTAAGGGGTCTCCCTGCTGAACCCCGGTGGTGGACCAAATATGATGGTCTCCGACATATAATCTAGCCGGCTGTCCATATAGAAAATCCACCCATAAAGAAATGGACGGGCATCGGGTCTGAACTTCTGACAAAAAGGAGGTTCTATCCACCAGGTTGAAAGCATTAGAGAAATCAACAGTAATCATGGCCAACGACCCATCCGAGTGGAACGCGTTTAAGAACCTGTTCGCACTATGGAGCACAGCCTCATCCCCGCTAGGAATACACACCCCAAATTGAAAATCACCGAGATATTTAGCCATCTCCTTCCCGACCCCCCTCATAGCCGCCTTAGAGACTAACCTCCTCCAAATTGCACCCACGGCAATACGCCTAATCCCGTTGTCTGGTTTAAGTAAGGGCGTGAGGGGCGCAGAAGCAACAAACTCCGCCAAGACCCTAGCGAACTATTTTAAAAAAAGTTAATAATTTGTACAATATTTGATTTTGATAATTCTTACTGCTAATCAAATTCATATGGCTTCTCTTTGGTTTCATGGAACACAATTTTGAATATAGGTTTTGTAATTCAATTTGGCTTGCATTTAATATTGTTCTATAAATGTATTTGGTTTGATAAAATTAAATTTGAAAGTGGCATTTGTTTCAGATGGCAAAATGTAACATCTGTTCAAGTCTTGTGTTGATTATTGACGTTAAATTGAGTTATTTTAGAGTCCATTTTGGATAGAAAAGGGAGCATGTAACAATTTTTTCTTGAATTTATGTGAGTATCTTCACTCTCTTCCTTTATTTGGTAAATCAAGATCTGAACTCATTCATTTTGACAATTTATTCAATGATTTTATCAAATTAGCAAATTCTTGAACTATTATCTGGTTATATTTCCAAGCTGGTGACTGACAATCGCAGAGTATAAAATATATGAATATGTAGAATCATGAAGCACTTGAATTATGATAGTGCAAATTATTAGTGTTTATCTTAATGAGGAAACTGACAATGATTATATCTGTTGGTGTTTTTATAAGACCATTGGGTGTGTGGTTTGGTTAGTCCCTAAAGGGACTACCCGCCACGTAGGCGCCACCTCAGCAAGGGTGGAGGACCATCCCCTTGGGGACTAGCCAAGGGTGTGGAGGGAAAGCAATGACTACCCAAGAGTTGTACCTTATGCTGATTCACTTGTACCCTGCAAAGAGAGACAGAGGGAGCAAATTTGTGGGGCCCACTTAAATATAAGCAGCCAATCAATAAGCTCGTCCCCAACGTCCGAAGAGTGCCGCTTGCGCCGCGACGATCCTCAGGGGGCGGTGTGGGACGACGCCGACGACCCAAAGACGGGGGGGGGGGGGGGGGGTGTAACACCTCGTAAAATCACGACCAATATAATAAAGACACGTGTCTTGGACTTTAAACGTGTAAGGAATTATATCCGAAGGACTAAAAATTGTCAAACAATGTAAGTATGTAAGTAATAGGGATCCAAAGTGTCAACATGCCATTCTTGTGCCTCTAATTGACCTCACACGATGTTCGTATTCTTTAACGAATAATTTATCGAACTTAGAAAGTCGTTTGTGCTTAAAATAAGGATCTTGTGAAACATAAGGGTTAAAAGTGTCAACATGTTAAAAGATACCTCTGAGTGACCTTTTAGCAAACCCAAAAACATTGTAATAATTATATTTTTGGTTCTCAAGAATGTCGGATATTAATTTTACGGAGTTACGATGAATACAAGACTTTTCGGGTGATCGTACGACTAACCGGGAGCTTAACGAAGTTAGTTTATGATCTAAGGTCCTTAAAAGTTAACTATGGGGGTCCAAAATGTAATAAATGAAAGTAAAATAAACATAATATGGACCAGGGACTGAAAATGCAAACTGTTTACCGGATTTCCCCCTTTACGCGGGCCGCGTAGACCAACCCTGATTCTTACACAGGCCGCGTGAGACTGCCAGCGACAGAAAACAATAACAGGTGCCTGTGCAACCTGTTCCACCGCCTTAGAAAGCTGGTTTTCGATTTCAGGGACTGAGCCAACAATATTACATGCATAGGGGACACCTGGGATCATCAGAAATCATTTGTAGACTTGTGTGGAATGATCTTGTGAGTTATTATTTTATTTTTTTTTGGCTATATAAGAACTTCTTGTTTGCTACTTCATTGCTCATTCACAAAAAATATTCAAACTCACTCTCTGGAGCTCTCTGGACTTCAAGCAAGTTTCCCTCAGCTCCTAATTCGTGCTAAGAGCCTTTGTAAGCATTCTTAGCCTTCCTAGTTCAAGTTTTATTAGTCTATTGACCAAAAGTCAAAGCCATCGTAATTAAGCTTTGACTTAGTGATTAATCACTAATGATCCAGCCATTATTCGAATTAAAAGTGGCTATGAGTTGGTAATTATGTAAGGATTAAACCCCTAAGTGGGCACCTACTGATTATCACTCTAACTTGGTCAAATGTTAGGTCAAACTTGTTATTAAAAAGTCAATAGAATCAAGTTTTGCAAATAAATTCATAATTAACAATGTAGAAGTTATGAAACATGTTTTAACATTAAAATAACCTGGTAATTAATGTAAGAACATGTTTAGGCATGTTCAACCTGACAATTCTGAGTTTAGGCTCGGTTCGGAACCGAAAGTCGCAAAAGTAGACTTTTGCTTTGACTTTCAGTTCTGACCCGATTTAGCTTAGTTTAGATATGCCTTAGGGTTCCTTTAGGACCACGTTATAGATTAGTATAATCCTATGTGGTTATACAACTTGGTTCCTTAGAAATCCTAGTTCATTGCATGTTTCCGTTAATTGCTTAAAAGTTGACCATTATGCCCTTTTGATATAAAAACGAGATTTTTGAAAACGTGAGAGGAGAAAAACCTTTATTACTAATTTATAAACATGTCCTAAAAATTTGACATCAGTTTGAGGTCTAAATTAGGAGTTATGCTCAATATCGTAATTTGAAAGCTTTTTATTAATTAAACGGCATTTTTAGCATAAATCCTATTTAAACCCAAATTTCGACACCAAACTTTTTACCTACTGATATAATATAATATTTAGGGATTTTTGGAATTTTTTTTTGAATTTTAAACTAATTAAACTATAGGGTTTTAAGGTAAATTCGGTATTGACGAAATTGCCCTTTTCTTGGATAAAATGGGTTTTACATAACATTTTTATACCAAACCTTTTGCTACTGATTTATTAAGTTAGATAAAATATTTTAAACTTTATAAACTGATCAAAAAACTCAGATTTCTTTAAATAACCCGAAAATCGCCAAATGCCGATTTTTTACGCATTTTAAACACATAGTATGGGTTAAAACTATTTTTGACACATAAGACTTATTACCTACTGATCTTTTAAGTAAGTTTTTATACTTTAACAGTAAGTAAAAGTTTTGAACTCAGATTTCCCAATTTGATCTTTAAAGCTTATGTGAAATGACCAAAATGCCCTACGGTGCATAGTTTGGTTATAAATGATAAATTTAACATATATGCAATACCTTACTGAAATAACTTGTAAAAATAAATATTTTTACTGATCATTTTTAATCAGAACCTCAGACTTCTATTTAACCTCTTTTATAATCTTTAAAATGACCAAAATACCCCTACGGGGCTTAAATTGATTCTAAATCCGTTTTGGGCATAATGGAAGGTATCCTACTGATATCACAACATATTTAAGGCATATTAACTTGTGAAACCTGTACATGACTCTTTTGGTTACCCATTATGCATTATTCGCATTCGGTGCGGTTTATGTAACTAGTTTGCATAAATTGACCGAAACGGGTCAAACGTTATCATTT
Source organism: Helianthus tuberosus (assembly GCA_030545235.1). Classification (NCBI taxonomy): domain Eukaryota; kingdom Viridiplantae; phylum Streptophyta; class Magnoliopsida; order Asterales; family Asteraceae; genus Helianthus; species Helianthus tuberosus. Next base: position 129,893,970 of record CM060427.1, on the reverse strand, counting down.
TTGCTTCAAAATCCAGAATGTGTTTAGTTTACCAATATTATACAAATCTTCATACTTGTCGGGTCTAAATCACATTCTAATCCGGTCTTCGCTTAATCTTGCGTTTTGAACCGTAAACTTTTCTTTAAAACTAACCGGTCTAAGTTTAAACTTAAGTAAGACCCGTTAGGAATCTAATAGGTTATTAAAACCTTCCTTCCAGATTTAGGAGCCCAGTAAAAGATATTTTGCACTTGCTGATTGTTATACGGCTGGGATAAAATTTATATTTTGCTCAGGTAAATACTTTTGACTTATTTTCCCTTAAACGGGCTTGGGGTACGGTATATAAAATACCGCTTGGTCGGGTATTGAATCTTTAATCGTATGAAGGTTAAATCATTGATATAACCCGTTTAATCTGTTTTGTTTGTTTAAAGCCTTTGGGGGTTAATGACCATGTCCTGGATATCCTCGGCTCATTCATTAAAATGGCCATGACTTAAGCACGGGGTGTAGGCATATACCTGCCGGTGCGTATGTAAAATAATATACCCGCCTGTTCGAGAATAACTCGTCGTGGGTTATATTATGTGGTGTGTCTATTAATCTTTAACCCGGTATTCAACCCGGGCTACTGAACGTATAACAAACATATAATTCTTTTATAAGATTATTTTTAAATAATTATCCCAAGTTATAAAAGAATATTTATGCCTTGTGCATTTAAATCAATTTTCATAAACACTTTTCAAAAGAGTCAGTTAATTGTATTTACCAATGTAAACTGACGTATTTTCAAAAGGTTAAAGTGCAGGTACTACTCGAAATCGGCTGGCTACTCCTAGTATTAAATAAAGAGTCTTGCAAACCTATAATGCATAAAATCTGTTGAACAATGTTTCCATTTTATTTTAGATCCGCCTGTGGATCCTTTACAACCCGTTGTATGATATTTATGTTACTTTCAATCGGTTTGTAATATTACTACTTTAGACTTCCGCTGTGCATTGAACTGTGACTATTTGACTATGATGATATCAACTACGTCACGATACTCCCCACCGGGCCCACCGGTAATACGTGGAAATATCAGGGTGTGACAGGTTGGTATCAGAGCCAACATTGAGTGAATTAAACACTAGCATTTTGTGTTTAATCTCAATGACACAGTTGCACATTCCTTGACTTTCGAGTCTAGGCAATATAACTTAGGACTAATCCTAATCTTTATTATTTTTGTCTTTTATGGTTTTCCTTTGTTTGTTTTGACAGGAAAAAGAAAATGCCACCAAGAATGCGAGGCAGAGAAGGACGAGGCAAGGCACCATTCACTGCTCCAAACGATCATGAAGTCGGGCCTTCCCACCGGCGAACACCATCAGTGAGCATTAGCTCTGATCCTTGCGAGGATTGGAGAACCTACTTGGAGCCAGCGAGACACTCAGTCTCCCTTAGTTCTTCACCCGCTTACCAAGATCCTTTCGGGCTCCATCAGAACAAAGAGTCCGACCACTCCCATCACTCTTACCTACCCCTACAGCGCTCAAATTCCCACCATTCCTTCAATGACCCAACACCCTACTTCCAGAGCCGGTTCAACCCGGCAAACCAACGTGAAGAACCAGCGGGTTATAACCCGTTGGGACCGGAGGGCCACTTCTCCATGGATATGGACGAGGATCCAGATCCAGAGATGCCGCCATCTGGGACGCCTATGCACCCCATCGAGATATCAGATGGATCGTCTTTTCACGGTTCACCATACCGGGGTCCAAACAGCTATGAAGCAAGGTTTGCCTCGTACCCCTGGGAGTTCACTCCCTCTTTCAACCCGCAGCAACAGGATCCCTCTAAGGATTCGCATTACCAGGCGGTTACGCCACCGCCGCCAGTGCAACAACCGCCTCCAGAGCCACCGAGGAGGAGAAGATCAGGTGCACGGATGTCCGTGCGGGGAGGGGATTTTCACTTCAGCACCCCTCAACACTCCAGTGGCAGTCACTACCCGCCACTGTATGAAGACCCGCAGCTGGGTGGGCCTTCAAACCCAGTTTCTGAGGTGGACTCTGCGCCAGTCGCACCACCACTGCCACACATGGGTTTTGATAACCCAATACCTTCTTACGCCGGTGCAGCGGCGTATAACCCCTTTGAGCAGCCAGCTTATCTTGGCTACAACTACTACAATGCCCCTGCCGTCGACCCGTACCTCGAAGCGGCCAACTACAATGCTCTCCATCCAGAAGGGCCTTACGCGGTGTCACACCCCGATTTCCACGTGTCACCGGTGGGCCCGGTGGGGGAGTATCGTGACGTGGTTGGCAACGTAATAGTCAAACAACACAATATTTAATAATGCACAGCGGAAGCAATTTAAAAGATATTATACAACCGAATTTATTTATTGTAATCAAAGTCACAATATCCGGATGTTTATCCACAGTAGGATCGAAAGATAAAAATTATTATTTATGGTTTAACTAACTTCAGGCATCTTAAGCTTGCGAGACTTCTAATGATGCTTAGGAGAAATCCCAGCCAATTTCGCTTAGTACCTGCATTTAATCTTTTTGGGAAAATACGTCAGTTTACACTGGTAAATACAATCAACTGACTCATTTTGGAAAGATGATTTAAAATTGGTTTGGATGCACGTGGCATAAACATTTTATTTAACTTGGGAGAATTATTTAATATTATAATCTTGTGAACGAATTACATATTACTTGTGCGTTCAGTAGCCCGGATCTTGTCCGGGTTAAAGATCAATAGACACACCACATTATAGAGTTATACACTGACGGGTGTACGCCTACACCCCGTGCTCTGGTCGTGGCCATCTCGTAAGATAATGCCAAGGATATCCGGGACATGGTCATTAACCCCCCAAAGGCTTTAAGTAACAAGACTGTTTAAACAAGCCGATCAAATTATTCAACTACCCACTTAATTGTGGAGATTTGATGCCCGATCAAGCGGTATGCTATATACCGTAACCCAAGCCCGTATAGGGAAAATAAGTTAAAAGTATTTACCTGAGCAAAGAATAATTCACAATAAGCAATTTGCAAGTAGCTTTTACTGGTTCTCCTAATCTGGAACGAAGGTTTATAATAACCTATTAGAATCCTAATGGGTCTTTGATTAAGCTTAAGCTTAGACCGGTTAGTTTTAAAGATACGGTTCGTATGCAAGATTAAGCGAAGACCGGATAGAATGTGAATTAGACCCGACAAGTTTGAAGACTTGCTTAATATGGGTATATTATACACATTCTGGAATTTGAGGTAAAAACGATAACGTTTGACCCGTTTCGGCTAATTTATGTAAACTTGTTACATAAACCGAACCGAACGCGAATAATGCGTAACGGGTGACCGAATGAATCACGAACAGGTTTCCTAAGTTAATATGCTTTAAATATGTTTGTGATATCAGAATGATACCTTCCATAATGCCCGTAACGAGTTAAATCCTTAATTATGCCTCGTAGGGGTATTTTGGTCATTTTAAAGATTATAAAAAAAAGAATAATTAAGCTTCTGTGTCACGGGTCTGATTTTATCAGTAATATGACTTAATTTAACAGGTTATAACCATTGGTATTAAGTCTTATGTGTCAAAAAGGTTTTAAACCCAAACTACGCGTATAATACGCGTATAAAGGCGTTTTAAGCGACGTACGGGTAAAAATAGAATTCTGAGTTTTCTGATCAGTTAAATAGGTTCAAAATACTACATTTATTATTTAGAATCAGTAGCAATTGGATTGGCACCTTTTGGACTTGTAAAACTCGTTTTATGGCCAAAAAGGGTATTTTCGGTATTACCGAATTAAGGCGATAACCTAGCTTATGATCAGTTTAAAAATAATTAAAAAACTTCAAAAATCCCAAAATATTATTTAACATCAGTGGGGAAAAGGTTTGGTGCCGAAAATCGGGTTTAGATAGGCTATGCGCTAATCGCGCCGATTAATTAATAAAAAGCTTATTATTTACGCTAATGCGCATATCTCCTAATATGGACCTCGAATTGATGTCAAATTTTGAGGGCAAGTTTATAAATCAGTAGCCGAGGTCTTCGTCTACTCATATTTCCAAAATTCACGTTTTACGGATAAAAGGGCATTACGGTCATTATTTAAGCACTTAACGGAAACGTGCGAAAGCATCGAAAAATCAATGAAAAAAATACAGAGGCTTATACTATCATGTAACCCAACCCTAACGGAACTTTAAGGCATGTCTAAATCAAACTAAAACGGGTCAGAACCGAAGTCAACGCAAAAGTCAAAGTTTTGCGTCTTTCGGTTCCGAACCGGGTTTAAATAGAAATTTGTCGAGTCGGACAAGCGTAGACAAGTTTTTATACTTATTACCATGTTGTAGAAATGATTAAATAGGTTACACGCTTATTACATTGCTAATTACATGTTAAATCACAAATTAGCATTCTGTTGACTTTTTCGGGTAACGTTTGACTCGACAAACGACCTAGTTAGGATGGGAATCAGTGGGTGCCCCTTTTAGGGGTTAATTGCCCACATAATTACCATCTTATAACAACTTTCAATTCGACCAAACTCTGAACCGATTGTGTTTTATCGTTAATTCAAACCGTAATTACGACGGTTTGACTTTTAAGCTAAATACTAAGCTAAACTCAATTTAGAAGGGATTAGCCGACTTACCAAGGTCCTATGCACGAGATATGATCAGTTGGGCCTGCTTGAGAGCTCCAAAATCGACCAGAAGATGCAGATGAAGGTGTGCGAATGATTGTTGCATAAGGGTGCCTTTTATAGCAAAATTCTCACCACAAATCCTTGACAACAAGGTCTAGTACCCACCACAAGCTCCCAACATGTGTCCTATATGCTTAGGAGGTGTTTTAGGGGCCAGGAGATGTGAAAAATCGGGTAAAGGTCGCGCACAAAGCTCATGGCAGACATCAGCCATGTTTCATGGTACTGGGGGTCGGACGCGGCCCGCGTCCCGTTTAACCAAACCCAAAGCGGGCCGCCTGGGCCTGCTAAATCTGATTTTTTATTTCTTTTGTTTTGCAAGTTGACCTTTGGTTTCACGAAGGGGCAACTAAGGTTATTTCTTGCGTTTTGACCCCCTTATATTTACCCATAAGGGCTTTAGGACTTATACCTACTTTGCCAAGTCCCTGAACACTTCCGGTTAAACCGAAAAGTCTTAACTTTCAATGTTTGCACTTTAACCCCTTGGATACGAATTTGATCACAACTTGCTCATACGATTACGAAACTTGATGAAATTTATATCGTGCATTCTAGTGAGCATAATTAGCGTTTACAAAGCTTTGGGTTTGTCAAAAGGTCACTCAGAGGTATAAATTAAACATGTCGACACATTTAGCCCCTGTAGTTTGTAATCTCTCACTTTTTGCTTCTTATGATCCATGATTTATTCGTTTGAGGTTATAACCATCATGTAGGGTTATTATGAAGTATATTTATTCACCGTTGACATTTAGAACCCGTATAACCACATACTTTCCATGATTGTCAACTTTAGTCCTTTTAGACATTCTTTCACACGTTCAAACTTTATGACACGTGTCAACACATTATAGGACGTGAATTTCCGAGGTGTTACACGCGGCTTCGTACCAGTCTGGGTACCAAGCATATGGGTACCAATACCCTCCACCTCCTTAACCTCCGCAGCAGCAGCCGCTACAGCCACCACTGATACAACCACCGCAACATCAGGAGATTCTTCAAAGGTTGAGCCAGGTGGAACGCGAGGTTCAAGAGGAGCATAGAAACCACCGGGGATTTCTTAAGGATCTGGCAAATCTAATAAAAGGGAAGAAGAAGAGGGATTATTAAAATCCCTATTTCATTTATTTGTATTGTTGTTTATTTCAATTAAGTCCCTGCGTGGACATTTATTTATGTATTCAGTCCCTGCGAAGACTTGTATTTCTTCTTTTTGTCCCAATGTGGACAAGTTATTCATTTCAAAAGTCCCATTTAGGGCAATTATGTACTTCCTTCATTTAAAGTTTATTGGAATGTTTTATTAAAATTTCATTTGTCATCATATGCATGAATATATTATATGAAATAAATCATATTATCATTCCTTTTTAATTAATCTGCCAATATATTAGAAAGAATCTTAAAAGGTATAACCTAGCCTATATGCCACTACAGACCTGGCCATGATGGTAAAACCTATTTGAAAAGATTCAAGTCCTTGTTAACATCTGAAAACATGTTAGCACTCCTGGCAGATGTGATTCGGTAAAGTCACACATGTCATCCTTATATTGGATTCTTCCAGATTCCTAATCTAACCTAATGATCCATGAATCATGGGTTCAAATCATCAATTAAGATGATCATATATTAAATATCCATTAGTAATGTAGTGCCTACGGGCCATAATGATTGTCAAATAAGACAAAAGGCAGTTGTAGTCTACGACTCCCTGTCAAGAAAAGGTAATGAACTGTGTTCAAACCTAAATGCCTTGATTCTATAAAATCATGGCTTATATATTAAAAAATTGTCCTTGTGACTAGGCCTTTTGTTTGCCACCCTATTGTCCTTAATAGTTTATAACAGGGATAAAATATAATAAAATTTAAATGAATTAAATTAACCAATATGGCTTAAAATACCATGGTTAATTAATTGCCATAAATGACAATTCCATGATAGACTCCTGAATAAATCATTATCAATATTTTATGTAGCAAACAAGCTACATGGCTGGCTCAGATGAAGTCAACAGTCACCCGAAGGAGAATCATGATACTACCAGAGTTAATGTAGCGGGTGTAGAACTGCAGGCATTGATAGACAATGCTGTTACTCGAGCTCTAGAAAGACGAGATAATGAATCAAGTGGTACCCGTAGCAGGACCCTATCTGTACAACATACAAAACCACCCTCCAAGATTCATACAGCTCGCAAGAGTGATTCTCATCATTCTTCAAATCAGAAGAGTGTTCCGTCTAGGCAGGTTGTTCTTAACCAAGAACCACGCGTTAAAACTTGTTCGTATAAATATTTTCTCTCCTGCAAGCCTAGAGACTTCACAGGGGAGAAAGGAGCCATCGATTGCATGACTTGGCTCGATAAGATGGATACAGTGGTTGATATTAGTGGTTGTTCAGAGCAAGATATTGTGAAGTTTGTGTCGCAATCGTTTAAAGGAGAAGTTCTAGCTTGGTGGAGGTCATTGATCCAAGCTACTGGGAAGATCCTGTTGTATAATCTGACGTGGGATCAGTTTGTTGCTCTTATCAAAGAAAATTTATGTCCTCAACACGAAGTCGAGAAGATCGAGACTGACTTCTTGACCTTGGTCATGAAGAACTTAGACTCTCAAGCATACCTTACCAGTTTCAATACCATGTCGCGATTGGTTTCATACTTGGTTACACCGGAACCAAAACGTATAACTTGTTTTATTGGGGGCCTAGCTCCGGAAATTAAGGCAAGTGTGAAAGCATCAAGACCTACTACCTTTAGGTCAGTGGCTGATTTATCATTATCCCTTACTCTCGATGCGGTCAGGCAGAGATCTCTTAGGAATTCCGATGAGGGGAAAAGGAAACGTGAGGATGATAACTCACGTCGTTCTGATAAGAAACATAGGGGGAACTCAGACCACAAGAAGAATTTTGGGTCTAACAAGGGTAACCAACAAACAGATGAGAAGCCCAAATGCAAGACCTGCAAGAAGCACCATCTAGGAAAGTGCAGGTATGAATCAAAATCCTAATCACAGCCTAGGGCTTGTGGGATCTGTAAATCTAGGGAGCATAAGACGTTGGATTGTAAGAAGATAAAGGATGCGACTTGTTACAACTGTAACGAGAAGGGGCACATCAAGTTCAACTGCCCAAAGTATGCAAAGAAACCTGAAGAAGGTAAAAAGACCAATGCTAGGGTCTTTCAAATGAATGCTCCGGAAGCCGTTCAAGACGACAATGTGATAACAGGTACCTTTCTCATCAATGATGTTTATGCAAGGGTATTGTTTGATTCGGGTGCAGATAAGTCGTTTGTGGATAATAAATTTTGTAAGTTATTAAATCTGCCTGTTAAAACCCTAAGCATAAAATATGAAGTAGAATTAGCCGACGGTACCATAGAAACTGCCTCAACAGTTCTAGATGGATGTTTTATATCCATTAGGAATCACTCTTTTCCGTTATCTTTGCTTCCTTTGAAACAAGCTGGTTTCGACATAGTAATAGGCATGGATTGGTTGTCTCACAACCAAGCCCAGATCGTTTGTGATAAGAAGCAAGTAGTTATCAAGACTCCTCATGGTGAGCCGCTTACGATCCAAGGAGATACTCAGTATGGATTGCCTAAGCAAATGTCCATGCTTAAGGCATCAAGGTATATGAAGAAGGGTTGTGTCATTTACATGGCACAAGTGACTATTGAAGAACCAAAGCCCAAGATCGAAGACATACCTGTTATTTCTGAATTTCCAGACGTATTCCCTAAAGAACTACCTGGGTTACCTCCAGATAGGCAAGTGGAGTTCAGAATTGATATCAGTCCTGGAGCAGCTCCAGTTGCAAGAGCACCTTACCGGTTGGCACCAACTGAGATGAATGAGTTAAGGACTCAGTTAGATGATTTGTTGGTAAAAGGTTTTATTAGACCTAGCTCATCTCCTTGGGGAGCACCGATTCTGTTTGTGAAGAAAAAGGATGGGTCGATGCGTCTATGCATCGATTATCGCGAACTAAACAAGGTTACAATCAAGAATAGATATCCGTTACCCAGGATCGATGATCTTTTTGATCAGCTTCAAGGAGCAAGTTATTTTTCAAAGATCGATCTAAGGTCAGTTTACCACCAACTGAAGGTCAGAGATGAAGATGTGGATAAGACTGCATTCAGGACTCGTTATGGTCACTACGAGTTCTTAGTGATGCCTTTTGGGCTCACTAATGAACCAGCAGCGTTCATGGACCTCATGAATCGCGTTTGCAAGCCATATTTGGACAAGTTCGTCATTGTTTTTATTGATGACATACTTATATATTCAAAGAACCAAGCTGATCATGAAAATCATCTTCGATGTATTCTCAAACTTCTTCAGCAAGAAAAGCTCTACGCCAAGTTTTCGAAATGCGAGTTTTAGCTTCGTGAAGTCCAATTTCTTGGACATGTAGTAAGTGAGCGTGGTATCCAGGTGGATCCCGCCAAGATTGAAGCCATCATGAATTGGCAAGATCCGAAGACGCCCACGGAGATTCGCAGCTTCTTGGGTCTGGCAGGATATTACAGGCGTTTTATAGAAAATTTCTCAAGAATTGCTGCACCCCTAACTTCTTTGACTCGAAAGAATATAAAGTTTGATTGGGGTCCAAAGCAACAGGAATCCTTTGATATTCTTAAACAAAAGTTGAGCAATGCTCCTGTGTTGACATTGCCTGAAGGAACTGAAGAATTTTTTGTATATTACGACGCATCACACACCGGTATGAAGAATTTGAGGGACTATAATTGTTAAACAATGTAAATATGTGAATAAAATGATCCAAAGTGTTAACATGCCCAACTTGTGCCTCTGATTGACCTCACACGATGTTCGTATTCTTTAAAGAATAAATTAACGAACTTAAAAAGTCGTTTGTGCTTAAAATAAGGATCTTGCGAAGCATAGGGGTTAAAAGTGTCAACATGTTGAAAGTAACCTCTGAGTGACCTTTTAACGAGCCCAAAAACATTGTAACAATCATATATTTTGATCTCAAGAACTTCGGATATTAATTTTGTGAGGTTCCGTTGAATACAAGACTTTTCGGATGATCGTACAGCTAACCGGGAATTTAACAGAGTTAATATATGACCCAAGGTCCTTAAAAGTTAACTATGGGGGTCCTAAATACAATAAATGGAAGTTATATAAAGTTTTCGTGGACCAGGGACCAAAACTGCAAAGTCAGCAAACTGTTTACCGGATTTTACCCTTTACGCGGCCCGCGTAAACCTTAGACAACTCTTACGCGACCCGCGTAAGAGTGCCAGCGACAGAAAATGGCGACAGGTGCCTGTGCAGCCTGTTCCACCGCCTTTGAGAGCCTTCTTTTCGATTCCAAGGGCTGAGCCAACAGTATTTCATGCATAGGGACACCTGGGATCATCAGAAAACACTTGTAGGCTTGTGTGGAATGATCTTGTGAGATTAAATTTCCTATATAAAGAACTCCAAGTTGCAACCATGAACTTGCTCATTTGAAAATCATTCTAACTCACTCTCTGGAGCTCTCTGGACTTCAAGCAAGTTTCCCCCAACTCCTAATTCGTGCTAAGTGCTTTTTTAAGTAATCTTAGCCTCTCTAATTCAAGTTTTGTTAGCTTAATAATCTAAAGTCAAACTTATCGTGATTAAGCTTTGACTTAGTGATTAATCACTAATGGTCCAGCCATTATTCGAATTGAAAGTGGCTATGAGTTGGTAATTATGTAAGGAATAAACCCCTAAGAGGGCACCTAGAGATTATCACCCTAACTTGGTCAAATGTCGGGTCAAACTTGTTATTAAAAAGTCAACAGAATCAAGTTTTGCAAATAAATTCATAATTAACAATGCAGAGGTTATGGAACCTGTTTTAACACTTAATTAACTTGGTAAATAATGTAAGAACATGTCTAAGCATGTTCAACCCGACAATTCCGAGTATAGACCCGGTTCGCAAACGAAAGTCGCAAAAGTAGACTTTTGCTTTGACTTTCAGTTCTGACCTGATGTAGCTTGTTTTAGATATGCCTTAGGGTTCCATTAGGACCATATTACATGTTAGTATAATCCTCTGAGTTTATACAATGTGGTTCCCTTGTAATCCTAGTTCATTGCATGTTTCCGTTAAATGCTTAACTGTTGACCATTATGCCCTTTTGATAATAAAATGAGATTTTTGAAAATGTGAGAGGACAAAAACCTTTATTACTGATTTATAAACATGTCCTCAAAATTTGACATCAGTTCGAGGTCTAAAATGTGAGTTATGCTCGATATCGTAATTAAAAGCCTTTTTATTAATTAAACGGCATTTTTAGCATAAAGCCTATGTAAACCCAAATTTCGACACCAAACTATTTACCCAATGACGTAATATAATATTTTGGAATCTTTGGAGATTTTTATTTATTTTTAAACTGATCATAGCATGGGGTTCTTGCTTTGATTCGGTAATTGACGGTTATGCCCTTTTCTTGAATAAAATGAGTTTTACATAACATTTTGATACCAAACCTTTTGCTACTGATTTCATATGATAAATAAATTATTTTGAACTTTATAAACTGGTTTAAAACTCAGATTTCCTAATATAACCCGAAAATCGCCTAAAACCGACTTCTACGCTTTTTAAACACGTAGTATGGGCTAAAACCATTTTTGGCACATAAGACTTAATACCTACTGATGTTTTAAGTAAATTTTTATACTTTAACAGTAAGTAAAAGTTTTGAACTCAGATTTCCAAATTTGACCTTTAAAGCTTATGTGAAATGACCAAAATGCCCCTACGCTGCCTAGTTCGGTTATAAATGATAAATTTCACATATATGCAATACCCTACTGATATGACTTGCAAAAATAAATATTTTTACCGAACATTTTAGACCAGAACCTCAGATTAATATTTAACCTCTTTTATAGTCTTAAAAATGACCAAAATACCCCTACGGGGCTTAAATTGATTTTAAATCCGTTTTGGGCATAATGGAAGGTATCCTACTGATATCACAACACATTTAAGGCATATTAACTTGTGAAACCTGTACATGACTCGTTAGGTTACCCGTTATGCATTTTTCGCGTTCGGTGCGGTTTTTGTGACTAGTTTGCATAAATTGACCGAAACGGGTCAAACCTTATCATTTTTACCTCAAAATCCAGAATGTGTTTAGTTTACCCATATTATACAAGTCTTCATACTTGTCGGGTCAAAACCACATTCTAATCCGGTCTTCGCTTAATCTTGCGTTTTGAACCGTAAATCTTTCTTTAACACTAACCGGTCTAAGTTTAAACTTAAGTAAGACCCGTTAGGAATCTAATAGGTTATTAAAACCTTCATTCCATATTTAAGAGACCAGTAAAAGATATTTGCACTTGCTGATTGTTATACGGCTGGGATAAATTTGTATATTTTGCTCATGTAAATACTTTTGACTTATTTTCCCCTATACGGGCTTGGGGTACGATATATAAAATACCGCTTGGTCGGATATTGAATTTTAATCGAATAAAGGTTAAATCATTGAGATAACCCGTTTAATCTGTTTTGTTTGCTTAAAGCCTTTGGGGGGTTAATGACCGTGTCCTGGATATCCTCGGCTCATTCATTGAAATGGCCACGACTTAAGCACGGGGTGTAGGCATACACCTGCCGGTGCGTATGTAAAAAGATATAACTGCCTGTTCGAGAATAACTCGCCACGGGATTATATCATGTGGTGTGTCTATTAATCTTTAACCCGGTATTCAGCCCGGGCAACTGAACGTATAACAAACATATAATTCTTTTACAAGTTTATTTTTAAATAATTATCCCAAGTTATAAAAGATTATTTGTGCCTTGTGCATTTAAATCAATTTTTTTAAACAACTTTTCAAAAGAGTCGGTTAATTGTATTTACCAGTGTAAACTGACGTATTTTCCAAAGGTTAAGTGCAGGTACTATGCGAAATAGGCTGGCTACTCCTGAGTGAATAAATAAAGAGTCTTGCAAGCTTTGTCACTTAAAAATCTGTTGAACAATATTTCCTATGTATTGATCCGCCTGTGGATCCATCTTACATTCCGTTTGTAATACTTATGCTACTTTCATTCGGTTTGTAATATTTTTACTTTTAAACTTCCGCTGTGCATTGAACTGTGATTAATTGTCTATGATGATATCAACTACGTCACGATACACCCTTTCACCCACCAAAACCCTTTTTATTTTAACCCTTTGTTTTAGTAACAAGCTCGGTTTTTCGTATGACTTTTCAAAAAAAAAATGTGTTGATGATGAAGCAAAAGAAATAAACAAACAAGTTCATCAAAAATAATTTTGTTTGAATAAGTGGCTTCATCAAAATAAAAATTGCAAAAATAAAAAGTCTTACGAAAACCGATGCTTTTTACGATTTTTCGCCCTTTTCTACTAACCATTAACCCAACTACCTACCTTTATCCCAAGCCTAACCCTTCACCCAAAAGTCCTCTTGATATTTACAAAGGTATATAGTTAAAAAGGATGAGGATTTATTGCTTGGCAAGCCTATGGTAGGAGTAAGTTCCATGCCGCTCTCGAGTGTTTCACTAAAATACATCTTCGGCCGAGTGTAGAGTGATCCCCCGTGAGGTATGTGAACTTGTATATAAGTGAAATTTTAAAAAGGCATGTTATGCCCTAATAAGTAATTTATCTTATGTAATGTTTTAAACAACTCATGACGAATAGGATTGTAAATAAATAAAAATAAAACTTAATAAAGAATCTTGGAAATCCCGACACTCTATGACAAGCCCAAAAACCTTCTCTTCTACCCATTCCATTTAGGTGTGTAAAGCCACATTATAAAGAGTTTTGCTTGAGGACAAGCAAAGATTCAAGTGTGGGGGTATTTGATGTGCACAAAATGCAACATATAAATTACATCAATTGTGGCATAAAACTAACCCTTTTTTAGTACTAATGTTGGAAAAAGTGTGTTTTTGTCTTCCTTTTGTATTTTCAGGATTAAATGAGCTCAAATTAACAAAAGAAGCAAAAAGACAGCTAAATCTAACATAAATACAAGAAAAGGAACAAACGTGGCATGCCCGACCTCCCCGACAGCATCTTCCCAAGCAAAACAAGAGAACAGAAGGCTGAACACGCCCCATGCTCAGTGAACACGGGGGCGTGCCCAAGTGCCAGCATAAAAGACAAAGCTATAGAAGCTTCTATCGCCCACCACGGGCCGTGCTCAGCGGACACGGGGCCGTGGTCAACTATAAGATTCGCAGAATCCAGGCAAATCTTGATAGTACAGATACGCTTCTGCACACGGGGGCGTGCCCAGCGGACACGGGGGCGTGGTCAACTAATGCAGACAAACTGCAATTAATGAAGACAGAGAAGAGGATGGACACGGGGCCATGCCCGAGCTGCTGTTCAGGCTATAAATAGGGGTGCTTGGCTCAATTCCAAACCATCCCTTGGCACACCACCTCTCTCAAACTTCATCCACCACCCACCACCATCACAACACCATCATCCATTGTCCATCATAGAGTGTGTGAGTCGTCTCGGGATCCAAGATTGATCGTAAGAGTTCTTGACAATCAAAGGCCATGTTTGCCTAAGTCTCTTACATCACTTGGTGAAGACAAGTGTCTAGTGTAATACTTTTTATTTTTAATCTTTTCACACTTTTTACTTGGTTATGTATTAATGACTTTAATAACTAGTTTCTTATGTTGAAGGTGATTCTTCCTTATCGTTTGTCCGTGGTGTCTTGGCATTATTTTACTGTCTATATAAAATAAAAGATTTTCACCATTCATATCTCCACGGTCTATATGGAGGTATGTTGGCTACCTGGTCGGGGGATAAGGGAACGGTTTGGTAAGAGTCTTGCCTTGTTCAGTGTATAGATCCTGCAAGGACCTGAGTCAAATTTAGTAGGACCTCCTTCAATACCCACCGGTATTGGATGGCGGGGGTCCAAACTCTTTGATCCCTTCATATGTAAGCTACTATTAATTCTTTAACCCGGCTACTTAGGATTGTATCCCTGCTGACTCAGACTACTTAGTCGAGGGTAACGTTGCCTTTAAAAGAGGGACCTACCATAATATGCATTAATAACTTAATTAATTATCTTTCAATAATCCGACCCTTTAGGATTGTATCCTTGCTGACTCAAACTACTGGGTTGAGGGTAACGTCACCTTCAAAAGAGGGGCCTACTACAATAACTAAGATAATCTCTTAAAAAGTGCAAAAGTGCGGAAATAATCAAAGGTTACACTAAACACGAGTCGGAGCCAAGTGATTCATCTTGTCTATCTGTTTTTATTTTTATTTTATTTTTAAGCATTTTAGTTAGTTTTTATTTTTCTTGTTTAAAAACTTTTTCCTAAACTTTTGATTTGATTAGACGTTGAGGATAAACCGGTACTAAAAGCGCTTGTGTCCTTGGACGACCTCGGTATCTTGCCAACACTATACTACGCTCACGATGGGTGCACTTACCCATATGTGTGTTTGGTGTTAGTAAAATATCGTGTTTTATAAACTTAAAACTTGACTAACGTGTAAAAAGGGCTTAAAATATACATTAAATCTA
The DNA here is from genome assembly GCA_030545235.1 of Helianthus tuberosus. Classification (NCBI taxonomy): domain Eukaryota; kingdom Viridiplantae; phylum Streptophyta; class Magnoliopsida; order Asterales; family Asteraceae; genus Helianthus; species Helianthus tuberosus. The sequence continues at coordinate 129,878,640 of CM060427.1, read as the reverse complement.
TACGACACCACACGCGCATCAAGTTTTTGGCGCCGTTGCCGGGGACACAAGGATTTTAAGAAAGTTAGGAATCAACGGCCTAATCGTTTTTTTTCTAATTTTTCTGTTTTTTTTAGGATTTTCTTAATTTTTCAGCTTCTGCAGAACTCAACACGGGTCGTGCCCGCTGAACACGCCCCGTGCCCAATCATTGGAATTGGCAATCCTGTTTTAAGTCAGACAGTAAGCTGAACACGGGGCCGTGCCCACTCAACACGCCCCGTGCCCAAGATTCAGTTACTGAAAATAGAACCGTAAGATCTCGACGGTTGGTAATTTCTGACACAAACATGAGTGATACTAATATTTTTTACTTCCGACACTCTTATGGTACGTGGTGTCAAATATGTGGCGGTACCCATAAAGAATTAGAATGTTATTTTCTAAATTATAAGCCCCACTATATAGACCCATCATTTTCCCGTAGCCTTAAGAGGGGCGAAAGTAAAAATAATCCCTATCTTTCCCTCGAATACTCCCAGCCGGACCTTCTAGGAGAAATGCTTCTTGACGAACTATTTCAATTGGAAGATCTAATTCTTAATTGGATAAAAGAACTTAGGATGGATTTTAATAATTCATCTCAAGACGATACCCAAGAAGAATTGTTGGGACCATATTCAAATGAAAACAACTTCGTCGTTCCAGAAATCACCTCTAACTCTAGCGAGGACTTGAGCGATAGTCGTCCCTGTGTCGATTGTGCCATGAAGGACTCCCCATCGACTTCGTTCGGTGCATACATAGACCTGAGCGATTCGGCATACACCTTCTTTAACGAGAGCCCGGGAAAGGGTTGGACTTGTCCACCTACATATAGCATAGGAATCACCCTCACCGACAACCTCTTGCATTCTCGTCTTAGTCTAGAGCAATTAAGGTATCTCAGGCACTTTGGGGTTGTTCCATCCAGTAAGGAACCACCCGATCCGGATAAATTCCTTAGAGATAGACGAAACTTCATAAACAGCCTCTAGACACGGGGCCGTGCCCAGGTCAACACGCCCCGTGTCCACCAAAAGATTCATTTCTGACTTTTTGTCAGAATACGGACAAAATGTGTCAGGATCATGCCTGCACACGGGGCCGTGTCCAGCCGACACGGGGCCGTGTCCAATATGCTGTCGTTTTCTATAAATGCAGCCAAGAATCCTGCACATTTGGACCATCCAGGGACATAGATTTGAAAGGATCTTCTTGTAACGCCCGACTCTTTTTGTACTTTCCATTTATAGAAAGTTTTGTTCGTATTTCTATTTTTGGAAACTTTGTATTCTTGTAATCGTTCTTTCTTTGTAATCGTTGTAAAAACCGAGACTTGGATCATTAATGAAACTCGTATTTTGTTACAAATATGTTATACACACTTTATATATGCTCGTATGTTCGAATCGGTGAATCAATTGGTGCTTAATCGTTATTCTTGGAAACTATGTGCTAAACTTGTAATTAATCTAAACTTATGCCTCAAACGTGTTTTGAACGTGAACGACACTTGATTTTGATACTTATACGCTTAATTATACTTGGTTTATACTTCTCATACTTGAATTTATCTCAATCTATGCTTTAGTGGCAAGTATAGTCCCTAATTGACCTAAAAACACCAAAATAACAAACATTGGGGGCTAAAATGTAATAAATGAAACTTAATTCCGAATCAGTAAGTCCGGGCGGCCCGCGTAAAGGTCCCCTGATTCTTTACGCGGCCCGCGTACAAGTCCCCAGATCAGAAAACTCATTCAGCTGCGTTTTGATGCGAATTTGCACGAAATCCTAAGTTCTAACACTCCCCAATCACCTTTAATCCACTTCTAAACACCTCCAATCATCTCTAACCTCTTCCACTATAAATACAACCCTTCTCCAAGCATTTTTACACTTTCACAACTCTCTAATCCTCTCAAATCACTTGCAAATTCAGAATTCGGGCAGATTCATACTCTTGCACTAAAGTGAGTATAACTTGCTCATTTCTTAACGAAATCACTTGATTCTTCTTCCTACTTCCTTGGATAATCATGGGGTTTGATTCCTTGGTTTCTCCTTGGAGAAATCAGACCTAGAATTGCCCTAAAAATATCCATAAACTTTATGTTTTGTTTTAAGTTCTTCAAAAGCTTGTTTAACACATCTCACACCTATGTCCTAATGCTTACAACCTCTCTTATGGTTGGTTAGGCTTAAAAACAAGGTTGAGACACTTGAAATCAGAGGATTAAACCTCATAATTTTCTGTTTTGTTTAGGGTATTTAACCCACAAGTCATGTTCAAGCTTAGTTCTTGATGTAGAGTGATTATGGAACAACTTGGGTTGTCCAAACATACAATCCTCACATGATTTGATGATTTCTCTTTAGTTAGGTTGTTTATATTATTGTACTAATCCTAGTTTGTGACCCTCCTTGGTTGTCTTTACATCAAGTGAAGTGGTGAACATTCAAGGGGTTCCTAAACAGAAGCTTGTTCTTCCTACCCCATACATGACTTCCATGATAACTCGAGGTGCCTAAATGAGGATTCTAATCTTCTACCTCCTACATGAATTATCGGACTAAATAATATGTAATACTTACCTAAATATACATACACTCATTCGAACCTTTAATGTTAAACTTGTGTTTATATGTTAAAGTAGTAGAATATCATCTAAGACCTAAAGCTCTAAGTATGATTCTAATGGGTGTACTACCCATGAAAACATTCTAACCATATTGGTTACATAGTGTCATACAAGGGTATAAGGTTGAAGATGATTATTTTCAATATCATACTTTATGTTATGTTAAACTCCAAATTTATAATCTTCCGTTGAACGCCAAACTCACACACCTATGTTTCCTCGTGTAGAAGGACTAGGTGCTCCAAAGTAATCCATCCATCAACTCACTCGCGGGATTTCAAGTAGGAAAGCTTGCAACCACTGTGAGTATACTCGATCCCTTTTCCCCTTTATACTTTGGGATGCAACATGTATAATTATGCAAACAACTTTTAAACTCAATTAAACATACTCTATCCATGCTTAAACATGAAACTAATGTGACTTACTTGTTATTCTCGTATGCTATGTGAATGATTTGGAATGTTATAAGCTCATTAACTTTGCTCGCCCACCTTGACAATTATAGCGCTATAGGATTAACGCCCCGCCCGTTATACTTTTGGGTATTGTTAAGTTAAACATTACCACCCTGCTAAACTTTTGGGATTAGGCTCTTTTATGCGTTGTATTCTCGGGTTTGATCATATTGTACGCCAAAATTGCATACTAGTAATCACATATTATGAATCATGTTGGACTTGAGTTTTTATTCTATTATGCTATGTAATTAAACTTGTATACTAGCCTTTGCTTTTGCATTGAAACTCTATTTTAATACATGTTGCAGGTTGATTGTTGAAGTATGGATGAATGATGAAACAAGTTTAGGGTGGACTAGATACACACCTTTAATCTATTTATCTTTTGATGTTATGTTGAAATTTGAACAATGTTGTTATTTCCATTTTAAATGTTGTATGACAATTTAGCACTTGCAATGAAATTTGAATTTAATTAAATATTGTCACATAGTGTTATGAAGTCTCTAGCAATCTATACACACTTCGTCTCATCCCGATGTTTCCGCCATCGGTTGGGGTGTGACAGATTGGTATCAGAGCCATAACTATAGGGAATTAGGAAAATTGCCATGCTTTTGCCCTAATCTATAGTTTTAGGAATTTTGCCTCTTATGTGTTGTTTAAAACTTTTGTACTCTACCATGCATGCTTCCTAGCTATACTTCTTGTTGATTAAATTTACATGCCTTTCCTAAGGTTAACATGAATACACTTTGTTTATTTGTATACTCTTGAAACACAAACGAGACAACTTTACCAAAATAGGCGCGAAACCCACAATTTGGTAAACGACTCTCGATCTACCTTAAACTATTTTGCACGAAATTTCACCATTAAGCTAGGAGTGAAATCCACAACTTAATGGTAATTTCCATTTCAACTCAAGTGGTCCCTCGTCAAAGTGTCGAAATTTTATTTTTGACCCGACGAGTACCAACCACATTTAGGGTACGAAATCGTCAAGCTAGGGGTGAAACCCGCATCTCGTCGATTAAGTCCCATTCCTAGATTTTCAATCTCGCCACGATTGTTTCAATCAATTAGAGATGTGTAGTAACCGGAAGGGTAAGTGTCACACCCCGACTTTCCACGTGTCACCGGTGGGCCCAGTGGGGAGCATTGTGACGTGGTTGGCAACATCATAGTCAAACAACACAATATATAAATGCACAGCGGAAGCAAAGGATAAATATATTACATTTCCAAATATAAAGTAATATCCAGTATTACAACGGAAAGTAAGGATCCACATGCGGATCTTAAAATATAACTATTGTTCAACAGACTTTAGACGCCTAGAACTTGCAAGATTTCCTTATTAGCGCCCTGAGCTTCCAGCCAATTACTTTCAGTACCTGTCACTTAACCCTTTTGGAAAATACGTCAGTTTTCACTGGTAAATACACTCAACCGACTCATTTTTGAAAAGAGTTTGTAAATTGATTTGGATGCACTTGGCACAAAATATATTGACACTTTGATTAAAATGCACAGAGGCAAAAGTAATCTTTTATACTTGTATACTTGGGATAAATTATATTTCATGTTATCAGTTTTACATAACTTGCTCTACATACGGGGCCCGGTTCTATGCCGGTTCAAGATTAACCAACACACCACTATTCCCTTATTGGGAATCCCTTATTGGGTATACAACTATTCCCTTATTGGGAAGCCCTTATTGGGTATGATAATATTCCCTTATTGGGAAGCCCTTATTGGGTACAATACTATTTCCTTATTGGGAAGCCCTTATTGGGTACAATACATGCCCACAAGGGTAATACCTTTAGTGGATTACATGTTTTGGTATAATGCCCACAAGGTTAATACCTTTAGTGGATTACCTGTTTTGGTATAATGCCCACAAGGTTAATACCTTTAGTGGATTACCTGTATACAATTATTCCCTTATTGGGAAGCCCTTATTGGGTATAATTAATTAATAACCATATAGCATCTGTCAGGTGTATGCCTACACCCCGTGCTTAGGTCGTGGCCATTGAAATTAATGAGTCAAGGATTATCCAGGACACGGTCGCATTAATCCCCAATGTTTCAGTCAAGCAATACGAATTAAACAGGTTATTTGGATTTCCCGACTCATTGGTCTTTGAATCCCATACCTGAACATGCGGTATTTATATTAGCGTATCCCAAGCCCGTAATAGGGAAAATAAGTTAAGAGTATTTACCTGAGCTAGCTCCTGTCTTAAGTAGCAAGAATCTAATAACTCAGCCGTAGTCACTTAAGTAAGCGTAGGTACAATTTACCGGAAAGCTCTAGTCTGGAATGATGGTATTAATAATTAATTAGAATGCTAATGGGTCTTTAATTAAGCTTAGACTGGTTAGTCTTATAGGAAGATACGGTTCGTACGCACTATTAAGCGAAGACCGGAATAGAATGTGATTTAGACCCGACAAGTTTGGAGACTTGTATAATATGGGTAAACTAAACACATTCTGGATTTTGAGATAAAACCAATAAGGTTTGACCCGTTTCGGCTAATTTATGTAAACTTGTTACATAGACCGAACCGAACGCGTAATAAGCGTAACGGGTATTCATTAGAGCCATCTACAGGTTTTCTAAGTTAATTATGCCTCAAATATGTTGTGACATCAGTAAGATGTATTTCATTATGCCCGAAACGAATTTAAACACAAACTATACCCCGTAGGGGTAGTTTGGTCATTCTAAAGGTTGTAAAAGAGTTTAAATGTTTAACTGAGTTACAGGTCTGATGTAAACAGCAAACATACTCAATTTGATGAGTTATAACAGTAGGCTAAAGCATATATGTGAAATTTATCATCTTTAACCAAACTATGCCCCGTAGGGGTATTTTGGTAATTTCACATAAGCCGAAAAGCTCAAAAACAAAGTCTGAGTTAATCAACCTTTGCTTACTGTTAAAATATCATAATTTGCCTCATATATCAGTAGGTATCAACCCGGGTATGTCCAATATGATTTTAAGACATACTATGCGTTAAAAACGCTAATTATGGCGATTAAAGGCCATTTCCGGGTTCGACACTTAAATCTGATATTTTTATATTTTCAGAAGGCTTAAAATAATTTATTTATCATATGTGATCAGTAGCAAAAGGTTTGGAGTCGTTTAGATAAGTAAAACTCATTTTATGGCCCGTAAGGGCAAAACCGACAATTACCGGATTAAGCTTACGACTACTAGTTATGCTCAGCCTAAAATTAATTAAAAATCTTTAAAAATCCCAAAATAATATATTACATCAGTGGGTAGTAAGTTTGATACCAAAAAGTCGGCTTAACTAGGCTATACGCTAATTACGCCGTTTTATTAACATAAAGCATAAATTTTGCGATATTGAGCATAACTCTTAATCTACAAGTCAAACTGATGTCAAACTTTGCATACAAGTTTATATATCAGTAACTAAGGTTTCTACACTTTTACTTTTCCAAAAATCGCGTTTTAAGGCAATAAGGGCATAATGGTCAACATATGAGCAATTAACGGAATCATGCGTATTAATCGGATAACTAATGAACCGAGGTGTATAATCACAGAGGGTTATACTAGCATGTAACCTGGTCCAAATGAAGCTCTAAGGTATTTCTAAAACATACCTAAACGGGTCAGAACTGAAAGTCAAAGTGAAAGTCAAACTATGTGACTTTTGGTTCCGAACCGGGTCTAAACAGGAAATAGTCGGGTTGAACATGTTCGGACATGTTCTTACACTTATTACTAAGTTATAACAATGATTAAACAGGTTATATATGTTCTAGATAGCTAATTATGCATAAATGACATTTTAAGCATCCTGTTGACTTTTTAATCATATGTTTGACCCGACATTTGACCTGGTTAGGGTGGTGATCAGGGGAAACCCTTTTGAGGTTTTATTACCCACATAAAAACCAACCTATAACTACTTTTAATTCGAGATATGACTGAGCCATTAGTGACTAATCTCGAAGTCAAACCGTAATTACGACGGTTTGACTTTTAGCTAATTAACCTAGCTAAACTCAATTAGAGAAGGAAAAGAATACTTACAAGAGTCCTATGCACGACTTAAGATCAAATGGACCTGCTTGAGAGCTCCAGATATGATCCAAGAATGCAGGAGAAGTGTGAAGAGTTGTGTTGCAACTAAAGGCCTTTTATACAAGTTCTAAACACCATAACATGTTGACAACAAAGTCTATGATCAACCACAACCATCCAACACTTGTTACTAGTGCCTAGGGAAGTCTAAGGGTCGTCCACTTGTGAGAAAAACCGGTTAAATGGGTCACAATTGCGAAAAACAGGCTACAGCAAGTTTCTGGTCGCTGGGTGACTGGTAGCGCACCGCTACGCTTCTGATGTAGCAGTGCGCTAGCCCTCCTCAGGGGCAATTCTTCCATTTTTCAGTTTGCATCCCTGGCTCTTGGTACTCCGAAAGGTCAACTAAGCTTAATTCTTGCATTTTGACCCCTTATTATTTATATACAAGGGCTTTATGACTTATACTCACTTTGCCAAGTCCCTGGACACTTCCGGTTAACCCGAAAAGTCATAACTTTCACCGTTGACGCTTTAACCCCTCGTACACGAATTTGATCATAACCTTCTCATACGATAACGAAACTTTATGAAATTTTAATCGTGCTTTCTAGTGAGCATAATTAACCGTTACAAAGCTTCGAGTTTGCTAAAAGGTCACTCAGATGTATAACTTAAACATGTTGACACATTTAACCCCTGTAGTTTGTAACCTCTCACTTTTAGCTTCGTATGATCTATGATTTATTCGTTTGAAGGTATGAGCATCATGTAGGGCTAATGTGCAATACATTTATTCACTGTTGACATTTAGAACTCGTATATTTACATACTTTCCATGATTGTCAACTTTAGTCCTTCTAGAACATTCTTTCACACGTTCAAACATATGACACGTGTCAACACATTATAGGACGTGAAATTTTCGAGGTGTTACATCCTCACCCCCTTAAAATAAATCTCGGCCCGAGATTTACCGAAATAAAGGAAGTATTCTCTGCCTAATAATGGCAACTTACAGATGGTTAGGAATTTGTATGATCTTGTTCGTTGTTTCCAATGCAACTTTCAGATCCAGATAATTGGACTTACCAATCTATTGTCCTAATCAATAGATTGTTTAACATTCCATTTATACAAGGTCTCCAATGGGCAGCCTTGATACTTATTTATCAACTTTTATAGAAAAGCTTATCTTAATGTGAGATGGTTATTTCAACCACTGCTTAACAAATCTTAGGGAAATAGCTAATCCTTGCCGTTAGTCGAACAATTCGACTATTCTGGGCAGCTGATGGCAAATTCTTAATCGTTGCCTAAGTAGGGTTGCGGTAACAATGCATAAGCAAAAATGAACCGTCTTTCTTACCCAACCATATCAAACTCTTAGAATAGTGAGTTAGGATATATGAATCTATATCTTAGAATTTACTTAATCAGGGTTTCGGTTATTCCATTATCAATATGGAGTTTTCGAAATACTCCAGCCCACAGCGGGATGCTAATCTTAATTCTACCTGCCTTCTAGGAGGTAAGCAAGGAAAACTTATGAGAAGATAATCAAGATACAAGGAGGCTACAGAGATTTTCCATGTCTCAGGCTCCAGTTCATTCATCATTGCTTGTGTCAAATAAGTGACACATTTATGTTACTAGTCCACGAATTCCTTAATCGAGAACATTTACTTGGACAATTCCATACAGGATATCTCCTTTGAATACTACTAGTCGACTTTAGTACCATATGATCATTGGGATATCTTTGTGGTTCCATGCATTAAACCTCCATGCTGATCAGGCATGGAAATAATCTATGGGACACACTAGGATACGCCAATCCTCATATGACACTTCTATCAAACATAGTTTGGCATTCGCAGGTGATAGAAAAATGTGAAGATAATAAAATAGAATTTTTATATATTGTCGTAATCTTTCTGGGGAAGAGTACTCCAGATTCTTATGAAAGGATTTTCTCCGAGGATGGGAGAGAGGGTCATTAAAGATTCCATTGGTAATTTATACCTCATTTGTAATATCTGAAGTTCTTATGAATGAAATCAAAAGTTTGCTAAGTTTATGGTTTACTAAAGATTTATCATCCCTTGTATTAACGTAAAAATACTTAGCAGATACAATCGATGCTAAAAGGTAAGGATGTACCTGATGCTATTATTGGTATGTACTGTTTCCGTCCTTCAATCGGTAGTTCAGGTGTTTCCTTCCTTATCCTTTCCAGACTTAGCTGCTCCTTTCTTGGCGGCTTCAGGACAATTAGCACTGATGTGACCCTTTTCGCCACAGCTGAAGCAGCTTGCATTCTTTATGTCCCTACACTCGTGGGACTGGTGGCCAGTTCTTTTGCAGATGCCACATTGCTTTATCTTTTGGTTTGATCGACACTGTCCCCAGTGTCTTCTTTTGCAGGTTTTGCATGTAGGCTTCTTGTCGGAATCCTGTTGGTCATTGTTGAACTCAGATTTGTTCTTCTTAGGAATCTGGGAGTTATCATCCTCCCTTTTTCGCTTCCCATCTTCAGAGGCCTTGGCAGCCTTGTTTCTAACCACATCGAGTGTGAGAGATAGCGACAGATCTGCCGCTGACCTGAATGTAGTAGGTCTCGATGCTTTCACACTTGCCTATAGGCCAAAGCACGTTTTCTCTAATTCGAAAGAACTTTCGACCCACTTTGGAATAGTCAACGTTTCTCTACCCGAAACAATCCAATGTTTTATTGAGCCTCTCTTTTATGTATCTCAATTTATATGTGATTCTATACTTGAACGTTCATTCATTTCAAAATTTCGTATTAATCGCTTCGCACGTTATCGCAATCACAAACAATAATAATCCCTCGTGAACAAACTAAATTTACAATGCTTTCATTTATCCATGTTATGCTATGTGGAACTCATGACTATGCTATATGAGACGTCTAGACTCTTTATGTTATGTGAATCAATTTGAACCTTTTATGCTATGTGACACTTTATGCTATGTGAATCATTTTATGCAAACAATTTTCTTAAACAAACATTATGATCAAGTCTCACCTTTTCATTCTTTTAAATCTTAGATGTCTAACCGTCTCTCAAACTCGACTAAGAAGTCAAAGTCCCGTGCTACGAAGAAGATGATGGCTTTCATGGCCGATCAATTTGCGCGCGTCGTTCCAAAGGTCATCACCGAGATTCGAGCTTCTGAAACACCTCCCTCTTCCGTCGACTCTAAGGTCGAATTACGCAAGCCCGCTTCGTTCAACTTCAAGCACTTTTCATCATACAATCCCAAGCCATTCACTGGCAATGATGTGGTGACCGCCATGCTCGAGTGGTTTGATAGCATAGAGGTCACGTTCATCAACAGTGACTGCCCCGATGAGCTCAGAACGCGTAGTGCGACTGGGGTATTCCAAGCCCGAGCTCTTGAGTGGTGGTCGAACGAAAGAAACATCCGTTCGAACGAACTGGCATATGCTTTGACCTGGGAAGAAGTCAAGGCCCTAATGATGGACGAGTTCTGTCCTCCACATGAGCAACAAAAGTTGGAGGAAGAATTTTGGACGCTTAAGCAAGTGGGAGATGAGAACCTAGCCTACACCACTCGTTTCAAACAACTTAGCTTCATTGTCCCTCACCTTGTCATGACCACTGCGCGCAAGATAAGTAAATACATCAATGGGTTACCCTCTGCTATGCGCGATACGATCGAGGCTGCCAAACTCGACAATATCGAAGCTGTTTACCGTTTGGCCGCTTCCCTGAACAACAATCGCGTTCGCGATAAGCAAGCCGCAAACCCCGTTTCATTCAAGCCAGCCCACCAAATTACCCAACAGTCGAGTAGCAATAGGGGAAAAAGCAAAAGCAATCGAACCCTGTTTGAAATGCGATTGTGCCACCCGTTAACCCAAACCATGTTGCTCCTGATAACACCCAAAATTCGTACACTGGGATTCACCCCAAGTGTGCCACTTGTAACTATCACCATCCCGCCAATGCCAGGTGTCGTCGTTGTACCAGTTGCAACCGTTATGGACACGACACCGCCTTTTGCCGCTACCAACAACAGCAAGCACCACCAGCTCAGCAAGCACAACAAGCTCCACCCGCTCCTCAAAACGCAAGACCCGCCAGAGCTTGTTTCAAATGTGGGGATGTTAATCACCTTCGTCCTCAATGCCCATTATGGAATCAAGAGCAACAACAACCTCCTCGTGGATGCTGTTTCAACCTGAACGCAAATCAAGCGCGCAACGACAATGATGTCGTTAACGGTACGTTTCTTGTTAACCATCTTTATGCTTCGATACTATTTGATACTGGTGCGGACAAAAGCTTTGTGTCCTTAGAATTCGAATCGTTGTTAAATTGCACACGCTCTAAGCTTCCTAAGTCGTTTTCCGTTGAAGTCGCAAATGGCAAGTCCATCTTAGTCGATTCCGTCCTTCGCGATTGTCGCCTCATTCTTAACGAGCACGTTTTTACTATCGATCTCATACCCATGCAACTGGGTAGTTTCGACGTCATCATAGGCATGGATTGGCTTCAAAAGAACCATGCCGAAATCGCTTGTCACGAGAAATACGTTCGTTTACCCCTTCCATCTGGAGATGTTTTACACGTCTATGGAGACCGACCTTCAAAAGGACTGAAGTTGATGTCCTGCACACAAGCGAACAAATACCTACGCAAACAGTACTTTGCCTTTTTAGCCCACGTTGTGGAAGAAAAGGGCAATGGAAAGAGTTTAAGTGATGTTCCAGTGGTGCGCGACTTCCCTGACGTCTTTTCTGAATATTTACCTGGTCCTCCTCCACCTCGATCTGTTGACTTTCGTATTGACCTCGTACCTGGTGCGACTCCTGTTGCTAAAGCTCTTTATCGTCTTGCACCTTCTGAGATGCAAGAGTTATCTACGCAGCTTCAAGAACTCCTCGATAAGGGTTTCATTCGTCCAAGTACCTCACCTTGGGGTGCTCCTGTACTCTTCGTCAAAAAGAAGGATGGTTCTTTCCGCATGTGCATTGATTATCGTGAGCTCAACAAACTCACCGTCAAAAATCGCTACCCTCTTCCGCGTATCGTCGATCTCTTTGATCAACTTCAAGGCGCTACTTGTTTCTCCAAAATCGATCTTCGTTCTGGTTATCACCAACTTCGGGTTCTCGAAGAGGACATCCCCAAAACCGCTTTTCGCACTCGCTATGGACACTACGAGTTCGTGGTCATGCCTTTTGGTTTGACCAACGCACCCGCCGTGTTCATGGATCTTATGAATCGTGTTTGTAAGCCCTATTTGGATCGCTTCGTGATCGTTTTCATTGACGATATTCTCATTTATTCTAAATCTCAAGCTGATCATGAACGTCATCTTCGTCTTATACTCGAGCTCTTACGTGTCGAACACTTATACGCGAAGTTTTCCAAATGCGAGTTATGGATCAAAGAAGTCCAATTCCTTGGACACGTTGTTAGTGAAAAAGGAATCCATGTTGATCCCTCCAAAATCGAAGCAGTAAAGAATTGGACCGAGCCTAAATCTCCTTCTGAAATCCGTTCTTTCTTAGGATTGGCAGGTTATTACCGCCGATTCATCTCGAACTTTTCAAAAATCGTCGTTCCTCTCACCTCGTTGACTCAAAAAGAGAAACCTTTTGCTTGGGGTCCTGAGCAAGAGGAATCTTTTCGGACTCTCAAAGACTTGCTTTGCAACGCTCCTATTCTCACTCTCCCTGATGGGAACGATGATTTCGTGGTATACTGCGATGCCTCAAATCGTGGTCTTGGTTGTGTTCTTATGCAACGAGACAAAGTCATCGCTTATGCCTCTCGTCAACTCAAAATACATGAGAAAAACTACACTACCCATGACCTTGAACTTGACGCAGTTATTTTTGCGTTGAAGATTTGGCGACACTACCTTTATGGTACTAAGTGTGTGGTTTTCACTGACCACAAGAGCCTTCAACATATCTTCGACCAAAAGGAACTGAACATGCATCAACGTCGTTGGGTGGAACTGTTAAACGACTACGACTGCGAAATCAAATACCATCCAGGTAAAGCAAATGTTGTAGCTGACGCCCTTAGTCGCAAAACTCATATGAAGGGTATTCGTTGTCTTCAACTCGTGAACGATCTTCCACGCCACATTCGTGAAGCTCAGTACGCCTCTATTAACGAAGGTAACTTCCATGTTGAGATCCGAGGCGCTAAAGAACACGACCTCGTCTCTAAGGCCGATGGTATCCTATACCTTGACAATCGTGCCTGGATCCCTGATCGTGAGGAACTTCGAGACTTCATAATGAACGAGGCACACAAATCCAAGTACTCAATTCATCCTAGTGCCGACAAGATGTATCATAATCTACGTACGTCCTATTGGTGGCCCAGTATGAAGAGAGACATTTTCGTGTACGTTTCTAAGTGTCTTACCTGTTCGAAAGTCAAAGCCGAGCATCAACGACCTTTTGGTCTACTCGAACAACCTGAAATCCCCGTTTGGAAATGGGATAGCATTGCGATGGACTTCATAACTAAACTCCCTCGTACATCCTCTGGTCACGATAGTATTTGGGTAATTATCGATCGTCTAACCAAGTCCGCTCAATTCATCCCTATTCGTGAAGATTTCAAGGTTGAACAACTTGCTCGCATCTATACTGACGAAGTCATACGCCATCATGGTATTCCTCTCGACATCATTTCCGATCGCGATGGTCGATTTACTTCACGTCTCTGGCAAACCTTTCAGTTCGCTATGGGTACTCATTTAAATCTCAGTACGGCCTTTCATCCTCAAACGGATGGACAGACTGAACGTACTATCCAAACCCTAGAGGACATGCTCCATTATTGTGTCATCGACTTTGGTGGTAGTTGGGATGTGCATTTACCTTTGGTCGAGTTCTCGTACAACAATAGCTACCACTCCAGTATTAAAATGGCTCCATTCGAGGCATTGTATGGTCGCAAATGCCGATCTCCTTTAAGCTGGCACGAGATTGGTGACAAACATTTTTCTGGCCCTGAGATCATACAAGAAGCGACGGATAGGATTCACCAAATCCGTGACAATCTACTCAAGGCTCGAAATCGCCAAAAGGTCTATGCTGATAAGGGACGCAAACCAATGGAATTCAACGTTGGGGACCATGTTCTACTCAAAGTATCTCCTTGGAAAGGAGTGGTTCGTTTTGGTAAAAAGGGAAAACTTGCCCCTCGCTATGTTGGTCCTTTCAAGATACTCGAAAGGATTGGTAAGGTGGCTTATCGACTCGATTTACCTCAAGAACTCAACAACGTGCATCCAATGTTCCATGTCTCAAATCTAAAGAAGTGTCACGCTGAAGAAGGACTTCAAGTTCCTCTCGAAGATCTCCAAATAAACGACACTTTGCATTTTGTGGAGAAACCCGTCGAAATCATGGATCAAGGAGTCAAGTTATTGAGGCGCAGTAAAATTCCTATCGTCAAAGTTAGATGGGAAGGTAAACGTGGCGCTGAATTCACTTGGGAACTCAAGAGCGATATGAAGAAGAAGTACCCTCATCTTTTCCCTACATCTTCCTAAATTTCGGGATGAAATTTCCTAAAGGAGGGAAGACTGTAACGCCCGGCTCTTTTTGTACTTTCCATTTATAGAAAGTTTTGTTCGTATTTCTATTTTTGGAAACTTTGTATTCTTGTAATCGTTCTTTCTTTGTAATCGTTGTAAAAACCGAGACTTGGATCATTAATGAAACTCGTATTTTGTTACAAATATGTTATACACACTTTATATATGCTCGTATGTTCGAATCGGTGAATCAATTGGTGCTTAATCGTTATTCTTGGAAACTATGTGCTAAACTTGTAATTAATCTAAACTTATGCCTCAAACGTGTTTTGAACGTGAACGACACTTGATTTTGATACTTATACACTTAATTATACTTGGTTTATACTTCTCATACTTGAATTTATCTCAATCTATGCTTTAGTGGCAAGTATAGTCCCTAATTGACCTAAAAACACCAAAATAACAAACATTGGGGGCTAAAATGTAATAAATGAAACTTATTCCTGAATCAGTAAGTCCGGGCGGCCCGCGTAAAGGTCCCCTGATCCTTTACGCGGCCCACGTACAAGTCCCCAGATCAGAAAACTCATTCAGCTGTGTTTTGACGCGAATTTGCACGAAATCCTAAGTTCTAACACTCCCCAATCACCTTTAATCCACCTCTAAACACCTCCAATCATCTCTAACCTCTTCCACTATAAATACAACCCTTCTCCAAGCATTTTTACACTTTCACAACTCTCTAATCCTCTCAAATCACTTGCAAATTCAGAATTCGGGCAGATTCATACTCTTGCACTAAAGTGAGTATAACTTGCCCATTTCTTAACGAAATCACTTGATTCTTCTTCCTACTTCCTTGGATAATCATGGGGTTTGATTCCTTGGTTTCTCCTTGGAGAAATCAGACCTGGAATTGCCCTAAAAATGTCCATAAACTTTTTGTTTTGTTTTAAGTTCTTCAAAAGCTTGTTTAACACATCTCACACCTATGTCCTAATGCTTACAACCTCTCTTATGGTTGGTTAGGCTTAAAAACAAGGTTGAGACACTTGAAATCAGAGGATTAAACCTCATAATTTTCTGTTTTGTTTAGGGTATTTAACCCACAAGTCATGTTCAAGCTTAGTTCTTGATGTAGAGTGATTATGGAATAACTTGGGTTGTCCAAACATACAATCCTCACATGATTTGATGATTTCTCTTTAGTTAGGTTGTTTATATTATTATACTAATTCTAGTTCGTGACCCTCCTTGGTTGTCTTTACATCAAGTGAAGTGGTGAACATTCAAGGGGTTCCTAAACGGAAGCTTGTTCTTCCTACCCCATACATGACTTCCATGATAACTCGAGGTGCCTAAATGAGGATTCTAATCTTCTACCTCCTACATGAATTATCGGACTAAATAATATGTAATACTTACCTAAATATACATACACTCATTCGAACCTTTAATGTTAAACTTGTTTTTATATGTTAAAGTAGTAGAATATCATCTAAGTCCTAAAGCTCTAAGTATGATTCTAATGGGTGTACTACCCATGAAAACATTCTAACCATATTGGTTACATAGTGTCATACAAGGGTATAAGGTTGAAGATGATTATTTTCAATATCATGCTTTATGTTATGTTAAACTCCAAATTTATAATCTTCCGTTGAACGCCAAACTCACACACCTATGTTTCCTCGTGTAGAAGGACTAGGTGCTCCAAAGTAATCCATCCATCAACTCACTCGCGGGATATCAAGTAGGAAAGCTTGCAACCACCGTGAGTATACTCGATCCCTTTTCCCCTTTATACTTTGGGATGCAACATGTATAATTATGCAAACAACTTTTAAACTCAATTAAACATACTCTATCCATGCTTAAACATGAAACTAATGTGACTTACTTGTTATTCTCGTATGCTATGTGAACGATTTGGAACGTTATATGCTCATTAACTTTGCTCGCCCACCTTGACAATTATAGCGCTATAGGATTAACGCCCCGCCCGTTATACTTTTGGGTATTGTTAAGTTAAACATTACCACCCCGCTAAACTTTTGGGATTAGGCTCTTTTATGCGTTGTATTCTCGGGTTTGATCATATTGTACGCCAAAATTGCATACTAGTAATCACATATTATGAATCATGTTGGACTTGAGTTTTTATTCTATTATGCTATGTAATTAAACTTGTATACTCGCCTTTGCTTTTGCATTAAAACTCTATTTTAATACATGTTGCAGGTTGATTGTTGAAGTATGGATGAATGATGAAACAAGTTTAGGGTGGACTAGATACACACCTTTAATCTATTTATCTTTTGATGTTATGTTGAAATTTGAACAATGTTGTTATTTCCATTTTAAATGTTGTATGACAATTTAGCACTTGCAATGAAATTTGAATTTAATTAAATATTGTCACATAGTGTTATGAAGTCTCTAGCAATCTATACACACTTCGTCTCATCCCGATGTTTCCGCCATCGGTTGGGGTGTGACACTTCTCACCTACCATCCTAGGTATTTTCTAAAAGAAGGTTCTAACACCCATCTTGTCCTTTCCTCTTTTATCCTTTGCCTTCTTCTTCATCTTTCTTGCATCAACACCTCCATTGAAGCTTGAGATCACCATGATTCCAAGCTTTATTGAGATGTTTACTAGGTTTTTGTTCAAGGAATCTTGTTAAAAATAAGTTGCACAACATTGTTTTAAGTTATTTCTGCTCAAAAATGCTTCATAAGTTGAAAAAATAATTTGAAACTCCAAGATTCCTTGTTCCAAAGATCTGCAAAAAGTTGAACACGGGGTTGTGCTCATTGAGCACGGGGCCGTGTCCGGAGGTACTGTTCCATTAAAATGAATCATTTTTGGTGTGTTTTCGTAGAATGTCTCGTCAAAACAGTGGAACCTCTTCTGCGCACTCCAGAAACAGTCGAAGGGAAAGAAGGCCATCAATTGAAGCAACTCTCGTATGATATGTGATGGCATTACGTGAAGCTCTTGATGAGATGACTTCGATAGAGGAGGTCCTAATAGACCGTATAAATTATCTTACGGTGGGGTTGGAAAACAGTTTTCAAGAAATCAACCTCTTGCACCAAAGGTTGAACATTCTTGTGACACCGCCCATGGAACCAATCCTCCCTCAAGAGGATTGGAACTTAGCACTTGGAATCAACAACCCGACCGGATGGGACGATATTTCAGCGGAACCTCCTCTTGAAGATCTACAAGAAGTCCCGGTGGAGGTTACACCTCCTCTAACCAATGCCAATGAGCCCGCCTTTCTTCTCCCTAGGGAGATAGAGGAGTGGCTCGTTGACGTGTGAGGAACCCATTCCCGGTGAAAGAAGTTTTTTTTAAGCCGCATCCAACCGAAGGAATTATCCTTTCGAAAATTTTGCTAATAGAATAAGTATTAGGCTTGAACTTCTTGGTTTAGATTTCTTGTGTTTCTTTGACCTATTTATCTAGTATCTTAACTTTTTAGGATCTTTATGTAATTCTCTCTATGATTTAATGAATGATGGTTTTAGTTAATTTGGTGTTTGGGTGATGATGAAATGAATAAAACACACTCGGGATGGTGAAGGATAACAAGGGAAAGTGAACCAGCACCCCATGCACGAAAACAGGGTCATCCGACAAAATTGTCTTCATTACAGCAAGTTCAGCACGGGCCGTGCCCACCCAACACGGCCCCGTGCTGCACAGTCTGCAAAGAATGCCCAATTCAGGTAACTGGACACGGGGCGTGCTCACTGAACACGTCCCCGTGCCCAGGCTTCTGTTTCTCTTTATTTATTTCTGTCACTGGCAATCTGAACACGGGGCCATGCCCGGACACCACGGGGCCGTGTCCAGACGACCAGTGACACAAATTTTGCTTTTTCACACCATTTTACACATCCAATCAACCTAAAAACTTATTTTTGGGACACATTGAGGACAATGTGTAATTTAAGTGTGGGGGGATGCTAAAACCTTGAATCTTGCAAGTCCTAATTACAAGTCTTACACAAAACTCTATTGGAACCGCTAATCACCCGAAATTTTTTCAAAAAATTTTTCATTTTTTTTTCTTGTCTAGGTTTAACTTGGGAATTTCAAATTCTATAAAGGTTATATTTTTACAAAATTACAACCGATAGCGTCATGATAAAAAGAACCAACATAAGGAAATTATGAAAAGGCATGACAAGCTAAATTAAAATTTAGTTATATATACTTGATCACATAAAAACTCATTCCCACAAAAAGTGAGTTTTGAGCCTTTATTGAGCATACAAATACACATCTTTATACTAAATGCTCATTTTCCGTTTCTTGTGTGAATAGCCGCTTGGTTCTTACAACTCTAGAACTTGCCACGACGATACATTCCCGGTCCTTACCAACTTAAACCCGAGTAAGTAAATGATGGAGGCATTAGGACTAACCCTTTTTCATTTCTACACCATTATTTTTCTCTTTTTACCACCTACCCAAAATCCCCCTAGTTAACCCCTTTGAGCCTAAACCTTTTCGTTTCTTAACCCAAAATAAACACCCTTTCACCCACCAAAACCCTTTTTATTTTAGGAATAATGGATTTTAATAATCCAAACTTTCACCCATTGGCCGGCAACGGACCCAACTTCAAAAATAACCGGTGGTGGTCCCAACTTTTCATATATTGTAAACCAATGGACTTTTACTAAAAAAACCTTAATTTCTTTTTGTCTCCTTATCCTTTTCGGCAACTTTTTCGTATAATGTAAACCAATGGACCTTTACTAAACCGAAAACGATAAGGAGACAAAAAGAAATTAAGGTTTTTTTTTTAGTAAAAGTCCATTGGTTTACAATATACGAAAAGTTGGGACCACCACCGGTTATTTTTGAAGTTGGGTCCGTTGCCGGCCAATGGGTGAAAGTTTGGATTATTAAAATCCATTATTCCTTTATTTTAACCCTTTGTTTTAGTAACAAGCTCGGTTTTTCGTATAACTTTTCAAAAAAAATATGTTGATGATGAAGCAAAAGAAATAAACAAACAAGTTCATCAAAAATAACTTTGTTTAAATAAGTGGCTTCATCAAAATAAAAATTGCAAAAATAAAAAGTCTTACGAAAACCGATGCTTTTTACGATTTTTCGCCCTTTTCTACTAACCATTAACCCAACCACCTACCTTTAACCCAAGCCTAACCCTTCACCCAAAAGTCCTCTTGATATTTACAAAGGTATATAGTTAAAAAGGAGGAGGATTGATTGCTTGGCAAGCCTATGGTAGGAGTAAGTTCCATGCCGCTCTCGAGTGTTTCACTAAAATACATCTTCGGCCGAGTGTAGAGTGATCCCCCGTGAGGTATGTGAACTTGTATATAAGTGAAATTTTAAAAAGGCATGTTATGCCCTAATAAGTAATTTATCTTATGTAATGTTTTAAACAAATCATGACGAATAGGATTGTAAATAAATAAAAATAAAACTTAATAAAGAATCTTGGAAATCCCGACACTCTATGACAAGCCCAAAAACCTTCTCTTCTACCTATTCCATTTGGGTGTGTAAAGCCACATTATAAAGAGTTTTGCTTGAGGACAAGCAAAGATTCAAGTGTGGGGGTATTTGATGTGCACAAAATGCAACATATAAATTACATCAATTGTGGCATAAAACTAACCCTTTTTTAATACTAATGTTGGAAAAAGTGTGTTTTTGTCTTCCTTTTTATTTTCAGGATTAAATGAGCTCAAATTAACAAAAGAAGCAAAAAGACAGCTAAATCTAACATAAATACAAGAAAAGGAACAAACGTGGCATGCCCGACCTCCCCGACAGCATCTTCCCAAACAAAACAAGAGAACAGAAGGCTGAACACGCCCCATGCTCAGTGAACACGGGGGCGTGCCCAAGTGCCAGCATAAAAGACAAAGCTATAGAAGCTTCTATCGCCCACCACGGGCCGTGTTCAGCGGACACGGGGCCGTGGTCAACTATAAGATTCGCAGAATCCAGGCAAATCTTGATAGTACAGATACGCTTCTGCACATGGGGGCGTGCCCAGCGGACACGGGGGCGTGGTCAACTAATGCAGACAAACTGCAATTAATGAAGACAGAGAAGAGGATGGACACGGGGCCATGCCCGAGCTGCTGTTCAGGCTATAAATAAGGGTGCTTGGCTCAATTGCAAACCATCCCTTGGCACACCACCTCTCTCACACTTCATCCACCACCCACCACCATCACAACACCATCATCCACCACCATCATCCATTGTCCATCATAGAGTGTGTGAGTCGTCTCGGGATCCAAGATTGATCGTAAGAGTTCTTGACAATCAAAGGCCATGTTTGCCTAAGTCTCTTACATCACTTGGTGAAGACAAGTGTCTAGTGTAATACTTTTTATTTTTAATCTTTTCGCACTTTTTACTTGGTTATGTATTAATGACTTTAATAACTAGTTTCTTATGTTGAAGGTGATTCTTCCTTATCGTTTGTCCGTGGTGTCTTGGCATTATTTTACTGTCTATATAAAATAAAAGATTTTCACCATTCATATCTCCACGGTCTATATGGAGGTATGTTGGCTACCTGGTCGGGGGATAAGGGAACGGTTTGGTAAGAGTCTTGCCTTGTTCAGTGTATAGATCCTGCAAGGACCTGGGTCAAATTTAGTAGGACCTCCTTCAATACCCACCGGTATTGGATGGCGGGGGTCCAAACTCTTGGATCCCCTCATATGTAACCTACTATTAATACTTTAACCCGGCTACTTAGGACTGTATCCCTGCTGACTCAGACTACTTAGTCGAGGGTAACGTCACCTTGAAAAGAGGGGCCTACCATAATATGCATTAATAACTTAATTAATTATCTTTCAATAATCCGACCCAATAGGATTGTATCCTTGCTGACTCAAACTACTGGGTTGAGGGTAACGTCACCTTCAAAAGAGGGGCCTACTACAATAACTAAGATAATCTCTTAAAAAGTGCAAAAGTGCGGAAATAATCAAAGGTTACACTAAACACGAGTCGGAGCCAAGTGATTCATCTTGTCTATCTGTTTTTATTTTTATTTTATTTTTAAGCATTTTAGTTAGTTTTTATTTTTCTTGTTTAAAAACTTTTTCCTAAACTTTTGATTTGATTAGACGTTGAGGATAAACCGGTACTAAAAGCTCTTGTGTCCTTGGACGACCTCGGTATCTTGCCAACACTATACTACGCTCACGATGGGTGCACTTGCCCATATGTGTGTTTGGTGTTAGTAAAATATCGTGTTTTATAAATTTAAAACTTGACTAACGTGTAAAAAGGGCTTAAAATATACATTAAATCTATACGACACCACACGCGCATCAGACGCCGACGCATCCCATTGAAATTTCTGACGGATTGTCTTTTCACGGTTCACCATACCGGGGTCCAGACAGCTATGAAGCAAGGTTTGCTTCGTACCCCTGGGAGTTCACTCCCTCTTTCAACCCTCAACAGCAGCAGGATCCCTCTGAGGATTCGTGTTTCGTGGTGGTTACACCACCGCCACCGCCGCCGCCAGTACAACAACCGCCTCCAGAACCACCGAGGCGGAGAAGAACAGGTGCACGGATGTCCGTACGAGGAGGGGATTTTCACTTCAGCACCCCTCAACACTCAAGTGGCAGTCACTACCCGCCACTGTATAAAGACCCGCAGCTGGGTGGGCCTTCAAACCCAGTTTCTGAGGTGGACTCTGCGCCAGTCACACCACCACCATCACACATGGGTTATGATAACCCAATACCTTCATACGCCGTTGCAGCGGCGTATAACCCCTTTGAGCAGCCAGCTTACCCTGGCTACAACTACTATAATGCCCCTGTCGTCGACCCGTACCTTGAGGCGGCCAACTACAACGCCCTTCACCCCGAAGGACCTTTTGGGACTTCATACCAGTCGGGGTACCTACCGCATGGGTATCAATACCCGATACCTCCCCAACCTTAGCAGCAGCCGCAGCCGCCACGGTTTTCCCCACCAGAACAGGAGGAAATCTTCCAGAGGCTAAACCGGGTAGAACAAGAGGTTCAAGAAGAGCGTAGAAACCACCAGGGATTTCTCAAGGGCTTGGCAAGCTTAATAAAAGGGAAGAAGAAGAAGGATTATTAAAATCCTTATTTATTTATTTGTATTGTTGTTAATTTCAATTAAGTCCATGCGTAGACATTTATTTATTTATGTAACCAGTCCCTGCGAGGACTTGTATTTCCTTTTAGTCCCTATGTGGACAATGTTATTTCTTAAAGTCCTGTTTAGGGCACCTATGTACTTCATTTTAATTTTAGTGGAATGTTTTATTAAAATTTCATTTGTCATCATATGCATGAATATATTATATGAACTAAATCAAAATATCATTCCTTTTTAATTAATCTGCCAATATATTAGAAAGAATCTTAAAAGGTATAACCTAGCTTATGTCATTAAAGACCTAGCTATGATGGTAAAACCTAATTAAAAAGATTCAGATCCTTGTTAACATCTAAAAACATGTTAACACTCCTAACAACAGTGATACGACAAAATCACACCTGTCATCCTTTTTATAGGGATTTTCAAATACCTTATCTAGCCTAATGATCTATGAATCATGGGTTCAAATCATCAATTAAGATGATCATATATTAAATATCCATTAGCGATGTGATGCCTGCGGGCCATATTCCTTGTCATATAAGACAAAAGACAGTTGTAGTCTACGACTCTCTGTCAAGAAAAGGTAATGAACTACGTTCAAACCTAAATGCCTTGATTCTATAAAATCATAGCTTATGAATTAAGAATTGTCCATGTGACTAGGCCTTTTGTATGCCACCCTATTATCCTTAATAGTTTATAACTGGGATAAAATATAATAAAAATTTAAATAATTAACCAATATGGCTTAAAATTTCCATGGGTAATGAATTGCCATAAAAGACAATTCCATAATAGACTCCTAAATAAATCTTTGTCAATATTTTATGTAGCAAGAAAGCTACATGGCTGACTCAGATGAAGTCAACAGTCACCCGAGGGAGAATCATGATACTACTAGAGTTAACCTAGCTGGTGCAGAACTGCAGGCATTGATAGACAATGCCGTTACTCGAGCTCTGGACAGACGAGATAATGAATCAAGTGGTACCCGTAGCAGGACCCTATCTGTACAACATACAAACCACCCTCCAAGGTTCATACAGCTCGCAACAGCGATTCTCATCATTCTTCAAACCAAAAGAGTATTCCGTCTAGACAGGTCGTGCTTAACCAAGAACCACGCATTAAAACCTGTTCGTATAAATATTTTGTCTCCTGCAAGCCTAGAGACTTCACAGGGGAGAAAGGAGCCATTGATTGCATGACTTGTCTCGATGAGATGGACACAGTGGTGGATATTAGTGGTTGTGCAGAGCAAGATATTGTGAAGTTTGTGTCGCAATCGTTTAAAGGAGAAGCTCTAGCTTGGTGGAGGTCATTGATCCAAGCTACTGGGAAGATCCCGTTGTATAATCTGACGTGGGATCAGTTTGTTGCTCTCATCAAAGATACATTCTGTCCTCAACATGAAGTTGAGAAAATTGAGACTGACTTCTTGACCTTGGTCATGAAGAACTTAGACTATCAGGCATACCTTACCAGTTTCAATACCATGTCACGATTGGTTCCGTACTTGATTACACCGAAACTAAAACGTATAGCTCATTTTATTGGGGGTTTAGCTCCAGAAATTAAGGCGAGTGTGAAGGCATCATGACCTACTACCTTTAGGTTAGTGGCTGATTTGTCATTATCCCTTACTCTCAATGCGGTCAGGCAGAGATCGCTTAGGAATTCCGATGAGGGGAAAAGAAAACATGAGGATGATAACTCACGTCATTCTGATAAGAAACATAGAGGGGAACTCAGACCACAAGAAGAATTTTGGGTCTGACAAGGGTAACCAGCAAACAGATGAGAAGCCCAAGTGCAAGACCTGCAAGAAGCGCCATTTAGGAAAGTGCAGGTATGAATCAAAATCCCAATCACAGCCTAGGGCTTGTGGGATCTGTAAATCTAGTGAGCATAAGACGTTGGATTGTAAGAAGATAAAGGATGCGACTTGTTACAACTGTAACGAGAAGGGGCACATCAAGTCCAACTGCCCAAAGTATGCAAAGAAACCTAAAGAAGGTAAAAAGACCAATGCTAGGGTCTTTCAAAAGAATGCTCGGGAAGCCATTCAGAACGACAATGTGATAACAGGTACCTTTCTTATCAATGATGTTTACGCAAGGGTATTATTTGATTCAGGTGCAGATAAGTCGTTTGTGGATAATAAATTTTGTAAGTTATTAAATCTGCCTGTTAAAACCCTAAGCATGAAATATGAAGTAGAATTAGCCGATGGTACCATAGAAACTGCCTCAACGGTTCTAGATGGATGTTTTATATCCATTAGGAATCACACTTTTCCATTATCTTTGCTTCCTTTGAAACTAGCTGGTTTCGACATAGTAATAGGCATGGATTGGTTATCTCATAACCAAGCCCAGATTGTTTGTGATAAGAAACAAGTGGTTATGAAGACTCCGTACGGTGAGCCACTTACAATACAAGGAGATACTCAGTATGGTTTGCCTAAGCAAGTGTCTATGCTTAAGGCATCAAGGTGTTTGAAGTAGGGTTGTGTCATTTATATAGCACAGGTGACTATTGATGAACCAAAGCCCAAGATTGAAGACATCCCTGTTATTTCTGAATATCCAGAAGTTTTCCCCGAAGAACTATCTGGTTTACCACCAGATAGGCAAGTGGAGTTCAGAATCGACATTATTCCTGGAGCAGCACCTATTGCAAGAGCACCTTACAGGTTAGCACCGACTGAAATGAAAGAGTTGAGAACTCAGTTGGATGATTTATTGGCAAAGGGATTTATTCGACCTAGCTCATCTCCTTGGGGAGCACCGATTCTGTTTGTGAAGAAAAAGGATGGATCGATGCGTCTATGCATCGATTATCGCGAGCTTAACAAGGTTACAATCATGAACAAATATCCATTGCCCAGGATTGACGATCTGTTCGATCAATTGCAAGGGGCAAGCTACTTTTCCAAGATCGACTTAAGGTCAGGTTACCATCAACTGAAGGTCAGAGATGAAGATATACATAAGACTGCATTCAGAACTCGATATGGTCACTACAAGTTCTTGGTGATGCCTTTTGGGCTCACTAATGCACCAGCAGCGTTCATGGATCTCATGAACCGCCTCTGCAAGCCATATTTAGACAAGTTTGTCATTGTTTTTATAGATGACATACTTATATACTCCAAGAATCAGGCCGATCATGAAAAACATCTTCGATGTATTCTCAAACTTCTTCAGCAAGAAAAGCTCTACGCCATGTTTTTGAAATGCGAGTTTTGGCTTCGTGAAATCCAATTTCTTGGACATGTAGTAAGCGAGCGTGGTATCCAGGTGGATCCCGCTAAGGTAGATGCCATTATGAATTGGCAAGAGCCGAAGACGCCCACAGAGATTCGCAGCTTCTTGGGTCTGGCAGGATATTATAGGCGTTTTATTGAAAATTTTTCAAGGATTGCTGCACCCCTAACTTCATTAACTCGCAAGAACATCAAGTTTGATTGGGGTCCTAAGCAACAAGAATCCTTTGATATTCTTAAACAGAAGCTAAGCAATAAACCTGTGTTGACATACATTGAATTAAAGAACAGCTTGAATGAACAATTGTTAGCTGCTCAGAAGGATGCTGTATTAGAAGCTAACTATCCGAATGAAAAATTGGGCGTAACTGCTGATCAGCTATCATATGGTAAGGATGGAATCCTAAGATTGAATGGACGAATATGGGTTCCAATCTATGGAGGACTCAGGGACGTTATTCTTCAAGAAGCCCATAGCTCCAAATATTCTGTTCATCCTGGAAGTGATAAGATGTACCAGGATTTAAAGCCAAATTACTGGTGGATAGGTTTGAAGAAATCTATAGCCACTTATGTGGCCAAATGTTTGACGTGTGCTCAAGTTAAGGCCGAACACCAGAAGCCGTCAGGTTTGCTACAACAGCCTGAACTTCCCACCTGGAAGTGGGAAATGGTAACCATGGATTTTATCACTAAGTTACCAAGAACAAAGCATGGGAATGATACTATTTGGGTTATAGTAGATAGACTGACCAAGTCAGCCCACTTCCTACCTATTAAGGAAACACACAGTTCAGATAAGTTGGCTCAACTATACGTGGATGAGATTGTATCTATCCACGGAGTGCCACTATCTATTATCTCCGATAGGGATACTAGATACACGTCTCACTTTTGGAAAAGCTTCCAGCAATCATTAGGCACTCGATTAAACTTCAGTACTGCTTATCATCCTCAGACGGATGGTCAAAGTGAACGTACAATTCAAACGTTGGAGGATATGTTAAGAGCTTGTGTTATTGATTTAGGGGGAGTTGGGATGATCATCTTCCGTTGATTGAATTTTCATATAATAATAGCTATCATTCCAGTATTTAAGCTGCACCCTTCGAAGCCTTGTACGAAAGGAAATGCAGAACGCCCGTTTGTTGGGCGGAAGTTGGAGATGTCCAACTAACAGGACCTGATATAGTCCTGGAGACGACAGATAAGATTGTACAGATACGTGATCGTCTCAAAGCTGCCATAGATAGGCAGAAAAGCTACACAGATAAAAGGCGTAAACCTCTGAAATTCGAGGTAGGTGACAAGGTACTACTTAAAGTATCACCCTGGAGAGGGGTGATGCGTTTCGGCAAGAAGGGCAAGTTGAGCCCCAGATACATAGGACCATTCGAGATTATCGAATGTGTCGGAACTGTAGCTTACAAGCTAAATCTGCCAGAAGAGCTCAGTGGAATCCATAATGTGTTCCACATCTGCAATTTAAAGAAATGTCTAGCTGAAGAATCGCTAGCCATGTCACATAAGGATGTGCATATAGATGAAAGCTTAAAGTTTGTTGAAAAACCTTTGTCGATCGAGGATCGACAGGTTAAGAAGCTTCGAAAGAAGCATGTACCAATTGTGAAGGTTAAATGGGATGCCCGTAGAGGTCCCGAGTATACGTGGGAGGTTGAGTCCACAATGAAACAGAAGTACCCTCAATTATTCCAGTAAATCTCGAGGTAGAGATTTCTTTTAAGGGGGTGAGGATGTAACACCTCGTAAAATCACGACCAATATAATGAAGACACGTGTCATGGACTTTAAAACGTGTAAGGAATTGTTTTTGAGGGACTATAATTGTTAAACAATGTAAATATGTGAATAAAAGGATCCAAAGTGTCAACATGCCTAACTTGTGCCTCTGATTGACCTCACACGATGTTCGTATTCTTTAAAGAATAAATTAACGAACTTAAAAAGTCGTTTGTGCTTAAAATAAGGATCTTGCGAAGCATAGGGGTTAAAAGTGTCAACATGTTGAAAGTAACCTCTGAGTGACCTTTTAACGAGCCCAAAAACATTGTAACAATCATATATTTTGATCTCAAGAACTTCGGATATTAATTTTGTGAGGTTCCGTTGAATACAAGACTTTTCGGATGATCGTACAGCTAACCGGGAGTTTAACAGAGTTAGTATATGACCCAAGGTCCTTAAAAGTTAACTATGGGGGTCCTAAATACAATAAATGGAAGTTATATAAAGTTTTCGTGGACCAGAGACCAAAACTGCAAAGTCAGCAAACTGTTTACCGGATTTTACCCTTTACGCGGCCCGCGTAAACCTTAGACAACTCTTACACGGCCCGCGTAAGAGTGCCAGCGACAGAAAATGGTGACAGGTGCCTGTGCAGCCTGTTCCACCGCCTTTGAGAGCCTTGTTTTCGATTCCAGGGGCTGAGCCAACAGTATTTCATGCATAGGGACACCTGGGATCATCAGAAAACACTTGTAGGCTTGTGTGGAATGAGCTTGTGAGATTAAATTTCCTATATAAAGAACTCCAAGTTGCAACCATGAACTTGCTCATTTGAAAATCATTCTAACTCACTCTCTGGAGCTCTCTGGACTTCAAGCAAGTTTCCCCCAACTCCTAATTCGTGCTAAGTGCTTTTGTAAGTAATCTTAGCCTCTCTAATTCAAGTTTTGTTAGCTTAATGACCAAAAGTCAAACTTATCGTGATTAAGCTTTGACTTAGTGATTAATCACTAATGGTCGAGCCATTATTCGAATTGAAAGTGGCTATGAGTTGGTAATTATGTAAGGAATAAACCCCTAAGAGGGCACCTACTGATTATCACCCTAACTTGGTCAAATGTCGGGTCAAACTTGTTATTAAAAAGTCAACAGAATCAAGTTTTGCAAATAAATTCATAATTAACAATGCAGAGGTTATGGAACCTGTTTTAACACTTAATTAACTTGGTAAATAATGTAAGAACATGTCTAAGCATGTTCAACCCGACAATTCCGAGTATAGACCCGGTGCGCAACCGAAAGTCGCAAAAGTAGACTTTTGCTTTGACTTTCAGTTCTGACCCGATGTAGCTTGTTTTAGATATTCCTTAGTGTTCCATTAGGACCATATTACATGTTAGTATAATCCTCTGAGTTTATACAATGTGGTTCCCTTGTAATCCTAGTTCATTGCATGTTTCCGATAAATGCTTAATTGTTGACCATTATGCCCTTTTGATAATAAAACGAGATTTTTGAAAATGTGAGAGGACAAAAACCTTTATTACTGATTTATAAACATGTCCTCAAAATTTAACATCAGTTCGAGGTCTAAAATGTGAGTCATGCTCGATATCGTAATTAAAAGCCTTTTTATTAATTAAACGGCATTTTTAGCATAAAGCCTATGTAAACCCAAATTTCGACACCAAACTATTTACCCTCTGACTTAATATAATATTTTGGAATTTTTGGAGATTTTTATTTATTTTTAAACTGATCATAGCATGGGGTTCTTGCTTTGATTCGGTAATTGACGGTTATGCCCTTTTCTTGAATAAAATGAGTTTTACATCACATTTTGATACCAAACCTTTTGATACTGATTTCATATGATAAATAAAATATTTTGAACTTTATAAACTGATCAAAAACTCAGATTTCCTAATATAACCCGAAAATCGCCTAAAACCGACTTCTACGCTTTTTAAACACGTAGTATGGGCTAAAACCATTTTTGGCACATAAGACTTAATACCTACTGATGTTTTAAGTAAATTTTTATACTTTAACAGTAAGTAAAAGTTTTGAACTCAGATTTCCAAATTTGACCTTTAAAGCTTATGTGAAATGACCAAAATGCCCCTTCGGTGCATAGTTTGGTTATAAATGATAAATTTCACATATATGCAATACCCTACTGATATGACTTGCAAAAATAAATATTTTTACTGATCATTTTTAGACCAGAACCTCATATTAATATTTAACCTCTTTTATAGTCCTAAAAATGACCAAAATACCCCTACGGGGCTTAAATTGATTTTAAATCCATTTTGGGCATAATGGAAGGTATCCTATTGATATCACAACACATTTAAGGCATATTAACTTGTGAAACTTGTACATGACTCGTTAGGTCACCCGTTATGCATTTTTCGCGTTCGGTGCGGTTTATGTAACTAGTTTGCATAAATTGACCGAAACGGGTCAAACCTTATCATTTTTACCTCAAAATCCAGAATGTGTTTAGTTTACCCATATTATACAAGTCTTCATACTTGTCGGGTCTAAACCACATTCTAATCCGGTCTTCGCTTAATCTTGCGTTTTGAACCGTAAACCTTTATTTAAAACTAACCGGTCTAAGTTTAAACTTAAGTAAGACCCGTTAGGAATCTAATAGGTTATTAAAACCTTCATTCCAGATTTAAGAGACCAGTAAAAGATATTTGCACTTGCTGATTGTTATACGGCTGGGATAAATTTGTATATTTTGCTCAGGTAAATACTTTTGACTTATTTTCCCCTATACGGGCTTGGGGTACGGTATATAAAATACCGCTTGGTCGGGTATTGAATTTTAATCGAATAAAGGTTAAATCATTGAGATAACCCGTTTAATCTGTTTTGTTTGCTTAAAGCCTTTGGGGGTTAATGACCGTGTCCTGGATATCCTCGGCTCATTCATTGAAATGGCCACGACTTAAGCACGGGGTGTAGGAATACACCTGCCGGTGCGTATGTAAAAAGATATAACCGCCTGTTTGAGAATAACTCGTCGCGGGATTATATCATGTGGTGTGTCTATTAATCTTTAACCCGGTATTCAGCCCGGGCTACTGAACGTATAACAAACATATAATTCTTTTACAAGTTTATTTTTAAATAATTATCCCAAGTTATAAAAGATTATTTGTGCCTTGTGCATTTAAATCAATTTTCTTAAACAACTTTTCAAAAGAGTCGGTTAATTGTATTTACCAGTGTAAACTGACGTATTTTCCAAAGGTTAAGTGCAGGTACTATGCGAAATAGGCTGGCTACTCCTGAGTGAATAAATAAAGAGTCTTGCAAGCTTTGTCAATTATAAATCTGTTGAACAATATTTCCTATGTATTGATCCGCCTGTGGATCCATCTTACATTCCGTTTGCAATACTTATGTTACTTTCATTCGGTTTGTAATATTTTTACTTTTAGACTTCCGATGTGCATTGAACTGTGATTAATTGTCTATGATGATATCAACTACGTCACGATACTCCCCACCGGGCCCACCGGTAATACGTGGAAATATCGGGGTGTGACAGGTTGGTATCAGAGCCAACATTGAGTGAATTAAACACTAGCCTTTTGTGTTTAATCTCAATGACAGAGTTGCACATTCCTCGACTTTCCGAGTCTAGGCAAAGGACTTAGGACTAATCCTAATCTTTTTACATGTCCTTTATTGTTTTCTTTTGTTTATTTCTTTTGTTTTGACAGGAACAAGAAGAATGCCACCTAGAATGAGAGGAAGAGGCCGAGGAAAAGGTCCCATCACAGGGAACGATCACGAAGCCGGGCCTTCGCACCGGCGTACCCCATCTATTAATATTAGCTCCGATCCTCGTGAAGATTGGAGAACCTACTTGGAACCCGCGAGGCGCTCAGTCTCGCTTAGCTCATCACCTTCGTACCTTAACTCTTTCGGGCCTCAGTCTGAAAATGAGCCCCACAACTCCCATCACTCTTTCATTCCCCTCCAAAGCTCCAACTCACACCACTCATTCAATGACCCTACCCCATACTTCCAAAGCCGGTTCAACCCGGAAAACTAGATCGAATAACCGGTGGGATATAACCCGTTGGGACCGAAGGACCATTTCTCCGTGGATATGGACGAGGATACAGATCCTGCCGAGCCACCAAGTGGGACGCCAACGCATCCCATTGAAATTTCTGACGGATCGTCTTTTCACGGTTCCCCATACCGGGGTCCAGACAGCTATGAAGCAAGGTTTGCTTCGTACCCCTGGGAGTTCACTCCCTCTTTCAACCCTCAACAGCAACAGCAGCAGGATCCCTCTGAGGATTCGCGTTTCGTGGCGGTCACACCACCGCCACCGCCGCCGCCAGTACAACAACCGCCTCCAGAGCCACCGAGGCGGAGAAGAACAGGTGCACGGATGTCCGTGCGAGGAGGGGATTTTCACTTCAGCACCCCTCAACACTCAAGTGGCAGTCACTACCCGCCACTGCGCCAGTCGCACCACCACCATCACACATGGGTTATGATAACCCAATACCTTCATACGCCGGTGCAGCAGCGTATAACCCCTTTGAGCAGCCAGGTTACCCTGGTTACAACTACTATAATGCCCCTGCCGTCGACCCGTACCTTGAGGCGGCCAACTACAACGCCCTTCACCCCGAAGGACCTTTTGGGACTTCGTACCAGTCGGGGTACCTACCGGATGGGTATCAATACCCGATACCTCCCCATCCTCAGCAGCAGCCGCAGCCGCCACGGTTTTCCCCACCAGAACAGGAGGAAATCCTCCAGAGGCTAAACCGGGTAGAACAAGAGGTTCAAGAAGAGCGTAGAAACCACCGGGGATTTCTCAAGGGCTTGGCAAGCTTAATAAAAAGGGAAGAAGAAGAAGGATTATTAAAATCCTTATTTATTTATTTGTATTGTTGTTAATTTCAATTAAGTCCCTGCGTGGACATTTATTTATTTATGTAACCAGTCCCTACGAGGACTTGTATTTCCTTTTAGTCCCTATGTGGACAATGTTATTTCTTAAAGTCCCGTTTAGGGCACCTATGTACTTCATTTTAATTTTAGTGGAATGTTTTATTAAAATTTCATTTGTCATCATATGCATGAATATATTATATGAAATAAATCAAAATATCATTCCTTTTTAATTAATCTGCCAATATATTAGAAAGAATCTTAAAAGGTATAACCTAGCTTATGTCATTAAAGACCTAGCTATGATGGTAAAACCTAATTAAAAAGATTTAGATCCTTGTTAACATCTAAAAACATGTTAACACTCCTGAAAACAGTGATACGATAAAATCACACTTGTCATCCTTTTTATAGGGATTTTCAAATCCCTTATCTAGCCTAATGATCTATGAATCATGGGTTCAAATCATCAATTAAGATGATCATATATTAAACATCCATTAGCGATGTGATGCCTGCGGGCCATATTTCTTGTCATATAAGACAAAAGACAGTTGTAGTCTACGACTCCCTGTCAAGAAAAGGTAATGAACTACGTTTAAACCAAAATGCCTTGATTCTATAAAATCATGGCTTATGAATTAAGAATTGTCCATGTGACTAGGCCTTTTGTATGCCACCCTATTATCCTTAATAGTTTATAACTGGGATAAAATATAATAAAAATTTAAATAATTAACCAATATGGCTTAAAATTTCCATGGGTAATGAATTGCCATAAAAGACAATTCCATAATAGACTCCTAAATAAATCTTTGTCAATATTTTATGTAGCAAGAAAGCTACATGGCTGACTCAGATGAAGTCAACAGTCACCCGAGGGAGAATCAAGATACTACCAAAGTTAACCTAGCTGGTGCAGAACTGCAGGCATTGATAGACAATGCCGTTACTCGAGCTCTGGACAGATGAGATAATGAATCAAGTGGTACCCGTAGCAGGACCCTATCTGTACAACATACAAAACCACCCACCAAGGTTCATACAGCTCGCAAGAGCGATTCTCATCATTCTTCAAACCAGAAGAGTGTTCCGTCTAGACAGGTCGTGCTTAACCAAGAACCACTCATTAAAACCTCTTCGTATAAATATTTTGTCTCCTGCAAGCCTAGAGACTTCACAGGGGAGAAAGGAGCCATCGATTGCATGACTTGGCTCGATGAGATGGACACAGTGGTGGATATTAGTGGTTGTGCTGAGCAAGATATTGTGAAGTTTGTGTCACAATCATTTAAAGGAGAAGCTCAAGCTTGGTGGAGGTCATTGATCCAAGCTACTGGGAAGATCCCGTTGTATAATCTGATGTGGGATCAGTTTGCTGCTCTCATCAAAGATACTTTCTGTCCTCAACATGAAGTTGAGAAAATTGAGACTGACTTCTTGACCTTGGTGAGGCATACCTTACCAGTTTCAATACCATGTCACGATTGGTTCCGTACTTAATTACACCAGAACCAAAACGTATAGCTCGTTTTATTGGGGGTTTAGCTCTAGAAATTAAGGCGAGTGTGAAGGCATCATGACCTACTACCTTTAGGTTAGTGGCTGATTTGTCATTATCCCTTACTCTCGATGCGGTCAAGCAGAGATCGCTTAGGAATTCCGATGAGGGGAAAAGAAAACATGAGGATGATAACTCACGTCGTACTGATAAGAAGCATAGGGGGAACTCAGACCACAAGAAGAATTTTGGGTCTGACAAGGGTAACCAGCAAACAGATGAGAAGCCCAAGTGCAAGACCTGCAAGAAGCGCCATTTAGGAAAGTGCAGGTATGAATCAAAATCCCAATCGCAGCCTAGGGCTTGTGGGATCTGTAAATCTAGTGAGCATAAGACGTTAGATTATAAGAAGATAAAGGATGCGACTTGTTACAACTGTAACGAGAAGGGGCACATCAAGTCCAACTGCCCAAAGTATGCAAAGAAACCTAAAGAAGGTAAAAAGACCAATTCCAGGGTCTTTCAAATGAATGCTCGGGAAGCCATTCAGAACGACAATGTGATAACAGGTACCTTTGTTATCAATGATGTTTACGCAAGGGTATTATTTGATTCAGGTGCAGATAAGTCGTTTGTGGATAATAAATTTTGTAAGTTATAAAATCTGCCTGTTAAAACCCTAAGCATGAAATATGAAGTAGAATTAGCCGATGGTACCATAGAAACTGCCTCAACAGTTCTAGATGGATGTTTTATATCCATTAGGAATCACTCTTTTCCATTATCTTTGCTTCCTTTGAAACTAGCTGGTTTCGACATAGTAATAGGCATGGATTGGTTATCTCATAACCAAGCCCAGATTGTTTGTGATCAGAAACAAGTGGTTATCAAGACTCCGTACGGTGAGCCACTTATAATACAAGGAGATACTCAATATGGGTTGCCTAAGCAAGTGTCTATGCTTAAGGCATCAAGGTGTTTGAAGAAGGGTTGTGTCATTTATATGGCACAGGTGACTATTGATGAACCAAAGCCCAAGATTGAAGACATCCCTGTTATTTCTGAATATCCAGAAGTTTTCCCCGAAGAACTACCTGGTTTACCACCAGATAGGCAAGTGGAGTTTAGAATCGACATTATTCCTGGAGCAGCACCTATTGCAAGAGCACCTTACAGGTTAGCACCGACTGAGATGAAAGAGTTGAGAACTCAGTTGGATGATTTATTGGCAAAGGGATTTATTCGACCTTGCTCATCTCCTTGGGGAGCACCGATTCTGTTTGTGAAGAAAAAGGATGGATCGATGCGTCTATGCATCGATTATCGTGAGCTTAACAAGGTTACTATCAAGAACAGATATCCATTACCCAGGATCGACGATCTGTTCGATCAATTGCAAGGGGCAAGCTACTTTTCCAAGATCGATTTAAGGTCAGGTTACCATCAACTGAAGGTCAGAGATGAAGATGTGCATAAGACTGCATTCAGAACTCGATATGGTCACTACAAGTTCTTGGTGATGCCTTTTGGGCTCACTAATGCACTAGCAGCGTTCATGGATCTCATGAACCGCGTCTGCAAGCCATATTTACACAAGTTTGTCATTGTTTTTATAGATGACATACTTATATACTCCAAGAATTAGGCTGATCATGAAAAACATCTTCGATGTATTCTCAAATTTCTTCAGCAAGAAAAGCTCTACGCCAAGTTTTCGAAATGCGAGTTGTGGCTTCGTGAAATCCAATTTCTTGGACATGTAGTAAGTGAGTGTGGTATCCAGGTGGATCCCGCTAAGGTAGAGGCCGTTATGAATTGGCAGGAGCCGAAGACGCCCACAGAGATTTGCAGCTTCTTGGGTCTGGCAGGATATTACAGGCGTTTTATTGAAAAAATTTCAAGGATTACTGCACCCCTAACTTCATTAACCCGCAAGAACATCAAGTTTGATTGAGGTCCTAAGCAATAAGAATCCTTTGATATTCTTAAACAGAAGCTAAGCAATGCACCTGTGTTGACATTGTCTGAAGGGATTGAAGAATTTGTGGTTTACTGCGATGCATCATACACTGGCATGGGATGTGTGCTAATGCAGAAGGGCAAAGTTATTGCCTATGCTTCCCGTCAATTAAAAGTGCACGAAAAGAATTACACCACCCATGATTTGGAGTTAGGTGTCGTTGTATTTGCACTAAAGCTTTGGAGCCACTATTTATATGGTACTAAGTGTGTGATCTTTTCTGATCACAAGAGCCTCCAGCACCTGTTCAACCAAAAGGATCTTAATATGAGACAACGCCGATGGATGGAGACGCTGAATGATTATGATTGTGAGATTCGATATCATCCAGGCAAGGCAAATGTGGTCGCCGATGCCTTGAGCAGAAAGGAAAGGGTTAAGCCCATTAGAATCAATGCCAAGAGCAATGTTTTCAGAACCGGACCGGAGGTCGACCCGGTCACCTTACGGGGTCAAAGGTCGGACCGGTCCGGCCGTTTCGACCGGATTTAAGAACCGGATTACGTCATAAATTATATAAAAATATATATAAAACATAGAAAAAATAGATAAAAATTCCAAATAGTTAAGGAACTAAAAACACAACCATTAGTCATCCAAAAACATTCAAAAGTACCAAATCTTGCAACTAACTATCAAACATAGTGTCAAATCTTGTTTTGAGTTTTTTAGATTAGGTTTTGAAGTGATTTATTTCATATTTAATTAAAAAAAAAAGAAAAAAAAACCATGACCGGCCCGACCCTATGCGACCCGCCGGCCCGACCTCCGGCCTGATGTTGGTCCGGTTTGATGGCATGAACCGGCCCGGATGAAGTCCCGGTTCCCGGCCGGACCGGTCCGACCAGCCGGCCCTGTCCGGTTTTCAAAACATTGGCCAAGAGCATTGAATTAAAGAACAGCTTGAATGAACAATTGTTAGCTGCTCCGAAGGATGCTGTATTAGAAGCTAACTATCCAAATGAAAAATTGGGCGTAACTGCTGATCAGCTATCATATGGTAAGGATGGAATCCTAAGATTGAATGGACGAATATGGGTTCCAATCTATGGAGGACTCAGGGACGTTATTCTTCAAGAAGCCCATAGATCCAAATATTTTGTTCATCCTGGAAGTGATAAGATGTACCAGGATTTAAAGGCAAATTACTGGTGGATAGGTTTGAAGAAATCTATAGCCACTTATGTGGCCAAATGTTTGACGTGTGCTCAAGTTAAGGCCGAACACCAGAAGCCGTCAGGTTTGCTACAACAGCCTGAACTTCCCACCTGGAAGTGGGAAATGGTAACCATGGATTTTATCACTAAGTTACCAAGAACAAAGCGTGGGAATGATACTATTTTGGTTATAGTAGATAGACTGACCAAGTCAGCCCACTTCCTACCTATTAAGGAAACACACAGCTCAGATAAGTTGGCTTAACTATACGTGGATGAGATTGTATCTATCCACGGAGTGCCAGTATCTATTATCTCCGATAGGGATACTAGATACAAGTCACACTTTTGGAAAAGCTTCCAGCAATCATTAGGCACTCGATTAAACTTCAGCACTGCTTATCATCCTCAGACGGATGGTCAAAGCGAACGTACAATTCAAACGCTGGAGGATATGTTAAGAGCTTGTGTTATTGATTTAGGGGGAGTTGGGATGATCATCTTCCGTTGATTGAATTTTCATATAATAATAGCTATCATTCCAGTATTCAAGCTGCACCCTTCGAAGCCTTGTACGGAAGGAAATGCAGAACGCCCGTTTGTTGGGCGGAAGTTGGAGATGTCCAACTAACAGGACCTAATATAGTCCTGGAGACAACAGATAAGATTGTACAGATACGTGATCGTCTCAAAGCTGCCAGAGTTAGGCAGAAAAGCTACGCAGATAAATGGCGTAAACCTCTGAAATTCGAGGTAGGTGACAAGGTACTACTTAAAGTATCACCCTGAAAAGGGGTGATGCGTTTCGGCAAGAAGGGCAAGTTGAGCCCCAGATACATAGGACCATTCGAGATCATCGAATGTGTCGTAACTGTAGCTTACAAGCTAAATCTGCCAGAAGCTCAGTGGAATCCATAATGTTTTCCACATCTGCAATTTAAAGAAATGTCTAGCTGATGAATCGCTAGCATGTCACATAAGGATGTGCATATAGATGAAAGCTTAAAGTTTGTTGAAAAACCTTTGTCGATCAAGGATCGACAGGTTAAGAAGCTTCGGAAGAAGCATGTACCAATTGTGAAGGTTAAATGGGATGCCCGTAGAGGTCCCGAGTATACGTGGGAGGTTGAGTCCACAATGAAACATAAGTACCCTCAATTATTCCAGTAAATCTCGAGGTCGAGATTTCTTTTAAGGGGATGAGGATGTAACACCTCGTAAAATCATGACCAATATAACGAAGACACGTGTCATGGACTTTAAAACGTGTAAGGAATTGTTTTTGAGGGACTATAATTGTTAAACAATGTAAATATGTGAATAAAAGGATCCAAAGTGTCAACATGCCTAACTTGTGCCTCTGATTGACCTTACACGATGTTCGTATTCTTTAAAGAATAAATTAACGAACTTAAAAAGTTGTTTGTGCTTAAAATAAGGATCTTGCGAAGCATAGGGGTTAAAAGTGTCAACATGTTGAAAGTAACCTCTGAGTGACCTTTTAACGAGCCCAAAAACATTGTAACAATCATATATTTTGATCTCAAGAACTTCGGATATTAATTTTGTGAGGTTCCGTTGAATACAAGACTTTTCAGATGATCGTACAGCTAACCGGGAGTTTAACAGAGTTAGTATATGACCCAAGGTCCTTAAAAGTTAACTATGGGGGTCCTAAATACAATAAATGGAAGTTATATAAAGTTTTCGTGGACCAGAGACCAAAACTGCAAAGTCAACAAACTGTTTACCGGATTTTACCCTTTACGCGGCCCGCGTAAACCTTAGACAACTCTTACACGGCCCGCGTAAGAGTGCCAGCGACAGAAAATGGTGACAGGTGCCTGTGCAGCCTGTTCCACCGCCTTTGAGAGCCTTGTTTTCGATTCCAGGGGCTGAGCCAACAGTATTTCATGCATAGGGACACCTGGGATCATCAGAAAACACTTGTAGGCTTGTGTGGAATGAGCTTGTGAGATTAAATTTCCTATATAAAGAACTCCAAGTTGCAACCATGAACTTGCTCATTTGAAAATCATTCTAACTCACTCTCTGGAGCTCTCTGGACTTCAAGAAAGTTTCCCCCAACTCCTAATTCGTGCTAAGTGCTTTTGTAAGTAATCTTAGCCTCTCTAATTCAAGTTTTGTTAGCTTAATGACCAAAAGTCAAACTTATCGTGATTAAGCTTTGACTTAGTGATTAATCACTAATGGTCGAGCCATTATTCGAATTGAAAGTGGCTATGAGTTGGTAATTATGTAAGGAATATACCCCTAAGAGGGCACCTACTGATTATCACCCTAACTTGGTCAAATGTCGGGTCAAACTTGTTATTAAAAAGT
Source organism: Helianthus tuberosus (assembly GCA_030545235.1). Taxonomy (NCBI): domain Eukaryota; kingdom Viridiplantae; phylum Streptophyta; class Magnoliopsida; order Asterales; family Asteraceae; genus Helianthus; species Helianthus tuberosus. Next base: position 129,838,719 of record CM060427.1, on the reverse strand, counting down.
CAACAGAATCAAGTTTTGCAAATAAATTCATAATTAACAATGCAGAGGTTATGGAACCTGTTTTAACACTTAATTAACTTGGTAAATAATGTAAGAACATGTCTAAGCATGTTCAACCCGACAATTCCGAGTATAGACCCGGTGCGCAACCGAAAGTCGCAAAAGTAGACTTTTGCTTTGACTTTCAGTTCTGACCCGATGTAGCTTGTTTTAGATATTCCTTAGTGTTCCATTAGGACCATATTACATGTTAGTATAATCCTCTGAGTTTATACAATGTGGTTCCCTTGTAATCCTAGTTCATTGCATGTTTCCGATAAATGCTTAATTGTTGACCATTATGCCCTTTTGATAATAAAACGAGATTTTTGAAAATGTGAGAGGACAAAAACCTTTATTACTGATTTATAAACATGTCCTAAAAATTTGACATCAGTTCGAGGTCTAAAATGTGAGTTATGCTCGATATAGTAATTAAAAGCCTTTTTATTAATTAAACGGCATTTTTAGCATAAAGCCTATGTAAACCAAAATTTCGACACCAAAATATTTACCCACTGACGTAATATAATATTTTGGAATTTTTGGAGATTTTTATTTATTTTTAAACTGATCATAGCATGGGGTTCTTGCTTTGATTCGGTAATTGACGGTTATGCCCTTTTCTTGAATAAAATGAGTTTTACATCACATTTTGATACCAAACCTTTTGATACTGATTTCATATGATAAATAAAATATTTTGAACTTTATAAACTGATCAAAAACTCAGATTTCCTAATATAACCCGAAAATCGCCTAAAACCGACTTCTACGCTTTTTAAACACGTAGTATGGGCTAAAACCATTTTTGGCACATAAGACTTAATACCTACTGATGTTTTAAGTAAATTTTTATACTTTAACAGTAAGTAAAAGTTTTGAACTCAGATTTCCAAATTTGACCTTTAAAGCTTATGCGAAATGACCAAAATGCCCCTACGGTGCATAGTTTGGTTATAAATGATAAATTTCACATATATGCAATACCCTACTGATATGACTTGCAAAAATAAATATTTTTACTGATCATTTTAGACCAGAACCTCAGATTAATATTTAACCTCTTTTATAGTCTTAAAAATGACCAAAATACCCCTACGGGGCTTAAATTGATTTTAAATCCGTTTTGGGCATAATGGAAGGTATCCTACTGATATCACAACACATTTAAGGCATATTAACTTGTGAAACTTGTACATGACTCGTTAGGTTACCCATTATGCATTTTTCGCGTTCGGTGCGGTTTATGTGACTGGTTTGCATAAATTGACCGAAACGGGTCAAACCTTATCATTTTTACCTCAAAATCCAGAATGTGTTTAGTTTACCCATATTATACAAGTCTTCATACTTGTCGGGTCTAAACCACATTCTAATCCGGTCTTCGCTTAATCTTGCGTTTTGAACCGTAAACCTTTCTTTAAACCTAACCGGTCTAAGTTTAAACTTAAGTAAGACCCGTTAGGAATCTAATAGGTTATTAAAACCTTCGTTCCAGATTTAAGAGACCAGTAAAAGATATTTGCACTTGCTGATTGTTATACGGCTGGGATAAATTTATATATTTTGCTCCGGTAAATACTTTTGACTTATTTTCCCCTATACGGGCTTGAGGTACGGTATATAAAATACTGCTTGGTCGGGTATTGAATTTTAATCGAATAAAGGTTAAATCATTGAGATAACCCGTTTAATCTGTTTTGTTTGCTTAAAGCCTTTGGGGGGTTAATGACCGTGTCCTGGATATCCTCGGCTGATTCATTGAAATGGCCACGACTTAAGCACGGGGTGTAGGCATACACCTGCCGGTGCGTATGTAAAAAGATATAACCGCCTGTTCGAGAATAACTCGCCGCGGGATTATATAATGTGGTGTGTCTATTAATCTTTAACCCGGTATTCAGCCCGGGCTACTGAACGTATAACAAACCTATAATTCTTTTACAAGTTTATTTTTAAATAATTATCCCAAGTTATAAAAGATTATTTGTGCCTTGTGCATTTAAATCAATTTTCTTATACAACTTTTCAAAAGAGTCGGTTAATTGTATTTACCAGTGTAAACTGACGTATTTTCCAAATGTTAAGTGCAGGTACTATGCGAAATAGGTTGGCTACTCCTGAGTGAATAAATAAAGAGTCTTGCAAGCTTTGTCACTTAAAAATCTGTTGAACAATATTTCCTATGTATTGATCCGCCTGTGGATCCATCTTACATTCCGTTTGCAATACTTATTTTACTTTCATTCGGTTTGTAATATTTTTACTTTTAGACTTCCGCTGTGCATTGAACTGTGATTAATTGTCTATGATGATATCAACCACGTCACGATACTCCCCACCGGGCCCACCGGTAATACGTGGAAATATCGGGGTGTGACATTAAGAAGCTTCGGAAGAAGCATGTACCGATTGTGAAGGTTAAATGGGATGCCCGTAGAGGTCCCGAATACACGTGGGAGGTTGAATCCACAATGAAACCGAAGTACCCTCACTTATTTCAATAAATCTCGAGGTTGAGATTTCTTTTAAGGGGGTGAGGATGTAACATCTCGTAAAATCACGACCAATATAATAAAGACACGTGTCTTGGACTTTAAACGTGTAAGGAATTATATCCGAAGGACTAAAAATTGTCAAACAATGTAAGTATGTAAGTAATAGGGATCCAAAGTGTCAACATGCCATTCTTGCGCCTCTGATTGACCTCACACGACGTTCGTATTCTTTAACGAATAATTTATCGAACTTAGAAAGTCGTTTGTGCTTAAAATAAGGATCTTGTGAAACATAAGGGTTAAAAGTGTCAACATGTTAAAAGATACCTCTGAGTGACCTTTTAGCAAACCCAAAAACATTGTAATAATTATATTTTTGGTTCTCAAGAATGTCGGATATTAATTTTGCGGAGTTACGATGAATACAAGACTTTCCGGGTGATCGTACGACTAACCCGGAGCTTAACGGAGTTCGTTTATGACCTAAGGTCCTTAAAAGTTAACTATGGGGGTCCAAAATGCAATAAATGAAAGTAAAATAAACATAATATGGACCAGGGACTGAAAATGCAAACTTTGCAAACTGTTTACCGGATTTCCCCCTTTACGCGAGCCGCGTAGACCAACCCTGATTCTTACGCGGGCCGCGTGAGACTGCCAGCGACAGAAAACAATGACAGGTGCCTGTGCAGCCTGTTCCACCGCCTTAGAAAGCTGGTTTTCGATTTCAGGGACTGAGCCAACAGTATTACATGCATAGGGGACACCTGGGATCATCAGAAATCATTTGTAGACTTGTGTGGAATGATCTTGTGAGTTATTTTTGGCTATATAAGAACTTCTTGTTTGCTACTTCATTGCTCTTTCACAAAAATTATTCAAACTCACTCTCTGGAACTCTCTGGACTTCAAACAAGTTTCCCTCAGCTCCTAATTCGTGCTAAGAGCCTTTGTAAGCATTCTTAGCCTTCCTAGTTCAAGTTTTATTAGTCTATTGACCAAAAGTCAAAGCCATCGTAATTAAGCTTTGACTTAGTGATTAATCACTAATGGTCCAGCCATTATTCTAATTAAAAGTCGCTATGAGTTGGTAATTATGTAAGGAATAAACCCCTAAGTGGGCACCTACTGATTATCACTCTAACTTGGTCAAATGTCGGGTCAAACTTGTTATTAAAAAGTCAAAAGAATCAAGTTTCGCAAATAAATTCATAATTAACAATGTAAAAGTTATGAAACATGTTTTACCATTAAAATAACCTGGTAATTAATGTAAGAACATGTTTAGGCATGTTTAACCCGACAATTCTGAGTTTAGGCTCGGTTCGGAACCGAAAGTCGCAAAAGTAGACTTTTGCTTTGACTTTCAGTTCTGACCCGATTTAGCTTAGTTTAGATATGCCTTAGGGTTCCTTTAGGACCACGTTATAGATTAGTATAATTCTATGAGGTTATACAACTTGGTTCCTTAGAAATCCTAGTTCATTGCATGTTTCCGTTAATTGCTTAAAAGTTGACCATTATGCCCTTTTGATATAAAATTGAGATTTTTGAAAATGTGAGAGGACAAAAACCTTTATTACTGATTTATAAACATGTCCTAAAAATTTGACATCAGTTTGAGGTCTAAATTAGGAGTTATGCTCAATATCGTAATTTGAAAGCTTTTTATTAATTAAACGGCATTTTTAGCATAAAGCCTATTTAAACCCAAATTTCGACACCAAACTTTTTACCTACTGATATAATATAATATTTAGGGATTTTTGGAAATTTTTGTTGAATTTTAAACTGATTAAACTATAGGGTTTTAAGGTAAATTCGGTATTGACGAAATTGCCCTTTTCTTGGATAAAATGGGTTTTACATAACATTTTTATACCAAACCTTTTGCTACTGATTTCTTAAGTTAGATAAAATATTTTAAACTTTATAAACTGATCAAAAACTCAGATTTCTTTAAATAACCCAAAAATCGCCAAATGCCGACTTTTTACGCATTTTAAACACATAGTATGGGTTAAAACTATTTTTGACACATAAGACTTATTAGGCTCAAGGGGGCGGTCCGTTATTTTTTCCACGAAATCAAATATAACGAGTGATAAATCCATTTTCCCACCCCCACAAGAAAGTATAACGCGTTATAGTATAACGAAAACATGATTTCTTTATTTTTTCCACGCCGTGATGGTTTTATTTGTGAGGGTAATTGTTGGTTGGGGGGAAATTGTTGGGTGTGGTGGTGAGTGATGACCACCCCCACTAAAAAAGGTTGTGAGTGATGGAAAAATGGTTGCTGACATGGCGGAACATGATTGGATATTGTGAGTGATGAAAAAATGGTCACTAGTGACCACCCCCCTCCCCTTACCTACTGATCTTTTAAGTAAATTTTCATACTTTAACAGTAAGTAAAAGTTTTGAACTCAGATTTCCCAATTTGACCTTTAAAGCTTATGTGAAATGACCAAAATGCCCCTACGGTGCATCGTTTGGTTATAAATGATAAATTTCACATATATGCAATACCTTACTGATATAACTTGTAAAACTAAATATTTTTACTGATCATTTTTAATCAGAACCTCAGACTTCTATTTAACCTCTTTTATAATCTTTAAAATGACCAAAATACCCTACGGGGCTTAAATTGATTCTAAATCCGTTTTGGGCATAATGGAAGGTATCCTACTAATATCACAACATATTTAAGGTATATTAACTTGTGAAACCTGTACATGACTCTTTTGGTTACCCGTTATGCATTATTCGCATTCGGTGCAGTTTATGTAACTAATTTGCATAAATTGACCGAAACGGGTCAAACCTTATCATTTTTGCTTCAAAATCCAGAATGTGTTTAGTTTACCCATATTATACAAATCTTCATACTTGTCGGGTCTAAATCACATTCTAATCCGGTCTTCGCTTAATCTTGCGTTTTGAACCGTAAACCTTTCTTTAAAACTAACCGGTCTAAGTTTAAACTTAAGTAAGACCCGTTAGGAATCTAATAGGTTATTAAAACCTTCGTTCCAGATTTAGGAGCCCAGTAAAAGATATTTTGCACTTGCTGATTGTTATACGGTTGGGATAAAATTTATATTTTGCTCAGGTAAATACTTTTGACTTATTTTCCCTTATACGGGCTTGGGGTACGGTATATAAAATACCGCTTGGTCGGGTATTGAATCTTTAATCGTATGAAGGTTAAATCATTGATATAACCCGTTTAATCTGTTTTGTTTGTTTAAAGCCTTTGGGAGGTTAATGACCATGTCCTGGATATCCTCGGCTCATTCATTGAAATGGCCACGACTTAAGCACGGGGTGTAGACATATACCTGTCGGTGCGTATGTAAAATAATATACCCGCCTGTTCGAGAATAACTCGTCGTGGGTTATATTATGTGGTGTGTCTATTAATCTTTAACCCGGTATTTAACCCAGGCTACTGAACGTATAACAAACATATAATTCTTTTACAAGATTATTTTTAAATAATTATCCTAAGTTATAAAAGAATATTTATGCCTTGTGCATTTAAATCAATTTTCATAAACACTTTTCAAAAGAGTCAGTTAATTGTATTTACCAGTGTAAACTGACGTATTTTCAAAAGGTTAAAGTGCAGGTACTACTCGAAATCAGCTGGCTACTCCTAGTATTAAATAAAGAGTTTTGCAAACCTATGATGCATAAAATCTGTTGAACATTGTTTCCATTTTATTTTAGATCCGCCTGTGGATCCTTTACAACCCGTTGTATGATATTTATGTTACTTTCAATCGGTTTGTAATATTACTACTTTAGACTTCAGCTGTGCATTGAACTGTGACTATTTGACTATGATGATATCAACTACGTCACGATACTCCCCACCGGGCCCACCGGTAATACGTAGAAATATCGGGGTGTGACAGGGGGGGAGTTCAGTCTAAGATGCAGACTCAATTCTGACTAAATGCATTGTACACTTTGTACTACAGATTTGTTAACCTTCCCAGCTAGAAGCAAAAGCCTAAAGTAGCGTTTGGTTCGAAGGAATTCAATAGAATTTAAGGGAATTGTAATCTGAATTCCATCAGAATTTGATGGAATTCGAATCTCAATTTCAATCTTAATGTGTTTGGTTGACAATGGAATTAGAATTGGAATTAGGCATGAATTCCTTGAAATTTCTTTAACTAAAAAATTCGAAATCCTTCCTATATGTGAAAGAATTAAAATAAATTCATTGGAATCTTCGACCGTTTCGACCCGAACGCTTTCGACCCGCACTGGTTTCGACCCGTATCGTTTCGACCCGAAGCGTTTCGAATCGAACCATTTCGGCGTGAACCGTTTCGACACGAACTGTTTCGATCCGTACCATTTCGGCTCGAACCGTTTCGACGCGAACTGACCCATACCGTTTCGAAGCGAACCGTTTCGACACGAACGGTTTCAAGCTGTACCGTTTCAACTCGAATCGTTTCGACCCGTCGTTTCGACGCAAACGGTTTCGACCCGTACCGTTTCGACACAAACCATTTTGACCAGTACATTTCAATGCGAACCGTTTCGACCCGTACTGTTTCGACCCATACCATTTCGACGCGAACGTTTCAAATCGAACCATTTGACGTGAACTGTTTTGACCCGTACTGTTTCCAGTTGTACCGTTTTGACCCGAACCAGGGTTGTGGGTGCCGGGGTGATGGATTCCAATTTGTTTGACAACCAAACATAACAAAAATAGAATTGATATTCTAATTCCAACAGTTTCCAATTCAAATTGGAATGTTTAAATTCGAAATCCAATTCCTTCAAATTCTAATTCTATACAAATTCCAATTTCAATACTAAAACATTCCCCGAACCAAACGCCTGCTAAGTTTAATTGGAAGACTATGATGTTCGCTTCCTTTTTTTCAATTTCTTTTTTATTAGTTTTATAAAAATGTATATAAATGGTTTGTTTTATATATTTCTTCTCCGCTCTGGTTTCACGTCAGAATAATTTTTCAGTTTTACCAAAAAGAAAATACAAAAGTCCAAAACAATATACCGAATCAAACGAAACAAAAGTCAAAAATCAATATATTAATTTCTTTTTCTATATAATATACCATCACCTTCAAAAAAACACAAACAAAAGTCCGAAATCGATATATTACAATATTTAAGAGACGGCCGGCAAGGTAGAATCTAATTTTTTTATATAGTATTCCATTTGCCTTCCAAAAAAAATACAAAAGTCCAAAATTAGTATATTAAAATATTTTATATTATATAATATACATCGCCTTCCAAAGAAAAAAACAAAAATATATAGAAATATTTAGTGGACAGCCGGCCTGCACGTTAGTTGCGCTCCCTGATGGTTATTGTACATTTATTTATTATATCTAAACATTTTATATTTTTAAATTTATTATTCTAATAACTATAAACCTTATTCCCATCTTTTTTTTTTGCACCATTTCCCACACCTTCCTTATTATCACATCAATGAATACAACGACCTTTAAGGTTGTAAACGAACACGAACAAGTCCATGTTCGTGCTCGTTTGTTATAGAAATGCAGATGTTCGTAAACTATTCATGAATACGTGTCGAACAGAAGTTTATGTTCGTGTTGCTTTGTTAAGTAATTTTAGTTGTTCGCGAACAGTTCTTGAGCACTGGTCACAAAAACAAACGAACACAAACAAACACTAAACTTGAAATTAAAAAAAAACATACAACAAATCAAGTTTAGCTAGCTTAAGACATAATTATCTAAAGTTACATAGACGTATGCTAAAAATATGTCTTTAATGTCCAACTTTTTCATATGTTTAGATAAGGGTTTACATTTTACTATTTTTTAATATAATTATTAACCAATGTTTAAGGGGAAGTAAAACTTAAGAGGGAAAGTGAAATATTAAAAAAACATTAAAAACTTTTAACGGAACAAATGAACACGAACCAACATAAACAACATAAATGAACGTTCATGAACGCAGTCGAACGAGCGAGACCTTCTTTTCTGGTCGTTCATTAACTAAACAAACGAACTTTCCGCCGAACGGTTCACAAACTGTTCGCTGAACGTTTGGTTCGTTTACGGCCATAACGACCTCCGCTCCATTAGGATTTCAAGTTCCAGCGCTACCCCTCCGCATCCGTTTTTAGCCTCCATCGATTTTATTTGTGTTTGTTTGTGTTCGTGAACCGTTCATGAACTCGTTCATTTTCATAATGAACAAACACGAACGTAAAATCTTGTTCTAGTGTTCATGAACTCATTATTTCATTAGCGAACGAACATGAACAATGTCTTGTTCGTGTTCGTACGGTTCGTTTGCTGCCCTAGGTAACACCCCTGGACGGTAACACTCAGATAAGATTTGAGTGTGCAAAACAATACTTGAAACATTGATCATAATTCTGAATGAAACTTGAAACGACACTCATAGCTCTCAAGATAAATGTTGTAGCACTTAAATGGTCGAAATTTTTATTCCAGAGGCATATGGGTGGCTATCATGGTTGTAAAAGTCGTTAGGCGCTCCCTAGTCGGTCGACCGGGGAGTTGAGAGTACTCGGCCTAGCCGAAGAGTACACGGGGAGTACTCGGAGATGCCAAATTATAAAGAAATTAGTTTTCAGAAATTAAATATATGTCAAATAACATAAATTTACTAATATTTATAACAAAATACGTTAAATTGATATTCATTCTTTAATATGATAGGCATAGAAATTATGTTTTATTTTATTTTAAGTCAAACTCGGCCCAAGTTAACCTGCTAGATCCGATTTTGGCCAATGTTGACCGCATTTGATCGATTCCAAGTAATTAGTCGGAGTTGATGAAAGTCTTCTCGGCAGCCTACCTTGTAGCGACTATTCGGTGAGTACTCGGCCTTGGAGACCTTTTTTTTCAACCATGGTGGTTATGTTTTAAAATACCGTGTCACAATCAAACAGAACTCTAAGCGTGAATTTCATGTTAAGTTCGTGTCGTGTTGTCATTCACACCCGTATTTAGAACTTATGTTTTATCATTCTTTTATATAATTGTGAAAGTCTTTATGGTGTAAATACAATAGATGGGTATATATTTAAAAGAAAATATCTTGTAATTTCTTTTCTTTTTTAACGGTGTAGTCCAGATTACTCCAAAATGATTCACTTAGACTAAAGGGTATGGGGTCGGCTAGGACCGGCGCCGGTCCCCCACACCGCCCCCCTAGGATCGGCTTGGCCCAAGCGGCTCCCCACAGCCGGGTAAGACGTGGCCCCACTTGAATATTATATTTCCTTTTTCAATTTAAATACCCTCTCTCTCATCCTTTTTCAATTTAAATACCCTCTCTCTCATCCTTTTTCAATTTAAACACTTAGACAATTATAAAATAATGAGGTGGGGTAGCCTCATCCTCCATCCCCCTCAAATATGAAGGAGGCCCATCCCACACGAGCCGATGACGTGGCGCTGACGTGGCTGCTCATCCCCTCCAAGCCAATCCACTCCATACCCTTTAGTCTTAAAATATGAAGGGGGACAGGGTAGGTACCGCCCCTGCATGCTGATTGGTGATCTGATGTGAGTGTAAAAAACATTAACGTTGACCAATATCTGAATGAATATCTGAATCACTGTACACAACTCTTAATTCTCAAGCTTTCGAACTGTTTCCGCGTGAACCGTTTCGGCGTGAATCGTTTCGACACGAACCGTTTCGACGCGAACTGTTTCGACCCGTACCGTTTCGGCGCGAACCGTTTCGACGCGACCCGACCCGTACCGTTTCGGTCCGTACCGTTTCAAAGCGAACCGTTTTGACATGAACGGTTTCAAGCCGTACCGTTTCGACCCGTACCGTTTCGACACAAACCGTTTTGACCCGTACCGTTTCAATGCGAACCGTTTCGACCTGTACTGTTTCGACCCGTACCATTTCGATGCGAACGGTTTCGACCCGTACCGTTTCAAATCGAACCATTTGACGCGAACTGTTTTGACCCGTATCGTTTCAACCCGTACTGTTTCCAGTTGTACCGTTTCGACCCGAACCAGGGGTTGTGGGTGCCGGGATGATGGATTCCAATTCATTTGACAACCAAAGACAACAAAAATAGAATTGATCCAATTCCAACAGTTTCGAATTCAAATTGGAATGTTTAAATTCCAAATCCAATTCCTTCAAATTCTAATTCTATACAAATTCCAATTTGAATTCTAAAACATTTCGCGAACCAAACGCCCCCTAAGTTTAATTGGAAGACTACGATGTTCGCTTCCTTTTTTTCAATTTCTTTTTCATTAGTTTTATAAAAATGTATATAAATGGTTTGTTTTTATATATTTCTTCTCCACTCCGTTTTCACGTCAGAATAATTTGTCAGTTTTATCAAAAAGAAAATACAAAAGTCCAAAACAATATACCGAATCAAACCAAACAAAAGTCAAAAATCAATATATTAATTTCTTTTTCTATATAATATAGCATCACCTTCAAAAAAAAAAAAACACAAACAAAAGTCCGAAATCTATATATTACAATATTTAGGAGATGGCCGGCAAGGTAGAATCTGATTTTTTTATATAATATTCCATTTGCCTTCCAAAAAAATACAAAAGTCCAAAATTAGTATATTAAAATATTTTATATTATCTAATATACATCGCCTTCCAAAAAAAAAAAAACAAAACAAAAATATATAGAAATATTTAGTGGACAGCAGGCCTGCACGTTAGTAGCGCCCCCTGATGGTTATTGTACATTTATTTATTATATCTAAACATTTTATATTTTTAAATTTATTATTCTAATAACTATAAACCTTATTCCCATCTTGTTTTTTGCACCATTTCCCTCACCTTATTATCACATCAATGAATACAACGAGTTGTAAACGAACACGAACAAGTCCATGTTCGTGTTTGTTTGTTATAGAAATGCAGATGTTCGTAAATTATTCACGAACACGTGTCGAACAGAAGTTTATGTTCATGTTGCTTTGTTAAGTAATTTTAGTTGTTCGCGAACAGTTCTTGAACACTGGTCACAAAAACAAACGAACACAAACAAACACCAAACTTGAAATAAAAAAAAAAAAACAGACAACAAATCAAGTTTAGCTAACTTAAGACATAATTATCTAAAGATACTTAGACGTATGCTAAAATTATGTCTTTAATGTCAAACTTTTTCATATGTTTAGATAAGGGTTTACATTTTACTATTTTTTAATATAATTATTAACCAATGTTTAAGGGGAAGTAAAACTTAAGAGGGAAAGTGAAATATTAAAAAACATTAAAAACTTTTAACGAAACAAATGAACACGAACCAACTTAAACAACATAAACGAACGCAGTCGAACGAGCGAGACCTTTGTTTCTGGTCGTTCATTAACTAAACAAACGAACTTTCCGCCGATCAAACCGAACTCTAAGCCGTGAATTTCATGTTAAGTTCGTTTCGTGTTATCATTCACACCCGTATTTAGAACTTATGTTTAATCATTCTTTTATGTAATTGTAAAAGTCTTTAGGGTGTAAATACGAAAGAAAAAGATCAATTATTGGTGCTGATTTGTTGGTGTAAATACGAAAGAAAAGAGATCAATTATTGGTGCTGATTTGTCAACAATAGATGGGTATATATTTAAAAGAAAATATCTTATAATTTCTTTTCTTTTTTAACGGTGTAAGCCAGATTACTCCAAAATGATTCACTTAAAATATTAAGGGGGGCAAGGTGGGTACCGCCCCTGCATGCTGATTGGTGATCTGATCTGAGTGTGAAAAACATTAACGTTGACCTTATATCTTGAATGAATATCTGAACCACTGCACACAACTCTTAACTCTCAAGCATTCACAACATCAAACCTTTCATTTACAATCTCACCACCGTAAGCAACCAATGGCTGAACTCGTGCTTTCTTCCCTCCTCCCTGTCCTCTTTGAGAAGCTGACTGATGCAGCTTTGAAAACCATTGCTCGCCACAAGGGGATTGATGCTGAGATCAAGAAATTGCAGAAATCATTAATCTCCATCCAACTTTATCTTACTCATGCTTCCCAGATGGAGATAACCGATCCATCTGTTAAACAACGCCTGAATGATCTCCAGCATCTGGCTTATGACATTGAGGACGTCCTCGATGGTTGGGCAACCGACGCTATGGACCCTGAGTTCAAGCAAGAGCCAGAAGGCATCACCAGCAAGGTAAGAAAGCTAATCACCCCAACTTGTTGCACAACTTTCTCACGGACTACTACTATGATTGCCGAGTTAGATGGTATTTCCACCAAACTACAAGATCTAGTTAAGGAGAAAGCTGACCTTGGTTTAGATAATCTTGGTTTGAAAGCGGAAGAGGAAGCTAGGCCAAGAATTATAAATAATAATAGAAGGTTACAAACCTCTGTTGTCAACCCATCTAGTATTGTTGGACGTCAAGCTGAGAAAGATGCACTGGTTCAACAGTTATTGTCACCGGCTGATGAACCATGTGATCTAAACTATAGCATTGTTCCCATAATTGGTATGGGTGGGGTTGGGAAAACTACTCTCGCTGGGCTTTTGTATAACGATGTACAAGTCAAGGATCACTTCGAACTCAAGGCGTGGATTTGCGTCTCAGATGAGTTTGATGTCTCTGTTAGAAGCAAAGAGATCTTTATATCTTTTGGAGGTGAGGTAAAATGTTATGAATGATCCAGGCCCAACAAATCATGAGAATGGCATGACATCAGTGGTCCCAAATGAGCCTAGAAGGAGCAATAGGGCAAGGAAATTGCCTACCAAATTGAAGGACTAGATCTTTACACGTCAGCAAGGGAGTAACTGACTTCAGCACTTGTGCTATAATAAGGTCATGAGAGGTGTGTGAGAGGGGAGAAAAAAAAAGAAATTAGTTATTTGGTATTTTCTCTTCCCATCCCTTCTGTATTTCCTTTTTTCTCATCCCCTTCTTTGGATCAAATATCAATAAAGTACAAACCCTTGCTCAATGACTTGTTTGAATTTACAAATTAATTAGATACGTTTCATTGGTGCTTTCATCTTCCTCAGCAAAGATGGCTGATGGTACCAGATTGAAGACACTCGATGAAGGCCTCAAAACCTTGCAGGAAACTCAAGCCAAATTGCAACAACAGATCACTGATTCTCATTCTCATCTCCGTACGGATGTTGATGCTATCTCTGCATCCCTAGAAGACCAGAAGAAACTGTTGCATAAGGTCCTTGCACAGTTTTCAACGGGTCCTCCAAAACCTAAATACCAGAGTGACGGTCCTTCCGGCGCCCCTTTCGGTGAGGGATCTTCTATTCTCGGCCGGCACAAGCCAGCTCCGATTCACTTAGCTCGTTTTACCGGTGCTCATCCGGAGCGTTGGGTCGCACAGGCTGATCGTTATTTCACGTTTTACTCAATCGCCGATGAGGATCGTTTAACTATTGCATCCTTCTACTTGGATGATGAGGCAGCCGACTGGTATGATTGGCGGTATCGGCATTCGCGGTTCAGCGGCTGGTCGGAATTCACCAGCGCTCTGATTCACCGCTTTAAGGATAAAACTCTGGAAAAACCAGAGGGTATTCTCGCGAAGCTTTCTCAAACATCCACCGTTGACGACTATCGTCACCGATTTGAGGAAATTTCGAACCGATCTATGGTATTACCTTCTGAATTTTTGATTAGTTGCTTTATTTCTGGTCTCCGGCCAGATATTAAACAATCTGTCCTTATTCACCGCCCAACCGTTTTGGAAGATGCAATGACCTTGGCCCAGTTACATGAGAACCGGATCCAAATGGAAAAAGGTGTGGGCCGTGTCACCTTGGGCTCTTCTAAGCCCATCTTACCCACACCCAAAAGCTCTGGTAATTTTACACCTGCACAAACGAATGTTTCTTCTCAACTTAACCCTAAATCTAATCCAAACTCAATTGGTTTCAAACGTTTAACACCCACCGAATTAGCCACTAAACGTGCACAGGGTCTTTGTTTTCGTTGTGACGAGCGCTATACGTGGGATCACAAGTGTAAATCCGCTCCTCAACTTCTGTTCTTTGATGATGAACCGCCCGATACACCACCAGATACTCCTATTACGAATTCTGATACCGCGATTGCGGATCAATTGCAGCTTGAGGAGGTAAAAACTCATTCCTCTATTTCGTATAATGCATTGGCCGGTGGCTGCTCTGCTTCCACTCTTCGCTTTACAGGGCTGGTACGTGGTAAACCAGTCCAGGTTCTATTGGACGGTGGGAGTACCCACTGCTTTGTTCAAACTCGTATGGCGGCTTTTCTAAATCTCACTATTGAGACAATTGCCCCGTTTTCTGTTTTAGTGGGCAGTGGTGAACGGTTACCGTGTTCGGGCCTTGCTAAACAAGTTGAGTTAGTCATTCAAGAGCAACCCGTCTTGGTGGATTTCTATGTATTACCCTTGCAGGGGTGGGATATGGTTCTAGGCGTTTCTTGGTTATCCACCTTGGGACCGGTCGTTACGGACTATGCGACCGCATCATTTGAATTCAGTTATCATGGATCTAAGGTGGTCTGGAAAGGGGATACTAATTCTTCGGTCCATTCTATACAGTTTAACGGCCTTCGACGCCTTGCACAAACCGACGCCATTGATAGTTGTTACCACCTCTCTTTAGCCTTGCCACCTACTGAGGAGACTACTAATTACCCACCCGACTTGGAGTTAATCCTCACCCAGTTCGATGATGTCTTCCAACCCCCTACGGGTTTACCACCTGTTCGTTCTCAAGATCATACGATTCCTTTACTACCCAACAGTGCCGCTGTTTCTGTCCGCCCATATCGTTACCCGCATTTCCAAAAGAATGAGATTGAACGTTTAATTAAAGACATGCTGTCACAAGGTATCATACAACCTAGTAACAGCCCCTTTTCCTCTCCGGTATTGTTGGTTCGCAAAAAAGACGGTACTTGGCGATTCTGCGTCGATTATCGGGCTCTAAATGCACTTACTATTCGGGATCGTTTTCCGATTCCCTCCATTGACGAACTTTTTGATGAACTTCATGGCGCGGTCTACTTCTCAAAATTGGATCTACTTTCGGGATACCATCAGATCCGACTACAAACCCAAGACATAGCCAAAACAGCGTTTCGCACCCACGCGGGACATTATGAATTTTTGGTGATGCCGTTTGGTCTCACCAACGCCCCCTCTACCTTCCAACGTCTTATGAATGACGTCTTCCGACCCATGCTTCGTAAGTTTGTTTTGGTCTTTTTCGATGACATTCTCATATACAGTTCCTCATGGGCTGCGCACTTAGACCATGTGCGTCTCGTGTTACAAACCCTCCGGGATAATAATTTAGTTGCTAAACGCTCTAAATGCTATTTTGGCCTTACTCGAATTGCTTATTTGGGTCATTTTATTTCCAAAGATGGGGTTGAGGTTGACCCATCCAAAATTGAGACAATTGAACAGTGGCCTCGCCCTACTACTGTCAAACAAGTCCGCGGGTTTCTCGGACTCACGGGCTACTACCGCAGATTCATCCGTAATTATGCCACCGTTGCGGGTCCATTAACCGATTTACTGAAAAAGGATTCTTTTCAGTGGACGTCGCAATCAGAGACTGCCTTTATACACTTAAAAAAACTATTAAGTACCACCCCCATCTTGAAGTTACCTGACTTCACTAAGCCGTTCACTCTCGAGACAGATGCATCCGGAACAGGTGTTGGGGCTATATTATCACAAGACAAACATCCAGTGGCCTACTATAGCCAAAAACTTTGCCCTCGTATGCAACAGGCCTCCGCCTACCAACGGGAGATGTTCGCAATTACACAAGCTATAGCAAAATGGAGACAATATCTGTTGGGCTGCAAATTTCAGGTTATAACCGATCAACAGTCGCTGCGTAATCTCCGTGATCAGGTCATTCAAACTCCTGATCAACAGAAATGGTTAGGAAAGCTCTTGGGGTATGATTTTGACATCATCTATAGACCGGGTAAACATAATGATGCCGCTGATGCACTCTCCCGTGTCCATTCTTCTTGCTCGGCTTTATACAGTCAAGATCTCCTTTTCTTGGACGAACTACGGGCTGCTGTTCAAACTGATTCCACCCTACACTCATTGTACCAACAAGTTCATGACTCACCAGCTTTGTTTCCAAATTACACTACCAAAGAGGGCCTCCTGTTTTTTCATAACAGGTTGGTTATTCCAGCTAATTCATCTATCAGCCACCAACTGCTCCATGAATTCCATTCGTCTCCTATCGGTGGTCACTCGGGCATCACCCGTACCTTCCATCGATTGGCTGCTAACTTCTACTGGCGCAATATGCGCAAGGATGTCCACACCTTTGTCACCAATTGTCACACTTGTCAACAAATGAAAACATCTTGTGTTTCTCCGGCTGGCTTATTGCAACCTCTCCCGGTTCCACAGCAGGTTTTTGAGAGCCTGGCAATGGATTTTATAACAGCCCTTCCTCCTTCTCAGGGTAAAACTGTTATTCTGGTGGTTGTTGACAGACTTTCTAAATACGGGCATTTCATTCCTTTGCCAACTACCTTTACCAGTTCTAGTGTTGCTTCTGTTTTTGTGAACGAAATCATTCGTTTACATGGAGTTCCACTCGACATTGTCTCCGATCGGGATCCCAGGTTTATGTCTGATTTGTGGAAAGAGTTACACCGTCTTCAGGGTACCACTCTCTCCTTTAGTACGTCGTACCATCCTCAAACGGATGGCCAAACTGAGGCTCTCAATAAGTGCCTCGAGATGTACCTCCGATGCTTTGTCACTGATCAACCAAAAGAGTGGACCCGTTTCTTACCATGGGCAGAATTTTGGTACAACACTTCTTACCAAACAGCTGCCCAGATGCCTCCATTTGAAATCCTTTACGGTCGGAAACCTCCTACGGTTACCCGCTATGTTAGAGACTCAACCGGTAACTCTATCATTGCTACCCAACTCATGGAACGGGATGCCATCCTCACACTACTCAAAGCTAATCTCGCCAAAGCCCAGGCACGCATGAAATTTAATGCTGATAAACACCGAACAGATGTTCACTTTCAAGTAGGTGATTGGGTGTATGTTAAGTTGCAACCATTCCGCCAAGGTTCAGTACGTTTACAACGTCACTACAAGCTTGGAAGGCGGTATTTTGGCCCATATCAAGTTCTGTCCAAAGTAGGACCAGTGGCTTACAAACTATCTTTGCCCGACACTGCTAAAATCCACAATGTCTTTCATGTTTCCTTACTGCGTAAATGCTTGGGTACACCAGAACAGCAGGTCACACCATTGGAACTTGTTGACTCGGACGCTACTTTAGTCCTACAACCACTTGCTATACGGGATCGCCGTACTATTAACCGTGGTGGTCATCTGGTGGACCAGTATCTTATCCAATGGAAGGGCATGTCTGCAACTGACTCCACTTGGGAAGACAAAAGTTTAATTCACCAAAGCTTCCCTGCTGTGCACCTTGAGGACAAGGTGACTCTTGAAGGGAAGGGAAATGTTATGAATGATCCAGGCCCAACAAATCATGAGAATGGCATGACATCAGTGGTCCCAAATGAGCCTAGAAGGAGCAATAGGGCAAGGAAATTGCCTACCAAATTGAAGGACTAGATCTTTACACGTCAGCAAGGGAGTAACTGACTTCAGCACTTGTGCTATAATAAGGTCATGAGAGGTGTGTGAGAGGGGAGAAAAAAAAAGAAATTAGTTATTTGGTATTTTCTCTTCCCATCCCTTCTGTATTTCCCTTTTTCTCATCCCCTTCTTTGGATCAAATATCAATAAAGTACAAACCCTTGCTCAATGACTTGTTTGAATTTACAAATTAATTAGATACGTTTCATAAAGGAGGAACATAAAAATTTTAATCAACTTCAAGAAGCTCTTAGAGATCACCTAACACGAAAAAGATTTTTATTGGTGTTAGATGATGTGTGGAGTGAGAGTCGTGAAGATTGGGAAACCCTCGTCAGGCCCTTTTATACATGTTCTCCAGGAAGTAAAATCATAGTAACAACACGAAAGGATGTATTGCTAAAGAAGCTGGGTTACAATTCTCTATACAAGCATCTGGAGAGCCTGACAGATGATGATGCTTTATCTTTGTTTGCGCTACATGCGTTAGGCGTAAGAAATTTTGATTCACATTTGTCACTAAAACCACATGGTGAAGGTATTGTAAAGAAATGTAAAAAGTTGCCTCTGGCATTGATCGCACTTGGTACATCACTGAGGACAAAAAAAGATGAAGATTCATGGAAGGGAGTGTTAGAAAGTGAGATATGGACATCACCAGTTGAAGATGAAGTCATCCCAGCCCTGAGACTTAGCTACCATGATCTTTCGGCACCTTTGAAGCGGTTGTTTGCTTACTGCTCCGTATTCCCCAAGGACTTCCTGTTTGATAAGGAGGATCTGGTTTTACTTTGGATGGCTGAAGGATTCTTCCGGCCAACTTCAAGCGATTCAACAAAAGAAACCTTGGGTCACAAATTCTTTGACGAGTTGTTGTCAAGGTCATTTTTTCAACATGCACCTAATAATGAATCATTATTTGTGATGCATGACCTCATGAATGACTTGGCAACATCTGTTGCTACCGAGTTTTATTTAAGGTTAGACAACGAGTCAGAGAAGAATATTAAGAAGATGAAGCCAGACAAGTACCGCCATATGTCATTTGTTGGTGAGGAATATGTAGCTTATGAGAAGCTTCAGGTACTTGAAAACGCCAAATGTCTCAGGACATTCTTGGCAACGTTTGTTGAGGAGGTAGAAAGTTGGAGAAGTTTTTACTTATCTAATAAGGTTCTCACCGACTTGCTTCCTGAGTTACCATTATTAAGGGTTCTAAGTTTGAGCGGCTTTGTAATAAGTGAGTTACCGGAGTCCATTGGTACTTTGAGGCACTTGAGATATCTTAATCTATCTCGAACTCGTATCAAACATTTACCAGAAAAACTTTGCAATCTCTATAATTTACAATCGTTAATCCTAGTTGGTTGTTATGGATTAACTGAGTTGCCCAACAACTTCCTAAATCTGAAGAACCTGCAACATCTTGACGTTAGGGACACCCTGCTTTCATTTCAAATGCTGTTAGAGATTAGCAAGTTGAAAAGCCTACAAATTACTCTTTCGAAAATCAATATCGAAAGTGAAAGCGGAACTGAAATAGCCAAACTTAAAGACTTTAAGAATCTATATGAAAAAATTTCCGTTGTAGGTTTGGAAAAAGTGCAAAATGCAACCTATGCACATGAGGCGAACTTTTCACAAAAGAAGCTTAGTGAGTTAGAGCTTGTATGGAGTGATGAGCTACGTGATTCACGAAATGAAATGCTGGAAAAGGCGGTCCTAAGCGAGTTGAAGCCTTGTGATGATAAGTTAATACAACTGGAGATTAGGTCATACGGGGGAAAAGAATTTCCAAATTGGGTTGGGGATCCCTCGTTTCTTCATTTGAAGCATGTGTCAATAAGTGGCTGTAAGAGATGTACATTAATACCGCCATTGGGACAACTACCGTCACTGAAGGAGTTGTTAATTGAAGGCTTATATGGGGTGGAAGCTGTGGGTTTTGAGCTGTTTGGGACTGGTCAAGCGTTTCCTTCACTTGAAATTCTGAGTTTTAGTGATATGGGTGGGTGGAAGAAATGGTCAGGGGCTGTGTTTCCACGCTTGCAAAAGCTTGAAATAAAAGATTGTCCTAATTTGGTTGAAGTCACACTTGAAGCACTGCCTTCATTGAATGATCTAGAATTATATGGTTGTCCTAATTTGGTTGAAGTCACACTTGAAGCACTGCCTTCATTGAATGTTGTAGAATTAAAAAACTGTGACAGTGGTGTGTTGAGAAGTCTGGTTGAAGTAGCTTCAGCAGTCACCAAGTTGGAAATAAAAGGTATTTCAGGGCTTAATGATGTGGTGTGGGGAGGTGTTACAGAGTGTCTTGGGGCAGTTGAAGAATTAAAGATAGAGTATTGTGATGAAATAAGATACCTGGTGAAATCAGATGCAGATGCAAGTAAGATTCTTGTGAGGCTGAGGAAACTGGAAGTGGGGTTTTGTCATAATTTGGTGAGTGTAGGAGAGAAAGAAGAGGAGGATAATTGTAGAAGCAACCTCCTAACATCTCTTAGGACGTTGTATGTGTCTGATTGTAAGAATTTGGAGCGTTGCAGTTGTCCAGATGGCGTTGAGGAGTTGACTTTATGGGATTGTAGTTCAATGACAGTTGTCTCGTTTCCAAAAGGAGGACAGGAGAAGCTCAGGTCACTTAAAATATGGGGTTGCAGGAACCTATTGGAAAAGGAGTGGGAGTGGGGAGGACAAAAAATGAACAACAACAGAAGCAGCAGCATGCCCATGCTTGAATCTGTATCTATAAGGAAATGGCCAAATCTGAAATCAATCATTGAATTGAACTGCTTGGTTCACCTCACTAAATTGTTTATACACCACTGTGAAAACCTTGAGTCATTTCCAGACACTTTAACATCGTTACAGAAATTAAAGACACTGCGGGTAAGTAATTGTCCCAAATTGGATTTTTGCTTTCTTCCTGGTTGGGTTTGGCCTCCCAATTTGCGTTCCTTAGTAATAGGGAAGTTGAAGAAGCCCTTCTCAGAGTGGGGTCCACAGACATTCCCAACCTCACTTGTGGAACTATCCTTATACGGTGGTGGTGAAGATGGAGGTTGTAGTCAGTTTTCCCATCTTCTTCCTTCATCTCTTACCTCTCTTACTATATGTGAATTTGAGAAATTGGAATCAGTTTCAATGGGACTCCAACACCTCACCTCCCTCCACCATCTCTCTTTTTGGAATTGCTCTAAGATAATGGATCTACCAGAAATGTTGTTGCCTTCACTCTTGAGATTAAACATCTTTGGTAATTGCCCAGAAGGTCTGAAAGAAAGATGCAGTAAAAGAGGCAGATACTGGCCCCTAATCTCCCATATCCCCTGTATTCACATAGACGATTAACATATGAAGGTATCTCTCCCTCTACCTTCATGTCCTTTTATGCTTTAAATTAAATTACTGATTTATAATATTAAGCAATTGTTCAACTTAGTACAAATTAATGTTGGTACTCGTATGATAAGGCCAACTAATATTACTACCAGTGTTTAAGGTGTAATATTCTTAACCTTAAATCCATTATAACCTATTTAAAATTAAATGGGTTTAATGGATTAAATTTTCATGAAATATTTAAGCATTTGTTCAGCAAAATATCTTAACGTAAGAAGTGAAGCATTTTTACAGTTATATTTCCCATCTTGTAACTCACAATTGCAGAGTCCAAATGTATGAATATGTAGAAATCATGAAGCCCTTGAATTCTGTTTGTCGTGATATGACATTGCCGATTTTATATCCATGGCAGATTTGTGCTGCAGCCTGGAAACATTTACAGCAGGGAGCAAAAAGTTACGCTTGATTGGAAGATTATGATGCTGGCTACCTTTTTCCTTTATCATTTTTTGTCGATACCTATTAGTGATTTGTGCATAAAAGAACCAGTTAACTTGGTTCAGACTGCAGATTGTATTTTGTGTGTATACCTATAATAGTGATTGGTGCATCACTAATGTTAGCTGTGACTATTTCATCATTTTATTTAACCAATGTGCCGATGATTCGAAAATTGATACCACCACCCATTTCCCTCATTTTTATCACCCTTGCGATGGTCAGCGGTGTGTTTTGAATGAAAGATCAGCTTTTCATTGATTTTCTAAAAATCAAATTTTCCATTCCAAAACATAAACGGTGGCAAGTTTAGATTTGTGTGTGTCAAAACGAGTCAAGTCAAAATAAGTCTATGGCTGTTTAAAATTCATATCAAACTAGAAGATTTGAGTTATAATTTTATTTGAATTAAAGGGGTGGATTTGAAATTTGTCGATAAAGACAACCCATTATCATTTTCTGCAAGTGGGGATAATCTAAATTCAATGGTGCCTTTCAATTTAACAAAGTGCCTCCATTTAATGACAATAGTCCCTCCATTTTCACAATTCTTTTCTAAGTTGTGAAAGCAAGACTACCCCTCAACTCCATCTTCATAGTGTACAAGCAGGGGTAGTATGGGCTACCCTACAACTCCGTCTTCGTAGTGTAAAAATACCCCTCAACTCCGTCTACCTAGTGTAAAAATTTTTTCCCGGTTTTATACAAAAGATACCCTGATCCCAAAAAAAAATAAAAATAAAACTGGGATTACCATTAATTTTTGAGCTTGATCCACCACTGGCAAAGGTGGTGGTTCTAATGAACATAACCCTAGACTTCCATTAGTGTGCTTATGAAAATGTAGATGCAAACCATTGGTTATACATTCTCCGGTCATTTCGGTTATGGTTCTATTCAGCAACTTAATATGACAACTAGATAAGTAGCATACAAATTGAAAGAAAGCAAAACTAAAACAGATATACAAAATCCAGGAAACCAATTTACAGGAGACCCAAAAAAAATAAAAGAAAACGAAAGCGCAACAATCGGTCATCCATATTTCAAACAAATCATTTTCGTCCGCAAATTGAACAAACTGAAAACCCATCTTTCATTCTGTATTTACCCACAGGAAATGAAAATTTGTCTGGTTGTAAGGAACACATTTAATGCTTTAGATTTTGATAAATTTATAACTATGCCTATGTGATTGTTTATGAACAGATGAGTAATGCTTCATGTGGACTCATTTTCCTTTGGGACTTCTAGCTGGCGGGGTAGGAGGTTGAGAAAGCTTCCGTGAGTTTGTTGCGAGGAGGTCGAATCTGTTTCTTCTTCTGCAAGAAAACACACAGATTCAAGCACATAAGTACAGATAATCAATTTTAACACATTTACTTACTAATGGGTCAATTCTGTTTATGCTTAATCTTACGGGTCAAAGAGGTAATCACAAATAAAATTGCCTTTACGGTTACGAAGTTGACAAAAGTAAATAATTCTTATACATAAAAAAATCCTCTTGAATCATTTATATCAAATAATCACATTATTATGGAATAATATATATTTTAAACATTGACAAAACTAAATATTTCATAAAAAAACGTTGGACAACAAGAAGTATGATGCGGGGTCGTTTTTCCCAATCCATTAAATTTATGTATTTTCTCGCTCTTCATGCTTATGACATATTTAGAATGTAAACTCCCACAGATGAGGGAAAAACCCACAAAAATATACTCCTTTTGTCCCGTGAAAATTGCAATCATTTCCATTTTAAGGCGTCCCATATCAGTTGCAACATCTCTCATCTTTTAGCAAAAACTTAAGCTAAACAACATATTAGCCGTTGGCTATGGTCACAAAGTAACTAGATCCCACTATTTTGCAAGAAATGAAAGGTATTTTCGATACCTATGACAGTAGTGCAATTAACAAGAGAGAATACACGATATATATATATAGGTGAAGGTTAACGTACAATAGCACCTTAACGTGCGACGGTACGCGACTTAATTACACATGCTCATTTGTAAATTACGCACGTAACAATTTCAAACCCTAATTACGCATGAAGAAGAAATCACGCATGGCCAAAACACAAAATCAAGCATAGGTTGGTTTTTACCGTAATTACGCACGTTATTTTGTTGGTCGCATACCGTTGCACGTTAAGAGACTTTTGTATATTAAACTCTCTCTCCCTATATATATATATATATATATATATATATAGATAGGGAGAAGATCATGCGAGAACCACCTCTTATTGTGAGAACCGCGAGAACCAATGTGAACACACCAAAAATGCCTAAAAATAGCTAAAAACCACACAAAAATTTTTTTTTTGATTTTTTTAATATTTTTTAGGTTAAAATCGCTACTTTTCGAACCCAAAAAAAAAAAAAAAAAGTTTTATTTTTTTATTTTTATTTTTTTAAAAATTTTTTTTTTTTTTTTTTTGCTTCGAAAAGTAGCGATTTTAACCTAAAAAATATTAAAAAAATCAAAAAAAAATTTTTGGATTTTTTTTAGGTTTTTTGGGGGGTTTAGTTTTTAGCATTTTAGCTTGTGGGGGGGGGGGGGGGGGGGGGGGTTTAGGTTTTTTTAGCTATTTTAGGTTGTGTTCACATTGGTTCTCAAGGTTCTCACAATAAGGGTGGTTCTCGCATGAGCCCCTCCCTATATAGATATAGGAATATATATATATAGATATAGGATTAGGTTCAAGAGTGAACACTAGTGTACACATTAGGAATGAAATAGGAAGAGAGAGCGAGAGAGGGATGAAGAGAGAGAGAGAGATCTTACTGAAAAGTGACTTGACGGTTGGCCTTTTAGGTTTTGTACTCTTCTTCTTTAACTCAGCTGAAAATTAATTTTGGAAAAATATTAATTATGACCATGTTGATGCAATTTTACCAGTCACATTTACCAAGAATGCTCAAAAAACGATAGAATTATATTCGTTAATAAGGAATTATGAGTTTGGCATTGATAAATTATTATATTCCCTTATTTTTGGGATAAACTTTTTTATATAAAAAAAAAGAGAAACAAATGAACTTGTGTACAAGGAGAGAGCTAGTTACCGATTCCCGGGACTTGATGTTCGTTTACAATTTCAAAGTTTTTATACGTGTACCCCATAAAGTTCACATCTTTAGAGGAGAGCATCTGCAGTTGCCAAAAACAAGTGGAATATATATAAATCAGAACACAAAATAGAATACATTTATAGTAATTAAAGTTATTTGTAACCACAAAATGAAAAGACGGGAACTTGAACAATGATAAAGTTCCTAATTACAGGGGAAAAATCCGTCGGAACAAGTTTTTAAATTTTCATTTACTCATTTGTTTGTGTATGCATAACGCATTGTTTTTACTTAGGTTACGCATAATGTTTAAAAATTCCGTCGGAACAAATGTTTAAATATTCTTCTTATTGAGGTTATGCATCTTATGATGCAAAATAGCATCATCGTAGTCTTCGCTGCAAATCATTGTTCTTGCACTTTTAGTAAAGAATTAATAAACTTTGTTAGATAAGGCAAATTCGATCCTTTAACTTATAAACAGGTCAAGTGAGTCAAATCAACAAATTTAGCTAAAAAGGGAACAAATCAAATTAGGTTGAAAGTTACCTAAAGTCTATTCTAATTGCATAGTATGCAGACAACCTTCTATGACGGTTTTATTAACATTGTTTTTGTAATCATAACTAACCAGTCAAATACTTTTTAGAAGAAATAAAAAATGAACAAACGTGTTATGCCCTAGTTTCATGGTTTTAAAAAACGGTTGAGGCGTGCGCCTCGAGGCGCGCCTCAAGGCGAAACGGCCAAAAAACGATTCTGAGGCGCGCCTCAGGGTGTTTATACTGTATGTGCGCCTCAGAGGGGCTGAGGCACTAAAAAGGCTGCGCCTCAGGTGCGCCTCAGGGGTTTTTGATAGTTGTTTTTTATGTTTTTGAGTTTTTGTGTCAATTTCAAGCAATTTATGTCTTTTTTATGTGTGTTTTTGATTATTTTGATGAATTTGATGATGAATTTAGTTAGTATTACTATTTTTATAAGATATATAATATTTATATTTATTTTTTAACTCCGCCTCGGGCTTACGCCTCGGTTCGCCTCGAGGCTTACGCCTCGTGAGGCGAAGGGAAAACGCCTCAAAACTCGTTTCCGTTTTTTTAAACCTTGCCTAGTTTTACCAGAATACTCTAGGAACAAACGGATAGACCAGACCTAATTGCCCAAAATGTTATTCCCAAAAAAAACATATCCGATAATGACCCAAATAGGTCTGTCAAGAGAACATTAATAGATTACTATGCATGTGATCTTCATATATTGCAAAACTAGGTTAACTGAATAAGAACCAATAGCTAGATCCCATGTAGCATAATCTACACAACATATATTAATCATGGTTGAGATTGCAATAGGTAAACCAATATTCTTACTAACCTTTCTCCAAGGCCCTGATTTTGTTGACGAAGGAATTTGGTTTTCACCCTGCAGTAGTAGTATTACACCGACAACAACAAAAAAAATAAGCAAAAAAAAAAAACAAAAAACAGACAAGGAAATCAGAAAAACAGTTAAAAAAAACTACCTCTTCAAACTTCTCAAAATTTTGGGTATCCAGCTCCCCATTAACTTCCGGAATAAACGCAGCTTCCATTTGATACAACTTTTCCCATTCTATACCCTTGAACCATGGGTGTGCCTGTAAACGCCAAAACGACACGTTAATCTCTCTATTTGTAGCTATTAAAAGTAAATTTAATTTTAAACCACCCGTCACCTTTATTTCATGAGCGCCTTTGGTCCCGAGCCTTTTTTCAACATTGCAAAGAAGTTTACAGATTAAATCTTTCGCCTCTGGAGACAATTTCGCCTCTTCCGGAAACTTCAAATGAGTTCTCCAGTTCACTATCTGTACTAGCAACGTAAAACTTATAAGCATCGATAAAAACAACGATAAAGGTTTACGTAATATGCAAAAGTCAACGATTTGACCTTTCTACAAGTAGACATGGGTTCGTCTGAATAAAAGGGTGGGTAACCAACAAGCATTTCATACATTATAGCCCCAAGAGACCACCTATACGCAACAAAATATAATCAGATTAATGTTATATATACTATGCTATTTTGTCAACATCAAACAATTTTAGCCCCTCAACTTTAATAATAAACAACTTTAGCCCCTCAACTTTAGTAAGGACATATTTAGCCTCTTAACTAAAACAACATTAGCCCCTCAACTTTAATAATGACATGTTTAGCCCCTCAATTTTAATAACGACATTTTTAGTCCCTAAACTACATCAAACAACTTTAGCCCCTCAACTTTGATAACGACATGTTTGGCCCCTTAACTACATCAAACAACTTTGGCCCCTTAACTTTAATAATAAACAACTTTAGCCCCTCAACTTTAATAATGATATGTTTAGCCCCTCAACATTAATAATGACATGCTTAGCCCCTTAACTAAAACAACTTCAGCCCCTCAATTTTAATAATAAACAAGTTTAGCCCTCAACTTTAATAATGACATGTTTAGCCCCTATACTTTAATAATGACATGTTTAACCCCTTATAACTAAAACATCAAACAACTTTAACTCTCACGATTTGCTTGTTTTTTATCTATGTTTCGAACCCGCTATGGAGCGCGGGTGGTAACCCACAAGTTATTATAAATATATCAAAAAGTGCTTCGGTTACACTAAAGATACAAACCAATCACACTCCATTCCGTATCCCTTCTTCAGCAAAACTTCGGGAGCGATATCAGGTGTGCCAACAGTAGAATAAGCCTACATCGTTACAACACGAAAGACTCTTAAAATGTTCAATATCAATGCGTTTCGAAAAATGAAATAAATAAAATAACTTACAAGCATCCTCCTATTTCGCTGCCAATGCAGTAGTTGCTCTTGTTGAGTGTGTTTTGGTATAGCAGGGCACCCGTCACTTTGAAGGGCCCCGCTTAAGTTATTTGCAGCGGTGAAATCTTTTTCTTGAAGATTAGTACAGTCTAATGGTTTACATAATCCAAAATCTGACAGTTTCATGTGCCCAAATTTATCAAGCAACAAGTTGTCAGGTTTAATATCCCTGCACAAGTTGGAAAAAGATTATACGTGGGATTTAAATTTAAAAACCGTCCCATGTTTGTATGAAGTGAAGTAAACTAGTAAAGAGTAAAGACTTTTTTTTGTATCAACCTATGAATGTAATTATGTTTGTGTATTGATTCGATTGCCAAAACAGGTTCCCCAATGTAAAACCGAGCTTCGTCTTCGGTTAACGTATCCTTTCGCATGAGTAAAGTCATCATATCTCCACCGGGAAGATATTCCATGATGAGGTAAAGATATTCTTCATCTTGGAATGAGCAATAAAGCTTAACAATGCAATTGCTATCGACTTCCGCAAGCAGGTTCCTTTCTGCTATCACATGTTCAACCTAAAAAAAAACCCTATGATAAACCAACTTAAAGCATTTTAAATAAAATCTTAAAGTAAAATGCCATTTTCGTCCCTGAGGTTTGGCCAATTTTGCGACTTCCGTCTAAAGGTTTGTTTTTCCGCATCTGGATCCAAAAGGTTCAAAATCTTGCCATTTTCATCCAGCTCGTTAACTCATCTCCATTAAGTCAGGGGTATTTTAGTCTTTTTTATTAACTTAAAGGGCAATTCGGTCTTTTGAATACTTGTACATTATGTTAAATGCTTGTACATAAAGTGAAAAAGACCGAATTGACCTTTAAGTAAACAAAAAGAACGGAAATACCCCTGACTTAACGGAGAAAAATGGATGGAGTTAACGAAGTGGATGAAAATGGCAAGATTTCAAACCTTTTAGATCCAGATGCGAAAAAAGTAAACCTTTAGCACGAAAGTCGCAAAACTGGCAAAAACCTCAGGGACGAAGATAGCATTTTACTCAAAATCTTAACTAAACTTTTACCTGGCCTCTACGAAGCATTTCGGATTTTTTAAGCTTTTTCATTGCATACACGTTACCGGTTGTTTTCTCCCTGCATATTCTAACCTTGAAGAGATTAAAAGTTAAAGTCAATGGTCAAGGCAGGTCAAAAAGGGTTGGTGAGTTTGACTTTTGTATGGTTCTGTAAAGAATAAGATTTTATATATATATATATACCTCACCAAATGCACCCTTTCCTATCATTGTTAATGGTTCAAAATCATCAGCGCTCATTTTATGCCGCTGAATGCGCATATATTGTCTCTTTTTTCTCAAGATGTTTAAGTAAATTGTTTTGTTCTTCTTCAGAGACCTCCGAATCAGCCAATTTCTTCTCGAGAACATTACAGCCAATTTCGCCTGCATCAAGAATGGATTTCTGTTAAAATTTTTAGTATTATAGTTCTTAATCACATTCATTTAAAGTTCTATTTGTATCAGCCGTTTATCATTTACTTATGAGTTACAAAATGCCAATATAAATGACCGGTACGTTACAGGTAATCAATCATACTGAGAATGCATTTTAAACCTCAATAATAGAGAGCATAAGAAACTTTTTTCCCTTTATAGAACATATAAATATTGCGGCTATGATCTAGTATAACGCACGGAGATCGCGACAAACTTATGCAGTTAATATCGGCGATATACCAGTTATCGGTCAGATGGTCCCCATGTCAAATATCGGTGTCAAATATCAATACTGATATTAACGGCGATATTGACCGATATATCACCGATTTTCCCGATATCAGTACCTTTCTTCTTAGTTCTACCATTCTTCTTTCTTCTTATTGCTGCTATTATTGCTGCTATTAGTGTTTTAACTCTTAATTGTTAATTGTTAGTGTTAAATGCTGGTGTTTTAAGTCTTAATCAGTTACTACTTGCTACAATTGTTAGTGTTTTGCAAGTTGCAAAAGGTTAATTTGTTAATGGTAGGAGAGTTTACTGAATTGTTAGTGTTAAATTAATATGTATATAAATTCTGCATGATATTACAATTACCGATATCCCACCGCGATAACCTATATCTCAAATATTGGTCCTTGACCGATATCCATATTTTACCGCATTAACTGGTTAGCGACAAACTTATTTTAAAGTAGATAACGGGCCGATTTCATTAAATAAATTCAAACAAAATATACGACGCATAAAGTTCGTACCGTTCCCTTCGTGCGTTAAGCTTCTTCATTTGCTCTTTGTAGTGTTTTTCTATATACTGTTTGGCAGCTTCAACCTTCTGTTTAGTAGCCTTTGAAGGTGCTTCGTCATTTGTTACTCTTAATCCTTCCTATCGGTTACTCCTAACTTCCCGTTTCGGTGAAGATTTCGGTTTCAACTTTTTACACCACCGCTTTGCAAAATCCATCTGTTTAGTCAACCAACACTATCTTCTAGTCAACACTCAACTACAATGGAACATAACAAAAACACCAATTTTGTCGTTTCTCCTTCTTTGAATCCCAACAAACTATCGATGCATTGCCGATTCAGAAGTAGACAAATCCAATTACCCTGTTACAATAAACATAATTCATCTTCAATAAACTGAATAATACAATTAAGCATTAAAAGAAATACACAATAATCAGCATGAAGTACACGTACCAAACAATGTCTAGTGAAGAAAAATCTATGATCTACTGCTATTAAACATATAGACTCAAGGTTTAAAAAAAATCAATTATTATTTAAAAAAATTCCAACATCTTTCAAATCTAACACATAGCTAATTTCTTCAAAGTGGTACCATTTCGGTAGGTATTAGATCAAGCACAAGCTACAATAAAGTAAACATACAGAACAGCCAAATTCAAAACGATAACTATTGATGCATAACAAACTATTTAGATACGTAGCCTATTTAAACGTAGACGAATTAAACTAGCCTGTTACAATAAAGGAACCCTTAGCATTCGATATAAAATACGACCCACCATCAGCATCATCCACCAAAACCGCCAGTGCATCATTATTTCAAAACACCATAATTTCTGTACTCACCGCCATCTTCTTTAAATTTGGTAGCATTGTGAGGTAATGAGCTCGCAAAAGAGTTTGGTGCCCTAAATTAACAACTTGCAAATTCTTCAAGAGAATTTGCAAAATCAGTCAAAGATAAATTTGCAGCCATTGCATTGACCTCAACATTCTTCAACCCCCAAATTAAATCCCACTTGGCAATTCACCCCTAAATTGATTAAATAAATGGGACTGAAAGAACCCTAAGTTCTGAAAATATCCGAATAAAAAAATAGACAACTTCCCACATAAAAAGAAATCCTTTTTTTTTTATAAAAATGAACAATTCCTAACAAATGCAATGAAGGATCAGAATATTTTACGCCTGCATCAACAATGGATTTCTGTTATCATTTTTAGTATTATAGTTCTTAATCACATTCATTTAAAGTTCTATTTGTATCAGCCGTTTATCATTTACTTATGAGTTACAAAATGCCAATATAAATGACCGGTACGTTACAGGTAATCAATCATACTGAGAATGCATTTTAAACCTAAATAATAGAGAGCATAAGAAACTTTTTTCCCTTTATAAAACATATAAATACTGCGGCTATGATCTAGTATAACGCACAGAGATCGCGACAAACCTATGCAGTTAATATCGGCTCGGTTATCGGTCCGACGGTCCCCATATCAAATATCGGTGTCAAATGTCAATACTGATATTATCAGCGATATTGACCAATATATCACCGATTTACCCGATATGAGTACCTTTCTTCTTAGTTCTACCATTCGTCTTTCTTCTTATTGCTGCTATTAGTGTTTTAAGTCTTAATTGTTAATTGTTAGTGTTAAATGTTGGTGTTTTAAGTCTAATCAGTTACTATTTGCAAAATCAGTCAAAGATAAATTTGCAGCCATTGCATTCACCTCAAGATTCTTCAACCCCCAAATTAAATCCATCCCACTTGGCAATTCACCCCTAAACTGATTAAATAAATGGGACTGAAAGAACCCTAAGTTCTGAAAATATCCGAATTAAAAAAGGACAACTTCCCACATAAAAAGAAATCCTTTTTTTTATAACAATGAACAATTCCTAACAAATGCAATGAAGGATCAGAATATTTTATGACTGAAAGAAGAACCACAATGAGCGAAATTACCTCCTGATAACCTAAACTCAGAAACCCTACCACATGCGTTTGTTGATTGACTTTTCGGAGATTCAACCATGGCGGAGGAAGGAGGGTGAGAGTGTGGAAGATTCACTGGATCCATGGTACGCTAGGCAAATTGACTTTTCAGGGTGTGAAGTGGGTTTTGGGGGTGTTTGGGTTAGCTTATTTTGGAGCACTTATGACTTACTGACTTATAAAAGTTAATAGAGTAAACTAGAGGTGTTCATAATTCGATTCGAATTTGAAAAATTCAAAATCAGACTTGATTCGAATTCGATTAAAATATTGGAATTCGAGTTGATTCGTATTCGAGTCCGGTAATCGAATTAGAATCGAATACGAATTTATGATTTCAATTCGATTCGATTCGAAATTCGAATTCAATTTATATATATATATTTTTTTAAATTTTTAATATATGTATATACACACAAGCATATATGTACACACATATAGGGAAGGGCTAAGTGGAAAACCCCATCTTTTTTAGAAAACTCTGAAAACCCAATATCAACCATTGATTATGTTTCATCTAAGTAGATCAATGGTTCTTCTGTAAATATTAGTTTTTAAATAATTCTTATATTAGTTTCTAGTACAACTAAAGGGCAATTTGGGTAGTGAAAATGGTGTTTTTTGTGCTTTTGAACATTGAAAGTAACTTTCCAGAACCATCAAATCATCATATCACTTTCTCTTTCTCTTACCTCTTACATCTTCCTCTTTCCCATTTCTTCACCCCAATCTTGAAGACAAAGAATGAACACTCTTCAAAATCAGGAGAAATAAACAACAACCACCACCAGCAACCACCTCCTCCGGTGAAACTCACCGGGCTTCTTCTCCGGCCCTCTCTCTCCTCAATTTTCAACTCATCTAACAACCATAGCCACGCCAATCTCTCTCCTCTCCGTCTAATTCTACAAAAAGCTTCAACCTTTATAAGCAAATGAAGGGTCTGAATGTCTCTATAATTTGTTGTTTTAGAGAGAGAACGATGGCACTATGAATGTTTTTAGAGAGAGAGAGAGTTGATGTTTTAGATAGAGAAACAATAATCTTTATTTTTTAGAGAGAGAGAGTTAGTGTGTGTGAGAGAAGAAGGTTTGAAGACCTTCTTCGTGTTCATCGGACGGTTCTAGATCCGGTAAGTGTTCTTGAAATATCATTTCACAATTGATTTTTTGTTGAAATGGTTGTTAATATGTTTTTGTGGGCTGAAAGTGTTCTAGTAATGGTTAATGTTCATGTATTTTAAATAAATCCAAAACTTTAGGATGAGATTTTGAACGGGTTTTTTTGTTGGTTTGGTTGCTTGTTTGGGGCTTTTGATCTTAACAATAATTGTTTTTTTGTTGGTTTGGTTGCTGGTTTGGGCTTTTGATCTGAACAATAAGTGTTTTTTTGTTGGGTTGCTTGATTTACAAAGACAGGCCCATAACATGTGTTAAGCACCTGTTAGAATGATATATAACGTGTGTCGATTTTAGAAACAGATCCATAAAAGATATTCAATTGACAAGCTGGATGGATGTAGGCGACCTTAATGCGGGGACATTGAATAGTCACATCCTTTGGGAAAGAACTCTTCGTTCATTAATAACATGTGTTAGTGGTTGATGCGTGCGAAGTGTTACTTATTTTAGGTGTTTTAGCCAAGTTTTAAATTTATAAAACACGATATTTCACTAACACTAAACACACATATGGGCAAGTGCACCCATCGTTGAGTGTAGCATAGCGTTGGTAAGATACCGAGGTCGTCCAAGGACACAAGAGCTTTTAGTACCGGTTTATCCTCAACGTCTAACCAAAATAAAAGTTTAGAAAAATGTTTTAAACTAAGAAAATTAAAAACTATCTAAAATGCTGAAAATAAAAATAAAAGAAAAAACAGATAGACAAGATGAATCACTTGGTTCCGACTCGTATCTAGTATAACCTTTGATTATTTCCGCACTCTTGCACATAATTAAGAGATTATCTTAGTTATTGTAGTAGGCCCCTCTTTTGAAGGTGACGTTACCCTCACCCCAGTAGTTTGAGTCAGCAGGGATACAATCCTAAAAGGGTGGATTATTGGAAGATAATGAATTAAGTTATTAATGCAGTATTGTGGTAGGCCCCGCTTTTGGCGGTGACGTTACCCTCGGCTAAGTAGTCTGAGTCAGCAGGGATACAGTCCTAAATAGCCGGGTTATAGTATTAATAGTAGTTAACTTATGAGGGGATCAAAGAGTTTGGACCCCCGCCATCCAATACCGTGAAGTATTGAAGGAGGTCCTACTAAATTTGACCCAGGTCCATTGCAGGACCTCTAAACGCTGAACAATGGCAAGACCTTTACCAAACCGTTCCCTTAACCCCCTACCAGGTAACCAACATATCTCCATATAGACCGTGGAGATATGAATGGTGAAAATCCTTTATTTTATATAGACAGTAAAATAATGCCAAGACACCACAGACAAACGATAAGGAAAGATCACCTTCAACATAAGTAACTAGTTATTAAAGTCATTAATACAAAACCAAATAAAAAGTGCAAAAGATTAGAAATAAAAAGTATTATACTAGACACTTTGTCTTCACCAAGTGATGTAAGAGACTTAGGCAAACATGGCCTTGATTGTCAAGAACTCTTACGATCAATCTTGGATCCCGAGACGACTCACACACTCTACGATGGACAATGGATGATGGTGGTGGATGATGGTGTTGTGGTGGTGGTGGGTGGTGGATGAAGTGTGAGAGAGGTGGTGTGCCAAGGGATGAGATGAAATGAATCCAAGCACTCCTATTTATAGGCTGAACAGAGAGCTGGACACGGCCCCGTGTCCGCTGGGCACGGCCCCGTGTCTGTCTGACAATCTCTCTCCTCATTAATTGTAATTCGCAATTACAATAAATGCGCCTGCTGTACTTTCGACACGCCCCCGTGTCCGCTGAGCACGGCCAGTGGTGGGCAATAGAAGCTTCTATAGGTTTGTCTTTTCTGCTGCTTCTTGGGCACGGCCCCGTGCTGGCTGAGCACGGGGCGTGTTCAGTCTTCTGATTTCTCTATTTTGCTTTGGAAGGTGCCGTTGAAGGGTCGGGCAGTCCACTAATATTCCTTTTCTTGTATTTATGTTGGATTTAGCTGTCTTTTTGTTTTTTTTTTTGCGTTTTTGAGCTCATTTAATCCTGAAAATACAAAAGGAAGACAAAAACACTCTTTTTCCAATATTAGTACTTAAAAAGGGTTAGTTTTATGCCTCATTTGATGTAATTTATATGTTGCATTTTATACACATCAAATACCCCCACACTTGAACTTTTGCTTGTCCTCAAGCAAAACTCTTTAATATGTGGCTTACACTCCCAAATGGAATAGGTAGAAGAGAAGGTTTTGGGCTTGTCGTAGAGTGTCGGGATTTCCAAGATCTTTTTGGGTTTTATTTTTATTTATTTACACTCCTATTCGTAATGATTTATTTAGAACTTTTCATAAAAGAAATTACTTATTTGGGCATAACATGCCTTTTTAAAATTCTATTTATATACAAGTTCACATACCTCACGGGGAAATCACTCACACTCGGCCGAAGGTGTATTTTTAGTGAATCACTCGAGAGCGGCATGGAACTTATTCCTACCATAGGCTTGCAAAAAAATCAATCCTCCTCCTTTTTAACTTTTATACCTTTGTAGATATCAAGAGGACTTTGTGGGTTAAGGGTTAGGCTAGGGTTAAAGGTAGGTGGTTGGGTTAGTGGTTAGTAGAAAAAGGGCTAAAAGCGTAACAAGTGTCGGTTTTCGTATTTTTGCAACTTTTTATTTTGATGAAGCTTTTATTCAAACTAAGTTATTTTTTATTAACTTGTTTGTTTATTTTCTTTTTGCTTCATCATTATCACATGTTTTTTTTTTTTTGTACGAAGAACCGAACTTGTTACTAAAATAAAGGGTTAAAAATGAAAAAGGTTTTGGTGGGTAAAAGGGTTTTTGTTTGGGTGATGAAACGAAAAGGTTTAGGCTCAAAGGGGCTAACTAGGGGGATTTTTGGGTAGGTGGTAAAAGAAAAAGAAAAATAATGGTGTAGAAATAAAAAGGGTTAGTCCTAATGCCTCCATCATTTACTTACTCGGGTTTAAGTTGATAAGGACCGGGAATGTATTGTCATGGCAAGTTCTAGAGTCGTAAGAACCAAGCGGCTATTCACACAAGAAACGAAAAATGAGCATTTAGTCAAATGATATGTAATTGTGTGCTCAATAAAGGCTCAAAACTCACTTTTGTGGGAATGGGTTTTTATGTGATCAAGTATATATAATCAAATTTTAAATAAGTTTGCTATGCCTTTTCATAATTTTCTTATGTTGGTTCTTTTTATCACTACGCTATCGGTTGTAAATTCTTAAAAATATAACCATTTTGAGAACTTGAATTTCCCGAGTTAAACCTAGACAAGTAAAAAAATGAAATTTTTGAAAAAATTTGGGGTGATTAGCGGTTCCAATAGAGTTTTGTGTAAGGCTTGTATTTAGGACTTGCAAAATTCAAGGTTTTAGCATCCCCCCACACTTAAATTACACATTGTCCTCAATGTGTCCCAAAAATAAATTTTTAGGTTGATTAGATGTGTAAAATAGTGTTTAAAAAGCAAAAATTTGTGTTACTGGGCACTGAACACGTCCCCGTGTTGAGTGGGCACGACCCCGTGTTCAGGTGCCAGTAACAAGAACTTACAGAAGGTGGACACGGCCCCGTGTCCACTGGACACGGCCACGTGTCTGACAAAATTCTGCAGAACAGAAGCCAAACAGCAGGTCTGGGAGGTGAGCACGGGGGCGTGTTGGCTGGACACGTCCCCGTGTGGACAGTCTGAAAGCCTGAAAAACAGGTTTCTTCCTCCGGTTTTTCCATCCTGGCCCTATAAGTGCTGAGGCTTAGCACCCCAAGCCTTGGTTTGTACCTGTTTCATCACTTAATACCACACAAAGCAACACAAACATCCTACATTACCACGGTTAATTGTACCAAGCATAAAGTAAAAGAAAAATAAAACGGAAAATAAAAGTGTTTAAGGAAAGTAAATTGTTCAACTTCTGGCACGCAGGCCACCAATCGTTCGATAGATAAAGGGACTTAAACCTGTGGGCTCGCCATCAACCCGCTCCTGCTCCTCCAAACCCTCTACTCCATATCTTCATCGCTCTCATCACCTCCATCCCCATGCCTCGCCATGTACTCCCGGATGCTGCCGATATCGTCTTGTATATCGTTGATGTTGCGTTCAATAGCTCCGACCCGGTGGTATGTGTTGTTGGCGAGGTTGTAGGCGTTCCTGGTACACATGAGGTTTTCCTGCATAAGATCATGTAAGCTTTGAAAATTAGGAAAACCGCCTCCTTGTGAGGAGGATTGACCCGGATCACCATGGGGTGGATACTGGTGGTGGGGAGGTGGTGCGTGAAGAACTAGGGCCTCCTGTGGGTTCCATGCATAGCCTTGCGTTCTTTGGAAACTCACTGTTCCGTCTTCCGCCTCATAGAGTAAGTTCATGGCTCGGCAAATGTGGTAGTCAACTTGTCCCGACCATGGGCTTCTTTCAAAGGCTCTTGGAATTTGCGTGTAATGCTTAAAAAGACGGTACACCCATCCTCCGAAGAAGATAGGCGTTGGAGCTCGAGCAAGGCGGTTGAGATGCATGTTTCTTAACAGGAGATACGGAACATCGAGAGGCTTTTGGTTGTGGATACAGTGGAGGACAACCAAATCTTTCAACCCTACAACACCGCTACTGTCGTGACGTTGGTTTAGAGAGTAGGTGAGGATCCTGTGAATGTAGCGATAGAGCGGATCCCTTAGCTTCGTACTCTTGGTGCTACGAGGGTCGTAGATTCCTTCACCGATTTGAGCCCATGCGGCTTGTCTTTCATTTCCCTCCAAGTCTCGTAATCCCCCGGTATTTTCTTCGTTTCCCGATTCCTCTTCTTGGTATAGACCTATTATGGCACCAAACTGTGCCATGGAGATCGAGTACATTGTCCCTCCACACCGAAATACAACCCCTTCATTGTCGAATGGGTCACACCTTGAATTGAAGTTGAAGGTACTGTAGAACTCCATGGTGCATTGATGCACTGACCGAAGCCTAGTGTTTAATGCAACAGCTAGTGGTCCCGTAACGATGTTGTTGAATCGGTTCAGCTGGTTTACCAAGGTTAACAGATCCGTGCAAGCTCTCCTGGGGTACTCTTCGGGTCTTGTTTGAAGAACCTCATACCTTGCCCTTGCATCAAGCTCACTTGCATTGAACCTTGTGAACTTTGCCATCTGAAAGAATACACCAAAAAAATTAGCACGAAACAGAAATGTTTTTGGACAAAACTGCAAACAGCGGGCTGGACACGACCCCGTGTCCAGCGGACACGGCCCCGTGTCCAGAGGTCTGTTACTCAAAAACTTCAATTTCCGACCCGGTTTCGAAAACTTGAAAATTTTTGGTCCAATAGGTGCAGTTTCCCCCGAAAATGAAACCCTAAACACCGTTTTTCCCAAAATATCCCGTTTACCTTGTCAATTTTATATTTTTCGGTTCAAGAACAAGGGTTTGGGGTTTTTGTAAGAAATCGGGTGAATCTATGAACAATCTAAGTGTATTTACTTCCCTTAACACTAATCTAACTAAATGCAAACAGATTTAGGCAAAAAATTTAGGTTCGATCCGGATGAACATCAAGAACCCTAGATTTTTCCCCAAATTTGTGGTGTTTTAACTACATGCAAGTAACTAATCTAACTACTAAGAGTGATAGAATCATACCTTGACGTTGTTAGATCGGTAAGAGACGTCGAATTTTCACGAAAAATCGCCTGGAACCAGAGCTTTTGTGGGGAAACGGGGCGTGTG
Organism: Helianthus tuberosus; assembly: GCA_030545235.1. NCBI lineage: Eukaryota > Viridiplantae > Streptophyta > Magnoliopsida > Asterales > Asteraceae > Helianthus > Helianthus tuberosus. Next base: position 129,799,601 of record CM060427.1, on the reverse strand, counting down.
GAATGAAGAAACTGTTTCGAAAAAGGGGTTTTATCCCGTCTGCAGCGCGAACACGGCCCCGTGTCCAGCGGACACGGCCTCGTGCCGAGCAGTTTTTTTTTTTTTTTTGTGCGCGTGTGAGTGCCCCCTTTTTCCCATAAGCTATGGTTTAGAAAACTTACCGCTTTATTTTGTCGTCTCAATCGTTCGTAACTTACCAGGCATGACGTTTTTATTCTTCCACGGTTTGAAGCGAGATCTCTTCTTCCTCATCCTCAATAAATCCTTGATAGAGTTTCAGCCGTTGGCCATTGACTTTAAATGGTGGCCCATTTCGAGGTTTAATTTCTACTGCACCGTGTGGAAAAATATGGGTGACGGAAAAAGGTCCTGACCACCTAGACTTTAATTTACCAGGAAACAATCGAAGTCGTGAATTAAACAAAAGAACTAAATCTCCTACCCGAAATTCATTAGGTTTAATATGTTTGTCATGCAAATTTTTCATTCTTTCCTTATAAATCTCGGAGTTTGAGTATGCATAATTCCTAAGCTCGTCTAATTCATTTATTTGACAAAATCGATTTTTACCAGCAAATTCTAGATCTAAGTTTACATTTTTGATTGCCCAGTAGGCTTTGTGTGCAATTTCTACTGGCAAATGACAACTTTTTCCATAGACTAGCTTATATGGGGTTGTACCTATCGTTGTTTTATAAGCAGTTCGAAAAGCCCATAAAGCATCATCTAATTTATCAGCCCATTCCTTTCTATTTAACCCTACGGTTTTTTCGAGTATTCGTTTTAACCCTCTATTAGTCACTTCGGCTTGTCCGTTTGTTTGAGGGTGATATGCTGTCGAAACCCGGTGATAGACCCCATATCTTGTTAAAAAAATTTCAAGTTGATGGTTGCAAAAATGGGTACCTCTATCACTTATTAAAGCTTTAGGTGTGCCAAAACGAGAGAATAATTTTTTCAGAAATCTTACCACTACTCTTCCATCATTTGTTGGAAGTGCCTCGGCCTCGGCCCATTTAGACAAGTAATCTACTGCCACAAGTATGTATTTGTTTCCTTTCGATGGTGGGAAAGGTCCCATAAAGTCGAGTCCCCATACATCAAAAATTTCACAAACAAGAATGCCTTTTTGTGGCATTTCGTTTTTGGAAGAAATATTACCTGTTCTTTGGCAAGCATCACATGTCTTTACAAGATTTTGAGCATCTTTGTAAATGGTTGGCCAATAAAATCCTGAATCGAATACCTTTCGTGCGGTACTGGCAGCACCATGATGTCCTCCGTATGGACCTTCATGACAATGGCGGAGAATTCTTCGTGCTTCACTACCATGTACGCATCGTCTGACGAGTTGGTCGGCACACATTTTGAAAAGATATGGATCTTCCCAAAAGTAGTGTTTCACATTGGCAAAGAATTTTTTTCTTTGATGATGTGGCCATCCTTTTGCGACTATACCGCTAGCTAGGTAGTTAGCAAAGTCGGCGTACCATGGTTCTTCCTTATATTCCACCATTTCCAGGGACTCAGTTGGAAATTTTTCGTTGATTTGCTCGTCCCTGGTTGCTTCCAAAGCTGGGTCTTCTAAGCGTGAAAGATGATCTGCTGCGGTATTTTCTGCTCCTCTTTTGTCCTTGATTTCAATGTCAAATTCTTGAAGGAGTAGAATCCACCTAATCAAACGTGGTTTTGCGTCTTGCTTCTTAAAGAGATATCGAATGGCTGCATGGTCTGTATAGACTATAGTTTTAGAAAGAACAAGATAAGAACGAAATTTATCAAAAGCAAATACCACAGCTAGTAACTCTTTTTCAGTTGTTGTGTAATTTTCTTGTGCATCGTTAAGTGTTTTACTAGCATAATATATTGGGTGGAAATGCTTTTCTTTTCTTTGTCCCAAGACAGCTCCAACTGCAAAGTCACTAGCATCACACATGATTTCGAAAGGAAATTTCCAATCAGGTGCTATCATGATAGGTGCATTGACTAGCATTTCCTTTAGGGTTAGAAATGCTTGATTGCAATCCTTGTCAAAGATGAAAGGAGCATCTTTTTCAAGTAATTTTGTTAGAGGCCTTGAGATCTTTGAAAAGTCTTTGATAAACCGCCTATAAAATCCGGCATGCCCTAGGAAACTTCTAATAGCTCTTACGGAGGATGGAGGTGGTAATCTAGAAATGGTATCTATTTTGGCTCGATCCACCTCCATTCCTTCGCTTGAGATTTTGTGACCGAGTACTATTCCCTCCGTTACCATGAAATGGCATTTTTCCCAATTAAGGGCGAGGTTAGTTTCCTCACATCGGGATAGCATTCGTTCAAGGTTATCGAGGCATTGGTCGTATGAATCCCCAAAGATAGAAAAGTCGTCCATGAAGACTTCCATTGTCTTTTCTATCATGTCATGGAAAATGGCTACCATGCAACGTTGGAATGTTGCGGGGGCATTACATAGACCAAACGGCATGCGTCGATAAGCAAAAGTTCCATAGGGACATGTGAAAGTTGTCTTTTCTTGGTCTTCGGGTGCTATCGGGATTTGAAAGTAACCTGAAAAACCATCCAAGAAACAGTAAAATTTATGACCGGATAATCTTTCTAACATTTGATCAATGAAGGGTAAAGGAAAATGATCCTTTCTTGTTGCTTCATTTAATCGTCTATAATCTATACATACTCTCCATCCTGTGACGGTTCTCGTTGGTATTAATTCATTCTTTTCGTTAGTAATTACCGTCATACCTCTTTTCTTTGGAACTACTTGGACAGGACTTACCCAAGGACTATCGGAAATAGGATAGATAAGTCCGGCGTCAAGTAATTTGATGACTTCGTTTTTAACCACTTCTTGAACATTTGGATTTACTCGACGTTGTGGTTGTATGACCGATTTGTAGTCATCATTCATCAAAATTTTGTGTGTGCACATAGAAGGACTAATTCCTTTTATGTCAACAAGTTTCCAAGCTATTGCATTTTTGTGTTTTTTCAAAAGATTAATTAGTTTTTCTTTTTCTAAGTTGTCTAATTTAGACGAAATAATTACAGGTAACTTACCATCTTTGTCTAGAAAAGCATATTCCAAACCTTTTGGAAGTTCTTTGAGCTCAAGTGGTGGGTCTTTAGGAGACTCCTTATTTGGTTGCTCGTTTCGATCAAGAACTTTAAAAGTTTGTTCTATGGCGACCTCTTCTTCAACAAAGTGGTCAATTTCTTCACTTGTATCGGGTGGTTCATCTTCATCTTCAATTAGGGGGTCATTATTGCCGAATGGATATTTCATTGATCGTTCGAGATCGACACTTCTTTTAAATGCCCCTAATTGAAGAGGTAGATTGTTGAACTTCCGGTTTTTCAAAGCTTCGTGAGTTTTTACAAATGGTCGTCCCAACACTAGAGGAGCGTCATCGAGAATGACAAAGTCGGTTGGGATTACCATTTGATTTGTTTGAACCAAGACATCTTCAACTATACCGATTGATTTTATTACTTTCCGATTGGATAGAAAAATGGGTATTTGAAGTGGAGAAAAATCACTAATACTTAATTTTTCGAAAATGTAGTTAGGCATTATGTTAACACAAAGATCTTTATCGATTGTGACATTACTAATAAACGAATTTTGAAAGAAACATGGAACCGGTGTGATGTTAATTTCAAATGGGTCTTCTTTTATTAGCGAAGTTTGATCATTAGTTAACTTAACACTTACCGTTTCGTCAATTTTAGTGTTAGTGTTTAACTCTTTTAAAAACTTAGCATGAGTGGGTACTAAACAATGATTTTCGAAAGAAGGTGTCAAGAGTTTAATTTCTTCAAAATTAGACTCTTCTTGGATTTTAACGTTGTTGGACTCACCTTTTTCGTTGTTTAACTCATGTGTCGGTTTTTCACTTATTTGTTCTTCCATTTTTTCATTTTTAGTTATCTCTTCCTTTTTTAATTCTTCTCTTGCGCGGGACTCCTCTTCCCTTACGCGAGCTTCTTTTATACATCGATCGATAACTCTAATGTGTTCTAATATCCTATCGGTCACTTCGGTTATAGAAAAAGAATCATTATTTTCTAAGCTTGAATCCGGTTGTTCGACCCTTTGTTCCTCATAATACCCATATGAAGTTGATGGTTCACACCATTGTCCTTCATTGTAAGCATATGATGGATAAGGTTCGTAATTTTGTTTTTCATAATACTCATATGAGGTGGGTTGTTCACGCCAAGGTTCCTCGTGATAAGCATATGAAGGTGGTGGCTCATATCTTGGTTCCTCAAAGTATGAGTAAGAAGGCTCATACCTTGGTTCATCAAAATATGAGTATGAGGGAGGAGGTTCATACCTTTGGTCTTCATAGGATGTGTATGAAGTTGATGGCTCGTACCTGGGCTCCTCATAGTAAGCGTATGAATTGGATGGTTGATACGAGTGATTATTTTGAATCGAACGTGTATTACGACAATTAGTGCAATAATTACCCCTATAATCATCCTCATCATAGATGTAGTTGTAACCTCCTGAGTATTGATCCATAAGAATCACTCAGCAGAACACAACTGAGTCTCGGGACCAGAAAATGAAAACAAAGATTGAAACAGAAGGCTGGACACGGCCCCGTGTCTGGTGAACACGGCCCCGTGTACAGGATCTGTATCTGGGCGTTTTAATTAAAGTTACTGGTCACGTTGAGCACGGGGGCGTGTTCAGTGAGCACGACCCCGTGTTCAGACTCTGTATCTGGGTATCTAACTAAAAATATGCAGCACGGGGGCGTGTTCAGTGAGCACGGCCCCGTGTTCAGGCTACTGTAAATGCAAACTAAACTAAAATGCAGAAAAATGTGCGCGCGTTTTGAAAAGGTTTTGAAAAAAAACTGATTAGGCCGTCGATTTTAAATTTTCTTAAAATCCTTGTGTCCCCGGCAACGGCGCCAAAAACTTGATGCGTGCGAAGTGTTACTTATTTTAGGTGTATATTTTAAGCCCTTTTTAACACTTATTTTAGCAAAGTTTTAAATTTATAAAACACGATATTTCACTAACACTAAACACACATATGGGCAAGTGCACCCATCGTTGAGTGTAGCATAGCGTTGGTAAGATACCGAGGTCGTCCAAGGACACAAGAGCTTTTAGTACCGGTTTATCCTCAACGTCTAACCAAAATAAAAGTTTAGAAAAATGTTTTAAACTAAGAAAATTAAAAACTATCTAAAATGCTGAAAATAAAAATAAAAGAAAAAACAGATAGACAAGATGAATCACTTGGTTCCGACTCGTATCTAGTATAACCTTTGATTATTTCCGCACTCTTGCACATAATTAAGAGATTATCTTAGTTATTGTAGTAGGCCCCTCTTTTGAAGGTGACGTTACCCTCACCCCAGTAGTTTGAGTCAGCAGGGATACAATCCTAAAAGGGTGGATTATTGGAAGATAATGAATTAAGTTATTAATGCAGTATTGTGGTAGGCCCCGCTTTTGGCGGTGACGTTACCCTCGGCTAAGTAGTCTGAGTCAGCAGGGATACAGTCCTAAATAGCCGGGTTATAGTATTAATAGTAGTTAACTTATGAGGGGATCAAAGAGTTTGGACCCCTGCCATCCAATACCGTGAAGTATTGAAGGAGGTCCTACTAAATTTGACCCAGGTCCATTGCAGGACCTCTAAACGCTGAACAATGGCAAGACCTTTACCAAACCGTTCCCTTAACCCCCTACCAGGTAGCCAACATATCTCCATATAGACCGTGGAGATATGAATGGTGAAAATCCTTTATTTTATATAGACAGTAAAATAATGCCAAGACACCACGGACAAACGATAAGGAAAGATCACCTTCAACATAAGTAACTAGTTATTAAAGTCATTAATACAAAACCAAATAAAAAGTGCAAAAGATTAGAAATAAAAAGTATTATACTAGACACTTTGTCTTCACCAAGTGATGTAAGAGACTTAGGCAAACATGGCCTTGATTGTCAAGAACTCTTACGATCAATCTTGGATCCCGAGACGACTCACACACTCTACGATGGACAATGGATGATGGTGGTGGATGATGGTGTTGTGATGGTGGTGGGTGGTGGATGAAGTGTGAGAGAGGTGGTGTGCCAAGGGATGAGATGAAATGAATCCAAGCACTCCTATTTATAGGCTGAACAGAGAGCTGGACACGGCCCCGTGTCCGCTGGGCACGGCCCCGTGTCTGTCTGACAATCTCTCTCCTCATTAATTGTAATTCGCAATTACAATAAATGCGCCTGCTGTACTTTCGACACGCCCCCGTGTCCGCTGAGCACGGCCAGTGGTGGGCAATAGAAGCTTCTATAGGTTTGTCTTTTCTGCTGCTTCTTGGGCATGGCCCCGTGCTGGCTGAGCACGGGGCGTGTTCAGTCTTCTGATTTCTCTATTTTGCTTTGGAAGGTGCCGTTGAAGGGTCGGGCAGTCCACTAATATTCCTTTTCTTGTATTTATGTTGGATTTAGCTGTCTTTTTGCTTCTTTTGCGTTTTTGAGCTCATTTAATCCTGAAAATACAAAAGGAAGACAAAAACACTCTTTTTCCAATATTAGTACTTAAAAAGGGTGAGTTTTATGCCTCATTTGATGTAATTTATATGTTGCATTTTATACACATCAGTGGTTCATGCTGTAACAGAACACCATGATGTAACCTGACATGTGTTCATGTATAACATGTGTTAAGCCCCTATTAGAATGATATATAACGTGTGTTAACCTTTTGTTAATTAAAAAAAAACAAGTAATATCTATTTTATTTTTGTTGATGTTTAAAATATCCGATAATGTGGATACTGAGCCTAAAACTTGTACAAGTAATAAATGTACAAGTTAGTATGTAACGTGTAATATGAAACGAGCCATTTATGGTAACACATGTACCGGTAATTTTGGAATATATAATATGAAACGGGTCATTTGTTTTACACATTTTGGAATGTATAACCTGTGTTAAGCCTCTGTTATAATCTTTTTGTAACCTGACATGTATTCATGTATAAGCTTGTGGTTTACAAAACACCATGATGTGTATATACTGATCTAACATGTGTTACAATTTGTCTGTTCGGAACATGTAATTGCTTAACATGTGACAAGGGTGAAAACAGTCGACGGGGGCGATAAGTTTAATGGTGAGCTTAGTTAATATCGTAATCTTGTTGTAACCCCACTTGTATACATATGATAACATGTAAGCATCCATTATAACCCGACTTGTATTCATGTATATGAAAGTGGTTTGCAAAACACCTTGATGTGCATATACTGATCGTAACACGTGTACAAATTAATATGGAACATACAAGTTAATATTGTAACACCGTATACCTGGGATAACATGTGTTAAGCCTCTGTTATAATCTTGGTTTAACCCAACATGGTGTCATGTATAAGCTAGTGGTTTCCAAAACACCATGATTTGTATATACATACTGTAACATGTGTTACGCGCCTGACATGCATAACGTGTGTTAAGGCTCTATTATAACGTGTGTTAAGACTTCCAGAATGGATGCATAAACTCCAATAGTAACTTAATAACAACATAGTATACCTGATATAACGTGTGTTAAGCCTCTTTTATAACGTGTGTTAAGACTTCCAGAATGTGTTAAGTCCATACCGTTTTAAAATCATGTACTAGACAAAACAATAAGAGTCTCACATTACATATTACTAGTAAACGAAAATACATAGCACTAAGAAAATGGTGGAGCTTCCTTTGACAGTCTGCCTTAGCTTTTCAGCGGCTACCTTTGCTGCCTTATCTTTTCAGCGGCTACCCTTGCTTTATTGTTTGGGTCGGTATTGAAACGGTTTGTAAACATGTGGGTGTGCGTATGCCAGGGAAGTTATAAAAATGTGTTTTCATGTCACACGTAACACGTGTTACGTTGTACATGGGTTTCATGTCACATGTAACACATACATGTCCGAGAAGTTCAAACTATAACACGTGTTAGTTGTGTTGTGCTGTAACATAAACATGGTCATGATCCTTGAGCATCTGATCCACGTTTGACGAAACCAACGGTCCCGAGAATTGGATCTTATTTCCCTTGTATCCATCACCATCCTAATAACAAAAAGATAAGATAACCGTTAAGTCGTTAACCAGACATAAATATTAACACATTCATAGCCAGAAAATCTTTTTTTCTCAAATAACATCACAAAAACGGTTACTATTCAGATCAAAAGCCCCAAACAAAGCAACCAAACCAACAAAAAACAGTTACTATTCAGATCAAAAGCCCAAACAAGCAACCAAACCAAGCACAACTTTTTAACACAAAAATAAAAACCTGCAAATTACATAAACATTTATCCCTTTTAAGAACCATTTTAACAAAAAAAAAAATCATGTTTCATCTCTAAAACAGCCATTACACAAAAACCTATTAACAACCATTTTAACAAAAACATCAAGTGTGAAATGATTTTTTAAAATAAAATACTCAAGAGATTGTTGTTTCTCTCTCTAAAACATGAACTTTCTCTCTCTAAAACACTTACCGGATCTAGAACCATGCGATGAACATGATGAAGATCTTCAAACTTGCTTCTCTCTGTGTGTTCTTGGTGTTCTTGATAAACATGATGAAGATTGTTGTTTCTCACTCTAGAAATCAGCTTTCAACAAGCATGAGCACAACCGAGATGAAGATGACGACGTGAGATGAAGCATGAACACACCCGAAAATCAGCTTCGAAATAAGCATGAACACACCCGAGATGAACAAGATGAAAATTGTTGTTTCTCTCTCTAAAACATTAGCTTTCTCTCTCTATAACACCAAGAACAAGCTTCATCATGTTTGGGATCAAACGATCTGGTGACATTAACTCATGCGTTGTTGGTGGAGTCTCCATGGACATTAATGGTGGAAGGAATATATGTTCCAGAGATGAAGTTCATGGACTCTACTCAAATGTCTTTATTATAAGGTAAAAGATAAAAATGGAGGTTTTGAAAGTACACTGGGAAGTGAGTTGTATAATTATGGTTGTCAACTCAAAGGTAGCAAGTACTCTTCTTGGGTAAAGTAAGTTAGAAGTAAAAATACAATTATGCCCTTCTCTACAAATGTAAGATGATTTTTTCTATGCACACGTGGATAAATGTGGACCATGCATTGGGTTTGCAAGGTTTTCTCAAATTCAAGGGTTTTCCATATAACATTATCCCACACATATAACTTCTAAACTTGGCAAAGTATGAACTACATCCATAAGTGATAGTTTATTATTCCCAACATTATCAAACGTTCTAACAAATAGCTCATACAACTTATTTCCAAATTTTTACCCAACTTAAATCGCTATCAGTAACCAACTTGTCTTCTAAATTTTGGTGTTTTGACATATTGATAGTTAATTAATTTTGCAGATTATTATATTTTATGTTGAATGTAATTATTTGTAGTAGTTTTAAAAATGAAAGTAAAATAATTTATTGTTTAGAATGAATTTGAATTAAATCGAATTTATTCGAATTCGGTTCGAAATCGAGTTTCAAATACTAATCGAATCGAATACGAATTCATGAAAAAAAAATAAAAATTCGAAAAATTCGATTCGAATAATTCGGAAATTCGTTATTCGATTCGATGAACAACCCTAGAGTAAACTGCAATTTTACCCCATGTGGTTTAGGCCAATTGGCACTCTGACCCCCTCTAACGAAATAATTGCAATTTTACCCCCCAACGTTGTTGTTCTGTCGCATAATTACCCCCTGGCGTCAGTCAACGGTAGTTTGACCCTTATCGGTAAGGGTATTTTGGTAATCTTACCCATATTTATTATTATTATTATTATTATTATTATATATATATATATATATATATATATATATATAAATACCTACACATATGTACAGAGTTCTTCTTCTTCAATATCCCTGAAACCCTTATCTATCTCTTGTCTCTCTCTCATCCACCACAATAATCACCACCGGGCACCACCACTGCCACCGCCATTCACCACCACAACCACCGCAACTGTCGGTCGAATCAAGTATGCAACCGGAAGTTACTCCATCGAAACTGAAATGGAATCATCCGATGAAATTAAAACCCTAGAAGACGACGGTATCAATTGGAGAACTCAAATTCTCTATCCTACTCTTCTTGGAGGTTCTCCCCAAACCTAATTACTGTTGTTTTTTGCACTAAATTTGTATTCATTCACATCTTTGCGAATTTGATTTAGCAATTATAGATATGATATTTGGTAGGATTTTGATTGAATTCTACTATGAGTTACTGTGTATGTTAATTTTCTTTTACTTTATTTGTATGGTTTGTATGAATTTATTGAAACGTGTAAGTTAGGGTTTGGGATGATTGGTGTTTATGGTTCTTTGTTAGTGTTGGAGTTAGCTTGCTTTGATTTTAAATCGTTTGGTGATCTTCTCTAAAGTATATATATGTATGTTTTTTTATCTTCTGGATTGATATACCTTTTGGAGTGGTGGTGGTGGTGGAAGGATGTGGTGGTAGAGGTAGTGGTGGAAGGATGTGGTGGTGGTGGTGGTATGCAGCATTCATCAAATAAGGTGGGTGGTTCAGTCACTGCTTATTTGTACCATTTGTGGGTGGTGGAGGCTGATGGCGGTAGAGGTGGGTGGTGGCGGCTGATGGTGGTGGGGGTAAGGTTTTGCAAGAACTGTTTAACACTGGGGGGTAATATTGATGAGTACAACAAACCATATGGGGTAATAAGAAAGGACAATTTAGTCATTTTACACCAGGGGGTAATATTACAGAGTAGAACAAACCATAGGGGGTAATATGAAAGGTCAATATAGTCATTTCACATTCCAGTTAACAAATCTGTTAACTTATTTGACGGCAGAGAGTAACATTGCAACATAACAATAACGTTGGGGGCTAAAATTACAATTATTTCGTTAGAGGGGGTCAGAGTGCCAATTGGCTTAAACCCCAGGGGGTAAAATTGCAGTTTACTCCTCCCCACCTTATTTTAGAGCTCGTCCTCGAGATCTACTGGAACAAATGTGGATATTTCCTTTGCATTTCAGATTCGAGCTCCCATGTGTACTCAGGTCCTCTTTTGGAGTCCCACTTCACTTTGACCAGAACTAATCTCTTGTGTTTGAGATTCTTGACTTTCCTGTCTTCAATCTGTAGAGGCCTCTCTACAAACTTGAGTTGTTCATTTACCTCTATATCCTTAAGAGGTACTATTAGCGACTCATCAGCTAAGCACTTTTTAAGATTAGATACATGAAACACATCATGTATCCCTGACATTTCCTCTGGCAGTTGTAGCTGATAGGCTACAGGTCCTATTCTTCTAATGATTTCAAAAGGTCCAACATATCTGGGACTTAGCTTTCCCCTTTTGATGAATCTTACCACTCCTTTCTAAGGAGAGACTTTTAATAATACTTTATCTCCTACTTGAAATTCCAAGGGTTTGCGTCGATTATCAACATAGCTCTTCTGTCGATCACGTGCTGCTTTCAGTCGTTCTTTGACTTGAATAATCTTGTCGGTTGTTTCTTGCACTATCTCAGGTCCAGATAGTTGCTTTTCCGCAATTTCTGCCCAACAGACATGTAACACCCGTTCCTATAAATCAAGGTTTAGCGTATATTTTGCGAAAATAGTCATGTAATTAATGATTACACATACATCGGAAATACGGGTTTGTTTAAAACTTTTACAATTTAAGTGATATACGTAATGTAATTTAATTCGCCGTTTAAAAATAACGACAAAACAGCGTTGCGGAAGCTTTGTTTAACGTGTGTTCGGTTCTTGCTCGACGCTTGATCTTCATCCGGAACTCTTGACATTCACCTGTGATCAAAACCAACTTAAAGGTCAGTTTTGATAATTAAATAATTAATATAATGAGGAAATTTGGAAAATCCAACATTAATATCTTGAACCCAAAACAATAACTAAATTCTGATCTCCACCGTAAATTACGGTGGCACCGTAATTTACGGTGGCTCATGTATTGACCACTCCCTACCGTACAACAGTAGATTAGCACCGTAACACAAATCAGCTCCACCGTAAATTACGGTGGCACCGTAATTTACGGTGGACCCTGCATCCAGCTTTTCCATTTTGCCGTAATTTGACACGAAATCTTTCGTATCTTTCAAACCGCTTATCCGTTTGACCTACCGTTTCTTCCTACATGTTTGAAATTTGATTCTCCATCATATGGAGTTAAAATCCTACATCCGGCTTGATAAAATTTAAGACTTTTAAGACTTCGGCTTATTACTCTTTTACCAAAATTTGACCCGTTTGTGATTTTATCAAACATACAAGTTTGTTTGACCCGTATTTCTCGCAAACCTAATAAATTCAATAATGTCTAACATATTAGGTTCCTATTATAGAATTATATACCTTCTTTAACCCATTTTCACCCATATGCTTATTTTGACCCGTTTGAGGCATTTAAGCATGTTATAAGCACCAATTGCTTTCATTCATTTCCAAATACATATGTCCACATTTCTTATCAAAGGATCTTCCACCACAACTATATGTGTGTTGGGTTTAATGTGGATATCTATATGTTCCGAGTTTTACTCCTCGGATTATTATTTTACGGCAAAACTCAAATAGAGCCATTTGACTAACATATTACATCTTTCAACTTCTATACTTATTCTAAGTATTTATCTAATCATGAAATTCGTTTCCAAACAACCTTTAAGGGTTGTTTGTTCAATTTAGCCTACAAGGGCGTTTTGGTCGATTTTGGTCCTTCTTTTACTACGAAGGACTCTCACCAATTATTCGACCAAAATTGCACTTTTAACTACAACGTAATTATGCGTACCTGGCTCGGACCAACATATTGACCCATTTTAATACCTTGTCTTGACTTAATTGCTATTTCATAGCTTCGCTAATTCACGAGCCGTTCATCCTGCGAGCATGAGACTCGACATACACTTATTAGTCGTTAATTGTCAAATGGTATCAATATTACCATTTGATCCCTTTTTACTCTTTTTACTAGTTTTGGCTTACTTATAAAGTAGCCGTTCGAAAACTCAATTTATCTTATTCTTTTCTTGACTAATTTACCGTTCCACCCCGTTTTACCATCACTATGGTTTCTAACATTTGTTTCTGATTCCGACCCAAATCATTTCGCGTCAGAACCCATATTTCGAATATTATCTCCATTGTATTTATAACTTATAGAATAGATATATATTCTACAAAAAGGTGTAAGTTTCACTTACCTCGCATCCAAGCCACTCGTTCCTCTTCATGCTTGACTTGTTTGACCCGCTTCTTCCCCAAGCTTCACCTAGCTTGTTAAGCTTCAAACTACCATAATAATTCGCAAGATGGTTAGTTTAGTCATTGTTAATCACGACTATTCCACCTCACGTATTTTCTATCAAAATTATCATTCGATCTTGGTAATAGTCAGTTTGACTTTTCAAAAGTCAACTGTCCATTTTTAATGTATGAAATGCACAATTGAGTTCAACGAACCCACTTAAGCATTTCTTCGACTATTCGGTCGTAGCTATTTTTAGGCAACTAATTTAACCATATTTATCAACATAGTTTATGTACATCATAAAATCATCTAATTATATAAAACTCGTTCTTTCATTAGGCTAATTCTACGGGTCCCTTCTATAAGTGAAACCCGTTTCATCATGTCATTAGGTATTCATTCGGCTACCTATTCAAATCAAGTTCTATATCAAACTAATTAATATCATGGTTTCAAACATCCATATTCATGAATAATTTACCAATTTCATTACTACATTCTAAGAACCCATCTCAATTTTGTATGATTAAATACTCAAACTTGCAAATTGTTTAAGTATCTCGCATCAACTATCGATCATGACGATTTCTATCACAAACATATCATCATCTTTATTATTTAGTCAAAACCCACTTAGCACATACAAAAGTAATCATCAAATCCCTAGTTTCTAACACCAATTCTTCAAGTTTTCAACTAGGGTTTGTTTCTAAACATGAATTCAACACATATATCACTCATACCTTCAACATTCATCCCTAAATTTTGATTATGAGTGTTCATCATAATTTCTAGACATCACCAAATTACAAAATTTGACATACCTTACGATCTCCTTGACTTGGTGATCATTTATACGTGTTCATGCATCGATTTGGGGTTGATTTGAGCTCCAATTTGGTGAATTTGTGATGAACTAGGGTTTGCTCCATGGGAGCTCTTTCTCCTGGTCGATCTCCACACACACACCATGTGTGTGTTGTGTGTTTTTTTTTATATAATTATTAAGTTTCCTTTGTTACAATCTTGGCCCTTCAAGTTTAGTTTTAATTGTTTGTTATTAAGTAGGCTATAACCAACTTATTTCTAGTAACATTCCCTCTTATTAACTAGGTTAATTATTCCTAGTTAACTTAATGGGTTCGGGAAGTCATAACCCGTTTTATTTTAAGTCCCGTTAACTCGGGCCTTTTACGTACTTTGTTTTCTCAAAGTATTTCCCATCCTTTTAATAAATATTAGACTTATTTATTTAAATCCTCATATTCACCGGGTAAATTTTACTACTAATGGTATTTTACCCATCTTTTAGTATTAACGGGGTTTGATTACCAAACCCGTTTTCGGGGTGTTACAAGACAGGGGTTCGGCACTTTCGTCTATAAAGTGTTTCGAATGGTGCAGCATCGATACTTGTGTGATAACTTTTATTATAAGAAAATTCTATTAAAGGTAAGTGATCGTCCCAATTACCTCCGAAATCAATTACACAAGCTCTAAGCATGTCTTCCATTGTCTGAATTGTTCTTTCGCTTTGCCCGTCCGTTTGAGGATGATAAGCTGTGCTCAGATTTAATTTGGTTCCCATGGCTTTTTGGAAACTTGACAAAAAATGAGAGGTAAATCGGCTATCTCTATCAGAAACAATTGATAAAGGAATTCTATGTAATGAAACAATTTCATTTACATAAAATTTAGCTAGTTGTTCCATACTGAAAGTTTCCTTCATTGGTAGGAAATGAGCTGACTTAGTTAGCCTATCTACAATCACCCAGATTGTATCATTACCTTTACTTGTTTTGGGTAATTTAGTAACAAAATCCATTGTTATTAATTCCCATTTCCACACTGGCATTTCTAATTCCTGTAACAAACCTGAGGGTTTCTGGTGTTCAGCTTTAACTTGTGAACTAGTTAAACATTTAGAAACATAAGCTGCTATGTCCTTCTTCATTCCTATCCACCAGAAATTTTTCCTTAAATCCTAGTACATTTCATCATTTCCTGGATGCATCGTATACTTAGACTTATGGGCTTCTTCTAATATACGATGACGTAGGTTTCCTAATTTAGGTATCCACATTCTCTTTTTATGGAATCTCCATATTCCATCTGTTCCTTGTTCTAATTCTTTTTGCATACCTTTTAGTTTTTCAGTATCATCCTTGATTACTGATTCTTGTGCTTCTCTTATTTGATCATTTAAATTTACTTGTAGATTTAATTTAAGAGAACGTACCCTTTTTGGCTTTTCATGATACTTTCGGCTTAAAGCATCTGCTACTACATTTGCTTTTCCTTCGTGATACTGGATATCACAATCATAGTCACTAAGCATCTCCATCCAGTGTCTTTGTCTCATATTCAACTCCTTTTGCTCGAAAACATACCTTAAACTCTTATGATCTGTGAATATGGTAAACTTACTACCATAAAGGTAATGTCTCCAAATCTTAAGAGCAAAAATTATAGCTCCTAATTCTTGATCATGGGTTGAATAATTCTCTTCATGATTCTTAAGTTGTCGAGATGCGTATGCTATAACCTTTTGGCGTTGCATTAATACACATCCATAACCTAACTTAGAAGCGTCACAATAGACTACAAAGTCTTCAGTTCCTTCTGGTAACGCTAATATGGGTGTATTAGTTAATCTTTGCTTAAGAATTCTAAAGGCTTCTTCTTGTTTTAATCCCTATTCAAACTTAACAGATTTACATGTTAGCTTAGTTAAAGGAATGGCTATTCTAGAGAAATTTCGAATAAATCTTCTATAATAACCGGCCAATCCTAAGAAACTTCTAACCTCGGTTGGTGATTTAGGGGTTTTCCATTTAGTAATCGCCTCGATTTTTGTTGGATCCACATGAATTCCTACATGATTGACTAGGTGTCCGAGAAACTGTACCTGTTCTAACCAAAACTCGCACTTTGAAATTTTAGCATACAACTTTTCCTTTCTTAATAAATTTAGAAGTGCGTGCAAATGCTTTGCATGATCCTCTTTATTCTTAGAATAAATGAGAATATCATCTATGAAAACAATTATGAATTTATCCAAATATGGCTTACATATTTGGTTCATCATGTCCATAAATGCAGCTGGGGCATTGGTTAAACCAAATGGCATGACAGTAAATTCATAATGACCATACCTCGTTCTAAATGCGGTTTTAGGAATGTCCTCTTCCTGTACCTTTAATTGATGATATCCTGACCTTAAATCGATTTTAGAGAAAAATCGATCTCCTTGCAGTTGATCGAACAGATCATCGATTCTCGGTAATGGGTACCGGTTTTTAATCGTGACCTTGTTTAATTCACGGTAGTCAATGCACATACGCATCGATCCGTCCTTCTTTTTAACGAATAATATCGGTGCTCCCCATGGTGACGAACTTGGTTGTATAAATCCTTTCTCCAGCAATTCATCCAATTGTTTCTTCAATTCCTGCATTTCGGCGGGTGCCAAACGGTAGGGTGTTTTGGCAATCGGGGACGTTCCTGGTAGCAGGTGAATTCTGAATTCAACTTCTCTATCCGGCAGTAGTCCTAGTAATTCTTCTGGAAATACATCTGAAAACTGAGACACAACTGGAATGTCTTTTAGTTCTTTTCCTTTAGTGTTAGTGATTATGGAAATCAAATACTCTATAGATCCTTTTCTTATATATCTTGCAGTTTTCATCACAGAGATGAATTTCGTGAATTTAGATGGTTTATCTCCTTTAATTGTGATCATTTTACCTTTTGGTGAATTTACTTGGATTGACTTTTGATCACATATAATACTGGCTTTATTGGCTATTAACCAATCCATTCCTAAAACGATATCAAATCCTGCCAGATTCATGGGATAAATGTTTGCCATAAACTTTTGGTTTAAAATTTATATTCTTGCTCCTTGCAAGATTTCAGAAATCCTAAGTGTTTCTCCATTAGCCGTCTCTACTAGACATTCTTGTGGTAGTTTAGTTAATGACGGATTAAGGAGTTTGCAAAATGATGTATTAATAAAACTTTGGTTTGCACCAGAGTCAAATAATACTTTAGCAAAAACATCATTAACTAAAAACGTACCAGCTATGACTTCTAGAATCATCTTGGCTTCATCTGCAGTCAGAACAAATGCTCTAGCATTTTTAGTGTTCTTGTTGTCTGCAGCTGGGGCTAGTTTTGGACAGTTTGGCCTGATATGACCCTTTTCTCCACAATTGTAGCATAATCCATTACTGGATTTCTTCCTGCAGTTTTCTTCCTTATGTCCTGGCATCTTGCAATAATTGCAAAGAGTAGAGCATTTTACCGAATGCTTTTTCTTGCAGACCTTGCAGAAAGGTGCAGAGGTAGAACCCATATTCCTACGGTTGTAATTTCCAGAACGGAATTCTTAAGTAAGTCTTTGGGCTAGGTTTTTCCTCTGGTCTTCTTCTCTGGTACGGACTAGTTCATCTGTCAATGTGTTTGTTAATTCTACAGCTTCTTCTATGGTTTGGGGTCTAGCTACCTTGACTACATGTCTAATCTCTCCAATTAATCCCCAAATGTAACGGGAGATTAATACCGGCTCTGGTGATGCAAGGGTTGGTACTATCCTAGCATATTCAAAGAATAACTTGGTGTACCCTTTACTATCCACTCCATTCATCCTAAGGTTTAGGAATTTGTTTGCTATTTGTTTTTTTTTTTTTTTTGTTAGGAGGGCAGAACTTTCTTTCTACCATGTTCCTAAATTCTTCTCATTCCATATTGTATACCTTATCACTTCCTTTTGACTGGAGGATAGTGTTCCACCATTCTAAGGCTGAGTTCTTAAATAGATTGGAAGCAAACATTATTTTGTCTTCTTCAGCACACTTGCTTATTTTCAGAACAGCCTCTGTTTTCTCTATCCAGCGTAGAACTGCAATGGGTTCTTCATTGCCCGAGAATTCTATAGGTTTACAGGACCATAATTCTTTGTAAGAACAACCATAAGGCACAGTTCTTCTTCTTTTGGGAAAGGGTGCTTGAAGTATGGGTCCATTGTTCACGCTGTGTTCTGGTTCAATTGGTCGCTTACTGCTATGTTTACTTTTATTATTCGCTTCTTGAACCGTTTGAATAATAAATGGCATTGCATCTATAATTCCTTGTGCCACTATGTGTTGAACGACACTATTATCCATTTGGTTTCCATTGTTATTGATGCTCGGATTCTCATTAACCACGTTAATGTTACTTTGGTTATCGTTATTCAGATTTCCTTGATTTCCTTCGTCGGCCATCTGGATTTTAAACATTTACCCCGTATTAATATCACAAAATAATATTAATATAGTTAATCACATGACACGCATTTTTGCCAAAAGCGTCGATCATTGTGACTTTACTCTATTCATCTATTATCTATTACATACCAGCACTGAAATAAAATTACAATACCAACAGAAATAAATAATAGTAGGTATCCGTACACACATATTTCATTATTTTATTATTATTGTTATTATTACTATTACCATCTCACCATCACTTTTACGGATATGGATTCATCCAGAAATCCATATTGCGCTCATCGTATTTTCATACGAGACGCTCTCCCACCTGTCTCATTCTCTCACTGCTTTCTAAAATTTCCTCACCAAATGTCCTAAGTTCTTGTACGTTTTCTGCACTCATTGGGGGTGCAGGTTCTAAGACTGGGTTCAGAATCTGGGGTGCGGGTTCCTGATATGGGGGTGAAAGTGCCTGAAATCGGTAAGGATCTTCTAAGATCTCCCTAATATATTCGTCATGGTAATAGGGATCTAAAGAGTCCATACCTGGGTAGGCTCCTATGTTCTGCATGGGTGTGTCTTCATGTATCGGGTAACGTTGCACATAGTCCCTAACGTCGTCCCACCAGGGGTCGTAATTTGGGTCTAGGGGGTTTGGTGCTGGTACCCTAGGTATTTCTTCCGGATTGAAATCATGCATCTCCACTTGGTTTTCAGGGTTTTCTATCTCCATGGGTTGGTCTGGGATTGGTGGCTGTGGTTGGGGTGCTATAATTTGCTCCAGATTTGGGTCAGCTGCAGTGGTTGCTAGTATGTGGATGTTGGCTATACCCCTATTTATCATATCATGGGCATAGGCATCTGTCTCTCTCTTGGCTGTTGCTAGTACCCTCTTGTCACACCCCGATAATTCCACATATCACCGGTGGGCCCGGTGGGGAGTATCGTGACGTAGTTGATATCATCATGGTCAAACATACACAAAATAGCACAGCGGAAGTCTTGGAATATAAAATATTATTACAAACTCAAATGTCTGAAAATATCAAAGTATTTATTATAGACGAGTCTGTAATATCAAATCCACTGGAGGACCATTACAGAATGTATAAAATGAAGTTTAGCAGACTTTAAGGCATCTTTAAGGATTTGCAAGATCCTCTATTTCGACACCGAGCAATCCCCCAGCCTATTACGAGTAGTACCTGCCACTCAGTCTTTGGAAAATACGTCAGTTTTCACTGGTAAATACAATTAACCGACTCATTTTAAAAGAGTTTATGAAAATTGATTTAAGTGCACAAGGAAAAAAGCATTTATAACTTGGGACAATCTTTAATAAAATCTTGTATACTGTTTCACATGTTTGTCATACATATGGGCCGGTTTGGAAGCCGGTCATGATTAACCGACTCACCACTTACAAAACCCACGAAGGAGTTATCCCCAACATGTGGGTCAATTATATTTTAGCATTTACATCTGCCGGGTGTATGCCTACACCCCGTGCATAGGTTGTGGCCATATTTAACTTTAATGAGCCGAGGATATCCAGGACACGGTCGTTAACCCCCAAATGTTTATGTTATCAAACAAAACAGATTAAAAACGAGTTATGCAGATTTATTAAATCACAATCCGATTAAATGATCTCATACCCGACCAAGCGGTATTAATATACCTTATCCCAAGCCCGTATAAGGGAAAATAAGTTAAAAGTATTTACCTGAGCTAATACTTGATTCACAGCATAATAACTCAGTCGTATCCAATCTATCTAAATGCAGGTAGCTTTTACCGGGTGGCTCTAGTCTGGAGTGATGGTAATATATAACCAAATTCAGAATGCTAACGGTCTTATTTAAGTCATAGACCTAGACCGACTAGCTTAAAGTATCTAAAGCGGTACGACACGCTAGATTAAGCGATGACCGGAATAGAATGTTATTTAGACCCAACAAGTACGAAGACTTGTATATTATGGGTAAACTAAACACATTCCGGATTTTGAGATAAAAATGATAAGGTTAAACCCGTTTCGGCAAACTTACGTAAACTAGTTACATAAACCGATCCGAACGCGTAAATGCGTAACGGGCAACCAAATGAACCATATACAAGTCCCATATGTTATTATTCTTAGAATATATTAATACATCAGTAGGATGTTAACATATATGCCCAAAAGTAATTAAAACCAAATTAAGTCCCGTAGGGGCATTTTGGTCATTTTACTCTTTATAAAAGAGGTTTTAAAGTAAACCAAGGTTCTGGTCTTTGGTAATCAGTAAAAACATTTATTTTATCACATTACATCAGTAAGATATCATACATATGTGAGGTTTACCATTTATGACCAAACTATGCCCCAAAAGGGTATTTTGGTCATTTCACATATGCTTTTACGGACATTTTTGGAAGTCTGAGTTCACTACTTATACCTACTCTAATAATATTAAAATTTGTTTAAAAATTCAGTAGGTAACAAGTCTTAGGTGTTAATTATGGTTTAAAACCATACTATGCACCTAAATAGTGTAAAAATCGCTAATTGACGATAATTAAGGAGTTTTATGGAAATCTGAGATTTTGATCAGTTTTGAATGCTCAAAATAATTTATTTAATATACTAAATCAGTAGGAAAAGGTTTGGCATTCAAATCATTTGTAAATCTCATTTTATGCATGAAAAGGGTATTATCGTCATTTACCGAATAATACAAGAACTCTATGATATGATCAGTTTATAATCTGATCAATAATTCCAAAAATCCCTAAAAATAATATCTTAACAGTAGGTAATGAGTTTTGGGTCAAAATCCAAGTTGAAACATGTCTTATGCAAAATATCGCAATTTACTTAATTAAAAGCTTCTAATTACGATATCGAGCATAACTCCTATTTGGGACCAAGAACTGATGTCAAATTTTCGGGCCAAGCTTAAATATCAGTAACAAAGGTTTTTGTCCTCTCACATTCTAAAAATCTCATTCAATTGTCAAAAGGGCAAAATGGGCGTTTATAAGCATAATAACGGAAAGACTAAATTACAGAAATCAACCTTTATGTTATACCCAAACTGCACTTCATACCTTTCACTTTGAAATCGGCAAAAACCAACCTTTATTTTCATGTTTTGCTACAGGTTCAACCTTTACCACTAACCTTGTCTAAAAACTCAGTTAACTTACCTCACATGCTTTACATGTGAGGGTATTTTAGTCTTTATCATTCCTGATCAACCACTTGATCAAACCCAGAAAACCTGCAACTCTGATCTCTTTTATCATTCTTACACACAATCGATTGCCACTTAAAATCAAAGCAAATCCTAAAATTTTTACCCAGCTGCTAATATAACACCTTCACAAAGCAAACTGAAGTTGAAAAATAATGTCTAATTTCGATCTAAATCAACTGAAAATATGTCACAGTTTCACTGAAATGATCGGAGATTCAACCGAATCAGTTCAAAATCATCAAATGACACACCGAAAACAATTGTTTCAGTCCGAAATTACTGAAATTCAATCAAACATCACTAAAACACATCGAATCAATCTGAAATACTACAAATTCAGACCGAAAACGATTGAAATCCGAATCGATTTCACCGAAACTCGTCCGATTTCGATCACCATTTAAAATCACCAACATATGAGATGCAACATATTGTTCCTTTGAGATTATACCCTCATCTGATGAACCATCATCAAACCTTTCGGATTTCAACAACAAATCAAGTACTATGTTTCTCACATTAGTGTTTTTCACATCTGGGTCTAAATTATCATACACCGAATCTTGAACCTTATTTAACCAAGAAAAGTAACTAATTAATCTGATTGCAGAGTGGTTTGTGAGGGAAACTTTAACTTCCTTTGAAAGATTAAACAAACCAACAATGGAAGCATAATTAACTTCCTTTGAAAGATTAAACAAACCAACAATGGAAGCATAATCACCTTCACGTATTGCAACCTCCCCGCCGTTAAAGAAGAAGATTCCTCCGCTTCTTCCTCCATCGGTAATAACACTGACGCCGATTCCGGTTCCGATGACGGTGACGGTGAAATTCAGAGCAACGGTAACGGTTTGCTTAACGGTTTCAATGGGGTGTGGGCGATTGATTTTCTTGGTCAGGGTATGTCGTTGGTGCGTGAGGATCCTACATGACAGCAGCACCAGGACGGTGATCAAGTTGATGATCTGTTTTGGGGGTTCGGAGATGAAACCGAACCTTGGGCTGACAACCTTGTTTATTCTATCGACTTGTGGCAAGAACAAGTAGCCTATTTTATAAAAGAGGTTACATTTATTCGCTTAATTTATACATTCATACCAAATAGTAAGTTTTTATAAAGTCCGATTTGTATAAATATGTCACCGATGATACCACTGTTCCCGGAGAGAGAGAGAGTTGGAATTTGATAAAAAAAAAAACTATATTAAATAAAAGGCAATGAGAAAAGACCAAAATACCCTCACATGCAAAGCATGTGAGGGGAGTTAACCAGAAAAATTTAACGGTGTTTGTGTTAAAGGTTGAACCTGTAGCAAAACATGAACATAAAGGTTGGTTTTTGCCGATTTCATAGTGAAAGGTATAAAGTGCAGTTTGGAACAAACATAAAGGTTGTTTTCTGCAATTTTGTCTAACGGAAACTAGTGTATAATTCAAACTACTAAGGACCAGGTAATACAACCTTAGGGGGTTATACTACAACATAATACGGTCCTAATGGAAGCTTAAAACATGGAAGAATCAAGCTTAATCGGGTCAGAACTGAAAAGTCAAAGCAAAGTCAAGCTTTTGCGACTTTTCGGTTGCGAACCGACCCTAAACTCAGAATTGTCGGATTGAACATGCTTAGACATGTTTTAATAATTATTACCAAGTTATTAGAGTGTTAAAATATAATTTATAACCTCTGCATCAAAGGTTTTAATTAATATTCACAAATCTGCCAAGTTTGACTTTTTACCTAAACGGTTTGACCCGACAATTAACGAAGCAAATGAAGGAATTAGGAGGTGCCCTTTTAGGGCTTAATCACCTACCTAAATATGGTCACATACCCACATTCAATTCGATCAGTGGCTGGACCATGAGAGTTTAAATCAAAAGTCAACGCTAATTTACGATACTTGACTTTTCGGTCTATAAAACTATGAAACTGAACTATAAGATGGCTAAGGTACTTACAAAGGGTCCATGCTAACTTTTCTACAAAAATATAAGTCCCATTCAGTCCAGGAGCTCCATGTTGGAGAGAAAACAATGATAGAATGAGAGGTGTGCCCAAAAATGAATGAAAGACACCTTATATATAGTGTTTGGATTTGATTGGGATCAAGACAAGTGTTGAGGAACATCATAGGATCACTACAAGTGTTATGGCAGCTGTTTACCATAATTTGGAGCCCAAGGAATCGAGCTTGAAGCCCAAGAATCGGATTAGAAGTGGTTAGATTGGTCACCAAGTCAAGAAAATAATAAAAAATAATAGATCTGCAGATACGGGCTAGGCGGCCCGCGTAAGGGTCGGCCCAAGTTCACGCAGCCCGTTTGGGGGTCAGGCCCAGCTCTAAAGTTTGGCAGAATTGCCATTTCGGTCCATGTGCTTTCTAAATCCTATAAACAGCACATATATATTGCTGATTGCTTTATATGGCCCTCGAAAATGACAGTCCATTGGGCTTATGGTCCGAGTTTGAGCCCAGCCAGCCCAAACAGGTTTCAGATGTTTACAACATCAGTCCCTGTCCTTTCAAAATCACTTTTACACTTTCAAATGTGACGTAATTGGCCCAAAACTCACGTATATGATGTATTATGATAATATAAGATATAATTATCATAAGCGACAGTTTTTAGGCATGCCCGCAAGTATAATTAATCATTGCGGAGTTCTCGGTTCCTTTGAGAGACATTCTGAAATGCAGTTTCACCCGATGACGTGTTTAGTTCTTTCTAACGCGTAAAGCGACGCGAACTATCATTTATTGACATTAAAGCCTCCCATGACCCGTACAAGGCATTCCCGAATGTGTGCCCAATTATTACAATGCTCCAGTTCTCTTAAAAGGTCGTTCAAAGGTGTATTGTCCAATGTTGACGCTTTTGGTCCCTTAAATGCGTAAACTCGCGCATATCGTCATTGAATAGCATCAAAGCCTTATGTAGCTCATGTTAAGTATTCTCGAGAGTATGGAAGTGCATCAAGATGTTTCAGGTTCGTTAAAGGTCATTTAGAGGTGTAATTAAACATGTTGACGCTTTTAACCCCTCTAACTTACAAACTTGCGCTTAACTTCACATATTGGCATAAAAGCCTTGAATAGCCAGTATTAGGCATTCCCGAGAATATGATGAAACATAATGAAGATCTCAGTTTGTTAAAAGGTCACTCAGAGGCCTAGTTTAGGCGTGTTGACACTTTCAGTCTTTCTATATTCATAGTTTTTTATTTTGACGAAATTAGTCCCTCATAGTCAACGTTTGACTTTATTAGGGTTTATTACACGTGTCAACACACTATTAGACACGATTTTACGAGGTGTTACATCCTCACCCCCTTAAAAGAAATATCGACCCTGAGATTTGCTCAAAAAGATGGAAGTGCTTTCTGTCATATAATGGACTTAACTTCCTAAGTAATTTAGGGACCTTTACGGGTATTCCCGTTGACCTATTCCATAGGTACATGCTCCTTTTTGGAGCTTCTCAGTCTGTCGATCCTTGATTGATATAGGTCTTTCAATAAACCTCAGGCTTTCATTAATCTATACGTCTTTACAAGACATTGTTAGCGTTTTATCAGCTAGGCATTTCTTTAAGTTAGAAATGTGGAACACATCGTGAATTCCACCGAGCTCCTTAGGCAAGTTTAGCTTATGAGCTATACTGCCGTCATATTCGATGATCTCGAATGATTTATATATCCAAGGCTTAACTTGCCCTTTATGCTGAAACGTATCGTACTCTTTCATATAGATATTTTCAATAGAGTCTCGTTCCCCATTTGGAACTTTAAGAGATTTGCGCCTCTTGTTCGTATTGCCCTTCTGCCGATTACTGGCAGTTTTCAAACAATTATGGATTCATATTATCTTATCCGTCGTCCTTAAGACAAATCTCCGACCCTAATAATTGGGCTTTCCCAATTTCCTACCCAACAAATGGGCGTTGGCTATTTCTCCCAAACAAGGTCTCCAAAGGAGCAGCCTTGATGCTTATATAATGCTATTGGTTATGGATAACTTACTTAGGGTGAGATAGTCATTCCAACTACTACCCGAATCAATCTTAAGGAATCAACTATCCTCATGGTTAGTCAAACAAGTCAAAGATCCTGGGCATCTAATAACGATTCTTAATCGTTTCTTAGTTAGGTTGCAATAACCAATGCACAAGCGAATTGCACCGTGCTTTTCTTTATCAATAATAGTAGTCGGAGCTCTAAGACAACGAGCTAGGCTGTAGAAGCCTTTCTTTATAACTCATCTGGTTAGCCTCAGTTCTTCCTTTTTTGTTGATGCTAACCGATATGGAGCTTCTGTAACAGATACAGCTCCTAATAGGATGTCAATCCTAACTTCACTTTGCTCCTCAGGGGTATAACAAGGTAGTTCTACTGAGAAGGAAACAAGTTATCTAACTATGATAGAGGTAGCTTCAATCCTTGACCTTGGTCCACTTACCGACGATTGTGCCATACAGATGACACATCTGCTTTACGAGTGCACGAACGCCTTAAGTAGAGACGCCTACTTAGGCATTTTCTATTATGGATATCTCCTTTGAATACCACTAGCTGACTTTAGTACAATATGACCATTGGTATATCTTAGTGGTTCCATGCATTAAACTTCCATACTGATCAGGCATGGACATAATCTATGGGACACACTAGGTTACGCCAATTCTCATATGGCGCTTTTATCATACATAGTTGGCACTCGCAGTTGATAAAATCAATGAGGCAAATAATTAAAATAACATATATTGTCGTACTCTATTCAAAGAAAGAGTACTCTTAGATTTCGCAGAAAGATTCATTGCCGATAATAGAAGAATCGGTCTCTCAGATTTCATTGGTAAGTTCTACCTGACTAAGAATCTGGAGTTCTTATGAATATCATCAAGGTTTTGCTAAGCTTATGGTCTATGAAAGACTTTTTATTGCCTGTATTAAAAGAGGACACTTAACAGAGATTATCATTGGTAAATGATAAGGAATGAACTTGACGACATCATCTACTGCCTTTTGGCATTTACAGACGAGTTCAGGCATTTCCTTCCTTAGCCTTTCTAGGCTTAGCTGCACCTTCTTTGGCAGCTTTATGGCATCCAATTCTGATGTGGCCTTATTCACCACAGCCGTAACAGACTGTATTCCACATGTCCCTATATTCATGGAACTGATGACCAGTTCCTTTGCAGATGTCACACTGCTTTGGTCTTTGATTCATTCGACACTGTCCCCAGTGTCTTTTATAGCAACTCTTACATACAGGCTTCTTACTGAACTTATTGTTAGGACCGGTTTGACTCCGAACGATTGCGAACCGACTCGTGAACGTGCGGAATCCGTGCACGAGTGAGACCGAAACACACGAGACGTAATTTTAACAGTGATTCTATTCCAGATCTGAAATCGTACAAGCAACACGAATCACCTTTTGCCTTTCTCTCTCTAGATTCTCTCTCTAGTTTCTCTCTCTAGAACTAGAGCTCTCCAAAGTGTGAAATGGCAAAAGTCTCCAATGTTATCCCTAACTCCTCTATTTATAGGCCAAGGGTACAAGGAGAGTTCCCCTTATTTACAATATTGACACCTTGCCTTTTACTAACTAGAAACAACATAAAGCCTAATATTTAACAGTTTCTGCTACAGTTTGAGATGACGGAGGCGATAGACATAAATGCACTAACAGACTCCCCCTTGGATATTGCCGCAGTCAATCTCAAACATTCAGACTCGTAGCTTCTTTTCTTTCTCTCTCTTTAGCTCGAACAGAATCCCCGTGGATCTGTCTTCAGCTTCAGCTCCTTTCTTTTGGTAGACTCTTCAGGCTCCCCCTTTCGTCAAGCTTCCGTGCTTTGGGATCGACACCTGGCTTTTCGGTTACAAGCTCTTTTGGGAAAGAATCCTGGCTCCTATGCACGCTTCCCTTTGCGTTGAGCTTGTCTTCAGACTCCCCCTAAGACTCGGCTATCGGGATCGTAGTCTGGTATCTGCAATTCTCAAACATTTATAAGTAAAACATTTTACAGTGTAAACATTTTCAGTTGTCCAGGTATCGTAACCTGGCTCCATCAAACTTTCTAAATCAAGATCCTGGGACTAAGATATAATAATATGAAATATATCCAGGATTACTTGATACTCTTCCCCTATCATCAATCTTCAAAGATTTGGCAGTTTCAACGAACCGGATCGGAAACTAGCTCTTTTACAGATTTTAACAATATGAGCATCCAAATCCCTCACAGTTAATCATCCAAGTCCAACTTAATGACCTTGGAGATATCACAAACTGTTTTTGAGTTTTGATTTTAAAACATCAAGTTTCAAATTAATGAACTTGTTTTATTTTCAGAAACACAATCAGCATACTTAGATTTTGAAAACTCAGCTTCAGACATCGGTTGTCGAAAATAAAGCAGAAATCAAAATCTTTTTGTATTTTCTGAAAACATAAAGCAGTAAAGAAATATGTACAAACATATTTACAGACAATATTTTTGTTTGAGTATGCGTCAGAGGATCATATCAGTTTTTGACAAGTCACAAGTACCGTTGAGCTTTAAAACACTTTAAGAATTAAACAATTCACTTAGATTGTCGATATACTGATCCACTTAAATTTTCATACAAATTTCAACTGATTCAGGATACGAATTAGGTGAATTAAGAACTTAAACCCATTCATGTGTCCCACCTCTTGAATATACTCCCGTATCCAGAATCCCAATAATCAGTCTTACAGGTGAGTATACTACAATGATATCTGTACATAAATTAGGTATGCGAGGCCGAGGGATCTC
Source organism: Helianthus tuberosus (assembly GCA_030545235.1). Lineage (NCBI taxonomy): Eukaryota > Viridiplantae > Streptophyta > Magnoliopsida > Asterales > Asteraceae > Helianthus > Helianthus tuberosus. The sequence goes on along the minus strand of CM060427.1, from coordinate 129,770,974 downwards.
AGGTCGATACTTCCGTATACGCAGAGAGATATCAGCTTCGACTTTACGGTATGTCCCCTTTAGAGGATCTTTTTGCTTACAACAGCAGCGACTATCAATTTTATTGTTTCATCGGCATGCTGAGGGTTTAATGCTATGTTTCAAGCATTGCAGAAAGTATTATCCAAGGACTAGGTCAGAACTACCATTCAGCAGAAGTCCCGGAATAATACCCCAGACATCATTGAGTATAAAGACCTAGTATATCAGATTATGAGACCTTTCAAACGAGATTTCAGGGGTTACCTATATATCCAAGTAGTGTTCCCCACGAAATAAGCAAGTTTGAATTTAGGTTTATATCCCGAAAAAGTTTACTAAATGTATGAAAACCTATCGGCATATCATCAGTGAGACTGTTTAACGCTAATTAAACATTACATTTCTTTAGCATACTGTAACTGTCTACTGATGTACTATCATTTCCTATTTTTACGCAAAAACTCAATTTTGAATTTTATCATGTTTTTGCTTTTTCAAATTTTCTAATGTTTTTGGATTTTCTGACAATTTCTTACTCCCCCTAAAATTCAAAACCATTTAAAGAAAATTTGACAAACCGATACTGATAGCTTTGTCTCGCCATCCATTTTCTGCTTTTCATGTTCTGATTTGCAGAAAATATAACGTACCCCCATGATTTACAACCCATTGATTTTCGACAGTTTGAAAACGTTTTTTCAATCTTGTGAAAGTAATCATGTTTGTTCAGCCGTGAGGGTTTCGGCGTATTCAATCAGAACTCCCCCTTACAACAAACTATTTTCCCATAATGATTTCAAAACACTTAAGTTTGTGTTAATCAGAATGGTTTTTCCGGAAAAATTAGTTTGTTTACCCATCACTTGTGGGTTCGGGGTCATCTCATCACCTTGTTCACTTTTAACCATTTTGAAAATTTAACATTATTAGGTCAAACACCACTATCACTTGTAGAAAATCAAGTACAACTTAATGTCCTTGATTAACCACTTGTAAGACGAAATATCAGAGTTACCATCCTGTGAATTTATCAAGAATGATGCCGATACCTGCTTCACACTTACCAACCTGGAAGCTCCGGCAAGTCAGGAATTCAACCAACAGATTTTGACACCCAAGCCTGACCAGCCTTAGGTGTGTTTTGAACATTTCTCTTTTCTTCATAAAATTCTTTTGCTCCTTTTACCTTTCCATCAGCCATCTTGCTAAAAATATGTTTAACATTGATATTAAACATTTTTCCAGCATCAACACCTTTTGATTTTAGGTTTGCGGCTTGTAATGGTGGAAAGTTCTCATCATTCATTAACGGAACTGTATCTTCCTTTTTTACCTCAACTTGTAGCTCCTCTGAATTTGTGGAATCAGATTCATTGCCCGAACTTGGCTTGTCTGACTTGGATGAGCCAGATTCATCGCCAATAACTTTCTTTTTCTTCTTGTTTGTCCTCAGATTTGCATCTGAATAATTCGATTTGCTTGACTTTGCCGTCGAGTGAATCGATTCATCAGAACTTTTATTTGAACCAACTGGTGAACCCGAAGACAAAATCTTCTCCAAATACTCTCTCGCCTTCTTCCTCTTCTTCCTCAATCTGTCTCTCTGCCCCTGTGAAAGCTTTACTTTCTTATCTTCCACTTTCTGTTCTTTGGGCTTGACAGTGACTGGTTTCTTTACCGTTCTCTGAGATTCAACCCTCGATCTTCCCATCGATCTCCTTGGGCAATCTCTGGCAATATGACCTCTGATTTGACAATTATAGCATCTTCTTGTCTCATAACTCCAATTCTGGCAGTTAACAGCAATGTGTCCTCTCACACCACTGGTGTAGCACAATCTGTTATCGTACCATTTACCACTTTCACACCATATGCTTAGATCATAACACTGTCTGGCTTTGCGGTAATCATCACTCTTCTTTAATGCTGTATTTGTCTTTTGAGCACTGTGGTCAAACCTGCACCACTTATTACCAACACTTTGTGAGTTTTCATTTTTAGATTTTTGTGATTTTTGATAATGATTGGATGACTTATCTGATGAGCTTTTATTTTCATTTTTAACATTTTTCAAATTTTTATCTTTTTGTTTTTGTTCTGCATTCTTCTTAACAGGTTTTTGTTTAGAACATTCACCTGTTTCAGTAGATTGCAAAACAGTATTTTTAAATTTTTCTTGTAAATCTAAAAATATTTTTCTTTTCTTTTCTTTTTCATCATCAGATATTTCATCACAATCTTCAATTTTGACTTTGTCAAAATTTGTGACATTGTCACTTATTGGAACAACGTTGATTGGTTTTGGACACACATATGGTGCAGAAGTCACAAAACTTTTCAACTTGTTTTCTAAATCAGCAATTTTCTTTCTATTACCTTCGGCTTCATGCTCAAGTCGAATGATTTTATCAAGATGAGAATTTATTTCACATTGTTTTTCAAGATTATTTTTAAAAATAACAGATTTTTCATCTTCTAAAATCTTTATTTGACTTTTGAAATCATTTTCTAATTTTTTAAAATTTTTGTTTTCTGATGACAAACTCTCAACATTCTTCAAAAGTTTGTCATTTTCAGATTTCAATTTTTCGCACTTCAAGCGCAACTCTAGAATCTGTTCATCAACTGTTTTCTTCTCAGCTTTCAAAGCTTTGTTTTCCAATGTCAAATTCTCCGCATCACTCAAGAATTTGGCATTGTCTGCTCCAAGTTTATCACAGTTTGAGCATTTTTCATTCATCTTTCCTGTATCATCTTCTTTCTTTGATTCCATCCTAAAAGTTCCTGCACAAACGATTTTAACAAAATCAAGAGGATTTGCATATTCATCAATAAAACAACCTCTCTTAATATCATATTTCATGACATTCTTTGCAGCAAGACATACAGAAAATCTTTTTCTCATTTCAATGATCACTTCCAAATTTATCTTTTCTAAATCCCTCTTCATTTCATTCATCAACTCTTCTTTTCTTTTTTCTTTATCAAACTTATGTGAACTAAGCTTATTGATGAATTCTCTAAAATGAAGCTTTGAGAAACTAGCATCCCTTTTTAGTTCTTTCAAAAATTCATCCCATTCTAAAGGTAATGCATCAGCAAATATTGAAATTTTTTCAGCATCTGAAACCCTTATCTCATATTTTTCTAACTTATCAATCAACTCATCAAACCGTCTATTCAACTGTTCCAAAGATTCATTTTTCATGCACAAGAAATTTTCGAATCTTTTAATCCAACCATCCTTCTTATTTTTCTTATCAATCCAAGATCCATAAGTCCAAACGTTTAAATTTTTAAGATTCTCGTTTTCCTGTTCATCAAACGTTTTGTCCATCTTGAATCACCTGAAACACGAACAAACACAGTGAGTTTAATCAATATCAAACAACTTGAATCGGACGGGTATTCGAACAAGTGAGTCAACACAAGTCAAACAGTGAAGAAAATCTCGTGACAATGTTGTCCGTTCGGATGAGATTGCTATCCGGATGAAGATCCGTGCGGACGGAGATCCGGATGGTGATACGTACTGATGATGTAATCCGTGTGGTTGACAAACCTTTGACACAAACCACTTTACTAAACGACAAACCTTGTTTGAACGGTTGACACGATACCAACTGTTATGCTAAACCACGTGAATGATCAGATAGCAAATGAATTTGATAAGGCCGCAAGTATTGATCAGATCATATTTATCAAAACAACCGACAATTCAATTAAAAGATATCACATGTACAACCGACAATCACATGTATTCTGACGTGTAATGATATCCGCGTGAGTAGTGTATCCGTTCCGAGAGATCAACTAGTCAACACGTATGGCTGTGCGTGCGGATGAGGATCCGGATAATGTTGTCCGCACGGGTGGTGATACGCACGGGTGGTAATACGTACGGGTGGGCTATCCGCGCGTATGGCTTTCCGCGTGTATGGCTCGTACGTACGTATGGCTATCCGCGCGTATGGCTCGTACGTACGTATGACTAGTGAAGCTATCCGTGCGTATGATAGCTATCCGTACGTATGATGAATGATGCAATACGTACGTGTGGCACAACTCTTATTCGACCAACAAAAACCACTTTGTGTTGAACAAATGACACAATACCAACGTGACCTGATTGGACCCCAAACAGATGATCACGTGAATTGCTTTGAGTAATTCTCAAAGTGGTTGACAACTGTTATCTAATACACTGAAGAGCCAAAGAATCGTATCTAGGCCGGAGCCTGTAACGAGGGTTTGGATCTTATGAGAGAACTTGAGGAACAGTCCTGCAAAACAGAAAACCGTTAGGCTCGCCGCAGAGATGGGAGGGCCTCTCTGCGACCACCCTCCGGCGTGAGGATAAGTATTGGTAGAGAGAGAAAGTAAGGACGAAGGTTCAGAAAAATCGTACTTGGCTTTGTACTTGACGGGTATTTATAGTAGTCAACTTAGATGACATCATCCGTCCAGACGCACTTGAATGGAGGTTCGTCCTGGGGATGTACGTTCAAGTGGAGTCTTGTTCGTCCTGGGGATCATGTCCGGCCTCGGACATGTATCTTCAAGTCCCCCAGTTTGGTAAGTATTTGTAAAAACTTAGCAAGCTATTATTTCAAGTTTTTTGTCCTATTCGGATGATGTGTTATCACGAGAGTGGTCTGAGTCGATGACGTGGTGTGATTTGAGTGGTGATGACGTGGCGTGGGTGACTTTCGTGATTTGTCAGTTGGTCACCTACTAGTGACGGTAGCAATTCCTTGTGTTGGAATTCGTGGGAGGTGACGGTTGATGTGACTACCCCGCAACCGACTCAAACCCTTATAAAATCACTTTTTACCATTTCATTTTTACCTTTCTCTCATCTTTTCCTTCTCTGCTGTTATCCTCTTCTTTTCGAGTCTCTTCTTCCTCCTTAAGGTGCGTCCATTTCTTTTACTTAAGTTTCTTCTCTTTTTATTTATGAAATGGCTCCTGGTAAGGAGAATCTGGCGGAGAGTGTGAGTGTGCTTACCCAACGTCAGTTGGATAAGTTTATTAGAGATTATAGGATTCCTCTGGATCTTCATCCAGTTCTTCCCTCCGAAAGGGAATCAATATATCCGTTCCGTCGAGGGAAGTTTCCCTTTTATACTCGCGTCTGTAATTTCGCGAATTATAGGGTTCCTTTTTCTCGCTTCTTGATCAGGGTTTTACAGTATTTTAGGGTCCACATCTGTCAGGTTAACCCCTTCGGCCTTAGCCGAATTAATCATTTTGAGATTTCTTGCCGAGCATTAGATCGGAAGCCGGATCTGAACGTTTTTCGTTATTTTTACGAGTTCATAACGGCCGGAGATTGGTATACGTTTGCTCATCGAAAGAATGTCCCTTCCCCATCCTCTGGCGAGCGGTCTAGCCTGAAGAACTGGAAAGACAATTTTTTCTGGTTAGATGACCGCTGCCTACCGGAGGACATGAGGTGGCGTTTCAAGGATCAGACGATGTCCTTTGATGAAGACTTTGTTTATGATGAAAATCTTGTCCGTGCCCTGATTGTTCATAAATCCCTCATTCGTCCCCTTCCTGAGCATTTCCTTTGGTTAGGTCGCGTCAGTTTTTCCTGGGCCCGAGGGGATAATGAATGGCCGATTATTAGCCGAATTAGTGATCGTAAGTTTCGGCCCTTTTCGTCCCCTTTGGCACCATTACTTGCTTGTCTTACTAACTTTCATTTTGCTTTGGGGATGCAGGTACCACAATGTCTCTTCTTGATGCTTTAAAGGTACCGAGCATGGACGTTTTTGATTTCGATTTTGGAGAACAAGGCGAGGAGGAGGTTCCTTTTATGAAACAAGTGGCGTCTTCGGCCCAACCAATCCGCCCGGAGGTGACTCAAAACGTGACCGAGCCTTCTGTTGTGGAAGCAACTTCTTCCATTCCTCAGGATGTGCCTGGACAAGTTGCTGCTGAGGCTACTTCTTCCCTTCCATTATCTTTAAGGGATGCTGAGGGCTCGTCCGGATCACGAACTGGTAAGAAGTCTTTACTTGATGACGTGGATAGTGATCCGGAATTCCGCAATATGGACGAGGCTTTGCAATATCGACCTTCTTCTCTAAAAAACAAGGGTGCTACGTCGGGTACGGATCTATCAGGGGTTGTTTTAAAGGCTCGCTCTCGTAAGAGGAAAAATGAGCCAATTCAAATTCGTGCTACCGACCCTCTTCCTTTGCCTCAGTCGAAGAAATCAAGGAAAAGTTCTCATTCCGAAGGTAATGTGATGGCTGAACTGGATGAACATCTTACCGGTGGTAAGTTTTCTAGGGAAGAAGCCGCATTGGCTCGTAACAAACCAACTCCTGTCTATTCAGGTGGCTTTGTACCTGATAGCGAGGTGGAGAGCATGGAAATGGAGAATCCGGCGGTTACGGATAAGGGAAAGGCTCATGGTGAGCCAAAGGTGGTGACTTTTTCAGGTACGCACTTGGGCTCATCCTTGGGTCCGGACTGTTTTGCAGATGATGAGGAAGATCAAGTGTCCTCTCTACCCTCATCTTGGTTCGGACCTGAGTTGATGTCCTTTTTTCGATATGCAGATTTGTTTTCGGATGATATGGATATCGACCCAGCAACTGCCGAAGAAAAGTTCATTCCTGACTGGGACATCCGGAACAGAGACTCGGTGATGGATACTTTGGTTGCCAGGACCATGCTCTTTAATATCAACACTCCGATAGATCATTCAAGGAGTCGGAAGATGAAGAACCCGGACTTAGGGGCCGCGGTTTTGACCAATCAAGCCCAATCGAATATTTTTGTAACGGAGCTATATCGTCGGTGGGTGGAAGCGGAGTCGGTAAAGGAGGATTTAGAGAAGGAAGCTCGTTCTCTGAAGCGTAAAGTTCAAAGGAGTCCGGAGGCGGCGAAGAAAATAGCTCAATTGACCCAAGACCTCCAATCTCAGCAAGAAAAGGTTAACTCTTTGCTTGCTCAAAATCAATCGTCCCAGGCTGCCGCTGCTGCTGCTGCGGAGGACAGGGATAAGATTTCTTCGGAGCTTTCGACTTTCTCTGAATCGATGAGGCGGAAAGACGAAGAGCACAAGGTTGTTTTGTCGAAGATGGAGGATTCTCTTAATAAGGCGCGTCTTGCTTATGAGAGCATGGTGGCCGGTACGTCTTCTTTCTGGTTTAATTTGTTTCTTAGTTCTCCTGTTTTTCTAACACTTTTTCCAGAACGGGACGCGCTTAAATCAGGCGAAGCTGATTTGAAAGAACGCATAGAGGAGATGAAAAGGCGCGAGGAAGAAATAGAGGCGGAGAATGTTTCTTTGAAAGCCAAAGTGGAAGATCTTCAGGAGACGAAGGTTTGGATGCTTTCAGAAGGAGCTCAGCTTTTGGCTAAGAACATCCACAAGGGTCCGGAGATGACTGCCGCGGTGGCTGGAGTTAATAATGCAATGAGTGCGGTGGGCATCAACTCAGGTGTACATGCTGGGTACGTACATGCTTTGCAGAAGAAGACCGCTTACAAAGATGTTCCAGTTCTGAATCGCAATGCCACGGAGGAGCTGAAGGCGGCCGTGACCTGCTTCGATACTCTTAAATTTCCGGTGATAGAAGATCTGCCGAAGCTTTCCCACGCGCCTCTCTCTGAAATCAAGAAGGCCCTTCGTTTTGCAAGTGAATGACTTTTCGGAGAAGGTGGACATGCCTGGCCTCTTGGGGTATGCACCTTGGCAGTTTAAATTGTTTCAGTTTTTTGGAAGGTGGACATGTCCGGTAACTTGGGGCATGTACCTTATTTCAAATGAATGTAATGATGCTTTTACCGATGTTTGAACAATTATCCTTTGTACAATTTTTGTAACTTCCGGTTTATACAAGTCCGGTTAGTTTTTGATGTAATCACAAGTTTATACATGCGTCCATGTTTTGTTGTTTTACATTTCTTTTATTTCCTGAACGTTCATTTTAAAGGCACGGATCCGATTTATTTTACTTAGGATAATTTTTAAGTGAAGGAAAGCACGAACAAAACCAGTTTGTCCTCACCTTTTAGGGTTAGCATCCCTGATTCGGCCGAATATTATACTTGTATTGCAATGTTGTTTAAGATAGAAAAATTTATTCTATTTTCTTATTCGGAGCTTATACTTCTCCGATTGACATGGTAAAAACATTTTATGCAATCCGTGGGTAATACCCTCCACGGTCTTTTGAATTTATAATATATCTGGTGCGGGCATAACCATCCGCATTAAAGGGAAATAGAAAAGTGACGGAAGCCGTAGCTTCCGTGTTACAGTCTTATTTTAAGATAAGAAACTTTTTTTTAAAGAAAACACTTTTTTAAGTGAACTCCGTTCCACGTGCGTGGTATGATGGTTCCGTCTACTTTCTTGAGTGTGTATGCACCGTCCCTTCCTGCGGTGTTAATCAGGTAAGGGCCTTCCCACTTTGGTGCCATTTTTCCGGTGCCTTCTACTAAACTCGCTTCATTACTCCGCATGACGTAGTCACCAACTTTGAACCGGACCTCCTTCACTTTCGAGTTGTAATGTTTTTCCAACTCTTTTTTATATTTCGCCTCTCGGATCGCCGCGAGTTCCCTCCTTTCTTCGGCTAGATCCAGGTTCAAAAGGAGTTCCTGTTCATTTTCTTCTTGACTCAGCTGCATGCGGGGAGTGGGTATCCCTACTTCAGCGGGGATAACAGCTTCGGTACCGTATGTTAGGCTGAAGGGAGTTTCCCTATTGCTCGTTTTCGGCATCGTTCGATGTGCCCATAGAACGTGCGGGAGTTCATCCGCCCATGAGACTCCTTCCCTCCCCAAGCGTTTCTTGATGCCCTCCACAATGCTGCGGTTGGCTCTTTCTACTTGCCCGTTGGCTTGGGGATGGGAAACCGAAGCGAAGCTTTGTTCGATACACATTCTCTCGCACCATGTCTTGAACGGTTTCTCGGCGAACTGTTTTCCGTTATCACTGACTATGCACATCGGCATTCCATATCTGCATACTATATTCTCCCAGGCAAACCTCAGCACTTGCTCCCCTGTGATGGTCCGGAGGGGTTTGGCCTCGACCCATTTTGTGAAATAATCAATGGCTACCAACAAGAATCTTACTCCTCCAGTGGAGGCAGGGAAAGGACCAACAATATCAATCCCCCATTTCTGGAAAGGCCATGCTGATGTTACTGGAACGAGGTTGTTCTTGGCTCGGTGGCTAATAGGAGCGTGCCGCTGGCAATCTTCACATGACTGAAGTTCGCTTACTGCGCTTTGATGCATACCCGGCCAAAAATACCCGGCATTCATTACTTTAGCTATAACCATTCTTGGTCCGGCATGAATGCCGCATATCCCCCAGTGGATTTCCCTTATGACGTAGCTGGCTTCTTCTGGTGTTAGGCATTTTAAGAGCGGACCTAAAAAGGTCTTTCGGTAAAGTTGCCCATTATGAATCTGATACTGAAGCGCTTTGACTTTTAACTTCCGAGCCTGAGCTTTGTCTTCTGGGAGTTTTCCTTCTTTCAAGTAATCCACGATCGGAGTCATCCAGGATTTTTCAATTACAGATACTGACATGACCGGTTCCGTCTGCTGGATGGCCGGGGTTTGTAGGGTTTCAACTAGGACTTCTTTTGATAGATGACAAAATGCTACGGACGCAAGTTTACTCAAGGCATCGGCCTTTTTGTTTTTGCTCCGCGGTATATGTACTATCTTGCAAGAGTCAAAGGAGGAAATCATGCTATTAACTTGCTGGAGGTACCGGACCATGTTATCCTCTCGGGCTTCGTAATCTCCACTGACTTGGTTTGCTACCAACAATGAATCAACATGCGCTAATACGGAGGTTGCTCCGGCTTTGGCTGCGGTTTGGAGACCTGCAAGGAGAGCCTCGTATTCTGCTTCATTGTTTGAAGTTTTGAATTCGAATCGTAGGGCGTAAGTGTACTCTATCCCTTCTGGATCAATAAGGATTAGTCCTGCCCCCGATCCTTCTTTACTGGAAGCTCCATCCGTATATAAATTCCATACCCTTGGTAGGGCGGATTTTTCTTTGGTGCTTTCTCCGGTTGGAACCTCCGTAAGGAAATCTGCCACCGCCTGACCTTTCACCGGTCCTCTGGTACGATAGGTAATGTCGAAAGCGCTAAGCTCAATTGCCCATTTCGTGAGACGTCCGGAGACCTCCGGCTTTCTAAGAATTTGTTGGATCTGGAGGTCAGTTTGTACCTCTATGTTGAAAGCTTGGAAGTATCTTCGGAGGCGTCTAGAGGCGTGTACCAAAGCGAGTGCCAACTTTTCGATCATTGGATACCGGGTTTCGTAATCTTTCAGGATACGGCTTACGTAGTACACCGGGATTTGTGCTTGATTCCGATGTACTACAAGCACTGCACTTATGGCAAAATGAGACGCGGAGAGATATACTGTGACAGTTTCTCCGGTGATAGGAGCGGTTAAGGTGGGCAGGGATCCAAGACAAACTTTCAGCTCCTGAAATGCCGAATCGGCTTCCGGTGTCCATTCTATTTGACCTTTCCCGGTTCGCTTTTTTAGGACATTCATGAAAGGAATAGAACGATCTGCCGCTTTTGAGACGAAACGATGGAGAGCAACGAGCTTCCCGTTCAGCGACTGAATTTCTTTGACAGTTTTAGGGGGTTGCATGGAGACTACCGCTCTGATTTTGTCTGGATGTGCCTTGATTCCGGACTGAGTTATCCATACACCGAGAAACTTCCCCTCTTCTAGGCCGAAAGAGCATTTTTTGGGATTGAGTTTAAGATTGATACTCCGAAGCCTGGTGAAGGTTTCGAGAATATCATCAATCATGTTGTCTTCGGCCTGGCTTTTTATGACCAGGTCGTCGACGTAGATTTCCAAATTTCTTCCGATCTGATCCCTGAACGCTTTATCCATCAACCTTTGATACGTGGCTCCGGCGTTTTTCAACCCAAACGGCATTTTGGTATAACAATAAAGCCCTTCATTGGTTACGAATGCTGTCTTATCCTCATCTTCCAAAGCCATCTGTATCTGATGATAGCCTTTGTATGCATCCAAGAAGCATTTAAGGCGGAAGCTGGATAGGGAATCAATTTTTAGGTCGATCTCTGGCAGGGGATAACAATCTTTCGGACATGCATTGTTTAGATCGGAAAAATCCACGCACATTCTCCAGGTTTTATTTTTCTTGGTTACCATTACTGGGTTAGAAACCCAGGTCTGGTAACGTACTTCCCGGATGATTCCGGCATTTAACAACTTTCGCACATCCTCGGAGATTGCCTTGTTTCGAGCTGGAGCCATGTTTCTTTTTCTTTGAGCCACTGGTTTTGCCGAATGCGATACTTTCAGCTTATGTTCAGCCAAACATCGAGGAACTCCAACCATATCGGAAGTTTGCCAGGCGAATACATCGAGAGAATTAGATAGAAGCTTCCACAACTTCTTTTTAGTGTGCTCTGGGAGTTGGGCTCCGACTTCGATTTTTTGTTCTGGGAAGTGCGGATGAATAGCCCATTCTTCTGTGAGGAGGTTCGGAGGTTTGTCAGTACCCTTGCTTTGTCGTACCTCTGCTACACAAATTGTAGATTCGGAGTGCAAAGTTGCCACCCCTGCTTCGGTGGGGAATTTTAGCGATCCGTGAATGGTAGAGCTGATGATGCCGAAGGCGCACATGCCGGGCCTTCCTAATATGACATTATGCACAGACCTTGCTTCTACCACTAGATACGTCAGGTTTACAGTTCGGACGAAACTCCCTTCTCCCAATGTTGTTGGTAAGGTGATTTGCCCCATGGGCTGTACCACTTCTCCGGAAAAACTTACCAACGGCATTGATACTCGGATCAATTTTGCCTTGGTATGTGGAGCTAGCTGTTGAAAACATTGCTTATACATGATCTCGGTGGCACTTCCGCTGTCAACATAAATCCTCCGGACCTTGTGACCTGCTATGATCGCAGACACGATGATTGGTCCGTCTTTGACTTCTTCAGGATTGATAGGGGGAAAAGCAATGGGTTGCTGCATCCAAGCAGCCATATGGTGGCTGGATCGCTTGATGCCTTGGCTACCCGCTTTTCTGATCATGCCTATTACTGGTTGGTTGTTCGGATTATCCACCGAATTACCCGAAGACTTTCCTTCCTTGACTTCTTTTACTAGATGCGACAGTTTTCCGGATCGTACTGCTTTTTCTATTTCTTGTTTCAAGGACCAGCAATCATCAGTGTTGTGACCTCGAGCATGATGATAGTCACAGTATTTCTTGGAGTTCTTATCACCCGGGTTTCGGAGCTTCGGTGGAGCAGGGAAATTTGACCCTTCCGCACTGAGAATTTCACTGGGAGTTTTGGAAAGGTCTGACAAGTTGTAAAATCTTGACCCGGAGCTTCTTCCACGTGGAGGTCTATCATTCCTGTTATATGGGTGTGGCCGCCCTCTATTACTGGATGGAGCTTTATCGAATACGGACCCACCGTTTTTCTTCCAGGAAGACATCTTGTGATCTGACTCCGGAGCTGGATTGCATGCGTTTTTGCCTCGAGCAAAGGCTCTGGCTCGCTCCATGAGTACCTCCATTGTCTTTGGGAGATTTTCGTGTAATTTTTCGACCAACTGATTGTTCCGGACTCCGTGACAGAATCCGGAGATTCTCAGCTGATCAACTACTCCACTAATCTGCATACTCTCCCGGTTAAACCGGTCAATGAAGCTATCCAAAGATTCTCCATCCCTTCTCCGAATGTTGTGAAGTTCGGTGATTTCTTTGGAGTAGTGTCTTTGCTGGCTAAAATTTTGGAGAAATAACCTTCGGAACTCTTCAAAATCGTTGATCTCACCTTCATTCAGCGCATCGAACCACACTCGAGCGGCTCCAGTTAGTGTTTGCGCGAACATAAAACACCACGCTGGCATCGGCCACTGTTCAACTCGTGCGGCTCCGTCGAAATCGAACATATGATCATCTGGATCAGTTGTACCATCATACTTTTTTACTGTAGTTGGCATTTTGAGCTTCGGAGGAAGCTTGGCATGTGTGATGCGGGCGCTGAACTTTGACTTGGCAGTCATGGAAACTGGGTGATACGGCTTGGTGAGTTCCGGATCGTTACCTACATCCATCTGTGCTTCATTTCGTATTGCCATGGCTGGCGAGGGTCCGGACGAACCCTGAACATACCCAGAGTAAATTTCTGAGGTAACAACTGTGGAAAAAGTAGGAGGGGTAAACATTGTAGGACCCATGGTCCTTATTGGAGCTTCTTCTTGAAACAACCTGGTTCGTAAACCGAGGATTTGTTCATCTCTAGCCTGCTGTGCTTTCAATCGTCGCAGAAGACTTGCATTTTTGGAGAGAAACTCCGCATCGAACTCAGATGTTTGCGAAGTAGGGATTAGCACGAATGGCAAGGTTGTTCCCGGCCCTGAGCGTAAAGCATCTGAGGTTATGGAAACAGTACTTGCTGGTGCTGTAATTTGTGTACTAACAGTTGTAGATCCCAGATTCACAGAACCTGAGGCCGCCATTTGTCAGTTCTTTGCTCAAGAAATTCACCAGAGTGAAGGACTAAGAGCTTTGAGATCGGATGGCGCCAATTGAAGAGCCAAAGAATCGTATCTAGGCCGGAGCCTGTAACGAGGGTTTGGATCTTATGAGAGAACTTGAGGAACAGTCCTGCAAAACAGAAAACCGTTAGGCTCGCCGCAGAGATGGGAGGGCCTCTCTGCGACCACCCTCCGGCGTGAGGATAAGTATTGGTAGAGAGAGAAAGTAGAGAGAGAAAGTAAGGACGAAGGTTCAGAAAAATCGTACTTGGCTTTGTACTTGACGGGTATTTATAGTAGTCAACTTAGATGACATCATCCGTCCAGACGCACTTGAATGGAGGTTCGTCTTCGGAGGTTCTTGATGTTGGACGGACATTATTTGGATGTACGTTCAAGTGGAGTCTTGTTCGTCCTGGGGATCATGTCCGGCCTCGGACATGTATCTTCATACACAATATCACCGAAAGCAATTAAAGACCCACATGTTTTGTTAATAAAGTTGACTGACAAGTCCTGAAAGTGTTGACTTAAAGAACTAGCTTGGGTGTGATGTAATGACACGTATTACTATCCGTGAATTATTATTCGTTTGTTCGTCCGGTTAGTCAAAGAAGGTCAACCCGGATAAGTTGTGCGTGCGGAGATGCTATCCGTGCGTACAGGTCAACAAACAGTCAACGCGGATGGTCATATGCACGGGTGGCAATCCGTGCGGTTAACAGCAACATTCTTCATCATTTTCAACTTTTTTCGCACCACAAAAATCAAGATATCTCACGATCGGCTTTGAATTTAGATCTGAAAATTTGTACGCTTGTAGATCAGGAACTTTCGCTCAATATATCCAAAATTCAGCCATTTTCGACCGTAAGAACCTGTTCAAATCAGCAAAAATCAGATAAAAACGTGAAGAACAAGAAAATATGAGAAATTTTGACAAATCTGGATGATTTAGGCTCTGAATCTGATCAAATCTTGAACGAAATCGTGCGTTTGATCCTCGCAACCGATAACCTGGCTCTGATACCACTTGTTAGGACCGGTTTGACTCCGAACGATTGCGAACCGACTCGTGAACGTGCGGAATCCGTGCACGAGTGAGACCGAAACACACTAACAGTAATTTTAACAGTGATTCTATTCAAAGATCTGAAATCGTACAATCACGTGAATCACCTTTTGCCTTTCTCTCTCTAGATTCTCTCTCTAGTTTCTCTCTCTAGAACTAGATCTCTCTAAAGTGTGAAATGGCAAAAGTCTCCAATGTTATCCCTAACTCCTCTATTTATAGGCCAAGGGTACAAGGAGAGTTCCCCTTATTTACAATATTGACACCTTGCCTTTTACTAACTAGAAACAACATAAAGCCTAATATTTAACAGTTTCTGCTACAGTTTGAGATGACGGAGGCGATAGACATAAATGCACTAACACTTATGATGGTTCTTATTAAGCCCGTGATTTGCTCTTTTTCTTTGATTTCTGGGAGTTATCCTCCTCCCTTGGTTCATCCTTCACATTCGAAGTGTGAACAAAACTCTTTTCATGAGCAATTGATTGAGGTTTTGAATGAAATTTAGAGCGAGAAGCATTTGGCTCTTTGAATTGTTTCATGACCTTTTCCATGGTATTTAAAACTGCTGTGTCAACCTCAGCTTGGAGACCAACTCCATTAATATTGAGGTTTATGTTATAGCATTATTAGCTTTTGTCGCCTTAATAGTATTGCGACTGCTATTCACCTCATTCGAGTTTGCCATACTCGAAACTTGGTATTAACCACCACGTTAAGCAATTGTTAGTCATCATCCTGATGACCTGACATAGATCAGCCACAACATCCTTAAACCGTATAGGCTATTATTTTCCAAACATTCCTAATGAATGTTATTTGAATATATATCCATTACATTTAGCCTAGGTCACAAAAGGGCCGTTAATGGCACTTTGGAGCGAGTCCATTACCTATTTGACAGAGGATCATACTGTCACTACTGTCACTGTCACAAGGACTATTATGAAAAGCTCGAAGGCTAGCCTTACATGACTTTCATTATATATATATATATATACATATGGCATAGAAGCCCGTCGCAAGGGACGTAGAAAAAATATGGCATAAAGCCTAGTCATGAAAGACACAATGATTATATGGCACGAAGTCCTTGTCGCAAAGGACATTTAGATATGGCTCAAATTGGCCTCGTCATAATGACGTTATAAGATATGGCACCAAGGCCTGATACGGAGGACATTTACCAATGCTGGCACAAAAGGCCTGTGACTAGGAATGTTAACATTTAATATGTTAACTTGTCACGAATGTCAAACTATAGTACATTGACTTGTCATGGATGACTTTAAGACATATCTCATTGTTTTGTCACCAAGGACATTAGTTTATAAGCCACAATCTTATCGGATTAGGGGCTTCCAGGTTTGAACATAGTTCTTCACCTTTGGACAAGGAGTCATAAACTACAACTGTCATTGTCTCTAAAGATGACTTATTTGGCACAAAGGTAAACTAATTGACATCACTAATGGATGTTTATATATCATCATTGCATTTGATGATATCAGTCATGATCACGCTGATCATATAGATTGTTAGGGTTGGGTATAACCCACCCTTTGGATAGGGGATTATGAGGATCACCACTATCTTTGTCTTATTGACAATAGAGTAAAGTGTAGCCCGTAGGCATTCCATCACAAGGGATGTTAATATCATAATTATCATATTGATGATACTAGTTAAGATCGCAATGATCAAGCAGACTATGGGATTTGAGCATGGCTCATCCCCCTTGGGCAAAGAATCACAAAAGATTACATTTTCCTGGTCTCAGATGGACAATATAATATAGCCCTTAGGCCAAACATCATTTAGGATGTCAGATTTAATCATCGTACTGATGATTTTAGTCATGATCGCATTGATCATATAGACTATTAGGCTTGAGCACAGCTCATTACCTTGGACAGGGGATCATAAAGATCACAATGTCAATGCCATAGAGACGTCCTCATATAGCATAAGGCTTGCTTCAAAGGACAGTTAGATGGCACAAAAGGCCTTATCACTAGGACAATTAAAACATAATCAATGATCTCTTGGATCAGTGATCTTTAAGGGTCGAACATAGTTCATCGCCTTTTGACAAGAAGTTTATAAAATTAAAACTATCATTGTCATGAATACACCTTCGCCCAATGGCATACATCCTAATTGGATGTTTTGATGTATACTTCATATTGTCGTTTGATAGCCGTGATTCGTATTGATCATATAGGTTATGAAGGTGGCTTGGAAAAGTCCAAGTACTTTTGGAAGCTAGTGTGGTCTCTCAAGTCACACAGCCCGGAATGTTAACATGTTCTTAGATGTTAACAAGGATTAATTATCTTAAGAGGGTTTTACCATCACAACCATGATCATAGACATATAGGCTAGGTTATACCATTAAGAGGATCTTTTGAAATTTTTCAGCTGATCGATAAAGTTCGAATAAAATTTAGAACTATTGTTGGATAAAGGACGAAATGAATACCTACATAAAATTTTCGAAACTTTCCTAGATTATTAGGAACTTACAATAGTGCCTTAATCAGGACTTCTAATAATATATTTGTCCACGGAGGACTAACAGGAAAAGTTATAAGTCCGTATAAGGACTATAAAATATTATAATTCTATATAAGGGTTATAATGAAATATCAATGTCCTCAAAGGGACTATTTCAAAATAGCATATCCCTAAAGGGATTCTAATGCAATAACATGTCCATAAAAGGACTATATTGGTACAACGTGCACACAAAAGGGCCTTGTTGTACAGATGTCCTCACAGGGACTTTAAATAACTCTAGTCCATGCAGGGACTAAAAGGAAATATAAGTCCGTAAAGGGACTATAAGATATGTCTGCATTGGGATTATTATGATATAATATGTCCATAAAAGGACTTCGATGAATCAGCATGTCCATGAAGGGACTATGATGAAATATAATGTCCATGAGAGGACTATATTGAAATAGTACGTCCACCGAGGGACTATATTGAAATATAATGTCCATGAAAGGACTAGATAGCAAATGCCCATATAGGGTCTTAAGTCGAAAGGTATGTCCACATAGGGACTAAATAGGAGAGATATGTCCTTATAAGGACTTAAAAGACAAGGAATATTATGAAGGAATGATTCTCTAACGTCTTCCTTGCTCCGTTTCGATTGTTTCTCTTCTTTGTTTTCCATATACGGTAGGGACACTGAAGACCTTAGTGAATAAGGTAAGTATTCCAATCAGGATCAGTTATAGAAGTAGAATTCAAGGATTCAATGGTTAAGGAATGATATGGATCACGGATTGGGTTTTTAACTGATATAATCCAAGTCTGGGATTCCAAAACTTGGAGGTAAGAAGTAAGGGTCATCAGCATTCACTAGCATTATTTTCAAAACGGGAGTCTCAGGGACCACCTGGTATGGACTCCACTGGCACAGACTTTTAAAATTTGAGCCTCAGGGACCTCTGGTATGGACTCTGAAGTCTGATTGCAATTCAATAAATTTGGTTTTAGGAATGAGTCCTTAAAGGCCTTTCCTCCAAACCGGTCGCACGCTTATTCTAGCCGTTTTATGAAGCTTAACATTTCTTGGCTTCAGGTGAGGAGAATCTCCATCAGCGGCTTCCTTGCTTGGCGACTTATTCAAAATACATAAAATCGAAAACAATGTTTACTTAATAGGGATGAGAACATTCCTATGTTAAGTCTAGACTCAAAAGGTCTAAGGAATATGCTACTGTGTCATTGAGATTAAACACAAAAGACTAGTGTTTAATTCACTCAATGTTGGCTCTGATACCAACCTGTCACACCCCGATAATTCCACATATCATCGGTGGGCCCGGTGGGGAGTATCGTGACGTAGTTGATATCATCATGGTCAAACATACACAGAATAGCACAGCGGAAGTCTTGGAATATAAAATATTATTACAAACTCAAATGTCTGAAAATATCAAAGTATTTATTATAGACGAGTCTGTAATATCAAATCCACAGGAGGACCATTACAGAATGTATAAAATGAAGTTTAGCAGACTTTAAGGCATCTTTAAGGATTTGCAAGATCCTCTATTTCGACACCGAGCAATCCCCCAGCCTATTACGAGTAGTACCTGCCACTCAGTCTTTGGAAAATACGTCAGTTTTCACTGGTAAATACAATTAACCGACTCATTTTAAAAGAGTTTATGAAAATTGATTTAAGTGCACAAGGCACAAACCATTTATAACTTGGGACAATCTTTAATAAAATCTTGTATACTGTTTCACATGTTTGTCATACATATGGGGCCGGTTTGGAAGCCGGTCATGATTAACCGACTCACCACTTACAAAACCCACGAAGGAGTTATCCCCAACATGTGGGTTAATTATATTTTAGCATTTACATCTGTCGGGTGTATGCCTACACCCCGTGCATAGGTCGTGGCCATATTTAACTTTAATGAGCCGAGGATATCCAGGACACGGTCGTTAACCCCCAAATGTTTATGTTATCAAACAAAACAGATTAAAAACGAGTTATGCAGATTTATTAAATCACAATCCGATTAAATGATCTCATACCCGACCAAGCGGTATTAATATACCTTATCCCAAGCCCGTATAAGGGAAAATAAGTTAAAAGTATTTACCTGAGCTAATACTTGATTCACAGCATAATAACTCAGTCGTATCCAATCTATCTAAATGCAGGTAGCTTTTACCGGGTGGCTCTAGTCTGGAGTGATGGTAATATATAACCAAATTCAGAATGCTAACGGTCTTATTTAAGTCATAGACCTAGACCTACTAGCTTAAAGTATCTAAAGCGGTACGACACGCTAGATTAAGCGATGACCGGAATAGAATGTTATTTAGACCCAACAAGTACGAAGACTTGTATATTATGGGTAAACTAAACACATTCCGGATTTTGAGATAAAAATGATAAGGTTAAACCCGTTTCGGCAAACTTACGTAAACTAGTTACATAAACCGATCCGAACGCGTAAATGCTTAACGGGCAACCAAATGAACCATATACAAGTCCCATGTGTTATTATGCTTAGAATATGTTAATACATCAGTAGGATGTTAACATATATGCCCAAAATTAATTAAAACCAAATTAAGTCCCGTAGGGGCATTTTGGTCATTTTACCCTTTATAAAAGAGGTTTTAAAGTAAAACGAGGTTCTGGTCTTTGGTAATCAGTAAAAACATTTATTTTATCACATTACATCAGTAAGATATCATACATATGTGAGGTTTACCATTTATGACCAAACTATGCCCCAAAAGGGTATTTTGGTCATTTCACATATGCTTTTACGGACATTTCTGGAAGTCTGAGTTCACTACTTATACCTACTGTAATAATATTAAAATTTGTTTAAAAATTCAGTAGGTAACAAGTCTTAGGTGTTAATTATGGTTTAAAACCATACTATGCACCTAAATAGTGTAAAAATCGCTAATTGACGATAATTAAGGAGTTTTATGGAAATCTGAGATTTTGATCAGTTTTGAATGCTCAAAATAATTTATTTAATATACTAAATCAGTAGGAAAAGGTTTGGCATTCAAATCATTTGTAAATCTCATTTTATGCATGAAAAGGGTATTATCGTTATTTACCGAATAATACAAGAACTCTATGATATGATCAGTTTATAATCTGATCAATAATTCCAAAAATCCCTAAAAATAATATCTTAACAGTAGGTAATGATTTTTGGGTCAAAATCCAAGTTGAAACATGTCTTATGCAAGATATCGCAATTTACTTAATTAAAAGCTTCTAATTACGATATCGAGCACAACTCCTATTTGGGACCAAGAACTGATGTCAAATTTTCGGGCCAAGCTTAAATATCAGTAACAAAGGTTTTTGTCCTCTCACATTTCTAAAAATCTCATTCAATTGTCTAAAGGGCAAAATGGGCGTTTATAAGCATAATAACGGAAACTAGTGTATAATTCAAACTACTAAGGACCAGGTAATACAACCTTAGGGGGTTATACTACAACATAATACGGTCCTAATGGAAGCTTAAAACATGGAAGAATCAAGCTTAATCGGGTCAGAACTGAAAAGTCAAAGCAAAGTCAAGCTTTTGCGACTTTTCGGTTGCGAACCGACCCTAAACTCAGAATTGTCGGGTTGAACATGCTTAGACATGTTTTAATAATTATTACCAAGTTATTAGAGTGTTAAAATATAATTTATAACCTCCGCATCAAAGGTTTTAATTAATATTCACAAATCTGCCAAGTTTGACTTTTTACCTAAACGGTTTGACCCGATAATTAACTAAGCAAACGAAGGAATTAGGAGGTGCCCTTTTAGGGCTTAATCACCTACCTAAATATGGTCACATACCCGCATTCAATTCGATCAGTGGCTGGACCATGAGAGTTTAAATCAAAAGTCAACGCTAATTTACGATACTTGACTTTTCGGTCTATAAAACTATGAAACTGAACTATAAGATGGCTAAGGTACTTACAAAGGGTCCATGCTAACTTTTCTACAAAAATATAAGTCCCATTCAGTCCAGGAGCTCCATGTTGGAGAGAAAAGAATGATAGAATGAGAGGTGTGCCCAAAAATGAATGAAAGACACCCTATATATAGTTTTTGGATTTGATTGGGATCAAGACAAGTGTTGAGGAACATCATAGGATCACTACAAGTGTTATGGCAGCTGTTTACCATAATTTGGAGCCCAAGGAATCGAGCTTGAAGCCCAAGAATCGGATTAGAAGTGGTTAGATTGGTCACCAAGTCAAGAAAATAAAAAAAAATAATAGATCTGTAGATACGGGCTAGGCGACCCGCGTAAGGGTCGGCCCAAGTTCACGCGGCACGTTTGGGGGTCAGGCCGAGCTCTAAAGTTTGGCAGAATTGCCATTTCGGTCCCTGTGCTTTCTAAATCCTATAAACAACACATATATATTGCTGATTGCTTTATGTGGCCCTCGAAAATGACAGTCCATTGGGCTTATGGTCCGAGTTTGAGCCCAGCCAGCCCAAACAGGTTTCAGATGTTTACAACATCAGTCCCTGTCCTTTCAGAATCACTTTTACACTTTCAAATGTGACGTAATTGGCCCAAAACTCACGTATATGATGTATTATGATAATATAAGATATAATTATCATAAGCGATAGTTTTTAGGCATGCCCGCAAGTATAATTAATCATTGCGGAGTTCCCGGTTCCTTTGAGAGACCTTCTGAAACGCAGTTTCACCCGATGACGTGTTTAGTTCTTTCTAACGCGTAAAGCGACGCGAACTATCATTTATTGACATTAAAGCCTCCCATGACCCGTACGAGGCATTCCCAAATGTGTGCCCAGTTATTACAATGCTCCAGTTCGCTTAAAAGGTCGTTCAAAGGTGTATTGTCCAATGTTGACGCTTTTGGTCCCTTAAATGCGTAAACTCGCGCATATCGTCATTGAATAGCATCAAAGCCTTATGTAGCTCATGTTAAGTACTCTCGAGAGTATGGAAGTGCATCAAGATGTTTCGGGTTCGTTAAAGGTCATTCAGAGGTGTAATTAAACATGTTGACGCTTTTAACCCCTCTAACTTACAAACTTGCGCGTAACTTTACATATTGACATAAAAGCCTTGAATAGCCAGTATTAGGCATTCCCAAGAATATGATGAAACATAATGAAGCTCTCGGTTTGTTAAAAGGTCACTCAGAGGCCTAGTTTAGGCATGTTGACACTTTCAGTCTTTCTATATTCATAGTTTTTGATTTTGACGAAATTAGTCCCTTATAGTCAACGTTTGACTTTATTAGGGTTTATTACACGTGTCAACACACTATTGGACACAATTTTACGAGGTGTTACACCTCTGATCTTGCAACTTTTTCATACGTTTTCTACGCTCGTGTGCCCCTCTACTGAACCATCCCCTCTTTTTCTGAGGAAATGGCTCTTCTGACTGAGCCTTAAACACAAAGATTCCTTCTTCCGTATCAGCAGAGTACCCTAAGAGGGCAGGCTGATAATAGGAGGTGCCTTCGCTTCTAGGCGAACCAGACAATTGACGATACGCGTCAGATGGTCCTTGGTGGCTCATACTGTAAACTAACAAATAGTCAAATAACACATAACAAATAAATGCAGTTTTGCACGTATTTCTGTAATTTATTTCCTAACGCTTTACATTTTGATGTCAGCAGAACACCTCTGTGGCTGAATCAGTGGCTTAGCTCTGATACCACCTTCTGTCGCAATCCCCGATCCCTGATCCCCGGGAATGGGCTGCCGCAAGTCAGTTTCGGTGGTATCGTGTGTCGTTTAATTTGGCAGCGGAATTTTTCATCAGGACCGTAGTTAGGAAATGTTTATCAGAGTAAAATACCACCACTTATATAAATAAACATATTGGGATAAAACCCAAGTTTTTATTACAAGCTGATTTACAGGGATACATCCCATTTTATTTGAATTAAAACGCCTTCTTTATTTAGGTAACTTTTATAGCCACGTTTCCAAGCCTTCAGTGCTGTCCAGCTGGCTTCTAATTGGCTTTCACATTGTGTTACCTGAAACGCATTTTAAAAACATTTGTCAGTGGAAAATACTGGTGAGTGAATCCCAGTTTAATCAAGAAACATTAATTAAATTTAAACAGTATTGAGCGCGATTACAATGTTTATATCTACACAATTACTCCATTAGTACTGTCAATCCTGACTTGTGGGTTATATTACACATTGGCTAACTCATTGTCCAATGGTAACGTATTGTCATCCCGACTTACTACTCACAGTGTAGTACATTTTCTATACAAAACCCCAACATACCGGCAGTAATTGAAGAATTACAAAGACTCAATCACTGCTAAATTGCATTGTAAAATAGTTAACGTTTTGTAAAAACTGTTAACAAAAAGGAGATTACTCACATTGCTGTCTTAGATTTTTCGTAAGGGTTTCCTGGTGATAATCTAAAATTGACACAAATGTACACGCGTTAGCATAATAACCCATTTTAACATTAGCAATACCCTCCCGAGACGGCATTCCAATGACTACGTCGGGCAGAACCACGACAGCCATTACGGAACCCTAGATCAATCGGGCAGCGTATCTAATACATATCCAGGGGTTATAATACTTACAACGGAGCAGAACTTTGCTAATTAGGGGGTATAATACCCGCTTTATAAAGCCTATAATTCAGAAATTGAGATTGAGAAACGATTTTTTTGAACGAATTCTGGTTGAACCCGATGGCTCCTTTATATAGTTGCTGATCTTGACTCTCTCGCGGCCCGCGTAAGAGTAGGCAAGAGCCTACGCGGCCCGCGTCAAACCTCGGTCAAAGCGTAGCTCGTCCGGATCACCAACTAGACTTGACACGATGATGACACGTGTCATCACCGGGCTGCGCCACTATCTTGATCTCACACGGCCCGCGTTAACTAAACGGGGGTCTTACGCGGCCCGCTTGAACTTAAGAAAATCAACGAAATCAGGCTTTAGCCTTTATACCGCCCGCGTAAGGGTTGGGGTGGGTCTACGCGGCCCGCCTCAGCTTAAAAATCAGATTTTATTTATTTTAAATACTATTTAATGTATTTCGGGCTCGGTTTTTACATACGGGGTGTATTTAAAGATATATTGGGACATTTTAAAATATACTAGGGTGTCGGAAAAATTATGAAGGTGTCGGTTTTATTTAGGGTTGTTACAGGACAACATAGAGATAGAGTTATTCGTTGACATGTTGTTAAAGCCATTGCTGAATTTTCACCTTTTAAAAATGGTTCTTCTATCTTTTTTCTACAGGTCCTAGATTGATTGTACATTTGTACATAAGAAGCTACAACAACCACAAAACATCAGGTTCTTGAAGATGAAAGAGCATGAATATATGTAGAGGTGCTACATCAAGTAGTGTTTTTACTTTTATTAAGTCAAGGGAAGAGAAATTGATCAGAGTATTTTTGTCATAAGGTAATTTTTTACCAAAATTTTGTTGGAAGCATTTTTTTTCAGTTTCAGAATATTTAAAAATATCATGTATGTCGGAGTAGAAGTTATGGATAACTATTTTTTTAGTAATTTGCTGGTTTGAGATGCCATATAGTATCTGGTGTGGTGGTTACAACTATATAAATTTCAAAAGGTGAGAGGTTCAGGCAAAAGCTACTATTTTTTGTTTCACTGATTGAGGTTTGATCATAATATTATGTTACATATGCTTTGTTACCTGTTAGTTTTTGTTTCAATTCGCTTCGTGTTATATACTAATTTCCTCCTTTTATGAAATACAGGGGCAAATGTTGCAATGTCTAAATTCGATGCTGAAGACTGACTGCGTTTTGAGGCATGGAACAAAGAGTCTGAGGTAAACAACCCTACCAACATTGAGAAATTGCTGAGATTCAGGGTGTTTCAACAATATCTCCATGAATTAGGCCTCTAACAGAAGAGGATCCCATACGATCAAATTCGTTGGGTTTGAACGTACTCACGGACCGAATTGATGAGGAGATGGAGAAGGACTTCAGCGGATACGAAGGTGAAACCGAGGAAGACGATGACGAGGTCGAGGATATGGACGGGGACCGTGTTGATGAGATGTCTGTCATATGCCAAAAAAGAGGTTGTAAGTTTTTAACCACGATTATCATTTAAGCACAAATAACATCTTTGATTACAAGATTCAGCAATGATATGTAAATAATAAATGTTAGGTGATGAAAGTAATTGTTGATGGTACCATCATCATCTTACGCAAGTAACTGTTGTTGTGTACAATAAATGTAATCATATAGTTATTTATTTGTTTTTTTTAGTCTTTTTGAGCTTTCAAAACATGTAAATATATCAAATGGTAAATTAGTTACGTTAGCCTATTAACTTAATACGTTTTTAGGTTAATTTGTTTGACCATAAATAAATATTTAGTTAAAACTAAGGGTGTAAGGGGCACTCCTTTACGTGGGGAGTGACCTCTCTTACCCACAGCCAATCAGCACGCGCCACGTCAACTCTCCACTTAACTCCCCCCACACCCTCAATTTGATGGCGGCACTCCTCTCTTGGGGGACTTGCTTTTTTTATTTTTTTAATTAAGTAAATATCGTTCAAAAAATCAATTTGATGTGCGGTGAACCAATGCCGCAGACAAGTCCCCGCTTAGCCACCCCGAGGGGTCGGCGGCGGTGTTCCCGAGCGGGGAAACCACTCCCCGCACCCCTCCCCGCAAAGCGCCCTTAATGTTCACCCTAAAGGTTAACATTATTTAAAGAAAATTTGGTATTAATTTAATTTATATTTTGGGAACCTTCATTTTACTATAAGTACTCGATTAACATGTTTAAGTAAGTATTAACATTAAGTGTTTCTAAGAAAATATATCATGTGATATATCTCCTTAAATTAAGCATATCTTTTTTTATATTGTTTGACTATATTTACATAACCAACTTTAAAAGCGGTTGTTATCAAACGTTTTTTTAATTGTATGTATCATTTTAGGGATATTCGATTTAAATAACTCCAACTTTCATCAACTGGCTGATAACACTCTCAACTTTCGATTTATACACCAGCACTCCCAACTTTTAACTTATTGGCCGATAACACTCCCTAACTAACCTAACCCTAACTCAGTTAGCTGATGTTAGCTGCCACATCATAAAAAAATGCCACATCATCAAAAAAGCTACATCAACTGCCACATCATATACCATGTTAGCATAAAGGGTCATGTCAGATGTCATATCAGCAAAAACTAAATGAGTTAGAGTTTAGTTAATTTGTAAACTCATATAGTTACTTATCTATAGTACGATGCTTCGTTTTATTTTAATCTTCAACTTCAGATTTCCATAATAAGTTCATCGTACAGTTTCTTTGTGATCGGTAACGTAATTTTTTTTTCTTCTAAAAGTAAGAAACATATCATTTTTCAACACCGCGAAATTCGCGGGAATTATCAGTAGTTATTTTATAATTTTCTAACTTTTTTTTGTTAACTTAATAAAAAACTTCATAAAAATTGACGGGTTTTGTACTTAATGTTTACACCAAATTGCAGGCGGTGTCCTTTGCCTTTAAAATTGACAGGTTTTGTATGTTTCAGAATTTTGCACGCTATATTCTTTGAGCCTAACCCAGTTTAGTTTTTTGGTAAAATTGGATCATGTGCATGTCACATGAGGGTAAATCTGTCTTTTCCACCACCGTCTTCAAATTTTTCCCCAAAATAAAGAACCCAAACCCTAAATCATTTTCCCTCTCTGTACTGTACCAGTTGTCACCAAACTAGTGCATAACCACATTGATCAACAGGGTACGTGTAACCACCTTAATGGACAATCAACCGGTAAAGATCTCATCCTCTATTTTGTTCCTGTTCAATTTCATCCGTCATTAACTTTTAAATGCTTGGAACACCTCCATTAATGGAAATCATCCTTAATTCACGAGGTGGGTGGCGGCAGCGGATTCAGATGGCGGATTCAGTTACATTGTTCAGATGGCCTCTCGAGGTCAATTTCCTAACATTATTCTCCAATTCATCACAAATCCACTCAACGTCACTTCCAGATCACAGTTTCTATGCTCAATTCGTTGTGTATTATATGCAATTGATAGATAAAACTTGCGTATGTTTTGAATGTGTGTGCCCTAATTTGGTTGCTGTTATGTTATTAGGTTGTTGTTTTGCTATGAACTGACTTAGATGATGACAACTGGTATAGAGAGGGGGAAATGATTTAGGGTTTGGGTTCTTTATTTTATTTTGAGGGAAAAATTGGAGATGGTAGTGGAAAAGACAGATTTACCCTCAAGTGACATGCACATGATCCTATTTAACCAAAAAAATAATCTGGGTTAGGCTCACAGGACATAGCGTGCAAGATTTTGAAACATTAAGTACAAAACCCGTCAATTTTAAAGGCAAAGGACACCGCCTGCAATTTGGTGTAAACATAAAGGACAAAACTTGTAATTTACTCTTAAATAAAATTAAAACATAAAACAACATAATTAAATTCATTTCATAACATAAAAAAAAATTACATTTCCTAAAAATTAAAATTACTAATCCTAGAAACGGAAAACATAAAATTGAATGAGAATGTGAGAAATATTGAGAATTTGATATAAAAATGGATGAGATGAGGGGTATTTATTTAAAGTTAAAAAGATTTTTTTTTATTAATATAGCCGTTACAAAACGGCTAGATTTTTCAAATTGAGCCCCGTCGAGACCGGCGTGTGGGAGACGGATGGGACGAGCCGGCCCTATGGGGGGTGGTGTGGGAGTCCGGCGCCGGGCCAGGCCGGGCCTAAGCCGGCCCCCATACCCTTTAGTCTTATTATGTGGGCTTTCATTGGGCTAGAAGAGTTAAAAAGTAAAAGAAGTAGAAGGTCCATTAGAAGAGAGAAGTCGGTGGGAATTTGGGGGATTTAATATGGATCTTTTGACGGCAATCGAGGGGACATATCGCATAATACTTTGACGATAACTTGTTCGCAAGTTTGGGAAGCTTGGTTCGCAAGTTAGAGATGAGACGCACAACAATTCTTATGGCTGAGCACATAAATCAAAGCAACGAGATGGCGAGCACATAAATCAGATCAAAACTGGATGGATGTCTCCATTGGAGGCGCCGGTTCGATCCCTGGCTGCTGCAGGGTGAGACATCCGGGTGAAGGCTCGGCTCGGGATTCATCCCGGGTTCGAGTCCAACGGGGGGCGAGGGTTTACCCATTCCACGGGGTTCCCGCTAGGCTGTAAACGAACCGAACGAACACGAACAAGGCTATGTTCGTGTTCGTTCGTTAAGGAAATTTGGATGTTCGTGAACACATGACGAACAGAAGTTTGTGTTCGTGTTCGTTCGTTAAGGAATTTTGGTTGTTCGCGAACAGTTCGTGAACGCTAACCACGAACGCAAACGAACACAAATGAACTTTAATTTTGAAAATTAAAAACGCACCGTTAATTTTAAACATTGTACACAACGAAAGAAGTTAAATATAACCATTTAAAGATTGAAGGGATGGATAATATTGGGTTCAATCGATTGGAGATAAACTGAATGAAGGAGCTTTATATCAAAAGAGGGAAAGGGCCAGAGAGAGAGAGAGAGAAATAATACATATGGGGAAAGTAAAAAATTAATAAAACATTAAAAACTATTAGAAAAATAAACATAAAAAACCGCACACGGACATAAACGAACGAACACGAACGAACATATTACCGAACGTTCACGAACGCAGTCGAACGAACGAGACCTTTGTTCGTGTTCGTTCGTTAAGCATATCGAAGAAAATTTTTTGTTCGTGTTCGTTCGTTAAGCTTATCGAACGAACATAAACGAACTTCCCGCCGAACGGTTCACGAACTGTTCACTGAACGTTCGGTTCGTTTACAGCCCTAGACTTCCCGCGCATCAGGGGTGTACTACGCTTTCTAGCGGTAGCGGTGGTCGAGTAGTCGGCCTTTGGACATAGCTCCGAAAGAGTGGGTTTACACGTGGAAAGAAGTTAGCCGTTCAAAAAAAAAAATGGATGGATGTAAGCGGCGAAAAGATCGTGTTCCCAGGTGGCGGAACTCATTTCCACTACGGAGCCGATAAGTACATCAAATCACTTGCAAATGCAAGTATTTTCGCACAAGTTCTTAATCACATCTTATTACCCACACTTTATTCTATTCTCTAATTATAGTAAACAATTTAATTACCAGATGCTGAACTTCTCAAACCTTTGACTAATGATTGTTACTTGGAGAGAGCTCTTGGTACCCAACCTCCTCTCTGTCTATGCAGTTAATATCGGTGATATATCGGTTATATCGGTCATATCGGTCCCTTAGTAAAATATTGGTGTCAAATATCGGTCATAATATCGGTATCGATAGTATCGGCGATATTGACCGATAAAACCGATATATCACTGATATTTGACCGATATAACCGATATTTGACCGATATAACCGATATATCACTGAATTCTTGGTGTTAAATTGCTATATATATAAATTTTGCATTATATTAAAATAACCGATATCCCACCGATATCTCACTGAGATAGCCTATATTTCAAATATCGGTCCTTGACCGATATCCGATATTTTACCGCATTAACTGCATAGGTCTCTGTCGATCGGATGATGATCCCGATGCTGTCTATGGAGTAAACATGGAAGCTTGCATCACGCCTTACTCTGACCGTAAGTTTTATCATATCATATTTATCCGTACGCCATAACTTGAGTTGATGTGAAAAAAGGTCGGTATAATGACACATATCTTACCTTATTTCTACTAATATTCCACAAGGGATATAGTGATATACTCACTCCAACTTAAAAATACTGGCTACATTTCTATTTGAGTAAAATCCATTAGTTATTCAAGTTTGCCATTAAGGCTGTGTTCCCGAGTTTAATAAACAAAACAAAAGAAAAGAAGAGAATGAATTAAGGAGAGAAAAAAAATGAGTGTAAAGAAAAGATTTAATGAAATATCGTGTTCCCGAGTTTGAGAGAAATGAAAAGAAAACTAAAAATTTTGTGTTAAAAATGTTTTCTTTCAAAATCTCTCCAATTTAAAAGAATTTAAAACGAAGGAAAATTCCTTAAGTTTTCCTTCTATTTCTCTCCATTTCATTTCTTTAAAAAAAAAAAAACTTTCCACACACTTTTTTTTTCCAAATCCCTCAAAATCCTTTATTTTGCTTCATGTTAAACGAAACTCGGAACATAGCGTAAAAGAATAAACCAAGACTGGAGGGTGTGGTTGGAGCCCCCTAGGGGCTTTATCAATCCACCTAAGCGTCACGTAGGAGCCATTTCAGTCTGGGGGCTTTATCATGCCCCCTTTAATTTGCAGGGTGTGGATGGATCCCCCGTCATGATTACCTAATTATTTATTTATTTAAATATTTATTTTTTAAATTAAATGGCAATTTTAATAACTAGAAAACTAAAAAAAACATAATTTCATTAAAAAAAAATAAAAACACTACAACTAAAAAGTCATTAAAAAAATATAACTAGAAAATTTATAACTAATAATTTATAACTCGTCGTCTTCGTCGACTCCTCCTTGTTCACGATAAAACCATAGATGCTCGGCACATTCTTGAGGACATCCTTAAATATTCATCCCACGAATCACTCGCTGTGCCGTACGCTAGTTGCCTAATTGCTGCTGTACACTTTTGTAGTCCAGAGAAACCAACTTTGCGACTTGCACTTACCCTTTGCGTGAAAAAAGGGAATTCGCCCGCAAGATCATTAGAAATCTTAACGAATAGTCCTCTGCTCATACGAAACCTACGCTTAAACTGACCATCATGGTACAACGGATTTTCACAAAAATAATCTTGCACTAGACGTTCATGAGCACCTAACCGATCCCGTTCAAGAGGCGGTTGTCTGGTACGCGATGTAGAGGATTCGGCTTCTTGTCGCAAATAATTAATCGCCTCCTGCGTAATTGCGAGAACCATATCGTCAAGAACACCGTCGGATGAGGAGCTCGAAGACATTTTTTAGTTGTGATTGGTGTGTGTTTTAGTTTGGAATAGGTTTATATTTATATTTGAATAAAAAAAAGTTTTTTTTTATTTTTTTTATTTTCGAACGTTGCCAAACGGTCACATTTGACCAAAACACCTCATTCAACGTGTTTGAAGCTCGTTACCACGATGGAGCCCAACCCATGGCGCCCCTATTTAAATTCGAGGGTGTGGTGGGATAGCGTCCCGGGGCGCTATACATGATGAGCTGGCGGGGGTGGCACCCCCACACTCTCCTGCCTAATGGAATAAAAAAGGGTCCTAATATTAACACATGGGAAAACTTATTTACACATGG
This sequence comes from Helianthus tuberosus, assembly GCA_030545235.1. Lineage (NCBI taxonomy): Eukaryota > Viridiplantae > Streptophyta > Magnoliopsida > Asterales > Asteraceae > Helianthus > Helianthus tuberosus. The sequence continues at coordinate 129,739,466 of CM060427.1, read as the reverse complement.
TGTATACGGGCCGTATACTGTTATACGGCCTGTATAGAATAAAAACAACTGACAAAGTCTGCTGGCACAGACTTTGTCAAGTTGTTTTTATTCTATACGGGCCGTATAACAGTATACGGCCCGTATACACCATGTGTAAATAAGTTTGCCTGGTCGTATACAATGTATACGAACGTGTATACGGGCCGTATACTGTTATACGGCCCGTATGGAACGAAATTTTGATTTTTAAAATATTTTAGAGTGGTGAGGTGCTCAAAACTTTCTAAAAGTAGAAAAAAATAAAACATCAACAAGTAATAAAGATTGAAGAACAAGAAAACGTGTCGTATGACTGTAATAAAACGGAAGCTATCAACGCGGGATTACGGGCATGGTGTTATTCTTTATTTAATATTTATAGAATAAAAGGAAGGGTGAGGCATTTGATGAGAGTTGTAAGGAATCTGAATAAAACGGAAGCTATCAACGCGGGATTACGGACATGCGTTTAATTCCCAACATATTTGTTTTGTCACGTACATTTCGTAAGAAACTTTTCGTGCACTGAACCTTCACCTCCAATCATTTCCTGGTCAAATCACACACTATAAAGTTTAAACTTATCGTGTGTTGTAGTTTGGAAAGATGACCGAATAGAGATCTGAATAACAAACTGTGGAGAACTTGTTTGCGTTATCCACCAACAATCCGTTCATTATCTGTTGTTATTTAAAACAATAGCAATTAACGTTCGGTTTTGATAACGGACATCCAACTTTCAAAATTCAAATCAAACTAACACGAAGTATCTCGAAGGTATCATATTCTTGGTTCAATACCATGTGAAAAAAGATTCTTGCCAGCAGACTTTTGTTGGTTTGTTTCCAGGTAGGGTTTAGAATGTTTGAAGGAATGTCGGTTTTTCAGTATTCGGATTTTGTTGGTTCAATACCAACTGCTCGAAATCCCTTTCGTTTCATGGATTTCCCTTTGGTTGAAACTTTTCATCACCGGTTTCTACAGCACAAGCACATACACAGGGGAGAATATTCTCGAAATTGAAGGAAAAGAAAAAATGGTTGTTGATGTTTTTTCTCTATCAGGATTTTGTTGAGTCGTCGGGAAAACTTTTCCTCAGGGGAGGGTGAGTAGTATGAGTCTGAGTCCATTGTGGTTCATGAATGTTGGAAGAACCCGACACGTCTTTTGCTGCCTCTTCGGTTGGTAAAAGACATAGGATGGCTTTTAATACAGGCTCTTTGTCAGTTGTGGTTGATTTATAGGAGGAGGTTATGAAACGAATATATGTTTATGCGAACATCCTTATTTTGTCACGTACATGCGTTTAATTCCCAACATCCTTATTGTATCAGACTCTCTCCCCTCCTGATGCAATTTTCACAGTGGTACCAATGTCCTGCTACTACAATCCTTCCAACGATCCTTGTCTTGAAAGACAAGAATACAACGTTCATGTATCACAAGGAATGACCGATCTAAGGCAGAGAACTTGATTTAGATACACAAATTCATCACCGGTTTCTACAGCACAAGCACATACGCAATGAAGTATTAAAAGATGTTAGTTTCTTGACAGTATGATTTCTCGACAAATGAAGTATTATCTGTCCTTGCTGCCTCTTCGGTTGATAAAAGACATAGGATGATTTCTCTATTACAGCACTCTTCTGAAAGACAAGAATACAACGTTCATGTATCACAAGGAATGACCGAGTTTGGAAAACGGACGGAATCCACGAAGAAACTGTTGGAGTTTGTGGATTTCGGTTGGTTCAGAAACTTAACAAGAGAAGCAACTAAAAAAAGGAAAGAAAGACCTTATTTTACCATTTTTTACCATATGTATACGAGCCGTATACCGTTTATACGGCCGTATACCGTTTATACGGCCGTATACGCTCGGTAAAAAACAAATTTACCGATCGTATACAATGTATACGATGATTGTATACGGGCCGTATATTCTGATACGGCTCGTATACTATGGTAAAAAATGGTAAAAAAATGGTGTATTCTCTTTAATCTCTTAGAACGATCCTTGTATTGAGAACCTGATTCTGGTTTAAACAATGGAATTTGTGATTCAACAGAAATAACTGAAAATAACTCGCCATTCTCTTGCACCTGTATACGTTGCAAGGTATAGAGTGTTTGTAGTATTCTTGGTTCAATACAAACTCTTCTGAAAGACAAGATAATGGTTTCTCAACAAATGGAGATGAAGATGAAGATGAAGAAACGAGAGTTTGTTTTGAGAAATTTACAAGGTAAACCTGAATTTTTAGATTTTTAGACACTTACTTGAACATGAGTCTGAGTCCATTGTGGTTCGTGAATGCTTCGATTTCAACAAATCTTTCAAGGTCTTAAGTGATGGACAACTGGTTAAAAGATGTAGAAGAGTTTGTGTAGAGATCTTTAATGTGAGATTCTTCAAGTTTGCACATTTTGAGAAAATACCAATGTGGTCATTTTCAAGTGTGAGATTAGCCAAACGAGGATGAAAGATACTCAAACCATCTGATCCCGTTGTTGCAAACTCCTTTAATGTGAGATTCTTCAAGTTTGCACATTTTGAGAAAATACCAATGTGTTTGTCAGCTTCGTAAATACACAACTTAACAAGATAAGCAACTAAAAAGTTAACATTCAGATTCAGATTCAGAAAGCAGATGTTTAGTAGTGTTTGAGACATTTGATTTCTCTTGCGGTTACCAGGCCTATCATCTCCGTCTACGTTTGGTTTCCTCAACTACAGTAACAGTATACGGTAACAAACTGAACCACAACCTATTACAGCACTGTATGAACCTGCGTTTTGAAAATAGGCTTTGTTCTTCGTTTATTGGATCGTTCTAATAGATTAAAGAGGTTTTTACCATTTTTTACCATATGTATACGAGTCGTATACGGTTTATACGGCCGTATACCATTGGTAAAAAATATTTTTACCGATCGTATACAATGTATACGATGGTTGTATACGGGCCGTATATTATTATACGGCTCGTATACTATGGGTAAAAAATGGTAAAAAAAGGGTTATTCTCTTTAATCTATTAGAACGATCCTTGTCGTGATGATTCGAAACATTCACGAACCACAATGGACTCAGACTCATACTACTAGCAGTAGAACCCGACACGTCTTCTGTGATGATTCGAAACATTCCGAATAACTAGCAGAAAAACCCGTATACGGTGATTGTTTATCCATACTATTCTTCATAGCCATATTCCCACTCACAATTTGTTGATACATATCGTCCGTTCAACTTGAGTATTTTTTCTAACTTTATGCTTGCATCCACCACAGTGAATATTAACTTTGTGTGAAAGAGTTTGGAAACCGGACGAAATCTATGAAGAAACTGTTGGAATTTGTGGATTTCGGTTGGTTCAGAAACTTAACAAGAGAAGCAACTAAAAAAATACAATTGATTTCTCTTCCGGTTACCAGGCCTATCATCTCCGTCTACGTTTGGTTTCCTCAACGAAGAACCATCAGCCATTATCAGCCCTTTTTTCCTTTGGTTTCTGGTTGATTTTTGAGGGTGAGGGTTTTGAATTGATTCCTGCGCTCAAGTTTCAACTACTGGAGTGAAAATTGGTAAAAAATGGTTTATTCTCTTTAATCTATTAGAACGATCCTTGTAACCATCAACCGTTCAAGTTGATATAGGAGAGTACTGAACAACCGAGATAACAGCTCCGGTATTTTTCACCAACCCATCTTTGGTAGTGTTTGTTTGAGAACCTGATTCAGATACACAACGGTCTCTTTGCTTCGTCTACTAGAACTATTTGTGTATGCATTATTTTGGTAGTTAACAACGCTAATTAGAAAAAAATCTGAAAAAATTAATCATATCGATTGCAATAACAAGATGGATGTGACACACATAGATAGATAAAATGTCACAGTTGTCAAGACTGTTTGTCGGGTTTTCAATGCTCACACAGGGTGATAAACAACGCTGATACACGTAACATCTAGTTATATTCAGATTTAAACAATGCCCGCCTCAATCTTCAATACTTCAGTAAAATAACACTAGTAGAAGAACCCGACACGTCTTCATGTAACAGAGAATGTTTTAGAAATTGAAGGAAAATGAAAAGATTTGTTGAAATCGAATTTGACAACTATGACAGCTTATTAAAAGTATCGTGTGTTGTAGTTTGGAAAGATGACCGAACAGAGATCTGAATAACAAACTGTGGAGAACTTGTTTGTGGCAGGTTCTTCTACTAGTTACTCGGAATCGATAAATAACCAACACGAAGATCTCTGCGATCGCTAAGGTTTTCATCAACGGACTGATCGGTAACGTTACTCTACCTGTGCTCCGATTTAAGCGGCATGTTCCGATCAACGTTTATCGACATTGTTAAAGGTGATGAAGAGTTTTAGAAACCCTAGAATGATTGTGTTTTTACGGGAATAAAACGTGATACTTGAAAAAACGCCAATATATACGGCCCGTATATAGTTATACGGCCCGTATACATGTGCTAACATCAAAAACCCACAAAAATAAATCAATTGAGCCGTATACGTTTTACAAATCGTATACACATGTATACGACTCGTATAACTGTATACGGGCCGTATATAATAAAACAAAAAAAAAACATTCTCTACGCATTTTCCTATTCAAAAACATTCTATACGAGCCGTATAATTGTATACGGCCCGTATACAATAGGGGATGTGAAAATAAGATATAGGGTATGTGGGAATAAGGGGGGCCATAAAAAATTACATGGATTCAAAGAGTCACCGACAAGATTTATATAGTAATATATAAAGGAGGCATGATGTAGGGGGCAGGGTAGGTAGAGTAGTTACCGTCCTTTGATGGTGATTGGTTATTTCAAATCTGATCTCAGATCTGATCTGAGTGTGCAAAACAATACTTTAACCGTTGACCATATATCTGAATGAACATCTGAACCACTGAATACAACTCTTCACATTCAAGCCCTTCACAAATCACAACCATAACCCATTTCATCTACAATCTCACCAGTCCGTATAATCATCAATGGCTGAACCCATGACTTCTGCCCTCGTCCGTCTGCTCATTGAGAAGCTGGTCTCTGAAACTTCCAAAAACATTGCTCACTACAAGGGAATCGGTGCCGAGATTGAGAAATGTCAGAACTCGTTCAAACTCATCGAAGTTGTGCTTACTGATGCTTTTCAGAAGGAGATAACCAGTCCACCTGTGAAAGTATGGCTGAATGATCTCCAACTTTTGGCGTATGACATGGATGACATACTCGATGGTTGGGCAACTGAAGCCATGCGTCGTGAGTTCACCCACGACTCAGAAGGCATGACCAGCAAGGTAAGAAAGCTGCTCCCAAGTTGTTGCACAAACTTCTCACCAACTATTAAGATGCATCACAAGTTAGAGAGTATTAACACCAAATTAGAAGGTCTACTTAAGCAGAGAGATGATTTTGGTTTGATTGGGACAGAGGAAATTAGTAGGCCCAAAAATGATAATAGAAGATTACAAACCTCTGTTTTTGATCCATCTAGCATTGTTGGACGCCAAGCTGAGAAAGAGGCATTGGTCCAACTATTGTTATTGGATGGTGAACCACGTGATAAAAACTATAGCATTGTTCCCATAGTTGGTATGGGTGGAGTGAGAGTCGCGAGGATTGGGAAACCCTCGTCAGACCCTTTTATACATTTTCTCCAGGAAGTAAAGTCATCATAACAACACGAAAGTATATATTGCTAAAAAAGCTTGGTTACAATTCTCTATACAAGCATCTTGAGAGCCTGTCAGATGATGATGCTCTATCTTTGTTTGCTCTACATGCATTAGGGGTAAGAAATTTTGATTCACATTTGTCACTTAAACCACATGGTGAAGGTATTGTGAACAAATGTAAAAAATTGCCATTGGCATTGATCGCACTTGGTACATCACTGAGGACAAAAAAAGATGAAGATTCATGGAAGGGAGTGTTAGAAAGTGAGATATGGACATCACCAGTTGAAGGTGAAGTCATCCCAGCCTTGAGACTTAGCTATCATGATCTTTCGGCACCTTTGAAGCGGTTGTTTGCATACTGCTCATTATTCCCCAAGGACTTCTTGTTTGACAAGGAGGATCTGGTTTTACTATGGATGGCGGAAGGGTTCTTGCACCAGGAAATTCGAATAAATTCAACAGAAGAATGCGTGGGTAATGACTATGTTGTCAAAGGCGCAAGGCGCACTCAAGGTGCACAAGCCTTGCTCGGAGCCTAGGCACAAGGCGCTTAAAAAGCGAGGGCGTAAGATAAGCAAGGCGCATACTTAGAAAAAATAAAAAAATTATATATATAATAGATGTAAAAAGTTAATAACATAAGTTTTAATAATAACCACCTTATAATCTACCTACAAAAATTTTTATAAATTAAAGATAACTTAACTTTTTATACTTTTATACAAAATGTAAAATGAAATCTGCATTTCTAGTGTGCTAGGTTCACTTTTAGGGTCAAAGTCTATTTATCAACGCTCTCATCAGTCAAAGTCAAGCTTTTTCACTGTTTCCTGTTCATGAACAGTACTAAATACCCTTTTATCTGGTTTAAACATAAAAGCAGGTATCATTTTTTAACTCCATCTCTTTTCTACCCTTCTTCTCCCTCCACAAATCTGTAACAGTTCCAGCAAGTTCAGGCTTGCTTTTGGTCGGAATCTGGTTGGAAAGTCGTCGGAAAGTTGTTTTTGGCCAGAATCTAGCCGGAAGAGCGCCTGTAGTCACCTGCGCCTAGCTCCAAACGCGCGCCTAGATGTCGTTTTTTGAAAAAAAGTCGCAGATCTGCGCCTGAGACTCCACCAGACAGTTTGGTCACGCCTCTCTGCGCCCGTGCGCCTAGGCGCGCGCCTGGCTCGCTTTTGACAACATATGACCATTCTTTGACGAGTTGTAGTCAAGGTCATTTTTTCAACATGCACCTAATAATGAATCATTATTTGTGATGCATGACCTCATGAACGACTTGGCGACATCTGTTGCTACCGAGTTTTATTTCAGGTTAGACAACGAGTCAGAGAAGAATATTAAGAAGATGAAGCTAGACAAGTACCGCCATATGTCATTTGTTCGCGAGGATTATGTAGCTTACAAGAAGCTAGAGGTATGTGATGATGGAGTGAGTGGTTGTAGTCAAATTTCTCATCTTCTTCCTTCATCTCTTACTTCTCTTGAAATAAATGGATTTGAGAAATTGGAATCATTTTCAGTGGGACTCCAACATCTCCAACGTCTCTCTTTTGAACATTGCCCTAATCTGAAGAAAGTGTCTTCGCATCCCCAACTCCTCACCTCCCTCCACCATCTCTCTTTTGGCGATTGCCGTAAGATGACGGATCTACCAGAAATGTTGTTGCCTTCACTCTTGAGTTTAAGCATCTGGGATTATCGCCCAGGAGGAGGTCTGAAAGAAAGATGTAGTAAAAACGGGAGTTACTGGCCCCTCATCTCCCATATCCCCTGTATCAACATACGACGAAGTTAATATCAAGGTATCCCTCCCTCTAATTTTCAAAAAAAAAAAAAAAAAAAAAAGGTATCTCTCCCTCTACCTTTAATAATTTTAAATTTAATAGCTTATTTTATGAGGAAACTGACCATGATTATATCCATGGCTGATTTAATGCTGCAGGCTCAATTGTGATGGGTAGCGTTTTACATTTTCTACTGCAAATTTGGCAACCTTCACAGCAGGGAGCAAAACTTGATTGGAAGATTATGATGTTGGCTACCTTTTTCCTTTGTTTTTTGTCGATACCTATTAGTAATTTCTGCATAAAAGAACCAGTTGACTTGGATTCTATTTTGTTGGTAACAGATCAGACTGCAGATTGTATTTTGTGTGTAGTATACCTATTACTCTATTAGTGATTGGTGCATCACTAATGTTAGTTGTGACTATTTCATCATTTTATTTAACCAATGTGCCGATGATTCAAAAATTGATACCACCACCTATTTCCCTCATTTTTGTTACTTTTGGAATGGAAGATCAGCTGTTCATTGGTTTTCTGCAAAGTGTCTACAATTAATGAAAATAATAATGCCTTAAAACCTACAATTCTTTTCTTTTCTATGTTGTGAAGACATAGGATCGAGATGGTTCTAAGAGCATTGCCGATAAATGTTTTTCATCATTTTTACATGTATACGTGGAGCACCGTTCTCATTTTTCTTATTGTGGAAGTCATTTTTCAAGTGCATTTTTGAACTTCCATATTTCTACAGGGGGTGGGTTATATTATCAAAAAAAAAAACATTTCTTTATTTATATAAACAGACATCTTATTTATAGATTTTAAATTTTAATTATTACAAAGTTAATGATTTATGAATTTAAATTTTAAATTAAATTAAATGTATATACTATGTTATAGAATACTTTTAACTGATAATTTTTAAACTTTAAATATTATAAAATTAAAGATTTATTGTTTTAAATTTTAAATTAAACAACCTGTTGTTTTTACATTAATTTATTTTTTATATTTATTTTTTTAATCTTTAAAAGATTAAAGTTTTCCCTCTTTCAAAAAATTTTAATTTCTTTCTATATATTTTATTGAAATAAAAAGATAGATAATTAAAAATAATGTAAAAGGTGATGATGGTATGGCAATGTTTTTTTTGGTGTTTTTAGGATACCTTATTGGGTGGGTTTTTGGTGTATTTAAGGAATGAGTGTTTTTCTGATTTGGCAGCTGACTAAGCATGTTTTTCTGATGAACATATAACCCTAGACTTCCATTATCAGCATGCTTAAGAAAACGTAGAAGCAACCCATTGGTTTTACATTCTCCTGTTATTTCGATTATTCTACAATTAATCGGTTGTTTAACTCACCCATAACATTTGTAGACTGTCGTAAGAAAATCCAATGACAGACCAATATCAGAGAAATCGACAGAATGATTAATCAACCAACAACCTAATATGACAACTGGATAAGGTGCACGCCAATTACAAGCAAGTAAAACTAAAACAATAACACAATCCAGGAAACCAATTTACAGGGGACCAAAAAAATAAAGGAAACAAATGCGCAACAATAGGTCATCCATATTTCAAACTAATCATTTTTGTACGCAAATTGAACAAACAGAAAACCCGTCTTTCATTTTGTATTTACCCACAGGTAATGAAAAGTTGTCTGATTGTAAGGTACACAATGCTTTAGATTTTGATTAATTTTATAACTATGCCTATGTGACTGTTTTTGAGCAGATTAGTAATGGTGTTCATATGGACTCATTTTCCTTGGAGACTTCTAGCTGCCGGGGTAGGAGGTTAAGAAAGCTTCCCTGAGTTTGTTGCGAGGAAGTCGAATCTGTTTCTTTTTCTGCAAGAAATCACACAAATTCAGGCATATAAGTACAGATAATCAATTTTAACCTGATTACTTACTAATGGATCAATTCCGATTATGAAGAGAGAGAGAGAGAGGTCTTAATAAAAAGTGACTTCATGGTTGGCCTTTAAGGTTTGGTACTCTTTTTCTTCAACTCTGCTGAAAAGTAATTTTGGAAAGAAAATTAACTAAGACTATGTTGATGCCATCTTACAAGTCACTTTTACCAAGAATGCTCAAAACCTGATAGACGTTATATCCGTTAATAAGGAATCAAGGATTTGGCATTCAAAATAATTATATTGCCTTATTTTTGGGATAAAATCTTTAGGATCAAAAAAGAGAAACAAATGAAGTTGTGTACAAGGAGAGGGCTAGTTACCGATTCCCGGGACTTGATGTTCCTTTACAATTTCAAAGTTTTTATATGTGTACCCCCATAAACTTTACATCTTTAGAGGACAGTATCCCCAGTTGCAAAAAAGAAGTGGAATATACGAAAATTAGAACACAGAAGACCAAAAAGAAAATTATTTCATAACAGTAATGAAATAAGGTAACACAGATCAAGAGAATCCACAAAGTACGACATAAATAAGGTAGGAAGTCATGGGTAAAATCCATAGTCACATGGTTCGCGGTACGGGAACGGGATCGCAATTCGCTTAGGCCCATGACTCATGAGTAGTTCCTTTATTAATTTAAAATTATCTGTAACCACGAGTGTTTAAAAATTCATTTAAGAGTAAAATGCACGGATAGTCCCTGTGGTTTGGTGAAATTTAACCTTTAGTCCCCAACTTTTCAGAATTACACTCTTCGTCCCTGTGGTTTGACAATTTGTTACTCGGATAGTCCCTAAAGTGGATGAAGGTTACTCGGATAGTCCCTGTGGTTTGATCAGTTGTTACTCGGATAGTTCCTGTGGTTTGACAAGTTGTTACTCGGATAGTCCTTGTCATTTCACACCTACTTAACCAGAAAAACTAACCTCCATCCGCTTTGGGGACTATCCGAGTAACTTGTCAAACCACAGAGACTAAGAGTGTAATTTTGAAAAGTTGGGGACTAAAGGTGAAACTTCACCAAACCACAGGGACTATCCGTGCATTTTACTCTTCATTTAATCATCTGTTTTTGTATGCATAACGTATTTTCCTATCTAGGTTATGCCTCTTATGATGCAAAAAAGCATGATCGCAGTCTTCGCTCCAAATCATTTAAAAATTTCTATCTTTATATGTTTGATGGTTATATAATTCTGACTGGAATGCGCTGAAACAAATTTTTATTGAAAATAGGAAGGGCAAAAATAGCTAATATTCTTGTTGTATTTTTAGTAATGAATAAGAAACTTCGTTAGATACGGCAATTTCGATCCTTTAACTTATAATGGGGCGATTCGGGTAATGCTTTGCATCTCAAACAGGTCAAATCAACAATTTTAGCTAAAAAGGGAACAAATTGAATGGTTTGAAAGTTACCTAAAGTCTATTCTAAGACCATGTGTAGTGGTAAGATGTTATAATGCCCCCACCATGGGGCATTATCCGACACGTGGCATCCTAGTCACACTTGGGCATTATAGCAAAAGTGGCGTAGTGGGGCATTATGCCAATAACCCCCATTCAATCATTTCACAATTATTTTTTTTTAATTTAAAACATAAAAAACTTCATTAAATTAAAAAAAAATTACACTACTTGAAATTAAAAAAAAAAATAAAAAAACAGAAAAAAAAAAACAGAAAAAAAAAAACAGAAAATAAAAAAATAGAAAAAAATAAAATAAAGTTAAAAAAAAAAGAACACGATCTAGAGTCCATATTTTTCTCTAATTTTTTGGCGACGCATTTGCGCAAGGATCAACGCATCGCCTTGTAGGTGGTCGATAGGTTTGGACAAAAACTCAGGCCCTGTTTGGTAGGCTCTTAATAGCCTCTTATCAACTCAATGTCTGACCGAGTCAGATTTCATATTGTTTGTTTCATCCATCTTAATACCCCATGCCTCTTACCCAGCCTCTTATTTATCTCTTACCCAGTCATACATTACAAGGAGTCTGACCAAATACCCTCTTCATTCAGACATCATCCTTCTCCTCAATACACAGACATCACTCTTCTCCTCAATACACAGACATCATCCTTCTCCTCCACAGCCAACATCATCTTTCTCCTAACAGCCGCCATCATCTCCTCCTCTCATCGACAACTCCGCCGCCTTCCATCCACGTCGCAATAGTCCTCCATCGCAGCGCCCTTACAGCCTCCGTTCTCCTCCGCCGCCCTCCACCACTCCGCCGCCCTATCTATCGTTTCCGTTTTTCTGATTTCCCCAAATTAACCACCACCACCACCGTCTATCTCCGTCACTACACCACCGCCAACGTCTATCTGCACGGCTACTTCATTCATTCATCAGAGATATCGATCGATCTAGAAGGATGGGGTTTGTACTCACAACCTTGATTTTTGCGGCAATCGGGATCATCGCGTCTCTTTGCTAATCTGTAAGCTCTTAATTTCACAACTTTGTGTTAATTCTGGTTTCGTAATATGAGATGATGAAATCCCCTAAATTTAGATCGGATAGAATACAAATTACACATTTAAATGTTTGATTTCTGTAATATGTAGTTGTATTGGATTGGATTGGTTTCTAATGTTTTGACAAGGAGATTATGCTAATGACTTATCTCATTATTTTGGAGATGAATGATTAGTTTTTGATGAGCGGTTTGGTACCAACTGTAACGATATTCGATTATTAATCCATTAGACTGATTTTTGTTAAACATGGTTTTGAATTTAAGTAGTTTTGTGTGTGTGTGTGTTTTGAATTGTTTAAAGAAATGGCAGAAAATGGGTAGGATTAACTGGAAGCAAGAGGGGTAAAAAAGTCATTATACACACTCATTCAGAGGTCTAACCAAACAGCATATTACTGGTTCAGCACTTACTGGTTCAGAGCCTCTTACCCATTCAGACCTCTTATTCATTCAGCACTTATTGGTTCAGATGTTGCCAAACAGCCCCTCAATGTCCTTTTCCATTTGCCTCGCCTCTTGCATCTCGTTAAACTTTTTGGTTTCGGCGACTCGTTCTTTCATAATCTCATAACGTTGGTGGCCGAGGTCGCGAATGTCTTGGAGAAAGTGGGTTTTTTTTTTTTATAAAAAATAGAAGAAAGTGGGAGAGAAAGTGGGTGGATATATATAGTGGGGTAAATTTTTAAATTAAAAAAAATAATAATAATAACAATTTTGACCGTTTGCCAACGGTCTTTTTCTCGATCCTTTCAAAGTTTCAGCGTTTTAATTAAAACGCCACATTCGTTTTTTTTGAAAAATAACGCCCGGTCACGCCCCATGTAATGGTGACCGGGGCGTTATAGAGCGTTTTTTTTGAAATTTTTTTACAAATCACGCCCCACTACGGGCGGTCTAACCAAACGGCTTTATACCTATATTTAAGATTTAGATATAGATTATTAGTGCAATAACATTGTTTTTTGTAATCATTATTAAGAAGTCATGTATTTTTAGAAGAAATTAAAAAAGAACAAAAGTGTGTTTTGTAGGTCTAACCGTCCCATCTAGTCACCTCACAGTTTTGTGAATGACTTGCCTGGGGCCTGGGTGTGAGGGATTAAAGCCCCCCCTCCTATTCTGGGAACAAACAGATTGTTTATTGCCGAAAATGTTACACAGAAAAGGACATATCCGATAATGACTCAAACATGCCTGCCGAGAGAACATTAATAGATTACTATTTATGTGAACTTAATATATAGCAAAATTAGGGTAAGTGGATAAGAACCATTAGCTAGGTTTAAATAGCTCCCAAGTAGCATAAGCTACAGAACGTATTAATATGGTTGAGATTGCAATGGATAAACCAAGATTCTTACTAACCTTTCTCCAAGGGCCTGATTTTGTTGAGGAAGGCATTTGGTTTTCACCCTGCAGTAAAGAAACAGAAAACGAAATTAAATAAATAGTTAAAAACTACATAAGTACACCAACTAAAGAATCCACCTCTTCAAACTTCTCAAAATTCAATGCAGCTTCCATTTGATACAACCTTTCCCATTCTATACCCTTAAACCACGGGTGTGCCTGTAAATGCCAAAACGACACGTTAATCTCTCTCTGTGGCTATTAAAGTTAAAGTCAAAGAAGTTTACAGATTAAATCCTTTACCTCTGGAGACAACTTCGCCTCTTCGGGAAACTTCAGATGAGTTCTCCAGTTCACTGAACTATCTGTATAAGCAACGATAACAACAACGATAAAGGATGACGAACTTTGATTTGACCTTTCTACAAGTAGACATGAGTTCATCTGAATAAAAGGGTGGGTAACCCACAAGCATTTCATACATGATAGCCCCAAGAGACCACCTACATGCAAGGAAATTATATCCGATTAATATTAGCATAATTATTAAAAGTGCTACTTTTACACCAACAATACATACCGATCACAGTCCATTCCATATCCTTTCTTCAGCAAAACTTCTGGAGAAATAGGTGTCTTAACGGTAGAATAAGCCTACATCGTTTTAACAACTCTAACAAACAAAAATGAGTAACTTAATTTCAAATTGATGCCGAATAAACAAAGGAAATTGGGAGAAATTATCCAGTAGCTTCCGGATAGGTTGAAGTTATCCTCATCTCCGGCGAGTTTTTGTGAAACAATGCATGGGATTCCAGCCTCATTTCACACAAGCCGCCAATGATAATCGTAATCTCAGGTACCTATCCAAAACCCACCACCTCCACCAAGAAAATACCACCTACCACCTACCACCTCCGACACCATACCTCTACCATCGTCAATCAATCGAAGGTGTATGAGAAAAAAAAAACGAAAATCAACCTCAGAATCGACCGCGCAGACTCAAAACACTTTGAAACAGCATGTTGACCACCAGGTCTGCTGAGCTGAAACTCGAACAAGGAATACGTCCCGGCTGTAAATTTAAAGCCGGCGTCTCCTTCTACCTCAAGCCACCATATTTGTTGAAGGTATGCAATTATATGAAATCTGTTCAAAAGAAAGAGTTAGTTAAAACAATATTTATATTACTGAACCAAAAATTCTTGACTTTTACAAGTTTCTGTAATCAAACATAAAATCTTTTAACAGCAGGTAACATTGCAAATTTTGCAGCCTTATAAGTTTACAGTGTAATTCCGTAAACCATATACTGATTCTACCGTTCTAATTATTAGGGTTCAAATTTATATTAATAATCATTAACTAACACAAAATTTAACAAAAAAAAAAAAAAAAGTTCACCTTGATTCATTTGTCTGAATAAAATTCCATTATCTCCGATGATCAATTCTAGTAAATATGGTGAATGCCTTGCAAGAAATTGACAAACATACCCCTCCAGTCCTTTTATCCAACCAAAAGTCCTGAAACAATTATTCACAGTTACAATTTTGACTGTCAAAAGTCAACAAAGCCAATTTAAATAGTCAAAATCAAACAAAATTAGTCTGAATTAAAATCGAACCTTATTTCCGGCGTCAAATCTAACAGGTCGCGAATAAACTTCACATTTCCCCAATTTTCTAGGGTTCGTAATTAATTAGATATTCGTCAAGAAGATGGTGGTAATTAAGAAGCAATTTATCATCCCATATGAAATCAGTGGGGGCGGTGTGGTGTTGGTGGCACAGAGTGGGGAAAAGGGGGCCTGTTTTGTTATTTGTTTTATGAGTAAAGCCATTTTTGAGTCCTTGTGTTTGTGCATTTTAACTACATGAATCCAAAAATCAAACTTGTCTTGATTTGAGTCCTGTGGTTTATATTTTTAACCCTTTTAATCTAAAGTAAAATCTCATCCAACCCTTTGAGTCTCTGTGGTTTGTATTTTTAACCCTTTGAGTCTCTGTGGTTTGATAGGACAGTATATCTATCATGAAAACAAGCATCCTCCTATTTCACTGCCTATGCAACAGTTGCTCTTGTTGAGTGTGTTTTGGTAAGTTGGACGCCCGTCACTTTAAAGGGCCCCGAATAAGTTATTTGCAGCGGTAAAATCTTTCTCTTTGAAGGGCCCCGAATAAGCTGGACGCCAGTCTGATGGTTTACATAATCCAAAATCCGACAATTCATGAGCCCAAATTTATCAAGCAGCAAGTTGTTGGGGTTTAATATCCCTATGAATGTAATTATCTTTGTGTATTGATTCGATTGCCAAAACAGTTTCCCCAATGTAAAACCGAGCTTCATATTCGGTCAACGTATCCTTTCGCATGAGTAAAGTCATCATATCTCCATCGGGAAGATATTCCATTATGAGGTAAAAAAGGATTGGTGAATTTGACTTTTGTATGGTTTTTTAAAAAGTAAGATTATTTACCTCATCGAATGCACCCTTTCCTATCATTGTTAATGGTTCAGCACCCATTTTACGTCTCTGAATGTGCATGTATTATGTCTCTTTTTTCTCAAGATGTTTAAGTAAATCGTTTTGCTCTTCTTCAGTGACCTCTGAATCAGCCAATTTCTTCTTGAGAACATTAAGCCTACATCAAAAATGGATTTCGATTATCATTTTTAGTATTATAGCTTTTAAAAGATGCATATACCCATCAAATAAACATCAATTTAGCACTTTCACCTGGGTAAAACTCACATTATCGAAGTAGGGACAACTTTCTGAATAGGTTGAAGTTATCCTCGTCTCCGGCAGGTTTTTGTGAAACAATACATGGGATTACAGCCTCATTTCACACAAGCCGCCAATGAATATACTAAGGGGTGTGCTGAGCTGGAACTTGAACAACAAGGAATACGTCCCAGCTGTAAATTTAAAGCCGACGTCTGTTTCTACCTAAAGCCACAATATTTGTTGAAGGTATGTAATTGTATGATATCTGTTCAAAAGAAAGAGTTCATTAAAACAATATTTATTTTAACAAACGAAGAATTCTTGACTTTTATCAGTTTCTGTGATTAAACCAAAAATCTTTTAACAACAGGTAACATTTCAAAATTTTGCAGCCTTATAAGTTTACAGTGTAATTTAGAAAACCATATACTGATTCAAAATTTTGACAAACATACCCCTCTAGTCCTTTTATCCAACCAAAATTCCTGAAACAATTATTCACAGTTACAATTTTGACTGTCAAAAGTCAACAAAACCAGTTCAAACACCAACAATAGTTAAAATTGATTAGTTTCAATTAAAATTGAACCTTATAAATCTAACAGGCCGTGTCAACCATGAATAAGGGGGTGTTTGGCCTAACTTTTATTTTTTTGGCTTATGCTTATATTTTAAAGTAGCTTATGCTTATTTTCTTTCATTTGATAAGCTATTTTTAAGTGTTTGGATTAGCTTATATTCTACAAGTTGATAAGCTCTTTTTAAGTGTTTGTGTTAACTTTTTTTATTTAGCTTATATTAGTAAAATGACCAAAAAGAGCATGGTTACATATTATCACATAACTTATATTTTATATGTATCTACTTTGTTTTTATGAGTTATACCATCATTTTTGGATAAATTTATGTCGAGGATAACGTAAAACTTCTACAAAAATAAATTAATATTCAATAAACATTCATCTTGGTTTGGTTAGATCTCCTGCAATCATATCTCTAACTGCACTCATGTATAAATCATCTATTCTACGTTGTGTACTTGTGTCTTCATTTACTTCATTAATGTCATTAGATCCTCGACCATTGTTTGGAGTGTAAGATTCTTGTTCCGCCCTGGTAAATCCTTCATCACATGTATCTTTTTTTCTAATATAATTATGAATTGCCATAGATGCTAGCATGATCTTCACTTGTGTCTCGTAGGTGTAATTGACATGCATATGTTGTAATATCTCCCATCTAGCCTTCCATACTCCAAAAGTTCGTTCAATGGCATTTCTCAATGATGAATGATGGTAGTTAAATATCTCTTTAGGTCATCTAGGAGCACGACTAGCAATCGTTTTTCCACGACGAAAATCTGGTAGATGATAACGAATGTTGGTTCCTTTATATGGAGCAAGATAACCTCTAGTATTTGGATATCCAGCATCAACAACGTAATATTTATCTATAATGAATAAAATAAATAGTATTACTTATATAAAAAGTTAAGCAAAACATGGAATGGTACTAACCACCTATTGGACGTGAAAAATTAATGTATCTAAATGTTTGTTGATAAAGAGGCAACGTACATATGATATGATATAACCAAACTTTTATTTTTTCAACATAAATTTTCAACATAATAATATCAAAACTAATAATACCAACAAACGTTTACATATCTCTTAAAATCATCAACTTAATTTGACTATAATATGATATAACCAAACTTTCATTTTTTCAACAAAATAATACCAAAACTGATATAACCAAACTTTCGTTTTTTCTACATAAATGTTCAACTTTAAAAGAGTATGAACTATAGAAAAAAACTAAAAAAACAAAATATTACCTTTATTTTTTCATCCCACCATTCATCCGATGCATCAATCGTCTTTCTCACGGGATCCCACCAAATTCCAGATTCAAGTCTCATTAAACGATCATACAACTTCCATTCTTTCTTCATAGTCTCCCAATGATTTTTAATTTGCTTGTGGTCGAAAGTTTTCCCAGTACGCTCTTTCATGTACTTTTCCAAATTCTCATACGCAAATTTATTAAAGTAACCAGTTGGCTTGTTCCCAACTCTAACCTCATTCAAGCATAACTCAAGAAATATCATATGAGTATCATCCATCCATAATGATCTTATTTTCTTTTTCTTAGTTTTCATGACAACAACGTCATTATCATGGTTCAAGTCCATGACTTGAAAATTAAAACAAAGAGAAAACAATTCAATAAGTAAAAAACGAAGAGAACAAATTATCTCAGTATATGAAAACAGGTTGGTATTACTCCACTTCAAGCAAATTTTTTGAATGCTTGATAAATGGTAGATGGGTGTTTGATAAATATGATTTTTTAAGGCAAGAGTTAATGGTTTGAGAGATGGTAGATGGATTAAAAGATTTGATCTTTTCTCCATATTTGCTTAACTTTCTACAGTTTTCATAAGAATGAAACTAGCTTCTTTAAATAAAACTTCAATGTGGCTGCAGTTTTCACAACAGAAGTTTGCTTCAATTTTGAATGTAATGAAGTTATACTATATCTTTAATAGAAATGCATATGAGGTAGGTGTAATACTAAATGCAAACAATGGTGACAACTAATAGGTGGAAATGTGGTGCAATATTAAATGCAAAAGAGATGCAGATAGTTACACAAAAGTATATTTTCTTTAAAGCATGCATCATGCAGGTAGTTATACTAATCGGTGGAAATGCTTTATATTCATTTAAAGCATGCATTATTTCTTTTTTGTCTTTTATTATTAGTTACCAAAATAGTTATACAAAAGAGATGCAGGTAATATAATTGAACGGTGGGTAAAATAATTAATAATTAATCTTTGTTAAGTTAATCCACCATTTGAGGGCAAATGAGTAAAAAGCCATATTCTTCAAATAAGCTTATACAAATAAGCTAAATAACCATGGTCCCATAAGCTTTTTAGAATTAGCTTATATAAGCTAATAAGCATAAGTTTTAAAAAGCTAAATCAAACGCCCATTAGTGCTTATTTTCTAAAAATAAGCTAAAAAAGCTATAAGCTTAGATAAAAAAGCTAGGCCAAACACCCCCCTAAGCTTCATATTAATGATCCCATATGAAATCAGTGGTGGCGGTGGCACTGGAAATCCGATAGAGAGTCGGAGAGGTGGTGGAAAGGGGGTGTTTGGCTAATCTTTTCCACAACTCCTTATAACTTATTGACTTTTATAAAAAGTTAATAAGGTGAAAAAATATTTGGCAATTGACTTTTATAAAATGTTAATAAGGTGAAAAAATATTTGGCAAACTTAAAAGTACTTTTTAAAATGACTTCTTGTATATAGAGGAAAAATCAGTTTTGAAAACTTAGAACTTTGTGACTTTTTGAAGCTCCTTATAACTTTTCATAGAACATTGTGTCTTTTTGAAGTTCCTTTGTCATTTTACATGAATAAGCTAAGTTAAATACTTTTTAAAAAATAACTTATTGACTTATTGGCTTTTCTCAGCACATAAGCTAATCCAAACACTTTTTTAAAAACTTATTTTTAAAAAGTTATAAATCAATAAGTTCTTTTAACAAAAAATCATTTTTTTAGTTAAATAAGCTTAGCCAAACACCCCCTAATTATACAAATAGTCCCTTTTAGTTATTGAAAACATAAGCCAACAACCTCCGTCCTATATTTTCCATATATTACCTTACAAATTTTCTTCCTCATCTAAAATTACTGTTCAATTTCTTTTGCTTTTAAGTGGTTAGCCATCCACCTTCTTTCTTTTGATTGGTCACCCACCACCCCTCTCTTTCCTGATACCATCTGTTTAAACTTTAAATTTAAATGTAAAGAGTAAAATGTCGTTTTAGCCCCTGAGGTTTGGTCACTTTTGTCACTTTAATTCAAAACTTAAACCTTTTGCATCTGGGTCATTGTGGTTTCAATTTTTTTGTCATTTTAGTACAAAAGCAAAGTCAGCTCAGATTTCTTAAAAAAACCATGTTTTTTGTCCTTTTCCTTAGCTTAGTGAAGGGCATTTTGGTCATTACAAGTTTTATTGTAACAAATTTCTAATTAAAATAATAAAATAAAATTCAACCTTATAAAAGCTGAGAGATCATTTTTTCCCCAAATTAAACCCTAATCCAGATCTCTCTCTGCAGAAATCTAAGTTGACTTTGCTTTTGGACTAAAATGACAATAAAATTGAAACTACAGGGACTCAGATGCAAAAGGTTTGAGTTTTGGACTAAAATGATAAAAGTGGCCAAACCTCAGGGACCATAATGGTAATGGTAGTTTACTCAAATGTAAAATAGACGAACGTCAAAATATAACTTTAAACAACTGGATACTGAATAATTTGCACTGAAAATGTGAAAGTTATCAAAGTCTAATTACTCTCTATTTTTTTGTCTGGCTTCTGTCTATTTTCTTTGATGAATTAACAAGAATCATATCATAATAGTGATTTGATTCGGTTCTTGGTCGATTGAAAGGGGTTAGGGTTAGATTTGATGCACCTTTTACGTTCAGGGTGAAGTTCGTGTGTGACCGAATTAAGGGAGTTGTGGAGATTGGATTTTGGGGCTTTTGCTTGTAATCACCTCTAAGGTATGTTATTATCACCATATTGTAATATCATGGCCAATGGGATTGATTTAGGTGGTCAATTGAAAGAAACATGAAGTTAGGGTTTCAGTAACACGTTAAATTTGGGGGTTCTGTAATTCATGTGCTGTATGATCAAATTAACAACCAATTCAGGTTATACACATCTAATATGACCCAATGTAATGTATTCTAAAACTTTTTATTGATTTGTGTGGCCAATTGAAAGAAACGTGAAATTAGGGTTTTCAGCATTTTCAAATTTGATGTTATGGGACCAATTATCATATATTTGTTTCTGTTTGTAAAAAAAATGAATTTTGTTCGTGAATGTTTTAACATAAATCATAATATCATATTTTTTTCTCCCTTGAATTCAGATCAAAACCAGTTGTTTTTGGTACATCGCCATTTTTTGTCGAGAATTTTAGTTTTCGTGTTTTCTATTCTTTTATAATAGTTAGTGTGATATATATGATGGTTATTTTCAGGACATCGTCGAGTTTTGTCCACCTCATATCTGGATTTCCACCCGCCATGAACCGTGTGTTAAAACTTAACACGGACCCACATCAACCAGCAACAATGCCACCACGAGTGTCCAACAATCGCTACACTTGCTTCAGTAAAGTATGTAAGACCACTTGCAACTGTTTCACGACCGTGCCATGGTGTGATGGGGCGTCGCACACCGCTACAGGCGGCGTGAGTGGCCTCACGACGTGGAGATGGGTTGTTTGGTGGGGGCGGGTGAGTGTAATGGCTAGTTTTTATTTTTATTTTTTTTCATTTTTTCCTTTATCTTATATTTATATTTATATATGTAAACCACACAATTGGCACAAATATACCAGCCTTACAGCCTACCCACAATTTTTTCTACTTCTCTTACTCAAATCCACTAACACTCAAAAAGCACGAAACCGTTAGACTGAAGAAGACATCGCCGCAGTCACGACTTGAGTTAACGTTTCAGAGAACGGGGCACAACAAAACCTCACATTTGGACACGCTGCATATCAAGAATTTTGCCAGAATTTAGACGCAAACAACCGCTCAGCAGACTATTGCAACATCCCAAAAGAAGTATCGTGGTGATGTTTGGTAATGTTAGTGGCGATGCAGTGACGGTGGTGTCATGATGCAATGGTGATGAGGATACGACGATGGTGCGTGATGACGTGTAGCGTGGCGTGAAGACGAAGGTGTGCGCGTATGATGATGACAGTGTGTGAATGTGACGATGTGAGTGTGTGTAAAAAAAGACATCATGTGGCATCAGGTTTACTATAGTGAACTGATGAAAACTCGATGCATGTTGTGCCATAGAAACCAGAATGAGATCAGGGTTTATATATAGGGACGAGAATGGTCGCATGGTGAATTAATAGGTTTTGCATGTGGGGATGTTTGCACAAGAATTATGGGATTTTAATAATAAAAAAAGAAAAGAAAATCTTGCACAAGAATTATGGGATTTTAATAATAAAAAAAGAAAAGAATTGAAAATCAAAACAACTTCTGGGATTACGCATGTGTGTTTATGCATTTAAGTCTTGTAAACTAATCATGGTGCAATGATGGTATATGTATGTTAGCTTTTACATGGTAGTTGAGATGGGCTCATGCAAGGAAAGTAGGTATAAAAGTGCATGGGTATTTCATGGTATGGGGACGTAAGGTTGATTCAAGAATATTAGTGTATGGGAAAAATCAATGTAATATGATGATGTGACATGCGAATGGGTGGTGGATGTGCATGGAAACCCGGTGCGGGTTCACGTGTTCGAAGGGGATCCGAACTTGATGACACACAAGTTAGTAGACTTCAAGTTAGAGATGCATGTCCATGGTTTTATAGTCTAGTGGCATTTTGGGATGAGATAAGACTTTGGGACCAATAGGTCCTGGGTTCGATTCCCACTATGGGGTTTTTCCATATTTATTGGGTTTCCTCCTGAATTGGTGTATAGTCATTATACCAGTGGAGATGGATATGGTTAGGTGGTTCCGCTGGTGGCACGATGATACTCCAGTGGTCCGTCAGTGATTCAAATTTACCGTTCAAAAAAAAAGTTCGAGATGCAGTATGAGACATTTAACTTACAGTTTTGGAGCTTTGCAACCGATGAGTTATAATCCTTTTTTTCTTAAATATTTTTGGGGCTAGCATACATGCTTTTCATGTGTTTTTCATACGTGTTACGAGTTATTTAATTTACGAGCTTTGAGATTTAAATTTTTCTATAAACGTTTTCCTTGGTTAATGGTTTTTATGACTTATTAGCTAATTGGGCTTTAGTTATCCTGCGTGGACGTATGACGTTTTTATTAGTGATGTCGAGATCGTAGAGGTATGAGGCGTGGTACGTCAATCATAGGTTTCAAACCTTAGTGATAGCAAGAACGTTAAGGTAGTAGTTATCGAGTAGTTGACGTGCTTTAGACCTTATATGTAACAACCCGACTTTTCGGGTCATTACTTATCGTGTTATTCTTCTCGTAAACGCTTGTACTCCCGAGATTCTGATTATCGCCATGGGTTAAACTAATGTTTTCAACGCATATTACAACGCTTATTACAACGTTTATTCAAAACGCATATATCGCTTTTAAACGCTATTTACAACGCTTACTACTTAACGCATTTTATCGCATCGCTTGTTTAGACTAAACGTTATCGCAACGCAATCTCAACGCAAACTCGATTAAACGCAACGCTTAACACACGAAACGAAAGTCGGAAAACTAACAAACGCAATCGAGCTGTCCGAATGGACATCCGATCGGATGGCCATTCGACCGGACGCCATCCGACCGAACACTTCTCATCGCGCACCGACTTAACTCCCCCTCTTACACTATAAATACTACCCGTACACCTCCCTTTCACTGATTTGACACCTCCATCCGACCACACGCACTCAAGTCACTCTCAGTCACTTCTAATCGAGATTCAAGGCCATTTCGTAAGTATTTCTCCCCAAATCTTGCACAGCCTTCATCACTAATCACTTCTACATCATCTTCTCCATCAAAATCACGCACAAACACTTGCTTTTCTTCTGAAATCACTGATTTGGACCTCTTGAAGGTGGTTTCCACCGTTTTGCTCCGGCAGACAGCTAAGGAACACCGTTTGACACCGTTTGATCGAGATTGGTTCTAGATCTAAAGGATTTCACACCTTTTAACATAAATCTAAACAAGATTTCTACACTTTTCTGAAACGCCCAGATTTCCTAGTTCGAAAAAGTAATATTATCATACTATTATTTAACAAAATTCGGGCATGACCCGTTCGTATTATGAACAATTCCCTGTAAGACCAACTTGTAAGAACTTAAATACGACACAGCGGAAAATATGAGCCAAAAAATTTCGTTCTTAAAAAGTCATATTAATTACATGAAGACCCAATTACAAATTGGGATACATTCATTAGAAAGGATTCACAATGTTACATTATATCAAGGCTTCATGACCTATTCAAAACAACTATGTGACCTTTCTTTCCCGTACAATCCTTGCTCTCAACTCGATCTATGTCTGCTTCACTTCGCTAGTAGTAGAGAAAACCCGTACGATACCTGTGGACACCACATACAACTTAACCATTAGTCGTTAATACATCGCACAAAATCAAATTATGTAATAGAAGTTCATAAAGCATTCCATGAAGTAAACTTGGAATTGTCCAAGCGTATATCTAAAATATCCTTAATCCAAATCCTGTATCAGTTCTCCATGAACCCGACAATCTCATACCTGCATTACATTCCAAACTCAAAGCACATCATTAGCAATTGTAAGTACTTCGACGCCTTGATGACGTTCATACATATATCTTTAGCATCGTATATTCATACACACAAGCATCCACACTTACGCGCCTATTATCACATACGCCTATATGCAAACGTACCTTCATACATGTCTACGTCCCTACCTACGCACAAACAATCATTTACGAATTTATATACACTAGCTCATGCTTACCACTTCATACACGTATGCCTATGCCGAAATAACAGATTCATAACTCAACATAATATAGGCGATATACAAAACGACCTACGTGCCTACTAGATTCCTAAACATATTTACTTATACAATTTCTTACACTAATACGGAAATAAATCCATTCTTTCATTAACCGACGACCCTTAACAACTCTTATATTCAAAACCAATCCTTAACATAAGTTATGAGACCTTGGAACACCATTTAGACAAGTCCAATGTATAAAACAACAAAAATCCAACAAATCTCCTGCAGCACGGTCTCCCTCGCGGGCCGCGTAAGCCTTGGCTTACTTCTTCGCGGGGCGCGACAATTCCACCATAAGCTACGGTGGCTACCGTAGCTTACGGCGGCCATAAAATCCTTACGGTGAGATGCTACTGCCTTACGGTGACCAAAAAGACTTCAGAACCTACTGTAGCTTACGGTGGCTACCGTAAGCTACGGTAGTGCCCAACTCAAAACCCATTTTAATTACTAAAACTAACATATCTTGACCAATTTACATCCGAAACACTTGAGACTTGCTTCTAATTATCCGTAAAACGTTTCCCTTGCATAAATGACTAAAAACCCTTACCCAGGGGTCCTAACCATAACGAATTACGTTACATTACACGACTCATACACATAAATTCGACCCGTTTGAACTTACCAATTTTCTTTCGGCTTAAATAACAACCTTCAACCTAATAAAGCATTATTAGCTTAATGCTCCTGATTAATACATGCACTTTCATGATATTTCATAAACATACGTATTAAATTTATTAAACCTACTAAAGGGTGAATCGAAATTCATTTACCTTGAGCGTCCGTTCTCGCTTTCACTTCCTTGTCTCCTCTTGACTCGTTAGCTTTCTTCGCTTGATTCCTTGCTAACGCGATGCATGTCCTTTCATTCCATTTTATTACAACATTGTTAGTATACATGATCATTCATCTTATCAATCATTCCGTTCCTATGTCTCATTGACTTTTATTAGGCAAATACTAACATACATATGGCATAGATCCATTATCACATCATTCATAACATAACCAATTCAACTTACTGTTATGTACGTCATATAATAATCTAGCAAATATTCACATGATCTCCTTATTCTCACAATAGTGTTAGGAAGTCTAACCTTATTATCCATACCTTGTTGACTTTCTAAAAAGTCAACTGTCAATCATACACACTTCCAATCCTGTAAATGTATAACCACTTAGTCACATTACTTTCATTAACCAATTATTCACTAACATGTATAACTCAATTCACTGAAAATAGATTGTTTTGGGACGGCCGTTTACTATACTTACGAGCTTGCAAAAATTACAATCTTTTATTTAACGTACCCCTCGGAGGGGTTATCCTTGTGTTAAATTTTTAGAGTCTAACTCTCTACCAAAAATTTATAAAAATTCATCTACTAAGCTGCAATCAGATTCGTCACTTCTGACTGCAGCTTACGGAAAAATTCATTTAAAATTCCTCGTTTATCCGATTGACGAAATTCCAGTTGGAGATTTTTGGAATCACCTGAAGCTACCTATAGTAAAAAAAAATTGAGATCATAACTCAATTCCTAAATTGAGTTATGACATTCGTAATGGGCTGCAAATTCTGCCAGAAAACGCAGCCTGGACCTTCGATACGGAAAAATTCATAAAACGTTCATTTTTCGTCGAAAAAATGCAATTCCAGTTGGGTTTGAAAGGTTTTTCCTGGGAGTTCATCACAAACTTAATAAACATCAGTTTTTGACAAGATTTGACCCAGTTACAGCCAATTACATTCGGCTGTAACTTTCTGGACAAATTTAGTTTTCACCAAATCTTTTCTAAATATCTCTCATTCTAACTTCACCTAGACATTTCATCATACACCTTGTGTGTGTACTACCATATAAGCCTAATGTACAAGTAATTTAAGCATATTCTTCTCATATTCATCTCATAAATCCTTTCATTTAAGCAAGGTCACATTATCATCTACATCTTGTTACTATCAAAACCTAGCACAAAACATATGCATCAACATAATCAAAATCATCAATATACACATGTTCATCATAATCATTATGATACTCATAAACATGGGTTTCATGTTGGTTCAGTTCTGTTTATACATGAGGGAAAACATTAAAACATACCTGTTACAGCAGACAGTGCAGCGGAGAATCCAGTCAGAGATGATCCCATCGTATTCGACATATGTGTCAGTGTGATCTGGTTCCTCCTTAGGGTGCTGACTGATGATGGTGACTATGAAAACCGACAAGGGAATCGGTTGTAGGAGAGAGAGGTCGAATGATGATGTTATGGTTATTAGGTTATCTGTCTCAGTGTGTAACTGTGTAACCTTTTGACCTCTACATCATTATCCTTATATAAGCACCCAGGAGGAAACCTAATTAGTTAATAAGGGTAATATGGTCCATCAACAATTACCAACTAATTATTTAATAGGTTATTATATATTTTGATCTATATTATGTAAATGATTATAATGGCTATAGATTAAATATTAAACATAATATATTTAATCTTACATTCTCCCACTTTGCCGAGTAATCATTTACTATGAGTATTAGATAAGCCTGATCAGGAGTTAACACTCATTTTAGTCTTAAACAAGTACTATAGCAGAGAAATACAGCCGTTGAATCATTATGCGACTCAGGACCCCCATTAGTCATACTATAGCCTTAATTTAAAACCTAATCGTCATGATCAAAATACGCATAAGCCCTTTGTTTGATTTGTAACTTCATTTGTCTATATGCCATTATACCGGTTGAACATATTCTAAAAGACATACAAAATCAAACTGAGGAAATTTCATTAATCATAAACATAAGCTAGTACAATATGCTTAAATAAGGTCTTTACTAAATCCCATATTCCGAACATGTTCTTCGTAAACCTTAGGAGGGAGACCTTTAGTCATCGGATCCGCAAGCATATCTTTAGTACTAATATACTCGATACAAAGATTATTTTCCTCAACTCGTTCACGTACGAACAGATATTTTGTATTGAGATATAAACCAGCTCCAGTCGAACTGTTACTGTTCGAGAAACTAACGGTAGCTGAATTATCACAGTAAAGCTTCAATGGTCTAGAAATGGAATTAACGATTTTGAGTCCAGTGATCAGATTTCTAAGCAACATTCCATGACAGGTTGCGTTACAAACAGCAATGTACTCTGCCATCATTGTGGAAGTTGTGGTCAACTGTTGTTTATGACTCTTCCATGAGATAGGGCCGCCTGCTAACATAAAGATATAGCCCGAAGTGGATTTCTTGTCATCTTTGCACTTGGAAAAGTCAGAATCAGAATAGCCCACCACTTCTAAATGATCACTTCTTCTATAAGTCAGTTTATAGTCTTTCGTCCCTTGCAAATATCGAAGTACCTTCTTAGCTGCTTTCTAGTGATCTAGGCCAGGATTAGTCTGATAACGGCCTAGCATTCCAGCAATATAAGCGATATCTGGGCGAGTACAGACTTGAGCATACATCAGGCTCCCGACTACTGACGCGTAAGGTATCTGGCGCATTTGCTCCTTCTCAACCTCTGTTGTCGGACACTAGAATGAACCGAAAACATCTCCCTTAACTACTGGAGCGACTGAGGGTTTGCACTGTTGCATGTTGTAACGTGTAAAGACACGATCTATGTAAGCCTTTTGGGACAATCCTAAGATCCCTTTGTGTCTATCTCGGTGAATTTCGATGCCAATGACGTAAGAAGCATCTCCGAGATCCTTCATGTCGAAGTTATGCGAGAGTAACCGCTTCTACTCATGCAACATGTCTAAACTATTACTTGCCAATAGAATATCATCTACGTAAAGGACAAGTATAGTAAAGTTGCTCCCACTCATCTTGAGGTAGGTGCATTGATCCACTTAATTCTTCATAAAACCTTGTTTCTTCATGACTTCATCAAACTTGAGGTAGCACTGACGTGATGCTTGTTTTAACCCATAAATGGATTTCTTCAACTTACAGACTAGATGCTCCTGACCTTCAGGTTTAAAGCCTTCAGGTTGTTTCATGTAAACATCTTCGTCCAAGTCTCCGTTAAGGAAATCGGTTTTAACGTCCATCTGATGTAATTCTAAATCAAAATGAGCTACTAGGGACATGACGATCCTTAATGAATCTTTACGAGAGACAGGTGAAAACGTCTCTTGATAATCAATTCCCTCTTTCTGAGTGTAACCCTTTGCAACCAATCTCGCTTTGTAGCGTTCAACGTTCCCATTCGGATCCAGTTTTGTTTTGAACACCCATTTACATCCTACGGGTTTCACACCGTTGGGTAATTCTACCAAATCCCAAACGTCATTTTTCTTCATGGATTCAAGCTCTTCAATCATTGCTTTATTCCATTCAGAAGACTGATCACTGCTAATGGCTTCATTGTAAGAGATAGGATCATTGAGCTTTCCGAGATCCATTTCAGTCAGGTAGGTAACATAATCATCCCAATTAGTAGGCCTTCTTTGCCGAGATGACCTCCTGAGTGGATTATCGGGTTCAGCATTGTCTTGGTTTTGAGCGTTTGATGTGCCTTCGTCATGAGGTATAATAGGTTCTGATTGTAGAGGTGAATTTGCAGTTGGTGCAGTAGCTTCAGGTACAGTAGTTTCATTGGGTACAAGAGGAGTAATCGGAGTAATGGTTCTCCCCCCGCGTCTTGTACTTCTTGCAATTTTTCGTAAGGGTTGGTACTGCTCCCACTGACCTTGAAATCCTCCAGGAACGCAGCACGCTTGGTTTCAACAATACGGGTGACATGAGAAGGACAATAGAAACGATAACCCTTAGAGTTATCAGGATACCCGATAAAGAAACAGGTAACTGTTTTAGGGTCAAGTTTCCTTAGGAAAGGATTGTAAAGTTTTGCTTCAGCAATGCAGCCCCATACTTTCATATATTTAAGACTCGGTTTCCTTCCTGTCCAAAGTTCATAAGGAGTTTTAGGGACAGACTTAGAAGGAACTCTATTGAGTATATGAACAGCTGCCTTTAACGCTTCAGTCCAGAGGAATAATGGTAAATTAGTGTTGGCTAACATACTGCGCACCATGTTCATAAGGGTATGGTTTCTTCTTTCAGCGACACCATTCTGCTGAGGTGTACCAGGCATGGTGTATTGGTTCACAATCCCCTGGCCCTTATAAAACTCATAAAATGGACCAGGAGCTTGTCCCACATCAGTATGTCTTCCATAATATTCACCGCCTCTATCTGATCTCACAACTTTAATCTGACGATCTAATTGCTTTTCAACTTCAGCCTTATAATCTTTAAAAGTTGTAAGAGATTCAGATTTCTCCTTAATTAGATACAAGTACATGTAACGAGAATAATCATCAATGAAGGTGATAAATGAAGTATGTCCTATTATGCCAGCGATTTGGTAGGGACTACTAATGTCAGTATGAATGAGTTCTAATAAATTAGAGCTCCTAGTGGCACCTTTCTTGTTAGCTAATGTCATTTTACCTTTAAGACATTTGACACATGTTCCAAAATCAGAGAAATCGAGAGGAGGTAAGACTTCATCCTTTACAAGACGATTTAATCGTTCTTTTGAAATGTGGCCTAAACGCTGATGCCACAACATGGATGAAGTCTCTATGTCTCGTTTCTCTTTCATCTTTGTGAGTGATTCATTAATGTTATATGACAACAAAGATTTGGAAAAGCCATCATCTAGTTCTAATCTATAGAGACCACCATCCAGAATACCAGTACCATAAAGAACAGAATCATAGAGGATAGAGAGTTTGCGATGACCGTGGGAAATAATAAAACCGTCCATGTCTAACTTTGGTCCTGATACAAGGTTTCGAGTTACCTCAGGAACATATAAGGTATCATAAAGTTTAATACATAAACCAGTTTTCATAACTAATTGTAATGTTCCAATGGTCTTCACTTCTAATTCTCGACCATCCCCAACCTTAAGCGTTCTTTGGTTTCTTTCCAGCTTCCGGATTGAAATGAATCCTTGAGTTGAATTGGTAACATGAACCATAGAACCAGAATCAAACCACCAAGAATTAGCAGAAACACTTAAATTATAGGACTCAAGTATCATAAAATAATCGTTACCTTTCTTAGCCAGCCACTCCTTAAAGTCAAGGCATTCCTTCTGCATGTGTCCTGTCTTTTTACAGAACTTGCAGCGGATTCTGCCTAAGGAGTTCTTAGAGCTGGAGGGTGCACTTGTATTAGGATTAGGCCTTTGGACTTTTGAAGCATCCTTCCTCTGATGATTTTTCTTCCTTTTCTTAGAGTTGGAGGTGGTGAAGTTTGCAACATCAATAGGGTGATCCATCCTCATACGCTCTTCTTCCTGTACGCACATAGCGACCAGCTCACTCATCGTCCATTTGTCCTTCTGAGTGTTGTAATTGATCTTGAATGCTTCAAAGGATGAAGGAAGCGAAGTGATGATAAAATGAACAAGGAAACCATCACTGATCTCCTTTTCCAGCCCCTTCAGCTTATTGGCCATGTCATTCATCATCATGATGTGTTCGCGAATGCCGCTCCTCCCATCATACTTAGTTGTCACCAGCTTGAGGATAAGGGTACTAGCGTGTGCTTTAGACGTCCCTTTGAACTGCGCCTCCACATGTTCCAAGTAGGTTTTAGCATCTTCAGAATCAGGAATGGCTCCTCTGATTGCATTACTGATGGACTGCTTCATGAACATGAGAGACATGCGGTTACACCTAGTCCATTTTTCATGAACTATCTGCTCAGCAGCAGTACTTTGAGTGGTAAGGTCCGCTGGCTTATTCTCTCTTAGAGCATAATCAAAGTCCAGCAATCCAAGTGTAAGCATGAGGGCATCCTTCCATGCAGCAAAGTTATCACCAGTCAAAGGTGGAATCCCCTGATTCGGTGCTGATAGTGGAAATAAGATGAGCAAGTTATGATACTTAGGAAGAAGTTCTAATGTGATCTAAGGGCACGTAATACTAAGGCAGGCATAAATAATGACCATTTTACATTATGAAGCTGTGATATTGTCTATTACTAACATCAAAATAATAGACTTAGTTAAAATTCTACTTAAACGAAGACAAATCAGCTTTGGCCAGAAGTGTAATCATTTAAGCATATGTGCAAAGTGGTTGTAACAAAACAGCTTTGGCCAGAAATTGAGACAATCACTTTAGTTATGCACTTGTTAAGTATGCCATCTATGAAAGAATTAAATCAGCTTTGGCCAGATATTAAGACATTCATGTTTATGATGCACACTTAACATAGCTTTCGTAATACTTGAACGATAAGTAGATGTATCAAATCAGCTTTGGCCTGAAATGATACATCAGAAGCTCATTCAAGTTAAGCCATTTTGGTTTTGTAAAACATTATCTGATTCTGATTAATTAACTGAGTAAATTACAAAACCAAATATTTAATAGCAAACCACCCGTTAGCGCGGAGCCCCGAGCCAAAATTTTAGTTCACATTAACTGCCAAATTTTATGAACACTCATGATCTCGGATGAATCATGTCTTGGATTCATCCGAAATGACTAATTTCGAATCATTTCGGATTATCCGAAATGGATGATTTCGAATGATTTCGGATGTGTCCAAGACGTGTAAGTCGAGTCATTTCGGTTGATTTCGGATGATTTCGGATGGTGATGCTTAGTCCGAGATACATACGAAGTAGTCAGTAGGGGTGTGCAGAATTCGTTTCGAATTCGAAAAATTTGAACTTCGTTTAAATTCGATTCGATTATCAAGAATTCGTTTCGATTATAAGAATTCGAATTCGATTCAATTCGAGTCAAGTAAATCGAATACGAATTTATAATTTCAAATTCGATTCGAAATTCGAATAAAAATTATACATTTTTATTTATTATTTTTATATATAATACATGTATAATTTTTATTAGGCTATGCTATAAATTATTTTCAAATTTTTTTCCAAGTATTATAATTACCCATTACCAAACCCACTACATGGCACATAACTAAAACCTAAGTATCCATCGATAGATTTCTAAGCGTAAAAATATTAACTTGTAATGTGGAGTGGTTATTCCCGCCTTCTCGTTTTGAATTATAGACTTGTGGTACTTTATTTAGAACTTTTTAATGTGATAACGTGCTTTATGACTGCTTTAAAATTTATATTTCATTTTGAAAGTGTTTTACATGTTTTTAAAGAATTTGAATTAAATCGAATTTATTCGAATTCGATTCGAATTCGAATTTTTAATCGAATACGAATCGAATACGAATTGGGTTTTTTATTCGAATACAAATTCGAATCGAATTCAGTAGGTTTTAATCGAATTCGAATCGAATACGAATTGAAGGAAAAATAAAAATTATTCGAACAATTCGATTCGAATAATTCAAAAATTCGATATTCGATTCGATTAACACCCCTAGTAGTCAGTTCTTGATGATCCATGATGCATTTCGGATGATTTCGGATGGTAATGCTTAGTCCGAGATTCATCCGAAATGGTCAGTTCTTTGATCATCCGTAATGCTTAGTCCGAAATGGTTATTTGCTGATTCGTAATAGGCGAACAATGTTCATCCGGAATGATCAGACAGTTGCTGATTCGTAATGGGCGAACAATGTTCATCCGGAATGATCATCCGTAATGATCATCTGAAATGTGTTCTGCAAGCTGTTAATGTGAAATCATAATAGAAAATTCGAAAATTAGGAATTGTGATAGAGTTTCCTATTTTAACATTGATCTAATTTTATCAGAAAATTTCGAAAATCATAATTTGTTTATCCTATTAACAGATTTCGAAGACCTTATTAGATAAAATTAGATCAAAATTAGGAAAACATTCCACAATTCAAATCATATTCCAAATCATAAAGGAAATTTCGAATTTTAACTAAGAACATGATGAACCCTAAATAAAATCACCTTAATCCTATATCCGAAATCTGGAAATAATTACACATTTAAACATGTTTCTCAAACTGATGATTTCGGAACAGTTATAACGAATCAATATATGATCCGAGATGAATTGAACAGATCCGAGATGGCATCTCGGATGATAAAACCGAATTTTATTATGGTTTTCAAATCCTGTTTTCCAGTTTTTAATCCAGATTTACGGATACAAAACAGAACCGACTAATGAACATATGCTCTGATACCACATGATGGTTCAGTTCTGTTTATACATGAGGGAAAACATTAAAACATACCTGTTACAGCAGACAGTGCAGTGGAGAATCCAGTCAGAGATGATCCCATCGTATTCGACATATGTGTCAGTGTGATCTGGTTCCTCCTTAGGGTGCTGACTGATGATGGTGACTAAGAAAACCGACAAGGGAATCGGTTGTAGGAGAGAGAGGTCGAATGATGATGTTATGGTTATTAGGTTATCTGTCTCAGTGTGTAACTGTGTAACCTTTTGACCTCCACATCATTCTCCTTATATAAGCACCCAGGAGGAAACCTAATTAGTTAATAAGGGTAATATGGTCCATCAACAATTACCAACTAATTATTTAACAGGTTATTATATATTTTCATCTATATTATGTAAATGATTATAATGGCTATAGATTAAATATTAAACATAATATATTTAATCTTACATTTCATTCTAAATCACTAGGATAACTAAAATTTAACCAAGATTCAACTTAAAAATGATAACATTAGCAAGCTTTCATCCTCATTTAGATCAAACCCACAAATTTATCAAAACCCACTTCTTGGTTGTTCATCAAACTGAGAATTAAGACATACCTTGGCTAAAGCTTGCTTAGATAATACTATTTAGACTCATGCAAGTTCGAATTCAGCCCAATTCCCATCCAATTCGTTGATTAGGGTTAATGAGGGGTTTCCACCTTTCTTCCTCTTCTCTGATCGAACACACACACGCCCAGGTGTGTGTGTTTGGGTTTTTATTTTATTTTATATTTAATATTTCCATCTATTCAAAATCCACCCCTCATGTTTGTTACTTATTCATTATTAACTCAATTTCATATCCTTATTTATTTTAACCAAGCTTTTAACTAGGTTTAATAACCTAGTTATTCCATTTCTTTCTTTTAAACGCGGTAACATACTAGTAACTGAATAATTCGAGTTTTTGGGGTGTTACAGATCTACCCCCCCTTAAATGAGGTTTCGTCCCAGAAACCTCTTTCATTTCTTCTAGATAATACCACCTTCACCTTCCGGTTATTATTTTTAATTCTTCCACTACATGGAACTACATACACCCTTAGGTTAAATTTCCGATTCATTTAGTTCATATACTCTCAACTTATCCATTCATTTGTTCTTATGTACCACTCTCTATATCCACATATATGCATTGCTTATTGACGTTAGTCTGAATCTAAATTTCATTCCTTTGTTGACCTTATAGGTCAACCCTTCAATACCATGTTATACTTGTGCTACCTTAATTCATATGAATGCTATTCAATTAATATCTTTCTATCCTACTATCGGAATTTAGAAATTTACTAACCGCGCAATTTAGCACAATGCATTGAGCCGCATAGAACAGTTCGGCCCATATCTTTCACAAAATCATAACTACACTGAACTAACTTCGCCCATCCATGAGATGAACTTCCGCTCGTGCACATACTTTTCCAAATCCACCAGTTTTACTCACCAAGAGTTCTACCGTTCTTATCTATAAAATGGAAGGTTGGCACATTTCATTCACATTCTTCAAATATGGCGTTAATTAAATCACCTTGTCTACATACTAGCCATTTCCAAATTCTTTTTAAAACAGTAGTTCGTTTGACTTAATCATAACGGGTCAATACATGACCATTCTCTAACACATTAATTTCCCCTTATTCTTCTCATTCATAACAGGTCGATACATAACCATTCCTTAGCATACTATTTTCCACTCGGTCCTTCATTGCATTCAACGTTGAATCGCCTATGTTCTTTCGAAACCCTTACTACTAGTATTTCACTTTACACATTGCTTTTCTTACGTAATACTTTTCAACTTTCATAAATAATTATTTACCGACAGCTGCAATGTGACTCCTCAAGGTCAACTGCCACTCAGCACCTAATGTATACAAGTATCATAGTACGCGTTGTACTCACTTTCCGTTCGAACATTCTTACAAAATTATTTCATTATTTTAACGTTTTCTTGCAAAGACCCTTCATCCTTGTCCATACCCGAGCCATTCACTTGGGTCATAACCGTCATTCATTCCAACTCCCAAAAGTCAATTTAATAACATGTCTAACATGTAACTCATTTCGAAGCTTACCTCTTTCAACTAAGGTTCCTTGCCACTACAATAGCTTTCCTCGGTTTTAGCTACTTGGCGAATCAGTTACTTCGTACTAAATTTTACTAATACCTGCTTAGCAACTATCACTTACTTTGTTTAACTTGTTCGGAAATCCAATTGTAGAATGCATTCTGACCATATGTCTACCAACTACCCATTTCTGGCACATCCCTATCTAGTCGAGCTATAAGCCCCTTCTTAAAAGAAAACAAAACCTTTGTACATACCTTGCGCGAATCAAAACCTTTGACTCGTTATTCATAACTTACGATGGTTATTCCTTTTCAATTGTGACAATGCGTGCCCATTCATTACGCTTACCTATAACAATAAAGCTTGTCAAAACAAAACATTAATTACAAGGTTTAAATGGCGATTACCAATTGACCCGCACGACTCATTCGTCCCTTTAACCATTCTTGCATACAAACATATTTGTACCTATACATATTCTCACACACACACACACACATATGTATGTATATATATATAAATTTAATACGTAACCTGGATAATATCCGCTTTTTAAAGAACATTTACTTGCTTAATCTGTAATTACTTACACATTCAAACTTTTTATTCTTATCATTCGTCCCCTTCTATGCTTCGAATCCGTCGCACAGTTTCTAACATATCACTCATCCTTTTATTCTTTTCATATTTCGAATCCGTCTCGCGAATTCTAACATATCATTCATACTTCCATTCCTTTCATGTTTCGAATCCGTCGCGCGGATTCTAACATATCATTCATACTTTCATTCCTTTCATGTTTCGAATCCGTCTTGCGGATTCTAACATATTATTCATACTTCTCGGGTGTATTTGGTACTTTCAGAATCCTGAAAGTCTTACATTTCCCTTCACCCTCACGTCCACTTAATACCTAATTCTAACGGACATACCTGTAACAATTATCACAGTCTCACGAACGTCATATGTTTCTTGTGTACTGGCCAGGTACACAATCCACATACTAGTTTCATGTCTTCGTTTAAACGTCACCTTATGTCCAAAGAATCAGGTTTAAGCACGTGTAACATTTTCAAAACTTCATTACCATTCTAGTATTATATTTCATTTTAAATCTTTCCTTCACTTGATAGATTTTACCATTACATACACCCACATGTTAAATTTTGCGTACCTGGGTGTAACACCCCAAAACCCGAATATTTATATTCGTTAAAATTTTATGATATGATACATCAAGAAATAAATAACTAGGCTACTTAACCTAGTTAAATGCATGGCTAAAATTATTAAAAGATGGAATGTGGTAAAATGTTTAGTAAAGCAAACAAGGGAAACAAACTTGAGGGACCAAAGATGAATAAGGGGGAAAGTTATGTTTTAATTAACAAAATACACACACAAACACACATGGTGTGTGCGTGAAAAAGAGCAGGGAGCTCCCATGGAGCCAAGAACCCTAGTTTCATCAATTCCCTCAAATTGGAAGGCTAAACGAAGCTCAAATTCATAACCAAGCATAGATTAATGATCACCTTCTCAAGGGGATCGTAAGGTATGTCTTAGATTCTAGATTGGTGATGGTGCACGAAATGGGTTATGTTGTAAATCACGAATTTGTATGAAATTGAGCATGAGAATGTGTTAGATTCATCATTTGGAACATGGATTATGCATGAATTAGGTTAATTTGATGTTTAAGGGTGAAACCCATTTGTTATGGTGAAGAAGATGACATGGGTAAATCATCTATGTCTAAGTTCTTGCTTAATATTGATGTATTTTGAGTTGTATGATGTATTCTTGTTAGAAGAATTGAAAGAAATGTGATACTAGTATGTTTGATGTTATGCATGTATGAATCATGTTGATTAGGAGGAAGAAATTGATGAATTGTGTATGAGATTAGAATGATATGCATGAACTAGTTGTACACTATGCTTACAAGGTAGTACATATATCAAAAGTATGATGAACTATGAAGAATTTTAGATTAAATCACTTGTAAGTGATTAACAAGTAGTTATGAAGTGGGTTTTAGAAGGTGTAATGTAATATGATGATTCACTTATGTTAATAATGTTTGAAATCATTCATGTGTGTGAATGTTTAAAGAAATGGGTTAAGAAATGATGAATTGTGTTAAATGAAGTGAATAAAATGATGATGGTATGATTGATGTTTATTTGGAATGATATATGATGATTAGTAGAAGGATTTGATGAGTTATGTATGAGTTTAGAAGATTCATGCATGAAACAGTTGTACGTTATGCTTTAAAAGTAGTACCCGCATCAAGTGTATGATGAAATGTATATAGTGTCGTCCGTATAGTCGATTATGATGTTACGGGAATATGTTGATAAGTCGATAGATATGTATGGTGAATGGTTGACTTTGAAAGTCAACTAAGTATAAGAAACATGAGTTGACTCGTTGTCGTAAATGTGGGTTGATGAGATGTCGTATGGTACATGTAATAGCAATCCGTGTTAAATGTAATGACGTGATAAGTTACCTGAGTTAAACGTATACGGACATGATTATATGAGTTATGTTTGTTAGAAATGATTAATGAAAGTTAAGTGTGAAATATGCGATGGATACGATTGTTATCATGTACAAATGAGTATGCTAATGATAGCGTGATTTCGATGACATGAAAGTATAGGAATCATGTGGAGATGGACTCAAGCGCGAAAGGCCAACGGGTCAAGAAGAGGCGTGAAAACGGATGTGAACACGGATGCATGAGGTAAGTGATTCCGTAATCACTTCTTAGATGTTTATGTAAAGTTATATGTATTTTAACTAATTGTGTTAATTGAGGTCAAATAGGAATGAGTTGAATGAAAACGATGAAGTATTGAACGGATCTTAGCTTTGATCCGAGTAAGATATATGCGTTAGAATTGAAGTTAAGTGGTAGGATGGGATAATTATGCAATGAAGTCCTTGGTTGTAAAGGATGGAGCAATGTTGACAAAAACGCCCTTGATGGGTATATCGGGCGAACGACCTTAAAATGCCTATTGGAAATGAATTAATCGATTAGAATAATGTTTTGGTCATGAGTGAAAGCGAAGGGTATGGTTTTGTATGTCATAGACCATTAATGCGCAAATACCCATAACGGGTCAAATAATTAGAATATAATAATAAGCCGAATGTATGCAAGTTAAGAATTTCCTTAATCCGGATGTGGGATTTTAATGTCATATGATAGAATGTGAATTTACAAGCATGTAGGAAGAAACGGGAGGTTAAACGGGTAAACGGTTCAAAAGTTACGCGTGTTTTAGTGCGAACGAACGACAAAACAACACAGCAGAAAAATGTTGTTTCTGCTAGGCGTCGCCGACGCGGGTAGGTGGCGTCGCCGACGCCGCCCAGAATCTTCATTTTCTCTCCGACGCCAGTTTCCCCTGGACGACGCCAAGTCGACGCCGATAGGCGTCGTCGACGCCTAAAGTGGCGTCTCCGACGCCCCTCCCGTCATATGCTTCTGATTTTCGCCGTTTTGGCTCGTTTTGCTTGATCCGTCGTCCGTTTTGGATGTAGGAATGGTATGTACGTATGTAGTTGTGTATGTAAGTGCGCATGAAGGTATATATGAGTATATGCACGTATGTAAAGATGTAGGAAAGGTTTGTATACATGTAGATGTGTATGTATGTATGTGTAAAGATATGTACGAAGGTATGTATGTATGCAATGATGTAGGAAAGGCTTGTATGTATGTAGAAGTGTATGTATGTATGTGGAAAGATATGTACGATTGTATGTACGTATGTAATGATGTAGGAAAGGTTTGTATACATGTAGATGTGTATGTATGTATGTGTAAAGATATGTACGAAGGTATGTATGTATGCAATGATGTAGGAAAGGCTTGTATGTATGTAGAAGTGTATGTATGTATGTGGAAAGATATGTACGATTGTATGTACGTATGTAATGATGTAGGAAAGGTTTGTATACATGTAGATGTGTATGTATGTATGTGTAAAGATATGTACGAAGGTATGTATGTATGCAATGATGTAGGAAAGGCTTGTATGTATGTAGAAGTGTATGTATGTATGTGGAAAGATATGTACGATTGTACGTACGTATGTAATGATGTAGGAAAGGTTTGTATGTATATAGATGAGTATGTATGTACGTATGTAAGTACGTATGTATGTATGGAATAGACACGTTGAGTGTTAATGTTATTAATGGTATATCTCGAGAATGAAAAGTAATGCAGGTACGTTATTGAAGCCTCGCCAGGAAATGGATATGCAGATGAAATGCTTAAGGCTTAAAAGATGACGAAGTGTGAAGTGTACGCGAATGAACTATGTTTCGTAAATATGTACTAATGATATGAATGTATGTGGTGAATGCAGGTTGTACGGATGATGAGCGATTATCACAAGGATTAGAGATCGAAGACCGAGTCACTAGAGAGATTGTACGGGGACGTTGAATGTAAAATGTAGTTAATGTAAGCTATGTTTTTAGTTATCAAGTAAGAGGATGACAGACTTTTGATTAAGAATTAAGTTAAAGTCAAAAGTTTAAATCAGTTGAGGTATTTATAATGCAAGAAATTTTATGGTTAGTGTTTCCGCTGCGACTTATTGTCAAATATGATTTAGGGTGTAACAAGTTGGTATCAGAGCCCTGGTTTGAGAGAATCAAGTGTAAGAAGGTAAGTGCTTGGACTCAAACCTGTGTGCTCTTGTGATAAGAAACCCGTACAATCCAAGACTCGGTCAAGATCCAAAGGTAAAAGAGAATGTAAGTATGTACTTATGTATGCGCATAACGAAACTGACGGTTTTGTATATGCAAGGTAAGTATAAGCGTTTGAGGAGGATGATCCGCGAGTGCGGTCAAGTACCGACACCAAGGCATGAAATAAGATAAAGTTGAGCCCAGGTATGTGAATTTAATATGTCGGTATATGAAATGGTAAAATGCATTAAGGGAAGAAAAATGCTAAATGAAGGACCATGATGGTATAGTAAACATGTTTTGAAAAATGATACACGTGCCGAAACCAAATTCTTCGGACATAAGGTGACAATTACACGAAGACACGAAACTAGTATGTGGATTGTGTACCTGGCCAGTACACGTGAAGCATATAACGTTCGTGGGACCGTGATAATTGATACAGGTATGTCTGTTAGAATTAAGTAGTAGGTGGACGTGAGGGTGAAGAGAAATGTAAGACTCTCAATAATGAAGTATGATATGCTATGCTAAGATCCGCGAGACGGATTCGAAGTATGATATGCTATGCTAAGATCCGCGAGACGGATTCGAAGTATGATATGCTATGCTAAGATCCGCGAGACGGATTCGAAGTATGATATGCTATGCTAGAATCCGCGAGACGGATTCGAAACATGAAATGCTATGCTAGAATTCGCGAGACGGATTCGAATTATGATATGCTATGCTAGGATGTTTGAAACCGTTAGATGGATTCAAAACATAGACGATACAAAAGACTACAAAATGTAGAATGATGTTAGCTACGGAGATAAGCAAGTAGGTATGACGATGACATAGTAGTTTTGTTGTGATAACAAAACAAGGGTTAAATGTTATGCAATGTGTCTATAGAACGGAATCACAGAGGATGAGATAAAAGTACTAAATCTGTTATAAACGGATCATATGAGTATAAGCATTATTATAAGTTTGAATAAGTATGTATATTAACCTGTTATTAACAGGTCAAAGGAAATGAGAATGTTATACGAAAGTATGCCATGGAAAGTATAGACTTGTTAAGAAGAGGAAGCCAATTGATTGAATAATTATGAAATGTGATAGGATGATTACTTATGATTATGATGTGAGCGTTAAGCCAAACATAAATGTGTGTGTGTAAGAAGAAACGAGAAAGGTTTCGGGGACGAAACCTTATTTAAGGGGGGTAGACTTGTAACACCCCAAAACCCGAATATTTATATTCGTTAAAATGTTATGATATGATACATCAAGAAATAAATAACTAGGCTACTTAACCTAGTTAAATGCATGGCTAAAATTATTAAAAGATGGAATGTGGTAAAATGTTTAGTAAAGCAAACAAGGGAAACAAACTTGAGGGACCAAAGATGAATAAGGGGGAAAGTTATGTTTTAATTAACAAAATACACACACAAACACACATGGTGTGTGCGTGAAAAAGAGCAGGGAGCTCCCATGGAGCCAAGAACCCTAGTTTCATCAATTCCCTCAAATTGGAAGGCTAAACGAAGCTCAAATTCATAACCAAGCATAGATTAATGATCACCTTCTCAAGGGGATCGTAAGGTATGTCTTAGATTCTAGATTGGTGATGGTGCACGAAATGGGTTATGTTGTAAATCACGAATTTGTATGAAATTGAGCATGAGAATGTGTTAGATTCATCATTTGGAACATGGATTATGCATGAATTAGGTTAATTTGATGTTTAAGGGTGAAACCCATTTGTTATGGTGAAGAAGATGACATGGGTAAATCATCTATGTCTAAGTTCTTGCTTAATATTGATGTATTTTGAGTTGTATGATGTATTCTTGTTAGAAGAATTGAAAGAAATGTGATACTAGTATGTTTGATGTTATGCATGTATGAATCATGTTGATTAGGAGGAAGAAATTGATGAATTGTGTATGAGATTAGAATGATATGCATGAACTAGTTGTACACTATGCTTACAAGGTAGTACATATATCAAAAGTATGATGAACTATGAAGAATTTTAGATTAAATCACTTGTAAGTGATTAACAAGTAGTTATGAAGTGGGTTTTAGAAGGTGTAATGTAATATGATGATTCACTTATGTTAATAATGTTTGAAATCATTCATGTGTGTGAATGTTTAAAGAAATGGGTTAAGAAATGATGAATTGTGTTAAATGAAGTGAATAAAATGATGATGGTATGATTGATGTTTATTTGGAATGATATATGATGATTAGTAGAAGGATTTGATGAGTTATGTATGAGTTTAGAAGATTCATGCATGAAACAGTTGTACGTTATGCTTTAAAAGTAGTACCCGCATCAAGTGTATGATGAAATGTATATAGTGTCGTCCGTATAGTCGATTATGATGTTACGGGAATATGTTGATAAGTCGATAGATATGTATGGTGAATGGTTGACTTTGAAAGTCAACTAAGTATAAGAAACATGAGTTGACTCGTTGTCGTAAATGTGGGTTGATGAGATGTCGTATGGTACATGTAATAGCAATCCGTGTTAAATGTAATGACGTGATAAGTTACCTGAGTTAAACGTATACGGACATGATTATATGAGTTATGTTTGTTAGAAATGATTAATGAAAGTTAAGTGTGAAATATGCGATGGATACGATTGTTATCATGTACAAATGAGTATGCTAATGATAGCGTGATTTCGATGACATGAAAGTATAGGAATCATGTGGAGATGGACTCAAGCGCGAAAGGCCAACGGGTCAAGAAGAGGCGTGAAAACGGATGTGAACACGGATGCATGAGGTAAGTGATTCCGTAATCACTTCTTAGATGTTTATGTAAAGTTATATGTATTTTAACTAATTGTGTTAATTGAGGTCAAATAGGAATGAGTTGAATGAAAACGATGAAGTATTGAACGGATCTTAGCTTTGATCCGAGTAAGATATATGCGTTAGAATTGAAGTTAAGTGGTAGGATGGGATAATTATGCAATGAAGTCCTTGGTTGTAAAGGATGGAGCAATGTTGACAAAAACGCCCTTGATGGGTATATCGGGCGAAC
This sequence comes from Helianthus tuberosus, assembly GCA_030545235.1. Lineage (NCBI taxonomy): Eukaryota > Viridiplantae > Streptophyta > Magnoliopsida > Asterales > Asteraceae > Helianthus > Helianthus tuberosus. Next base: position 129,695,724 of record CM060427.1, on the reverse strand, counting down.
GACCTTAAAATGCCTATTGGAAATGAATTAATCGATTAGAATAATGTTTTGGTCATGAGTGAAAGCGAAGGGTATGGTTTTGTATGTCATAGACCATTAATGCGCAAATACCCATAACGGGTCAAATAATTAGAATATAATAATAAGCCGAATGTATGCAAGTTAAGAATTTCCTTAATCCGGATGTGGGATTTTAATGTCATATGATAGAATGTGAATTTACAAGCATGTAGGAAGAAACGGGAGGTTAAACGGGTAAACGGTTCAAAAGTTACGCGCGTTTTAGTGCGAACGAACGACAAAACAACACAGCAGAAAAATGTTGTTTCTGCTAGGCGTCGCCGACGCGGGTAGGTGGCGTCGCCGACGCCGCCCAGAATCTTCATTTTCTCTCCGACGCCAGTTTCCCCTGGACGACGCCAAGTCGACGCCGATAGGCGTCGTCGACGCCTAAAGTGGCGTCTCCGACGCCCCTCCCGTCATATGCTTCTGATTTTCGCCGTTTTGGCTCGTTTTGCTTGATCCGTCGTCCGTTTTGGATGTAGGAATGGTATGTACGTATGTAGTTGTGTATGTAAGTGCGCATGAAGGTATATATGAGTATATGCACGTATGTAAAGATGTAGGAAAGGTTTGTATACATGTAGATGTGTATGTATGTATGTGTAAAGATATGTACGAAGGTATGTATGTATGCAATGATGTAGGAAAGGCTTGTATGTATGTAGAAGTGTATGTATGTATGTGGAAAGATATGTACGATTGTATGTACGTATGTAATGATGTAGGAAAGGTTTGTATACATGTAGATGTGTATGTATGTATGTGTAAAGATATGTACGAAGGTATGTATGTATGCAATGATGTAGGAAAGGCTTGTATGTATGTAGAAGTGTATGTATGTATGTGGAAAGATATGTACGATTGTATGTACGTATGTAATGATGTAGGAAAGGTTTGTATACATGTAGATGTGTATGTATGTATGTGTAAAGATATGTACGAAGGTATGTATGTATGCAATGATGTAGGAAAGGCTTGTATGTATGTAGAAGTGTATGTATGTATGTGGAAAGATATGTACGATTGTACGTACGTACGTATGTAATGATGTAGGAAAGGTTTGTATGTATATAGATGAGTATGTATGTACGTATGTAAGTACGTATGTATGTATGGAATAGACACGTTGAGTGTTAATGTTATTAATGGTATATCTCGAGAATGAAAAGTAATGCAGGTACGTTATTGAAGCCTCGCCAGGAAATGGATATGCAGATGAAATGCTTAAGGCTTAAAAGATGACGAAGTGTGAAGTGTACGCGAATGAACTATGTTTCGTAAATATGTACTAATGATATGAATGTATGTGGTGAATGCAGGTTGTACGGATGATGAGCGATTATCACAAGGATTAGAGATCGAAGACCGAGTCACTAGAGAGATTGTACGGGGACGTTGAATGTAAAATGTAAAATGTAGTTAATGTAAGCTATGTTTTTAGTTATCAAGTAAGAGGATGACAGACTTTTGATTAAGAATTAAGTTAAAGTCAAAAGTTTAAATCAGTTGAGGTATTTATAATGCAAGAAATTTTATGGTTAGTGTTTCCGCTGCGACTTATTGTCAAATATGATTTAGGGTGTAACACTGGGTCAATTTGTCTTATTGCATGCCTTGGTGCCGGTCCTAGACCGCATTCACGAATTATCCTCTCCAAGCAATTATGCTTATCTAACACATAACATACTGTTAGTTTCCTTCAATACATACTTAAGTACATACTTACCTTTGCTTCTACCCTTAGATCTTGATCGAGTCTCGGATTGTACGGGTTCCTTGTCACAAGAGCACACAGGTTTGAGTTCAAGTATTTACCTCCTCATACTTGATTTCTCTCAAACCAGGGCTCTGATACCAACTTGAAACGCTCAGATTTCCTAATTCAAAAAAGTAATATTATCATACTATTATTTAACAAAATTCGGGCATGACCCGTTCGTATTATGAACAATTCCCTGTAAGACCAACTTGTAAGAACTTAAATACGACACAGCGGAAAATATGAGCCCAAAAATTTCGTTCTTAAAAAGTCATATTAATTACATGAAGACCCAATTATAAATTGGGATACATTCATTAGAAAGGATTCACAATGTTACATTATATCAAGGCTTCATGACCTATTCAAAACAATTATGTGACCTTTCTTTTCCGTACAATCCTTGCTCTCAACTCGATCTATTTCTGCTTCACTTCGCTAGTGGTAGAGAAAACCCGTACGATACCTGTGGACACCACATACAACTTAACCATTAGTCGTTAATACATCGCACAAAATCAAATTATGTAATAGAAGTTCATAAAGCATTCCATGAAGTAAACTTGGAATTGTCCAAGCGTATATCTTAAATATCCTTAATCCAAATCCCGTATCAGTTCTCCATGAACCTAACAATCTCATACCTGCATTACATTCCAAACTCAAAGCACATCATTAGCAATCGCAAGTACTCTGACGCCTTGATGACGTTCATACATATATCTTTAGCATCGTATATTCATACACACAAGCATTCACACTTACGCGCCTATTATCACATACGCCTATATGCAAACGTACCTTCATACATGTCTACGTCCCTACCTACGCACAAACAATCATTTACGAATGTATATACACTAGCTCATGCTTACCACTTCATACACGTATGCCTATGCCGAAATAACATATTCATAACTCAACATAATATAGGTGATATACAAAACGACCTATGTGCCTACTAGATTCCTAAACATATTTACTTATACAATTTCTTACACTAATACGGAAATAAATCCATTCTTTCACTAACCGACGACCCTTAACAACTCTTATATTCAAAACCAATCCTTAACATAAGTTATAAGACCTTGGAACACCATTTAGACAAGTCCAATGTATAAAACAACAAAAATCCAACAAATCGCCTGCAGCACGGTCCCTCGCGGGCCGCGTAAGCCTTGGCTTACTTCTTCGCGGGGCGCGACAACTCAACTTTAAGCTACGGTGGCTACCGTAGCTTACGGTGACCATAAAATCCTTACGGTGAGATGCTACTGCCTTATGGTGACCAAAAAGACTTCAGAACCCGGTGGCTACCGTAAGCTACGGTAGTGCCCGACTCAAAACCTATTTTAATAACTAAAACTAACATATCTTGACCAATTTACATCCGAAACACTTGAGACTTGCTTCTAATTATCCGTAAAACGTTTCCCTTGCGTAAATGACTAAAAACCCTTACCTGGGGGTCCTAACCATAACGAATTACGTTACATTACACGACTCATACACATAAATTCGACCCGTTTGAACTTACCAATTTTCTTTCGGCTTAAATAACAACCTTCAACCTAATAAAGCATTATTAGCTTAATGCTCCTGATTAATACATGCACTTTCATGATATTTCATAAACATACGTATTAAATTTATTAAACCTACTAAAGGGTGAATCGAAATTCACTTACCTTGAGCGTCCGTTCTCGCTTTCACTTCCTTGTCTCCTCTTGACTCGTTAGCTTTCTTCGCTTGATTCCTTGCTAACGCGATGCATATCCTTTCATTCCATTTTATTACAACATTGTTAGTATACATGATCATTCATCTTATCAATCATTCCGTTCCTATGTCTCATTGACTTTTATTGGGCAAATACTAACATACATATGGCATAGATCCATTATCACATCATTCATAACATAATCAATTCAACTTACTGTCATGTACGTCATATAATAATCTAGCAAATATTCACATGATCTCCTTACTGTCATGACGAAATTCCAGTTGGAGATTTTTGGAATCACCTGAAGCTACCTACAGTAAAAATTTGAGATCATAACTCAATTCCTAAATTGAGTTATGACATTCGTAATTGGCTGCAAATTCTGCCAGAAAACGCAGCCTGAACCTTCGATACGGAAAAATTCATAAAACGTTCATTTTTCGTCGAAAAAATGCAATTCCAGTTTGGTTTGAAAGGTTTTTCCTGGGAGATCATCACAAACTCAATAAACATCAGTTTTTGACAAGATTTGACCTAGTTACAACCAATTACATTCGGCTGTAACTTTCTGGACAGATTTAGTTTTCACCAAATCTTTTCTAAATATCTCTCATTCTAACTTCACCTAGACATTTCATCATACACCTTGTGTGCGTACTACCATCTAAGCCTAATATACAAGTAATTTAAGCATATTCTTCTCATATTCATCTCATAAATCCTTTCATTCAAGCAAGATCACATTATCATCTACACCATGTTACTATCAAAACCTAGCACATAACATATGCATCAACATAATCAAAATCATCAATATACACATGTTCATCATAATCATTATCATACTCATAACATGGGTTTCATTCTAAATCACTAGGATAACTAAAATTTAACCAAGATTCAACTTAAAAATGATAACATTAGCAAGCTTTCATCCTAATTTAGATCAAACCCATGAATTTATCAAAACCCACTTCTTGGTTGTTCATCAAACTGAGAATTAAGACATACCTTGGCTAAAGCTTGCTTAGATAATCACTATTTAGACTCATGCAAGTTCGAATTCAGCCTAATTCCCATCCAATTCGTTGATTAGGGTTCATGAGGGGTTTCCCCCTTTCTTCCTCTTCTCTGATCGAACACACACACGCCCAGGTGTGTGTGTTTGGGTTTTTTATTTTATTTTATATTTAATCTTTCCATCTATTCAAAATCCACCCCTCATGTTTGTTACTTATTCATTATTAACTCAATTTCATATCCTTATTTATTTTAACCAAGCTTTTAACTAGGTTTAATAACCTAGTTATTCCATTTCTTTCTTTAAAGGCGGTAACATACTAGTAACTGAATAATTCGGGTTTTTGGGGTGTTACATTTTCAACTATTTTTGACTTTTCTTCAACTTTTTTACACGAAACCGATGGAATCTAGACTCATTCAGACTCTCTACTCGTTCCTTAGTCGAGAGCCGGCTTGAAAACGGATTTCCACCGGAGAGATGGACCGTTTAACGGGTTGAACATGGATCTTCATCAGGAACAGTAAGTTTGACCGAATGGGCTGAGACCATTCGATCGAATGAACTAGGCTTGGTGTATTCCCGTTGTTTGACACGTCGTCACGCCGTCTCCGTTAAACTTCAAACTTTTTACTTAGAAAATTTTACAAATTTTCAAATAACAGATCACTCACTCGACTGGCCATCCGATTGGATGACCATCCGATTAGGTGACCTGTCCCTTTATAACTTCCAATTTTTAAACGATCTGAGTCAACTTCAAACTTTAACAATTTTCCAAACAAGCACACTCATTCGAATGGCCCTTTGTTCGAATGGTCATCCGCTCGGATGACCATCCATTCGGATGACCTTCCGCTCGAATGGAGACCCATCCGTTCGAATCACCATTCGAACACTCAACCAATCGACATTCTGTTTACGCATTGTTCAACGCTTATGCTTTTGTTTATGTGCTCAGGCTAACTCAACGTGCTCCCTTTAATCCAATCAAGTCCGTGTTTACTTTTTTAAACACGTATAGTGAGTATACTTGAACCCATATTCTTTTAACGAACTTTTGGGTGTTACATACGTTCTATATCAAAACATAACACACAACGCAATCACTTTACTAAACGCTAACCGCTCCCGCATGCTATACGTGATCTATGAATGCTTGTACTATGCTTATACAGTGTTACACTATACCGCCTCTAGCAATGATAGTACTATAGTTTGGACTCAGCACCTGTCGTGGACAGGGGTTGCTAGAGATCACATCACTTTACTTCACGTGTTCGCTGAACATGTGTCGCGCATACTCTACAACTCAGTCTCGTGGTTAAGTTGTAATCATTGTTTGATAGTTACTTGCTTCGCCTGTTATGTGATACATGCTGGTTATGCGTAAAACGCTTTTTCTACTATATGTTATGCAAACTTGTGTACTCACATTTACATTTTATGTATTGACTTTATTTTAACGTATGTGACAGGTTGATGTTGTGCTATGCCGGAAATCAAGATAGGCAGTCTAGAAACTCCACTAATAGAAATCTAGGTTGTCAGACTTGTTTTGCTTTTGAGAACACGCTGTCTGTAATAATTGTTTGTGGAATGTTTGTTGATTGGTATGGGACAATTAACCTTTCATATATTGCCATCTAATAGTTATGGATTCTCTTGAGCAATCTGGTTCGCCTAGTGTCGCGCCTCGATGTTTTTGCCATCGGTTAGGGTGTGACATCATATGTGTCTATGTGCCTTATGTGAATTAGCACCCTTGAGGTGCTTGATGTGGGTTACTCGTGATGTGTTGGTTGTCGAATCCAGCAAATAAATATAAAATAAAGACAAAATTGTAGAAAACAACCCTTATGTTTGTATCAAACTGCACTTTATACATTTCACTATGAAATCGGCAAAAACCAACCTTTATGTTCTTGTTTTGCTACATGTTTAACCTTTACCACTAACACCGTTTGGTTTTCTTGATTAACTGTCCTCACATGCAATGCATGTGAGGGTACTAATGTCATTTCAGTTAATCATTTTCATGGTTAAAAATCAAACAATAAAAAGGTAAAAAGATCAAACATATGGACCCACCCCTCATCTGCTACCTCAACCCCTCTCACTCTCTCTCTATATCACTCATTCAAACCACCTTTCACCTGCAACATCAACCGCTGCAACAACTACCCTCTACAGAAGTGGAATTTGGTGCTGATGACACATCGACGGGAAAGGCGGTGCGCTGCCGCCTCTGGTAGTTTGCAAAGCAGAAGTGGAGCACAAAACGGAGGGTCGTTGGACATCGAATTTGGTGTGTTTCGTAACCCTAACCCTAGGTTTCACCGATCAAATCACCATCTGCACATCGAATTTGGTGGTGGCGGTGGCTGAATTTGGTGGTGGTAACGGCTGGATTCGGTGGTGACGGTGGGTGAACAATTTCAGAGCTTATATGCCAACAATTTCCCACTCATTATCCACAAATCCAATACTCCGATTGCAAAATTCAGAGCTTAGATCCATTCTTCACACCACTGTAAGTTCAAATCCTTTGTATTCACTCATCAATTCCTTAGATCTGATTCGTAATTGCAGTTTTATCACTTCAAATTTCATTAGGTTTTCGTTTATATTGTTATCTAATATTCTGATTGTGTTTGTTTAGATTTGATGGTGAAATTGCTCTGTGATTCTGTTATTTGATTAGGTTTTTGTCGGTAGTGTGAATGCGTGATTGAATCGTGTGTTTTGATTTAAACCTAGAGTAAGTATTGCATATGATATTGTTATTGTTATTGTTATCGTTATCGTTATAATTTGTTGTTTTTGGATTAGTGTTGGCAATGTTTATGTTTCGTGTATTCGGATTGTAGCTCGAAGAAGTGCGAGTTAGTTCCAAGTGTTGTTTAACTTTTACTATGAGTAGACTGTTAGTTTTGTGAATGTGTTATTGAATGTATGGCTAACTGTGTGTTTAACATTATATAATGTGGAGATTCAGTAGAATGTAGTGAGTTTGTTGAGTAATTGTGGAATCTGTTTATGTGACTGAGAAATTTGCTTATTATTGAGCGGCAAATGTGGTAATGTAATTTGGACTCTTATTGATTAGATCTTGAAGTTATGATTCTAATTAATGACATGTATAGTTATCGTGTTTGATAATTCAAATTAATTTTAAGTGGATCTCAGTTTTTGATAATTAAGTACTTGAGTAAGGAAACATAGAAAGTTTTTCCGGATATGGAGTCTTTGACGTAACGCAGTGGCTTAGCGAAGTCAAGATTCAGTGAACATCATATTATATTATTCTTTTTGTAGTTTTATATTCTCAGTTCTATATAAAGCTTAATAGGTTCAGTGATCAATCATACTATGCTTAGAATACTTTGCATACAATTATACGATACTGATAGGTTTTCCTTTTGCTTAACAGGTTGGTCGGATGTTAAATCTGGTATCTGGAATAGTCTATCATCTTTGATTCTCTGGGAGTCGAGGAACCGGCAAAACTAAGCATAGTTTGGATAAAAACACCAGGGATCAACCGTCCATTTGACAAAACTATGATATTATTCTTGTGATCAAGAAATTACATTTGAATTTAAAACTGAGGGTGGAGATACAATAGGAAGTTTATTTGGATAGGAAGGCTAGGAAGTGATCTTGACCATCCATTTAGCTAATCAAGGGCTAAGATTAAATGATGGAAATTGAAGGGAAGAAAAGAGGCGCGTGAGTTTGTTCAGGGGCATTCTAGTCAATCCAAGGCAATAGTTTCTCTCTCCTCCAATTCCCCCCCCCCCATTTTTTAAACGTTAATAACTCTTTCATACGACATTATTTTTTTATAAAAATTGCACCAAAAAAACGAACGTTTTTTTATCTTTAAAACGAGTATACTATTGCTATATTTTCGAATTTTTTTTTCTGAAACCCAGTTGCGTAAAACGCAATGGAAAAAACTCAGTTGCGTAAAACGCAATGAAAAAAAAAACCTAAAAAATGACATTTTTCTAAAACGCAATGCACCAAAAACACAAAGAAATGTTTTATTTGTAAAACGCAATGGCCAGAAAACACAAAGAAATGTGTTATTTCTAAAACGCAATAGCCTAAAAACTCAAAAGAAAATGTAGTTTGTAAAACGCAATGGACTGAAAACACATAAAAATGTGTTTTACCTAAAACGCAATGCACCAAAAACACAAACACATGTCTTATTTCTAAAACGCAATGGCCAGAAAACACTTAAAATGTATGTTTTCTAAAACGCAATGGACTGAAAACACATAAAAATGTGTTTTACCTAAAACGCAATGCACAAAAAACACAAAGAAATGTCTTATTTATAAAACGCAATGGCCAGAAATGTCACACCCCGATTTCCACGTGTCACCGGTAGGCCCGGTGGGGGAGTATCGTGACGTCATGGTTGGCAACGTATTAGTCAAACAACACAATATTTAATATGCACAGCGGAAGCAATTTAAAAGATGTAATACAACCGAATTTAATATTGTAAATTCAATGTCACAATATTCAGATGTTTATCCACAGTAGGATCGATAACAAAAATATGAAATAATAGTTCAACAGACTTCAGGCATCCTAAGCTTGCGAGACTTTTTATTGATGCTAAGGAGACAATCCAGCCAATTTCGTTTAGTACCTGCATTCAGTCTTTTTGGGAAAATACGTCAGTTTACACTGGTAAATACATTTAACTGACTCATTTTGGAAAATGATTGAAAATTGGTTTGTATGCACATGGCATAAATATTTTTATAACTTGGGAGAATTATTTAATATATAATCTTGTGAACGAATTACATGTTACTTATGCGTTCAGTAGCCCGGATCGTGCCGGGTTAAAGATCAATAGACACACCACAACCAATTTCGCTTAGGTCGTGGCCATTTCGTAAAATGATGCCGAGGATATCCGGGACATGGTCATTAACCCCCCAAAGGCTTTAAGTAATCAAGACTGTTTAAACGAGCCGATCAAATTATTCAATTACCCACTCAACGGTGGAGATTTGATGCTCGATCAAGCGGTATGCTATATACCGTAACCCAAGCCCGTATAGGGAAAATAAGTTAAAAGTATTTACCTGAGTAATGTATAAATCACAATAAGCAAAATGCACGTAGCTTTTACTGGTTCTCCTAATCTGGAACAAAGGTTTTATAATAACCTATTAGAATCCTAACGGGTCTTTAATTAAGCTTAAGCTTAGACCGGCTAGTTTCAAAGATACGGTTCGTACGCACGATTAAGCGAAGACCGGATAGAATGTGATTTAGACCCGACAAGTTCAGAGACTTGTTTAATATGGGTTTATTATTCACATTCTGGATTTTGAGATAAAACCGTTAAGGTTTGACCCGTTTCGGCTAATTTATGTAAACTTGTTACATAAACCGAACCGTACGCGTATTAAGCGTGACGGGTATTCATGAGAGCTATAGACAGGTTTCCTAAGTTAATTATGCCTCAAATATGTTGTGACATCAGTAAGATGTCTTTCATTATGCCCGAAACGTGTTTAAACACAAACTAGGCCCCATAGGGGTAGTTTGGTCATTTAAAAGTTTATAAAAGAGTTTAAGTAACAAGCTGAGTTACAGGTCTGGTGTAATAAGCAAATATACTCAATTTACTAAGTTATATCAGTAGGATAAAGTATATATGTGAAATTTATCAAATATAACCAAACTATGCCCCGTAGGGGTATTTTGGTAATTTCACATAAGCCGAAAAGCTCAAAACCGAAGTCTGAGTTAATCAACCTTTGCTTACTGCTAAAATATTCTAATTTGCCTAAAATATCAGTAGGTATCAACCCGGGTATGTTCAATATGATTTTAATACATACTATGCGTTAAAAACGCTAAATAAGGCGATTAAAGGCCATTTCCGGGTTCGATACTTAAATCTGATATTTTTATATTTCCAGAAGGCTTAAAATAATTTATTTATCATATGTGGTCAGTAGCAAAAGGTTTGGAGTCGTTTAGATATGTAAAACTCATTTTATGGCCCGTAAGGGCAAAACCGACAATTACCGGGTTAAGCCTACGACTACTAGTTATGCTCAGCCTAAAATTAATTAAAAATATTTAAAAATCCTAAAATAATATATTACATCAGGGGGTATTAAGTTTGATACCAAAAAGTAGGCTTAACTAGGCTATACGCTAATTATGCCGTTTAATTAACATAAAGCTTTAAATTTGCGATAATGAGCATAACTCTTAATCTACAAGTCAAACTGATGTCAAACTTTGCATACAAGTTTATATATCAGTAATTAAGGTTTCTACACTTTTACATTTCCAAAAATCACGTTTTAAGGTGAAAAGGGCATAATGGTCACCATATGGGCAATTAACGGAATCATGCGTATTAATTGGATAACTAATGATCCGAGGTGTATAATCACAGAGGGTTATACTAGTATGTAACCTGGTCCAAATAAATCTCTTAGGCATTTCTAAAACATACCATAACGGGTCAGAACTGAAAGTCAAAGTAAAAGTCAAACTATGCGACTTTCGGTTCCGAACCGGGTCTAAACAGGAAATTGTCGGGTTGAACATGTTTAGACATGTTCTTACACTAATTACTAAGTTATAACAATGATCCAACAGGTTGTATATGATCTACAATGTTAATTATGCATAAATGGCATTTTAAGCTTCCTGTTGACTTTTTAAATGCAAGTTTGACCCGACTTTTGACCTGGTTAGAGTGGTAATCAGGGGGAACCCTTTTGAGGTTTTATTACCCACATCAATACCTACTTATAACTACTTTTGATTCGAGATATGACTGAGCCATTGTTGACTAATCTCGAAGTCAAACCGTAATTACGTCGGTTTGACTTTTAGCTAAATAACTAAGCTAAAATTAATTAGAGAAGGTTAGGCAACTTACAAAGGTCCTAAGCTTGATTAGAGAACACTTGAGAGAAGGTTTTGAGTTCCAGAAGTGCTCCAAGAATGCAGGTGAAGATGTGATTGCAAAGTTGCAACTCTTGGCACTTATATAGTGGATTTAAGCACCACAATGGGTTGACAACAAGGTCTACTACTGCCCACAATAATCCTACAGGTGTCCTACATGTTTAGGGAGTGTTTAGGGGCCAAGGGGTATGAGGAAACTCGTTTAAAAGTCGAATGGTGCGTTAAAACAGCAAACAGCAACATTCTGGTCGCTGGGCATTAGCTTGCGCACCGTAACAATTATTTGTTGCGGTGCGCAACAAATCATCAGCAGCCAAAAATCTTGTTCCTTCATGCATTCGAAAGGGCAACCTCATAATTCGACTTTGGGACTTTCTTTTGTTAGTTTGGGGCCTCCAATATGGGTCTTTAACAGTTGGGTACCCTACCAATTAGTTATGTTTGTTTGCATCCCTTTCAAAAGTGCCGAATAATATGGTTTACCGTAGAAATTTCCATACGCACCTATCATGCACTTTGAATTCGATTATTGTCAACAATTTCCTGGATTTAAAAATATATTAGATGTTTAATATATAAATACTTGGGTCTTGGGATTTATAAATGAGGTCGTTCAGAGGTAAAAATTAAGATGACGCCACTTTTAAATCCTGCAAAAACATCTTTATTAAATCCGGGTTTACAACGCTTTTTATCTTATATGACACGTGTCGTTATATCGTTGAACACGAATTTTCAAGCTGTTACAAGAAAACACTTAAAATGTCTCATTTCTAAAACGCAATGGCCTAAAAAAACAAAAGAAAGTGTTCTCTCTAAAACGCAATTGACTGAAAACACCTAAAAATGTGTTTTACCTAAAACGCAATGACTAAAAACACTTCAAAATGTGTTTTTTCTAAAACGCAATGGCCTAAAAACACCAAAGAAAGTGTTCTCTCTAAAACGCATTGAACCAGGACAACAGTTTTGTCTGTGAATTCTCTGAACCAGGAATGCAGTTCTAAAACGCAATGGCATAAAACTGTCTACGAATGCAGTTTTCCAGAGGCAATTAACAGAAAAATTAAATTTTCTGAAACAATTTTTTTAAAGCAATTTAATCGAATTTTTTTTTTTCCGAGCTTAACCCCAGCCAGGGGCTGCCGCCCCCGGACCACCGCCAAGATCGTAAAACGCAATGACTAAATCAAAAACTCAGATCGTGGAAATGAAATTAAAGAATTTCTTACATGGATCGAAGCCGATTTCTTCATCGATTGACGAAATTTGAATGATAGAAACACTTATCAGCGATTGAATCGAACGGATCGAGTGATTATCTTCAAAATCACGGGGAAAAAACGAGATTTTAAATGAAATTAAACTGGGTTTTCTTCAAAAAAAAAAAAAAGCTGAAGAACACGTTGATCGGGTGTTTGAATCGTTGATTGATGACGAAAATCGCACTATAATGTAGTGATTATTGAGATAGTAAGTGAAGAAAAGGTTGGAGATGGTGGGTTTTGAAAATGGTGGGTTTTGAAGTAACTGGGGAGAAGAAGGAAGAAGAAAGGATGAGATTGACTAAAATACCCTTTCTCTTTATTTTAAAATTTGCCACACGTCATAATCCTATTGCTTCCTATCCTTCCTAGCCAAAATAAACTTCCTATTTGATCTTTTCCCTTAAAACCGATTAACGTTGTGGGTTATCAAACATAACGTTAATTATGAGAGGAAGAACAGATGGATCTCAGAAGAAGCGATTGCTCACTACTTTTGTTCTTGTGGGAGCTGCCCTCCTTTTCATCTATTTGTATTTCGGTTATCAGAGCGAAGGTGAATCCGCTATAGAGTACGGTAGCCGGTCTTTAAGAAAGCTCGGATCATCCTACTTAGGCGGGGATGACGAATCTGATCTCAGCAACAAGCAAGATGATTTTAAGTTTGGGCTGGATGATGAGGACGGTATTGTATCAAAAAGCTTTCCCGTAAGTTACTCAACAGATAATATTACGTTTTTACCTGCCTTTAGTAATTATATTTTAATTTTTTGTTTTTTTTTTTCGTGCAGGTTTGTGATGATCGATACTCTGAACTGATACCCTGCCTTGACCGACACCTTATCTATCAGATGAGATTAAAGTTGGATTTGTCTTTGATGGAACACTATGAAAGACATTGCCCTCTGCCCGAAAGCCGTTTTAACTGCTTGATTCCTCCTCCAAATGGGTACAAGGTGTGGTTCTAATCAACTAGAAGCAGAAAATCGACGGGTTGGGTACCGTGTCATTCATGTGGCTTATGGTACCTTGTTACATGGGTTGGGTTGACAAGAAACGTTTTTTGTCCAATTTGTTTTTAAAATTATTATGAGTTACTAGTTATTGTGTCTATTTTCACAAAAAATATGAGTTTTAATTTTTGATGGTAATCTAAGTTTGTAAATAAAAGAGAGAGATAAGGTTATGCACAGAAATATATACTGTTGAGTGATTTTTCGACTCGTTTGGCCTGTTTACTTTTTGAGTGAAGTACACAGATAGTCCTGTGATTTTCCAAAAATTTGGATTTGGTCCCTAGCTTTCCAAAAGGACACAGATGGTCCCTGTAGTTTGCACTTTGTAACACATTTAGTCCCCAGCTCTTTCCAAAAGTACATGGACGGTCCCTATAGCTTGCACTTTGTTTTAGTCCCTAACTTGGACATGCTAAAATCTTTTGATTTGTTGACTTGGGACTAAATGCATTACAAAGTGCAAACCACAGAGACTATCCGTGTACTTTTGAAAGTTAGGCACCAAATCCAAAATTTTGGTAAACCACAGAGACCTTTTACAATTTAACAACATTGGAAAATTGTGATGACTATTTTTTTCTAGTTCTTAAAAGTTTAGTTGAATTCATTTTATTGTTTTTCTCTTATGAAATCATCTGTTGATGCAGGTCCCGATCAAGTGGCCAAAAAGCAGAGATGAAGTATGGAAAGCAAACATACCACATACTCACCTTGCACACGAGAAATCAGATCAAAACTGGATGGTCGTAAAAGGCGAAAAGATCGTGTTCCCAGGTGGCGGAACTCATTTCCACTACGGAGCCGATAAGTACATCAAATCACTTGCAAATGTAAGTATTTTCGCACAAGTTCTTAATCACATCTTATTACCCACACTTTATTCTATTCTCTAATTCTAATAAACAATTTAATTAACAGATGCTGAACTTCTCAAAAGATAACATGAACAACGAAGGAAACTTACGAACCGTTTTCGATGTTGGTTGCGGTGTCGCAAGTTTCGGTGGTTATCTTCTATCATCCGACATCATCGCAATGTCGTTAGCACCTAACGATGTGCATCAAAATCAAATCCAGTTCGCGTTAGAACGAGGCATTCCCGCATATCTCGGTGTTCTCGGAACGAAACGACTTCCGTACCCGAGCAGATCTTTCGAACTTGCGCATTGTTCACGTTGTAGAATCGACTGGCTACAACGTGACGGTATTCTTTTACTTGAATTAGATCGGTTGCTAAACCGGGTGGCTACTTTGCTTACTCATCTCCTGAAGCGTATGCGCAAGATGAAGAGGATCTTAGAATATGGAAAGAAATGAGTGCACTTGTTGAACGCATGTGCTGGAAAATAGCGGCGAAGAGAAACCAAACGGTCATTTGGGTCAAACCTTTGACTAATGATTGTTACTTGGAGAGAGCTCCCGGTACTCAACCTCCTCTCTGTCGATCAGATGATGACCCGGATGCTGTTTATGGAGTAAACATGGAAGCTTGCATCACACCTTACTCTGACCGTAAGTTTTTATCATATTTTTATATCCTTACGCCATAACGAGAGTTAATGTGAAACAAGGTCTGTATAAATGACCCATATTTTACCTTATTATTATTCCATATATTAATAAGCAACTTATACATGCATATCAATTGTAACTTTGGCTTAGGGAGTACTTCAAAAAAAAACTTGATTTTTTCACTTCTAACCCAAACATTTCATATTTTACATTTTAACCTCTTTTCATTTTTTTTACTTTTAACCCAAAGTTTTCCATCTTTTATAATTTAACACAACACTTTATTATCTACAACTTTCGTACCCCATACTTTTTATCTTTCGCGTCGTTCTAAATTTTGCGAGTTAACATGTCGTAGCGTGCATGTGAGGTTCTACGTTTTTGCTCTATTTTTTCATATTTGACTGACACGTCGCAACGCGTCCATTTTCCCCTTTTAAAAAGTCCGTCGCAACGGGCGGGTCGTAGATCGACTAAGTTATTATTTTCTACGTTTTACGTTTCTGGTTAATTTCTTCGTATTAAGACACTGTAACGGGTGTGTGTGATTCAACGATTTTAGTCTGCTTTTCGTTCAGTGTAATTTTTACCATTTTATCTATTTTATTTTTACGATGTTGAGAGTCGATGTGGTTGTGGCATTGGTGCTACTTGGCACGGTTTTACGAACGTTTTTAACCTATTAAATTTTTTACTAATTTTTTGTTTCGGTTTACCCCTATACTTCCTTAGTTAAAAACTATTTTTACGTGCATATTTTATGTACGGGTATGTGTAAATATGATTTCTTCTACATTCCGACGTAAACTTTTTTTTATAGACGAGTCAGGTCAAATATAATACGTTTTTGTTTAAAGAAACCATTTTTACGTGCATATTTTTAAGTATGTTTTCGTATAAATTCAAGTTGTTCTACGTTTCGACGTAAACTTTTTAGGGAAATGATTCAGGTCAAATATAATATGTTTTCGTTTACGTTTCGTAAAGTTTGTTTCGAACCGAGTGGAGTCAAATTATGGTTTTTTTTCTCCCATTTTTTCGAAAGCTCTAATTAATCCCTTTCGATTACATGTGCATATTTTCCTTCATACCCATTACGCTTTCTTTGCATAAGTTGGGTCACATATAATACGTTATGATTGTTCGATATGAATTCCATTTACTTTACATTTGATCCAATCACAATGCTTATACAGGTTACACTAAGTTCAACTGGATACGTCGAAATGTGTGTTTTCATATCATTAATGCATCATATAACGTTTGGACTAATCCATTCAATGTTTACGATGTACCCGCGCCGCAACACGGGCGGGTCTTAACCCTAGTTATTAATTAATATATAACAAAAGAGGGTGTCTTAGGAATAGTTACTAAGACACCTCTATTTTTTATTATTTTTCTTTGCCATATTTACAACAATCACATCCATGTTTTTTTCTTTTTGTTTATTCAACTTTTAGCATTGCCATTTACACCCCCTCAGCTTTCTAAAAACTTTATAAAATGTCACTTTGACCCCCCTTGAGTTTTACGTGCTTATGTTTATGTAAAACGATTCGGGTCGAATAGAACACATTTTCACTAGGCGGTATAAATTAGAGTTGCATTACGTTTCAACTCTGCCGCAACGTGTGGTACCGTTCTTTAACGTAAGAAAATACTATTTTCTTACTTGTTTATTTTTAGGGTAAATTACACTTTTCGTCCTTTATGTTTGTAGCAGGTTGCAATGGATAACCTTTAACTTTAATAATTACAGTCACAGTCCTTTATTTGGAAAACCTGTTACACCTTAGGTCCTTTAACCCTAACGTGGTTAAAACTTTCAGTTAAGTTAGGTCATTTGCAACCCATGTGAGGGTAAAACAGTCATTTAATAATTTTTTTATAGAAGTTTTAAAATTTTGACATTATTTTTTTTATATTAAATGACTGTTTTGCCCTCATATGGGTTGCACATGACCTCATTTAACTGAAAGTTTTAACCAGGTTAGGGTCAAAGGACCTAAGGTGTAACAGGTTTTGCAAATAAAGGACTGTGACTGACTGACTGTAATTATTAAAGTTAAAGGTCATCCATTGCAACCTGCTACAAACATAAAGGACGAAAAGTGTAATTTACCCTTATTTTTAAGTATGTTTTGTTATAAATCCAAGTTGGTTTGCGTTTTGATGTAAATTTTCTCGATAAAGAGTCAGGTTAAATATAATACGTTGTCGTGCTTATTTTCATGTGCGTTTTCAGATGTCTACATTTTGACGTAAATCTTATTTGAAATCGAGTAGGATCAAATATTTGACGGTATAAGTTCGAGTCACTTTAAGTTTCGACGCTGCCGCAACGTGCGGCGGGTCAAAAAACTAGCATCATGTTGGTTGACTTTGGAAAGTGATTCTTTTGATCCTTAAAAGTCAAACATGGACTTATTTGTGCAAAACACTTACGTTTTTCGGGATTTGTTTTTCAGATGATCATGCAAGTAAAGGAAGCGGATTGGCTCCTTGGCCAGCTAGGCTAACTTCTCCGCCTCCTCGTCTTGCTGACTTTGGCTATTCAAGCGATATGTTTGAAAAGGACACAGTAAGAATAATACAGTTTTCTCTCTTATTATTTCAATTTAAATGTTTATCAATTCACAATGTTTTGCATGATTTTATAGGAGTTGTGGCGTAAGAGGGTTGAGAACTACTGGGACCTGTTGAGCCCAAAAATATCCACAAATACTATACGGAATGTGATGGACATGAAGGCGAATTTGGGTTCATTCGGTGCTGCTTTGGGGAACAAAGATGTTTGGGTGATGAACGTTGTCCCGGAAGATGGACCTAACACATTATTTATGATAGAGGCTTAATCGGCTCAATTCATAACTGGTATGTATAGTTCCTATTCGTTATTTCTGTCATTTAATATTTACAAGCACATGCATCAGGCCGGTGATCAGAAAACCGAACCGAAATTTATGGTTCGGTTATGGTTTTGCATTTTGTGAAAACCCAAAAAAACCGAACCGAATGACCTAAAAAATGATTTTTTTAATGTTTGTTATATCTTGATTTAGAAATTATTAAGTATTTATAATAAAAACATTAGCATGCTTTTTTATCTTTGAAATGATTTATTCATTTATTATATAATACTCCCCCCGTCTCATTAAAAGTGTCCTATTTTGAATTTTCAAAGTCTTTATTTATAAATTTTAACCTTAAATAATTTTGATTGTGTTAGATAATACTTGATGAAAGTTATATGATGTGATTGTGTTTTACAAGTGTTTTTATCGAGTTAATTTTCATCAAGTTTTATATAACACAAAAAATATATAATTAGAGTCAAAGTTTATAAATAAAGACTTTGAAAATTCAAAATATGACACTTTTAATGGGACGGAGGTCGTAATAACATTAGCATGTTTATTTATCTTTGAAATGATTTATCCATTTCCTACAAGAAATAACAATATTTAACATAAAAATTAAAGGATTTTCAAAGTATTTTAAAAGAAAATGTTTTGATAAAAACTTTGGAGACTAACAAAAATAGATTAGAAGGTTAGGTTTATGTGAACGATATGTGCTAAAAAGGTTAAATATAAAATATGTAGTTAATTTCCCGATATATCAACCGATATATCAGTGATATATCGGTTATCGGTCCCTTGCCGAGATATCGGTACAAAATATCGTTCATAATATCGGTACCGATAATATCAGCAATATTGACCGATAATTGACCGATATTGGACCGAGATTTGACCAATATATCACCGATTTTCCCGATATCAGTACCCTTCTTCTTAGTTCTACTATCTGTCTTTTTTCTTATTGTTGCTATTAGTGTTTTAAGTCTTAATTGTTAGTTGTTATTGTTAAATGTTTGTGTTTTAAGTCTTAGTAAGTTCCTACTTACTACAATTGTTAATGTTTTGCAAGTTGCAAAAGGTTAATTGTTAATGGTAGGAGAGTATACTGAATTGTTAGTGTTAAATTGCTATATATATAAATTTAGCATGATATTAAAATTACCGATATCCCACCGATATCCTACCGCGATAACCGATATCTCAAATATCGGTCCTTGACCGATATCCGATATTTTACCGCATTAACTACTTAGAATATAAACTTAAATGTAAACATATAAGAAAGATTCTTAAACCTTAGATTATACTTTTTATTTTTGGATCTTACGTAAATCTATTTCAAAAACCAAAAAAAAAAAAAAACCGATAAACTGAACCGAACCTTTGCTAAAACAGAAAAAAACCAAAACCGTAAAAATCGAAACCGAACGGTTTTCAGAAACCAAACCGTGCACACCCCAACAAACTGGGCCCGAGCTGAACAAAATAACTAGAGTTCGACCCACACTAAAATGACCCGTTTCAACGTAAACCTGGTTTGTCTTTTACTCATCCCGCTCAATGCATGCATTTTTCAGGTGCGAAGCATACTCGACATACCCATGTACATACGATCTTCTCCATGCTAGCAATGTGTTTTCCGAAATAATCGAAAAGAAAGGTTGCAGTGGTGAAGATTTGTTGATCGAGATCGACCGTATTCTGAGGCCCACAGGCTTCCTAATTGTCCGGGACAAAAAGCCCATTACCGATTTCATGAAGAAATATTTACCCGCGATACATTGGGAAACGGTTGCGGTGGCGGATTCACCGTCAGAATCAGATGGAGATGATGTTGTGCTTATAGTCCAAAAGAAACTATGGCTTACAAGTGAGCTTAAGGGAAACTGATTAAGTTTGAACCTAAAAGACCACTTCTGTTTTGTAGCATCAAATTGTGACCATAGTTTCTACTCAAGGTTTAGTTGATTTATTTGTTATTATATACATTTGCGTCTACAAACTCTTTATTTACTATACTTGTTTGTATTTATTTTGATTGGATTTAATTTAAATAATTAATCCAAATATGCATACGATTTGATAAGCGGTATTCATATATGTATATGTGATTGACGACAAACAAGAATATAATGAAGTTTCTATGTTGACATTCATATAAATGTAACAAAAATGATACTCTTATGATTAGGGGTGTTTAGAATTCGTTTCGAATTCGTTTAAATTCGATTCGATTATCAAGAATTCGTTTCGATCATAATAATTCGAATTCAATTCAATTCGAGTCAAATAAATCGAATACGAATCGAATACGAATTTATAATTTCAAATTCGATTCGAAATTCGAATAAAATTATACATTTTTATTTATAATTTTTATATATAATACATATATAACTTTTATTAGGCTATACAATAAATTATTTTCAAAATTTATTCCAAGTATTAAAATTATCCATTACCAAACCCACTACATGGCCTATAACTAAAACCTAAGTAACAAATCTATCAATAGATTTCTAACCTAAGTAGTTATTCCCGACTTCTCTTTTTGAATTTTAGACTTATAGTACTTTATTTGGAACTTTTTATTGTGATATCGTGTTTTATGGTTGCTTTAAAATTTATGTTTCATTTTGATAGTTATTTACATGTTTTTAAAGAATATGAATCAAATCGAATTTATTCGAATTCGAATTTTTAATCGAATACGAATTCAAGGGAAAATAAAAATTATTCGAATAATTCGAAAATTCAATATTCGATTCGATGAACACCCCTACTTATGATACTTGCACTAATTTTATTTCAATTTTAATGTATGCATTGAATTTTTGTATCAGTTTTTTTACATTAAATAATTTGGATTTTGTAATTTAATATGTAAGAGTTGAAATATTTTATATGTAAAGTTAAAAGAAAATAATTTTATTATTGTCTTATTATTGAGTAAACTTTCGTTTTGCTACCTGTGGTTTGGTCACTTTAACGGTTTTGCTCCAAACTTTTAAAAATAGCTATTTTACTTCCTGATGTTTCGGTTTTTTTGCCAGTTTGCTCCCCGCCTCTAACTCCATCCAAATTGTTTGTTTTTCCATTTTGCTCCCCGTAGGGAGCAAATTGGCAACAAAACCAAAACATCAGGGAGTAAAATGGCTATTTTTAAAGGTTTGGGGCAAAACCGTTAAAGTGATCAAACCACAGGGAGCAAAACGGAAGTTTACTCTTTAGAAAATTGGAAGGCTATCCGGTGTAGATTCACGCCCAATGCCATGTCACTTTGTTAACGCCCAAACAAGGTTTCGCCATCCCCTTAATTGGTTTCAACCATTCCGAAGGTGGGGGCCGCCCGAAATCCCACAATTTCTTTGCTTTTGGGCTAAGTGAATAAACTATGTAGGGCTGTAAACGAACCGAACGAACACGAACAAGGCCTTGTTCGTGTTCGTTCGTTAAGGAAATAAATGTGTTCACGAACGGTTCATGAACACTTACTGAACGAGATTTTATGTTCGTGTTCGTTCATTAAGAAAATGAGTGTGTTCGCGAACGGTTCATGAACACAAACAAACACAAATAAATTTGGCGAACACGACAAAGGATAAAGATAGATGGCCCAGAGAGTAGCACTCGAACTTGAATCCCTTATTATGGGACGGAGGTCGATAGTATTCACCGATGTAAATAATGAGAAATGAAAGGAAAATGATGCATAAACAATGTGAAAGTGGGTTTCCTAGTTTAATTGTTAGGGTAATAAAATAAATAAAAGTTTAATAATATAAAAAGTACAAATAAAATATAAAAAAGTACAAAAATCTTCAACTAAAACACAAACATACAAACATAAACGAACGCAAATCAACGAATGTTCATGAACACGTTCACGAACACCTTACCGAACGTTCACGAACACAATCGAACGAATGAGACCTCTGTTCATGTTCGTTCATTTAACTAATCGAACGAAATTTCTTGTTCTTGTTCGTTCGTTTATTAAACGAACGAACATAAACGAACTTCCCGCCGAACGGTTCACGAACTGTTCGCTGAACGTTCGGTTCGTTTACAGCCCTAAAACTATGTATTAAAAAAGTTACTAGTTTTTTTTTATTTGGTCAGTGTTCTAAAAGTTATGCTAGTGGTTCTAAAAGTTGTGCGAATCATTTTTTTTTAAATATAGAAAAGGAAAATGATACAAATGCGTGATTATTTTATTATTTCATAACAAAGGGTATCTAATTTAAAGAGTGAATTGCAAGTTTTGTCCTTTATCTTTAGGCCACTCTGCAGGCGGTGTCCTTTATGTTTAAATTTGACGAGTTTTGTCCTTTATGTTTAAAAATCAAGCACGTTTTACCCTTTGGGCATAACCCAGTCTGTAAAACGTGCTTGATTTTTTAAACATAAAGGACAAAACGTGCTTGATTTTTAAACATAAAGAACAAAACGAGCTTGATTTTTAAGGCCCAAAGGGTAAAACGTGCTTGATTTTTAAACATAAATGACAAAACTCGTCAAATTTAAACATAAAGGACACTGCCTGCAAAGTGTCCTAAAGACAAAAGACAAAACTTGTAATTCACTCTAATTTAAAAAAAAAAGATAAAGAAAATATATTATATTTGTAGTGGGTTTCCTTTAGAAAAAAAAAAATCAACAACAAAGGGCATCTAATTTGAAAGAAAAGATAAAGATAATATATTATATTATATTTGTAGTGGGTTTCCTTTATACAAAGAAAAGGCATCTAATTCGAAAGAAAAGATTGGAGTATATTTGTAGTGGGTTTCCTTTAGACAAAAAAAAAAAAAAAAAAAAAAAATCAATAACAAAGGGCATCTAATTTGGAAGAAAAGATAAGAGAAAATATATTATATTTGTAGTGGGTTACCTTTATACAAAGAAAAGACATCTAATTTGAAAGAAAAGATTGGGGTATATTTGTAGTGGGTTTCCTTTAGACAAAAAAAAAAAAAAAAAAAAAATCAATAACAAAGGGCATCTAATTTGGAAGAAAAGATAAGAGAAAATATATTATATTTGTAGTGGTCCTTTAGACACAAAAAAAAAAAAAAAATCAATAACAAAGGGCATCTATTTTATATATCATTAACACGCCACAAGTTTAGTGTTGGTACTCATGTCGCAACGCAGTTGCTTAATAGTAGTTAAAGTTAAAAATTAGTACTACAAAAAACTATTTTATTTCCTGTCAACACAAAATTGAAGATATGAAAGTGATTTTTAGGAAACAAAAAAAGAAAAGAGTAAACTGCCATTTTGGTCCCTAAGGTTTGGTCACTTTTGCCATTTTAGTACAAAACTCAAACCTTTTGTATCTGGTTCCCTGTGGTTTTAGTTTTATTACCATTTTGGTCAAAAAATGAAAACATGTCATATTTGTCTTATAAAATCCTGTTATTTTGTTCTTTTTCTTAGGGGCAAAATGATCATTTCTTTTTTATAAATAAATACCAAACCTTAGGGACAAAGAAATGATCATTTTGCCAGTGAGGAAAAGGAAAAAATAGCAGGATTTTTTAAGACAAATATTACCTGATTTCACTTTTGGACCAAAATGACAATAAAACTGAAATCACAAGGACCCAGATACAAAAAGTTTGAGTTTTAGACTAACATGGTAAAAGTGACCAAACCACCTCATGGACACTCAACAGAAAAAGAAAAGTAGTGTAATTTTTGGATAAGGTTATCTGCTCCTTTTTTTCTTGTTGGCCGATCCTGATTTCCATGGTTGACCAAGACAATAATAATACTCCAGACTTTAACATCATAAACAATTAAACGACTGAAACAACAACTATCCACAACTCTTCACAACATCACCCACCCTTTTCATCTTCAATCTCTCACAACTCATCAAACTCTATGGCTGAAGTCGTGCTTTCTGCCCTCCTCCCTGTCCTCTTTGAGAAGCTGTCCGATGCAGCTTTGAAAACCATTGCTCGACACAAGGGACTTGATGCTGAGATCAAGAAGTGGCAGAGATCCTTAAAACTAATCCAAAGTGTGCTTGCTGATGCTTCTCGGAAGGAGATAACTAATGAGGCTGTGAAAGAATGGCTCAATGATCTCCAGCATCTAGCTTATGACATAGATGACGTACTCGATGGCTGGGTGACCGAAGCCATGCAAAGTGATCAGTCCACCCACGAGTCAGAAGGCATCACCAGCAAGGTAAGAAAGCTAATCACTCCAACTTGTTGCACAACTTTCTCACGGACTACTACTATGATTGCTGAGTTGGATGAAATTTCCACTAAACTACAAGATCTAGTTAAGGAGAAAGATAACCTTGGTTTGAGAGTGGAGGAGGAACCCAGGCCAAGAAATAATAATAATAATAATAATAACAATAGAAGATTCCAATCCTCTGTTGTCAACCCATCTCGTATTGTTGGGCGCCAAGCTCAGAAAGATGCACTGGTTCAACAGCTATTGTTACCGGCTGATGAACCATGTGATCTAAACTATAGCATTGTTCCCATAATTGGTATGGGTGGGGTTGGGAAAACAACTCTTGCTAGACTTGTGTATGACGATGTTCAAGTCAACAATTACTTCGAACTCAAGGCGTGGATCTGCATCTCAGATGACTTTGATATCTCTGTTAGAAGCAAAGAGATCTTTATAGCTTTTGGAGGTGAGGTAAAGGAAGAACATAAAAATTTTAATAAACTTCAAGAAGCTATTAGAGATCACCTAACACGAAAAAGATTTTTATTGGTGTTAGATGATGTGTGGAGTGAGAGTCGTGAGGATTGGGAAACCCTCATCAGTCCCTTTTATACATGTTCTCCAGGAAGTAAAATCATAGTAACAGCACGAAAGGATATATTACTAAAAGAGCTGGGTTACAATTCTCTGTACAAGCATCTGGAGAGCCTGTCAGATGATGATGCTTTATCTTTGTTTGCTCTACATGCATTAGGCGTAAGAAATTTCGATTCACACTTGTCACTTAAACCACATGGTGAAAGTATTGTGAAGAAATGTGATGGGTTGCCTCTGGCATTGATCGCACTTGGTACATCACTGAGGACAAAAAAAGATGAAGATTCATGGAAGGGAGTGTTAGAAAGTGAGATATGGAAATTACCGGTTGAAGATAAAATTATCCCAGCCCTGAGACTTAGCTATCATGATCTTTCGGCACCTTTGAAGCGATTGTTTGCATACTGCTCATTGTTTCCCAAGGACTTCCTGTTTGATAAGGAGGATCTGGTTTTACTTTGGATGGCTGAAGGATTCTTCCAGCCAACTCCAAGCGATTCAACAAAAGAAACCTTGGGTCACAAATTCTTTGACGAGTTGTTGTCAAGGTCATTTTTTCAACATGCACCTAATAATGAATCATTATTTGTGATGCATGACCTCATGAATGACTTGGCGACATCTGTTGCTACTGAGTTTTATTTAAGGTTAGACAACGAGTCAGAGAAGAATATTAAGAAGAGGAAGCCAGACATGTACCGCCATATGTCATTTGTTCGTGAGGAATATGTAGCTTACGAGAAGCTCCAGGTACTTGAAAACGCCAAATGTCTGAGGACATTCTTGGCAACGTTTGTTGGGGAGGTGGAAGGTTGGCGAAAATTTTACTTATCCAATAAGATTCTGACTGACTTGCTTCCTGAGTTACCATTATTAAGGGTTCTAAGTTTGAGTGGCTTTGAAATAAGTGAGTTACCGGAGTCCATTGGTACTTTGAGGCACTTGAGATATCTTAATCTATCTCAAACTCATATCACACATTTACCGGAAAAGGTTTGCAATCTTGTTAATTTACAAACATTGATCCTGTTTGGTTGTGATGAATTAACTGAGTTGCCCAACAATTTCCTAAATCTGAAGAACCTGCAACATCTTGACGTTAGGGACACCAAGCTTTCATTTCAGGTGCTGTTAGAGATTAGCAAGTTGAAAAGCCTACAAATTACTCTTTCGAAAATCAATATCGAAAGTGAAAGCGGAACTGAAATAGCCAAACTTAAAGACTTTAAGAATCTATATGAAAAACTTTCGGTTGTAGGTTTGGAAAAAGTGCAAAATGCAACCTATGCACATGAGGCGAACTTTTCACAAAAGAAGCTTAGTGAGTTAGAGCTTGTATGGAGTGATGAGCTACGTGATTCACGAAATGAAATGCTGGAAAAGGCGGTCCTAAGCGAGTTGAAGTCTTGTGATGATAAGTTAATACAACTGGAGATTAGGTCATACGGGGGAAAAGAATTTCCAAATTGGGTTGGGGATCCCTCGTTTCTTCATTTGAAGCATGTGTCAATAAGGGGTTGTAAGAGATGTACATCTCTACCGCCACTTGGGCAGCTACCGTCTCTCAAGAAGTTGGTTATAGAAGGCTTACATGGGGTGGAAGCTGTGGGTTCTGAGTTATTTGGGACTGGTCAAGCATTTCCTTCACTTGAAATTCTGAGTTTTGATGATATGGGTGGGTGGAAGAAATGGTTAGGGGCTGTGTTTCCACGCTTGCAAAAGCTTGAAATAAAAGATTGTCCTAATTTGGTTGAAGTCACACTTGAGGCACTGCCTTCATTGAATGATCTAAGAATAAGTAAATGTGATAGTGGTGTGTTGAGAAGGCTGGTTGAAGTAGCATCAGCAGTCACCAAGTTGGAAATAAGAGATATTTCAGGGCTTAATGATGTGGTGTGGGGAGGTGTTATAGAGTCTCTTGGGGCAGTTGAAGAATTAAGCATATGGGAGTGTAATGAAATAAGATACGTGGTGAAATCAGATGCAGATGCAAGTAAGATTCTTGTGACGCTGAGGAAACTGGAAGTGTTGTTTTGTGATAATTTGGTGAGTTGCAGCTGTCCAGATGGCATTGAGGAGTTGAGTGTATGGGATTGTAGTTCAATGACAGTTGTGTCCTTTCCAAAAGGAGGACAGGAGAAGCTCAAGAGATTTACAATCATTAATTGCAGGAACCTATTGGAAAAGGAGTGGGAGTGGGGAGGACAAAAAACGAACAACAACAACAGAAGCAACATGCCCATGCTTGAACGTGTGGTGATA
This sequence comes from Helianthus tuberosus, assembly GCA_030545235.1. Taxonomy (NCBI): domain Eukaryota; kingdom Viridiplantae; phylum Streptophyta; class Magnoliopsida; order Asterales; family Asteraceae; genus Helianthus; species Helianthus tuberosus. The sequence continues at coordinate 129,668,463 of CM060427.1, read as the reverse complement.
TATAATTGGCCAAATCTGAAATCAATCATTGAACTGAACTGCTTGGTTCACCTCACTGAATTGAGTATATCTCATTGTAAAAGTCTTGAGTCATTTCCAGACACTTTAACATCGTTAAAGACACTGGGGGTATGTAATTGTCCCAAATTGGATTTTTGCTTTCTTCCTGGTTGGGTTTGGCCTCCCAATTTGCGTTCTTTAGAAATAGGGGGGAGGTTGAAGAAGCCCTTCTCAGAGTGGGGTCCACAGACATTCCCAACCTCACTTGTGGAACTCAGGTTATACGGTGGTGGTGAAGATGAAGGGAGTGGTTGTAGTCAGTTTTCTCATCTTCTTCCTCAATCACTTACTTCTCTTTACATACTTAACTTTGAGAAATTGGAATCAGTTTCAATGGGACTCCAACACCTCACCTCCCTCCAGCATCTCTTTTTTTCCAATTGCCCTAAGATGATGGATCTACCAGAAATGTTGTTGCCTTCACTCTTGAGTTTAAGAATCGTGGGTGATTGCCCAGAAGGTCTGAAAAAAAGATGCAGTAAAAGAGGCACATACTGGCCCCTAATCTCCCATATCCCCTATATTGAGATACAAGATTAACATATGAAGGTATCTCTCCCTCTACCTTTGTCCTTTAATGCTTTTAAATTGATTTATAATATTTTTTTAACAAGCAATTGTTCAACTTAGTACAAATTAATGTTGGTACTCCTATGATAAGGCCAAATAATATTACTACCAGTGTTTGAGGTGTAATATTCTTAACCTTAAACCCCATTATAACCTATTTAAAATTAAATGGGTTTAATGGATTAAATTTTCATGAAATATTTAAGCGTTTGTTCAGCAAAACTATATTAAAAAGTTTTTTTTTTTTGTAAAGTATTTGATTTTGATCATTCTTACTTCTCATCAAATTAATGTTGGTACTCGTATGATAAGGCCAACTAATATTACTACCAGTGTTTAAGGTGTAATAGTCTTAACCTTAAATCCATTATAACCTATTTAAAATTGAATGGGTTTAATGGATTAAATTTTCATGAAATATTTAACGTAAGAAGTGAAGCATGGGTTTTTTTTGAATTTTTTTCCCTTGCTACTTAAGAATGATGATTAATTGTAAAATGTAAAAAAAATTCGTGATTTTACTTACGGTAGTAGAGTAGAGTTTTTTTAGAGTCCATTTTGGATGGAAAGTGAGCATGTAACTTTTGTTTCTTGAGTTTATGTTATTATCTTCACTCTCTTTCTATATTTAGTAAATCAAGATCTGCTCATTTATTTTGACAATTTTTTAATAATTTCATCAAATGAGCGAATTATTGAATTATTATTTAGTTATTTTTTCCAGCTTGTGACTCACAATTGTAGAGTTCCAAATATATCGACATACAATGAAGTTGATATGAAGGTATCTCTCCCTCTGCCTTGAATAATTTTAAATTAAATTACTTATATATATAATTGTTTTTCTTTAAACAAACAATTTCAAACATAACCTCAAATATATATGGTTTATTGTTTTCTTTGTGAAAATTGTCTATTAAATTAATTAATGTTTGCACTCGTATTGATAAGGCCAACTAATATTACCAGGAGTAATATTCAATCTTAACTTTAAACCCGTTATGACCTATTTAAAATTAATGGGGTTTAATGGATTAAATTTCCATGAAATATGTAAGCATTTGTTTATATACAATTAGCAAAACCATATTAAAAAGTTATTATTTGTACAGTTTTGATTTTCATCATTTTTACTGCTAATCAAATTCATATGACTTCTCTTTGGTTTCATTTGAATGGAATACTATTTCGAATAGAGTTTTGTTAATTCAATAAGACTTGCATTTAATATAATACCATATCATATTGGTCTATGGTTTGGTAAAGTCAAACTTGAAAGTGGCATAAAAAAGGGAAAATGTACCATTAATTTGAGTTTTATTAGAGTCCATTTTGGATGGAAAGAGAGCATGTAACTTTTTCTTGAGTTTATATGATTATCTTCACTTTCTTTCTTTATTTAGTAAATCAAGATCTGAAATCATTTTTACAGTTATATTTCCCATCTTCTGACTCACAATTGCAGAGTCCAAATGTATGAATATGTAGAAATCATGAAGCCCTTGAATTCTGTTTGTCGTGATATGACATTGCCGATTTTATATCCATGGCAGATTTGTGCTGCAGCCTGGAAACATTTACAGCAGGGAGCAAAAAGTTAGGCTTGATTGGAAGATTATGATGCTGGCGACCTTTTTCCTTTATCATTTTTTGTCGATACCTATTAGTGATTTGTGCATAAAAGAACCAGTTAACTTGATTCAGACTGCAGATTGTATTTTGTGTGTACCTATAATAGTGATTGGTGCATCCCTAATGTTAGTTGTGACTATTTCATCATTTTATTTAACCATAGTGCCGATGATTCGAAAATTGATACCACCACCCATTTCCCTCATTTTTATCACCCTTGCGATGGTCAGCGGTGTGTTTTGAATGAAAGATCAGCTTTTCATTGATTTTCTAAAAATCTAATTTTCCATTGCAAAACATAAACGGTGGCAAGTTTAGATTTGTGTGTGTCAAAACGAGTCAAGTCAAAATAAGTCTATGGTGTGTTTTGAATGAAAGATCAGCTTTTCATTGATTTTCAAAAAATCTAATTTTCCATTCCAAAACATAAACGGTGGCAAGTTTAGATTTGTGTGTGTCAAAACGAGTCAAGTCAAAATAAGTCTATGGTTGTTTAAAATTCATATCAAACTAGAAGATTTGAGTTATAATTTTATTTGAATTAAAGGGGTGGATTTGAAATTTGTCGATGAAGACAACCCATTATCATTTTCTGCAAGTGGGAATAATCAAAAGACAATGGTGCCTTTCAATTTAACAAAGTGCCTCCATCTAATGACAATAGTCCCCCCATTTTCACAATTCTTTTCTAAGTTGTGAAAGCAAGACTACCCCTTAACTCCGTCTTTATAGTGTACAAGCAGGAATAGTATGGGCTACCCTGCAACTCTGTATTCGTAGTGTAAAAATACCCTTCAACTCCGTCTATCTAGTGTAAAAAAAAATTTCCGGTTTTATACAACCTGATCCCAAAAAAAAAAACTAGGATTACCCTTAATTTTTGAGCTTGATCCACCACTGGCAAAGGTGGTGGTTCTAATGAACATAACCCTAGACTTCCATTAGTGTGCTTATGAAAATGTAGATGCAAACCATTGGTTATACATTCTCCGATCATTTCGGTTATGGTTCTATTAACCTGCTGTTTAGCTCTAATAACAGAAGAGTTAAGACAGAATGATTAATCAACAACCAGCAACTTAATATGACAACTAGATAAGTTGCATACAAATTGAAAGAAAGCAAAACTAAAGCAGATATACAAAATCCAGGAAACCAATTTACAGGAGACCAAAAAAAAAATAAAAGAAAACGAAAGCGCAAAAATCAGTCATCCATATTTCAAACATCATTTTCGTCCGCAAATTGAACAAACTGAAAACCCATCTTTCATTCTGTATTTACCCACAGGAAATGAAAATTTGTCTGGTTGTAAGGAACACATTTAATGCTTTAGATTTTCATAAATTTATAACTATGCCTATGTGATTGTTTATGAACAGATGAGTAATGCTTCATGTGGACTCATTTTCCTTTGGGACTTCTAGCTGGCGGGGTAGGAGGTTGAGAAAACTTCCGTGAGTTTGTTGCGAGGAGGTCGAATCTGTTTCTTCTTCTGCAAGAAAACACACAGATTCAAGCACATACGTACAGATAATCAATTTTAACACATTTACTTACTAATGGGTCAATTCTGTTTATGCTTAATCTTACGGGTCAAAGAGGTAATCACAAATAAAAATGCCTTTACGGTTAGGAAGTTGACAAAAGTAAATAATTCTTATACATAAAAAAATCCTCTTGAATCATTTATATCAAATAATCACATTATTATGGAATAATATATATTTTAAACATTGACAAAACTAAATATTTCATTAAAAAACGTTGGACAACAAGAAGTATGATGCGGGGTCGTTTTTCCCAATCCATTCAATTTATGTATTTTCTCGCTCTTCATGCTTATGACATATTTAGAATGTAAACTCCCACGGATGAGGGAAAAAACCCACAAAAATATACTCCTTTTGTCCCGTGAAAATTGCAATCATTTCCATTTTAAGGCGTCCCATATCAGTTGCAACATCTCTCATCTTTTAGCAAAAACTTAAGCTAAACAACATATTAGCCGTTGGCTATGGTCACAAAGTAACTAGATCCAACTATTTTGCAAGAAATGAAAGGTATTTTCGACACCTATGACAGTAGTGCAATTAACAAGAGAATACACGAAATATATATATAGGGGAAGGTTAACGTACAATAGCTCTTTAACGTGCGACGGTACGCGACTTAATTACACATGCTCATTTGTAAATTACGCACGTAACAATTTCAAACCCTAATTACGCATGAAGAAGAAATCACGCATGGCCAAAACACAAAATCACGCATAGGTTGGTTTTTTCCGTAATTACACACGTTATTTTGTTGGTCGCATACCGTTGCACGTTAAGAGACCTTTGTATATTAAACTCTCTCTCTCCCTATATATATATATATATAGGATTAGGTTCAAGAGTGAACACTAGTGTACACATTAGGAATGAAATAGGAAGAGAGAGCGAGAGAGGGATGAAGAGAGAGAGAGAGATCTTACTGAAAAGTGACTTGACGGTTGGCCTTTTAGGTTTTGTACTCTTCTTCTTTAACTCAGCTGAAAATTAATTTTGGAAAAATATTAATTATGACCATGTTGATGCAATTTTACCAGTCACATTTACCAAGAATGCTCAAAAACCGAAAGAATTATATTCGTTAATAAGGAATTATGAGTTTGGCATTGATAAATTATTATATTCCCTTATTTTTGGGATAAACTTTTTTATATCAAAAAAAAAAGAGAAACAAATGAACTTGTGTACAAGGAGAGAGCTAGTTACCGATTCCCGGGACTTGATGTTCGTTTACAATTTCAAAGTTTTTATATGTGTACCCCATAAAGTTCACATCTTTAGAGGAGAGCATCTGCAGTTGCCAAAAACAAGTGGAATATATATAAATTAGAACACAAAATAGAATACATTTATAGTAATTAAAGTTATTTGTAACCACAAAATGAAAAGATGGGAACTTGAACAATGATAAAGTTCCTAATTACAGGGGAAAAATCCGTCGGAACAAGTTTTTAAACATTCATTTACTCATTTGTTTGTGTATGCATAACGCATTGTTTTTACTTAGGTTACGCATAATGTTTAAAAATTCCGTCGGAACAAATGTTTAAATATTCTTCTTATTTAGGTTATGCATCTTATGATGCAAAATAGCATCATCGTAGTCTTAGCCCCAAATCATTTCAAATTTCTTTCTTTTTATGTTTGCAAAGAGGATATGAAGGGCAAAAATAGCTAATACAGTACCTTTGTTGCACTTTTAGTAAAGAATTAATAAACTTTGTTAGATAAGGCAAATTCGATCCTTTAACTTATAAACAAGTCAAGTGAGTCAAATCAACAAATTTAGCTAAAAAGGGAACAAATCAAATTAGGTTGAAAGTTACCTAAAGTCTATTCTAATTGCATAGTGTGCAGACAACCTTCTATGACGGTTTTATTAACATTGTTTTTGTAATCATAACTAACAAGTCAAATACTTTTTAGAAGAAATAAAAAATAAAAAAGTGAATAAGAACCAATAGCTAGATCCCAAAATGTTATTCCCAAAAAAAACATATCCGATAGTGACTCAAATAGGTCTGTCAAGAGAGCATTAATAGATTACTATTTATGTGAACTTCATATATTGCAAAACTAGGTTAACTGAATAAGAACCAATAGCTAGATCCCAAGTAGCATAATCTACACAACATATATTAATCATGGTTGAGATTGCAATCGGTAAACCAATAGTCTTACTAACCTTTCTCCAAGGCCCTGATTTTGTTGACGAAGGAATTTGGTTTTCACCCTGCAGTAGTAGTATTACACCGACAACAACAAAAAAAATAAGCAAAAAAAAAAAAAAAACAAACAAAAGGAAATTAGATAAACAGTTAAAAAACTACCTCTTCAAACTTCTCAAAGTTTTGGGTATCCAGCTCCCCATTAACTTCCGGAATAAATGCAGCTTCCATTTGATACAACTTTTCCCATTCTATACCCTTGAACCATGGGTGTGCCTGTAAACGCCAAAACAATACGTTAATCTCTCTATTTGTAGCTATTAAAAGCAAATTTAATTTTAAACCACACGTCACCTTTACTTCATGAGCACCTTTGGTCCCGAGCCTTTTTTCAACATTGCAAAGAAGTTTACAGATTAAATCTTTCGCCTCTGGAGACAATTTTGCCTCTTCCGGAAACTTCAAATGAGTTCTCCAGTTCACTATCTGTACTAGCAACGTAAAACTTATAAGCATCGATAAAAACAACGATAAAGGTTTACGTAATATGCAAAAGTCAACGATTTGACCTTTCTACAAGTAGATATGGGTTCGTCTGAATAAAAGGGTGGGTAACCAACAAGCATTTCATACATTATAGCCCCAAGAGACCACCTATACGCAACAAAATATAATCGGATTAATGTTATATATACTATGCTATTTTGTCAACATCAAACAATTTCAGCCCCTCAACTTTAATAATAAACAACTTTAGCCCCTCAACTTTAGTAAGGACATATTTAGCCTCTTAACTAAAACAAAATTAGCCCCTCAACTTTAATAATGACATGTTTAGCCCCTCAATTTTAATAACGACATTTTTAGCCCCTAAACTACATCAAACAACTTTAGCCCCTCAACTTTGATAACGACATGTTTGGCCCCTTAACTACATCAAACAACTTTGGCCCCTCAACTTTAATAATAAACAACTTTAGCCCCTCAACTTTAATAATGATATGTTTAGCCCCTCAACATTAATAATGACATGCTTAGCCCCTTAACTAAAACAACTTCAGCCCCTCAATTTTAATAATAAACAAGTTTAGCCCTCAACTTTAATAATGACATGTTTAGCCCCTATACTTTAATAATGGCATGTTTAACCCCTTATAACTAAAACATCAAACAACTTTAACTCTCACGATTTGCTTGTTTTTTATCTATGTTTCGAACCCGCTACGGAGTGCGGGTGGTAACCCACAAGTTATTATAAATATATCAAAAAGTGCTTCGGTTACACTAAAGATACAAACCAATCACACTCCATTCCGTATCCCTTCTTCAGCAAAACTTCGGGAGCAATATAATCAGGTGTGCCAACAGTAGAATAAGCCTACATCGTTACAACACGAAAGATTCTTAAAATGTTCAATATCAATGCGTTTCGAAAAATGAAATAAATAAAATAACTTACAAGCATCCTCCTATTTCGCTGCCAATGCAGTAGTTGCTCTTGTTGAATGCGTTTTGGTATAGCAGGACGCCCGTCACTTTGAAGGGCCCCGCTTAAGTTATTTGCAGCGGTGAAATCTTTTTCTTGAAGATTAGTACAGTCTAATGGTTTACATAATCCAAAATCTGACAGTTTCATGTGCCCGAATTTATCAAGCAACAAGTTGTCAGGTTTAATATCCCTGCACAAGTTGGAAAAAGATTATACGTGGGATTAAAATTTAAAAACCGTCCCATGTTTGTATGAAGTGAAGAGTAAAGACTTTTTTTTGTATCAACCTATGAATGTAATTATGTTTGTGTATTGATTCGATTGCCAAAACAGTTTCCCCAACGTAAAACCGAGCTTCGTCTTCGGTTAACGTATCCTTTCGCATGAGTAAAGTCATCATATCTCCACCGGGAAGATATTCCATGATGAGGTAAAGATATTCTTCATCTTGGAATGAGCAATAAAGCTTAACAATGCAATTGCTATCGACTTCCGCAAGCAGGTTCCTTTCTGCTATCACATGTTCAACCTAAAAAAAACCCTCTGATAAACCAACTTAAAGCATTTTAAATAAAATCTTAGAGTAAAATGCCATTTGAGTCCCTGAGGTTTTGCCAATTTTGCGACTTTCGTCTAAGGGTTTGTTTTTCCGCATCTGGATCCAAAAGGTTCGAAATCTTGCCATTTTCATCCGGCTCGTTAACTCTATCCATTTTTCTACATTAAGTCAGGGGTATTTTAGTCTTTTTTTATTAACTTAAAGAGCAATTCGGTCTTTTGAATACTTGTACATTATGTTAAATGCTTGTACATAAAGTGAAAAAGACCGAATTGACCTCGTAAACAAAAAGAACGGAAATACCACTGACTTAACGGAGAAAAATGGATGGAGTTAACAAAGTGGATGAAAATGGCAAGATTTCAAACCTTTGGGATCCAGATGCGAAAAAGGTAAACCTTTTGGACGAAAGTCGCAAAACTGGCTAAACCTCAGGGACGAAGATAGCATTTTACTCAAAATCTTAACTAAACTTCTACCTGGCCTCTACGAAGCATTTCGGATTTTTTAAGCTTTTTCATTGCATACACGTTACCAGTTGTTTTCTCCCTGCATATTCTAACCTGGAAGAGATTAAAAGTCAAAGTCAATGGTCAAGGCAGGTCAAAAAGGGTTGGTGAGTTTGACTTTTGTATGGTTCTGTAAAGAATAAGATTTTATATATATATATATACCTCACCAAATGCACCCTTTCCTATCATTGTTAATGGTTCAAAATCATCAGCGCCCATTTTATGCCGCTGAATGCGCATATATTCTGTCTCTTTTTTCTCAAGATGTTTAAGTAGATTGTTTTGTTCTTCTTCAGAGACCTCTGAATCAGCCAATTTCTTCTCGAGAACATTACGCCTGCATCAAGAATGGATTTCTGTTATCACTTTTAGTATTATAGTTCTTAATCACATTCATTTAAAGTTCTATTTGTATCAGCCAATATAAATGACCGGTACGTTACAGGTAATCAATCATATTGAGAATGCATTTTAAACCTCAATAATAGAGAGCATAAGAAATTTTTTTCCCTTTAAAGAACATATAAATACTGCGGCTATGATCTACTATAACGCACGGAGATCGCGAAAAACCTATGCAATTAATATCGGCGATATGTCGGTAATCGGTCAGACGGTCCCCATGTCAAATATCGGTGTCAAATGTCAATACTGATATTATCAGCGATATTGACCAATATATCACCAATTTTCCCGATATCAGTACCCTTCTTCTTAGTTCTACCATTCTTCTTTCTTCTTATTGCTGCTATTAGTGTTTTAAGTCTTAACGAGTTACTATTTGCTACAATTTTTAGTGTTTTGCAAGTTGCAAAAGGTTAATTTGTTAATGGTAGGAGAGTTTACTGAATTGTTAGTGTTAAATTGCTATATATATAAATTCTACTTTAAATTTCTTCTTATTGCCGCAATAACCTATATCCCAAATATTGGTCCTTGACCGATATCCGTATTTTACCGCATTAACTGGTTAGCGACAAACTTATTTTAAAGTAGATAATGGGCCGATTTCATTAGTTAAATTCAAACAAAATATACGACGCATAAAGTTCGTACCGTTCCCTTCGTGCGTTAAGATTCTTCATTTGCTCTTTGTAGTGTTTTTCTATGTACTGTTTGGCAGCTTCAACCTTCTGTTTAGTAGCATTTGGAGGTGCTTCGTCATTTGTTATTCTTAATCCTTCCTATCGGTGACTCCTAACTTCCCGTTTCGGTGAAGATTTCGGTTTCCACTTTTTACACCACTGCTTTGCAAAATCCATCTGTTTAGTCAACTAACACTTTCTTCTAGTCAACACTCAACTACAACGGAACATAACAAAAACACCAATTTTGTCGTTTCTCCTTCTTTGAATCCAAACAAACTATCGATGCATTGCCGATTCAGAAGTAGACAAATCCAATTACCCTGTTACAATAAACACAATTCATCTTCAATAAACTGATTAATACAATAAAGCATTAAAAGAAATACACAATAATCAACATGAAGTACACGTACCAAACAATGTCTAGTGAAGAAAAATCTATGATCTACTGCCATTAAACATATAGACTCAAGGTTTAAAAAAATCAATTATTATTTAAAAAAAATTCCAACCAGTAGCACCTAATTTTGGCCAATCCATAAGTATCCAAAACGGAAAACATAACTAATAACATCTTTCAAATCTAATACATAGCTAATTTCTTCAAAACGGTACCATTACGGTAGGTATTAGATCTCATCAAGCACAAGCTACAATAAAGTAAACATACAGAGCAACCAATTGCACCGTAAATTCAAAACGAGAACTATTGATGCATAACAAACTATCGATACGTAGCCTATTTAGACGTAGACGAATTCAACTAGCCTGTTAAAATAAACGAACCCTTAGCATTCGATATAAAATACGACCCACCATCAGCATCATCCACCAACACCGCCAGTGCATCATTATTTCAAACCACCATAATTTCTGTACTCACCACCATCTTCTTCAAATTTGGTAGCATTGTGAGGTAATGAGCTTGCAAAAGAGTTTGGTGCCCTAAATTAACAACTTGCAAATTCTTCAAATTTGCAAAATCAGTCAAAGATAAATTTGCAGCCGTTGCATTCACCTCAAGATTCTTCAACCCCCAAATTAAATCCCACTTGGCAATTCACCCCTAAATTGATTAAATAAATGGGACTGAAAGAACCCCAAGTTCTGAAAATATCCGAATTGAAAAAAGGACAACTTCCCACATAAAAAAGATCCTTTTATTTATAACAATGAACAATTCCTAACAAATACAATGAAGGATCAGAATATTTTATGACTGAAACAAGAACCACAATGAGCGAAATGACCTCCTGATAACCTAAACTCAGAAACCCTACCACATGCGTTTGTTGATTGTAAGGATCAACAATGGTTTTCTTCGGGAAGTTGACTTTTCGGAGATTCAACCATGGCGGAGGAAGGAGAAGGGGAGGAGGGTGAGAGTGTGGAATGCCAGGTACGCTATGATGTGTGTGTGTGTGGGGGGGGGGGGGGGGGGGGGGGGGGGGGGGGTTGTGTGTTTGGGTTACCTTATTTTGGAGCAACTTATGACTTAGGACATGTTTGGAAAGAAGTTTTAGTATTTGGCAAAACTAAAAATCCTTTTTAGAATGAATTTTGAGAAGAAGAAAAAGTTATCAAAAAAGTCATTTTTGAGTTTAGTGTTTGGTAAAACTAAAAATCCTTTTTAGAAGAAGAAGAAAAAGTTATCAAAAAAAGTCATTTTTGAGAAGTTAGTGGCTTGTGAATTTTTTATCAGCTTATAACTTTTCAAAGATCAAATTACCAGATTACCCCTGATTTAATACTCCTTGTATTATTGACTTATGAAAGAATGTTCTTTTTAATTATTTTACATCAATAAGGTAAGCCAAACACTTTTTAAAAACAATTTATTGACTTATTGGCTTTTTCCATCCTATAAGCTAATCCAAACACTTTTTTTAAAAACTCCTTATAAGTTAATAAGTTCTTTTCACAAAAAGTCCTTTTTAGGTAAAATAAGCTTAGCCAAACATGCCCTTATTGACTTATAAAAGTTGTTTTTTGAGTGTTTGGGTTAGCTTATTTTAGAGGGTTTTGTGTGTTGAGAAGTCATTTTTTAGAAGTCAGAATTTTTAACTTCTCACTTATGACTTATATAAGTTAAATAAGTCATTTTTTGAGAATGAATGGCAAACACCCACGGTGTGTGGTGGGGGTATATGTAAAAGCTGGATGTAGTGTAGGAAGATTGTTTATTTGTATTTAGTGGATATCACGTGACATCCAACCAATTATAGAGAAATGATAAATTAAGATCCTTAATAATATCAATTATACTGAATTCCCTATAAATACGCTAACAAGCAATTAATTATTTATTTGGTTCTTTCTTTTGTTTTCAATGTTACGATTAAGAGAAGTGCTGATATCATTCAATTATCTTGATTAATTTTCATGTGCTAATACTATTCAAAAGTGCTACTTTTATGTATGTATTGTTTTGGTATATGCTAATTTAACCTTTTTTAAGTGCTAGGAGCTGTTCTTACGATTTGTATGATAAATATGGTTTGTACCGGAACCAACCCCTATTATTAATTTTGCTATATTTTTTTAATATATTTTAAAAGTGGTTGTGAGGTGAGCTAGAGAGAAAAAATATAGAAAATATTATTTAATTGTAATGGGAGGGAAAATTTAGTTGTCTTTATTATAGTTATAGGGTTAAGTTATTCTACAAAGCCTCCTAATTGTAAGAAGTCTAAGTGTAACGCATCGCTTTTTGAAACTTACTTTAGTTGGAAGGATTATTCATGTACCTATTTTGGGAAACTTACATCCGTATCCTATTCATAGTTCGCTTCCGTTTTCGTGATTCGTGACTTCGATCGTTATAAAAATTGAGTATTTCATACAAATTATACCTTGTTTACTTATTCATGCCCGTACATTTAAATTTGTTTATACATCTGATACGTGCATTTATTCATTTCACATTCGTGCTTCTCGTAAAGAAATACGTAACCTTAGACGTTTATTTCATACCCACATGTAACATTCCCAAAAATTTTATTTATGTAATATATTTATAAAAACTTATTAAAAGGATGCATCATGGCACTAGTAGAAAACACATTATTTTAGGCGTTTCAATATTAGATTTTGGGCGTTTTATCACTTAACACCGCCCAAAATATTACTTTTGCATATTCCTAACAATTTTTTGCCCAGAAAAACAAAAGAATAGCCTAAAAAAGTATACAATATGGGCGAACTTCAGTGGAGCTCAAAGAAATCAATTATTTGGGCGAAGACATGTAAGTGTAGCCCAAAAATAACAGTTTTTTTGGGCGAAAATTAATGTGGCTCAAAAAGCATGTTATATAAATAGAAAAAACCCTAATAAATCCAAAGCAGTTTCTTCAATTCATGCATCTCTCTCGATTAATGAGTCCTCTCCATCAAAGCCTTACCATCAATTTCTTTGATTCTTTCAACTTATTGATTTAATTCTATTGTTCATTCAATTCAATCATTCCGTTAACAAAGGTATATAGAGTTTCATCATATTATCGTTTATATATTTACTCATTCTTGAATTCTTTTAATTATGATCACTAATTGATTATATGTTGCTATTAATTTGTAGATAAAAATTGTACGTATACTTCGAAACATTTCTCTTCAATATTCTATCAAGACTTAAAGGTATGTAATTTTGGTTTTATCAATAATGTATTCTATTTTTTTTAAATATCTGTGTATAATAAAAGCAATATTAGTCTAACATTTTGTGTATAAAATTTCTAATATAGATATGTATGATATGTGTGCATTGAAGACCACTTCTGTTTTGTAGCATCAAATATCAGATGGAGATGATGTTGTGCTTATAGTCCAAAAGAAACTATGGCTTACAAGTGAGCTTAAGGGAAACTGATTAAGTTTGAACCTAAAAGACCACTTCTGTTTTGTAGCATCAAATTGTGACCATAGTTTCTACTCAAGGTTTAGTTGATTTATTTGTTATTATATACATTTGCGTCTACAAACTCTTTATTTACTATACTTGTTTGTATTTATTTTGATTGGATTTAATTTAAATAATTAATCCAAATATGCATACGATTTGATAAGCGGTATTCATATATGTATATGTGATTGACGACAAACAAGAATATAATGAAGTTTCTATGTTGACATTCATATAAATGTAACAAAAATGATACTCTTATGATTAGGGGTGTTTAGAATTCGTTTCGAATTCGTTTAAATTCGATTCGATTATCAAGAATTCGTTTCGATCATAATAATTCGAATTCAATTCAATTCGAGTCAAATAAATCGAATACGAATCGAATACGAATCGAATACGAATTTATAATTTCAAATTCGATTCGAAATTCGAATAAAATTATACATTTTTATTTATAATTTTTATATATAATACATATATAACTTTTATTAGGCTATACAATAAATTATTTTCAAAATTTATTCCAAGTATTAAAATTATCCATTACCAAACCCACTACATGGCCTATAACTAAAACCTAAGTAACAAATCTATCAATAGATTTCTAACCTAAGTAGTTATTCCCGACTTCTCTTTTTGAATTTTAGACTTATAGTACTTTATTTGGAACTTTTTATTGTGATATCGTGTTTTATGGTTGCTTTAAAATTTATGTTTCATTTTGATAGTTATTTACATGTTTTTAAAGAATATGAATCAAATCGAATTTATTCGAATTCGAATTTTTAATCGAATACGAATTCAAGGGAAAATAAAAATTATTCGAATAATTCGAAAATTCAATATTCGATTCGATGAACACCCCTACTTATGATACTTGCACTAATTTTATTTCAATTTTAATGTATGCATTGAATTTTTGTATCAGTTTTTTTACATTAAATAATTTGGATTTTGTAATTTAATATGTAAGAGTTGAAATATTTTATATGTAAAGTTAAAAGAAAATAATTTTATTATTGTCTTATTATTGAGTAAACTTTCGTTTTGCTACCTGTGGTTTGGTCACTTTAACGGTTTTGCTCCAAACTTTTAAAAATAGCTATTTTACTTCCTGATGTTTCGGTTTTTTTGCCAGTTTGCTCCCCGCCTCTAACTCCATCCAAATTGTTTGTTTTTCCATTTTGCTCCCCGTAGGGAGCAAATTGGCAACAAAACCAAAACATCAGGGAGTAAAATGGCTATTTTTAAAGGTTTGGGGCAAAACCGTTAAAGTGATCAAACCACAGGGAGCAAAACGGAAGTTTACTCTTTAGAAAATTGGAAGGCTATCCGGTGTAGATTCACGCCCAATGCCATGTCACTTTGTTAACGCCCAAACAAGGTTTCGCCATCCCCTTAATTGGTTTCAACCATTCCGAAGGTGGGGGCCGCCCGAAATCCCACAATTTCTTTGCTTTTGGGCTAAGTGAATAAACTATGTAGGGCTGTAAACGAACCGAACGAACACGAACAAGGCCTTGTTCGTGTTCGTTCGTTAAGGAAATAAATGTGTTCACGAACGGTTCATGAACACTTACTGAACGAGATTTTATGTTCGTGTTCGTTCATTAAGGAAATGAGTGTGTTCGCGAACGGTTCATGAACACAAACAAACACAAATAAATTTGGCGAACACGACAAAGGATAAAGATAGATGGCCCAGAGAGTAGCACTCGAACTTGAATCCCTTATTATGGGACGGAGGTCGATAGTATTCACCGATGTAAATAATGAGAAATGAAAGGAAAATGATGCATAAACAATGTGAAAGTGGGTTTCCTAGTTTAATTGTTAGGGTAATAAAATAAATAAAAGTTTAATAATATAAAAAGTACAAATAAAATATAAAAAAGTACAAAAATCTTCAACTAAAACACAAACATACAAACATAAACGAACGCAAATCAACGAATGTTCATGAACACGTTCACGAACACCTTACCGAACGTTCACGAACACAATCGAACGAATGAGACCTCTGTTCATGTTCGTTCATTTAACTAATCGAACGAAATTTCTTGTTCTTGTTCGTTCGTTTATTAAACGAACGAACATAAACGAACTTCCCGCCGAACGGTTCACGAACTGTTCGCTGAACGTTCGGTTCGTTTACAGCCCTAAAACTATGTATTAAAAAAGTTACTAGTTTTTTTTTATTTGGTCAGTGTTCTAAAAGTTATGCTAGTGGTTCTAAAAGTTGTGCGAATCATTTTTTTTTAAATATAGAAAAGGAAAATGATACAAATGCGTGATTATTTTATTATTTCATAACAAAGGGTATCTAATTTAAAGAGTGAATTGCAAGTTTTGTCCTTTATCTTTAGGCCACTCTGCAGGCGGTGTCCTTTATGTTTAAATTTGACGAGTTTTGTCCTTTATGTTTAAAAATCAAGCACGTTTTACCCTTTGGGCATAACCCAGTCTGTAAAACGTGCTTGATTTTTTAAACATAAAGGACAAAACGTGCTTGATTTTTAAACATAAAGAACAAAACGAGCTTGATTTTTAAGGCCCAAAGGGTAAAACGTGCTTGATTTTTAAACATAAAGGACAAAACTCATCAAATTTAAACATAAAGGACACTGCCTGCAAAGTGTCCTAAAGACAAAAGACAAAACTTGTAATTCACTCTAATTTAAAAAAAAAAGATAAAGAAAATATATTATATTTGTAGTGGGTTTCCTTTAGAAAAAAAAAATCAACAACAAAGGGCATCTAATTTGAAAGAAAAGATAAAGATAATATATTATATTATATTTGTAGTGGGTTTCCTTTATACAAAGAAAAGGCATCTAATTCGAAAGAAAAGATTGGAGTATATTTGTAGTGGGTTTCCTTTAGACAAAAAAAAAAAAAAAAAAAAAAATCAATAACAAAGGGCATCTAATTTGGAAGAAAAGATAAGAGAAAATATATTATATTTGTAGTGGGTTACCTTTATACAAAGAAAAGACATCTAATTTGAAAGAAAAGATTGGGGTATATTTGTAGTGGGTTTCCTTTAGACAAAAAAAAAAAAAAAAAAAATCAATAACAAAGGGCATCTAATTTGGAAGAAAAGATAAGAGAAAATATATTATATTTGTAGTGGTCCTTTAGACACAAAAAAAAAAAAAAAATCAATAACAAAGGGCATCTATTTTATATATCATTAACACGCCACAAGTTTAGTGTTGGTACTCATGTCGCAACGCAGTTGCTTAATAGTAGTTAAAGTTAAAAATTAGTACTACAAAAAACTATTTTATTTCCTGTCAACACAAAATTGAAGATATGAAAGTGATTTTTAGGAAACAAAAAAAGAAAAGAGTAAACTGCCATTTTGGTCCCTAAGGTTTGGTCACTTTTGCCATTTTAGTACAAAACTCAAACCTTTTGTATCTGGTTCCCTGTGGTTTTAGTTTTATTACCATTTTGGTCAAAAAATGAAAACATGTCATATTTGTCTTATAAAATCCTGTTATTTTGTTCTTTTTCTTAGGGGCAAAATGATCATTTCTTTTTTATAAATAAATACCAAACCTTAGGGACAAAGAAATGATCATTTTGCCAGTGAGGAAAAGGAAAAAATAGCAGGATTTTTTAAGACAAATATTACCTGATTTCACTTTTGGACCAAAATGACAATAAAACTGAAATCACAAGGACCCAGATACAAAAAGTTTGAGTTTTAGACTAACATGGTAAAAGTGACCAAACCACCTCATGGACACTCAACAGAAAAAGAAAAGTAGTGTAATTTTTGGATAAGGTTATCTGCTCCTTTTTTTCTTGTTGGCCGATCCTGATTTCCATGGTTGACCAAGACAATAATAATACTCCAGACTTTAACATCATAAACAATTAAACGACTGAAACAACAACTATCCACAACTCTTCACAACATCACCCACCCTTTTCATCTTCAATCTCTCACAACTCATCAAACTCTATGGCTGAAGTCGTGCTTTCTGCCCTCCTCCCTGTCCTCTTTGAGAAGCTGTCCGATGCAGCTTTGAAAACCATTGCTCGACACAAGGGACTTGATGCTGAGATCAAGAAGTGGCAGAGATCCTTAAAACTAATCCAAAGTGTGCTTGCTGATGCTTCTCGGAAGGAGATAACTAATGAGGCTGTGAAAGAATGGCTCAATGATCTCCAGCATCTAGCTTATGACATAGATGACGTACTCGATGGCTGGGTGACCGAAGCCATGCAAAGTGATCAGTCCACCCACGAGTCAGAAGGCATCACCAGCAAGGTAAGAAAGCTAATCACTCCAACTTGTTGCACAACTTTCTCACGGACTACTACTATGATTGCTGAGTTGGATGAAATTTCCACTAAACTACAAGATCTAGTTAAGGAGAAAGATAACCTTGGTTTGAGAGTGGAGGAGGAACCCAGGCCAAGAAATAATAATAATAATAATAATAACAATAGAAGATTCCAATCCTCTGTTGTCAACCCATCTCGTATTGTTGGGCGCCAAGCTCAGAAAGATGCACTGGTTCAACAGCTATTGTTACCGGCTGATGAACCATGTGATCTAAACTATAGCATTGTTCCCATAATTGGTATGGGTGGGGTTGGGAAAACAACTCTTGCTAGACTTGTGTATGACGATGTTCAAGTCAACAATTACTTCGAACTCAAGGCGTGGATCTGCATCTCAGATGACTTTGATATCTCTGTTAGAAGCAAAGAGATCTTTATAGCTTTTGGAGGTGAGGTAAAGGAAGAACATAAAAATTTTAATAAACTTCAAGAAGCTATTAGAGATCACCTAACACGAAAAAGATTTTTATTGGTGTTAGATGATGTGTGGAGTGAGAGTCGTGAGGATTGGGAAACCCTCATCAGTCCCTTTTATACATGTTCTCCAGGAAGTAAAATCATAGTAACAGCACGAAAGGATATATTACTAAAAGAGCTGGGTTACAATTCTCTGTACAAGCATCTGGAGAGCCTGTCAGATGATGATGCTTTATCTTTGTTTGCTCTACATGCATTAGGCGTAAGAAATTTCGATTCACACTTGTCACTTAAACCACATGGTGAAAGTATTGTGAAGAAATGTGATGGGTTGCCTCTGGCATTGATCGCACTTGGTACATCACTGAGGACAAAAAAAGATGAAGATTCATGGAAGGGAGTGTTAGAAAGTGAGATATGGAAATTACCGGTTGAAGATAAAATTATCCCAGCCCTGAGACTTAGCTATCATGATCTTTCGGCACCTTTGAAGCGATTGTTTGCATACTGCTCATTGTTTCCCAAGGACTTCCTGTTTGATAAGGAGGATCTGGTTTTACTTTGGATGGCTGAAGGATTCTTCCAGCCAACTCCAAGCGATTCAACAAAAGAAACCTTGGGTCACAAATTCTTTGACGAGTTGTTGTCAAGGTCATTTTTTCAACATGCACCTAATAATGAATCATTATTTGTGATGCATGACCTCATGAATGACTTGGCGACATCTGTTGCTACTGAGTTTTATTTAAGGTTAGACAACGAGTCAGAGAAGAATATTAAGAAGAGGAAGCCAGACATGTACCGCCATATGTCATTTGTTCGTGAGGAATATGTAGCTTACGAGAAGCTCCAGGTACTTGAAAACGCCAAATGTCTGAGGACATTCTTGGCAACGTTTGTTGGGGAGGTGGAAGGTTGGCGAAAATTTTACTTATCCAATAAGATTCTGACTGACTTGCTTCCTGAGTTACCATTATTAAGGGTTCTAAGTTTGAGTGGCTTTGAAATAAGTGAGTTACCGGAGTCCATTGGTACTTTGAGGCACTTGAGATATCTTAATCTATCTCAAACTCATATCACACATTTACCGGAAAAGGTTTGCAATCTTGTTAATTTACAAACATTGATCCTGTTTGGTTGTGATGAATTAACTGAGTTGCCCAACAATTTCCTAAATCTGAAGAACCTGCAACATCTTGACGTTAGGGACACCAAGCTTTCATTTCAGGTGCTGTTAGAGATTAGCAAGTTGAAAAGCCTACAAATTACTCTTTCGAAAATCAATATCGAAAGTGAAAGCGGAACTGAAATAGCCAAACTTAAAGACTTTAAGAATCTATATGAAAAACTTTCGGTTGTAGGTTTGGAAAAAGTGCAAAATGCAACCTATGCACATGAGGCGAACTTTTCACAAAAGAAGCTTAGTGAGTTAGAGCTTGTATGGAGTGATGAGCTACGTGATTCACGAAATGAAATGCTGGAAAAGGCGGTCCTAAGCGAGTTGAAGTCTTGTGATGATAAGTTAATACAACTGGAGATTAGGTCATACGGGGGAAAAGAATTTCCAAATTGGGTTGGGGATCCCTCGTTTCTTCATTTGAAGCATGTGTCAATAAGGGGTTGTAAGAGATGTACATCTCTACCGCCACTTGGGCAGCTACCGTCTCTCAAGAAGTTGGTTATAGAAGGCTTACATGGGGTGGAAGCTGTGGGTTCTGAGTTATTTGGGACTGGTCAAGCATTTCCTTCACTTGAAATTCTGAGTTTTGATGATATGGGTGGGTGGAAGAAATGGTTAGGGGCTGTGTTTCCACGCTTGCAAAAGCTTGAAATAAAAGATTGTCCTAATTTGGTTGAAGTCACACTTGAGGCACTGCCTTCATTGAATGATCTAAGAATAAGTAAATGTGATAGTGGTGTGTTGAGAAGGCTGGTTGAAGTAGCATCAGCAGTCACCAAGTTGGAAATAAGAGATATTTCAGGGCTTAATGATGTGGTGTGGGGAGGTGTTATAGAGTCTCTTGGGGCAGTTGAAGAATTAAGCATATGGGAGTGTAATGAAATAAGATACGTGGTGAAATCAGATGCAGATGCAAGTAAGATTCTTGTGACGCTGAGGAAACTGGAAGTGTTGTTTTGTGATAATTTGGTGAGTTGCAGCTGTCCAGATGGCATTGAGGAGTTGAGTGTATGGGATTGTAGTTCAATGACAGTTGTGTCCTTTCCAAAAGGAGGACAGGAGAAGCTCAAGAGATTTACAATCATTAATTGCAGGAACCTATTGGAAAAGGAGTGGGAGTGGGGAGGACAAAAAACGAACAACAACAACAGAAGCAACATGCCCATGCTTGAACGTGTGGTGATATATAATTGGCCAAATCTGAAATCAATCATTGAACTGAACTGCTTGGTTCACCTCACTGAATTGAGTATATCTCATTGTAAAAGTCTTGAGTCATTTCCAGACACTTTAACATCGTTAAAGACACTGGGGGTATGTAATTGTCCCAAATTGGATTTTTGCTTTCTTCCTGGTTGGGTTTGGCCTCCCAATTTGCGTTCTTTAGAAATAGGGGGGAGGTTGAAGAAGCCCTTCTCAGAGTGGGGTCCACAGACATTCCCAACCTCACTTGTGGAACTCAGGTTATACGGTGGTGGTGAAGATGAAGGGAGTGGTTGTAGTCAGTTTTCTCATCTTCTTCCTCAATCACTTACTTCTCTTTACATACTTAACTTTGAGAAATTGGAATCAGTTTCAATGGGACTCCAACACCTCACCTCCCTCCAGCATCTCTTTTTTTCCAATTGCCCTAAGATGATGGATCTACCAGAAATGTTGTTGCCTTCACTCTTGAGTTTAAGAATCGTGGGTGATTGCCCAGAAGGTCTGAAAAAAAGATGCAGTAAAAGAGGCACATACTGGCCCCTAATCTCCCATATCCCCTATATTGAGATACAAGATTAACATATGAAGGTATCTCTCCCTCTACCTTTGTCCTTTAATGCTTTTAAATTGATTTATAATATTTTTTTAACAAGCAATTGTTCAACTTAGTACAAATTAATGTTGGTACTCCTATGATAAGGCCAAATAATATTACTACCAGTGTTTGAGGTGTAATATTCTTAACCTTAAACCCCATTATAACCTATTTAAAATTAAATGGGTTTAATGGATTAAATTTTCATGAAATATTTAAGCGTTTGTTCAGCAAAACTATATTAAAAAGTTTTTTTTTTTTGTAAAGTATTTGATTTTGATCATTCTTACTTCTCATCAAATTAATGTTGGTACTCGTATGATAAGGCCAACTAATATTACTACCAGTGTTTAAGGTGTAATAGTCTTAACCTTAAATCCATTATAACCTATTTAAAATTGAATGGGTTTAATGGATTAAATTTTCATGAAATATTTAACGTAAGAAGTGAAGCATGGGTTTTTTTTGAATTTTTTTCCCTTGCTACTTAAGAATGATGATTAATTGTAAAATGTAAAAAAAATTCGTGATTTTACTTACGGTAGTAGAGTAGAGTTTTTTTAGAGTCCATTTTGGATGGAAAGTGAGCATGTAACTTTTGTTTCTTGAGTTTATGTTATTATCTTCACTCTCTTTCTATATTTAGTAAATCAAGATCTGCTCATTTATTTTGACAATTTTTTAATAATTTCATCAAATGAGCGAATTATTGAATTATTATTTAGTTATTTTTTCCAGCTTGTGACTCACAATTGTAGAGTTCCAAATATATCGACATACAATGAAGTTGATATGAAGGTATCTCTCCCTCTGCCTTGAATAATTTTAAATTAAATTACTTATATATATAATTGTTTTTCTTTAAACAAACAATTTCAAACATAACCTCAAATATATATGGTTTATTGTTTTCTTTGTGAAAATTGTCTATTAAATTAATTAATGTTTGCACTCGTATTGATAAGGCCAACTAATATTACCAGGAGTAATATTCAATCTTAACTTTAAACCCGTTATGACCTATTTAAAATTAATGGGGTTTAATGGATTAAATTTCCATGAAATATGTAAGCATTTGTTTATATACAATTAGCAAAACCATATTAAAAAGTTATTATTTGTACAGTTTTGATTTTCATCATTTTTACTGCTAATCAAATTCATATGACTTCTCTTTGGTTTCATTTGAATGGAATACTATTTCGAATAGAGTTTTGTTAATTCAATAAGACTTGCATTTAATATAATACCATATCATATTGGTCTATGGTTTGGTAAAGTCAAACTTGAAAGTGGCATAAAAAAGGGAAAATGTACCATTAATTTGAGTTTTATTAGAGTCCATTTTGGATGGAAAGAGAGCATGTAACTTTTTCTTGAGTTTATATGATTATCTTCACTTTCTTTCTTTATTTAGTAAATCAAGATCTGAAATCATTTTTACAGTTATATTTCCCATCTTCTGACTCACAATTGCAGAGTCCAAATGTATGAATATGTAGAAATCATGAAGCCCTTGAATTCTGTTTGTCGTGATATGACATTGCCGATTTTATATCCATGGCAGATTTGTGCTGCAGCCTGGAAACATTTACAGCAGGGAGCAAAAAGTTAGGCTTGATTGGAAGATTATGATGCTGGCGACCTTTTTCCTTTATCATTTTTTGTCGATACCTATTAGTGATTTGTGCATAAAAGAACCAGTTAACTTGATTCAGACTGCAGATTGTATTTTGTGTGTACCTATAATAGTGATTGGTGCATCCCTAATGTTAGTTGTGACTATTTCATCATTTTATTTAACCATAGTGCCGATGATTCGAAAATTGATACCACCACCCATTTCCCTCATTTTTATCACCCTTGCGATGGTCAGCGGTGTGTTTTGAAT
Organism: Helianthus tuberosus; assembly: GCA_030545235.1. NCBI lineage: Eukaryota > Viridiplantae > Streptophyta > Magnoliopsida > Asterales > Asteraceae > Helianthus > Helianthus tuberosus. Next base: position 129,645,277 of record CM060427.1, on the reverse strand, counting down.
GAAAGATCAGCTTTTCATTGATTTTCTAAAAATCTAATTTTCCATTGCAAAACATAAACGGTGGCAAGTTTAGATTTGTGTGTGTCAAAACGAGTCAAGTCAAAATAAGTCTATGGTGTGTTTTGAATGAAAGATCAGCTTTTCATTGATTTTCAAAAAATCTAATTTTCCATTCCAAAACATAAACGGTGGCAAGTTTAGATTTGTGTGTGTCAAAACGAGTCAAGTCAAAATAAGTCTATGGTTGTTTAAAATTCATATCAAACTAGAAGATTTGAGTTATAATTTTATTTGAATTAAAGGGGTGGATTTGAAATTTGTCGATGAAGACAACCCATTATCATTTTCTGCAAGTGGGAATAATCAAAAGACAATGGTGCCTTTCAATTTAACAAAGTGCCTCCATCTAATGACAATAGTCCCCCCATTTTCACAATTCTTTTCTAAGTTGTGAAAGCAAGACTACCCCTTAACTCCGTCTTTATAGTGTACAAGCAGGAATAGTATGGGCTACCCTGCAACTCTGTATTCGTAGTGTAAAAATACCCTTCAACTCCGTCTATCTAGTGTAAAAAAAAATTTCCGGTTTTATACAACCTGATCCCAAAAAAAAAAACTAGGATTACCCTTAATTTTTGAGCTTGATCCACCACTGGCAAAGGTGGTGGTTCTAATGAACATAACCCTAGACTTCCATTAGTGTGCTTATGAAAATGTAGATGCAAACCATTGGTTATACATTCTCCGATCATTTCGGTTATGGTTCTATTAACCTGCTGTTTAGCTCTAATAACAGAAGAGTTAAGACAGAATGATTAATCAACAACCAGCAACTTAATATGACAACTAGATAAGTTGCATACAAATTGAAAGAAAGCAAAACTAAAGCAGATATACAAAATCCAGGAAACCAATTTACAGGAGACCAAAAAAAAAAATAAAAGAAAACGAAAGCGCAAAAATCAGTCATCCATATTTCAAACATCATTTTCGTCCGCAAATTGAACAAACTGAAAACCCATCTTTCATTCTGTATTTACCCACAGGAAATGAAAATTTGTCTGGTTGTAAGGAACACATTTAATGCTTTAGATTTTCATAAATTTATAACTATGCCTATGTGATTGTTTATGAACAGATGAGTAATGCTTCATGTGGACTCATTTTCCTTTGGGACTTCTAGCTGGCGGGGTAGGAGGTTGAGAAAACTTCCGTGAGTTTGTTGCGAGGAGGTCGAATCTGTTTCTTCTTCTGCAAGAAAACACACAGATTCAAGCACATACGTACAGATAATCAATTTTAACACATTTACTTACTAATGGGTCAATTCTGTTTATGCTTAATCTTACGGGTCAAAGAGGTAATCACAAATAAAAATGCCTTTACGGTTAGGAAGTTGACAAAAGTAAATAATTCTTATACATAAAAAAATCCTCTTGAATCATTTATATCAAATAATCACATTATTATGGAATAATATATATTTTAAACATTGACAAAACTAAATATTTCATTAAAAAACGTTGGACAACAAGAAGTATGATGCGGGGTCGTTTTTCCCAATCCATTCAATTTATGTATTTTCTCGCTCTTCATGCTTATGACATATTTAGAATGTAAACTCCCACGGATGAGGGAAAAAACCCACAAAAATATACTCCTTTTGTCCCGTGAAAATTGCAATCATTTCCATTTTAAGGCGTCCCATATCAGTTGCAACATCTCTCATCTTTTAGCAAAAACTTAAGCTAAACAACATATTAGCCGTTGGCTATGGTCACAAAGTAACTAGATCCAACTATTTTGCAAGAAATGAAAGGTATTTTCGACACCTATGACAGTAGTGCAATTAACAAGAGAATACACGAAATATATATATAGGGGAAGGTTAACGTACAATAGCTCTTTAACGTGCGACGGTACGCGACTTAATTACACATGCTCATTTGTAAATTACGCACGTAACAATTTCAAACCCTAATTACGCATGAAGAAGAAATCACGCATGGCCAAAACACAAAATCACGCATAGGTTGGTTTTTTCCGTAATTACACACGTTATTTTGTTGGTCGCATACCGTTGCACGTTAAGAGACCTTTGTATATTAAACTCTCTCTCTCCCTATATATATATATATATAGGATTAGGTTCAAGAGTGAACACTAGTGTACACATTAGGAATGAAATAGGAAGAGAGAGCGAGAGAGGGATGAAGAGAGAGAGAGAGATCTTACTGAAAAGTGACTTGACGGTTGGCCTTTTAGGTTTTGTACTCTTCTTCTTTAACTCAGCTGAAAATTAATTTTGGAAAAATATTAATTATGACCATGTTGATGCAATTTTACCAGTCACATTTACCAAGAATGCTCAAAAACCGAAAGAATTATATTCGTTAATAAGGAATTATGAGTTTGGCATTGATAAATTATTATATTCCCTTATTTTTGGGATAAACTTTTTTATATCAAAAAAAAAAGAGAAACAAATGAACTTGTGTACAAGGAGAGAGCTAGTTACCGATTCCCGGGACTTGATGTTCGTTTACAATTTCAAAGTTTTTATATGTGTACCCCATAAAGTTCACATCTTTAGAGGAGAGCATCTGCAGTTGCCAAAAACAAGTGGAATATATATAAATTAGAACACAAAATAGAATACATTTATAGTAATTAAAGTTATTTGTAACCACAAAATGAAAAGATGGGAACTTGAACAATGATAAAGTTCCTAATTACAGGGGAAAAATCCGTCGGAACAAGTTTTTAAACATTCATTTACTCATTTGTTTGTGTATGCATAACGCATTGTTTTTACTTAGGTTACGCATAATGTTTAAAAATTCCGTCGGAACAAATGTTTAAATATTCTTCTTATTTAGGTTATGCATCTTATGATGCAAAATAGCATCATCGTAGTCTTAGCCCCAAATCATTTCAAATTTCTTTCTTTTTATGTTTGCAAAGAGGATATGAAGGGCAAAAATAGCTAATACAGTACCTTTGTTGCACTTTTAGTAAAGAATTAATAAACTTTGTTAGATAAGGCAAATTCGATCCTTTAACTTATAAACAAGTCAAGTGAGTCAAATCAACAAATTTAGCTAAAAAGGGAACAAATCAAATTAGGTTGAAAGTTACCTAAAGTCTATTCTAATTGCATAGTGTGCAGACAACCTTCTATGACGGTTTTATTAACATTGTTTTTGTAATCATAACTAACAAGTCAAATACTTTTTAGAAGAAATAAAAAATAAAAAAGTGAATAAGAACCAATAGCTAGATCCCAAAATGTTATTCCCAAAAAAAACATATCCGATAGTGACTCAAATAGGTCTGTCAAGAGAGCATTAATAGATTACTATTTATGTGAACTTCATATATTGCAAAACTAGGTTAACTGAATAAGAACCAATAGCTAGATCCCAAGTAGCATAATCTACACAACATATATTAATCATGGTTGAGATTGCAATCGGTAAACCAATAGTCTTACTAACCTTTCTCCAAGGCCCTGATTTTGTTGACGAAGGAATTTGGTTTTCACCCTGCAGTAGTAGTATTACACCGACAACAACAAAAAAAATAAGCAAAAAAAAAAAAAAACAAACAAAAGGAAATTAGATAAACAGTTAAAAAACTACCTCTTCAAACTTCTCAAAGTTTTGGGTATCCAGCTCCCCATTAACTTCCGGAATAAATGCAGCTTCCATTTGATACAACTTTTCCCATTCTATACCCTTGAACCATGGGTGTGCCTGTAAACGCCAAAACAATACGTTAATCTCTCTATTTGTAGCTATTAAAAGCAAATTTAATTTTAAACCACACGTCACCTTTACTTCATGAGCACCTTTGGTCCCGAGCCTTTTTTCAACATTGCAAAGAAGTTTACAGATTAAATCTTTCGCCTCTGGAGACAATTTTGCCTCTTCCGGAAACTTCAAATGAGTTCTCCAGTTCACTATCTGTACTAGCAACGTAAAACTTATAAGCATCGATAAAAACAACGATAAAGGTTTACGTAATATGCAAAAGTCAACGATTTGACCTTTCTACAAGTAGATATGGGTTCGTCTGAATAAAAGGGTGGGTAACCAACAAGCATTTCATACATTATAGCCCCAAGAGACCACCTATACGCAACAAAATATAATCGGATTAATGTTATATATACTATGCTATTTTGTCAACATCAAACAATTTCAGCCCCTCAACTTTAATAATAAACAACTTTAGCCCCTCAACTTTAGTAAGGACATATTTAGCCTCTTAACTAAAACAAAATTAGCCCCTCAACTTTAATAATGACATGTTTAGCCCCTCAATTTTAATAACGACATTTTTAGCCCCTAAACTACATCAAACAACTTTAGCCCCTCAACTTTGATAACGACATGTTTGGCCCCTTAACTACATCAAACAACTTTGGCCCCTCAACTTTAATAATAAACAACTTTAGCCCCTCAACTTTAATAATGATATGTTTAGCCCCTCAACATTAATAATGACATGCTTAGCCCCTTAACTAAAACAACTTCAGCCCCTCAATTTTAATAATAAACAAGTTTAGCCCTCAACTTTAATAATGACATGTTTAGCCCCTATACTTTAATAATGGCATGTTTAACCCCTTATAACTAAAACATCAAACAACTTTAACTCTCACGATTTGCTTGTTTTTTATCTATGTTTCGAACCCGCTACGGAGTGCGGGTGGTAACCCACAAGTTATTATAAATATATCAAAAAGTGCTTCGGTTACACTAAAGATACAAACCAATCACACTCCATTCCGTATCCCTTCTTCAGCAAAACTTCGGGAGCAATATAATCAGGTGTGCCAACAGTAGAATAAGCCTACATCGTTACAACACGAAAGATTCTTAAAATGTTCAATATCAATGCGTTTCGAAAAATGAAATAAATAAAATAACTTACAAGCATCCTCCTATTTCGCTGCCAATGCAGTAGTTGCTCTTGTTGAATGCGTTTTGGTATAGCAGGACGCCCGTCACTTTGAAGGGCCCCGCTTAAGTTATTTGCAGCGGTGAAATCTTTTTCTTGAAGATTAGTACAGTCTAATGGTTTACATAATCCAAAATCTGACAGTTTCATGTGCCCGAATTTATCAAGCAACAAGTTGTCAGGTTTAATATCCCTGCACAAGTTGGAAAAAGATTATACGTGGGATTAAAATTTAAAAACCGTCCCATGTTTGTATGAAGTGAAGAGTAAAGACTTTTTTTTGTATCAACCTATGAATGTAATTATGTTTGTGTATTGATTCGATTGCCAAAACAGTTTCCCCAACGTAAAACCGAGCTTCGTCTTCGGTTAACGTATCCTTTCGCATGAGTAAAGTCATCATATCTCCACCGGGAAGATATTCCATGATGAGGTAAAGATATTCTTCATCTTGGAATGAGCAATAAAGCTTAACAATGCAATTGCTATCGACTTCCGCAAGCAGGTTCCTTTCTGCTATCACATGTTCAACCTAAAAAAAACCCTCTGATAAACCAACTTAAAGCATTTTAAATAAAATCTTAGAGTAAAATGCCATTTGAGTCCCTGAGGTTTTGCCAATTTTGCGACTTTCGTCTAAGGGTTTGTTTTTCCGCATCTGGATCCAAAAGGTTCGAAATCTTGCCATTTTCATCCGGCTCGTTAACTCTATCCATTTTTCTACATTAAGTCAGGGGTATTTTAGTCTTTTTTTATTAACTTAAAGAGCAATTCGGTCTTTTGAATACTTGTACATTATGTTAAATGCTTGTACATAAAGTGAAAAAGACCGAATTGACCTCGTAAACAAAAAGAACGGAAATACCACTGACTTAACGGAGAAAAATGGATGGAGTTAACAAAGTGGATGAAAATGGCAAGATTTCAAACCTTTGGGATCCAGATGCGAAAAAGGTAAACCTTTTGGACGAAAGTCGCAAAACTGGCTAAACCTCAGGGACGAAGATAGCATTTTACTCAAAATCTTAACTAAACTTCTACCTGGCCTCTACGAAGCATTTCGGATTTTTTAAGCTTTTTCATTGCATACACGTTACCAGTTGTTTTCTCCCTGCATATTCTAACCTGGAAGAGATTAAAAGTCAAAGTCAATGGTCAAGGCAGGTCAAAAAGGGTTGGTGAGTTTGACTTTTGTATGGTTCTGTAAAGAATAAGATTTTATATATATATATATACCTCACCAAATGCACCCTTTCCTATCATTGTTAATGGTTCAAAATCATCAGCGCCCATTTTATGCCGCTGAATGCGCATATATTCTGTCTCTTTTTTCTCAAGATGTTTAAGTAGATTGTTTTGTTCTTCTTCAGAGACCTCTGAATCAGCCAATTTCTTCTCGAGAACATTACGCCTGCATCAAGAATGGATTTCTGTTATCACTTTTAGTATTATAGTTCTTAATCACATTCATTTAAAGTTCTATTTGTATCAGCCAATATAAATGACCGGTACGTTACAGGTAATCAATCATATTGAGAATGCATTTTAAACCTCAATAATAGAGAGCATAAGAAATTTTTTTCCCTTTAAAGAACATATAAATACTGCGGCTATGATCTACTATAACGCACGGAGATCGCGAAAAACCTATGCAATTAATATCGGCGATATGTCGGTAATCGGTCAGACGGTCCCCATGTCAAATATCGGTGTCAAATGTCAATACTGATATTATCAGCGATATTGACCAATATATCACCAATTTTCCCGATATCAGTACCCTTCTTCTTAGTTCTACCATTCTTCTTTCTTCTTATTGCTGCTATTAGTGTTTTAAGTCTTAACGAGTTACTATTTGCTACAATTTTTAGTGTTTTGCAAGTTGCAAAAGGTTAATTTGTTAATGGTAGGAGAGTTTACTGAATTGTTAGTGTTAAATTGCTATATATATAAATTCTACTTTAAATTTCTTCTTATTGCCGCAATAACCTATATCCCAAATATTGGTCCTTGACCGATATCCGTATTTTACCGCATTAACTGGTTAGCGACAAACTTATTTTAAAGTAGATAATGGGCCGATTTCATTAGTTAAATTCAAACAAAATATACGACGCATAAAGTTCGTACCGTTCCCTTCGTGCGTTAAGATTCTTCATTTGCTCTTTGTAGTGTTTTTCTATGTACTGTTTGGCAGCTTCAACCTTCTGTTTAGTAGCATTTGGAGGTGCTTCGTCATTTGTTATTCTTAATCCTTCCTATCGGTGACTCCTAACTTCCCGTTTCGGTGAAGATTTCGGTTTCCACTTTTTACACCACTGCTTTGCAAAATCCATCTGTTTAGTCAACTAACACTTTCTTCTAGTCAACACTCAACTACAACGGAACATAACAAAAACACCAATTTTGTCGTTTCTCCTTCTTTGAATCCAAACAAACTATCGATGCATTGCCGATTCAGAAGTAGACAAATCCAATTACCCTGTTACAATAAACACAATTCATCTTCAATAAACTGATTAATACAATAAAGCATTAAAAGAAATACACAATAATCAACATGAAGTACACGTACCAAACAATGTCTAGTGAAGAAAAATCTATGATCTACTGCCATTAAACATATAGACTCAAGGTTTAAAAAAATCAATTATTATTTAAAAAAAATTCCAACCAGTAGCACCTAATTTTGGCCAATCCATAAGTATCCAAAACGGAAAACATAACTAATAACATCTTTCAAATCTAATACATAGCTAATTTCTTCAAAACGGTACCATTACGGTAGGTATTAGATCTCATCAAGCACAAGCTACAATAAAGTAAACATACAGAGCAACCAATTGCACCGTAAATTCAAAACGAGAACTATTGATGCATAACAAACTATCGATACGTAGCCTATTTAGACGTAGACGAATTCAACTAGCCTGTTAAAATAAACGAACCCTTAGCATTCGATATAAAATACGACCCACCATCAGCATCATCCACCAACACCGCCAGTGCATCATTATTTCAAACCACCATAATTTCTGTACTCACCACCATCTTCTTCAAATTTGGTAGCATTGTGAGGTAATGAGCTTGCAAAAGAGTTTGGTGCCCTAAATTAACAACTTGCAAATTCTTCAAATTTGCAAAATCAGTCAAAGATAAATTTGCAGCCGTTGCATTCACCTCAAGATTCTTCAACCCCCAAATTAAATCCCACTTGGCAATTCACCCCTAAATTGATTAAATAAATGGGACTGAAAGAACCCCAAGTTCTGAAAATATCCGAATTGAAAAAAGGACAACTTCCCACATAAAAAAGATCCTTTTATTTATAACAATGAACAATTCCTAACAAATACAATGAAGGATCAGAATATTTTATGACTGAAACAAGAACCACAATGAGCGAAATGACCTCCTGATAACCTAAACTCAGAAACCCTACCACATGCGTTTGTTGATTGTAAGGATCAACAATGGTTTTCTTCGGGAAGTTGACTTTTCGGAGATTCAACCATGGCGGAGGAAGGAGAAGGGGAGGAGGGTGAGAGTGTGGAATGCCAGGTACGCTATGATGTGTGTGTGTGTGTGTGT